>OZ057416.1:62645404-63927513 GCA_964056705.1 Troilus luridus
AAAGAAAGCCTTGTCATGGTTTGTGTCCTCTTCTCTAGCGAGATTTTGATTTCATACCAGATATATACCTCAGGACTACTCTTATATCAATCTTTCAAGCCAAAATTTGCATCATCAATCTAACTCTGCTGTCCTCAGACACAATGACTGTCAAGTCATCAGAATATGGAATGGTAATAAATCCCTACCATCTAGTTCCTCCAGCAATTAGCTTTATAGAACTGATCACTGTAGGTACCCCCTTCTGATTGTTCTCTCTGGCTCAAAACAACTAGTCTTACTTTGGCAATCCTAACATTGAGGTAGCTACTAACAAGGGAGTAAAAGTTGCTGGATTGTGTGGAATTTTTACAACTGCTGATGTACACAAGGCTTGATGATATTACAACAAAAATTAGCATGGCTTACTTTTAGCCCTTCTCTTTTACCGTAGTGCATCTGTCATTGGTTTGATTTGTGTCAAGCAGAGCTGCTGCAGTGGATGGCATGTCATACTGAGGATTGATGTGAAAATCTATGATTATCTCAAAGAAATAATCATGGGTGATTCCTCGACCTCGCCTTCTACCTAGTACATAAGTCCACCTTTTCTAAACGAGTTCTGGATCTCAATAGATCTACCACATCTTAACTATCAAAAAAATGTCCTATAGATCTCAGAATAAATAACTGATTAAGTATTAACAAACGTTTTACACCTTATTGTTACTGAAGTATTTTGAGAAGAATATTTCTGAAAATCATACTTTATGGATTAATGATGATTTTTTTTAATTTAATGAAATCACACCAAATAATTTTGTCATTAAACCATTACCTCAATGTTTCTGTAAATAAAGGATGCTAATATAGAATTTGTAAATTTCAATAAATTAGTAATTATACTTATTATGCCTTCAGGAGCGAGGGAGGACACTGCGAGGAGGACCTGAATACGATGGCTACCCTCCTCGGAGGTACATGAGCTACAGTAGCGAGTACCTGCTCGGGAGGCATGAGCCCTGCCCTGCACACCCCCACCTGCCTCCCCCGCCACCACCTCCTCAGATACCCACAGCACCACACAGGTATCTTGTCATTTCTATGAATATGTAAACGGAACTATGAATATCGCCATTATGTATCTGAACCGATGAAAAAGGAATGTAAGTCTATATCAAAAAAATTTTGCATGATAATAACATAGGATAATGACTCCTTCTGATGTGAATTTAGTAGAGAATAGCTAACTAATATAAACTGTAAAATGGTAATGAAATTAAATCATGATAGCCTTTTATTATTTATATCATTCACTAAAGTAATCGTTAGAATCAGTAACTGAAGTTTGTTCAAACTATCTTAATTTTATAATCTGCTAAAGTGGCTTCATAAAGAAAATGCAAGTTATGTAAAATATTTCTTTTTTAGATTTTTTCATAATTTTTTTTATTTTTCCTCTCTTAAGAACAAACATAAAACAATATCATTCGTTAATTATTTTATTTGATTTTAATTTGAGCTGATAGTATTTTTATTAAGGAAATTTAAAAAAAAAAACATAAATATTTATAAATAGTTGTTTCAAATACATAAGATCTCCAAAGAATTCCAGCAACTGTTTTCCCACTGATAGTTTCATTCAGTCAACATCAATAATGAAACCACACCAAATTATTCTCTGTCACTTAAGTTTAATTTATAGCTTCTAGACATATAAATGTGAGCTGATGTTAGTCTTTCTTGAAGTACATTAAATCAAAAGGAACATATAAATCTTCTGGATATATTGTAGTTTTCATTCTTTTAGAAAGGAATATGACGATAAATAAGGAAAAACACACATACATTCACTCCGTTTCCATTGAAGAAATTAATAATAAAACCCTCAATTGACTTTTAATCCTTTGAACTCATTTTACCATTTTTTGTATTTATAAACTGATTATTTAGTAAATTTATATTGTTGAAAATTATTAAGTAAAATAAAAATATACCCAAGTAATGTAAAAATATATCCATTAGTTATTGATAAGATTTGTTTTTTATTGTATATTTATATTTGACTGATCAAAAAAATTAGATTTTCTTATATTACCAAGCATCATAAAAATATATCCTTTTTTTATCCTAAAACTTGGAATTTAGACCTGTATTTTGCATTCCCGTATTGGATTGGTATGTGTAGTACTTAATGTGACTAAATATAAGAATATCAAACAAATAATTGTTCCATACCCTATAAATTACAACAGATTAAAATTTACCCATTTGTATTATGAGCTATTTTAAAGTTTATCATTTACTTACTTATTTAGATTAACCATTTGGGAACTTATAGTTGAGAATATATTAATAAATTAAGATATTTTACAGATATATAACTAAGATGAAGTCTAAAAAATGCTTTTGCACAAATCACTTAGTATTTTACTTTTTTATTCATATTTCATTCATTAAATTTATGGCTATTCATCATATTTCAGTTGTCATGTTTGTAAGCACAAAAATAGATTTCTTACAACAGAAAAAAACAACAACAAATTACATACTTTTAATTATAATTTTATAAAAACATAATATGATTCTACAAACTTATTGTAGTAAAGTTTAATATGTTTTATTATTAATCTAATTACAATAGTTAATTTACTTAAGAATAATTTAAATAACTTGAGTTGAATGTAATTTTATTTTTTTGGAAGTAAATACTTTTTTTTATCTTTTCTAAAATTTAAAATTCCTGATTTTTGAATCCTTCACAACATTAATTTTAAAAATTTAAAAAGTAGTTTGAGACTAATGACATCAATTAAACCCTAAATTTAGGTAACTGGTAATCAAGATAGATGAAAACTAATAATCAATCATAAGTTAAGTAAATGAAATTTAAAGGCATGAACAATCTTCTTAGTTTTTTACAGATAATTATATCTTTTTTCAGACCAAAGCACGTTAGTTTCGCACGATCTCACACTATGCAATCTTTTGAAGACACAGTTAGTTTTGGTAGTGGAAGTTGTATTACGTCTTGTAGCCAAGAAAGGCTAATTGATGGAAAGAAGATACCTGACACACCAAAAGTTATAGTTATGGGTAAGAAATATAATATTACTTACAAATTCTGGATTTGTCTAATTTTTAATCACTATCCACAATCTTAAATTCATTTGAAAAATAAAAATTTTAATATTTGTCTTAATTTATTAATTTCTGTGTATTTATGACACCATCACTTCCAGGATGTATTAATTTTGATTTTAACTAATTATTTTATAAAATCTTCTTATTACATTGTTTAGTCTTATATTATTCTATTTTTGTTGCTTACTGTTTTAGAAAAAGCCAAGAGGGCACCAATGAAAACTCAAGCAACACAGACTGAAGTATGTCTTGGCCGAAAACCTTTACCTCCAAATTATCTTTCTCTAAGCCCGAGGACAGTGCAAAGGGTATTTAAATTCATTAGTAGCAAATTATAGTGCAATAGTACATAAATTGTTTTAATTTTTTCAATATTATTATACTACTATAAACTAAATCCTTGTTGGAGAACTAACTCCCTATATTTGAGTGGAAAATAGTTGACGGGATAATTATAATGATGGATTGAATTGGTCAGGGTGTGCTGTCAGAGATAACACAAAATAAGTGAAACTTATTTTTTAATTGTGCCAACGTTTCGGCCTACTAATGTAGGCTATATTCATGGCAAATATGCCTGGTGTATGGGTGAGTGGTCTGCGGTGACTAGTCAAACAACCATAGACAAGGCCCTGAAAATGGCCTACATCATAGGCCAAAAACGTCAGCACAATTAAAAAATAAGTTTTACTTATTTTGTGTTATCACTGACTGCACCCCCTGACCAATTCAATCCATCATTAGCATCCCTTCATTATCATTGTTGTATAATTCATATTATAAAGCCCTAATGCTGAATCATATTATAAAGGTGTTATACGTTATTTTATTAATTACTGACATATTTTCCCTAATAAATAAGCTGTGGTTTTGTGGTATCTGATTAACATTCCTTCAAAACATAGCCCAATAAAGATATATATTAAATTTTTAACATTTATATCAAAGGTCTAATTTAAACAGTCCATCAACATCATAATATATATGATAGAAAGTGAGAAGCCAAGAAATACTAGTGGTTTGTCCAAACAGAAAATAGATTAGGGAAATATACTTCAGGGCTTTAATATTGAATGATATAAAAACATCTGTCTGATTTAATAAACTTTATTATTATTTTTTTTAGTTTGTGTTTATATTTTTTTAAAGGTAAGGATGGTGTCTCAAGGGGCCCAGACTAATGGTGATCGTGCATTGAATAGAAAATTAATGAAAAGTCTTTCAGAAGCTGCCAAAATTGGGCAACAACAACAAGTAGAAGTGACATTACATGAACCTCTTCAACGAACTCAATCAGAAGAGCCCAGGTAGCTGAATAAAACAAAAATAATTAAAACAAAAATGAAACTAAGATTTTCCCACTTCTTTTATTTTTTTAAGAAACTCTAAATCTTTCAAATGTCATTTATATTTCAAATGGTTTTTGTTTCTCTTTGTTTGTTTAAGATCACCTTATTTACCAACTAGTCCAAAAGAAATTTTCATAAATTTTGAACCACTTGAAAAGAAGGGGAAGAAAAAGTTAGCCAAAACACTATCAGATGGAGAAATTTTAGAATCTAAACAGAAAGATGAAGGAGAACCTTGTACATTATCTGACGGAGAGCTGCAGAAAAGCGGTTTGTCAGAAACAACACATGACAACTTGGATCTTGAAATAACAAGTCCTCAAAAACAAAAACTCCTGGTAGGTAATATTTTAAATATAGTTAAATTGTTTAGATTTTAATAAAACAAGTTGCACCCATACATTTAATACTATGTAGTTGAAGTTGTAAATTGAATATAATAAGATTATATTAAATATTATTTTACTCTTTACCTTAACTTTAGAATTAAAAAAAAAAAATACAGAAAATTATTGACACTTGCCTTGTAGTTATTTTTTACAGATCTTTTATGCCTTTTTTTTTCTTTTTAAGATCTCAGCTGATTCTCAAGAGGAAGAATTCCATGAGAACCTGATTTATCAGGACATGTTCCGCAAGTCTAGCCTGGAAAGTGCGGATGATGGAAAAGGTCTCCTTACACCAGCCAGCCCTTCACCCTTTGCCTCGTGTGACTCCCTCAACACGAAGGATCACTCTGATGGCATGTGGAATGATTCTCAAATGACAGTAAATTATATTATTTTTATTTCCCTTTTCTTTAAACAGATTCTAACTCTCAAGAAAGTCATAATCAGTAGTAAATTGAATTAGATAATTCTTCTATGCAAACCCTTAAATTTATTTAATGTTGTATTTATAGGTCATTACCATTAACCATGTAAAATCTATACCAGAAATGTAATTTCCAACATTCGGTTTTTTATTTGTTTTAATCTCTCATAATTAGCCAAAGGAACATTAAACAGTTTTAAAGGAAAATATAATTTCCTAAAATAATGATACTACATTTTTTTTTTTTGAGAGAGGAAGGAAGTTAGCAAAGTTGAAGTTAAAGTGAGTGTTTAGCACAAGGTGTGTGGATCAACTAATAAGAAATGGTTTAATATAACTTTGAATGCTTAGTGGAGTTGCCAGTTAGATAAAAAAAATGTATAATTTCCGATTCCTTAAACTGCTTCCCCACTAAGGTCTGCTTTGGTGAGGACAAGAAGTATATGGTGCAAAACATACTAAAGAATAATTGTAGCAAAATCCAGAACCATAATACTTTTTCTTTGATGTCCAGACTCTAACTTTATATTACTAACAAGTATTACTTTAAAATATCTTAAAAATATATTTTATGAAAATAATCCTTTATAGGTTTTGCATGCTGATTCCGATAATAACGGAGCTGGCACATGTATGAGCGGTTCGGATCTAAGCTCGTCTCTAACTCCAAGTGCTGCATTGAATTCAATGACCCCTTCGACAAGGAGAAAGCATTTACTCATGATGCAACATGCGCAGCGCTCGAGTATGGATATGGAAGCACTTGAATGTGAAGAGACTGCTTATGAACCAGTAATATTTTTTTTTAATTCTTCCATTATGCCTTAAGCAATTATTGCTGAATGAACATGTTTTTCTTTTTAGAAACATTTTTTCTTCTTGTCTCTCATCATTCATATTCATTCTTATAGTTATTCTATTAAAATGGTAGGTTTATTATAGAAGACTATGTATATAAAATAGGCTGCATGTGCATAAATAGATATGTATTTTTAATGCTTTTTAATTTCAGTATTAATTAATATGTACATATTTTTCATTTTGGAATGAATCTTACAGCAGGTACCTGTGTCCTATATTAAAGTTGATTTATTTGCGTTAATGTCTCCAGTCCCCTTCATTTAATTTTTTTAAATTTGTGTAGTAAATTGTTTTATATTGAGTTAAGTGGTTTTCAGGAAATTCAAATAAAGACAAAACAAGACAAGAGCCCATCCGTCCCTACATTAGCAGTTACAATCCCAGTTCACGATATCACTCCAGAACCTATGACAAGGACTTCAATGCAAAAGGAAAGAGAAATGTAAGAACAAGTTAATAATGGGTTATTTAATGTTAGATATCAACAATATAAACTATATCAAATGCTCATTAAGAGTAGTAGGGACTGTGAAGGACTGAAATATAGGGAAAAGATCTATCTGTTTGACAATTTATTTATTTATTTACGGAAACAAACAGGAAGTTACAATAAACCTAAAAATCTGAACAAAGTTACTGTTTCACAATAATTAATTAATTATTTAATTAAATGAATTCACAAATTAAATATGTGGAAAAACTTACATATATCAATTTCCAAAATATCTTCATAGTCATCATTTCAAATCTTTAATAATATTTTATACTAGTACCTGGTGACTTACAGAAAGCCTATTCACTTATATGTATATGGCAGCAGAACAAACTCCATATTTTATATTATAATCTATTAAGATAAGTGTAGTAAGCAATAAGTAATTTTTTAGTTGATTTATCAGGAAAATGGATAGACCTGTATCCCCGGCATTAAGAGGTAAAAGAAGAAGCCCTGGTACTAGAACTCCAGAATCTGACTACCACCATTCTTCATCCCAAACACTCAGTAGCAATGGTAATTACAATATGACCTTCATCTTTATTATAGATTAAAAATACTTCCTAATTTAAAAAATAGATTGTTTAGGTGGTTGCAAAATTTTTGTTTTCATAAATAAACATAATATTTTGGGGCAAAGGAAAATTGCTTAAAGACTTTCTTTCTAACAAGAAATAAATATTAAGTTTTTCTATATGATTAAGTAAATATTTGCCTTCATAAAATAAAAGGGTCATTAATAGTCAATGTTCAAGATACTTTAAAAATAAGATTTAGCAGTCCCTTCTAAAAAAAAACTTATTTGTTTCTTCATTTAGTAATTTTTAATACTTGGAAGACAAAACTTTTTTTCAAAAACTTAAATGATCAGAATTTCATATTTTATTTTATATCATGCTTAACTATCTCAGAAAATGTCTATAAATGTAATATGAATCCCATTTTATTCCTAAGTATCTCTTCTGCATGACAAACACTAAAAAAGTACTTAATTTAACAGAAGCATTTGCGAGATCGGATTCTGGAAGGACTAATACAGACATGTCAGAAGCCTCAACAACCGATGATTACGCAACGGCAACTGAAAATAATTCAGATGGCAGTGGTAGACCTCAACAGCAACAGCCAGGGACCGGATCTTTTGAAAGTGGTTCTTCCTTGTGCAGCCTCACCAGGACAGACGCCACTGAAGAGCAACAAGTATGTAATGGTCAGGTAAATGGAAGAAAACCATTAACTGTGAAGGTCTACACAATATACACAGATAATTTATATTCATAGTTTGTAATAAACAGAGGTATCACTAGTATTTAACTTAGGACGGCATGAATAAATGACTGTCACTAATGATGAGCAAATGAAAATCAATTTTTCCAAGAGACATATAAAATGATTCATAGTTCATCAATTCTTTTTCCATATTCATTGATTAAAAAAGGTATCTTGAGCCTTGAACTGTTATAGGAATAGGATGGTAGAGAGCACATTAGAATCAATCAGTAATATATGGTCAAACCTTGTCAAATCCATCAGCACTAGTGGAGATGAATTGGGTTATTCTTTGCTTTCTTTTCTTATCAAAGAAAAAATTAGCATACCCTACAACAATTTTCCATGACTATTAGATTCTAAGACATGCCAATTACTTCCATGACATAAACCATTAACGATGCCTATTGATAAGTAAAAGGTTTAATTGATATAATAAGTTTGGCTTTTATCAATAAAAGTGATCCAAAATTCAAAAAGAGATAACGGCCAGCATTTCGCCTATTCCAGCATCCTCAGGACAACACTTCAAAAGGAAATCACATCAAAGAAGACAAAGTTAATACATCTCACACCAACAGTTCAAACAGACTCGTCAAATAGAGATAGAAAACTTGCTCCAAAAGAATTCACAAATAACTAATTCTGCACAAAATGAGATGGCTGCACTTTGTATTTTTTGATGTGTTTTTCTTATGAAATGTAGTCCTGAGGATGCCGGAAAGGAGAAACGTTGATGGTTTTGTTTCAGTATTTTGGAGACTTGTTTTTGTTTTTGGATTTGGCTTTCTTGTTCCCTTGTTGATATTTGGAGGTATAAGACTCAATATGTTTTTTAATTATTTTTTTTAAACTATTCAAATTAGTTAACATTGTTAATAGGTGCCTTCTTCTCCACCACTTATAGAAGAGGAACAGGAGAAAGGAAGTGAAGAAAAAGGGCGGGAGGGTGACGGAGATACTTCAAGCCCTGAGAGCAGCACTTGCGGAAGGTAATTTTTATTTTAATTCCTCTCTACGTTAAGTAAGTATTAGAAGGTAATTAATGTATTTTTTTGCACTTATTGCACTGACGTTAACAATAAAACTTAATAGTTTAAATGCTCCATAATAATAAATCCAATAAAATTTTGCTTTTTAAAATATTTTAAGTATTTTTACTAAATTTATTACTAATTAAAAATGGATTAAAAACATGCATGTTTTTTTTTTTCTTTTTTTCATTAAACTTTTTTCCCTTTTACTATTGCATTTATTCCACTTTTTGATATTTTAGCTATAGTGTTGAGGGAAGCAGTGAAAAATTAGGGCATTCTGACAAAAGTGGTCATTGCTCGTCCACAGGTGGTTATGATTCACCTTTTGAAGATCGTACTAGGAAAAGGTACTCAAATCATAATAATCTGAAAATATCTGAATAAACTGTAGTCGATTTTGTGCTGTAAATAAGAAAACCAGTCACAGCTGGATAATTCATTATTATTGGAACGAAGACTTTTGTCAAAGGGCCAATTCATTTGTTTTTTCATCAATTTTTATAGGCATGTTCTATATTTCCATATTCTTTATTGCATGGACTTTTTACTACCTATTTTGCTTGTTTGTTGCATGATTTATTTTTTATAAATTTCCTAAAATTAGCCATTTGTTTTTATATTTAGCAAATGGACATCAGATGATAAGACAAAAGTGAAAAAACGGTTCACACTGGAGCTGTCTACAAGCTTGGAACGACCTGAAAGTCCAATTAAATCTGGTAAATGCACTAATTGATTTAAACCTTTTTTTTATACAATCTGGTTACAAGATTTATTTTCCTTTGAAATTGATATATAGATTCCACTATGTACACTTAAATCCAGAAAAAATGTTACAAGGATTATCCCCTTGGCCCAGGTCCAGAAACAAAATGTACCTTATAAAATAACTTATGAGTTTTCAATCAATGACCTACAAAATAAGCGTTTAACCACCAAATAAATGAAAATTTCAGAGAGTTTCTCAAGGAAATATTTTCTAAAAATCCCTGGAATGTTTTACTATTGGAAAAAATTGTTACTACATAATTTTTCTTTTTAATTTACTTGTTACTACTGAAAGTTTCTCCTGCTAAGTGATCCACATTTAGCAATTATTTACTAATCTGAACTCCTCCTGGTTCCAATATTTTTAGAATAGCAAGAATCTACTACTTCTGGAAAAAATTACTACTTTTTTTATGGTTTATTATACCATTCATTATTATTAACTTAACTAATAAACTATGCTTTAAAAATAAGTGATTATTTCATAAAAAGACTGTTGGAATATGATAAGCAGATATGTTATATATCACAAAAAAATAATATTTATTCTTCTTCTATTGTCTTTAGATCCTGAATAAATTTTCTAGAATATATTTTATTTTAATTAAAACTATAAAACAATATTTTATACTAAAAACTTTCTTTTTCAGCGAGAAGTCCTTGGCAAAAGAAGTCTATTGTTACTCCTGTTGAGGTTGAGAAGGAGAAAGCTCGCAGTAGAAGTCCGGTTCCTGGGAAAAAAACTCCTGTCCAGGTATGGAAATTTAAAATTTTTGTAACAAATTGATACATATTTGATTTATTTATTAATTTTTATCACACCAATTATTAAAACATTATCACTTATTTATATATTTGTTAGGTTTATTATTATTTTTGACTTACTGCAAAAGCCTAACCAAGAAGAGATTTAATTGAAAAAAATAAAATTGAATTTGAAGTTCGGGCACCAATATTATTCCAATTTATCACAAATGTAAGAAACTTAATTTATATTCTGAATAAATTATATGCAAAAACGTTATATCTAGAAAACAAACTAAACCTCCGTTCATATTCGATGTTCAAATAGTTTAAGTGAGAAAATTTGGAACCAAATAAATGAAAATTTCCATTTGAACATTATTATAATTTGGATGTTACCCAATTATTTAAAAATTACACTTTAGATGTTCTTAGTACCTATCAAAACAGTTTGCCACACTTATACAACTAAAGTTACGCTCATCATAAACAAAACACTAGTTAAAATTATACAAAAAAAAAAACTACAGAGAAATAATTTACTATGAGCTACATATAAAAATTCACAATATTTAGTCCAAACAAAACAATAAAATATTACGAAAACTACTGTTGTCATTTTCTTCCACTAGACGGGAGTCGGCTGAGTAACCTTGTAGACAAAGGATCCACTTCCAATACTCCTGGTATATCCACTCCACGCTCTAAGATGACTCTTCTCATCCCACCACTATTTACACTCCTTCAACCCATCACCTGTCTACACTCAATTGATCTTTTGCTTTACCGATCAATATATATTATCAAATATTTTTATTTTGAAAAGAAAAGATTTGTCCAGGACCGGGATTCGAACCCGGGTCTCCCACGCATCCGTCGTGGTACTCTGCCACTTGATCTATCCTGGCACGTACCTCGGTCAGACAAATCCTTTCTCTTCACCGATCCCATATCCCCGTGTTCTCGCAATTTGCGATGTACACAAGGGGAAGAATGTTCATTGAACATTACTTTAATTAGGATCTTGTTAATTTAATAATCTCTTTAATAAATTATATTATTTATAATTTATTTTATTTTTTTTAATAATTATTATAATTTGAAATATTTTTATTATGAAGAGAAAAGATTTGTCCAGAACCGGGATTCGAACCCGGGCCTCCTACGCATCCCTCGTGGTACTCTGCCACTTGAGCTGTCCTAGCACGTCAAAATAAAAATATTTAAAAATTATAATACTTATAAAAAAATAAAATAAAATAAATTATAATATATATTATCAAGTAAGGAAGAAAATAGTTGGGGGTGCAGTCAAATAAGACACTAAATAAGTGGTTACTTATTTTAATAAGTAACCACTTTTTTAATTTTAATTAAAATAAGTAACCACTTATTTAGTGTCTTATTTGACTGCACCCCCAACTATTTTCTTCCTTACATCTATCATCCAGTCAACCATCCCTCGCTTCTCATGAATATATATTATCATTAAATTTTAACCAAACAATAAAAATTTAAATGTAAATGAGGTTTTCAAATAAAATAAACAATCTCTAATGTATATTTTTATGTTTTACTATTATACATACAATTATACAAAATAAAATTGACAAGATGTATTCACTTCAGCATAATCCTAACCTACTAATTTTAGTATTATCGCTTAAAATCGTGACTAATTATTACTAATTTAAATTTAATACAATTGGATAGAAATACATTATCTTTCAGATAAGCAGAGAAGTCACTCCAATCACTGCAAGAAGCCCAGCTGACACAATAAGGAAAGAAGATTGGTTATCACAAAGGCTGACACCTGAAGAGAAGGTAAAACTTATTTGCTGTTATAATTACAAATAATTTTGTTTATTTGGTCCTTAGGGTCTACTGAGGACCATGGAGCTTGTAACTACTCATCACTCTTTTATTCCTTCAGTATTCCTTTATTTTATTGTTGTTCCTTCAGTATCCCATTGGTCTTCTTACTTGTAAGGGACATCAAAGAAAACTCCCCTTTGAATGAATAGTAGGAACTGTAGTCAGTCCAAAATTTTCACTGTGGGATCCCAAGGTTTTCATAACCCACCTAACTGATTTAATCCGTTTGGTCTTGGAAAACTTGCCTCTAACCTGATGTGTAAGCTTGGTAGTAAGTGAGTAAGTGAGTCAAGACAAACCAAGCATCCATAAAAGATCACTCACCTTTTCCTGATACATGGGATGGTATCCTACTGGTTTTTGTATAGCTCAGCATTTTTACGGACTCTGTATGTGCTCCCAGGGTGAATGGTCCCAGAATACATTGAAAGACCTTTTAACATAGAGATTAAAAGGGTGAAAGTGCAGGGAAAACAACAGTACAAGTTATAAGAATACAGGCACAGATTTATTGGATATAACACTATATAAACACACATAGACAGACAGTCACTTAACACAACTACGATCCAGTCACAACAATAGAAGGAGGCCAAATGAGACAATGGCTGAACACAAACATGGATGCCATAGTACATGCCAACATGATCTCAACAGTCACTTTACAGTGTTGTCTGTCTATAATACAATAATTAATAAACGTCGGCACATAATTAAATAAGTAACCACTTATTTAGTGTTTTTATTTGACTGCACCCCCAACTATTTTCTTCCTTATGTCTATCTTCCAGTCAACCATCCCCTCGCTTCTCATAAAAGTAATTATTTCAACAAGCCTTCCTAATTCCACATTACAGAATACGAATAAAATAAACAGAAGGAATTACTTTATAATATACACAAGCATTACAAAAAAAACAAAAAAAACTGTTAACATAATCATTACATCTTAAAATATATTAACATTACAAGCACCTGTTAACATATTTAATACTTCTTGATATATACATAAGCATTACAAACCAACATATTCGTTACTTGTTAATTCATAAACGTTCACATTCACAGATTGATATCTAAAGTCCATTTCCAGTCTTTTATTAAAACAATATATTCCAACCGGCAGAGAAGACCTCGACATTTTCTCTTCACTTTACCCCGCAGATAGTTTCGGACATCTGCTGGCCTTTTCCAAAATTGAATCCAAACAACATCCTCATTGTTAGCACCCATAATCACACCAAAATCATTAGAACAGTTTAGTTGCTTAACACTTTTCAAACTCCAAACAAAAATAACTTGCACAAACCTACACTGGGCCCATATCCTTTTAACATAGAGAGTCAAAGGGTGAAAGTGCAGGGAAAACAACAGTACATTTTATAACGATACAGGCACAGATTTATTGAATATAACACTATACTAACACATATAGATAGACAGCCACTTCACACAACTACGATCCAGTCATAACAATAGAAGGAGGCCAACTGAGACAATGGCCGAACACAAACATGGATGCCATAGTACATGCCAACATGATCTATGGTTATAACAGTCACTTTACAATGTTGTCTGTCTATAATACAATACTTAATAAACAATATAGATTATATACAAAAGAGGAATTACTTCAACAAGACCTTCCTCTCCTTATTGTTCAGCTACCTGAGTGGGCCCTTTTTTAGAAATCCAAGGCCCTTCCTTGCCATTACAAGGCACTGGGATGCATGTTGAACAGATGGTTTAGTAACCAAGTTGTAATGTCGAAGCTTGAAAGAGGCACTTGGATGAATATACACTTCCACAGAAGAAGTAAACCTTTAAACTTTGTAAATTTGGTGGCTATGGCTAGGTTTTCACTCTGGTTCACAGAGACCAACCCTCCTGAATACTTAACTTATAAATTATTTTGTAACTGATTCACCATAAGTTATAAAAAAAAAAAAGAATATATAAATGTAAATTTATGTTTCAAAACATAAGTTTTTTAATACAATTTCTATTTCTATTCATACTCATTAAAATTTTATATATATTTTGCATACCTGAAAAAAAAAAAAAAAAAAAAGCAAAAACATAAAATATAAACTTGGTGAACAAAATGTATAAACAATGGGAAGCAAAAGCACAAGTTGTACACATAAAGCAGGATATCTTCTTAATATTTTTTACAGAACTGCATATATCAGGAGTGTCCAACCCGTGGACCACCTTGAACATTTTCCAGCCATATTCATTGTACTTTTACAAAAAATATTTATTTTATAATGGCAGGAAATACATTATTTGTGCATCTATAAATTCAATAATTCAAAGTCAAAATATGATAAAAATCATAATAATGATTAGAATTTGCATTTTGTATCATTGTTGTTGTATTATCTTTATTTACATAATAATAAGTTGCAAGAACTTGCGGCTGAGCTTAAGGAGCTATACGATATGGAAAATGTGGTGGTAACACCTATTATAATCTCCACGAATGGATTGGTTCCTAAATCCAAGGTGGAGGGTACTGAGAAACTGGAAATTCCGGCCGAGAAATTCCGTTTTAAAGGAGGCTCAACAGGCAGTTCTCCTAGACACAGCAAGGATCGTCAGAAAATTTCTGAATGTTTAGAGAAAAAAAAAATATAAAAACCAAAAATAATAACTGCAGATGGTTGGACTTGTCCTCCTTCTCTGTTTTGAACCCGCAAATGCGAGAAGAAAATATAGATAATAATAATAATAATAATAGTAATAAACAATTATAATAATTCATTATTTTTCAATTTCCACTCCAAAAAAATGTCCATAGTAAGCCTAATTTCAAGTATGGAGATATATACTTTTATATGGGACCCACCTAGTTATGATGTATTTCCAGAGTGACCTACAAGATCATTTGGTTAGCCTACCTCTTTTCTATTTTTTCAATGTGAAAGAATATTATAAGTTATACTAAATAAAAAGAGAATAATTTATTTTATTTTTTTTTTTATGAAAATAAAAAATATTTCATTAAAATATTTTTATAATGATAAAATAGAAAGGAAAATTAAACAACGGCATCGGAGTTCAGGATACTAGTGACGAGTCTAGTGAGGAATGCACTTGTGGAAAGAACAAAAGGGCAAGAGAGAACCAGAGACGCAAAACACCTCCCGTCAAAAGTCCGACAATCCATACCAGGTAATACAAATTTAGAAGTTAACCCCAATTTATCCATAACATAATTGTTATTATATAACTGTTATAATTATCTGAAAAAAACAAAGCCTACATTTGTGTTTTTAATAATAAAAAACAATAATGTTTGAACTGGATGCATATATGTACATATTTTACTCTTTAAAAGTTTTGCAGTTTTAGTAATAATAAGAATCCAAATGAAGTTTATTCAATTTTTGTCCAGTTATGTACAGCATATTGTCAATTAGATTAAAAATGTATACATGAAAAGTGAGATAGTGGATAAAATTCCAATATTTTTTTAATGATTCCATCTTCATTAATAGCAGGAATTATAATTAACAATGCATTCTCATATATAACTTAGTAAATCTTGTAGGAAAATACAGGAACAAAACATTTTTTGAAGAAGGTTGAGGTTTTCCTGGGTTTAAAATAGGATGATTCGCTTTCACCTATTTTATTTTATTTAACACTGAGATATGCCATTCGAAAGATGATGCACATTGAAAGAGGTTTAAATTTGAGTAGAGAAATATCCATGCTTAGGTTTGGTGATGATTTGGTTCCGTTGGGTGAAGAAGCAAAACAATAGAACTAAACATGTTGATGGAAGCTGGTAATAAAGCAGGAATCATCAGAGATTTTAGTGATATTGATAAAGAAGGGAAGAAATTAGAACATATCGAGAAATTATATACTTAGTGTCAATAATAACCAGAAAATATGAAACTCAAGAGTAAAATAATGCATGATTAAAGGCAGGAAACGCATATTATTTTATAGACATTACTTAGCTCCTTTTCTTGGAACATAAAAATTATAATTTATAAAACTAAAATCCTTCCTACTATTCTGTATTGGTGTAAAACGTGGCTACTAACTTAAAAGGATAATCAGCTTCTTAACATACTCGAAAATAAGTTGTATTTTATATTTGGTGTGTAAAACGATGAGATCATTGGAGAATTTATGAAATTAAACAACACAAAATTGCAGAGCATACACCTTGTTAATGTAATTGAATAGATAGCATTGCAAAGATTAAGATGGGCCAATAATTGTTGGGCTTAGTAACAAGCGAAGTCCTGTAAGGTTAATAACTGTTGAACCAATTGGTAAATCCCTGGGGATTGAACAATAGGTGGGATAACGAGTTAAGAGTGATCTACCTAGTTTGGATTTGGGTGGTACTCCGTGGACTGTTTTGTAAACTGGGATCTCAGGCCTTTGGGGTTGCTATTCCTTTTAATTTGTTACCAAGGAGTACCTAGTTATTGAAACTAACCATTGAAATTTAACAGAAGGAAAAGTATGCCTGGAGAAGACCTGTCGAAAAGGCGATGTTCCATATCAGCAGCTAAATCACCAAGCCCACAAGAAGATCATCAGGCAGTGGTGCCCGGTAGTAGACTGAGTCCTTATACAGTCCACAGTCCTGGAGGCAGTCCGAGCAAACATCACAGAGCCAAGGTTCATATTTTTTTATTTAGTTGCTGGCCTCTTGATATCCATGTTTATAGTTAAAGTAAATAATATTTTGCAGGTTGTAACAAGCCCTGATTCAGCAAGACTCAAAGCTCTTAGTGCAGAATCTTTGCGATCAGTAAGTCCTGGTAGTGATTCAGTGTTCTACAGTGAACCGAGTAGTAATGCTACAGGAGAAACTGCTCCTTCTACATGCTCTCATTGTGGAATGTTGTATGAAAACCAGGGAGCTAAGGTAATTATTTAGTATTGTTGTTTTATGCTTCATTCCAAAGTATTAAGGATTGAAATACTTTTATCCTCTTGCTATGTGAAATAATAATAATTAACTTCTGGCTTGACAAATCGGACAAATAGGATTGGTGAAGAAAATGATTTGTCTGGCTTGGATACGAGCCTTGGTAGCTCAGATGGTTAGAGCACCGCAATAGAGATGCGGGTTCGAATCTCCGCCAAGACAAATCTTTTCTCTTCTAAATAAAAATATTTAAAAATAATCACCATCAAAAGAATAATAAATAATATATATATTAATAATAAATATATAATAAATATATAAATATATATAATAATATAATAAATATATTATACACATATTTATTTTGAAGAGAAAAGATTTGTCCTTGCCTGGTAAAACAATCAAAAGAACAATAAAAACAATCACCATCAAAAGAACAATAATTAATAAATAAATTATAAAAATAATAATAAACGTTCAAAGTGAATCACTATCACATAAAAAAGATATTACTAATTTTCACTCCTACTGCAGCCAGAGTTTTTGAGTCTAGACAGGGGACACCATTATCTTGTAGTATACTTCAGAATTCCCAAAGACTCAAAAGGCTCTATATATTAAAGAATATGACTGTTCCTCAGAGGAAAATATTTTTTACTACCATACATTTAATCAATGCATAAAAATAGTATCAAGTGGTGATAATCATTCATGATTGGTCTTATAAATAATCAGTGCATTCTTTTTGATATATTTGCATACTAACTGAATATGATACATTTAAATTAAAGGCTGCTGAGAAACCAGCAGAAACTATTGTTCAACCTCCTGCTGGTTTTGAGGATTCTCCAAGGACACCGCATCGAACAAGGTTGTTTAAGAAAGCGGAAAAAAGGTTCAGGTCAGAGGAAAGAAGGCATCGTATGCATGCAGAAGCTGCTAGAGCAAAATCAGAAGAAAGAGCCAGAGAAGAAAGAAAAGATAAGATCCGGTTTGTTCATAATACATTAATTCAATAAATTTAAATTAAGATCGTGATATATAATTCAAGGTAACATACTTTAAAATATTTGTTTCCATTACTAATTTATAACGCAAATTCTATTAAGTGTTTGTTATCGATTAATGTGAATATATTTTTTTTATCAGTCCATTAGCTCGTTCAACTGACGCCAGTATGGAGAAACTGCATTCAAGTAGCCTCGATGATGATGACGAGTGGACAGGAGTCCTCTCAGAGGCTTACAACACAGGCACTTGGGTATACATTGGTGCTGCAGAAGAACAACAATTTTGGCAAAGGCCCGAGTCCAAAATTGCAGGTAATGCTTAATCAATAAAACATTGTGTGAAGATTAATAGTTGCTAATATTAATTTTAAAAAAATATATTGTTTGGTTTGCAATTGTGGGATCAAAGAATAGATTAATTAAAATGTAAAATGAAATATTTATTTTAACTACACTTTAGGTTAGCTTTATGTTCAATACTACTCTTCTTATATTCTGTTCACTAATAAACATCAGTAAAATGGCTAATTGCAGTGGCCCCAAAATCAGTTAGATTTAAGTAATTTTTACCATATTATATTTAATTATTTTATCATTTAATAATTTTTATCTAGATTTTTTGTAAGATTCATCTTATTTATTAAGACCCTACAACAATATCTTTAAGCGAAAAGACTATAAGTTAATATAAAGGGCTAATTTAAGAAATATACTTTAATTATTGTCTAAATCCTAATATCATAATATGTTACACACTAATTGAACCAGAAGTCATGATATTTAAAATATTTTAATGCACAACATTGATTATGTAGGGGTTTACAACTCAAAGCCCTAAGGCATATTTTGGTGATTTTATTATTTTTTTTAACACTCTTCTAACAAGTATCTACTAATCTTTTATATAAATAAACATTTTTTTTTTATTACAGAAGAAGAGGAGACTGAAGAGCATCAGAGATTGAGGAAAGACTCTTCCGATTCAACTCAATCGGAAAATGAATTTAAAAGGAGGTACCAAGCTATTGCTCATAGGATGGTTCATAGGAAATCCAGTCTCGAAATGTATAAAAGACTTGCTTCAAAATCGTTTGAAGCAGATAAAAGAGTTTTAGTCCGAAGAGTGTCTGGAGAGTTTGGATTTCGAATTCATGGTTCCAAGCCAGTTGTTGTATCTGCAATTGAGAGTGGAACACCGGCTGAATCTTCTGGTTTAGAAGTGGGCGATATTATTATTAGCGTCAACAATGCCAATGTGTTGGATGCTACCCATTCAGAAGTTGTAAAACTTGCTCATGCTGGTAACTATTAAACTGAAAGTTAAATTGTTATTTTTTTTATATATATTTAAGTTCAATAACTTTAACTATGATGCTATTGTCAATATAAATCAGAAAATTTTCTAAAAATTTCAGGATCAGATACACTTGAACTTGAAGTAGTACGAACGTATGACAAGTTTTCAACCAAAGCAAGTGTAGCTTCTCCAGTTATATGTGGTTGCCTTTATAGAATGTCAATTAGCTCATCAAAGTTAAAACCTGTCTGGGTTCTTAGATATTTCATTCTGAAAGAAGATCACTGCTTATACCATTACAAGTCTGATTTTGTGAGTACAGTCTTTATGTCTAATTTAGATTAGAATAGATAATTTAGACCAAAAAGTTCAACAAATTTTCAAAATAGTTTTGAAACGAGCAGATTGAGTAGTCATTAGTAGTGGTTCTCAATTAAAACTTATCACAAACTTTTTGTTAATAATAAAAAATCTTATTTTATTCCTAAATTTTGATACAATTGGATTATCTACTCCAAGAATAATTTAATTGTAATTGAATACCACAATTGTTCTTTATTAGTTTAATATTTGTCTGTTCTAATTTATTGGTTAGAATATTTTTATTGTGGGAGAATTACTACAGCTTTTTTACAAAATTTATGATATTTTCAGGGAGGACAACCATTGGGAGCATTAAGGGTTACTGATTATATGGTGTCTTTGACGTCTGATCCAGAGAGACCCCACAGTTTCAAAATCTCAAGGAAAGGTTGTTCAAGCGTACATTTAGCAGCATCAAGTGCTGCAGAAACAGAGCAGTGGGTTGCTGCATTAACAGAAGCTTGCAAACCACTGGTACTTAGCGATGCCTAAACTTAATGACATATTTTTTTCAATTGATAAAGTTTTTCTATATACTTCCTTGGTATCATAATTTAAATAACTTACTAAACCTCCTTTAAAATTAATTTTCATTAGATAAGTTCCTATTTTCTTTTTCTTTCATGAAAAATTTAAGAATAGAGTTGGGATTCAATAAGAAATTGTAATCTTTTTACAAATTTAAAGAGAACAAATCCTTATCTATTATAGTAAAACAGGATATTGTTTGATTTTGTTTCAATAGGTTTATTGTTGGATGTCTGACAAATGTCTTAAAGCACCACCCACAAAAATTCATGAACCTGACTGTGTAGGAACACTATCTACGCTTATTCATCACCGTGGAAAAACGTGGAGGAGAAGATTTTGTATTTTGAAAGATGCTTGTTTATATTTTTATACTGACATAAATGCAGAAAAAGCTATTGGTAGGTAATTTAATACTTATATATAATTAATTAGTCTAAAAGTATTAAAATAAATATATTGAAAATATCAATTTACTTCCAGTTGAAAAGCGATAAAAAATATATAGTAATATAAAAATTAATTCTTTTCTACAGGAATGGTATGTCTCCATGGTTATAGGGTACAGAGTTTGACCTCTGCCTCAAGGAGATTCTCATTCGAACTTTTTCCTCCTGAGCCATCACTATTGCATTTTTATTTTTACACTGATACTGAATTGGATAAAAAAAGGTATAATTTTTGAATATATTTTATATAGGTATAAATTAAAAATGTAAACAAAACACACATACCCAACAAATACATATATAAACTTCTGCCTTTTTGCCAGATGATTCCTCTGTTTTCCATGACTGGATTGTTCATACTGGAATGCATTCAAAAATTGATGTTAATAAAGGTCTAAAACCCAGAATCTTTAGCTCCCTCATCCCCATATATTTATCTTCTAATCAAATTGCTTTTTATTAAAATTTGCACCACACTATGTACTTTCTGCAGCGGTTTATCTTCCTTCTTCTTTGTATGATTTTTGATTCATCACTCACAATTTTTTCACTTTTTTCGATAGAATATAATTTCCAATGACTTTAATACTTACTATCTCTTTGACTGCAACAAAAAACCAACTTGGAAAACCCGACACCTGGTTGGACCTTCAAGTGACCAAATCAAAGCAAAAAATACTTCCAACTTCTCATTTGGTTGTTCCTTTCTTCTCTTCTCATGCTAATTCAAACATCCTACAACTTCCAAGTTTAAAGTTCCAACCTAAAACCAACTTGAACCATTCACCCAAGAAATTTTTTTTACCTATAATGAAACCCTGAAATTGTATGAAATCTATACCTGATCTATCTATTCATTCCTTCTCTAGCATTCCAACATATTCCTTCCAACTTGTTAGGTTAATTTTATCTTTGATTATTAAAATGTTCTTTACTATGAAAACCTAACCAAAAAAATAAATTAATTGAAATAATTAAAATTAAGTTTGGGCGCCAATACTACTTCAAATTATAAGGATTGTAAGAAATATAATTAATATCATGCATAAACCATCTGAAAAAAATCATATTTCAAAGAAATAAAAAAATACCTTCTTACTATTCCATGTTCATTTAGTATAAATAAGATAATTGGAAAAGCAAAATAAATTAACATTTAGATTATATATTAGCAGCAATATATTATAGATTAGCAGCAATATAATTTGGAGGTTACTCAATTAAATGACTAATAAACATAAAATTTTCTCAGTACCGCCCAAAACAATTTTGGATACAAGTTATACACATCAAAATCAAATTATTACTCAAACTTAATAAAAGAAAACTGAAAAGGGAAATGATTCGCCATATGTCAAGTAATCTTCCTTATCAAGTAACCTCATGAGACATATCATTAGCATTTGTCAATATACAGCAAAAGGTAGGACTAGTGCCAACAGTAAACCTGAATAAATTAATACTCAGGCCATTGTTATCAGTTCCCTCTAAGATTTCTATCCCCTTTCCCACATTATTCCAAAATGACATTCTTTCATTAACCATTAGAAAAAATTTAAAAGCTTGAAACTTTTTTTTATTTTAACTAATGTCATGATTCTTATATCACTGTTGATTCCTTATTATTTTTAATAACCATTTCAGATGTATAACTTCAAGAATTTCTCATATTAATTAATTTCTTAGGTGGTTGGCTGCTCTGGAGTACTCTATTGATCGGTGGATTAAGGTTGGTTGAACTTTGAAAAGAAATACACTGCCATTTTTTATTGTGATTGATACAAGTGATCAGGATTAATTGTTAGTGGCACATTTGGAAGTGCCACAATGAATAGACATTTGTATCTTTTCCTATTTATACTTCAAAATGAAGTGATCTGTATAGTAATTATTTGCTCAGAGCAACATGGTGAATATGTTTCGTCAATTTGTGTATAGGCTATACTATCCTACTTCCTAGGGAACTTAACTATTAAATGTATAATTTAATATATATCTTACATATTATTTGCTCATTGCAATTCACAGTAAGTTTAACACCAAATAGGTGGCGTGTTCCGTAAGCTAGACTGGCGACGGAATAATTAAATCGGGTTGAAATTTGTGCCATTTACTGTAAAGAATCGATATACTGTCTTGTTTTACTCTATTTTTTATTGGTTTTACTTTCTCATTTTGAATGTTTCAAAAATTAAACATAAAACGTTACGTTTTATGCTTAATTGTGTTAATGTAGTTTGGTGTTGATAGTTTTTGAATAATTGAACTCTATAATACTAAATATGTGTACAATGTTAAGTAACCAAACTGATTGTTTAGAGCCTAATTAAAGTAAATTTACAAGTGGTTCGATGTAGCACTAGCTCGTTGTGTGTAAAACGTTAACGCACAAAAAATATCTAGATGTTTGATAATAGTGGACCATTTTCCTTAATTGAATAAATGTAAGTCATAGTTCTTCCAAGCTCATTGTCTCAATTGTATACAGTGGTCAACAAAATATTTTATCGCTGTAAGCTCTTACTGTGTTCTGAAAAAATAATGATAAATTTGTAACAAAATAATAATATTATAAATGTTTGTTGGAAATAATTTGATGTCAATACATTTAATAGTAGAGGTTAGTTACTATAAAAAAAAACCAATTGAGTGTTGTTTATTCTGTAGATTCTTGTTATATGTAATTAACTTGTACATTACTTGTTTTGCAATAAAACAGCACAAGTAATCGATCATCAATAAGCTCGTGACATGAATTAGCTATATTAAAATCAGGTCATACGTGATTTTAATAGTTTTATTTTTAATGGTCAGTTAAAATCAATATGAAGGATTTGATGGTGAATAAAGTAATTCATTTATCTTATTCTCATCCGTGGTAAGAATTTTATATTTTCTTTGATTTTGTTATATGAATCAGGGAACATAGCGTACTCTCATAAATTTTTATATGTACAGGAGACTCTTGGTAATTTGTTTTGCAAATAATGGTATCACTTTTGCCACCCTTAATAAAAATTACATACCATAAATCTAGATAGTATTAAATGAACATAATTTTGGTAAACCTATTGAATATGTATTGGCAATTATCAGTACAAGTTTGTGTAAAAAAATAATAAAAAATTCATTTTTCCTTAAAGAACTTAATTTTTTTTTTTTTTCAATTTTAAAAAGGTGTGTTAAAGTCAAACAGTGCTTATTTTACCAAATATGCACATAAATATGGGTGTATGTAATTTTTATTTAAAAAAGTAAATGTATTAGTTATAAAAACATAATCCCAAGCTTTGAACATGTGGATGGACTTTAGGAAGAAATAAATGGAATTAATTGGAGTTTAAGAGCCCCAATAGTTACCATTGAATGATTATGAATTCCAACACATTGCGACCAAATTATCAAAGTCCACTGTTACAGAATGTTGCATTTACTAAATATGTCAAAATATTATTAGGTATTTGTTTCTAGTTCTTCAAAAAAAAAAATTAACATTAAATATTACTAATTAATCAGTCAATATTGCCTGTAAATTAATTAACTCTTTAGTTTTGTTTATCCAAACCAACCTAAATTTAACATATAAATAACATTAGTGGTTTAATGCATTTCCATAAATTCTGTAAAAGTTAGGTATATGGATGTTATATACATATTTTTTTATAAGGAAATTACTTTGAGGTGGTGGCTGAAAAATTGGAACATAAGCTTAATTTCCATTTATAACAAACATTAAATATATTGATTATACAAGGTTTAAATATTATGTTTGCAAATATATATTTTTTCTTTTAGTGTTACATGTTAATGACTTTAATTTTTATGAAGGGGAACAAATTATTTTGGAAAGAAATTTTATTTCAAAATATATTTTTTTAAATTAACAGGAATGTTGGCAAAACATAAATTATGGTTCTTAAAATGGGAAAATGGCTAATGTGCTTAAATCCATTTCTTCAGCGACAATCTCAATTCATAATTTTTATTTTGAGTTTTTTTTTTAAACTATAATGTTCAAATGTATAAGAAATTTCATCTATTTATTACAGTAATACTTATATTTTAACTGATAATTGTACATATCCCAAGGTTTGTGTAACATTTTAACTTTGTGAACTAAAGCGCTAACACATCATTGAAATGAATACTTCTATGTATAATATAAATGTTTTGGTAGATAAGTGCCTTAACAATATGACCATTATATTATCACCATCGAATTATTATACAATGGTTGCATCAACTGATGACTTTATATGTTTACACTTTGTTACATTTGAAAACTTTATATAAAGATAAAAAAAAAACTTTGTTTGATATTCATTGGAATGTGATTTGTAAATGAATAATCTTTTAGTTAAAATATATACATATATTAAAACTATGTAGCATATATGGAAAATAACTGTTATACATCTAAAATTTAGTTGTGTTTAAATATTATATATGTAAAAGTATGTGAATTTATGAATTATATTGAAAACTATTATGTATATAATGTTAACAAAATTTAGTTGTTGCAACTTGATATCAAATAATATTCTGGGATAATTGCATTTATTTTATTTCAAAGGTCACTTTGAACAATGTTTACTAACATATAAAATGAGTGGTTTCCTGATGAAATCCTACATTCTTTACCTCTTTCATTTAGAAGAGAATTTTTCCTTTAAACTGGCAGGGTTATTGAAACAGAGTTAATAATAACTCTTATAAAGCTCTCTTAAGTGATGGTTACATACCTAAGAAATTACTTATTGAATCTCCTCCTTTTCTACATATTAACTGTATGAGGATCCTAAATAAATGAGTGATTGTTCCCCTAAATATGATTTTCCATTGCTCTTTTTCCTGATTACTACAATTCCCAATAGTTCTTTAGTTTGTAGGCCAATATTAATTTTTTTTAATTTTAACTCTTCATGTTCCATGTTCCTCAAAACACAGTCAGTGTCTTGTACAGTAATGAATGATCACCTCTATTTTTTTATACTTTTTCAAATGGGTTATTCTGAGGATAGCAGAGTATAGGCCCACTAAATACAATGACTGATGGAGGAGTTCTTAAGGAGCCCTTCCCTCTGTTTTGCTTATTTGGTTGTAACATTTCCTGGATTCTGTAGCTAGACGCTGCCATTTTAATGTTTAAGCTTTCTACAAAATAATAAGCAATAGCTTAGCTGCTGATAATTAGTACTGTTTAACTTAAATTTATCTATTTGTATTAGTAGATAGTCAAACAATTATAATTTTATTATTATAAAATTAGAAATCCTTTTTGACATCAAGAACTAAATGTTATTTAACCCAATGCATCAAACACTTCTTGTTTTAAATTTAATTCTAAATAAACCTACCCATCACATAGTTATTGTTTGTTCAAATTTCATTGAATAACAAAGGAATAGTGCATTGTTTAATTTCATATAAAAATGTATTGAATAAGGTTGCCATGCTTGGTCTTTTATAATTGATTTGTTTTGTGACATGCTCTAGTTTCATACTACCCTTACCTCAAACAAAGTAAATTATAATATTGAATAAACACCATAACTATTTACCATAACTTATTAGAGGTAAAGAAATGTAAATTTCATCAGTGCATATTGTCCAGCCATTTATAAAAAGTAGAAAACCTAGGTACATTAAAAAAATGAAGTCTATATCTAAGAAGTGAGTCAACCTCGTTTTGATATAGGTAGCGGATATTGGTTATATCTGCTAGTATAGAGGCCTATTATAAAATAAGTGAAATATGAAAACAAAAAAAATCTAAAAATATTTTCTTAATTCAATAACTAAAGATTTTTGTAATCAAGTAGAGTATTTCCATAAAAACTATGCAGAAAAATAATTATCCTGCTATGAAATACCCCTATAACATCAAAAATGCAGTGCACTTTATTTTTATAAAAAGAAGCTCTTATTATTTTTATTTCTTTACATATTATTATAAAATATGGTTTAATTAAATAATTTCTAATACAAGGGAATGATAGATATGGTATGGTAGATAGATCACGTAGAACAGATATGAACCAATCACTCCTTTGACTCGAGAATGCAAATAAAATGCCTTAACGTTAATGACTAATATGGTCTCAAAAACACTTTTGTTAGTTTAGTTGATAATCAGTATTATAAATTTAATGAATTGTTCCCATTTTTGAAATTATAAATTATTGATCACATAGTACATAAATTTCATAATAAGGGAGAAAATTTACCTTTAAAAAGTTATTTTAACCAGTATTGGGAATAAGAGATGTAGTATTACTTCCGTCAGAAATCCAATGTAAATAATGTTCATAATTGATTTACTTCACACCTTGTACTAGAAACTTATTTTCTTAAATGTAAAAATATTATCTTTGGTTTTAGTATTATTATTTTATGTAAAATTTGGAAACAGTACAAAGACATTGTTCATCTTATTTATTAGTATGGAGGGTATGTTTGAATAAATTTAAACCAGTAACACCTGTTGAACTTAATCTGACTATGTATGACCTTTGAAATATTTAACTTGTATTATAAAATTGTAAATAGATATTATGTATTAAGATGTTTATACAAATGTTTAGATGTTGGCACATCTTTTATGTCTCAGTGTTGTATTTATAAAATCCAGGACTATACTATAGTCGAATAAGTCCTGTAAATTGTTGTCAAGAAAATTGACATGAGACATTGAAAACTACAATATACAGTTTGTTAAATAACTGATTAAACAAATATTTTGTATAATATATTATTGTTTTGTTTTTGGCATCCTATGACTGATTTCATTTTTTAGGAAAAAATATTGGATGACTATAATGGTCAAAAACGTTTTAGTTTTGTCTTAATTGGAAATATTTAATAGTGCTCAATAAAGTAAGTTGATAAATTTATGTCTATTAAGAGACCCTTATTCTGTTCGGAGAGATTAAATTTATTTTAATATTTTATGTTTTCTGATTTGATATCATACTTTTAAAACAAAAAGAGCTTTTAAAAAAACATCAATAAAAAACCCTTTATTTTAATTATTTTTTAAATTTGTATTTATATTTCAATGCTTTCATGCACATTAAGCCCTTAAGTAACTTCTCTACTACATTTCTATAAGATTCGCAGTATTAAAAATTTAACCCGTTGAACGGAACATCCCTGAGTCCTGGTCGACAGGGAATATCGGTCATAATGACGGCTGTCAGAGGATGTTTGAATAACTTGAAATAGTATTTGAAATGTATGCAGTGTTTTTGTAAAACACTCTATATTTCGAATAATATGTGTATGGGTTTCGCAATTTTCCCTACCAATCATTGCTACCTAAGATATGAGTAGCCTTACAGTTATGACTAAGGTTATTGGCTTGATTAGTGTTGTCACAGCACTATCCTTTCTTACGATAGGGGCTATAAAATAACTCAAAATTATAAATAAAACAGTTATTTTTCATTTGACATATTTTTTCAAATGACAAGTATCAGTCTTTCTCCTAATAGTGGAAGACGTTAAGCAAACAACTCAATCAAGATATCTTTGGGTTCTTCCTGTTCTTCCAATAGGTTTTCATTCATTCCGCAAAGGCTTGTTTACGTTCTTCCGACCACTTCTGTCTGCACTGCTTCAGCTTTGGTTGCTCTGAAGTAACTTCCCACTTGTTGACTTTGTGTCTGAAGGTGTCTCTTTCTAAAATGCCTGTTGCAAATATGTTTGCTTTTTTGAGGTCCTTTCGAAGTTGGTCCAGCCAAGGTGTTGAATTCTTAAGTGAGCTAACATAATTTAATATTCTTTTTGACAGTCGATTTTCTGATATATATATATATATATATATTAATTAATTAACACTGGCTCTACAACCCAGCATGGGTCCTGGCCGCATCAAGGCGTCGCCTCCACTCTTCTCTGTCCTGCGCCAAGGTCCTCCAAGCTCTGGATCCAGTGATGCTGCCTGCATCACTCTCGACTTCATCTACCCATCTAAGTCGAGGACGCCCACGTTTTCTTTTTTCGCCCATGAACCCAAACACCAGTCTTTTCAGGGTAGCGTCGTCCTCCATTCATATTTGCAGCCCATCTCAGTCTAGCTATTCTTATGTGTTTCAACACTTCAGGGTCCTTATACATCAGATGCAGGTCTGAATTCTGTCTGAGTGTAAATTGATCGCCAACTCTTACAGCTCCAAACATCCTTCTTAATACTTTTCTTTCGAAGAGCAGTATACTGATGTTGGCATCTGCCCAGGACAGAAGCCAGGTTTCCGATCCATAAGTTAAAACAGGCCTGATGATTGTTTTGTACAGCATGATCTTGGTTCTTCTTGATATCAGACGACTTGTAAAATGTTTGCCATCCCTAAATAACATCTATTAGCCGTCAAAATGTAGCTGGTTGAGCTATCTGCTTTGACCAGAGAACCGAGGTAGACAAAACTGTCGATACTTTTGAATGTGTAGGCACCAAACGTGACAGTGGGATCCGATTGTCTTGAAGGGTTAGCCACCATATACTTAGTCTTTACTTGGTTTACCTGAAGACCTACACACTGTCCAGCATTCTCCAAAGCAAGAAAAGGCTGTTGTAGATTCCTTGTTGTTCTTCCCACAAAGATGTTGTCTTGACCTGACTTCTCGACTCACTCATCAGCAATTCCACAAGGCTTATCAATTCTCTGGGGACATTCATTTCTTCCATACTTTGATACAGTTTCCCCCTGATGAGACAGTCATAGGCATTGCTGAAATCCACAAAAAGGTGGTCGGTCGTTATATTGTACTCTCTAGTCCTTCCCATAAGAGTTCTCAGGGAGAATATTTGATCAATACAAGATCGAACATTCGTAAATCCGCACTGATACATTCCTATCTCTCTCTGGGGATGGGGGAGTAATCTTTGGTATGCCACATTCGAAAGTACTTTGTAGGCAGATCTTAGGAGTGTTATACCACAGTAGTTCTCACAAAGCATTTGATCTCCTTTCTTGTGAAGAGAGAGGATAAGGGCAATGCACCAGTCATGCGGGAGAGTTTTGCATATCCAAACACTGTGTAGTAGATCTCGGAGAACCTTTATCATTTCATTTCCACCAGCTTTCAGAAGTTCAGCTGGTATGGATATTCAGAAGGATGCCATCACATCCTGCTGCTCGGTTATTTCTAAGCTTCTGAATTGCAGCCTCAATTTCCACATCATCTGGTGGGTCAAGAAGCTCACACTCTTTGCAATTTTGAATCGTGTCAGAGTCATAACTATCTTTTAAGGCAGGATTCTGATCACTCCCCAGCAGACTACCGATATATATATATATATATATATATATATATATATATATATATATTTTTTTTTTTGGATGTTGGATTTTTTCAGCCAAAACAAAGGGCGGTGAGTTTTCCAGAATCTCCCTTCTTTTGGCATGTTTTAAAATATTCTACTTAATCCTAACTAATCGAATTACAGAAAACATAAAGGAAATTATCAGCGATGACCAATGTGGTTGAAACAAAACGGTTCAACTATCGATCAGTTATTTATCTTAAGCAAAGTACTACAGACAAAATTGGAATACAAGGGGGTAGTTCATCAGCTTTAAATTAATTTTAAAAAATCTTATGATTCCGTCGACCTCCTGATGCTATATTGCATATTGGTCAAACAGAGAAAAGTTAGTAGATCTAGTAAGGAATGTGCATACCAAATAATTACCAACTTGCATTGCTAATTTTTTTTTTTATGTGTCATTAGAGAGGTGAAGTCCAACGAAAAGAATCTGTGGAGTAAAATATCTGTATCTGTTTTGGCAGATAATTTGGTAACGCTGGGTGGAGACACGAAAACTAAAAAATGCTAAGTAATAATAATATAAATTTGAGCCAGTAAAGAAGAAGGTATTCAGGTAACTTCCGTTAAGACAAGGTGAATGGCTAATGTAGAAACTGGAGACGCCTTTGGTGATATTGATACAGGAGGCAATAAGTTTGAACTACCAGAGAAATTTAAGTACTTACGGTCTATAAAGACAAAAAATAAAAAAAGGTTAACTTTGAAATCAATATGCCAGCCAATTGTAATATTCTGGTTAAAACTATTATTTTTATAATTGGATTGAATATTATTGAATTTAAAATGATTACATAGATATTTAAAATAATTAGATTAGATTGCAATCATAACTTTTAAATTAGGTAATATAAAATCCTAAAATTGAAAAATGCTACTACTGATAAGCTTTATTGATTTTGGTATAAATATATTCCAGTCAATAAAAATGTTCAAATGTTTTTTCAAAAAGTGATACTATACTATTATAATGCATATTATAATATTTTTTTCATTTTGAAGTTTTTTGATGCATAAAAATCCTGGCTTAAATAATAACATAATAGCAATAATATGTCTGTAGCCGGGGAAATCTGATTATTTTCCAAAAATTCGAACACTCATCCAACCTCCATAAGAAGGATTCCGGGAGTAACGATTCCATACGTGTCAACAATGTTGTTATATATAATAACAGTAAAGGAAAATAGAAACCAATATATATATATATATATATATGTATGTATATATACATTTCAGCTTGTTAACCATTTATGTTTGTAATGTTATGTACGAAATTAGCAAATATTAAAGTTAAGCTTGCCTTCCTCTACAGCCAGAAAAATTATATATCCATCCCAGGAATCATATAGTAGATTGTTCATTCTATTTGGTTAATTTCTATTAATATTTGTTAACATTAAACTTTAATCATGGTCTTGCAACAACATGACTTAGCAATTATTAAAACAAAAGGAGTGAATTTGATTATAAAATAAATTGATGGAGTTTAAGCTATAATAAATTTATTATTATTGTTACCTATGGGGGAAAAGGGCTGGGAAAGGACAGGGTATAATTGAGGAAACATAGGGGAACTGGGTGAAGAAATAAACCCCAAAACATTGATCTAACAAAAATAAAGCACTATTATATTGAAATAAAAATTACATTCAACTATTATTGATAAGGCATTAATAAAATAACAATTACAGGTTCAAAATAACAATTACAAATTCATTCATTAATAAACTAACAATTTCAATTTAAAAACAACAGGAAAAATAAAACTTTAATTTAAGAAAAAAATACACCATCAATAACAGCACTAAACAATAACATACACCAGATTCTCCATCAATACTCAGAATCCCTAAAACTACTAATAGAATAATAATGTCACTTTACAACATGAACCATCATCCCTAACCATAATTCCATATGCACAAATAATAATTACAACTTAAACCTTCACCTTCAGTAATCATTATCTCATAACCATTAATAAGATTAATAACTTACAAATAAAACTCGATCCATCATCTATAATAATAATCATATCCATCATCTACAATTGTAAACATAAGCGCTAATAATAACATACAACTTAAACATTCACCCTCAGTACTCATTATCTCATAACCATTACTAATTTTCATTTAAATCCAGTCCCCTCTTCTCTAAACATAATTCTGTGAGCACTAATACTTAAAGAAAAGATTCCCATCTGTCTTGTGCCCAAACGCGGCGAATGAAAAATAAAATAATTAACTGGTTCCATCTTCAACTGACCACCATCTGGCCTCACCCCAAGTTTAGTCCGGTTACCGTAAAGAGAAAATCTCCTACCTTCCTCTGTCTCATGTTCCGGACCCGATTTTTCTCGCTAGTACACGCCTTCAACTCATCTTCAGCCCAATCTCCAGACTGGAGACACCTGCCCTGCCCGCCGGGCAGTAGCTCTCTCAGCCAGTTCTCGACTTCTCGACCCTCGAGAGGGAAACGGTCGTGTATTTGAAGGCTTATCCGAGCTGGCGTAAGCATTCTTACTCCTTGGTCTGTGAGGTGCTGCCCCTGGTGGCCATAATTATCCCAAAAACTCGCGAATTGAATTTAACTTTTTAAATATTCGAATAAGGTTGACTTTTAGTGTCGAAAATGCTGAGTCATTTCCGAGTTGGACTTGTGAACTGCTGATGCCGCGTCGCCACAAAACATACGGGACCTTCTTGTAATAATTAACATTTAATAAAACATTATCAAAACTAAATGTTAAGGACCTACAATGCCTTTAACCAAAACCATATGCAAAGAATAATTATGAAATTAATAACAAAAAGAAATAACATTAGCAAATCTTATTTGCTATACATATACGTACATATTAAGGTACATAATCCTTAAAACCTAAAATCTTTTTAAAACCTATTAATGAGAAGAAGCAAATAAATGCTAATCATTCTCTATAATACGAAAAACTAAAACTAAACTTTGGACTTCAAATGATAAAATGTTTCTTTTGATCATAAAGATTAGAGTACAATTTCTTAACACAGATTACTTTCATTATATAAATATGAAATTCGCTAACATTTTTAGAATTAAACTAAAAGCTGTAATTAATGCAGATTAACTAAATATATATATATATATATATTTTTTTTTTTTTTTTTTAAATTTATTTATTGATATTTACAACTGTATAAAAAAAAAATACATCTAGTAAATGGGCTAAGCGATACAAAATGACATGTAGAGAAACTACCCACTGGTAGTACTCAAATCACAAGTTCAACTAAGAAGTCACGGGGCCATCTTCTTTTCAGACGCCTCGGAGGATTATCGGGGATTGAAGGTTTAAAACCAGAGGGTTTGAGTGGAAATGAAGTTTGTTATGAAAGGATAGATAGCGGTTTCGGGCCAAATCAGCAACAAATGGGACATTAAGGTCGTTATGGATGATTTTATTCTTAACAAAATAAGGAGCATTAAGGATTTTACGAAGGATTTTGGATTGTAGGGATTGGATACGAGAGGAATTCGATGGCTTAGTGGAGCCCCAAAGCTCTACTCCGTAGGTCCAAATAGGTCGTATGATGGTCATGTAGATGAGTCTTTTGTAATAAATTGGGAGCTTAGAGCGTTTGTCTAGTAAGTGTTGAAGTAGACTGAAACGTCGAGCGGTTTCTTGTCTTTTCAGTCTCGTATGAGGATTCCAGGTTAATCGTTTGTCAAGATGCAACCCTAAGTATCGGATCTGTTCTACAGGCACCAGTGGGATATTATTAAAGGATACTGAAGGGCAGGAAGTCATTGGTTTACGACGTAAGGTAAAAGTGATTTGATGCGATTTTTGAGAGTTTATTTTAATTCTCCAGTTTTGACACCATTCTTCAAGATCAGTGATATGGGATTGGAGGCTTTGGGATGCAATAATTGGATTGGTGTTGACAGATAATACACATGTATCATCAGCATACGTGGTAAGGATAGTATTAGGATGAGTTGGGATGTCAGCTGTATAAACTGTATAAAGGATTGGGCCAAGGATGCTACCTTGACAAATATATATATTTAAATAAATTTTTCCTCAGCCCGTTACCATATTATTGAAATAATAAGTTAAATATGTTTAGTTTTGTTCTTTCAGGATTTTAATCTATTTCTTTTTTAATTTATTTATTGAATTAATCAAAAATTAAATGAAATGAATGATATGTAATGCCATTAGATAAAGGCAAGTAGAGACATAGCACTGATAGTGCTCAAATAACAAATTCAACTTAGAAGGTCAGGAGGCCATCTTCTTTTCAAGATTAGGGGAGATAGGTTTGAAACTAGTAGGTTTGAGGGGGAACAAAGTTAGTCATGGAAGTATTGATATCAGGGTCGGGCCAAATCAGCAACAAAAATACATTTCCAATTACTTTTTGGGTACTTCACCGTTAGAGGAGCACCACTTATAACACTGCTTAACTTTGAATTTCGTCGTTAGCGCCGTTGTTTACGAGTTTTGACGTAACAAAATATATCGATTTTTTTTATGAAATAACATTTACATTTCAATAATAATAATAACATTTTTTAATAATGACAACTTGTAAATATCGATATTATATTTACAGAGTAGTATCGCTGTAGTATCTAATATTTCCTTAAATAAGTCCTGTTTGTTCCGTTCTTGAAACATAAATTCAATTATAGAGGATTCTAAGTTGTCTCTATTTGTTCCTCTTTCTTTCTTATTTTGCCACTTGTCACTTCCTCACACTATTTCATTATTTTGCTTTTGCATGCAGTTTTCAGTACTAACAAAATTGTATTAGTTCTCAACGATCTTATTACTTTATGTCAAATTTTTTAAATTTATTTAATAAATGAAAAACAAAAAAATATAAAAAGATAATAAAGATAGCAATCAGAAAACGTAAACAAATCCTAACAAACTTTCCCTCACACATTGAATGATTTTATTATTTAAATTAAAATATCATTAAATTTTTTATAAATGAAAAATAACAAATATGGTAATCAGAAAACAAGCACAAACCCTAACAAATCTTACCTCACGTAGTCAACGATTCTATCACTTAATGTATAAAAATTCTTCTCTTCTTTCTCCTTTTCCTTCCTCCTCAGTGCCTCTCAGCGTGGAGGTGCCTCGATCAAAGCGATTCATCTGTCTCGGTCTTTCGCCAATGCCTTTATGGAATCCAGTGGTTTTCCTCTTTTCTCCCCTATTCTAGCCACATTATCCAGCCATGATAGCTTACAAGAACTTGCATGGTCTGCGATCTTCGTCCATTCGGGATGTCCGAACCACTTCAACTGCCTCTTCTCTAGAATTTCAGTTAGTGGTTCACCCCTAGCTCCTCTCTTATTCTGGCGTTCCTGATGTGTTCCCTCCGTGTTCGGCTAGCCACTCCTCTGAGGTATTTCATCTCTGAGACGGCGATTCTGTTCTTCAATCTGTCGGGAAGGACCCAGCTCTCACTTCCGTATAGTAGGGATGGGAAGTTAAATTGCATTAAAAATGGGAAGTCTTACCTTTTTCTCAACTTCCCATTTCCCAACAACAGTATTGGAGATTTGGTAATAAATATTATTTGATTTTCAATCTTGTTGGATATTTCTTTTTGAATTTTACCATTTCTGCTGAGAACTGTACCTAGGTACGTGTAGTCTTCTGCTGTCCCTATGATTTCTTCACCTCAAGTGATCTGTACCTCTTCAGGTTCTCGTCCTATTTGCATGACTTTACTTTTACTTGCATTTATTATCATGCCTTTTCTCTTCAGCTCCGCTTCCCATTCCACTACAGCTTGCTGAAGACTCCGGACGGAGTCTGCTATGAGCATAATATCATCGGCATAGAGAAGCGTCTGAGCAAGAACTGTTTTCAGGTTCCATTTCCATACTATTGTTCTTGCCGTTCATTGTTTACAGATTTTTAAGACCTCATACATCAGAATAATAAAGAGAAGAGGACTCAGAATATCTCCTTGTTTGACGCCCCTCTTCATATCGAAGCTTCCAGACTCCTTACCATTTATTTTGACATTACCCTTTGAGCCTGTATAGGAGGATTTGATGGCGTCTGTGAGTTCTACAAGGACATTCTTTGCCTTCAATGCATTCCATATTTCGACTCTTGGTACCTATTTTGACTTGGAGTCAAATGTGGCTTGCAGATCTAAAAATGCTAAATATACATTTTATCCCTATCCCAAGCTTTTTCTATGATAGTCCTTATTGAGAATATCTGATCTTGGGTTTGTCTAAAATGTCTGGATGCGGCTTGCTCTTCTTCAAAATAAAAAAATTAAGTAATTATATTATTAATATAATGAATTAAAACAAAACAGACGGTAAACACATTACGTACAGAAACAATAAGAAACTTTAGAAGGTCGCAACAATGCTATATCCACTACTGTATCATATATCCTATAACGGGAAAGTACTAATGTTTGTTTTTACCAAAGGCTTAATATTTTCTCAAGCAACACTCCCTTAAATTATATTTACAACCTGTGTTTTTAAATTTTGTTATTATTTACGAAATAAGAAATTTGTGTAAAACTAGTTCTTCAATAATAAAAAACTGATTGTTAAACCATGGAGCAGCTCCTGTCGTAGCATCCGAAGAGAGGAAGAGGTCCTTACACGACTTAGGATAATACATACAAGGCTTACCCACGCTCACCTAATCACTGAAGAACATCCGCCAACATGCAGGAAGTGCAACGAGAGCCTAACATTAGCCTATATCTTCGAAGGCTGTACCTTTTACAAAAGAGAGATGCATAAAACAGGACTACCTGCCAATGTATCCATGGAATTAGGAAATGAAGAAAAGTAAGTTAATAAGGTCATCGCCTTTCTACCAAAAGAAGGTTTAATTAAGAATATCTTATATAGTTATCTCCTACTTTTTATTTTATCTTACATTTCTTTATTTATACCTTTTTTAATTTATTTTTATTTAATAATTCTTTTTTTTCCTTAGTTTTATTCTGGCTTTATAAAAATTGTTACTAAAAAAACGATCATACTAAACTAGGGCGTTGATGACCAATCGGTTTTACGCCTTAAATTCGGAACAACCAACCAATCAATAATAAAAAAAGTTTAAAAACATTTTTTTAAATAATACTCTCTAAAAAGATGAATAAATATGTACTTTATCTCTTTTCTAAATTGTTTTTTGTAATTTCAATTAAAAAAGTCAAGTGTATTTAAATATACGACGAATATTTGTTTGGCCTTTTTCAGATTTTCTTCCCTGCCCTTTCTTACTGCTTTTCTTTACAAACTGCCATTGATATTAGAGCTCCATGTGGATAAGCCAGCTTGAAACTGAGATGTTAACAAAGCCGCTTCCAACTTTAAGCATTTAAGCCCTCTTATCCGTAGGAGGGGAGAGGGGGTGTTCCATGTGTGAGATGATCTTTGCTTTGGGGGGGGGGGGAGGCCGTGTCGAGAAAAGCGATAGGCCAAGTTCCTGTATCGGCTTTCCACTACTCCACTGCCTACTAGAGTGAATCGATATTCGCCCGAGAATCGATAGTGCATTAAAGTGATTGCAGCTCTCTCGTTTGTTTTTTTTTCCAATCCTTCTAGTGTTGATGAATGCTTGTTTATATCGCCCTTTCAGTCGTATTTCAAACAAGACACCATTGAAAAGCAAGATTTATTTAGGGACGTTTTACAATCTTACAAAAGACGTGCGCTGGAGGACAATAACAGTTTATTTTTCATTTTAACACTTTATGGAGTTATGAAGATGCTACAGCAGGAGTCCTAATTCTGCATATCCAGGTATAATTAAGGCAGGGATGTTTAATAATAACATAATGAAATACTTATAATATAGAATTAAATTAAGACTTCTATGTAGATTGGAGTTGGTTCCTTATCGCATGACTTTTCCTGCAGAAGCCCTTGCTGTTGCTCCATTCTTGTTTCCACCCCGTTTCTTAAATACTGTGAATGAATGATCCCACATCTGGCTCATTCACACAGTGTTTTAAAATGTTAGATTATTGAATATTTCACCAACTACGGAGAAAAACAAAACAATATACATGCGGACAAAAATCCAGAGAAAAATAAACGTCAGATGTATGCCCGTATATAGTGTTACGCGTAAAAGGCATGACAAGGATAGGCCTATCCAACGAGTATCTGACAACTGCACAGGATTGGAACCACCATTTTACATTCTTCCGAAGGACGCCATATCCAAAGACTTTTTACTCCCTTTAAAAAATTCTTAAGTCGTCTGCCGGGCCGTGGACCCGAAATCTTGGGCATATAAGGGATACTAATAGTATCAGTAAGAATAGTTTCAATAAAACGGTAGTTACGACAGAGGAATTGATTTAAATACTCTCACGCCAATCCCACTTGTATATGTACCTCATTTACACTTGTAAATATATCTCTCTAGCTTTGAATGTTCCCGAATCTCTACTTTTTTCAGAAATTTTCTTATATCCCTTTGCATTTTATTGGCATAAGATTACGTAAATATTTAACTTTTTTTTTAATTAGCTGTTAAAATTATGATCAAGTATCCAATTTAAATTAAAAATTGCATGTAAACATAAATATGTCTTGAATAATTGTTAGTTAACCGTAAAAATTTGGAGAAGGCTTAAGTAAATAATTTCTTAAACAGTGATAAACTGTTAATTAGAAAATGACGTTTGAACCCACATTGCAGATCTTCTTCAGGGTTGTAATGTACGTTTAAAGTATACAAAACAAGTATAATAATTTCTTAAAAATATTATCAATTAAATAATTCCTGAAATGGCCATCATCATAGTCGTTCCTCTCTACCGCTCTGCAGTGTGAGGTTTCTTTCTTTATAGCCCGGACCACACCGTACGATCTTCTACCATTTCTATCCTTCTATTCCATTGCAGACTTCTCTTTGCGAAGCTTTCCTTAATTCACCAACCATGGCCAGCCTGTTATTTTACATTCTTAAAACATGTCCAAACCATCTTAGATTGTTTTCTTCAATGACTTTTTCCGCAGGGTCCACTCCGAGGCTTGATCTAATGATCGAGTTGCGAATTGTAATAAACTGAAATTGTAATAAACTATATCAACGTTTCGACATATATTGAAGGTCTTCTCCAGGGCTCTTAATGAAGCATACTGGTAAACTATAGTTCTAACCGCCTGGATTATTTTCTTCTCCAAACATAAACATGGCTGTATTTTTTTTTTTTTCTGTCCATTCCTCGATTGCAACTGTAACTATCTCTTCGACTTCTATTTCCACAGCTTAAAGACAGGCAATACAGTCAACTTCATTTTATTCACGTAATGCTTGTTCAATAACACCTTTAAATTTTGGATTGCAGGATATATATATTGGGGTGCTTCAACAGGGGCAGGAAATTACTGTCCAAAAAATATAAAGATTTTATTCTTTATCTGAATGCAATGTTGTATAGTATCACGTCATATTTATTTATGTTATAAATGCATTATAAACGAGAACTACCTTCTCAAGTTGAATATATTTTACTTATTTTTTACATTCACTAAAAAGTTAATTTAGAGTAGTATGCTAATTAGTATTATTTCCATGGTGGTTTACTAATTGTGGATTACAAACAAATTAGAAAAAAATGTTTATAACCAGAAAGTGTATTTTTATACTGTAAAAACTAAAATGTGCAAAGCAAACAAAAAAAAAATAAATAAAAGGAATTTTCGTGGAGTAAAAAACTGAAAAATGGGCAAAAAAAGCACTGAAAAATGAGTCACTGAGGTATACTTGTTGTTTATATTTAACTAATTAACAACAAATTATGATTAACAATCCGCCCGTTTCAAGTGATCCAGAATAACAATAATTATTTGTTACGTGTTTACTTAACGTCACTTTATGCTACTATGACTAATCGGACGATGCTACAGTGAGAGTCCTAAATTTTGCGTATCCAGGTATAATTAGGATAGGGATATTTTACGAGTACCTGACATCGTAAATATATGCATCGCCTATATATACCCCGATCTTCGGTAGCTCAGTCGTAAAGCGCTGAGTTTTTCCGAAGGTCTCGGGTTCAATTCCTGCTGTGGCAGATAAAATTAATAAATCTGTTAACAGTAACGGATACACCATGGGAAATCTAAAGACCCTTTAAATCAAGGCTAAAAATAATCCTCCCTTTTTAAATATTCTAATATTCAATATACAGAATACCGCAATGGGCTAATGGGTAAATGAAACTATTAATACTTGGATACGACCCCTGGTAGCTCAGTTGTTTAGAGCACTGCAACGGAAATGCAGACGACCCGGGTTCGAATCCTGGCCAGGACAAGACTTTTCTCTTCAAAACTAAAATATTTAAAAATAACAATTAATAAAAATAAATTATAAATAATGTAATGACGTAAGTCGACAAGATCCTAATTAAAATAATGTTCGATGAACATTCTTCCCCGTGTATACATCGCAAAAATTGCAAGAACAGGGGGATATAGAATCGGTGAAGAGAACGGATTTGTCTGACTTGGATAAGACCCCTGGTAGATCACTGCAATCAGAGACCCCTGGTAGATCACTGCAATGCAGACACCCCTGGTGGTCTGCTTAGACCACTGCAACGGAAATGCAGACGACCTGGGTTCGAATCCCGGCCAGGACAAATTTATTCTCTTCAAAACAAAAAATATTTGAAACTATTAATACTTTGTCTATAATATTATTTTAAACCATAAATTTAGGAGTTTATTTTTATTAAAATTAAGTGTAAGTTATAGCCAACTAAGTTTTTGGAGCCGGGTGAGTCTAGTTGACATTAGCCTTACTTGAATTGTTGTTTAGGAATGTTATGTTAGGAAGCCCCGAGAGAACACAAGTGTAGGCCTAGTTGTGGTTACTTCCGCCCCAAGTCTATCTCCTCTGTAGCCTCTGCGGTTCTCTACTTAATATCACATCCTTTGCTAATAAGCGTTCAACCTACTTAACCGTGATTTATATTTACACTATCTGAGGAATTAACTTCAAATTATAACTAATAACCGTAATATAGATATTAAGATTGGTGATACACTTGTGTAATGACAGTTAATAATACGTAGAAAAAGCCTTTAGTACGTTGAACACGTCCCAAGACTTACTAAGAAGATCATTACCCTCCATGAAGTATATTTTTAATCTTTCCTGAATATTTTTCATCTTCTACATTCTTTAAAACTTGCAAATGTATTATAATAATACAACAAGTTAATATCAGGATACATAATGGCAGGGATAAAGGCTAGTAGTACTCAAATAACAACGTCAACGTAAAAGTTCACGAGGCCATATATTCATTTCTAACTGCTCGGAGGATCATCGTGAATTGAGGAGGTATTTAGGTTTGAAACTAGTGGGTTTGAGTGGGAATAAAAGTTTGTCATGAATGGCCTGATATCGGGTTCGGGCCAAACCAGCAACAAATGGGACATTAAGGTCATTATGATCGACTTTATTTTTAACAGAGTAAGGATTATTAAGGATGTTACGAAGGATTTTGGATCGTAAGGATGGGGTGAAAGAGGAATTCTATGGCTTAGTGGAGCCCCAAAGCTCTACTTCGTAAGTCCAAATAGTTCTTATATTAGTCACGTCATGGGTCTTTTAAAGTTAACTCTTCTTGATGTAATGATCAAATTCTTCGCAATTTATATTTACTTATTTTTTTATACGGCAGAAAATAAAAAAAATGGTAAATTATCTCAAAATAAAGAGAATTATAGGTACTTTATACATTAGTCTTTAAAACCGGTCAGACTAATTCTTTTTATATTCCTTAATTCCTTTCAAATAGTAGACTTGACTAGAAAGAATTATATTTATTGCCAACTGGAACGATATAACATGATTATACAAAGATACATTCTGGTATGAACTAACTAGATTGACTATTAACTACGGACTAACATTATAACTTATTAATTGAAATAGCTACTACTCTCTTTCTATACTCTATACATACCATCTTCTCTCTGCCCTCTCCGATATCTACTAATATCTCAGCTCAGTGGTTGAGTTACGGTGGCGAAGGACCCGGGCTTAATTCGGCTTAATTCATTGTTAGGGGATAGATCCTATGGGATCTAGGGCTCACCCAGCCTCTATAAAGTGGGTAACCAAAACAGGGGAGAAAACCAGTTGATTGAGCATGATCTTGGACAAATCAACAAATTGCACAAACGTTCTTGTAGAAACTGCACAGGGTCTACCACGTACTGTACCCAAGATTCTTCATGGGTTTTAGTTGCATATTTATTTATTTTAATTTTTTTTTATACCCATGAAAATATGATATTGACCTTAATAAAGGGATGTTTTTTTCCGATACACATTTTTCTTTACATGTGTTCTCTAGAGATAACAATATAGTTTGCTGATGAAATTAATTATAATTTTGAAGTAGCTAAATGGTAAATCAACAAGGAATGGGGAGTATAGTCAATAGTAGGCTTTAGGGGCTGATGGAATTCGCTGCTAGGAAGCCCTGTTCAAATACTTGAGCTCGGATCACTGTTGGCCCAGTACCTGGTCGAGTGTGTCGGATCTGACCTCTTCAATTCGCTAATAGCTCTGTAAAGGATCACGACTTTTAGCTAGCGTCTATATTTGTAGTAGCAATTACCGACTGAATATGTGAGTTTATTTTTTTTCAATTCATAACAATAATAATCATAGTACAATTAGTGATGACAAATATTGGAGAAGTTCGATAAGGGCGTATGTTAAATGAATGATATTTTGGTCTATGTTACACTCCTCGGATCGAACGAATGAAATAGTTCTGATCTATATAGTAATTAAATAATTAATATTGAAAAATTTACAGTTCCTGAATGTCGATTATACCTTTTTTTCGTAATAATATAATTTATTTACAATTTTACGTGGATGAGAAAACGGACTAAAATTCTTCGTACATGTGAAGAGAATTATAGTACAGGATAGGTTGAACAAACAAGTATTTGATAGAGTGATGAAACTCAGAGGGATATCCAAAACAAATAAAGAGGGAAATGGAAAAAATAGGTATCAGAGAGGAAGGCTGCTAGGATATAGAAGGATTCTGGAATATGGTGTGAAACAAATTCTTGCGGTAGGGAGAAGCAGCAGGAGAGTAAGAAATGGACGGAGTAGCGGAGGATGAGGATAGGTGAGAAGTTAGAAAAGATATGGGCGGAATGGAAGAAAAAAAGGAAAGCAACCTAAAAATGATATGCGCTTGATCTTTAGTTGGCATGTATCGCGGTATAATAGTGATGATATAATGAACATCGAAGCAAGTAAATTATGCATAAATCCAGTCAACTATTATTTATTATTATTTGAATTTAAAATATTTTCCAAAAACTAGAGTAATAACTATACAAACTTATATTGGACTGTTACCAAATCAAAACTTATAAAACAACCTACAGTGGTTATTAGGTACAGTTCATGGAAGAAACTGTACTGTTTCATAATCCTATTGTTTTGCATTGAGATGTTTTGTTACACAATACTATATACTATAATTGTCAGGACGAAACAAATTTTTTAATTATTTATATAGAAATAAAATATGACATTGCCCCCCAGAGGACAGGTCACTAAGGCAGGTGCCGTGAGGACGCTCCTAACAAGAACAAATGCCCCTTGGATCAATTTATCACGACCACAGCCTCAGCACCTTATTTATTTACCATCAGTGTCTCCAACCGCACAGATTTATAGTTCGGGGTTGGGCCATGGTCAGATTGAGTTGGGTTTGTCTTCCGCCAGGCGAAGGGCTTCTAATCATTAACGTGTCCAAACCACATCATTTTTTCATCCATTTATAACGTCGGTTAGAACGATGGAAACAGGTGGGGGGGGGGAGTATTAGGTTGACAAGAAGAACAAAACTTTTCTACCATCATCCATCTAAAGCTTAAATCAATTATTAACCATTAACTGGTTTGGTTAAAAAAATATATATACACAATAACCAAAGAAAAACTGGATACTAATCCAAACAGCTAAGTCTCTGAAATACTGTAAAAAACCTACTGTAACACACATTTCGCTAGTTCAGACATCATCAGGACACGCACCATTGCAGCACTGCTCATATCATAATATCATATATATATATATATATATATATATATATATATATGTGTGTGTGTGTGTGTGTATTACATATATCCTGAAGCTCGAGAACCACCAGAATAAATTTTATATATATATATATATATATATATATATATATATATATATATATATATAATTATAATTCTTTTTGGTGACGTTTCGAGTCTATGTCATAACGATGCCAAATTGATGAAGAATGGGTATTAATACATTAATACATTTCAGTCAAATAACTTCCAATACTGGCATGTAATTTAAATATTGTGAAGAGTAAACGTCACCAAAAAGAATGTTAAAGAACAGATTGAAGCTCGTGAACCACAAATTATTTACTACAGCCAAGCAAATTAGAAACCGATATATGTATATATGTGTATATATGGCGAAATCAGAAACCAAATTATACTAGAGTACATATAACATAATTTCCATCAACACTCAGGGAAATATGAACGAAACTAGTCATTACCTAATTAGTAATTACTACTGATTACATATCCTAGCATCTGACTCGCCATTTTAATTAAATTAATTCTCTTGGCCTCATAAAATGTAATTAACATGGAATTTTTATATATTCTAGAAACTAGAATAAAAATAATTTTTGAGAAAGTGAAAGTGGATAAATTAATAATAATATATTTCACACTCTCACTTACCCACAAATAATATTTATTCTCTAATTGTTAAATTATTGTTAAAAATTGCTGTTCCAACCTTCAACGAACATATCTGAAACTCCAAACATTTTCAGGAAAAACTACTCCACCGCTAAAACCCACTTAAGTTACTCGTACTTGAGAGCTCGTAAAAGAGACTAAAAGAACATTGATAGATGATACCTTAATATAAAACATTAAATTAAGTAAAGAAAAAGTTTTTTCCCGGTTCTCATATTGTTTATTGTAATGACTAGTTAGGAGCATTCTGCGGATTATTTTTTTTTATTATAATAGGTTTTAATGAAGATATAACGTAAGGGGAACAATAAACTACATAGATAAGTGATTAGCTGATTTGCATTAAATGTAAGCATTGTAAATTAAAGTCCAATCACCCATAACTTATAATTATAAATACGTTCTTAATGTGAAAAATGAAAACATGGGAACGATTACTTTTTGTAATGTTGAATATCTACAGATATAATCAACTGTGGGACCCAGAGTGCACCAAGTACAGATGTTTTTATTTCATTATCTGTTTCTTATCCTTTCAGTAGCTTAAGAAACAGGATCAAGATTGTGGAGAAAGCAGGCTGAATGGACTCCCTGTAGGGAAACACGTCGCATCTGCAGTTCATTCTCGTTCCGTTCAGAGCAGCTGGATCTTAAGTATCAACCCGAAAGAATCATAAAGTATTCCAGCGCATATGGATATCGTGGGGAATTTGTATTCGTATTGCATATGCGGTGGAATAGTCATATTTCTACTAAATTTCAGCCAAAGTCTGTATAATGACTTTTGATCAATGTATGTAGTAATAAAAAACTAATTGAATAATGATGAGGCTTAGCGAATCCGAAGGCCACGTTTCACATCCGTTTAGAAGAGTTGGCAGGACGATAATTTTATGAATGCTGATTTTTAGATTTCGGGACAAAAGGCGTGAAGAGACGCCGATGCCGAATAATAAGCATTTCCTGGCTTTAGTAGCGCTTTTATTTCCTGAATTTCGTTACCATAGTTACCATAGACCCTAAGTACTTAAACTTCTCCACATGTTTGAACTTATTTCATCCTACAACGATATCACCGAAATTTCCCTCTTCTCTGCTACTAACCATATAGTTAGTCTTATCCGAATTTACTTCCAGACCTATTCCGATACCTGCATTCGTAAACGTCTTGGTATTTATTTTATGTTTATTGTTATTTTATGGTGATTATTTAAATATTTTTTATTTTAAAGAGAAAATATTTGTCCAGGCCGGGATTCGAAACCGGATCTTCCGCATTTTTAGTGCGGCACTCTTCCAACTAAGCTACCAGGGCTCGTAAGCAGGTCAGACAAATCCTGTCTCTCTGTATTTAGTTCAGTTTCATCTCCTCAAAATTCTTCTCCGAAAAAATGACTACCGATTATGACTAATTGAATAGCTGTTTATAATTCAAATAGCCTTTTAAAACGTTTTATAATTTAGATACTCATCTTTATCGACGGATTTAAAAAAAAAAACCCTTAAAGATTCTTTACTAGTTTACGACCCCCCAGGATAGTAGACATGCACTTAGGACCTATTGACGATGTGCACCGTTGGACAAATATAGACCATAGCTATTGAGACTTGGTTGACCAATATGGCCGGTCCGTGGAACCACCAACGACCGAATAATCTTCGAGCCGTTTTAACCGCGTTCCAATGAATAAACCCTAAAAATGGAGAGCATAGGAGCCCGTCCACTACACATCCCCTATTAGGTCCAAACCAACGGCGGTTCAATCCAATCTAGATGCGTTCCATTCCGTCCAATACAATATTCCGTCCAGTGCAATAGGCTTTAGTTAACCTTGAACGATTACTTCTTTGTATTAAGTTAAGCTGAGTAAAGTTAATAAAAGGGGAGTGGAGTGGCTCAGTGGTAGAGCATTGCGTTGATATGCCGAAGGTCCTGGATGCAAATCCCGCTGCTGGCTAGATTTTTATAAAATTTGTTAGCAGTCAGAAATGTATCCCATTGCATCTAGGACCCATCAATGGGTTCACCCTGCCTCAATAAAGTTGGTCCCCAAAGTAAGGGGGGAAATCTGGCGGTTAAGCGTGATCTAGGATAAATCATCTACCTGCACAACCCTTATCCAAGAAACAGTACAGTCTCTACCATGTACTGACCCCCAGGTCCTTCCAGGGTTGTAGTGATACAGGTTTTCTTTTCTCAAGTTGTTAAACACATTAAAACATGACTATATCTCGAGTATATTACAATCCAAAAAACAAATTGTTTTTTCCCTATGATGTAATATTTAAGGACGGTTTTAATTCTAAACATAAGATTAAACTTACAATTTTTCTGGTTTGAGTTGAAATCACTTGATAAAATTGAATCAACGCTACTAATTTCATAGGTCTAAAATCTTACGTCATTTGATTTACAATTTAACTTTTTTCACTAATAATATCAAAATAAGTTAGCAGATACATCAATGAAGTATTTATTTTTGTTTTTAAATTTACCTGAACATGAGCAATATTTTTAAAAAGAAAAAAAATCTTTAACCATTTAACAAGATAAATAAAAAATATTACACCAACAACAGTTTATTTTCACTAACAATCTAAGGTTCTCAAATCCATTTTCATCTGCAATTTGACATCATTATTAATTATTAGGTATATAATTATTTGTAAAATATATTAATATTAATATTCAATAAGATTTTCAGTTGCCATTTCCATCATCCATTTCGATAATTTTCTTGATAGGCTGGTTAGAGCGAGGCAAACTGATGAATATGACGGCTGAGAAACTGGTCCGGTGGATACAGTTCTTCTCTACTGTTGATTAAAAAAGATTCCTCAGGACAACCAGCTATCATATGGCTCATAAAATCGAATGAATCACTTCCTAACATCATTATAGGTATGTTATTAATCAACACAACATTTTATTAGAAAATTCCTGAAGGTTCTGCTAAATACTGGCACCGATTATTGTTTGAATTTAATAAAACTGATTTTAGTCGTATGCTATATTGTTAAGATACATAAACTACTTAGTTTCTTAACACGAAAAGAAAGTTGTTCTTATCTTCAGAGAATAAAAGGCTCCACTCAACATACGAAATAGTCAGCTTATCATAACGACTGAAACGTGTCCGGATTAATAACAAAATTTCGTGGTTCAACAAAAAAATGTACGAAAATACAGATCCAACGTAGAAAAAATCACACACACAGCTGCTTACTATGTTGGTTTTGAGTACAATACATGAGGAAAATGAACTATCATAAATAATGGAAACAACTAAAATAATAAATAGCTAAATATAAAAGAACTAAAATAATAAAGAGTAAAAATTATATTTAAAAAATATAAATTTTACTTAGTAACTTTAGTTTGGGTTTATCCTAGTTTGTTGTAGGTATATAAAAGGAGTTTAGGCTCAGCTGATATTTAATTTGATTACTCAAACTGTTCGTTGAGATCCTGAAAATGTGAAAACTATTTTTATTCTTTTTATTCAATTGAATTTTGTATAGAATATTCATTAACATCTAAATTGTTTCCCACTAGGTTCTCGTCCGAGGCCCATCAATTTATTCAGGTGTCACACATACAGAATTATATTCTGAGGCAATATAGTCATGTCAATTGCAGGTCCGTTGTTGATTAGAAATGAATGCGTTTCAACATTGCAGCTATCTCCGGTTTAGCGTTATCATGCTAAATTAATACCTCTTAATTACTTTTCTAGCAATATAAAGTAAAACTACAACTATTATTTTTTTATAGTTCAGATTTGAGAAAATCTGATATATATGTATAATTAATTGTGGAAACCAACTATGCAATAGTAAAAAATTCTAAGAACTATTATGGAGGTGCAGATTGCAGCTGCCGTACTGGTAAACAATGCTAGGAATTATTACCAGCAATAGCAAATCCAATACTACCAAGAGGAGGCTCTCTCTCTGTTCTTAGTCTCTATTGAATGTACATGTATTATTTAATAAAAGAGCTTTTTAAAAAGTGATTAGTATATTAAAGTTATTTAAATATATATATATATATTATATTATTATGGTCTATATTTTCTTCTCGCATTTGCGGGTTCAAAACAGAGATGGGGGACAAGTCCAACCATCTGCAGTTATTATTTTTGGTTTTTATATTTTCCATCTCTAAATATTCAGAAATTTTCTAACGATCCTGGCTGTGTCTAGGAGATCTAATAATATTATTATGGTCTATATTTTCTTCTCGTATTTGCGGGTTCAAAACAGAGATGGGGGACAAGTCCAACCATCTGCAGTTATTATTTTGGTTTTTATATTTTTCAGCTCTACACATTCAGAAATTTTCTAACGATCCTGGCTGTGTCTAGGAGAACTGCCTGTTGAGACTCCTTTAAAACCTCGACCGGAATTCCCAGTTTCTCAATGCCCTCCACCGTGGATTTAGGAACCAATCCATTCGTGGAGATTATAATAGGTGTTACCACCACGCTTTCCATATCGTATAGCTCTTTTAGCTCAGCCGCAAGTTCCTGATACTTCCGAAGCTTCTCTCCAATAGTTGAGCTCACATTACTGTCGTTAGGGATCGCAATATCAATTATACTTGCTTTCCTCTCACTCGACTTTATAAGGAGGATATCTGGCCTATTATGATGCACAGTGTGGTCCGTTATAATGGACTCATCCCAATATAATTTAAGGGGACCTTTTTGTAGTAGTCTAGTGGGTTGGTACTACAAAATCGGCCTCGACAAGTGTGCAGTCCTCCATGTTACCAAGGGGAAAGTCGTTAGCAAGCCCAATATCCTGATCAATGAGGAAGAATACATCAAGGAACTTGAGGCCAATAAATTATATAAGTATTTGGGCATGCATCAGCATCTTAAAATTGCCCGAAGAGACATGCAACAAGAGCTTCTAACAATCCTCAAAATTAGGTTACGAAAAGTCCTTAAAACCCAGCTGACTGGAAAAAGAAAAATCAAGGCCATAAACACCTGGGCTATACCTGCTCTCAGTTATAGCTTTGGGATATTGCAATGGTCAACCACCAGGCTACAGGAGATGGATCGTCTTGTGAGAACAACTCTCACTCAAGAACGGGCACGCCACCCAATATCATCGAAAGCTCGCCTGTACTTGCCCAGGAGAGAAGGGGGACGTGGCTTGATAAATATCGAAGAAGCTTGCATCAGTATTATTATTATTATCATTATTATTATTATTAAAATAATAATAACTATCATATTATTATTATTATTATTCAATGATAGTTACAACTATTTTATACTAATACAACAAGTAAATAGGCTGAACGGTACATATTGGCATGAATAAAGACCAGTAGATAAACTAACCAGTGGTACTCATATAAAAAGTTCAACTTAGAATTACACGAGGCCATCTTCTTTTCAGAGGCTTCAGAGGATTATCAGGAATTTTAGAGGTTGCTAGATTTGAAACTAGTGGGCATGAGTGGATACAAAGTTGGTAATGAAAAGATTGATATCGGATTTGGGCCAAATCAGCAACAAATGGGAGATTAAGGTCATATTGGATTACTTTGTTCTGAACAAAGGAAAAAAACGGAGCATTGAGGATTTTGGATTGTAATGATAGAGTACGAGACGAATTGGATGGCTTAGTGGAGCCACAAAGCTCTACGTGTATATAAGTCTTTTCTAATTAATTGGGAGCTTAGAGCGTTTGTATAGTAAATGTTGAAGTAGCCTGAAACACCGAGCTATTTCTTGTAGTTTCAGTCTAGTATGAGGATTCCAAGTTAAGCGTTTGTCAAGGTGTAGTCCTAAGTACCGGACCTGTTCTGCAGGAATCAGTGGGATTATTAAACGATACGATAGGACGACAAGAAGTCGTTGGTTTACGATGGTGGGTAAAGGTGATTTGTAGGGATTTATGGGAATTTATTTTAATCCTCCAGTTTTGACACCATTTTTCAATGCAAGTTATATGGGATTAAAGAGTACGGGATGCTATAACAGGATTAGTGTTGACTGATAATAGACATGTGTCATCCGCATACGTTGTAAGGATAGTATTATGATGAGTTGGGATGTCAGCTGTATAAACCGTGTAGAGGATTGTGCCGAGGATACTGCCTTGAGGAACACCCGCAGATTGAGGAAAGAGGGATGAGTAGACATTATTATGATTTACTGTGAATTCCATGTTGGAGAGATAGGATTGGATAATGAGGAAGTATGTAGAAGGTAGGAATTTACGGATTGCCAGACTCGGTCGAAAGCCTCTGGGAAATCAAGGAAGACCGCTGGACAATAGAATCCACGTTCCAAAGCTGAGGAAACAACATCCACCACACGATGGATGGAGTGGGATGTTCTGAATCCAAACTGGTGATCTAGAATAATGTGGTTTGCATCCAGGATGGGGTACAATCGTTTCAGGATGAGCTTTTGCAGGATTTTACCCATACTTGGTAAACGAGAGATAAGACGGTAAGAGGAAGGGTATTCCCTTTTTTTTAGGTTTAGGTATCATTTTTACGACGGATAATATCAAGAGGTTAGGAAAATATGTTCAGCATTACATATGTAGGTGAGGAATTAACCGTTTTCGCCTCAAACCTCGGATTATGCTCTTGGCAGTTCTATCCCTAAGAATGTCCTCCGTAACCCCGAGTTCTCTCATGTTCTTTTCTGCTTCCTTAAACCAATTCGGTTTAGTTTTTTTTTCTAAGAAATTCAAATATCTTTTTCGATAGCCTACTTGCATTCATTCGTAGGATATCTCGATAGAAATTAACCCTTATTTTCCTCATTGCCGGAGATTTATAATGAACTAATTTATCGTGGGAGAATTTAGGGCTTCAAATTTTCCTTGATATCTTCCGTTCTTTAATCTCCGACCTTTCAGTTTTCAATTAGCACTATTACGAGTATATAGTAACGAAATATAATAATATTCTGTAATGCCATAAAACGAGATATACTTTAAAAGTTTCGCAGTTACCTGCATTGAAATACAGAGGGAATTCACAATTTTCGATAAGTGGTTTTTAAAAATGTCATTTTTTATAAAGATAAATGACTTCACGGATATAGTAGCTCACTTATAGCAAGCCTTGACATTAATATGAGCTGGATAACATCGGGAGCCGCCGATGAAGCTGGGCTGTGTTCCATGACAATGGGCTATTAGCCACTCCCGGACGATCGCGGGGGGAGGGGGAGTCGCTATTGTAGTCCCGATCTGAGTGGAAATGGCTTTTTGCGGTGACCCTCTACTTTCCGCCCCTACGGTCACCACCTCTGATTCCCGTCCTATATAATTTCCACTGTATTGGGTTCCTAACTTTATAGATTCCAATATATTTTAGGGTATAGAAGCTAGGCAATGTATTTCTGCTTCGAGAGTCTCTGGAAGATGGAATAACTACGAACATTTTCCCATCGATATTTCTCTATTACACTCCATAGGATTTCTCCTAGGCCCCTTCTGTATCATAATAAAGTATGTTTTGGAAATGATTTACTTTTTTTTCTATAAAATTGTTTTCTCGTGACAATCGATATTATGCATTATGTATAACAAGACATCTCAATAGTAAAATTTATACTAAATAAACGCTTAATGAAATAGTACCGTTCCTTCCACCCACTGTACCCAACACACTCCATGGGTCGTGGTAGTTTTGTTATAGCATTAGTCCAACTTAATACAGATATTATTCCAGATATTGTAGAGAATTGAAATTTTAAACTGATTATGGGTTCAATAACTTATGTTTTTGTAGTGAAAACTTCTTTAGCCGCGTTGAGCGATTTTTGGTAGGGGACCACTTATGCGTTTGCGTCACCAACATCAGCGACATGCTCGGAATGTATGGTGTGAGACTGGCGATGCGTAGCGGCCACTTTATGAGTTATACGATTCGTTGTATTCACCTTTAGTTTAAGATTAGAATTCGATTGATATAAGAATAACAATACTTAACTTAAATGTCGTTTGATAGTTGCGATATTCATACAAGTAAAATACATAAAACATGATAACTAGTCAAACTTTCGATTCTCCTAAAATATTTTATTATATTTATTTTATTTTATTTTCCATTAGTTGAGGTCACAGTGTTACCTAAATTGTAAGTATTACTTCTTTAGGTATAATTTCATCAGAACACTGGAAGTCATCAGAAGTGTTTTTTAAAAGAAATGTTAATATAAGTCACAATAATTCTTAAAATATTAATGAAAAGGAGTTTTACAGTTGAATAAAAAGGGGTCATTAGTAAGGCGGGGGGATTAGGTATAGGACAAACCAACATTTATATCGAGGTCGTATTTGTAAAATGTACTTTTTTCAATACTATTGTTTCGCTTTGATTAAATTATTAATTATTAGAAAAGAATTCTACAGAAAAATAACATAAGAATTTTTAAGTACCTTAATGATTATTTTATTCTTGTGATTAGTCTATTTACATAAATAAAGAAATCACCTTTATCCTAACTAGTTTTTGTATTCTTTTTAAAGTATTGATTTAGAAATCATTTCAGTAACTGTGATTTTGCAGAGAACAACAGCTATGTTCAACAGCTATATTTAGCGCAAAAAAACATTTCAGGTTTATTTTTAGAATTGCTGATTCAGTATACAGTCACTGGATGTTACAATGAGCCGTATGCGATTGGCCGTTCTGTGAAAAATGAGCAAGTTACACAAAAATATTCAAAATAGTTCGTTAGCTGGCCGAAAAAAAAACACGAATACGAAAAATGGATCATAGCTTAAAATGCTTCAGATAATTAACAGAAATGAGCAGAGCGGGGCTAAATTGAATTATGGTAATCCGCGCAGAATATTAATCCACTCCAAAGACAGCTTAAACAGCATCCACATCAATTAGAATAAATTAACATTCATCTAACAGTCAATTCGGTAAAACGTTTGATTTCCAAAGGATCAGATAAGTGATTGCAGATTTAACGCACACTGCATCAGCTGAAATTATTACCGATTGATTAATGAACTGATTTCTCCTGCTGCTATATCTGTTTTGCTTCTCTGAAAGATCATTACTATATATAACACATATCAATACTGATGCAACACCAGTTTCTATAAGCAGTTTGGGATCTAAATGGAATTTTAAGAACCATTTTAAGTGTAATCATAGCGTCAAATAACCACACACAAAACTTCACAATTTATTATAACATTAACAAGCATAACACCATGCTATAACATAATACCATAGCATAGCAAAACACCATAACACGGCATAGCACCATAACACTAACTAAAAATAATTAAGAAATATTTAATTTTTAGAAAAAACAAATAATTATATACAGTATTTACTAATTACCATAGCCTGCTTACCGCTGATCCGGAAAAACAAAAATGTTAATAACAGACAATTTAAGTTACTTTCAGGCCAAATAAACAAATTAAATTGAAGTAAGGTATACATCCATACATGACGATAGTTGGCCAAAAATATAGCCCAAAGATGGTGAGTTTCAAAATCTCTCACGTATACACCGATAGGTAGGATCACCGAACGGACGAGATAAATGACAAAAAAAAAGAAACTCGTTACAATGTGTAACAGTTTCGCATTTTTTTTCCCGAATACCCTTGCTAATCGTAGGATATATATAGGTTATTAAACGCTTGTTGCTGTTTCGAATAGCACTCAAACAGATATTTTTTTTTTATAACTGTTTTTCATTCAATATAAAATTCCTATCCACTGGAGTATTAAAATTATTACCACTTTGATTTCAACACCATTTTAGTCCTTCTTCCCTACTATTCATGCAATGTGAGGTTTACAGTTTTTAAATTTATTGTTGCTCTTGACTTATAATAACACGTGAATGTTGTACCTAAAGCATTAATGATCCAACCAAGGATCCACAGAAGAAAGCCACAAGAGGGATCACTAAGTTCTAAATCTATATTTGATGGGAGAGAGGATAAGCCCTGGAAGAGCCAGAGCCTTCAAGAACAAACACTGCCCAATTGTTTATCCAGCAAAGACAGCCATCCCGGTCAAAACATATTTATCATAATCGCTATTTTCTAATAGAAGCTTCATCCACTATAATAATAATATCAAATTACAGCTAAGATCAATAACACTGTAATAATAATTGAATGAAAAAAAGTATATAATAATGATAATATATTTTATTTGTTATTGATATTAATTAAATTTTTAAATATTTTTAATTGAAAAGAGAAGATATGTCCAGGAACGCGAATCGAACCCGGGTCGCCCACGTCACGTCAGACGGCCAGACATGTCTTTTCTTTTCACTGATCCCATATCCCCGCGTTCTCGCAATTTGCGAAGTATACGAGGGTAAGAATGTTCTTTGAGCATTACTTTAATTTGATCTTGTTGACTTACGTCATTATATATTATTATAATTTATTTTATTTTATTTGTTATTGATTGCATTAATTTTTAAATATTTTGTTTTGAAAAGAACTATGAGATCCCGTCTGTACTCAAAGGTGCAGGCGGTTGAAATGGATTTCTGGAGGAGGTGTCTCCGTGCCACCAGGCTGGATAGACTAAGAAACGAAGAGATTAGACAGAGGATTGATGTGAATACATCAACAAATGAAAGAATCGGGATACGGGGCCTAAAATGGTACGGCACATTATGTGAAGAGAATGGCATTTGAATGTTGGGCGAACCGAGTGCTGGATTGGGTTATACCTGGGAGGAGAGGACGCGGACGGTTCAGAAGCAGGTGGATGGAGGGAGTCCAGGAGTAGATGGCCGGTAAGGGTCTCCAGGAAGATAATTGGGTGGATCGAGAGGTGTGCAGCTCTGCTCTGACAGATTGAGGCAACCCATGTTGGAACGCCTATAATAATAAATATTTGAAAAGAAAAGATATGTCCAGGACCGGGACTCGAACCCGGGTCGCCCACGTCACTAGCGCAGACATAGTCTGGCCTAGATGCCTAGATAGCTCAGTTGGCAGAGCTCCACGCTAGTGACGTGGGCGACCCGGGTTATTTTTGGGGTGGTTATTTAAACTGAACTGAATTATAATTTATACCAATCACTACATCTCAATCTGTTATAGCATTGAAATATTCCCGAATTACAACTTTTCTGTTATCACTTTTGCATTGCATTGCTACTACTACTTGATGATATATAAGAAACTACTTATGAATCAGCAGTACATACTTAGTTGGAGCGTTTGGAAACACTTTTCTCGACCTCAGAGCCACATCATCTGTCCATCAAAGCCATGGTCTTCCAACTCTTATCGTTCCATACACTTTTTATCTCGGAGTTTTTTTAGGAACTTCATTTGTTTTCGTACGTGCAATGTGTCCTGCCTATTGTAGCCTGTTTACTTTCATAACCGTATTATTTTTATATTTCTTATGGTGTGAATTAATGAGAAAATTAGTAATACTATATTTAACAATATTATAATTAGTTATACTACATTTGTGCCTAAGGAAATGGATTTTAAAGGAATATTATATCGACATGGCCCGTGCCTCGGATGATAATAAATCGAATGACGAGAAAAACTTCTCAGGAAAAGAATGGAAATGAGCTCTACCAAAAGAAATGTTCTCTTGATCTCAAGGGAGACAAAGGAGAGAATAAACACATGGCGTATGTACACTTCTTTTGTAGCGGCGGGGCCTTTGAATCGTTGATCATATAAAGTACAAAGAAAAGTCCAGCGGCATCGCTAAGGCTCATAGAATATGTTACAGAAAGTGTATCGCCATAGTAGGAATGTGATCGGTAACCAACCACATCATGATTTGCTTCTGTAAAGCTATACATTTGTTGACTTCATTGAATGGCTCTGAGAGTAAGATAACTGTTATAAATGACATAAATCAATAATTTGAAGTTATACTTTATTGAAAACACAAATCAACCTTTTACAATAAAACTTTTAAATACACTGAACAATCACTACTTCCATACGATCACTTTTAGACACCTTACACCAATCAGAATTTCACATTTTATCCATAGTCTCCAATATTTCATATAATCACAGAAAAGTTATAAATGACAGAAATAAATAATTTGAAGCAATAATTCATTAAAAACACAAGAAAGCTTGGTACGAAAATCTTTGAAATATACAGAACAATCACTACTTCCTTCACTTCTACTTAGTTTCCAACTAACCCCGATCAAAAATCCATTCATTGTCTCCAGAATTACATATAGTCACAGAAAAAAAATATAAATTACAGAAATAAATAATTTGAAGTTATATTTCATTCAAAACATACGGAACAACCATACATCATGTCTAAATGTATCTAAATGGGATTGAACTCAATAAATGTTAATTTTTGTATAATATAATAGTTTATTTACAAAAACGCAAAACTATAAAAATGAAAATTACAAAATATTAAACATTAATATTAAGACATGAGTACATGAAAAATCATAAAAAGTAGTGATCAATTTCTATCATTGACTATACAAGGAACATTAAAAAAAATGGACATTAGGTAATATATCAAATATTATACAAATCTCAAGCACTATGATAGGCAGCCTTCACAGACACTCTTGGCACAATCCTTAAATATTGGTGTTCTGCAATGAGAACAGTAAACCTTTGCTTTTTTATTCCTGCTCCTTGTGCACTTCCCACACCTCATTCTTTTACCAGGTACAGCTGAGGACTTTGAAATTTGGTAATAATCAACCGAGCAATAGATTGCCTAACATCACTCGGGATGTGCAAGTTGGTTACTCTCCTCTGAAGTTGTGGTTCAACCAGCTGCCTCGCCAGATTTTTAATAAAGTCATATCTTGATAATTGTTTGTTTTCCGGCAATGATGAATAAATTACATATGACTTTACAGTTTACTATCACGTTGTGGGAACGGGTTCGTACGTTTACCGCAGGTGGAGTAGAACACCACTTGAACCTATTTTTTCCAAAATAATTCTAAGCTGTCATGCCATGAGATGCCCTGCATCCCTCTAGAAAATTGGAATCGATAACATTCATCGACTGTCGCTGTGAATATGCCATTTTTTACTGAAATAATATCAATTATTTTTAATAAAAAAGTTTCACTAATGGTATGGTGGGGTCATAAGGACTATGTGCTATATCCTGGGGTCCGGACTATCGGGGAATACGGACCCCACGCTCCACTAATATTCGAATAAACCTCAGAAATCACTTACCGGAAAACTACCACTTCTGCAAACAACTCATAACTACTGCCTGAAAGGTACTGTGAACCATAACGGCCCCTATGGAAATTACAGAATAAACAAAACTGGCTGAGGCTCTCAGTACCCCACCATACTGGTTAGGGGTTAAATTATTTTTGTGCCTTTTTCAGGGAAACATAAAATATTCAGTCACCGAGTCTTTTGATAAAGAATGGTTGATAACTTTGCGAAGAATGCCTATTAGTCAGCAGTTCGATTAATTAATAAATAATCATAACCCCTTATGTTTCAATATGTTAGAAGGTAATTAATTAATTGAACAGTTAGCATAGAAAAGCTAGTAAGTCAATATCAATACTTTTTTTTTTTCTTTTTTCATAGAAAATGTAGTAATTAACCACTCCCATAGATAATAGAAAGACGAATAAGTGGAAACTTACTATGGTTATATGAATGGTGCTATTTATTATTTTCCACCATTATTTTCTTCTCCTGTAAAATTACCTTTTCATCACTCACTACTTTTTCCATGTCACTATCTCATTTATTCTGTACGCGATTTTTAACCGTAATGTTTGAGTTTTTAACCTTTGAAACATGCATTAACTCTGTCCATCATTTGAAATGTTGAAAGGCCCTATCAACAGTCAATACTACTCATGCATCGTTGAGGTCGAACTCAAGAACTTGGTAACGTGGAAATGCCCATAACGGCAGCTGTAGCTTCTTCAGGGTAACTACACTCGACCTCGCACAGAACATTAATAACGGGGGAAACTATTAGAAAAGGGGATTGAGATCTCCAATCTCATCATTCTTAGAGCTCCGTCGGATTTTTCTGCGTTTGATCTGATAAAAGAAGCTTTGTAAAGCATCGTGTTAAATCTCAACAAAGACGTTTAGAAAAAGAAGTAAAAATACTCTGTTTTTCTTTGCTAATGGAATAAGAAGACTCACAACGAGATGTTCCAAGTTTATACTAATAATAATAGGGTATGAGTGAAAAACTAATTTAATCATCATTTTTATTAATTTAATAAATTGAGGCATTGACCTGGAAAAGGTACCGAATAAATAAAAAGTATTTTCAGTTTTTTCTTCATAGAAATAGTAGTAATTAATCAGACCAATAGGATCGAATGTAAATTAAGGCCAGGCTGGAAGTCGTTTAGGTTTTATGAACGGCGGTGCTTAATATTTTCCACTTGAAACTTCCTTTTTGTCAAATCAGTTTTTTGTTTTTGCTGTCAAATTACAATTCCAGGACTTATTACTTTTTCCATGTCAAGGTCTCAATCGAATCTGCATATAGGTTCTTGTTTAATTTACTTAATTGAAGAATCTCTCCCCTGTTCCTGCGGCGAATTTCAACTAAGCTCCGGCACATGGGATTATTACTCTTTGTGCAAGCTCCCATGTGGAAACACTTTGATGAATGGAACCTTAAATAAGACCATATTGGTATTAAGAGAAACCATAGAGAGAGAACAGGGAAGATAATGAGCGCTAGGTTGCGGTCTCCTCTGCACAAGAGAGGGGTTGGAGGACCAGCCACCTGAAGCTATTTCGACTGTTAGCTAACAGATTAAGAGGGAGGAACCGCCTCAGAGCTCCTTACCGCCGGAATATCAAGGAGGAACCTGCGGATGAATACAAAGTTGCCCTTATCCTCCTAATCAACTCCTTTCCCAACCCTAGATCCCAGTCGTTATATCCCTTCCTGCTATACCACTACCGGCAGGAGGGAGGTTATTGAAAAGTATATTTCCATTTCATATTTGATTTTCTGGCAGAGAATATATATTTATACATTTGTGTGCACATTTACTAAGTACCGCCCATATTATGACAAATTACAAATAATCACATTCATACTTTGCATACAATTTAAAAGGCCATCGAATCGAAACGACAATCAAATCAAACTTAAATAATGTTTAAATGATGGACTGAATTGGTCAGGGAGTGCAGTCAATGGTAACAGAAAAATTAAGCAAAACTTAATTTTTATTAATCATGCCAACGTTTCAGGGCTATGAAAGAAACAGAAAATAACTATAAAAATTATAGTAAAGTAAAGAATACAGAGCGTGACATAGAATATAATAGGATATGTGTGAGTAACAAATTTTATGTACAGAATCGATAATAACGTAAAGAAATAAATTAAAAAGTAAAAAATTAAGTGAATTAAGTAATGAGACTTAAAAATATGGAAACCATAGCTAAATTATAGGTATGCGTATATCGAAATGCGTTTGTGAATGTGGAAAAATTTACATGGAAACATTTTATCTAATATATATATATATATATATATATATATATATATATATATATATATATATATATATACATATATATATATATGTGTGTGTGTGTGTGTGTATCACTAATTGCAGAAAAAAGAGGGAAAGAATACTGGTTTGGTAGATAACACAGTTTCAAAATCGCCTTCAATATTTTGCTTTTGCAGGTAGGGGACTAGTCGAGGAGATCCTTTTTCTTTTGTTTCTTACAAATTTAGAACAGTGGACTAGTTCCTTTTCTGTAGCTATCAATTCATCTATCGATACTGATCCGTTCCTGTGGTTGGTATTGGCATGACGTTAAGCTTAGTATAATCATCATTATCATCATCATAATCTTTTATCCTCGTCTACCGTCTAAGCAGTGTGAGAAGATCCTTCATAGAGCTTGACCCAGTTATCTCTGTTCTGTACCAGCACACTTCTTCTATTCCAATCCGTTCCTCTTTTCTTAAAAGGTTCCTTCACCCCATCTTCCCACTTCAGTCTTGGTCTTCCTCTCCCTCGCTTGCTCTCTACTCTATCATTGTAATCACATTTTGCTGTGTGGCTTGGCTCCATACGTAACAGATGTCCAAAATATCTGAGCCAGTTCCGCTCTATTAGCTCAGTGATTGGAACTGTCTCGAGATGTGTCCTTATTGCTTTATTAAGCACTCAATCTCTTCTGGTATTTCCTCCCACCTTCCTAAGAAACCTCATTTCGGTAGCCTGAAGCCTTGATTTATGGTTGATTGTTAGAGTCCATGACTCTGAGGAGTACGTCAAGATCGGAATAAAGGTTGACTTGAAAACAGCCATATTGATCTTTTTTCTCACTTCACGACGGTTTAAGAAGCATCTTTTCACGGCATTGAACATTCTGCTTGCTGCCCCAATACGCTCTGCTACTTCCCAATCGATGTAGCAAATGATGTCAATTCTCCTGCAGGTGCGCTTCTAGGTATTTGAAATAAGTTACCTGTTCAATTATTTCGCCCTTGATTCTGATCACTCTCATTGCTCTGCTTGGCGTCCTTCCTATTCTCATAACTCTTGTTTTTACCGGGTTGATACTCATGGTATTAAACTTCAGCTCTTCTTGGAGTATCCTAATATTGTGCTAAAGATCTTTATCATGATCTGCTAACACATTGAGATCATCAGCAAACGCCAGTAGAGTCAGATTTAGAGGCGTAAGATTCAAATGCCCTAAGTAGAACTTTTTGAATTTCTCCTTACAATTTTGTATGGCTGAATCTAGGACCAAGATAAACAGTAGTGGACTAAGACCGCAACCTTGTCTAATCCCAGCAGATGTCTCAAATTCTTTTTAGGTGTTGTTATAGAATCTGTCTACGTTCCTGTTTTTCCTATATAGAATCTCCACCTCCAATATGTTTCCTGTGTCCACATTCTTTTTTCTTAAGGCTTTGGAGACATCTCCTATCTGTATTTTGTCGAATTCTTTTATTAGTTCTAAGAAGCGAACCGACAGTTATTTTCCTTTCTCCAAGACCATTCTTGGATTTGTCTCATGGTGAAAATGAGATCCTTAGTGCTACGATTAGCACGGAATCCGTACTGTTCTTCCTCTAGCTTATTTTCAACCGTTGTTCTGATTCTCTTTTCAAGGATATTGGAGTAAATTTTGCATGGTACACATAAAAGGAAAATGCCTTTTTAAAGATTGGAACTATGACTGCTATCTCCTATTCTTTGGGAACCTACTTCTGTTTCCATACCAAGTTAAATAGATGTTGCATAACTTGTTGTCTTTTAGGACCCATGTATTTCAATATTTCAGGAGATATTTCATCTATTCCGGCTGATTTCCCCAATCTCATATCTGTCAGAGCATCCTCCAACTCCTCCTCGTCTATGTAGTCGTCTTCTTCCCACAACTGTTCTACAATCTCCCAGCCGGATTCACATCCGAGGCTACCTTCTTCCAACAATTCACCGAAATATTCTCGCCATCTTTCCATAATTTCATCATTCTTTCGTAGAATATTTCCTTCATTGTATTTTATGTGCTTTAGGAATGGCGCTCTTTCTTTTCTTAGTCCATTCATGACCTTATGAAACATTTTCTGGTTTTCCTTATAACACTGTTCTGCAAAAAAAAACTTTTCTCCCCTCCCTTGAACAATTTTGCCTGTTTCTCATCTTTTCAGATGTGCTGAGTCCGAATGTGAACTCAGAAAAATTCTATCACCCTCTGATTTTGAGAGAAAAGAGGTGAAACTTGGAAAAAATGAAAAATTGTATTTGAAAATTATTGTCTTTATTATAACAGATTTTTTTTCTTTTTCAACGATAAAATATAATTAATTGAATCCTGCATGCTATCAGGTATAATACTAGATATGGCACAACTCAAAAAATATACACACATCGTCAATGAGTAGTTTTTTTCTTTTGTACTCTTCCTCCTCTGTCTCCCGCTGCAGTGTCCAGCAGTAATCCGCCAGCATCTTCTCATTCCATTTGCCAGAATATCTTTTTTCCATTCTGGATATGTCTTGGTGGAATCGTTCTCCATGTTCGTCCGAAACTGCACCCAAATTTGGGGCGAAAAAGTCTAGGTGACTATGCAGGAAATGTATTCTTAAGGACATATTGCATCCCAATGTTTTATATGAAGTAAGCAGTTCTTGGACTATTTTTCGGTAGTCTCTAGATTTTTTGTTTCCCAAAAACTTAGCACATACCTCTCGAAAAGCAATCCAAGCCTTTTTCTCAGTAGTATTTAACTTTGCTTCAAAAGTGAGGCCCTTGAGTAGATGTCGAATTTGGGGTCCTACGAAAATTCCCTCCTTTATCTTAGCATCGCTGAGATGCGGAAATTTTTGTTTTAAGTACATGAAACCTTCTCCTTCCTTGTCCATTGCTTTTACGAAGTTTTTCATTAGCCCCAATTATATGTGGATTGGGGGTAAAATTATTTGGTTTTTGTCCACTAATGGAGGATTGGCAATGTTTTTTTCACCTACATTTTCCTTACGCTCTGGCCATTTTTTTACGACATAATGGTCTCCTCTTTTTCTGCTGTCCCACTCGCACAAAAAACAACAAAATTTAGTGTAACCTCCTTGGAGTCCTGTAAGCATGGCTGCCACTTTAAGATCTGCACAAATGCGCCATTTGTACTCATGGTACTTGATTTTTTGTAGAAGTATCTTCATGTTGTCATAGGTTTCTTTCATGTGGACCGAATGAGCTACTGGGATAAATGGATGTTTGTTTCCATTATGAAGGAGTACTCCTTTTAAACTAAACTTGGAGCTGTCAATGAATAGTCTCCATTCCTCTGGATTGGTTGGCAGATCAGGTTTCTGGAGGAAATGAAATACATCATTGCAAAATACAAGATTTTCTTCCATCAAGAAAAAGCATAGAACTCCTGATTCCCGTTTTCTGAACAAAGATATATTCACGCCTCCTTCCAAAAGATTCCATTGTTGCAACCTTGACCCAAGCAGCTGAGCTTTTGATTTTGGGAGATCTAAATCACGAACAAGATCATTCAATCGCCTCTGATTTATGAGCTGTGCCTGAGTTTCAGAGGGCCTGGACGAACTTGAAATTTCTTCTTGTTGACTGGTTCCAGGTTGAGGCGAAACGCTTTCAGAATCGCTGCACTCCTCAGAACTAAGACGGAACTTACTCGGATTTGGTGGGATGGGCATGGAGGCATCATGTGGAGCTGGTCTCATGGCAGAGGGGATGTTGGGATAAACAATTTTCTTTTTGCTCTTGAACGAGAAACCTTTGATTGTGGTCATGCAAAAATAGCAATCGGTCACGTGATTTGTAGGTTCTCGCCATATCATGGGAACTGCAAATGGCATTGACTTATGTGTCCCATTTAGCCAATCACTCAGAGAACGTGAGCATGAACTACAGCATATTTTAGGAGCCCATGATTTGTCCTGATCACTTACTTTACATCCAAAGTATAACTCGTATGCCTTCTTCACCAGCGGAGTCAGAGGTTGAAGGGGGGGGGGGTGGGGTATTGAGGGTGAAAGGGGGGCAGGTAAGGATTTGAATGAAAAGGGTACCACCATAAAAGATAAAGGAGGGTCATTCCCCTAAAGATCCAGGTAGAGACCAAATCCCTGCCTCAAGCTCAAAAACTGAAAAAAACACTTTTAGCCATATTTCTTTAACCACTTGTAATATTCCCATCAAATTTTTTTCGTTCAAATATAGTTCATTGCGCTCAAAATCATCGGGCTTTTGAATTTTTTTCACTATGTTTTGATGCCGGAAAAAAATTCGTCAAATCCACAAAAAACTCACCTTTTTTGATAAAAAACTAGAATTTCTCAGGAAACTGTGCGTGATAGACAAAATCTGACTTCAAATTCGTGTTCAGCACATCTGATAACAGTAAGAAAGCATGTTTTGGTTTGAAGGAGGATTTTCGTGCAGAACAGTGTAATTAGTCTCCATTTTGTTGCAAAAATCTTCCCAAGCTTTCTTTTTAGCATTCAAAACCATTTGTTTTACCTCAAATCTTTTCTTTTTATATTCCTCATAGTTTTCTTGGGATCTGTTTCAAGATATCTTCTCCACAGTATTTTCTTTTCTTGAATAGCCTACTTGATTTCTAAAGTCCACCAGGCGGTCCTTTTGTTTCTAGATACTGTTTAGCTTTTTCTCCAAACTAAGGCAGCAGCTTCCAACAGCATTTTCTTAAAATATTTCCAGCTGGTTTCAATATCATCGCTTTCCCATTTGTAATGCGGATCTCTTGCCCTTCGTTCTATCTCTTCCTGGACATAAGTGCCCATCTCAGTCTCTTTTAACCTGTAGGATTTTATAGATTCCCTAGTTGCGTTTCTTATCTTTGTGCTTATTAATTCTTCTCTCCATATTTTGTCCATTTTCAATAGATAATGGTCGCTTCCTATTTTGAAGCCTCTTTTTACTCTTACATCTAGGACATCTTTTAGGCTTTCTTTTTTGATCAGAATATAATCGATGGCGGATTTTTCATTTTTAATTTTTACTAGGTTCTTCTCTAGTATATTTGTGCCTTCTTATGGGGAAACTTCGAATTAGTGATAACTAACCCATTGACAGCACACATGTTCAAGATTCTCTCTACATTATCGTTCATCTCTTCTCTATATTTGCCCAACATATCTTCCCACTGAGGCTGGTCCTTTCCAACTCTGCCATTCAGATCTCCCATAATAATTGGTTCTCCTTTGCCATCGTCTATTTCTCTTTGAAGATCTTCTAAGAAACTTCCCTTCTCTGTAGTGTTTGCGTTGTCGTTAGGATCATATGCAATTATTATGAAGCTAAGTCTCTCTCCTTCGTTAACATCTACTACTATAAGCCCTACTACTATCTCGCTCACTAGTTTCCAGTCCATGACCTTCGTACACCAACTTTCCGGGAATATAAAAGCTACTCCTCCTCTAACTGGTCCTCTCTCTCTGTGTAGCCAGAATAAATTAGGAAGTGATCCTAACTTTAATTTCTCCTTTACCTCTCTTTTTAATTTGCGTGATCCTAAGGAAATCTAGTTTCGCTCTCTTCATCTCCACTACAAGTTCATATTCTTTTCCATTTACACATCGCACATTCCACGTAGCCAAACGTAAACGTTCCTCACCAAGTCTGATTCCTTGAAATCTGGCCAGCTCCATTTCTTTCTTTATTTCTGATAGTGAGAGTTTCGGTAAAGCAGGGAATCGGCCTGTCTCATCCTAGTTCAGTCGGGGGGCTGCCCCATAAGGGAAACTGAACATTCCCTTTAATATCTACCCAAGTGCACTTAGGGAAGGTAGCCCTAAGGTGTGTACTGTTTGTGCTTAGTATAATGTATAAATAAATAGCCAAAACATATATTCGAATGGAGCAGGTAGCTCCTGAACTAACAAATTACTTTACATAAGCCCTTAAGCATTATTTAATAGAATAGATACAGATAATTATCAGGTCCTTCGGAATACAGTTCTCTATATTTCTAGTTTTCAACAATTATTACTTTTTAATTGTAAATGCAAATAGAAACAAAATGTTTGAAGTCTACTAGGATTCATATTATAGTAACTTTTTCTATCAAGAAAATGAATTTTTATAAAAAAAAAAAAAGAAAGAAAAGAATCTGTAAACAATGCTTGGTGGCAGTAACATTATCTGAAACATTATCCCTCGCACTAGGAATCAGAGCCAGTTCGAATCCCGTGCCAGATTAAGGTTAACAAGTGAACCCATGGAATAAATCTCTTGTTAAACTTCTAAGCAAAACTAACACTGACTCGAGGTGTAAATTCTTTTGTTAAAAAAACAATATTTATAAGATTAATTTTCCTTTAAGCTTATTCCCCTCTCAAGCCACCACAATTGAAATAACAGTCAAACTGTAGGATCAAAGCTTATGTTGATGCTCCATTGCTTAAAACACCCCGGTTGCATTACACTCCACCAAAAACACTCCGATCAACGCAATATCGTTGGGACTTCATTACATCAACCATTCGGAATCATTGACAGCGACCCGAAGCAAACACATCTCAGGGGATCAGCAGTGAACAGGCAATCCTACCTGAACACTCTGAACAGTAAATTTAGTTAACGGACCTGAATAACATATTAAAACATAGCAATTTTAATGAAAATCATTAGAACAAGTATTTAATTTGTTTTTCGGATAGTAAAGCATATTTAATATTTGTTTAAGTACATTTTATCCATCCATGTTTTTTTTTTAACTAACCAGTGTTTACCATGAAGTACATATTTTTAAAAAAATGTATATTATTAGAACCTTAGATAATCCAAAAAAATCTCAGTCAGGTTTCAGGAAAAGATGTAAATCATCCAAAATGTAGAAAAAAATCTCATTCTTAAACGGAATCCTACTACACTGTTGAAGTAAAAAATCAGGTCTACTTGTTTGCTGATGAAAAAAATTAAAATTAAAAAGTAAAATATAGTGTATTGTTTATGGTTGATTTACTGCATAAACAAAAATCAAAATTAGGCGTTGTATTTTCAAAAATGCTAATGAAAACACAAATCTGCATTATAACAGATAAAATGTTTAGGCGCCCGTTTTATAATAGCCAATATTCTTAAATGTTTTTATTTGTTATGTAGATTGATTTAATGATCCTCTAATTTGTTAAAGTGTTTTTATTCCTTTAATATTGGGTCAGATCAGCATACGCACCACCTTAAAATAAATTTACATATTTTTTGTATCTTACATGATGCGTTATTTAATTTTGTACTAATTAATTTTAAATTAAAAAAATAATGGTAAACTGGACATTTAGCAAGTCTCTTTTCTTGTCAGAAATCAAACTCAGTGAGTGATTTAAAAAAAATTTACTGTGGTAAATAGTTTGAACAATTACAGGTCAGATAGAGGGTATCCATCTTATCATTCCTGACACTTTCTACATACTACCTAGTTATTTACGTATAACATGTTAAAAATATTTTGTTTTCTTTACCGCCCTGACTTGTTTTATCGCCATTAAATATTTTATGTGATATTTTCATACATGACGTCACTTAAGTTCCAAAAAGTAGATGTGATGTTTTCATACATGACGTTACGTAAGGGAACAGCTACCTAGAGATCGAAGAACCCGGGGAAAACAAAAACATTCTCCAACGAAACAAAAAGCAAGGCGGTACAAAAGAAATAAATCTGTCATGAAGCACACCAATCTTATTCGTACTTAATCAAAGATATCGAGCTCCTACCTGGCACCTAACTCAAAGGACGACTGACGTTTTGCCATTTTTCAAAGCCCCACCTACGTTCTTTAGAATACAGTAGCAGAAAATGGAAACACCTACAACCTAAGAAGCAATGCCGCCTTCTACATTGGGTAGTAATACTAGACTGTTTCAATCAAAATTGTAGGAACAGAGAAATACTTCTGAACTTGTCGCATATTGCTCCTAAAATAGAGCAGTTCTGTAGAAATAGAGCAGTTAATACAGTAATCAACTATATACAGGCCAAAGAGGCGACAAGTGGTGGAGCAGCGAACACCGCTTTGCGATAGATGGGTTGTTAATAAATTTGATTTGACACGAACTCCTAAACCAACAAACTTTTTTTAAACGTTTTTTTAGTCTATTAAACGGTCTGAGAGCAAGTTCAGAAGTCAAAACAAAATAATTGCGTGTTTTTCTAAAACCCTTTGGTTAACTGACTTGGTTAACTGAACCTTTGGTTAAGTGACTTATGCGATCCAACATGCAGAAACCTGCTAACTCGAAAAATACAATTTTTAAGAAATACTTATTCGGCCATAACCTTTTAAAAGTGGTTAGGAAACAGGTTTTGAGTAAGTATGCCTAGTAATGTATAGAACCAAATAAGGGTTAATAGACTCAGTTCTATGGAAGCTATAAAAAATATAAGTTCCAAAGGAGTTTTTTCACTATATTCCCTCCGATGTTTAGCAGTTTATCAATTGAGTCATTTTCTATTTAATGTCCAATTTTATTAATTCTAAAATTCAAAGTGGAATTAGTGGACTTCTATTGTATGCTTTCTTTATGTTTACATGATAATTTTAGATATTTAATTTTAATTATGTTTTTAAATAATTTTAACATGTTTATGTTAGCTGAAAATAATAAGCTGTTATAAATCCTTCCTTTTTTTGGGAAAGTTGTCAACACTACACTGGAACGAACATTTTATAGTATGCCATTGTATCTGACCATAATAACACGCGATTTTTGTGTATTTTTTATTTTTTTTTTAAATGGACACTCAGCAGTCCAAGTTACAAGAAACATTACCATAGCTTGCCGTTGGTTTGAGAAACTTTTAAATTCCAAAAACTAAACCAATATTGCCAATACCAATACCAATTAACCGAGAAAATATTGGTTTTGTAGTGGTGTTCAATGGCAGGGATATTTCATTTTTCCTTTCTGCCCATAGGTGAAACCACCCAAATCGTACTGTGAATACCTAATCAGAAGTTACCTATAATCCTACACGACGTCAGACCTCATGTTTCACGACAGACAGTGAAGAACTAAACAAGCAGGGTTACAAAGTCCTCCCACACCCATCTTTTGCGCCAGACGTATTTCCACCTCTTCAGAAATTTGAGCAACTTTCTTATTAAGGTAGAATTTTTGAAAATTATTCTTAATTCTAAAACGCACTTTCTGACTTTTTCTTCCCAAAATTCTTAATTTTTCATCCCTGGGGTTGAAAATTTGCTAACATTTTAGGAAAAATGTATAGAAAATGAGGGTAAATATTTTGACAGATTTTTCTGGCGTATAGTTTGGGTGTGGGAGGACATTGCAACCCTTTTCGTTTATTTTTTTAATTGTCTTTCGTGAAACATGAGGTCTAGGTCGTCATGTAAGAATATAGGATTTTTTAGCACTATGTCAATAAATAACCTTTTCTTTGAATATGAACATTTCATATGAAACGATATGTATAGCCCATAATTTCATATTTGGCCATGATAGAGTATAAAGTATGAAGTATGTAGATGATTAGAATTGAAGATGTTTAAAGAACAAAGGAAGATATCAAGCGAAAAAGTATGGTAGACAAAGGAGGGAAAGGTGATTTGAGAGAATCAAATTTAATAATAACAACGCAGGGAAACAGTTACCCAAACTGAATGATAGAAAAAAACTATCATAAAGGACTTCTATGATTTATCAATCAGCTACTTGTTGATAAATGGAATCGAATTGTAGCAATCGTTCCCGGAATATAAAATTGAAATGGATCCAGGACTTCAAGGAAAGCTGCGAAGAATCCAATAAAAAGACGGTGTAATAGCGCCTTTATGATGAGCAAGGATGGAGATATTTATGGAGATATCTTGGCTGGATGTTTGAACAGAAGTCAATTTGCATTTAATCAAGAGAGTGGCCCGATATTAAAAGTGGAGAGGTAATGGCGGGGGCGATTGGGCCGGCCTTCATTACTTGCCCCTCCAACCCCTTCTCGATTCCCCCTTCCCCGGGCCACCTCTTAAGCAGATATTGCTCCCTCGGGCAGGGGGGATGCCTGATCTTCCCGGCTATTTGTAGTGATTACAATGGCCAGAGAGTTAAAGAGATATTTCGGAGGCTTAGGAAACACTTCTTAGTAAAATAATTATAACATACTGCAGAAAGATTGTCCTTACTTATGAGATTGGGTGATATATGCTATAATAAAAAAGGCTTATACCACAACAACCCATGAAGAGTCTTGGGTTCAGTACGTGGTAGAGACTTTACTGTTTCTTCACTATTCTAGATCACCCTCTACCGCCAGATTTTCCCACTTAAATATTCCATTAACTCCTAACTTATTTTACTATTTTCTTCTCTTTGGTTATCACAGAATCTGGCATACTCGTACGTCCCATATGTCTGTCTGGTGCAATGGACGGGGCATTTTTACGACATTGAAGAGATCTGAGAGATGTCCCAAACCGTGATGGTGCGTGTCTTTATTGGAGGCTCTTCGGCGTATGGCAGAAAATAAACGTGCTGGCAAAGGTTAAGTAAAATAAAAACTATGTTATTCTCGATCGAATAATATGAATTTATAATAATACATCCCAATAGTTTACAAATTTTATAATCTTCTTGCAAATTAAATATGAAATGTAGAAATAGTAAAGAAAATAATGAATAAAAAAGCAACAAAAAAAAGTCACTACAACTCATGAGAGGTCTTGGGCTCTGTCATGGTAGAGACTGCACTGTGTCATGAGTGCAGGGAGGTGAATTGTTCAAGATCACGCTCAACCCCTAGGAAAATCTAGATTTTTCGCCTTGTTTTGGGTGCCCACTTTATAGAGCCTCTTTACAGATCAAATAAAATCCGTTATACTATAAATAGTATATTATACTCATAATAAGTAAAAACAAATACGAATAACTTCATTATTCCGTTTTAAACATATATCACAACTTGTATTCACACTTAAAAAAATGTAATCTCGAAAAACTACGAAGCATAACCTATAACGATGTATATGCAAAAGGCAGTGGTAAATCTTATTTTCAAATATAATAATTTTCAATGAAAATCAGTTCAATGGAAAAAACTCTTTTTAAAAATAGTCATGCGTCTACTCATTCTTAGCTATCTTTACTTTATTGGAGATTTAAATATATTGTATAAATAGGAACATTCTGATTTATTTGAAGTAAGAAAACATTATTAAAAAATTATTTGAAAAAATGACTCCTAACTACACCTTATATAACGAAATTAATGTGGAAATAAATTTATATGGCCTTATGATTTGTTAAAGGGTGTGAAAAATCTTTGGATATGTCACACTTTGGAAGGTACGTAAAATGGATGTCCCAAGCCTGTGCGGTTTTAGGTACACGTTAAATATTCCTATTCTAATTACTTGGGATCGCTAAACCTTAGGACTTAATCAAACCTTAATAGCAGACATCGGAACAAATGACATTAAATGAATATTCAAACATAAATTTAAATTAGAAATGGGTCAACAGTTAAATGTATTCTAGGTTTCAACCTCCTTCTTCTAGCTTCTAAAATGATATGTTATACTTAATTACAGTCATATATAAGAATGTATTACAATAATTGTCTATCTCTCGCTCTCTCTCTTTATACGCGTACATGCTTGTATATCCACAGAGGAAGTATGTGGAGAATTAATTTGAAAGATACAGCGGGACTTATTTTGTCGCAGGTAGTATGTATAGGTAAATATCTCTGATTTAATTTAAAATCTAAAAAAGGCTTTGAGATTTCGACCTTTTAGTATGAAAAGATTTCAACTGAAAAAGTTGATAAAAATTAATCTTTAAAGTGGAAAGGTTCTATCTGATTTATCCTGCATTTTCCGTGCTATAATGTGGATACAAATTCGATATATGACATTATTGTATAATTTTTAAAGGTTGTTTGTACCAGCAGTTTTTCAAAGATACATACATACAATGATATACAGAATAGGTTAATCTGTTTATTTCATTGTATTAATATATTTTCGTAAATTGCTTGTAGCATTTTGCTATTGTTTTCATTACAATAAGATGTGCAATCGCATGTATAACATATATATATATATATATATATATATATATATATATATATATATATATATAACAACAATAACTGATTAACCACTAGTGCTGACAAGCGTGATAAAACGATAAGGATTATTGCAGCTAATGAGAGATATTAATTATTGGAAATCCTAGTACATGTTCGACGCTCGTGTGCTCCTTTGATCACCCATCCGGACCTAATGATTAAAACCACTTCTATGTCTCTAGTGTCACTAAAGTTTAATAACATGATGAGGCAGAAACACGATTGATATCTGCTATATAAATTTACAGTTCTAAATTCCAATTGCTAAACACTAAAAAATAGCTCTAATTATTCCAGTAAAGTAAATATGCTTAAAATAACGGTTGCTGACAACCAAGTTTAACAGGTTTAAATTAGAGAGGTTTACAAAAATGAAATTTTTGTGTTGATTTTGTTTAATAACCACTTACCTAGTATATTCCTCTGATATCGAGGACCAATTAATTATTTAATATTTTTAAAGCAAGGAAAGACACTGTAATTTATTAAAATAGTGCCAATACATGTTTTTAAATAACAAAATCTCAAAATAATGTATTTAACGATATAGATAAAATGATTTAAAAACAAGAAGTTGGTCTACATAAAAAAAAAGTTATGAATAAAGACGGGGACTAATTAAGAAGCTTAGTTCTTTATTAAACTTTTATGAATAGAATTAGTTAATAAAACAAGTTTTTTCATAAAAAATATTACCCATAGACTCTTTCTTTTATGTTTAAAATATAATGAAATTAAATTAATAATATCAACAAAGTTAATTACAAAACCTAATTCTACAATTCAAAATATTTAAATCCTATCTGGTTGTCTGATTGTCATTGGAGAAGTCATTGGTGAAAACCTTTTTTTTTTATTATTAAAAAGGCAGTAACCTTTCTTAAAGTTTGATATTTTTTTGAAGATTTTGACCTTTTTCATTTGACTGCTTTTAGTTTATTGGAAACCGAGATCGGGTGTAACTGATAAATTATTTATTACTCTAAGAGCCGTGTGGGACCTGGAAACCTTTCTGGTAATACAATAAATGGGATATGGCGGTACAGGATTTTATTTTATTGATCATCATTCATACATTTTTTTAAGGAGCAGTTTAGAGTGGATTACATCTTCCTTTTCTCAATACGAATGAATAAATTTCATTTTTTATAACATTCAAGGCTTTATCAACGTTTTAAGCCTATTGCTAATATCTATCTAATAAGCTTGTGAATTTTCTCGTAAATATCCCAAACGTAGCACTGGTTGAGGCAGGTTTATTTATTATTATAGGGGGGGGGGAGGCTATGTGACAGAAGAAGTAATAGAATTCGTTACTTTAGGTGGGAACCTTTACGCTCTTGATGTAAGAAGAGCTGAGATTAACTTTGGGCATTGTTTTAAATTGTGATATAGTATAGTTCTCAGTTTTTAAGATAGTAGATAACTTATCTTTTTATTAAATTTTATTATTCAATATTAATCAAATATAACTTTAAAAAAGAGTACATATATACATATAACATTTCTATATTATAACACACCACACTTATTATTAGTTTTTCTACTTAATATAAATATAAATTTCCGGGATTACTTTAAAAACTCAGTGAATTCCTAGCTTCTACATACTTTCTCATTATCCAATACTATTTCAATAACTGAATATAGAATTCAAATCACAATGATGTATATTTAATCTCCTTTTTTCAACTTGCTGGTGTTCCTCAAGGCAGTATGCTCGGCCCAATCCTATATACAGTATGTACAACTGACATCCCGAACCATCCTTATACGTTTATTGTTAGTCTACACTAACCCAGTATTCATCCCAAATTCTTCAATCCCACATCTCTAACTTTCAAGAATTGTGCAAAAACTGTAGGATTGAATTAAATTCCAACTAATCTTGTTAATTCACATTAACCCTTAGTCTTAATTCAATGACTTCCAGTCCTTCATTAACCTCAATAATATCCCACTGATTCCTGAAGAACAGATCGGATACATAGGACAGAAACTGCTAGTCGTTTTAGGCTACTTCACCACTTCAACAGTCCGAATCAATTACAAAAGGATCATATATATGACTATAATAAGGCCTATGAACATATATGACATATGAAGTATAGATTGGAGCTCCTATCTTATACAAACTTTAAAATCAAAAATCCTTCGTATACTTTGTTAGGAATAAAATCATCCATGATGATCTTATCATCTCATTATTTGCTGTTTCGGTACGAATCCGATATCAATACTTTCACGAAAGACTTTATTGCCATTCAAACTCATTATTTTCAAACCTAGCTTCCTGTTTATTTCCTGATTATCCTCATAGGCGCCTGAAAAGAAGATGCCAGCGTGTCCTTCTTACTTAAATATGTTATTTGAGTACTAACAGTTGACATTTTCTCTTTATTTCATCCCATAATATATCATTCATAATATATACCTATATTATTTAATCATCATCATCACAACGCTATTATCCATGGAGGCCCTTGCCTTCCTCGTTAATTTTCCTAGGCTCTTCACCATGTTCTTACCCCAAGGAGCCTAAGGTCTGCTTCCGCACAGTCCAGCCATCGTATTCTAGGCCTGCCTGTTCCTCTTTCTCCATTTGGACATCCCTCCATGATCAGCTTAGGAACCCTCTTTTTTTTTACAGTCTCTTTACGTGCCCCAACCATCTTAATCTTGTCTTTTTTTATACAAGAAAATATATTGGGATCACCAAGTATGTCCTTAAGTTATTGATTTTAATTTTATTCAGAAACGATCTTCTACCATGGTTGGGCCATATCTTTGATGGGAATCTTTCTCTCCTGAGTATCCAACAATTTCTAAATATTGACAAATAAGATGTTATATATAATAGGCATTACATAACTAACCATACTCCATACCATCTTATCATCATACCATATTTTGATGTTGATAAATGAGTGTTTTGCGAGACTAGATAAGTAAGTATCGAAGTGCAAATATATATATAGTTAAATATCTTTAATAAACTAAGCACTTTTTAAAAAGAACTTTTATTCAAGTTAAACATGTAAGTTATTTTGTCTTTCATATTTGGAAAATATATTTCTCTTTTTATATGTTCGGCTTAGTCAGTTATATTGCTACCTTCTTGTAACAGTTGTTCTAGGAAAGTTTCATATTCTGCTGACGAAGGGTATATACGTATGAATGATTGTTGACTCCGTAACCATATTCTCTATTAAATTCATTTCTTCTCGATAATGTCCGCTAAATAATCTATTTTTCGTTCAATGTCCTTAATATCAAATTCAAATTATTTCTACTTTTTTTATTTTATTTATATTTCTTTCATTACTCGTGAAGCGAATAATATAACTGTTTTAAGTTGTTTAATACTTCTTATGAGCTGTAGTTTTATTATTATTACGCTTAACTAAAATTATTGTATTATAATACTTATTTCTATTATTTATAGTGTAGTTTTATATTTATATTATTAATTATTTAATTATTATTATTTTCTATTTTTTTTTTTAATATTTATTCCTATGATTTTAATATCATTATTTTTAATAGTATATTAGATTTATATCCTTAGTCCAATTCCTGTCGTTTGATTCCGTACATCATTAATCAGGCAATGAATACCTTAAAATCTTTTTCTAACCTTTCCCCGAAGGTAATTGCGCACATCCGCGGTTTTACTTCTAAATAAAATATGATGTGATTTTATATTGCTTCTTATATCTAATTTATTTCTATTTAATTTCGTTATATTTATTTTCTTTAGTCTTTTTATAATATTAGGATATTTCTCTGTATCCTTTTTAATAATAAGAAATGAATTTCTTGTCGGTGGATTTAATTTTCGTATAGCTGACAAGTTGGGACTTTGCTGACTTGTCTTTTCCACATCTTTTTCTTTATTACTTATATTTCTTATTTCTTTATTATCATTAGTTTTATTATTATTTATTATATTTTTTATTTCATTATCATTTTTGATTTCATTATTATCGAAGACTTTATCCATACTCATTGGATTATTTATTTTATTATTATCGTCGATTAAATATACTTCGTTATGCGTTATAATTTTATGTTTTATTAAGTCGGTGGCTTTTAACTTTTTATTATCCTTTTTTATTATTTCACCTTTTTCAGTTATAATTTGAATTAACTTATCTCTAATTTCGTTATTTGGATACCCATGTCCAATAACATTTTTAATTTATAATTTACTATCTATTAAGTGGCATTTGTTTGTTTCCTTATAATTAGTATCAATATTATTATTAGAATTAAAATTAGTCTTTAAATTTACATCTCCTACTCGTACGTTTGGTCTAACGGAGGCGGATCGTTGCTGTGTAAGCCGTCGGATAAAAAATGATTGAGCCTCGAAGTTAAATTATGTATTTCATCTTTAAGAGATTGATTTTCCTTTTTTAGTTGTGAGATTGCATCATCTTCAATATGATGAGCTCTGTCGGATACTGTCCGCATAGAAACTGTTTCAGGTTTTTCAACTTTTTCAAAATTATGCTGTTGACGGAATTGTTTTGACGATGGTTTATAAAAAAATTGATGCTGGTCTCGAGGTGACCATTGTTGATTATAAGGTTCTTGATAGTTACTTCGAAACTGACCACTTCCACTTGGTTGTGAATAAAATTGTTTTTCATATTTAGGTTGAAATTGTTGTTGTACTTGATGGTTTTGATTATTATTGTTTTTGATAGGAATTATTAATTTAATTTGAATTATTAAATTTTTGTTTATTAAAATATGTTTCTTTATTAATCTTATTTCTTTCTCCGTATAATTGATATACGATAGCGTTAAATGTATTTTTCAAAGCTAGTTTAATATCTATAATGTCGTTGCAAACGATATGTGTAAATTGTCTTTCTAGAACCGGATGTAAATTACGAATCGCTGCGTGAGCTATATCGCTATCATGATATCGTAATTCATTATTTTTGTTTTCAGCAAATAATTTCGTTACTAAATCCTGTCGTTTTTCTATTATTCGATTTACATAGTCAACAGGATGTTCTTTATGTTTTGCTTGCATTGTTAATATTTCGTATTTAATAGTTTCAACGGTTCTCGAATCATAAAATTGTTTCTTTAAATAATCTATTAATTCGTGAATGTCTTCAAACGCTTTATCCGTACAATCTTCGGCTTCCCCGATTAATTTACTTTGAGCTGTAATAAGCATCACTTCTATTTTATAAGCATTTGTGTTTTGACAAAAACGTTCATGTAAATTTTGTAATGCGTTTACGAATTTTCTTAAATTTTTTGCAGTACCGTCATACGTGGGTACAATTTTAAATTCTCCCGGTGTTATTAATCTGTTAGGATTCATTTCTAATTGATTATTTGTAATTTGAGAATCAATATTATCTTCTTCTTCGCTAATAGCGTTTAAATATCCAAATCTTATGCTATTTAGTCTCTCAGATATTGGCATTTAAATATAATGGCAATAAAAATGTGCATGCAACTTATAAAGTACTTAATAAGTATTCTTAGAACTAAAGTTATTTAAATTATAAATCAACTTGAGTTTAGATATTAAAATAACAGCAAATTATACACTACAGTTGCAGTTTGTTGAACAAAGTTCCACAGTGACGTTAACTGTTTATGAAGTCAAAGAAGGAAGAATTTATGAATATAAGTTCTTTGTACCTTCAGAAGATTCTTGAGATTCTTCGATGAATGTCAGTTCTTCTATGTGAAGTCTTCTATGTCCTCGTATAATAACCCTCAAGTCCCTGTGTTCGAGCGCCAGTTAAATATCTTTAATAAACTAAGAACTTTTATTCAAGTTAAACATGTACATTAAAATGGAGAGACTAAAAACTAACAGCGTAACGAGCTACAGAAATAATAATAGAGGGCTCCTCCTAGTCAGAAGGCCTATATAGGTTTTTACATTGCTGATTCTAATTCCCGGTACTGTTTACTAGTAAGCCAGCTGCAACTTGCACCTGCACAACAGTTCCTAGAATTGTTTATGATCACATATTTGGTTTCCAGATTTACCTCATTTAACTATATATATATATATATATACATATATATATATATATATATATATATATATATATATATATATATATATACATATATATATACATATATATATATATATATATATAAACATATATGTTTATTTGGTTGTGGAAGGATACTAAATTATATATAAGATAAGGTGAGGAGAGAGTGCTGCCCCAGTTGGCCGATAGGGGCGGATCGTTAGCGGCCCGTGTATGATAAGTAGTTGCGAGAGAAATATCACTACACTCCCCCTTCCTACCCTTTAATGTGGCTCCGTTTGTTTAATGTTCTGTACCATTTCCGTCCTAGGGATGTAGGGCAGCCTATCCGTGCTTCCGTAGGCGCTGATCAATAAAAGACATAAGGGCATGATGATTCTAATTTCAGGTTTCAGCGTAACAGTGCGTTTATTCCAAGCGTGCTTTTTAACAATACTTATTACATGAGAAATTTCGTTTTTAGAAATATACCTGGAAATATTTTTCGATCATTTAGTTTTGGAAACTTACCTATACTAATTGTCCGAGATCATGCTTTACCGCCAGGTTTTTCACCAATTAAAGTACTTACTTATACGAGCTAGATGAGCTCCAGGAGGGTCAATAGATCCCACAGACGTCTGAGGCTGTTAATAGATTAAATAATTTATTTGCCACAGCTGGATTTGATCCCGAAACCTGTATCACCTCAGCACCCTACCCACTGTTCTAACCCACTTCCCCGTTTTAGTATATATGACACTTAAAAATACTGTTTCACTAAAATCCCTGAAGATTACTGGGTTCAGATAATATGCTATGGACTGTATATACTATTTCTAAGCCATGGTAATGCACGATCATGCTCAATCACCAGGTAATAGTAAGTGAGAAAAGAAACTCACTTATTATACACTAATAAAAAAAAACTATAAGAAAATAAGGATTCCAATGTCTTTTTTAATTCATTCCTTAGAAAATTTACTCTATATCGTCACTACTATCGGAACCAGAACTCTAGAGACCAATACAACCAATCGCTACTTCCAACTGCTAGTTAACTCTGAATATTACCCAAACCCAAATTCGTAATGTATGATAATAAAATTCTTAATTAAATAAACTGTATTCTCAACTAATGGCGTATTATCTTCAGTTGGGTATTAAGGATGTTGCGATGGAAATATAAAAACACGTGAAAAAATAGGAAAATCTACTGATACGCCTCTTTCAGATTCCACCGACTTATACGACAGTGTAATCCTTTTTTCGGCTCTTAGTAGACAAGGATTGGAAAAGTGAGGCAAAACAAGATAGTGGAATTCGTGCAAATGTGACTGGTCCCTATTTCAATTCTGACTTTCTTACTACAACTCAAATACGAGCAATTGGAGAACTAGAGGATTCGGCCATTGTGATCTTGTGATTCATTGTGATCATGTGAGGGTTTTATGATTTTCACGTGGGAATAAAGACACAAATAATGTGCGTGTTGTTACGGGCTTTAGGGTGCTGAAATTAACAGCTTTCGAAATACCCTATCCCATTTACGTTTCGTTGTCTCAATAACTCCATGTCATCCACCTTGAAGTAAATTGAAAATAAAGAACAACTCTTCAAATAATTAGTTGGGAATAATTTTATAATAACATGAGTTTTCTTTGAGTATCAGCAATGCGTAAGTCCATTCCGGCAATACAATAGATTATGTATTATTAAACCAATTAATAAAAGTTGTGAAGTATTAAAAACCAGTTGAAGTTCATGCAGCGTTTGATGCTACAAGCCCAAGGCGCAGAAACATAAATAAATAAGTTTCACTGAAAAGGCTTCATTTTATACCTCGAGTTTGGGGAATGAATGGATAAATAATTTCTAAGTAAATTATTTATTTTCCGGACAACATCTAAGTAGAAAAACATCAAAAACGAATATTTTTCCTTCAATTTATTCTTAGAAATGCTATTATTCAATTGCTTTGATCTTTAGGTAAACATGTTTTTCAGAAATGAGATATGAAAATAATTCAAACCCTTTTTCGAGCCATAATAATAATTTATATACATACATTTTCGGTTTGGCTCTACATGTGAACCATCCCCAGGCCAAACCTCCGGGTGTTATTTGGCTCTACATGTGAACCATCCCCAGGCCAAACTTCCGGGTGCTATTTGGCTCTACATGTGAACCATCCCCAGGCCAAACCTCCGGGTGCTATTTGACAGCCTGAAAAACTAAAAAGCGATTCCCTAACTAATTAACTAAATGTAATCTATTTTACTCTAAAACATTTTGTTTATACATTATTCCTGTAATGTTATTCTAAAGGGACTTGTCCCAGAATAAATAAAGTCTTTATTATTATTATTAAATACGCCTAGCCGTGAAAAAATTGATGAATCGGTTTCCCAACTTTTGCTGGATAGCAGAGTTTAGTAGAAAATGAGTGATTTCTTAAATTTTAATAACTAGTTCATTCCCATATTCAACAATACATAATTACAATAAATTGAAAATTATATACATGGAATTTTCACCAGAGGCGCCTATACAGAAAGTTTAGACTAACATAAACTTTTAGCCAGGCTCTGGAAATCTCAGATAAAACTAATAACGTAATTATTCAACCAACGTAACATCGTTCAGAAGTTTTAATCTCTCAAAATACCTTCAGCGAAACTTTTGAAAGTTAAATTGGAGTATGTTTATTCGTATTATCTTTCCCGGTCTAATGCGGTCGGGGAATAGGGGATGTACTTTATCTTCTGCTGACGCGTTAAATTAAATTTTAGTTAATTATGTATTTCAGCACTTTTTCGGTAGAACGTATTACAGAGTTGGTAAATAGTTTAAACTAATTGATTTAGTGGTAAAGAAATTATGACTATTTAAACAAAAGTTTTAGGATATGAAAAATAAAAATAAATGTAAAAAACTTCGTTTCATAGCATTAGCAATCATTATATATATGATTATTTTAGTTTGGAGCATTAATAGAAACGTTAAACATTCGAAAAATGGAGCAATAAAAAAAAACGCTTTAATAATATTTTATATGCCTTTGAATGCTTCGAGAACTAACAAAGCCATGTTAAAAGATATGAAATAAAAGAAATATTGGTATCTTAAAAGTTTCCAGGAAATATAATCGCGTTATCTATTACTGTATTAAATTAACAATCAATAACTACTTTAAAAAATAAAATAAAAAAATCAATACCACTCCAACTCATGAAGGATTTCAAGTTGAGTGCATGGTAAAGACAGTAATGTTTCTTGGACAACGGTTGTGTAACAAGCAGAGTATTTCTCCTAGATCACGCTCAACCGCCAGATTCCCTCCCCATATTTATATTGGATACCCACTTAACAGAGGATGGATGAGCCTCAGGAGGATCTTTGATCCTATTTGAACCATCTTCAGCTGCTAACAGATTAAATAAAAATCTGACAGTACCCAGGACCTTCTGCTCAGCAACTCAGCGCTCTACCACTGAGCCGCTCCGCTCCCATTTACTTAATAAAACGCCGTTAAATTGTAACAAACAATAACAAAATTTTAAAAAATGGGAAAAATAGCACACATTAATTTCGTTTTTTGTCAGCTATATTCACTAGAGAATTTAAGGGAAGGAATTAATAATGTATTTGTTGAAATATGCGAGGATTTTATTAATAGTAAATGACATGGCGAAGCCTAAGGCTCGATTCCGATACCCTGTTTATCTGTTTGGAGCCTAGCTTTCACGGGTTTTCTTCATTTCACAAGCCAAACCAGAAAGATCACCCTTATTGCATTCCCTCAACTTAAGCTTTGAACAATGAAATGTTAATAAAATCACATATGCAGTGCGATAAATACAGGCTTAATTATCGAAAGGAATATAATGTGCAATTTTGTCTACGTATTGAAAATAATATACTCTAAATAAATTTCATTTCTTAGTATAAAAATATACTGTTTCAAATAAGGAATAAAAAATTATTAAAAGAATGATTAAAAATAGAAGAAAAAAAAGGCCTATTTTTGACAAAGGATAGAATGACGTCATGAAAAACTCTCAAGCCTCGGGTGTCAAGAGAGTGTCGAGTGGGCTTGCTCTAAACTGTGGCCTAATGGGTCTCTAGGTTAAGGTCACGGAAAAATCGATCGCACTTCAGCATTAGGACATCTTTAAATTTAAGGCTAAAGAAGAAAGAAGACAGATTTAGAGAGGCCTAATTTATTAAAATTTATTTTTTATTTTTTATTCTTATGATAGTATATAACGGACAAATAACTATAAATGAAGGGAGCTGGGTAGCTTAGTGGATAGAGTTCTCAACTGCTATGAAAGTTCAAGGTTCAAATCTGGTTGTGGCAGATAAATTATTTAATTTGTTAACAGTCCTGGTTGAATCCTATGGGATCTGACGAGTCTTCCGGAGTTCACCCAGCCCCTAAAAAGTGATTAACCTAAATTAGGGGAGAAACTTGGTGGTTGAGGATGATCACGGACGAATCACCTCCCTGCACAACTGTTGTCCTTGAAATAGTACATTCTCTACTATGCACTGCTTGGGCCTTTGACCTTCATAGGTTGTGGTGGTACAGATTTTAAAAAAAAAATATCTCTGAATATAATTTTGTGTCATAATCATAAACGTTTATAATTTTAGAAAATAAATATTGAGATTATTTATTAAAATTATTACCATTTAAAGAATTAAAAATGGTTAATTCCACTTTGGCCTATATAAAGTGAATAATCTTAATTGGCGATGGAGTGTGATCACGGCGAAGTCGCCACCCTGCACAACCTTTGGCATAGACAAATAACAGGCTCTGATATGCTTGTTATTTGCAGTGGTACAGATATTTTTTTATGTTTCGTCTAAAATGTTTAAAAAAACAATTCATTGTTTAATTTTCATTTTTTGTCTCTTCATTGTATTTATTTAATGTATGAAAAAGAAATAGTTTTATATAGAAGCAGGTTTCAGACATAACAATTAAAAATTCCATTGCCTAGTTAACATCACAGCATTCTCGGAGAAAAATGAGGTTATTACCAATGAGTCTTAGGGTGCAAAAGGTATACATCATGGTTTACCGACAACGAATAATAAACCATTTTTTCCGTTATGGTGTAAGGGAAATATGAAAAGTTTCACATAGAATTTCCTCAACGATTAAATTTTGTATGCTGTAAGTAAGTTTACACGGACGAGATCGAACGTTTAGAACGATGTACATCGAATCTAATTTAAATTATATATTATTTCCATTAATGGTTTAAGTTTATTTTATACTTATATTAAAGAATGAGTGTATATCACTCATACAATATAAAGGATATTTACTGCATCCCTTAAATATGGGATTATATATTGGGATTACTTTTTATATAATATATAACAAATTATAAGTAACACCTAACTAAGCACAGTTAACTCAAGGCTGGAAAAAAAATTAATTGTAACACTTGGCATCTCACCCCAACATTTGTAATACATGTAAATCCAACCACAGCAGCACTCTGAGACTAGAAGTGGTATTTGCTGGTAAAAACAAGAGGCAAAACCGTGAGATATGCCTAACACATGAGGACCCTAATTCGTGACAAAACAGGTATACAAGTGTAAATGTTCGTTTCTATAAATTACAGGATACTTATTGTAATTAATAATAATATTTTATTCATTACCAAGATCATTTTTTATGTCATTGACACACTTGTAATGAAACCTCTCTATTGATGTGGAAATAATGCATTGCAGATGCAATAAGTAAGTATTAATTGGTCAAGAATATGGTCAATTTAATTAAACACACCTATTTTATGATAAGAAGTATTCAGTCAAAAGTATTTTAAAGCGCAGACGTAAAGGTTCTTTTTTAGAAATCAGATGATTATTTCATCTTGTTATTTATTATCTCTCAATCTGTAAATATAAAATGCTTTCTCCTGAATGACTGAGGGGTCAACGCACAGCCTAAACAGCTGATCGTAGAGACCTGAAACATGGAGGGTGTGTTCTTTGTATGGCGTAGGCATCCGATAAAAAAGGATTTTCCGAAATTCTACCACTAAGGGGGTGAAAGTTTGTATGCTTGCTCACGTGTTTCTTACTCGCAAAATCTACATGATTTTTCGCCGAACAAAACAAATTGAGTAATATTGTTCGCTTATCGCTGCTCCCGTACGACAACTGAAACAGTTATACTAAGTAATCCTTTTTAATAAATTCAGTAACATTACATACTAATCCTTTACCGACACGAACAACAGTAAACTTCTGTCCGTCCCGTTTGTTAATCAGTGCCAATTTATGTTTCACGGCTGTGCTGATCCGTCTGTGATGAAATTTGATATAGATAATCTCAAGCGTGGGGATGGATATAGGCTACTTTTTATCAACGCACCACACAGGCGAAGTTTATATAAAACTGTAACCTGATTGACTAACACACCCAGCGGTCAACGCACAGCAGAAACCACTGAACTTAGCATCTTGAAATTTGCAGATAGGTTCTTTGAATAGCTTAACTGAGCACTAAGAAAGGAATTTGGACAATTCCATCCCCAAGGGTTTCCCCCTTAATATAATAGGGGTTCAAAGATTTTATGGAATCCGTCAGTTTTGAAGTTCTGACATCTGAAATTTCGGATGTACGATCAACTAATAGTTGAAAATTAAATTCTTTATTTAAAATGACCTTTCACAAAGCCGTGGGCAATATCTAGTTATAAATAAAACATTTTATTGATCACCGTGAAATATTTTATTATACCTTTTCATTTTCCTAAACCTCCTTTTACTATACCTATAATGTTGAATATTAAAAACGGATGGTAAAAAATTGGAATCAATTGGAAAGAAAGGTTTAAATTAATAATTTTTTTTTATATTTTCAATAGACTGAACAATATACAATATAACAATAATTGATCATTTTGAGTTCAAGTGATAGAAAAATAAAAAAAAATAACGAAAAAAGGGGATTAGTGAACAGCAAGGCTGATACGACCACCCCCTACTATACAATATATAATAATAAATATGGTTTATTATTATTTACTGTTTCAACATTGTGCTTTATTTTAGGCAATCTAAGCGCCAACTGGGCATTTGAATCTTTGTTTTTGCAATATTTATGATTTCAAAAAATGTTACCAGCTCCGCCGATTGTAGCTTCGATTTGACTTACAAGTGTTAACTGTTCCTTACTTTCCTTTTTAATATTATAGAAGAAAAAAAAATCGTGAGGCTTATCATGGAAAAAATAGTGTAATTATGGGAAATTAAGAAATGAAAGTTTCAACAGACACATATCATCTACAATTCCAAATGTTAGTTGAAAACAACACTACACTTTCCCCATTATTTTTTATATGCATTATTTTTTCCTCGCTAAACCTCACAATAATAATTTATTTTTGGAGAATATTCAAAAGGGAAACGAATAAAGCTACAACTTGCGGGACTGATAACAATTGCTGTCGCATCTAATTCCCTGATTTTTGTATTGAACCAGAGGCTAATTTTTTTTTCTATAGTTTAGTTTTATTGAGGTTTTTCACGAAGCGGTCTTTTAACAGTACGTGAATACCACCATTTCTTTTCTCAGTTTCGTCTTTCTTTTTTTCTGACCACGCAGTACCCTTCCGTTGTTCTTTATTTTCTACAATAACATTGATTTATTATAATTCCTTTCCGTATTCTTCTCTATCTAAGCAGTCTTTGTCTTTTATTTTTAATTTATCTGCTAACTCTCTCATTTGTTTTGAATACCCTACTAGGTTCTTGTATTCACGAATCTGTCAAAAGATTGAAATTTTTATTATTTGCCACTTTTAAGGTAGAGGAAATAGTAAACACTATCACCGAGTCTCCAAGAACATAATACAAGGTTTCCATGACAAGAGAAGAGCCTGGAAAAGTGCATGAAATTTTCTGCGGAACTGATACCTAAAAATTCTTTTTGGTACAAGAAATTCCGGAAACAAGGTTTTCTCAGCAGAGATCAGTCTGTAAACACAATAGAAAGCCGTCCCAAAAAGCGGTTCCCGAAACAAACATTATACATTAACCAGAAGATGGCCTCGGAAGAGAACGAAAGCTAAGGACCCTTCATGTGGAAAGTTGATAATCCGACTCCCTTTTCCAGAGGAGCCGATAACAAAGAGGCTATACAATAACGGATTCTATTTGCCGACGGGCCAGGTCTCGCTTCCACAGCGACTTCCGCTCTATTATTTAGAATGCTCCTTTGAAATGGCGAGGTGCTCTCTGTAATCTAATCTCTAAATAATTATCCCTCGGAATCTTGACTAAGATTTGGATTAGTTCAGCTTAAAAACCTGACGGTTGCGTTACGGGGCTCCTTGCCTGCAAGAACGTCCTCGGGAGGGATGAAATTAAACGTCGGTCGTGGACAAAGAAAAGGTCTCGAGAGACTCTTGAATTACCAAAAGACCACTTAACTCTCTAATCACTTTCTGTATCAGAAATTGTTCTGAATAATCTCATTTGTGAACTTTCATCACAACCAGCAATTTTCCCGAAATAAATTAACTGGGACAAGCTTCTGCAAATAGGTTCTCTTTAGACATCTTATTGTTGAGAGTAATGAAGGAAGTATTGCTGAAAGTAAAGGGACTAATTAAAAACAATTGTTAAAATAAACTCTATTTAGCCCTAATTTATTTATAATATGTTTTTTCACTAATATGTGGTAAGAAAAAAAGTCTTAAAATTTAATAACTAGAGAACGGCCAAAACTTATACTACTAGTAGTCTGTCCAATCTAAAACAATCCTTACTCTGTCTCCTCTACCTCCTTGTACCAGAGGCAGAGCCCTCAATCACCTCCTAGAACTACAACTCGGCAAAAAATGGCCATCTACCAGTGCTAGTAGTCGTAGTACATGTAGAAGAACAGCAGAAACATGTCCTCCATACACCACATCGTCATGGAGTAGAACCCCACAGCAGCCAGCCAACGGAGTACGAGGAAGATAGCAACTACCAAAGGAACAAAACCGCCGTTCACAGATGGACACTCAATAACTATCAGTAACTAATCAACCATTTGTGTTATTTATATGATCATCATTACATTCTTTAATTTATGATGTCTATTAATTCATCTTCATTACCATATTTTCATTGTATACAGTCCATTTGTACCAGAGTGAGAGCATACTATTTCCCATAAAAAATGGATGGTATTTTCTATACTTTAAGCACTGTCTTAAAACGTTTTAACAAATTAATTTTGTAAACCTCTAGCTCCTTAGAACATTCTGTTTATAGGGGGATAGTAATTTTATGTATATTTACATCTAGCATAACCAATTATCTATATTTTTAATATAAACCTGTAACTTTAATATGCCTAAAAGTATTATAAACAAATTGAGTACTGTCGACTATGTAGAACTTCTATCTGAAATTATACTTCCATATATTATTGTAATAAGTGATTTCCTGAGAAAAAACTAGAAAAATAGGATGCTCTTGAGGAACTGCTATTGGATAAATAATGATAGGTGAAACCTCTGAAAGTAAGAATACATAATGCATAGCTAGTTCCATCTCTCCCTCCCATTAGATATCCAAGAGATTGTAGTGCGTATTGGGGAAATGCTTGGAGTCGTTGTTCCCATAGGAGACCTCTGAGTTCAGCCTTTATAGCTAAGACCTGGATATGGTGGAATATCAACCACACACAATGCTATCATAAAATTGAAAAGAAAGCACCGAGTGGATCATGATGGAAATATAAAACATAGTATACATTATAAGTTAATATTTAACAAAGGCCAGTAAGTGGCAAAAGTTGGCTAAGTGAGTGCTCAAACTATCGATTTCGGAGGAGATGGCTCCTTTGATAACCTGCGAACTAGGGCATCCAAAATAGTCACAGCCGACAGATATTTGATGGAGGCACAATTACTGGTTATTAAATAATGCTAATAATTATTTATATTATAATAATTTTAACGGTTTGACAAGAGATGTCATGAATAGCCAAGATATGATATAACTAGAATTATCTGAATACTTATTTAAAAAATACTTAATGTAAGTTACATCCGACTTTCGAACAATCGAAGCATGGATAAGGAGAGTAGTCGACTGCCAGATTGGAGAAAAACAATATGATCCATGACTCATTGGTACCCATCGCTAATGGCCGAAGGATGGTACAATATATTCGTACTTTGATCTCTGGGAATAGAATTTTATTTATAAGAATTATCTTGAATAGCATTTGTTGCTGTGTTATGTTCGTGGTTTCTTATTCTAATCCATTTATTTTCATAAAAATCGAGCTATTATTAGTATTTTTGAACTATTATAACTTGTTTTGAGCTGTGTTTAAGTTGGTGCCTCTTCTCATTTTTCGTACCACCATGAAAGTGCCTTTGGTGTCCCTGATATAACTACATTTTCAGCCAAAGTGAATTTTTCAGTTCCTTATAAATGCATCCATCAGCCCCTTTTCGCTTCGCCCTTATAATCATTTCACTTGCCATTTTGGATAAATTTGGGCATAAGTGGTTTCATAATATCTCTGCTTCACTCATTTTTGTAAGACGAAGATTGAGCATATTCTTCTTTGAACCTTGGACTAAGCCTCTATACTCTCATCCTATTTACCCTAATGAGTTTCAGGGGGCAGCCAAGGTTTTCTCGTTTTTCTGGTGCTGTCTTATGCATATATATTCTGATTGCGCAATATTAAATTTCAAAAAACATTTACATCTGAAAACTATTATATGTAGCTAACATAACTCACATGGTTAAAATATACTTAAAGATATGTGATGCAATTATATAAATTGCATTATTACATTATGAAGAACACCTTTACTTCTCCAAGATCATGCCATCATCAAGATTTCCCAAATTATGTACTAGAGCCCATTTACAAAGTTGCATACCACAATATCTGACATTCAAGATACACTTAACTAATAATATTAAGAATAGTACTATTAGTAGTATTAGTAAGATATGGTCTGTACTTTATCGTTTATCTGAGCTTTCTTAATATTTTTAATTTTATATAGGTAAAAACTATCCTAGACCTTCAAAACTTCCGCTTGGTTGCATCTAACAAAACATGTAAAAATCCCTTTAGCTTTTCAATTCCAATGAAGCTCGGAGCTCCGGAGTAAGTTTGCGAGATCAAAGAAAGTCCTAACGGTATTAGTGATTGTTCCAGAGAAAGCGTTAATCGGGTTAGTTGTAGATTGGGGTCTTGACTCCTTTTGGTAGAATCATAACCTCGTTTTCCCGAAGTCGGAGGGAAATGGGCCGGGAAATAAGGCGGAGGTAAGGGATAGTAATAAGCTACGGGAAGGATCTGGAGCTTACTGCTCCTTCTAGGGTCTACTTTTCGTCTAAAATATTCAACAGGGGCACCCTAACAAACTGGAAGCTCTGCTAACCTTAAGTCCTATTTTTAAAGGAAAAGCATATCAATCGGTGAAATAGACTACACTTATTTACATGGTAGACAGATGTGATGTGAGAGTCCTGATTGGGATATGAATATAATATAAATCAGACCTTTTTACCAGAAATCTACGGAGCTAACAACAAGTTTGAAAAGAGAGATCAATAACTTTCGTTCATCCACGAAATGTTCCCCTCCTACTACACACAATGTTTGAACAAGCACTCGCACTTATTAGTTTAAGGATAACGATCCACCAAATTAGGCTGTTTTTCTCTTGTTCATAAGAATAAAAAATAGGCAAGAAGAAATATGACAAATTGGGTAAATAGTGGTCAAAGATAAGGAAAACCTATTCCCACGTCAATTCACTCAGTAGATTGAAGGAATAATCGCCCCAGGTTTAGGATTAAAATGCCATATCATCAGATTGTTAAGTTTTATGGTTGAAACCAGAATCAAATCTGCATTGTTTTAAAAAAGGGTCTCAGAAATAATAAAAAAACTTAGTGGTGAGTTAAATAAGAAGGGATAAGAATAATCCATTACGAACATTGGGCCTTCCTGCTCTGGTAAGCTATGATTGGTAACCTGCCCGAGTAACCCTACTTGCCTTAATTGGAGTATGAAAGGACACTAATTAAACACCTATAAAAAAATTAAATAAAATATACGGTTGATGGGTTAATTATATTGTCTTTCAACGATTAGAAATAAATATGTCGAACTTTTGTCTCACACATTGTATGAACATAAAATGTTGTATTAGTCCCTGATACAACCTAAAAGATCTATTTTGCCGATTTTTTACTGGTGTATCCTAGGTTCAGCCTGTACAGCATTATTTAGATGAGCTAATTTATTAAATATTGAAAGTGCAGATTTGTTTGAAAGAGATTCAAAGAATAATTCTATTGAAAAATTAAAAAAGTAGTCAACTTTCCTTAGACGTTCAAGATATTCTGCTATCAAAATTGAACCATAATTATTTTAGGAAAATTGTTAACTTCACTATCGGTGTAGATTATTTAAAAAATAGATAATTATAATAATAATAAAACGTAAATTGAATCACCGACAACTGAAAAATGATTTTAAATCACTGGATTTTATTCTTTTCTGACCCTCCTTTATTTACAAAATTACAGATTAAAAATGTATATATACTTTAAACACTGGAATTTAAATTTAAATTATAATTAAATTAAAATTTAAATTTAAATGAGTTATCTAAATGCCAAATTTGTAAGTTATTAATAAAAAGATATAAATAATTTTCAATGGGATTCATATTTAAGTAACTAAAATTAATTTTAAGCATTTATCAATTAAATGAAATTTTTCAGTGTTTTTAAAAATTAATAAGGCTTTTTAATTAGTCTTTTTAATGGCCTAAAGATTTAGGAGGGCCATAAATTTGATTGTAAAACGTTTAAAAAATGGAAAACGATTAAATAAAATTAAAGCCTTAAGCAAAATACATCGATAAAATTGAGATTAATAAAGCATATAAAATCATGGTTTTATATTAAAAAATCAGTTAAATACATTAAATATTAATTTTTATTGCTGCAATAACATTTCATTTCCTCAAATACTCCTTAATTACAACAGAGCAGTAGCTAATGATTATTATAATAAGAATTATATTCACTTCGAAATTTATTAAAAATTTAAAAAAAGCAAACGTATGAACAAACTAAATTAAACTAAATGTTTTTACGTTTTTTTGTATTTTTTATTAAATAATATTCGGATAGTGTTATTCCTGTTTGTCTAACCGCCCTATCATTTTTATCTGTTTATTAAAAACCACACATTTATTTGTTATTACGTACACAATTAAATATGTCATTTTGATTACATTATGAATTAATAAATTATTATTAAAGATAATGCACATTATTTTTTATTATATAAATTTTAATAATGAATTTTTAAACACAAATAAACGTTTTTAAATATGTAATTAAATAAATAACTCTCATTTATAGAATAAAAAAAAACATGTTTCCGCCCGGGATCGAACCGGGGACCTTGTGCGTGTGAAGCACACGTGATAACCACTACACTACGGAAACGTTGCTGTAAGTTAGAGAAATTAATTTTATATGCTTTCACCTAAAGTTAAAGTAAATATTAATAAATTCCAGTTCAGATCTTAATACAGCTCTATATGCAGAATATAAAACGAAAAAGTAAATGAATATGTAAGAGCCTTAAAAATTTTTCCAAAAAAATATATATCCCCTTTAAGTATGATCTATCTACCTTTTTTAAAATATTTCAATTTGACATTTACAAACAGAACCTGTTAACAATTAACATTGCAATATTTCGAATGATACAGAAGTCCATACATGGGCAAATGGGAACCACTAACTTCTCCGGAACTTGTAATAATGTTTTGTGAGAGAGCTTATCTAAAGTTTTTTAGAAATTAATTTAGTAATAATATCAAAAGAAAATAAACAAGAAGTGGATGTAAATAATTGATTTTACTGTGTATTCTGTATGTATTGTAAAATTTCCTTGCAGGAATTAATTCTGATTTTTTTTTCAGATTACGCTGGAAAAAAATTAAAACAAGGTACAATTTATTTTAAGTTAATTGAATGATTCTGACAAAAAATTACTGAATTATTAATATAGTGTTTCCATAACTGTTTGGATTATGTATACATAGCAAATATAATACATAATTACAGGTGTGTCTGTGCCATCCTATCAAAGTTGTCTACTAAAAAAACCGCGTTTCTAATCCACTTCATTCGTGCATCAAAATAATATATTTCTAATAATTAAAAACGTAGAACATTAATTTAAACACAATTAAGAAAACGTTTCAATGATAAAAATTATTTTTATTGTACTAAGCAAGTGATAGATACTATTAAAATCAATAGTAGCTGAATAATATATAAGCTTCTCCACTGTACCCACGACTATAACCATATTACTTAAGTTTCTCTTTATTTAACTTTCGAAAAAAAAAATGGAAAAGAAGACCAGTAATAATTAATATAAGGTTTGATCACTAAGCATACCCTACTAAATTTTGTATAAGAAATGAAAAACAATCACAAGTACTTAGTTTTCAGTTCTAATTTCAAGCTAAAAAAAAAACCTGAGCGGCCGTATCTCATATTGCATTCAAACATTCACAACTACACGCCATAAAGAAGAATACATTTAATATGATAAAAATAAGGTAAAAAATTAATTAAATTTCTGTCAGCTATTAATTAACAGCTCAAGACTGGTCCAACCCGAGCTCATGACCCAAGGGATTATTCAATCCGTGTAATGCACCGAGTCATATCTCATAATGGACCTCCAATAATGTTCGACACTCCTGCAGATGATCCAACACATCGTCACTCAAGTAACATACTATAAGCAGTTTAGGTTCGTCTATCCTGGTTTGTATCTGACACAACGTATATTCTTCAGCCTTTCAGAAACATTCAAAGATGTAGGTCGTATTCAAATCGAACGAAAGGTTGAACGAAAGTGGATTTAAACAGTTCTTTTGAAAGAATGTAAGTTAAATAATAACACCGAGTGATGGCGTGATTAGAAAATTACTCTCTCTTTTCCAAAACGTTATTGGTTTTATTAAGAAAATCACCACTTCTTGGGGAAGAGAAAATGGATTGATTGGAAGAAAAACGATCAAATGGGTCCAGACGACAATAAAATAAAAGTCTAAAGACGAAGATCGAATGCGCAGTGTTGTATACCAATATGCCTTGAGCATTAACGGATTAAAAGACATAGGTTTTCGATCTAAGCCTTTAAATTAACACTTAAAATATCTTATTTTTTAAAATTCATATTTCATTATTCTAAATTTGATGAGTGTAAGTAAAACATATTACACTAGCTCTTAGTGATTTTTTTTTTAATGAAATAAAAACTGTATTCCATCCCTTTTTTAAAATCATTAAAGACTATTTGTTAAGTATTATTTAATAATAATTATTTACTCCTACTACTATTAGTGTAGCGCTACAATCCGAGGTGGGCCTTGGCTTCCTCAACAACTTAAATCCTCTTCTCGATTCTTGGCCGTCTGTTTCCATTCTGGGATTCTAATACTTTGAAGTCTTCTTCAACATCTTATATCCACCACCTACGTGATCGACCAACTCTTTTTTTTTTTACAATTAAAGTACCTTGCAGGTGTTATCTTGATATTCTTCTATCCGGCATTACCATAATATGGCCTAGCTATTCTATGCGATGAAACTTGATGAATTGGGGCTCACGAGGATCCCTATAGAAAGAATACATATCATCTAACTGGCGAACAACTAAATATATAATAATTTAGTTAACAGTAATAATTTTTATAAATAAACGAGGTTTTACTCAGTGAAGCTGTTCTACAGTCCATGATGGGTTTTGGCCTTTCTCACAACTCACCCCTCCCTCCTTATTCTCCAAAGACTTTCTTTTCTATTCACTTCAGCTCTTTTTCAATTTTCTTGGGGTCAGTCATAAGGATCCTCTAGGCCCTTTAACAAGCATTGAAAAACATCCTTAGGCATTCTCCCTTCCTTTTTATTCTTTGGAGGGATTCTATTGTGATTTAATTGGTCATTCGCACGCGATCCTAACTATCCTACTCTTCCTCGTCAGAATCTCAGAGAAAAGCACTACACCCCAGAATAGCGTTCAAACGGTTAGAGACAGTTGAAATAATCAGGATTAATTAATCAGACTTATCGTTACTGTATATTATTACCGTATAAGTGGACAATGATTGCACTAATCACTTTATACAAATATTTCTTATTATTGGACCATTCCTTTTTTGGGAGTCTGCAACTGATTATAATCACCAAGAACCTTTTTACGTGGCTTAACAGGCTGATCAATTGTTGCTCAGATGAACAAGAGAGAGATAGGGAATGGGCGGATGAATCGAGATGGAGAGAGAGGGTATATGAAATTATAGAACTGAATGGTGATGTTGAAGTTTTCGATGTATGTGAGGAAGTAATGAGGAGATGGATATAGTGAGGGAAGTGGAATGGTTGGAGTACTTGGATGGATATGGAGTGGCGGATTGGGGTGAGGGCGTGGTGCGAAGGGAATGAAGAGGTGAGATGGAAGGAATAAAAGGTGGCAATGGAAGGGGGAATATGCCGCTCCGACCGACGTTGAAAGCGACCTGTCTTTCAGAAAATCCATGTTAGTTAGGGGTGATACAGTGGTCGGGGCACCGATATGAAATTGACTTGAATTCCTTTATTTCACTTTTCAATGAATTTCGTAACCCCTCCATATCATTAAAAGAAAAAAAGTAAGTATTCTTTTCCCTTATAACGTTCTTTGCCTCATAGAATAAGGCATTGTTAATCAAAAGTGAAACCTTAATCTTGTTATCTAAACATTGATTATTTTCGATCCAAGGCTTATGGTTGCCTTTACAATTACTGTAACTGGCACCATTTTTGCACATTGGTGAGTGTACGATTGATTTTTATTATTTATTTGTGTAAAAATGCATACCTATTCTTACTGCATCTATTTCTTCCAATCACAAATTCAAGATAGTCCTATTATAATCGTTGTTTGATTGATTTGGTCAGAATTTTGAAGTCACGTTTTGATGGTATAACACTATATAAAGCGCTACATCTATCTTATCTGGTCTAAACTATTTTTGTATTATATGTAGAGCTTGTCTTATGTAACGTAATTATTTATTCTAGGTAACGTACTATAGTTTTATCATGTTTGGATGTTCCTGTATTTTGAAGGACCTTCACAGTGCAAGGCATTCATTCGAACGCTAAATGTCAAGAGGCGAATTCTCAATCACTCATTGAGGGGCGCTACAATCCAAAAAGGTCTCCTCCAACAGCCTACTGCAATTTCCCTTGTCTGCGGCTTTCTGTATCCATCGCCGCATATCCATTCTTCTCAGGCGTCCTCCACATCACCCAGCAATCTTAAACGCCGCTTCCCTCGTTTTCCTTCATGGATGGCCTCACATTAGTTGATTGATGAGTCTAGATTGTTTCATATATTCCTTATGACCAAGACATGTCAGCCTTCTGTTCTTCATGAACGTAATGATTTCAGACTCTACAAACAACTCAATTAGCACAACATATTTTCTCATCCTAATACATTCGCCTTCATTGACTGACCTGTAAATATTTCTTACAGCTTTTCTCTCTAAAACTCCAAGAGCTTCCTAGAGTGATTTTGTAAGGATTCAGCTTTCGCTACAGTGACTGTAAGCCGGATTATAGTTTTATACATTACTTCTTTTGCCCTTCTTGAGAGTTAAATTTTAAAACTTGATGTCCGATTACATGGGAGTTATTGGGTTATTTTTGTTATTCTATTCACTTATGTGTGTGTGCATAATTGAATATAGAAATGTCTGTTATTTCTACCACTATTTTGTTTTATATACCATCGTAAAACAGAGCTGAATAAACTTGGTATTTACGGATTTATTTAAATTTTTTAATATATTATTATTAAGTTACAGTGAAACGTCCGTATTTATACAAAAAACAGTTATTACCATGCCAACGTGTTGCATATATCTCGTTAGAACAGGACTATATAATACTAGAGTCAACACTGGAGTGGCCCGTTGACTACTCAGCCATTAGCCTCCGTAAATAATAGATGACCCAGGCTTTAGGATCTCCACTATCATGGCCGCCGAATGAGATCCGGCAAACCTGTTATTTTTATTTTTTTGGGGGAATAATAAATATACAAATTAAAAATTAAATCAAATACAAAATTGTTGTTTGTTCATTTGACGTCAGTTAATGCTTATATAGCTAATCGAACGATGCTACAGTGGGAGCTATAAATTTTCCCAATCCAGATTTAATTAGGATAATCTTTAACGATTACATCGTACAGGTTCGGAATCCCAGTTTAACGTCCCTTCCAAAGGACGGCATAACCAAGGATTTTTTATTCCCATTATGTTCTTTCTTTATTTCTTAGTGCTCATTTAAGATATACATAGAACCTATCTGGGAATTTCAAGAAGCTAAGTTCAGTGGTAACTTCTGTGCGTTGACCGCTGGGTGTGTTAGTCAATCAGATTACAGTTTTATACAAACTTCGCCTGTGTCGTGTGTTGATAAAAAGTAGCATATGTCCTTCCCCACGCTTGAGATTATCCATATCAAATTCATCACAGACGGATCAGCACAGCCGTGAAACATACAGTGACACTGATTAACAAACGGGACGGACATAAGTTTACTGTTGTTCGTGTAAGTAAAGGATTAGTATGTAATGTTATTGAATTTCTTGAAAAGGATTACTTAGTATAAATGTTTCACTTCCCGTACGGCAGCAGGGAGAAGTGAACTTTTTCTTAGTCCCTTTTGGTTTGAAGGTTGTTAAGTAGGATTTAGGATAGGATGGAAAGAATCTCTTGTACTGTACGATGTACAGTACAGGGTGAGAAAAAGGAGAAGTTCTAATTTATTTATTTATATTCATTAACTTTATATTTTTCCCGTGACAGTGATCACCGTGTCCTTTTATTTTTATTTGTTTATTTATTTCTTTTCTCAGTCTCGGCTGAGATTTCGTACATGACCTTACCACGTTTGTGGCCGTCCTGCTGGGGTGAGAGTCCTGAAAAGTGGGTTTGTACAGACAGTATTTCAGGCTGTCGAAAAATTTAATATGTCTACGTTTAATGAAGTCGGTTACTGTCTGTATGTCGAGAGTAGTGTGTAGGAGGTCTGTTTTTGTTTTAATTAATGTCGAGAGTTTTACTATTCCATCCAGTACGCCGGCCTAGGGTGAAACCTACAATTCAGAATAAATTCATATCAAACACGAATTTTTTTTTTTCATTGGCCAAGAAATCAAGTAGGCATAAAGAAAATAGTAAATTATTTAGGCAGTTCAAAAATTAAAAAATATTTATTTTTTTAAAAAGTTAATAACAGTGCTTCCTTAAATTTAGATAGGTAAAATTGTTACAATACAGTCTACTGAACTTAATTTCCATTCTCTTTGAGAACTGGTAGTTCAACTTAGCTACATATTCACACATATAATAAAAAAATATGTGTAACAGTAATATATTTCTAGTAATAATCTTAATAGAGGGGGTTTGGGATACTTGCTTACTATAACCACTTTCATCATTCGATTCATTTATTCTCCTCATTCTTTGAATAAGAGTAATACGCATCCACAGTCAAACTTGCGTATTACAATTGTATAATAAGAAGTTTATAAATGTATGCACAAATAATAGGAACAAAAAGGATTTGGTTAAAGTTGTCGGCTATAAGAAGCTATTAGTGAATACCTGAGGGCAGTACAATAAGGCTCATTCGAGGCCGAGGCGGGGGTAGCACTTACCCCGTCACTTGAGAACAAATTTAATTTAACTTTGTTCCTGAGCAGTTGACGGGAGAAGGAGGGGAGGATTTGCATTCATTAAACTTTTTACCAGTATTTATTTTACCCTTATTAAATGTTTCCCAAAGCTGCCACATTATAGCCCGGAAACAAAATAAATAAAGAGGTGTTTATACGCCCAATGAAAATTTCAACTAAAAACATGATCCAGTTCTAAAATTATTAGAGACACATAATAATATTAAAAAAAAAAACGTTGCAACTGCAAACCATGAAGGGTCTTGGGTTTAGTACGTGATAGAGGCTGTACTTTTCTATAACAACGCTTGTGCATGATTGGTTCTACATCACACTCAATTGCCATGTTTCCCCAAAATTAACAACACACTATCCTGCAATTAAGGAACTCACTTTACTGAGGCTGGATGAGCTCAGGGAGGGTTTCCAGATCCCATAGTGCCCATCCCTGGCTGTTAACAGATTAAATAAATTATCTGCTACAACTGGATTTGAACCTGAGACCTTTAGCACGGCAATTCAGCACTCTACCACTGAGCTACCCCGCTCCTTAAAAAAAATATATATAAGAGTTTATCAAGTAAGATTCTTGATAATCCAAAATTTATTTTTAAATTTAAATATAATACTGCCAAATTAAATAGACAGGGTGAATAATGAATTCTGAGTAAACACGAACATTTAGTTAATCTTAACTATTACAACTTCATTAAAAATTTACAATTCATATCTTCTGCTTCTTCTTCGTCTTCCTCTTCAATGCAATTTTCATTTAAAAATATTGGTGAAATTTAATATTAGTAAAAAATAAGAAAGAGAAGCGATGTATATTAAATACTTACAGTACTAATATTTACGAATTCCAAGCACTTGAATGGTTTTGGGTGTTTCCTCGTGACCCACGGTCTTGGTTTCAGTGCATGGTAGGGACTGTACAGAAACAATATATAATCAAAGATACAATATTTAACCTTTCTAAAAAGTTAATTATAATTCTCCCTTAAATTTAGATAGGTAAAATTCCTATATTTGTTGTGTGTTTGGACGAGTCACCACGAACAGGAACTCACATTCGCCCTGAAGATGACCTACATAGTAGGCTGAAACGTTGGCATTATTTAAAAAAAAGTTTCACTTATTTTGTGTTATCTTTGACTACACCCCTGACCAATCCAATTCATCATTAAAATTCTTATAGTATAGCGTATTGAACTTAACATACATTTTCTTCAAAAGCCAATGCTTTGATAGGTCTTTCTGAATAATCTAGATAAGCTTTGCAATATATTAATTCCTCATAAACATACTGTTGTAAAAATACCAATACGGATTAGTAAAACTGAAAATATTACACTTTTTTTTACTTTACTAAGCGATTAGGAAACCCGTGTGAGCAAATATAGTTTTTCCTGATACATAACAATTTTAATTATCGTTTTTTTTCATTCGTTTTATATTTGTTTAAAAAGCTAGACTCCTCCTTCGTTTATATCACTACAGTAAGTAATATTTTAGTGATTACTAATAAATAGGACAGCCAATATAATTATTATAAATCGAGAGATGTTTTGAGGTATTTTCTCATAAAAAAAAAAACAAAAAAACTTTAACTTAAATATTATTTCATATTTTTGTAACTCTGCATGCATGTTCTCAAATGCTGTTTGTGTTATTACAGTCTTTGTGCATAATTATAATTATAATTTTAAAAATTTCACTCATGTTTCTGCTGGGTATTGTTTAAACATTTCTTTTTATTATTATTCCCAATAATTGGATATACAAAATATGGTCTTTTTGTACAGGGTTGAGTAAATACCTATATTTAATACTATGCAGCAGTACTATTCTAAGTAGTTTACAATTAAAGGTTGTTGAAATAATGAAGAACGGATAAGATGAAAGTAGTTATATAATAAAATATTATACAGACCATTTTTCCAAGCCATCTATACTGTTCCAACCGAAGAAAGGAATCCCAGCCGTTAAACATCATACTTAGAAGACTTCATTTCGGGAAGAAATGGGGGCTAATAAAAGTCCATATCTCCAGAAAAATAATGAGGGTCATTTGGGAGTTAACGAAATGTTGGCAGATCCATCTCCCTGAGATCTCCTGTATAAAGTTTTATATAAGGCTCCGACGGAAGGCCCCTCGAAATTAGGCGATAAATTACCAAGTCCCCTGTAGCTCTGGATAAATTGAACGAGAAATTGTGATTGGATAAGGGAGAAGAGAGAGGATATCATTTAAGGCAAGAAGCTCCCGGTGCACGGGAAATGATATCAGATGACCTAGGTTTATTCATGTCCTTGCGTCAAATTATGAATGAGATAGCTGGCGTAAATACAATCTAAAGTACATGTTATAATAATGGTTGACCTGTGGTTTAGTGGTTACGTTACAACCAACTATACTCAAGATAGCGGGTTCGTAGCCCGACAGGTGGCCCTAGGATTTTTTGAAGAGATTAAAAAATCGTTGGTTATGCCGTCTTTTGGAAGGGGCGTAATAGGGGGGTCCCAAGCCTGTACGATGTCAGGTACTCGTTAAAAATCCCTATCCTAATGAAACCTGGGACACTGCCTTGCCACCTCCCAGGTCTGGGAGGGGGAACCATGTTTCTATAGAGAGGGTTACTATACGCCTTCAGCCCATCAAAAAACTTGATGTGCCTCCAGCTAATGTAGTCCGGTATAGACGGGAGTTTAAGCTCCTCATAGATTTTATTATTACGCGCCCATTGGAGCGACGTGCCTTTAACTATACGCCTAAGGATGGAGTTCTGGAATTGCTGTAGGCTTTTTAAAGTGGATTTATAGACATTTGTAAGGAGCGGCGCACCATGGAGCAGCGTTTGTCTAATGATTAATTTATAAATTTGGCATTTAAGCCGTAACGAAAGATGGGGCGAAGTGAGCAGATGATAGAGCCTATTGGACTTCTGTCGGGCCAGCTTCAGCCTCCCCCTGACGTGACTTGAGAAGGTGAAATGCCTATCTAGAGTGACGCCATGGTAGAGGATAGAGTTCGATACACGACGATCTTCATCTTCAATTGTGAAGGTCGTCGGTAGGCGCTTTTTACCTTCTTGAAATGACATCACGATGGCGTCCGTCTTGGACGGATTCACCCTGATGCCATTCAGCTTTAAATCTTCAATAATAGTTACCGACGCCTTTTGTGCATTTTTAAGGTCATGCCGGGAGTTGGAATTTAAAGCGTAAATCCCTATGTAGTCCGCATAGGCTGCTACTGCCGCTCCTTCATGCTTAACCGCGACCACGGGTGCTGTGAATATCACAAAAAACAGTGGCCCCAGTACAGACCCTTGTGGTACTGGTGGTGTTGCTAGAAGTAGAATAACTATCCCCGACCCGCAGGATCTTCGGCAAAGATAGCTTCGGATCAGACGACATAACGAGACTGGGAAGCTAAACTCTTCCAAGCGTCGGAGTAACAGTGTGTGAGACACACTGTCAAAGGCCTGAGTACAATCTAAAGATATAAGAACAGTGGCTTTGTTCATATTCATCTGCTCTATGGTGTGCGCTTGGAGCTTGGCAGGAGATGGTCACAGGAGACACCTCTGGAAGAAACCAGTCTGTTCAGGTGGGATAATGTTTTCTAGTAATCTGTAGTCTAGGTAATGGTGGTGGACCAGCCTTTCGAATACTTTACTCATATGAGAGAGCAAGCTAATTGGCCGGTAGTGCTCGGGTAGTGACCAGACTTCCCCGGCTTGAGTAAAGGTACAACGACGGTATGTTTCTACGCTTCAGGAAAGTATGATATTATCATACAGGTGTTGAAGATGTTCAGTCGGAAGGCTTTACCCTTTCTAGGGAGCATCTTCAGCATGACATAGGAGATGTTGTCTAGCCCAGAGGATTTTTTACCTTTAGTGCGCCGTAGTACCGACTCAAGACCTTTGAAGGTGGAAAATATGGGTTTCTAGTTGGGGCACGGTAGTGGTCCCTCAGGGATTGGTGGAGCAACTACCAGCCGAGCAGTCTCGCTCGCCTCGTATGCCTTCACCAAACATTCAGCCTGTTCCTCCGGCGTCATCAGTTCATTTCCACATGTAAGGTGTACTGTCCTCTCTTTAGATACGTAGGTTTTAACGAGTCGCCAGAATTGGCGGTGGTCGTCATGAGTCATGAGTAGTTGTTCGCGCCAGAGGGACGTTTCCAGACTCGCATGAGGCTGGCTATCTGCCGGGTCATCGCATTGATGGCCGGTTTTAGTCCATAGTCATGAGAGCGCTGGAAAACGTTCCTCAAGTGATTACGTTGGCCAATAAGGGCAAGAATGTGGTTTGGAGGTTTCCTAATGGTGTTGGGTAGTGGGCTGAATTTTGGGATATGCAGGTTTGCTGAGTCCAGGATGGTAGTGGTGATGACTCGCACCTAGATATTCCTCAACGCTAGCCCTGAATCCTTTCCAGTCGGCAGGTCTAGAATTAAGGTGTATCCGGCTACTCATGCCGGAAGGTGTGAACCCCAGGGTGGTAGGTGACTAGTCCGGTCTTGGTGATGTACGTTCCCAGTGTGTTACGGTTGCTATACAGCCAGGCAGGGTATTTGGCATTAAAGTCACCAAGGACTATATAGCGACTCACAGTCTGGGCGTGTTGCAACAACCACCTTACAGCTGTATGATCCCTACAGGGAAAAAGACAACCTCTTTCTGCAGTTGACCTATTTTGAGTTTTGTGGGAATAAAACGAGCTTCGTTCACATGTTACAATTAAACTGGTATCAATGGATATCTATCAATATCAACGAGAAATCTCTTGGAATAAAAAAGAATATTTACGTTTAAATTTAAATATTGAAAAATTGTCCGACTAGATTTCTTCTATTAAGGTGTATAAGTAAGTAAATTAAAAAAAGTTGATAATAAAAACGCTTTCAAGAAAAACTGCACAGCCGCCCTAACCTATTGTTAGAACAAATGGTCACTAATCTCATGCCAGAGAACACTAGGAGGAGACTAAATAGAACTTGGATAGGGAACTGTTATTAAATTAAATCGTATGAAATTAAATCAAGCCTCGGGAGAGGTATCGCTGGGTACTGTTCTTCTTCATGCCTTTAATGTCATTTAGTATTTTACTGTCGGCCAATCTGCTGATTGTCAATTCTTTGTATTTGACAGGTGTGGATAGAAAAATAAAGAGGAAAAAAACGTTGAAGTTTATTCTATGATATCGTCGTTTAACAGCTTATTCTATCAAAATGTTAAAAATCAATATATGAAATACTCAATAATTAGATGCGCACACAGAGAAGAATTCTGTAAAACTATCAACATTATTAAAAAAATTAAAGTGATACAAATGAGGAACTAAATATGTCGAATGTTGCATACACACTTGTCTGTAAAAAAAATATTTTTAGAGTGGAAAATAGTTGACTGGATAATTATAATGATGGATTGAATTGGTCAGGGGGTAGATCCAGAGATACCTTCTTATTTAATTCTGCCAACGCTTCGGCCTACGATGTACAGAGAGTTAGATAAAATTATGATAGAATTGTTTATGGAAAACAGAAATAGTGTACAGAATTTATAATAATGTAAAGAGATACAGAGAGTAAGATAAATTATGAAATAAGTGAGAAAGAGTAAAGAGTAGGGAACTTTGCGTAAAACAGGTGAGAGATAATAAGAATGGCAAGCATAGTTAAATTACAGGTAATGATATAAAATTTTTTGTTTTTACTTTTTTTCATATTCAAAAGTTACATAAATGTGAATTTATATTAACACAGATTATTATTATTTATAGAAGAAATTTTATTGATGTTATAATAAAATAATCATGAAAATAAAAAAATGATGATAAATAATATTGTGGCATCTAATAACATATGAAGAATAGTAAAAACAGTTGAGATGAGAAGAAATTTAATGATTTTATTACAAAATATAATGACTGTTATTATAGGTGGGGGGAGAAATGGATTTGAAGGATTGGAAAAGGGAGAAGGATGGGGAGAGATAGAAATATTATTAAAATATGTACTAACCGAATATCCTAACCGATACAATAGGAACTCAGTCCAGGAGTACAGGATAAAAAGAAAAGAAGAGAAGCAACTACACAAGAAGACAAAAAGGAAATGGGAAAAATACCACATGAAGGAGTTGGAGCATCTTCAGAATCAAAATGAAGCAAGGAAATTTTACGGACGTGTGAACAATGCCCGAAAACCCTTCAAGACCCGTGCTATTGCATGTAAAGATACAGATGGCAACCTGGTGAGGGGCCAGAAAAGGATATTAGTGCAATGGAGTGACTACTACTCCTCATCAGGATCAGGAAACAGGGGAAGAGGCCTCTGAGGATGGATTAGTGGCAGAAATTCCCAACGGAGAACTTGAAACGCCCAACCTGGATGAAGTACAGTAGGCTATCTGTCACCTGAAGAAAAACAAGGCACCGAGAGCAGATGAACTACCTGCTGAATTGCTAAAATACGGAGGAGAGGAGGTAGCCAGGGTACTCTGTGAAATAATTATGGATGTGTGTCAAATGGAATAAATGCCGGCAGAATGGAAACAGACAATTATATGTTACATCCACAAGAAAGGGGATGTTTTGACCTGTTAAATCTATCGAAGCATATCCTTGCCATATTTTCTCAAGGATTATCTTCTTAAGACTTCTTTCTTTTGCCGAACGGGACATTGGGTGCTACCAGGCAGGATTCATGAGAAACAAATCCAACACAGACCAAATATTCTCGTTACGAACAATTTTAGAAAAAGCAAGAGCGTACAACATCACTACCCACCACATATTCATAGATTTCATGAAAGCAAATGACAGTATTGATAGGTAAATACTATATAAAGAACTAATGGAAATGGGAATCCCAACAAAATTGGTGCGACTGATCAAGGTAACAATGAAACAAGTGCATTGCAATGTCATTGTACAAGGCGGCCTATCAGAAGGTTTCGAGACACATTAATTTAGTCTTGGAGGGAGCAGGGTCAGAAAGTCAGGAATACAAATGGGAGGCACTCTATTTAACAAGACGGTGACGCTAATGCAACTTTTGGTTGCAAAAGCTCCTCAGAAGTAATGTCTTATCCCGAACCACCAATATTATAATATATAAAACCCCGATATGGCCCGTTCTAACACATGCTTCAGAATGTTGGACTGTCAAAAGAGCCCCTATCTTGAGATTTAAGTGAAAATTTTTTTAAAGAATATTTGGGGCAATATTTCACAATAACGCGTGGAGGGAACGGTCAAATAATAAGACTATTTAAAGAAGCAACATTATTAGGTTTATCAAAGTAAACAGGCTATGATGGGCTGGGCACATTGCACGTATGAAAACAAATGAAAAAAAAAACCTGTACCACTACAACCCGTGAAGGGTCTTGGGTTCAGTACATGGTAGAAACTGTTTCATGGACAACGGTTCTGAAATGAGGTTACTTGTCCTAGGTCACGCTCAACCGTCAGATTTCCCCCCCTTATTTTGGGTACCCTATTTTTATTATATTTTATAGAGGCTGGGTGGGCCCCAGGAGGGTCCTAGATCCCATATGATCCATCTCCCGCTGAAAACAGACTAAATAAAAGTAATGGCCTGCAACGGGATTTGAACAAGGATTTCCGGCCTGGTAACACAGTGCTATATCACTGAGCCACTCCGCTCCATGGAAACAAATGAAATCCCTAAAAAACTCCTTTATGAAAAGGTGCATGGAGCTAGAAGGGTTGGAAGACCGAGACTACGATGGGAAGATGGTGTGGCTGAAGACGCTCGGACCATCCTACACATCCGTAACTGGAAAACGGCAGCAATGTACAGGGATGATTGGCGGTTGGTTTTGCGGGAGGCTTTGTCCCCACGTGGGATGTAGAGCTATTTATGTTTGTATGAATATGCCTGGTTTGTGGGTGAGTGGTCTGCTGTGACTCGTCAGACTAACAACTGTCAAATGAAGTTTTATGGGTAAAAAAAAAAAGGTTCTGGGCAGGTATTACCCAACAATAAGATAGGGGTTTTTAACAGTCAATAATAACTTATGATTTGTGGGATATTAGAAAAATAATTAATAGTTATTTTAATATTAAGCTATAATTTAGTTTCAATTCTTTAAATATAAATGTAATTTATAAATGTGTTAGTCCCCTTAAAAAAACACCGTTTTTATTTATTATTCTATTTTATATAGTTTATGGTAGTGATACATGCAGATTTTAACTTTAATATAATTCAGAATTATTTTTTGAGGGACCCCTTAGTTATTTCATTGAGTAAGGATTTCGTTCTCTAGATTGTATTTATGTCAGATATCTCATTCTAAATTATCGTGAATTAAATGAAAGCTTTAATTTTTTAAAGGTAAATGGACTTTACAAATATGTTAGCTCCCGTAAAAAGTCCTGAGAAGTATATATAGCTTATATCAATGTCATATACAGCTTTATATTTCTATAAAAAATAAAAAATAAAATAAGAGGGGAGGAGAGTCCTCGACGAAACTGTAAGAGAAGTTTTAAAACTCGATATCGGTAAATTCGGAAAAGAGCTGAGAAAAAGTTGGCCGGGTCAATGTAGGAAAGTACTGCCAATAAATTGGAACATTAAACTTTATCTGGTAGTTGATGTGGTTCAGGTTAAACATTTTAGTATTAGCCTGGAATAAAACCTCCCTGTCCCAACTCTCCCTTGATATCATTCTTCCCCGACGGAAAACCTTTATTGCCTATAAATACTCAAACCCGATAGGCAAAACTTTGTTTATATTGCAGTTTCAGCTTTTATTTAAGGCCCATTTTTATTACCAGTCACACTTCGATCAATTTCATGGCTGTTTATATATTTAACAAGAATATAGACATCGCCATAGATACATATTAGTAATATAGTTTATAAAAACCCATAAAGTAACAGTAATAATCCGAAGGTTCGATGTCGAAACCACTGAATATAAATTAAGAGCATATTTAACCCATTAACTTAAGGGACCTGTGGTTTAGTGGTTAGCATAACAACCTACTTGGCCTAATATCGCGATTTCTTAGTCCGGGAGGTGGCCCTACGATATTTAAAAGGAAGTAAAAAATCCTTGGTAACGTCGTCCTTCGGAAGGGACATAAAACGGAGAATAGCCTGTCCGATGTCAGGTAGCTGCTAAAGATCTAATAAGTAATATTTAATAATAACCTTATTATTAAATGAATAATTATTATTAACAAACCCAGCCACTTCATTCAATACTATTTAACAGGCGCCTTAATCTTTTAAGGATGATTTTTATAGATCGCTACCCGGACAAACCGTAGTTCTAATCGTTGTGTTATCACATTATATTTATAGTATATTCTGTACTTAATGCACCTCATTCCAACAAGAAGTTTTTTCAAAACTTCAGTGCATTTACGTCTTTTATGGTGGAAAATTTTTATTTGATGAAATAAAGAAAATCCAAAAATAAAAAATGATTTAAAGAAATAACCACCTAAGATTTGAAGAGACAAGCAGATACCCCGGAATTGATTTAAAAGTATAGTGGATATTTAGCAGTGTAACGCGTCGTTAAGCACACAAACCAAGGCCTTTTAACGAAGTCTCATTATTTTCTTGTTTTCTATTGTGAAATATTTGTTAAAATGTGACAAATATAACAGCTTGACGTTCTATAAGTGGAACTGTAGAATTTTTATTAAGCATTAAGCTTAGTCTTCCAGACAAATAATAACTTTCATAATTGTAGAGTCCTAAGGAATGTTAAAAATAAATAAAAACAGAAACAACAAAATGAATAAACAAATAATATTATGGAGAGGGTCAAAAAAGACTCTTAATAAACTGTCAACTCTTCATAATTTTAGAAAAGTATTTATATCTTTTATAATTTCATATTTTTCAAGTAGTTGAGTCCTTAAGAACATTAATAAGTAATAAAACAACACAACAGAAACAACAATATAAATAAACAAATAGAACCATGAAGAGGGTTAAATATGAGTGAGTGATATAAGAAGAAGTAAATACGCATTTTCATACTGTTTTAATATTTTTTCATTGAATCATTGACTGATTTAAATTCATTATACTGGCAATTTTTTTATTATTTTTTTTGGGGGGGGGTCAACGAAAAATTTATGATTTTCTGCAAATAATCTACGGCCAAATGGCTGGAATGTTAGAATTTTTACGTACGATTCTGAAAATTCCTTTCTCTTCTGGGAAATAATTCAGTCTACCTTTTAAATGTTTATGTGATAACCACCCTTTGTTACGATTTTTAAATTCAGTTATTTCAAAATATTGTTGGTGAACAATTTACTTAGCTACTTTCCTGACGGACATCTATTCCATAACAATGACCTGGAAGTAAATAATGCTCCATGAGTCGGGTTTTTAAATCAGTACCTAAATCTCAGCCGCATTCCAAAACTCCAGTACTCTTCATTTACATAGATCAACCTCCTGCTTTTTCTTTGCGTATATTTACTAGCAACTAATAGTGAAAGAAATCCAAGCCAGACATTACAAAACCACAATCCCAGTACTCTACCAGAAACTTTGGATTGAACAGATCCAATTTTCTCAATCATTAATAACAGTAATAATCATGAAAACAAAGATGTCGAGGGATGGGAGTTGAAGTCGAAAACTATCTCATGCTTACCCTTCGGTTTGCAGAAAAACGGTTGTCATATCAAAAGTTGGAAATGATAGGATATCATGAATTCTTCAATCAAATGTTTAGCCAAGGAATTTTTATTCATCTCTCCAATAGTTTCAAGCTAAATTGGAGACCATGTTTCGTGTCTTTTTGTTAAGTTAAATCATTCAAAATTGTTCCAATCAAGCTGTTTATATGAATTTTATGTATTTATTTCTTGACACTCTTACAATGGGATTATTTATTTTATATCATTACTATAAATAAATAAATTATTAAAATACCCTATAAGTAGGGATAACTGTGATAAGAACTGAGGCGTCAGGGTTGCGTTTTGCCAGACCGAGATATGTCAAATCGTTCCGCTCCGGAAATCGCCGTCATCAAAAACTACTTAACTTCTTTCATTTTCCACATCGCGACCAAGGGAAAATGTCATGGCCAAATATCATTCTCCTCCCCTTGTCTAACTGGCGTAAATCCACTCTAGGTTGTTGAATGATATCACTAGCTGTAATAAAAACAAAAGCAAAACGAATTTCATTCCGTGTGTACACCAAACAATATGTTCATGCCTGCTCTTGCCTATATAATGGTTAGGTCTGTAATATACCCCACGGCGATCTCTTTGAAATTATTGAATCATCAGAATTGTTGAGACCCCTTCAATGGGCCTAATGCCTAAAGAGTGCAGTGTAATAAGCAGGTTAAGAATTGGTCATACTAAGCTGACAAATCTCCCCACCTACTTTTATGGCAGTACCAACCAACCTGTCAAAGATGTAATAACATACAAATTACCGTCGCCCCTGCAGTCGAAGCGACGTAAAAAAAAAAAATCAAATACAAATCAAAAAAACAGCTTAACCCTATCTAAAAAGAATGTTAGCCTTCTTAACGATTTCTTTTCCGTGAATTTTCTTTTTAATAATAATAAATACTTATTGGCAGAAATAAAATATATAAATGCCGTTTGGCACTTATTGTATTTGTGATCTTCTTTCAAAAACCACTCATAAGGGATTAAAGTGGATGCAATCTCTCTGTAGTAGATCCCTGCTCTAGAGACGTTTCAGTCCCCTTGTCGGATTCTGTGATATTGTGTCTGTCAGTAATGTTTGTTCCAGTAAGTTTGGGGCCCAGCAGGGGAGTCATGAATTTTTTTTTCTGTGGAATAGTGATTCAATATACCAATGAAAAATATTAATATTTCCAATAAGATGAGACTTTGAATAAAACTGCAGTATGAATTAAAATGAGGTTACATATAAACTGACAAGTTTTGGAAGAGCATAAACAGCTATAATTCAGCATTCGTAAATAGCTTATCTCATAAAACAAATTAACATTAGAAAAAAAAAAACATGGTTTACTAGGAATTCAGGAAAAAAAATTAAATGGATTAAAAAAAACCCTGTACTAGTATAACTAATGAAAAATATAAAATTCAGTACATGGTTAGGGTACTTATTGTGTCCAAGCCAATGATAGTGAAAGGAAGGGATTTGACCAAGACCGCCAACTAAACTGTCAGGTTTAATTCCCAATTAAAGGTTCACACTGTGTAGGGGCCGAGTGAACCCTAAGACGATCTTCAGATACCATAGAGTCAATTCTCAGCTATTAATAGAATAATAAATTTATCTGTCATAGTCCGTTTTGAATTCGAGACCTAGATTACACAGTAGCCCACCACTCTCCAGTCCCATGAAATATAACAGTTTTATACATATTATAACTACATGTATAAAGTATATAAAAAAATTATATATATATATGTAAGTTTGAATATTCATGCCAAACTTAACAGCTGTGAAGATAACCTTAGGCACAGATGTGAGGTAGGTTATGAGAGAGATTGGCTTACTGAAAGACTCACTGTAGTTAACGTGTTAAATTGATATTATTTATGTTATAATGGAATATGAACAATTGTGTTGATTCAGGTTTGTAATTAAAGATACCTGTAGTTATTTAGTTATTTATAAGGTTGTAAATATGTTTTTTTTAATTACAGTTCTTCACTGCATCCACGTGTTATCATTTGTTCCATTCATCTCCTGGGTTAAGTCGTTGAATTCACGACTTACTAATCAACACAATGGAGAAGATAAAGGTAAAATTTCATTTTATATCTGAAGCAGGAACAAACTTTAAGAGCACAGTTGTAAAGGTTAAAACTATACAATTGGTGAATCAGGAGGAAATTTTTGCTTTCCCAAAGGACCAACAAACTAGTGAAGCACATAAACAATTGTTTGCCACCAATATTGTTAAGAATGTTGTAAAAAGTTTGAATGTGCGGGATAAATATAGGAATGTAGTTATATCTTTAACAGATGAACTGAAGCTTATTTATTTGGATGAGGAAGGTAATGTAGCCTTTCATGATATGTATTTAGATGAAGTGCAAGAAAAACAAAAAGTAAGTGTACCAAGCACCAACACAGAAAGGTCTATGCACTCTATAGCCAAGGATATGGTTTTGGAAAAATTTGTTGGGAATAACTGTAATGCTAAAACATGGATGAAGCTATTTATACAGGAGTGTAATAGGTTAGGTTTGAAAGAAAATAAATATGCTGAGGCCCTACGGTTATTTTTGGAAGGATCTGCACTGACTTGGTATACAATCTATATGCAGACAAATTCATTAACTCATGCATGGGAATTTTGGAACAATTATTTTTTGGATACTTTTGATGAACAGTCCTGGGATAAAGTTGAATATGCTTACAGCTTTAAATACTTTAATGGATCATTTTTAGATTTTGCTTTAAAGAAAAGAAGTCTTTTGATTGAAGTCGATCCAGACTTAACTTTAACGTCACAAATAAATTTGATAGTAGTGTCATTACCACAATTTATTAAAAATAGACTAAATAAAAAAGAATTAGTGACCATAGAAGATTTAATGTCTAGATTAAGACTTTTTGGTCAGTCAAATAAAATAATAAAACCAAAGCAAAATATGAGTGAGAAGAAAAATTGCACCCATTGTGAAAAATTAGGGTATATAAATAGATTTCATCCTGAAGATTTATGTCGCAATAGAAAAGTCAAAAACGAGAATATTAAATTGGTAAATAATTCAGAAATTCAAGATGCTGTTGCTCATGCTGAAGAAGCAAAAAACGTGTAGTTACCCCACTTATAAAATTGAAGATATTAGTCGATAAAAAACCGGCAATTGCTTTGTACGACTCTGGATCTAATATCTCTTTGATGAATTATGAATTTTACAAAAAAGGAAAAATGAAGAAAGGAATAAGTGGGGGTGAAAACATAGAAGGCGTATCAGGCGTTGCAAAATCAGAAGGTATAGTGTCTGTATTAATTAAGATTTTCCATATTGAAAAATATGTACCATTTTTTATAGTGAAAAGCAGAAGATTTAAAGATGACCGGTTGTTAGGTTTAGATTTAATTCAAGCTTTCAAATTGCGACAAGATGAGAATTTGAAGATTACACAAAATTGTAAATTGTCAGAAGAGAAAAAAGTTAATATGAATGTTATCCAAGAAAAAAAGGAACATGCTATCAACAACTTAGACGACATCTTATTAGAATATGAAGAATTGTTTGCAAAAGATAAATTCGATATTGGTAGAACAAGAAACTATGAAGCAGCTATAAGATTAACTGTAAATAAATACACAGCGAAAAAACCTTACAGATGCACATTAGAGGACAAAATAGAGATCGAAAAACTAATCAAGGAATTGTTGAAAGCAGGACTAATTCAAGAGTCTTGTAGTCCTTATGCCGCCCCAATAACATTGGTCTATAAAAAAGAAGAAGGGAGAAAATCTCGTTTATGCATAGACTTCAGAGAAATAAACAAAATAGTCGTTCCAGAGAGTCAACCATTCCCAAGAATTGAAGATTTGACTGTACGTGCTGGTAGCTGTAAGTACTACACTAAACTAGACATAAACTCAGCGTTTTGGTTGATACCAGTACTAGAAAAGGACAGATATAGAACGGCTTTTGTGACACATCATGGACACTGGGAATGGACATGTCTCCCGTTCGGATTGAAATCGTCACCAGCTATTTTCCAAAGAATATTGTCTAGTGTCTTAAGAAAAAATGGTTTAGATGCCTTTGCGGTGAACTATATAGATGATATACTGATTTATTCCGAAAATTATGGAGATCATATAACACATATAGAATTAACACTAAAAGCATTAAAAAGTGAAGGTCTCAAATTAAATAAATCAAAATGTAAATTTGCACAAAGAAAAACCACATATTTAGGACACGAAATTGGTGACAACTCAGTTAGACCGTTAAATGATAACCTGGTGGCCATAAATAAATTTCTTAGACCACAAACAAAAAAACAAATAAGACAGTTTTTAGGAAAAATTAGTTTTTATTTAGAGTATATACCGAAATACACGATATCATTAGAACCATTATATAATTTATTGAGGAAAAATGTAGATTATAATTGGACAGAAGAATGCGAAGAGAGTTTTAATAAAATAAAACAAATTCTATGTTCAGATCCAGTATTGGCAATTTTTAACCCACGAGCTCCGATATATATTTATACTGATGCCTCTATAAAAGGAGTTGGTGCAATTTTAAAGCACCCATGTCACAGTTGGGTCCTGCAAAAGAAACTTTTGAAATTGTATCTTTAGATACAATTGGTGGTTTTACTGGAAATAGAAGTACAAAGAAATATCTGCACCTAATTGTAGATCATTTCACAAGATATGCTTTCATTGCTACATCTAAGACACAGATTGCCAAAGACTTTATAAAATTATTAAAAACAGTGGAAAACAAAGGCAAAATAAAAACTTTGTTAACAGATCAATATTCTGGAATCAACTCCACACAATTTAAACAATATGTGAAGTCAAAAGGGATAAATTTAATTTTCACAGCCCTAGACTGTGCATTCTCAAATGGGCTGAATGAAAGAACAAATCAAACGTTGGTAGATAGAATAAGGTGTAAAATATATGAAGACAAGGAACGTCCATGGACTATTATAGCAGAAGAGTGTGTTCAAGAATACAACACTACAATCCATAGTTCAACAGGTTTTACTCCAAATTATTTACTAACAGGAATTGAAAAGTCAATCATACCAAAAGAATTGGAAATAAATAAAGAAGAGAACCTAGAAGAAAATAGATCAATAGCTTTTGAGAACTCGAAAAAAGTACATCAACAAAATAAGAAGTACTATGACCAAAATGTAAAGGAAATCATATATAACGAAGGTGACTTGGTTTACATTCAATATAGTAATGATCTAAATAGAGGTAAATTGGAAGTGATTAGATCATGTCCTCACAGAATAAAAGAAAAATTATCTAACGTGATGTATATCATCGACAGTAGTTTCAGAAAGAGAGAATCAAATTTATTTCACGTCAGCAAATTGGTTCCTTATCGAGATGACGGTAGTCCTCTTCCAAAAAAGGGGGGATGTAAGTTTGAATATTCATGCCAAACTCAACAGCTGTGAAGATAACCTTAGGCACAGATGTGAGGAAGGTTATGAGAGAGATTGGCTTACTGAAAGACTCACTGTAGTTAACGTGTTAAATTGATATTATTTATGTTATAATGGAATATGAACAATTGTGTTGATTCAGGTTTGTAATTAAAGATACCTATAGTTATTTAGTTATTTATAAGGTTGTAAATATGTTTTTTTTAATTACAGTTCTTCACTGCATCCAAGTGTTATCATTTGTTCCATTCATCTCCTGGGTTAAGTCGTTGAATTCACGACTTACATATATATAAATATATATACTTCAATTAGTAGTTTATTTCACTAGGCCTTCTATGATCTCAAAACCTCGTTAATAACCATAGTTCTTCGAAAATTCTACAAAAAAGGGAATCGTTACCTTAAAAATGTAAAGTTACCTTGTTACTTATGGTAAATCGAAATAATATTACCTTGTGTTAAACTAAGTTTTAGAAACTTCAAAGCACAACTACAACCCAATGCTAATACGAATATTTTTCTTACTAAAGGTATTAAATATCGTATACATACATTAACATAAATTTACTTTAGATACATTTACAAAAATAAACCACAGATAAAGAAACAGAAACATGTAGGCATATAATCTCTACTAGCTACACAGAAATGGCATAAGGCTAAACCAATAAAGTACAATATCAAAAACTCATTTGTGAGGATTATAGGAACCTAACCCCTTCATCGAACAGGAGGGGAGGGGGGTGAATGAAAAATTGAAAATCCATACTCAAGTCCAATAACCGGGGAGACGGCCACACTTAATTTCTTCCAGAGGAGTTTTCCGATCTTGTCAGAACTCTGAACTGCCCTCATCAACCTACGATCTCAACAATTATGGATGGGCAATAAACTTGATCAATGTTTCATGAGATGTCCTGCCTCCTTCTTTTTTATACCTTAACAAAATTTTTTTTTATCAATGAGGACCTATGCAATTTTCTTATATGCAATATTCTTAAGAACAAGAACTTGCTCGCCCCCTTAAAGAATGTACAGAAAAAAGATGGCAAGCAATGTGGGATGAAAGTCCAGCCAGTAAATTGAAATATATAAAAAGGGAAGTAAAGCCTTGGGCTACATCTAATCGTAGTAAACACCATGAAGAGGTGGCTATTGCTCGCCTTAGAATAGGACACACACGGCTTACCCACGCACATCTCATTACAAGGGAAGCACCACCGATATGCCTTAGGTGTAATAAAAATCTTTGCATCAGACATATGTTTGAGGAATGCTACTCCTATAAAAAAATACTAAATCAGCTCAAAATACCACCCGATGTTAGAAAAGCACTTAGAGACAGCAAATCTGAAATAGACAAAGTAGTGAAATTCATTACAAACTGTAAATTAATAATACAATATTTGATCCTCCATTGTCCTTGCTATAGATGCATTTGTTGTTTTTTCCGATTGTTTTATTTCCTTATTTTAGATGTATTATTTATCAGTAGGTGTGTGTATATGAATATTTTATTTATTTATTTATTTTTTATTTTTTTAAAGATAAATAATTATAAAAATCAAAAATCTACAGGCGTTGATGACCCTAGGGTTTTACGCCTCTAAGCAACAACAAACAAACAATTTTCTTATGCTTGACGAAAATTTATCAGGCATAATGTCGCCACTGATAAATTTAACATTATTTTTTTTTTCCGGTTTTGATGGCTCCACAATATGGAGTTATGAACAAATGTTAGTAATTTAACATTAGTAGAGTATAATCTAAATAAATAAATTAGTAAATCTATATCCACTAGAGCATAATCTAGTTCTTTGTATGTCCCTATGACTGCTTATAAATGCTGACTTTTTTAAAATTTCTTTACAAATATTTTATTTTCTTATATTTAAACACCTGTATATTTAAGGTTGTTTGAAATATTGGACTTAAGGATAACAATGTTCTTGTTTTGTTTTTTAATTTATTGATTTTTCTGATTTGATAAATGTTGATATAAACTGATGACGGAAGTCTAAGAAAGGCAAGGCCTAAACGTGTCTATTGAATGTATACATGTTCTGCAATTCGTAAAAAAAAAAACCTTAATGATGTTGGTTCCAATTTTTGTACATGCTCTACATATTCTTTCTTTTCTTAGGAGAAAAATGGTTAAATGGATAATTGTAATAATGCATTGAAATGGACAGGGAATGCAGTCTATTGATTATTCAAAATAAGAATAACCATATCCATTTTCTTTCGATTTAAAATTTATCATGTACTTTTATTCACTTTTCCTCTTTATTTACTTTATTTCTATAGGATTGTTGATTGGTATTTGTAGAGTTGAAAGTCAACATAGTTGAGTGTAGACACCAATGCCTTGGATTGCCTATTTAAAAAAAAAAAAAAGCTAATGTCGACATCTATGTGGAAGAATAGGTTGACGTATTAGAAAGTAACCTTTAGGAGAAGGGAAACCTTAAATCAAATAAACGAGCACAAACAGAGGTAGTTTTACCACGAGTTTCATCTTAGTGAAATAATATTTGAAAATACAGACTAGAGATAGTTCATGTAACTACAGTTCACATAAGTTCAGTACGACTTAACTTTAATACACATCGTCAGTGTAAAAAGCATTAACATCGAAGTTAAAACATCAAGTTATCGGTCGACCGCATTAATATAATTGTTTAATAAAATATTTTTATTTGAAAAGAAAAGATAAGCCCAGGACCGGGCTCGAACCCGGGTCGCCCACATCACTAGCGTGGAGCTCTTGCCAAACTAGTAACCAACTAGTAGGCAACGCTAGTGACGTGGGCGACCCGGGATCTAGTCCCGGTCCTGCGAATATCCTTTCTTTTCAAATAAGAATATTTAAAAAATAATACAATCATAACAAATAAAATAAAGTTTAATACAATATTTTTGTAACAAGGAAGTTTCATCAATGCTTCCTTGTTGTCAGAAATGTAAACTTTGCCCTCACCTCTTCTTGATGTTAAATTTCTTTATGAGATAAGCTATTTATGAATGCTGAATTATAGCTGTTTATGTTTATTAAAAATCCGAGGCTTGTCAGTTTAAATTCAACCTCATTTTAATTCTTTATAAATTTCTACTAAAATTCTAGAATATTAATATACAAGAAATGTCAATATTTTTCATTGGTATATTGAATCACTATTTCACAGGAGACTGAAACGTCTCTAGAGCTTAATCGGACGATGCTACAGTGGTAGTCCTAAATTTGGCCTATCCGGGATAGGGATAGGCATCTGAATAGAGTACCTAGCATCATACAGGCTCGGGTCCCCCGTTTTACGTTCTTTCTGAAGGACGGCATAACTAAGACTTTTTAATCTCTTTAAAAAATCCTAAAGCCACGCACCGGGCTCCGAACCCGCGGTGTTTAGCTAAGTAGGTTGTTATAATATCTAATTCACCAGCGAATCTTTAACCGACATACACTCTGGTTAAAGGGCAGTGACGAATAGGTATAGATCCAGGAGTTATGGCAGTTTCTCCAAGGTAGACCGTCCGGAAGGCTATTTCACATTCTGGAAAGCCCCAGAGCCATCCCCGATTGAACTACAACTGGGAAATGCCACCCGGTCGTTGTAAATTGCCTCCAGTAGCCTGATGGATTTCACATATTCGAGGGATTAGGAAATGGTTGAGGTATCAATCCTATATTTCTAACAAGTCGTTTGTTAACTATTAGTAAGATTTTTTATTAAAAAATTACTATCAGTAAAAATTAGTACCATTCTTGAATAGAATGCTACTATCTTTGAATGAAGGTGCTTTAATAATAAGTATGATAGTTAAGTAAATATTAAAATCCTCTTATTGCTTTCAAGAGACAAAAATGGTATCAGGTATTGCATCAATGAAATTTTGATTACCAGAAATATTTCAATTATTCATCATCGTCATATTATTTTCCTCTTCTACCGCTGTGCAATGTGAGGATACAGCTTATAGAGTCTGAATCAAGCATTTCGATTATTGCAAAGTTTCATAATTTTCGTTTTTTTTAAAGTAGTAGTCGAGCCAAAAATCAGAGCATGGATCTATAGTAATATATCATATATAGTAATTTGTCATATATGAATATATAAAAATCGAGCCTCGACCACACTGGTCATTAATGAATTTGCCACCTATATTTATTTTTTTTTGTGTTTGGTGGTTGTGCCACATGTTCTCCCTAGATGCGCTAGGAAACGGATTCACACCGGTGAATACAGGGCCTCAGTTGGTTACCAGTAACCCGGTGGATACAGGAAAGGGAAGATACTGTCAATACCTCTTTATCAATTAGCGCAGTAACCAATATCGATATATGCATGGCCGAATTACCACTCTACTGTAATTAATCAAACGGCCTACTCTGTTTTCCTTCTGTCTGATCAGTGACCGGAATGTCGAATTGAATGTGGACTTTCTCAATACGAATGGACGAGAGGTAACCATCATTATGAATATGCTCGAAGAAAATATCAGAATATTAAAGATAAGATTATATATATATATATATATATATATATATATATATATATATATATAAAAGATAAGATATATATATATATATATATATATATATATATATATATATATATATATATATATATATATATATAACTGGTTGTGGAAAAAGAAATCAATTATTTGCGTGAAACTCAAAATGTTTCGGATTGTCCGATTTGAGTCAAATATGCTCCGTTTTGTTGTATAATTTGTTGACATTTTAAAGTAGCTTCAGAATGCCTCTCTAATAGAAGTCTTGGTTCTTATTGGCGAAAAACTCTAGAAATCGATTTTCACAATCTTCTCTTGATCTCAATTTCTTATCACTCAGGAAGTTTTGCAATACGAGAAAAAGGTATTAATCGCTTGGTGCCAGGTCTGGACTATATGGTGGATGCATTACAACTTCCCAACCAAGCTCCCGGACAAGGCACTACAGACGTGTTTGGCCTTGCGTGGCACATCACGTCTTTTGTTGGCCAATTCTGGCCGTTTCTGGTAAATCGCTAACTTCAAACGGTCCAGTTGTTGACAGTAGAGATCTGAATTTACTGTTTGGCCGTACTGAAGGAACTCATAATAAATGATTCCTTTCAAGTCCCACCAAATACACAGTAGAACCTTCCTGGCCGTTAGTGCTGGTTTGGCCACCATTTGAGCTGCTTCACCACGCTTTGACCACGATCGTTTTCGCACAATATTGTCGTATGTAACGCAATTCTCATCCCCAGTCACCATCCGTTTAAGAAATGGGTCGACTTCATTCCGTTTGGCCAAGGCTTCGCAGATGGAAATAAGATCCATCATGTTTTTTGGTGCTAATTGGTTAGGCACCCAAACATTGAGCTTCTTTTTGAATTCAGGTTTGCGAAAATGGTTAAAACTGTTTTATGGTCGATCTTTAGCTCTTGGGCAATGCTATGACTACTAACATGCCGGTCAACTTCGATTATTTCTGTGATTTTATCGACATTTTCGACGACGGACCTGCCTGTGCGAGGTGCATCTTTAACATCAAAAATGCCTGAACGGAATCGACTAAATTTAAATAGTACGTAATTAGATGTTACAGTATCGGCACCATAAACACCATTCACAATTTCAGCGGCCTGGCTTGCATTTTCGATTTTATCAAAGAAAAACTGTGAAATGTACCGAATTTTCTCTTTGTTGACTTCCATTGTTAACACCCTGTAACTCACAACAGAATGGAACAAACAAAAAACAGCCAAAGGTTTTTTTTTGTGTGAAATGTCACCTTGACAACGAGCATAAATTTGCAATTGTTTGATCAATATTTTACGAGATATCGATCACTAGAGCCATCCACCGAGAAAATGATGGATTTCTTTTTCCCCACCCAAATATATGTATATATACATTAATCATATATATTCATTCTTAAATGGGGTTTGGGTGACCGAGCGAGTTGACGCGTGCAGTAAAGTGCACTTCCTTATTAATTCGAACCCGTTTCTGAGATACCCCAACCATTTCCTAATCCCTCGAATATGTGAAGTCCATTAGACTACTGGAAGCAATTTACAACGACCCGGTGGCATTTCCCCGTTGTAGTTCAATCGGGGATAGCTTTGTGGTTTTCCAGAATGTGAAATAGCGTTCTACCTCGGGTAAACTGCCATAACTCCTGGATCTATACCTATTCGCCACTGTCCTTTAACCAGAGTGTATGTCGGTTAAAGAGGCGCTGGTGAGTTAAACCCAAAGGGACTTGCGGAGCTCTGTGAAGCTAGCCGCTACACTATGGAAACTGTAAGATTGGTATCTTGGTATCAAATATTTATTATTTTAGTATTAAAATAATAAAGTAGTATTTTACTAATTGTATTAATATAGCACTGTTGAAAACTAATAACACAGGGTTTACCTGTGGTCTTCTAGTTACTATAACAACCTACTAAGTTAAACATCGTGGGTTCCCAGTCCGGTGGTTGGCTTTAGGATTTTTTAAAGAGAGTAAAAAATCCTTAGTTATGCCGTTCTTCGGAAAGAACGTAAAACGGGGGACCCGAGCCTGTATGATGATAGGTACTCCTTTAAGTTGCCCGGATAGGCCAAATTTATAACTACCACTACATAGTCCGATTAGCCATACCAGCATTAAGTGGCGTTAAACGAATGAAAAACCAATAACACCTAATAATTATTACCCTAATGGAATTCTATTTAATTTATTATTATTATTATACATATTTTTTTTAAAACTCTATTTTTTTTAAGAGCTGTAAATAATGTTCATTAATTATTTATAATTTCTTGGTATTGTTAATTAATCTATATTATTTTCCGATAGAAGTAAACCATGAAGACATTTTTTGAATCACATTAGACGAATCACTGGTGTAGATTGTTCCCGAAAAAGTCTATTAAGATATCTGCATTTTTTCTATTTTTTCAAAGGGAAATACAATAGGATTACAAAGATTTAAATGCAAACTTTGAAAGTAAGGCAAATCGTATATGGATAGTATTATTAAAAGAAGGAAGATCAATTTGAATCATCATACATAAAGTTCCATAATTAATAATCTTGTGATAACATTTAATTAGCAGTCATTTGTTTCGTTTGCTTCAAATTTATGAAAGTTAAGATTCAAATAAAGCTAACGGCGAAAGGTATACATTAAACAAATCGTAAGTCATAGCGTGTAGTTCAAACTTCGGGAAGTCTCTTCTATTCACCGACTTAGCGAATATTCCGAAGAAGCTCTAGAGCCGTTATTAACATTATTTACGGGAAAAAACTGCTTTGTATACAATGAAAGCAATTTGAGGCTTTTCTTGCCAGTTTCTCTCTTCTATTTCACGGAATCCCCCTTTCTTTCTCTACATAGTTTTTCAAGGCTTAGCATCAATTTAAATTTTACACATGGAAAACCACGAAATGATTAAATTAATTTTAGGGAAATATTTAAAGTAAGGACAGAGACTGTAGACACAATAGAACCAAGGTGATAATTAATTGTAATGATTATAATAAAAGCTGATCGAACACGAAGGCTTGATTTATTTTCCTGTATTCATTGTTCATAAACTTCGGTGTCAGTTCCGCAGGTTGTCCCTTCGAAAGATGTGACGAGAAATTTGAACTTTTCACTCGTTTCCTCACAATATTCTCAAAAATAAAAATACAATTAACACCGCCTTTTCCGTTTTTCGTATCACCAGAATATTTGGTTTATTGTTCGACCATATATGATTTGTGATTATAGGTTGATCCCTAAAAATATTTGTCGATTTGTATGAAAGAATATATTGCAGTGTAAAACGGTAATAAGGCTTTGAAATCTCTGTAAAGTTGTAACTTCTGGTAAGAGTTTAGTGAATTACTAATGCCTAGTTTTTATACCTATTAAGATATTTTTTTAGGTAATATCGTACTGAGCTTTAAAGAAAGCCGTATTTGCAAGTCGGTTCTTCAATCTATATACAGTATATTATAATTTTTTAATCATTGCTTTAATTTTTAAATATTTTTATTTTGAAGAGAAAAGATTTGCCCCCAGCCGGGATTCGAACCCGGATCTCCGCCTCACCGTGGCAACGCTCTAACGATTTGAGATACCGGGATCGCACCCTACCTTGGACAAATCTGTTCTCTTCACTGATCCTATATCCCCGTGTTCTCGCAATTTTGCGATGTATACAGGAGGAAGATTTTCTCTTAAAAATAAAAGTATTTAAAAATTAAAGCAATGATTAAAAAAGAATAATTAAAAGTAATGTTCAATGAACATTCTTCCTCGTGTATACATCACAAAATTGCGAATACACGGGGGATATGGGATCAGTGAAGAGAACAGATTTGTCCAAGGTAGGGTGCGATCCCGGTATCTCAAATCGTTAGAGCATTGCCACGGTGAGGCGGAGATCCGGGTTCGAATCTCGGCTGGGGGCAAATCTTTTCTCTTCAAACTAAAAATATTTATATACAGTATAGATCAGTCACAAATGAATTATTAATTATTAATACCTGTAGTTAAATTATTTTATGTTATTAAATAGGAAAATAAATAAAAAACATTTTGTGACCCAACTTCCATCTATGGATTACCAACCAAGCACAACTTCTTAAGGGGATCTATCTATAACATACAATCGGTTCAGCATTAATTATATTTTTTATAATTTGTTCGTTAATAAGCCCAACGATCTTAAAAGCATTACTGATAATAAAACTATAATTTCAACAATATTAAAAATGATAATTCAAAGATACCCTTAGCTGGCTGGTAAATGTCCGAGAGGCTAGACTGAAGCCGCAGAGAGAAGATTGTGTCAAAGGCGATCCTGAGGGTTTGGGTTTAGGTGATGATCCGTCGACGGATGTTTGTCCAAAAGATTCGGGGCAGCCTTCGAGCGTTCGGGTTTCCTAACCTTTTATTATTATTATTTTATAATACAAATACAGTAAAATATTAATACTCTATTTCTAACTCTATGGGAAATTTAAGTTTATTATAATTGATTATTTTATGCCTGGAATAATTAAGGTGGAGAAAAATATTTAATGATTAACCCCTTAATCATCTTTAAAACGAAAATTATTCAATAAAATAAAGTTTCGGAATAGCTAATAACTATTTGTAGCCAATTAGTTTCCATTGGTATAATGCCCTAAAGTTATTACAATTTAATTGGCTTAGTTGAAAAAATCGGTGATTTTTTTGTCAAATTTCCTAAACCTTATCATTGAATTGTGATTGAATTTTTCTATTGCGATTGTTTAAATTCAAAACAACGTTTAAGCATTAAACCAAACACGATTAAATTTTCAATTTTTTTTTCTACCAAAGGTTTTCATAAGGCCACTTATACCATTTTTTTTTGTTTCTACAAGTTTTCACCTTTTAAGCAATTAAGGAAAGTAAAAGATTCTATAACTTCTTTTCCGTGGAATAAATCCTCTATTTATTCCTAACTTGTTATTTTATTCAATTATTCTGTCTAGCTATTTTTGTTGCAATAGTTTTTCAGTTATTGTAAAGAAACAAAGTAGAATAAGTAAATTTACATTATGGTTTATTTTCCCCTAGTGATTAAAACCTTCTATGTCCTAATAAGATAATGTATGATAACAAAAGTAAAGGAATTTAAGATGAATATTAATATCATTAAAAAATATCTATACAACTATTAGTAATTAATATAGCGAATATGGATGTACTGTTATACATCCTGAAGATTTCTTGCATTCGAATGGAAATCCGAGCCTCTTTTAAGGCTATTTTAAAAAAATTAGCGAATAACTTCTTTGAATTATTTTAACTAAGGATATGATCAAAGGAAAAAATCAGCATCAGATACTCCAGTTTATGCTTTATTACTATAATAGTTGCTGGGCCCGTAAGAGTATAGTTATGATTACACAAAATAACATGTTAAATATAACACGATCAGGATATAACCGAAACGTAGAGGCAAGAAGTGTTATTAAAACCAATCTCACACGGCTGAAAGAAAGAAAATATATTAAATCTGAATTCCGCTATAAATTTTAAATTAAATAAATTCCGCTCAGGCAGTGAGATTTCCTTTTGAGTACAAAAGGCAGTAGCCTAGACCACGCCATAAGATCCTCCACTATTCCCCTTCAGTTCCATTCTATATTTCTCTTCACGAAGAACTTCTTAACTCCTTCCCAGGCTTGGAATCTTCCCATAGATCTTCTTTTATCAATCTATCTTCGTCTGTTATCTTGGCCAGCTTTTTTATTTTCCATTCTTACGACATATTCAAACCATATTTAACGTATTCCTCAATATCTTTTCCTGCTATCTTTTCCTGTTCCCAACTTGAGGTTCGATCTAACGGTTTTGTTAAGAATAAGGTTTCGTCTGGTTTTCTCTTCTGATTCTAAAGCTTGAGTTTTCTTTATATCCTTAGCGGTTGTGATCAATATTCGGGGGAGCAAGTCTATGCTGAGAAACGTAGACTTAAAAGACATTTTTCAGGTGAATTAGCCCCCTCTTTGCTCTCATATAGCATAGTCAACTTTTAATTTAAGAATAAAATATGTCAGCAAAATAATAAAGAACTTTAACTACCACAACGAACTGTATTTTTTTATCTTCATTTTTAATATTTTTCAAGAAACGGCCTTATAAGACCACGCTTCACCACTGTTCTTTTCTCATTTTCGTCTTTCTTTTATCCCAGTATTTTATCATCGTTACTGCGTGCCTTTTTTTTGACCACGCAATACCCTTCCATAAGAACATTGATTTCATTTAATTTACTTCCGTGTTGTTCTCTATCTAGGCATTTTTTGTCTGTTATTTTTATTTTTTCTGCTTCCTCTCTCATTTGTTTTACATACTTTCCGTATTCACGGATTTTGTCAAATATTTTCTTGTTACGTCTTGGTCCATTCTTACCATGTGCCCGTAAAATATTCGCGTTCAGATTTTCATTTTTTTTCTGAGTCCGTTTCCAGGTCTTTCATCTCCGTATTATCTGGCTGGATCTTAACCTGTACCCTTCCTGTGTTTTCCTGGGCCCATAGATTCTTCTCAGGACTCTACTTTCTATTTTAAGTATTTATTCTAGTTTAGACATGTTATCTCCATCCTGTAAAAAATTATTGGTTCTGTCACCGTGTTGTGGAGTCTTATATAAAGGATAGGTTCTGCTTATTATAAATATCTCCTGGTGCGATGCTTGGTTTTTCAACTTTGGGATTTTCTCTTTTACGTTCTCTTTTTCCAAATCATTGTTGCATATTGTTTCTCGTAGATATATAAATTTATTTGTTACTTGTTACTTAGTTTATTATTGTTTAGTTACAATTAAAAAAAAGTATCCTCAGGTAACACAGATGTTGGTCATGATGCAATATTCTGGAGAAGAAGAAAAGCGGAAGCGAAAAAGAGGAAAGAACAACACTTAGCCGGAGGATATATTGTCATCTGGGAGAGTTGCTTTCGCTATAGATCTCAGCGCCCCTGGCGGGGACTGGTAAAAGCGGGAACGAAGCAAATATTAGCTGTCCTTTCATAAAAGCTTCAAGTAACAAAAACAGAAAAAAAATAGTAGAAAGGGAAAAACAAAAAAAGAAAAAAGTAAGAAATGGGAAAGAAGAAAGAAAAAGACTTTTCCCCTTTGATAGGATTCCGTGTTATTTGTACCTACTTGTGCATATATTACCTCTCCTGAAATCCTACATTACAGTATTTCATATTGCTTTTCTGAAAATAGTTTGTATGGGAAGCCACAACAGTGCCCCTTCTTCTAGGACAGAAAACCAAACGGATTGTGAGATGAACCTTCACTAGGACAAATGTAAAATAAAGTACACTGTCGGCCATATTACCTCCAGACGACTTCCAGACAACCTGAAGGTAACTAATTTCTTGAAATAAATGAGATTTCGTTTCGCAATTAAAATACTGTTAAACAGAATTATCTCTAATTGTACAAGGATTATGAGAAACGACTAAAAAAAAAAAAAAAATCACAATATAAAGAATTTCAATAGCTTTATTTCATTTTTATATAACTTACCTGTACGATGTCAGGTGATCGTTAAAGATATCTATCCTAATTAAACCTGGATAGGCAAAATTTAAGGCCCCACCATAGCATAAGTAATCCATCGCACAGTGGACGAAAAGCCCGAATTAGTGGCTAAAATGTCAAATGACCTCTGATCGGAATTAAAATTGGCAAAAAGGGGTTTCGAGGGTCGCTGATTAAACAACCGAAAGACAAATTATTGTAAACAAAATGGCCGATTCAATATGGCGGACATGGATGTTAAAAATTGGTTTTGGATCTTGACAAAAATTGGTATACGTGGGTCTTGAGGGTCGTTGATTGCGACTCCGAAATCGAAATTATTGGAAACGAAATGGCCGAGTATCCTGCTTAACAGATAAAATGTAATAATCAATTAAATAATCATAAATCATAATTATATTTTATATCATATCTCATCTATTTAACAGGATATTCGGCCGTTTCGTTTACAATAATTTTGATTTCGGATTCGTAATCAGCGACCTTCAATACCACCAAATGCCAATTTTTATTCCGATCAGAGGTCGTTTGAGGTTTTCGCCACGAATTCGGGCTTTTCGTCTACTGTGCTATGGCACGATGCAAAAAAAAACATAACAGAAAAAACGCCCGCTTAGAGCAGCTATTTTTTGTAAATTTCGCAAGGTTGTACAATAAACTAAAGGCCTAGACGCGAAATGTCGCAAAATATGGCAAAATATATTACTTTTCGAATAGTTGAAAATATAAGTTTTCAAAATTCTTCAATTTTAGTAATGGATAAGTTAATACTACAGTTCAATTATTTGCACATTAAATTTAAACTCAACCAATGTAAAAATATTTTCTACATACCTCGAAAAGTCGGATCCATGTCTAAGATTTGAAATTGAACACTTCACTTGAAAATTTTTAATTTTAGAAGTAACCGTAATTTTCGTTCGTTTCGACGCAAACATTCTTCATGAAGGCTAACTTGCAACTGACACAGCGACGAAGGTATACGGTGCAAAGGGCTCCCCTTTTGCAATACGATGCACCAATTAGTCCTCTATCTGACTGACTGCTCAAATATCCCCATTTCGAACATTTTTTATTTTGGGTTTTGTCCACGAATTCGGGCTTTTCGCCAGCTGTGCATCGACAGATTACCCATAGCAGCATAAAGTGACATTAAATGAACCAACAAACTAGATAAAAGAAGTTGATGTAGATATCATTCTGACTCGCTAAATCATTTTAAACAATAGAGTCTTATCTATTTATTATATTTATTTATTTTTTACAAACCTATTATTTAACTCATTACTTTACTGATGATGATAAAGTATCATCATAAGTAAAGTAATGTAATCATAAAGTATAATAAATATACTTTTTTGGGATGGAACGTGGTTCATAATTCATAAATCATATGCGAGAAACTGAATCAACGAAGTTCACCTAGACCAACCAACCAACACAGGCTCTACAACGGGTCCTGGCTACATCAAGGCGTCGCCTCCACTCTTCTCTGTCCTGTGCTCTGGATCCAAGGTCCTCCAAGCTCCAAGAATTTCACCTATGAAGAAGAAAAAATATATGTAAGGAAGAACCAAAAAAATCATCATATGAACCAAAAAAAACGGGGCCTTTTACAGAACTCCTTCCTTACGTCTATCTTCCAGTCAACCATCCCCTCGCTTCTCAAGAAAACATATAGTCTAAAATACACCATTCATAAAATGAAAGTATTATTTATTAATGTAGTATTTTATGATAAAGTAAATGGTCATTGATTTTTTTTAATGTTATTTATCCTAAAGTAGAAGCTTATTTGGTTTGAAATAATCTTATATGAGAATCGAAAGAAGAAATATAATCAAACGAAAGCTTAGATGAGTTAATAATTTCCGTAATTAATATTATCAACACTCAAAGGAAATACATTATATTGAACTAGTAAATAAAATTAGCCTAAAAACAATAATAATATGAACTAAAAAAAAAATAGAAAAGACTTGGCAATAGAACGTATGAGATATTTTTATCTATTCCTCCTGGAGAGGGAATAAAATCAAATTTAATCGTTCCTAATCAATCAGTTACTATCTTCAAAGAAAATTATGAACAATAAATGAAATTTAAAATACTGAAACGTAGAGTAAATGTAAATTATGACATTGTTTTTTCTCATATGAAATCGGAACATTTTTCTCTCACCTTAATCAGAATAACGTTCTATAAGAATCAATATTTATATGAAAAAATTTACAAATGCCATTTGACACATATTGAATTTGTCATCTTCTTTTGAAAACCTCCCTAAGGGGTTTAAGTGGAAGTGTGTATGGAGAAATTTTCCCATTGAAGGCACTCTTAACGTGGATCATCTCTATGTTGTAGTTAATGCAGTACTCTAGACAGATTCTGTATTAACACGTCTGTCAATTTAATTTGTAGCAGCACGTTTGGGCGTCCAGCGCGTGAGCCATGAAAATTTTTGACACCGTCACATTTATCTCTACTCTATACATAACTGTCAAGTCGGCTGTTTGCATATCAACCACCCCTTCTTAATTTTTCATTCAGATTTTGGTTTATCCGCATATTAAAAAATACATAATATTTATTGAAAAGTGTGATTACTTAAAAATGAGAAAAGAAAGTTTACACTATCATGTAATAAGCAATATTTTACTCAATTGATAATTTCTTCAAAAAGCGATTCAATTTTAATTTAAAAGTAAGAATAAAAAATAAAAGTCACGTAAACCGTTCAGAAAAATAAAATCATTGAGAACATGATCTTTTTTATTCACAAATCCGATCAAATGGACACAGCCATTTTCCATAAACCCTTTGATGGTTAATCCAATGTATCCACTAAAATCCTGAAGAAATGACGACGGTGGTTGGAGGGGAATGCATTGTATGCGAAGCTTGTGTATTTAACAGTATGAAAAACTCGGGGTATCAACCCCTTTGTTGGGCAGGGTTAGGGACTTCATAATACCCTCAGAGCTGGGGATATTTTTTCATCCCTTTGCTTCTGTCCCAAGGGATCGATCCTTCGTCCCTAAAGTTGATAGGCACTTATCTTTCGTTCCGAGCTACTTTTATACAGACCTTATATTCATACATATGGGAGCTTATTTAGAAACAAAAATTAAATTAAAAAAGTTGTTCTGTGTTGCTTATGATTCCCTATATACCCTTATGAGATTTATTTGAACTTTTTTCCTCCCTAAGTCTTTATTTGCTTCTATATTTTAAGAGATATCACTTCGAGCCGAAAATAAAAACAACAACCCATTCAAGCAATGCTCAAACAACTTTGTTTTTTGTATTCAGCCTCTCATACGTTTTTTCCTACCATTCTTTTATCTTTACATTGACGTGTTGCATATTAAAACGTTTATCTAGTATTATATTATATTATTGTTGTTGTTGAGAAAAATTGCTGGCTACAGGATAATTAAGTGGCCCATATTTTTAAATACAGTATTCCAGTTGTCTTTAGTGTTTCTAAATATAGTTAGTTCCAGACTTGAAATGTGTATCTCTTCATCTTCATACATCGACCATTCAAAAAAAAAAATCCAATTCTACTACTCCCGGTTTAGTGAGCGTAGTATTTACTCGGGGCAGAGAAAATAAGATTATTAGATATTGTATATTTAAACAACTTAACATACCTGTGATCCTAGTTCAAAAAATATTATTAACACGACTACTACTGAGACCAGGCAAAGAAAAGCTGTGTGAATCAACGTACAATGAATCTGAACGACAGACATGAATGATATCAAAATTAAGAAAACAAAGGGAACGGTGAATTCTTTTAGGCCCTTTACACATATGTGTAGAGTTCGCAAGTTACCTGAGCTTCCAGATACCAGCCGGAATATGAGCGATCGCCTATTATCATAGGCAATGGGTATTGTGCATCCGGTAGCCGGATATGAGTATATGGTGCGAAAGGCCAACTTTTATGTCTTGTTGACATGACCAAATACCAACAAGACATACAAATGGGACTAATGACACCAAATTAATTTTATAATTGAATAAGTCTTCGGTCTGAGAACAAAAAATACCATAATGTGGGAGATCGAAAAATCACCAATCACTGAAGTTGAGGGGTAAACTCACAATTATAACTTGACGGTTATAATGTACCAACCACGAATATATGAAACTATAAATGGTAAAAATTTATAATATTACATATCCATAGCCCTCGTAAATAAGTTGTAATAAGTTGAGTCAAACTTCATCCAAAATGATTTTTTTGTACTTAAAGATGCGGAATAGTGTTATTTTCGGAGTGAATAAGTAAACTAAGTGTATAAAGTGAATAAAGCTAAATTTCAACCAATCATCATTAGATTGAAAAGGAGTTGTAGCTTTAATTACAACTCTACAGTTTTAAGCAGAAAACTAGGGGAATGGCGCGATTCCGCTTCCCTCAATACAATTAACTGTCTCTGGACTAAGCTTAACCACTTATTCACCGGGGCTGTAGAAATAATACCAGATTTAATGTTGTAAAGATACAACAGCGTCAGTACCATTCTTCTTCGCCATTCTCGTATGAATCCTCCCATACAGAGGTTCCTGGAAGCGGGATGGTACAGGTGGAGGGGAGAACTATGGAGAGGTATCTATCATCCGGACCGAGAGGGCTCGGATTTAATCGGCGGGTCGTTATGCCTAATGCCCTAATCGTAGCGCCTGATGAAGCCTATTACCACGCCCACTCCGCTCAAAGCGCTCTTATCCGGCCCTTCGGCGTTCTCAGCTCAGAAGGTGTACAACGCGTAGCACGCAAGTCGCAGGATAGTGCTCACGTCATTTCATTAAATTTGTATTTAAAAAAATATTATAAAATAATTGGCAGCCATAAGGACTCCTGGTCTGGTTTTCACATCTCTTGGAACTCCGAACAATAATTTTGTGCGTTTTCAAGTAATTTATTTATCAATCAAAACATATAATAGGCAACACAAAATCAATACAAAATATCAATAAAGCTTACTTGAAATAATAGAAGAAAACGAAAGGATTATCTAATTACTGATGGTTTAAGTTATTAGAGGTATGAATTGCATAACTATTAATCGACCTTTTAGTAAGATATTATTATTTTTAAATGAATGGAATTCTAACGTTTATACTAAAGTTGATTAAAACAAATTGTATAACTCATACAAAGGCAGCTATGCGTCGCTAGTGAGTGAGTGAGTGACGCGAACTCATTTTTTCCCCTACCAAAAATCGATCAACGCGAATAATGGAGTTTTCATTTAACAATACAAAAGCATTACAAGAACATCTACGGATAAACCGTTCCTTATTGATAGCTCAAAATTAAATTACTTACCATTTCACGACAAATCCTAATAAAATAAAATAAGAATTTGTCATCCATTAGAATTTTTCATTTCCTTGAATATTATTACAATGCAGTGATAATTAACCTACATTTAATATAGATCATCTTATTATATTAGCTTCATAGACTTAATCTTTCTTAATATTGACATCAACTTAAAATGCTTCAATATATCATTAAATACTAATTTATTTTTACTAATTTATTCGTAATCGAATAATGTGAATCCATCGTAATGCATCCCACTATTTACATTTTCCACATTTTATGTGAAATGTAGAGAAAGTAACTCAAACAGTAAATACAAATAAATAACCTGTAGCATTACAATTCTTAAACAGTCTTTTGTTCGGTGCATGGTATAAACAGTACTGTTCCTTGGACAACGGTTGTGGAGGGAAGTGATTTAAGCCTAGATCACGCTCAACCGCCAGATTTTTCTCTTATTTTGAGTGCATTTGAGGCCATTAAACTAGGTTGGTGGCATTACAGAGGTTAGGTGGGGCAATGGAGGGTCCGAGAACCCTAAGGTTTCATTTATTTGCATTCAGAAAATAAACGAAAATTTAAATAAAAGAAGGAAAAAATTAATATATTGCCTGAATAATAAAAATAAACAATCTGCACCTCTACGATCCGTGAAGGGTATGGGGTTCAATAGATGGTAGAGACAGTACTGATTCATGGAACATAGTTGTGCAGGGAGGTGATTTACCCTAGATCACGCTCAACCGCAAGAGTTTCCCCCCTCATTTTGGGTACCCACTTTATAGACGCTGAGTGAGCCCCAGAAGGGTCCTATATCCCATATGATCCGTCTCCGGCTGCCAACAGACTAAATAAAAGTCTTGCCTGAAGCGGGAATTGAACCAGGATTTTTGGCATGGCAACTCAGTAATCTACCACTGACCCACTTCGCTCCCTAAATAATAGAATAAGAAGACTAAGAATCATGGAAAATTATGTAGCAAAGAAAATGTACTATAAAATACAAAGAGGATATCAATGGATAATAAGACAGGAATCATCCTAGTCGTCGCTGCAAATGAAGAAGGGAGGCTATCCAAACAGATGCTTGGAGTGTGGTATTAGCCGAATCCAGAGGATTAAGACAGAGCCGTGGAGATGGATTGCGGCTGATTACGGCCTAGCCATTGAAGCTCTCTCTTCCAACTTCTTATCACTCTTCAAGCCCTTCAGTGGTTTTCCCTTAATGCGTCCCTGGCCCCTTTACGCTAGTTTAGCCTCTATGGTTCCCATTACCATTATCCTTCTTGCAAAGGACCTTCCACATTAAGATGGCTTAGGTCAGAACTCACGGCCTCCTTTTGAGAACTTAGATTGCTCTTCTTATCAACTTGTAATCAGAACACCTGAAAGGATGGCACGTTCCTTTGCAGAAGATGGAACGGATTTGAAAACATCTGGCTGGGGTAAAAGGAATAGTACGATAATAATTAAAACGGTAAATCGAAAAAATACTCTCAGAAACAGATTCCTCGAATCAGTTTTACTAAACATCAATAGAAGAATTTAAGTGTAAATTCTTCAAGGAATGTTTTTAAAATATATGAACATGAGTAGAAAAGACGCATAGATCCCTGAAAATCATATTTCGTTTGCATTTATAAATATACGTAATCATTCTGGATAAGTATGACACTGTACATTTTATATAAGGAGCTAATAAAAGAGCAGTAATATTTTAACAATTACACAGGTCTGCAAGTAAAAAACTGCATTGGTTTTTTATACATTTTCTTATAGATTCTGATGTCCTAAAACCGAAAAAAAATATTTTTAAAATTCCATCACATCAATTTTTTTTACAGTACTAATTTTTATATTTTTATTTTGTGTAAAATTCTGATTTAGTTAAAATTTTATATTTTATTTCTTAAGCTTCAAATTTAATTAAAATTAAGATTTCTTACCCTAATTCTAATAGTATATTTATCTGGGAATATTAAAAAAATTGATGGACGTAAATAATTAAGTGAAAGGGGGGATAAAGAACTTCTGGTGTTAGGCAGACTGTTGCATTATTATTGTGTCTAAACAGGCCAAGTTAGATGATGTCCAATGGTGAATACCATATTAACAGTACGATTGAACATTTTTCAGCATGTTCTCAGAGGCAAACAAGCAGTTGGATTAATCATGCTCCAACAGGCTAAGTTCATTATCTTGCTGACCCTGTCTTGCCACACTCAGTAGACATCCAGCATTCAAACGCTACTGTGCTCTTGTTTTTATATATGTGTTATGGCTCATAGAGGTTGTGTAATTTCTCCGGACAGCTTCTGTTATATTTGTGGTGAATATACAGTGAAAAGTCAACAAAGAAATATAAGTGATTTTTTGAAGAATGTTAATTTTGGTTACTTCAAATTAATACTTGGTGATCAATACAAAGCATACGCTCCTCATAAGGTGTGCAAAAGATGTGAGGAAGATCTGCGCTTGAGGTTTAAGGGTAAGAAAATTGGATTTCGTTTTCGCATTCCTATGATTTGGCGTGAACAGAAAAGTCACACAACCGACTACTATTTCTGTTCGGTAGACGTGGAAGGATTTAATACGAAAAATAAGAAGAAAATATCTTACCCTAACCTTGATTCAGCTATTCGTCCAGTGTCCCATAGCTCTGAAATACCACTTCCTCACCCATCTCCTAACTTAGATGACATCCTGAGAGATGCAGAGGACTCAGAAACGTTTGTTCCCCAGAACGAATCTAGCTCAGATTTTTCAGTTGACGGAGACCTTTTTTCTCAGATTGATCTCAATGACCTAGTCAGAGACTTAGGCCTTTCAAAAGATGGAGCCGAATTGCTAGGTTCAGGGCTAAAAAACAAAAATCTTTTATCATCTGGTACCTCATTTTCCTGGTACAGACATCGATAGAGAGAATTCACTCAGTATTTCAATAAAGAGGGAAATCTGGTTTATTGTAATAATGTTCGTGGGCTCATGAAATGCTTTGATACAGAATATGATTCGTCAGAATGGCGGTTATTCAATGATTCATCTAAAACTACCCTCAAAGCAGTCTTGCTGCACAATGGAAATGTATTTTCATCTCTTCCAATGGGCCACTCAGTTCATATGAAAGAAAAATACAATGACTTAGCTACGATTCTTGAAAAAATGAAATATCAAGAACATCAATGAATGGTTTGTGGAGATTTTAAAATACTAACAATGTTGTTGGGTCAGCAATCAGGTTATACAAAATTCCCTTGTTTTCTATGTTTGTGGGATAGTAGAGCCAGAGAGCTACACTGGACAAAAACTGAGTGGCCACCACGACACGGTTTAACTCCTGGCGAGAAAAACATTATCAATACCACTTTGGTTCCGCCGAAAAAGGTTTTACTGCCACCTCTTCATATTAAATTGGGGCTAACTAAGCAGTTTGTAAAATCACTGCAAAAAGATGGGGATTGTTTTAGCTATACATGGTCCATGTTCTTGAAATTGTCTGAAGCAAAGTTAAAAGAAGAAGTTTTAATTGGCCCCGACATAAAAAAACTTTGTCTGATCCCCTCTTTCCTGAATCAATGGGAGAAATCGATGAAGAAGCATGTGATTCTTTCAAAAATGTAGTTTTTATTAATGAAGTTTTTGGGCAATACTAAGGATCCCGAATACAGAACTATTGTACAGCGCATGCTGACAGCGTATAAAGCTCAAGGGTGCAAGATGAGCTTAAAATCTCACTTCTTACACTCCCATATTGAATATTTTCCTGAAAACGCGGGTGCCTACAGTGAAGAACAAGGTGAAAGATTTCACCGGAATTTACGGAATATCGAGAGACGTTACCAAGGAAGATGTCAGTATGTTAGCGGACTATTGTTGGATGCTTAAGCGAGAAACCAAAGAACGAAACCAATAACGAGCTCGGAGAAGCATAAAAGAAAAGAAGAAAAGGTTTCACAAGGAAAAAGAGTAAACATAAAGTTGTGTATAAATTTAAATAAGAAAAATAATCGTTGATAGGATTTGATAAATATTATACTGTGTGTTTATTATAATAAATAGTTAGTTTTTCTCATTATTTAGTTCTTATTTTTCAAAAAAACTATACGTGATGGAGAGTAATAGAAGTTATTTTTGAAATCAGCGCACTTTAAAACATATAATTCAGCAACAATATCTCATGCAGCTGAAAAGATTTTTTTCAAAAACGATTATTATTTCTTCAATGAATATTCTTTCCTAACAAATTTTTTTTTTAACAGAAGCCGTTATATTTCATTACTTTATAACCAACATCTTTAATTAAACGTTTTGAGTAGTCCTATAAATTTTCAATTTTATTATTCAATGTATGCATATACATACATTGAAGCATTGTCCATGGTATAGGATATGTATATATATCCTTTTTTTTTTTTATATATTGTTTGGGGGGTATACATATATTGTTTATACATATATATAGTTAAATATCTTTAATAAACTAAGCACTTTTTAAAAAGAACTTTTATTCAAGTTAAACATGTACATTAAAACGGTGAGACTAAAAACTAACAGCGTGACGAGCTACAGAAATAATAAGAGAGAGCTCCTCCTAGTCAGAAGGCCTATATAGGTTTTTACATTGCTGATTCTAATTCGTGGTATTGTTTACTAGTAAGCCAGCTGCAACTTGCACCTGCACAACAGTTCCTAGAATTGTTTATGATCACATATTTGGTTTCCAGATTTACCTCATTTAACTATATACCTATGTGTTTTTTTTTTTTTTGTTTTTTTTTTCTGGGTAGGGGAAAAATCTTTCATAAGACGAAGTGTAATAACACAATAGTGTGAGATTCCTACTCACTAAAAAACCACCTCCTAATTCTCCTTTTACCATCCCACGGAACAGCCGTCAAGCATTACTTCGTGGGGGGGGCAGAAGGGCTATGTGCCTATTTCTTCTTTGGACAACTTATGTCGGATTAGCCAGAGCTTGGCCTCTCCTTTCTCACTCCTGTATTCTGAGCCTTCTTCCGATTTGCGCTGCATAGTCTGCTGCAGCACTCCAATGATCCTGCCTAGTAATTATATTCTTAATTAATTCTGGTAATTATTCTGCCTGGTAATTATATTCTTGGGTTTTGTAGAAAGAGGTACCCCCCAAACAATACATTCATTACAAACTGTCTGCCCTCTATATCAGTATCTATCTAGCATAATTTTAAGAATCTAATTGAATCGCATGCAAGTTGAAAATTAAACTTTTTCGGTCCAATTGATCAAGTACTTAAGTAAAATGTCATTAAATGTTTGTATTAAACATTATGAAACGAATTGAAAATGAACTTAAACTTCGACACAGTAAAAACGTATGTTATTAAATGAAATAAAATATTATGCACATACGAAAAAATATATGTAAATCTATGTTAATAAAAAAATATTTTGGGTTTCCAATTTCAATTAATTATTACGTTCGGTGTCCCAGATCTTATAAAAAATGTTAGTGATTTTATAATTCTTTGGGTTGTGGACACTTCAAAACCGCGAAAAGCATAACAGTTTCGTATAGAAATAATAATGAAATTAATTATTAGACCAATCATAAATAACTAACGAATTTTCAATTACTAATCTACACCAATCTAACTGAAATTTAAACTTAAACTGAAATTTTCAGCAAGTGATAAATTTCAATATTTGTTGTCATATTTTCAATACTGTCTGGATTTCTAAGCAAATTTATCTAATTTTAGGATTTTTTATCAAAAGGGTTCTTATGAATGTAATAACCGAAAGTTGATCACTTTAAAATCGATCGCTTTTATGGATAATTAAATGTCATGTTTACAAGTTAATGTTTTAAATTATTTATGTTGATATATCGTATGATCTGATATATCTAATAAAAGAGCAAATATAATTTATATTTGTACTCAACAGTTTAGACGAATAATAAATTTAAGGAAAAATTTCCCAAATATGTTTTTACCATCTCAGTTTTCAACTTCAGTAGCCTCAAGAAATCCATGGCAGTGAAGACAAAAGTAAGAAGCGAAACCTTAATGTGTTGCTCGAATGGCAACTTTCCCACGAGACTAATGCCCAAGAGAAATGCAGAGCCACGAATGGTTGCATTGTCAGTTCTTCCTATGTCGTGTTGGTGCATAACATGCAGGCACCGCTCCAACGGAAGTATGAAGAGTGATCTCTTCAACAGTTACACAATTTTCACCACACAGTTTACAGAAAACCTTCCCATTACAAGAAAATAACCAAAAGGTAATTATTTTCCGAAGGAAAAAATTTAGCTTTTATAATTGTATCAAAACCTATACCACTACAACTCATTAGGAGTCTTAGTATGTTATAACAAGTTGTAACGTAATCCGAAGTGGTCAATACGAAAAATTTATAACAACAATGGTTAATGAAAAAAAATTAAATCTGTATAAAAAATCCTATTAGAAAGTATATAGTAAGTAATCTATTAAGTACTTACAAATATAATCCTCTTAGATGATAATTATGATATATCACAATAATTGAGTTTATTTTTTAGGACACTAGATGGAACAATATATCCTTTAATTGGAACATTATATCTTCTATAATGTTGTTATAGACTGTTTCTAGTTTGTTTCTGATTATAGCAACATACCAACTGAAAGTAAAAAAAATAAAACTTGTAGCACTAAAACCGATGAAGGGTGATTGGAAAAATGGACAAAGGGCTATTTGGTTCTGAACAGAGTCTGAACTGTTTGTTAGACAACGCTTGCACAGGGAGGTAATTTGTCCCAAAGTAACCAATTGATAGAGGCGGGTGAGCCCCAGGAGGGTCTCCAGATGCCATAGTTTGGATCCCGGCGGTTAACAGAATAAATATAAATTTAATTTATATTTATTTGAAAGAAAATCTGCAACAGCCAGTTTTGAAATCAGGACATTCGGCAAAGCAACTCAGCGCTCTACCACTGCTACCAGAGCTACATCACTCCTCGAAAGAAAAACTAGCGAGTCAAAAATCTTGCAATGGATCTGCAAACCCTTCTTCGGTTTTAATAATTATCTCCGTTCGGAGACAACGCATTCTGGGGGAACCAATTTCGAAGGAATATTCATTCTTCCATTCCAAGACTAACAATATCAACTTACTTGGACAGTACTGGAGAAGAGCCGAGGAGGGTAGACCGGAGAACCAATAAGGGTCTTCCAGTGAGGACATTGTTGGAAGAGGGTGGGTCCAGGAAAGGGGGAATTTTCATTAAGAGCCAACTACGTGCCGAACTGGGGCAGTTTTATTAAATGGATGCAAGGACTCTCTAATTCCAGGCACCTACAATCTCCACTCTCGAGCTCTTCACCAGCATCTAGCCTCGCTATGGAGGACTTCTATTATAGTGGAGACTCTGCAATAGTGTTTAGTATTTCCTCTACCTTTAAAATGGTATATAATAAAAAAATCAATAAAATGAAACATAAATCTAATCTTACGAGGAACAAAATCTTAATTTTCTTCATTCTGATTCAATATAACAGCCAGGGAATAAGAGACTACTACAATTTGTATCAGTTCCGCAAATGAATCGGATAGCATGCAATAAAGTCTTTACATAGGTATGTAAACCATATCCCATAGCTTTTTCCCAAAGAAGATATAGACTATGCATGGTTTGGGATAAATATACAAAACACGCGTTGGCAACGAAATCGATTATTCAATATTAGTTTATTTAAGCATTGATTGACCTGTTTAGAGAGCAGCTTTTTGGGATGTCAAGATATGTTGGAAAAGCAAGGACTTAAATGAAGCCAGTGAAGAAGCATAGCGGATGAGAGGAGCGATTGAGTTCCACACAGTGGTGGAGCTGCGAGAAAGGAACGCACGAATGCTTTGGTACCAACTTTATAGATGTTGGGTGAGCCTCAGGAAGGTGCAGATCCCCGGCTGTTAACAGATTAACAAATATCTGCCACAGCTGGATTTGAACCAGGAAACTAAGTACATCTAAATACCTATAAATATAAATTTCCTGGGTGATAATTATATTAGACCACAAAAATTGAGTTTATACCCCTTTAGGACACTGTATGTAATTTTAATTGGAACAATTAACACTTATCTAAGTATTCCTGACGCTATTCTAGTTCGTTTCTGAGTATAAAAATCTCATATTATAATTTTAAAATGTATCTGATCTGTCACATTTCCTTAGATCACTGTTTGGACGGTAAGATAGAAAGTAGTGCCTTCAAACCATGCTAAAAAAAACCCTATAAATCTTGCTAAGTGATGACTTGAGTTTGGTTCTCGACATATCAAGTACCCGTTTGTTACAGACCCGAGGAAGCAAAACAGAAGTTAAGCACAACATTACTCTCGCTAATAGACGTAATTTGACTCCACTAACAAACCATAAATTTCAATCTAAAACTGTTCCTACCTCCTTAAATCTAAAAATGCTCCTTTTAAGTAATTATTAAACTGTCATTATCTGTCCACTCTCTTTATTGCTTCTAGCGATGATGATGCCTTCTCCCCCTTTCCCTTTTTTGTTACTTTCTTTGTTATTTTTAAATCATTGTTGATTCAGGAACAAATCCTTTAAACAGTGATACGTTCATTAAATTAATATCTTTGATTTATTTTTAATTCTAATAAAAATAACAAGTTAATGAATAAAACTCTTTATCATTGCTTTCTTTCCTAGCCCTTAAGACTTCCTACATATTCAGCCGAAACGTCGGCAGAATAAAATAAGTTATGCTTACTTTGTGTAATCATTGACTGCACCCACTGACTAATTCAATACATCATTATTATTTTAATTATTACAAATTATATAATTTATCATTTGTATGTATTCCTCTTTATCGCTTTTGGGAAATAAATGAGAATAACCTATATTTTGAATTTCATAGTATAATTCATTTTTCAAAAGCATATTTATGCCAAAGATCCCCTATCTATGGTGGTGGTGAAAGATATAAAAAAATAGAGATAAAAACCTAGTATTAATATTAAGTTAATTCCAAAGTTGTTTATGGTTCTATGAAATGTAGCAATATTAAAATTCGTCAGTTAAATTTATTTTCATTTTTAATCAATATTTAGTCATCTGCCTTTTGAATTTTTATATACTTTTATAGCCTTTTAAAATTCAAGCTTGTTTATTCATCATTACTTCTTCGTTTACACGTTTTGTTATTATATTTTATTGTTCTTCATTTCGTGTAAGTTTATTTTTCATTTTCAGCTAATATTATTCTGCGTCTGGCTAAGAATCACTGAGATGTTCTGAAGTCCTAATTTTTCATTCAATAAGAACATAATTGTGCAGAGTTCCAAATTTTAAATAATTTATTTACTAAATACCTCCAAATCTATAATTATGTATTTATATATATATATTATATAATAGATAGACGAACTAAATAATAGTAAGGAGTCAGGATAAAAACAATAAATAAGACTGTATTGTAATGTAAACGAGATGAACGAATAAAATAAATCTAGAATGACCGGTGTATTGAAGTTGGCCACTATCTATGTCAAGATCGTGGGAGAAGCAGTGATATCAGCAGATATCTTGGAGATATCAGTGGAATATTGTCAATCATGCATAAAATAGTCTAGACAAAAAATATATATTTCTCCCTATTTTTGGTACCCACTTTATAGGGGCTGGATGAGCCCTGAGAGCGTTTAAAATCCATTTCTGGCTGCTAATAGATCAAATAAAAGTCTGCTCATCACCAGGATTTAACCTCAGGACCTTCGGCGCTCTACCAAGGAGTCTCACCTCTACGGTATAGAATTGTCAATTATACTATTATGCAGTAATTTTATTAATTCTTTTGTGCGGATAGAATGAGAAGGTCATTAAAATCTACTACTTACTTTAACATAATTAAATCGTCTGTATATTACTGTTTTATCACCCAATCTGTCTCAACGTTATCAACTGGGAAAGGGATGATTAATAAAAAAAAATTAAAATAAAAATAAATTTTATTTTAACTGGACTGCGCCGGAGTGCGATGTTTTGACAATAAAAGGTGATACATTTTAATTGGTGATTGTTGCACCAAATACATAATCAAAATTATACAACTGTAATTTCTAACACTTAGTTTTTTGTATATTGTGAACTTCCGTTAAAAATAATTAAAAAAAAAACACTTCATAAATGAAAGAATGAAAATTTTATTCTAAAGAAAAAATTAAAACTATAAACATTTTTAAACTGGTCCAATTTTATTTTATTTTATTTTATGCGCATAAAACCGTAATACAATTCGTACGAACCCAGGCAGATGTAGATTCCGTATGAAATCAATCTTCTAGCTTCCGTATCTGAATTGTAAAATTCATTATTGCTCGTCTGAGCGATGAAAAAGGTGCTCGGCTGAGCGATGAAGAAGGTGCTCGTCTGAGCGATGAAAAGGTGCTCGTCTGAGCGATGACAAAAAAAGTGCTCGTCTGAGCGATGAAAAGGTACTGAGCCGGCCGGCTGTTAGCACTGAACTGGTCATAGTCCCAGAGTTGTAACAGGACGGTTCACATGTTGTTGACGATAAACATGGACTCTAATCCTCGATTCTTCCTTCCTATTACTGTTGTTATTACCTTATTATTATTATTATTATTAAATTAAAAGACCTTTCACTAAATACATATAAATGTAACCTTATATAAACAAACATAAATGTAAACATTAAACAAAATTTTAATGTGACCTAATTAAAAAAAATAATGCGATTCGGTCCCGAACATCCCGCCCACCAAAATTTCCATGAGATTTTATGGAAATTTGAACCTTCATGGCTATCCATCAGCTTCAAAGTTAAGAAGCGGAATTAAGTTGACAACAGGACGCTGGAATTCCCTATTAATTGTTTTAATGGTGACTACTCTGACTACGTCATCAGCACCTTTGTGTAAGGCTGTTATACGTGCCGTTGGCCAGGAAAGGGGCGAAGCTGTTTTGTCATGAATTAAAACCAAGTCACCAATTTGCGGTGAATACGTAGCTTGTTTTGTCCATTTGATTCTTTGCTGCAATGTGTTCAAATAATCATGACGCCATTTCGTCCAAAAATGTTGAGTACGTTGCTGAATCAGCTGCCATCTGCTGAAACGATTTTCAGCCGCATTCGTCCAGTCATGAGTGGGACGAGACGTTAAACAGTCGCCTATTAAAAAATGACCTGGAGTTAGGTATTGGAAATCTTCTGGCTCAGATGATAACGGATATAGTGGGCGCGAGTTCAATATGGCTTCAATCTGGACTGCAATTGTGTAAAATTCCTCGAAGGTGTATGGAGTAGAAGATAAAATTCTTGTTAGATGGTGTTTTACTGATTTAACCCCTGCCTCCCATATACCTCCAAAGTGGGGAGCTGCAGGGGGGTTAAAGTGCCAAGTTATTTCTTTCTCTACCAAGTGATTTACTATGGTATGTTGATTAGCAGGTATTCCAAACCATTTTGAAATTTCCTTCATCTCCCGAGCTTCTCCTACGAAGTTGGTTCCACAATCGGAATAGATGTTAATAGGTTTGCCTCGTCTGGCTATAAACCGATCTAGTGAAGCTAAGAATGCATCAGTGGTAAGGCTTGAAACTATCTCCAGATGTAAGGCTGTGGTTGCTAAGCATATAAATAAGCATATGTATCCTTTGGTGGTAGGGGAATTCCTTCTTGACGAAAATTTCAACTGGAAGGGACCGGCATAATCCACCCCAACATTTAGAAAAGCTCTTCCACTGGTGAACCGAGCAGGCGGCAAATCTCCCATCAAGGGGGGCGAGGGTTTCGCCTTTAATTTAAAACACTTGAGGCATTTGAATATACGGAACTTTATTAAACGTCTGGAGGAAAGAATCCAGTATTTTTGACGTAAAGCGGATTGGATCATCTGTAAACCCCCATGAAGTGTAATACGGTGGTAATGATCAACCAAAATGTTAGATAAGTGACATTTTTGGGGTAGTAAAACAGGATGTTTGCTGTCGTAGTGTAGATCAGAATGACGAAGTCGGCCACCCACCCTCAATAGTCCATGGCCATCAAGGAAAGGTGAGAGTCGTGCTAATTCCTTCTCATGGCATAGCAGAGCTGGCTCAGCGAAACGTTTGGGAAAATATTGTTGCTGGGTCCATTTAATAATGGTGACCTCGGCAAAGTGAATTTCGGGAACTGTAAAGGGTCCTATCGTTTTGATGTTGGATGTTTTTATGTTATTAATAAATCGAAAGAGATAAGCGACTACTCTTAATAATTTAGTGAATGAAGAAAACCTCTCTAACCAGATACACCAACAATAAGTGCTTGCTTGAACGTTTGATGTCAGAAGGATGTTCTTTTCAAGTTTAATTTCAGGGAGTACAACATTTGTATCAATATTGGCTGGTTTAGGCCACTCGGTTGTCGGTTGAAGTAGCCATTTAGGACCCGCCCACCATAGTGGGTATTTCAAAAAATTAGAAGGGGTCATGCCTCTGGAGGCACCATCAGCAGGATTATCAGATGAATCCACATGAAACCAATATGTCCGCTCGGTTTTCTCTAATATTTGTAGAATTCTATTTGCGACATAGATGTTAAGCTTATGGGGTAAAGTATTCAACCACCCTAACACTATAGTCGAATCCGTGAACATGTAAATGTCGTCAACATTCAAGCGCCTTAAAAATTCTTTTATAGAGTCATACAGTAGCGCTAAAAGGTGAGCTCCACACAGCTCGAGTCAAGGAATCGTAATGGTTTTAATGGGAGTGAGTTTTGTTTTGGCTTTAAGCAAAGAAACATGAACGTCTCCATTAGTATGTTCGACCCTAAGAAAAAGCATAGCAGCATAACCTCGTTGTGAAGCATCACAAAAGCCTATTAATTGGGTGTTGATAGCTGTTTTTAGTTTGAGACTTCTTGGTATTTGAATGCTTGATATTGATCCTAATTCTTTAATAAAAGTTGACCACTTGTTGTTAATGTCTGTAGGTATAGGGTCATCCCACTTCAAACGATGTTTCCAAAGTTCCTGCATGATCACCTTGGCATAAAACACTACGGGGGAGAGATAACCTAAGGGGTCGTAAATTCTGGCGATTGTGGATAGTATGGAGCGCTTAGTGGTAACTGTTGGTAAATCATGGATATGGTAAGAGAACATGTCGTTGGATGGGTCCCAGTGCATCCCCAAAATTTTAATTGAAAAGTCATCTTTGGGGTTCAACTTCACGGCCTGTTCACGATACTCTTCTGGGATCACGTTTAGAAGTGCTTGAGAGTTACTGGCCCACTTTCTGAGCTGAAATCCACCCTTTTCCAATATATCGATTAACTGTTTCTGAAGAATTAATGCTCCTTCTAGTGAATCCGATCCAGTGACGATATCATCAACATACATATCCTGGGACAAAGCTCGCACGGCTTCAGGAAAACACTTGCCTTCATCCATTGTTAACTGTTTGATGACACGTAAGGCCAAGAATGGCGAAACTGATATGCCATAGGTAACAGTCGTGAGCTCGAACTGTTTTAGCTCTTCGTGGGAAGCTGACCTCCAGAAAATATGTTGATAACAGCGATCATCTTTATGTAATTCAATCTGCCGGTACATCTTGCAAATGTCAGCAGTGAAGGCAATCTCGTGGGTGCGAAAGTTTATTATTATATCTGCTATGTCCAACTGCAGTTTTGGCCCTGCGTAAAGAAAATCATTCAATGAACCAAATTTACAACGCATTGATGCATCGAAAACCACTCGATGAGCGGATGAGCTATCCCTTTTGACAACACCATGGTGTGGTATTATATACTTGGCTTGATCAGTGGTTGGCCTCATTTGTCCCAATTGTCGATATTCTTCCATAAAGAGTGAATATGAATTTTTTAAATCTGGATTTTTTGAAAATTTAGATTCCAAGGAGAAAAAACGTTTTAAAGCCTGTTGGTTGCCATCACGCAAATCAGGTGGTGTACCTTTAAAAGGTAACCGAACCCCATATCGTCCAGACGGTAATCTATAATGAGTTTGGTCAAAATGAGTGTCGCACGCGACATCCTCAGGATTCGATGGAATATTTGGAGAAGCTGGTTCTTCCAGTTCCCAGAATTTTTCGATTAAGTTGTCAATTGTTGATGTGGATAAAATATGCAACGAAGCTGTGTAGCTAGGTTCAATATTGTGAATTCGTCCTAAAACCACCCATCCGAATACGGTGTTCATTAACGTGGCTTGCTCACCTTCGATTCGTCGTACTCCATTCCGAAGAATTTTCCAAAACAAATCAGCTCCCAATAAAATGTCAATTTCTCGAGGCTCAAAGAAATTAGGATCCGCTAAAGCATATGATGCGATTTTCTGTTGGACCCCACGGGGTACTTGACTCGTTGGCAATTTACCAGTAATATTCGGCACAACAGTTGCTTGCGTGGATAATAAAGGACCGTGTCTGTTTCTTGGCTTTAATATGCAACGAGCTGTTCCTATTCCCTCCGTTAGATGCTGCCCCACTCCTGAAAGATTTCTTTTAACTTTCTCAATAGGGAGATGAAAAGCATTCGCACATGATTGGGTGATCAATGTACACTGTGACCCGGAATCTAGGAGGATGCGAATTGGTTTAAACATCGACTTATTATCCTGTAAATGCACGATAGCCGTACTTAGCAATATGTCATTGTTGTCTTGGCAAGCATGTGTCATTACTGAAGAACATGTTTCAGGTGGATTTTGATTGGCCACAGGTGTTACGGCATCATTTGCTTGGCTATTAAATTGGTTATTTCGGCTCGGGAAATGCAGCAGTGAATTGTGAGATTTTTGACAATATGCGCAACATGTTTTGTTTTTACACTCTTGAGTTGAATGAGTCAAGGTGAGATGATAGCGACAACCTGGGTAATTCTTTATTGATTCAAACCGTTCTTTGGCAGTCATTGCCTTGAAACGAGGGCAGCTCGTTAAATAATGGTTTTGTTTGCATAAAAAACAAGTACGTAATTGTTTATTCTGTTGAGAATTTGGTTGCGTTGAAACGATAAATGAATGGCCTTTGGGCTTGCGGTTGGTATTTTCTTGAATTTTATTATCTTCGGATAGGCATGAAGATAATTCCAGGACTATAAAGATATTTCCAGAACTTTACATTGCTGAGTCACAAACTTTGTAAGTTGGTCAAAGGTAGGGAACTCGACGTCAATATGTTTTTGTTCGAAAGCTCTTTTAGTTGATGCATCCAAACACCGCATGGCTAAGCTGAATAGAATAAATCCAGTTTCATCCGCCAGGTGTAGCTGCTGAAATTGTGTTACATTATCCACCATGCAATCCAAGAAATGCCTTAAGGACGATAACGTCGGTGATCCAGTTATTGGCTTGAATGCTAATAACCGTTGAACATAAAGAGAGGCTAAAATGCGTTTATTATTGTATCGAGTAATAAGCCTTTCCCAAGCCAAGTCATAATTCAGCTCCTGAATTGGGAGATTTTTAATAAGATTTAGAGCATCATCTCTTAGAGTCGAATTCAGGTAATGAAATTTTTCAATTTTATCTAAACCGTCATCCTTGTGAACTAGAACTTCATAGGTATCGCGGTAGTGAGGCCAATCAATGGGATTTCCATTGAAAATTGGGAGATTAATTTTGGGCAAACGCCCTCGTGGATTTCTGGAGTCATTTAATGAGGCAGTTGCATTTACCGATTGGTCTGTCGAACCAATTCGTGTTGTTTTGGCATCTTCCTCGGTTAGACGTTTGTACAACATTTTACATTCATAATAGTAACGGTCGGAATTTTCCTTTCTTGCTTTCTCGTTTTCATCGGGATATTCTTTTTCACGACCTCCTTGAAAATACATTTGTGTAATTTCTTCTTGGGTTTGATCCATTTGTAGCCGAAGGGAAGTTAAATCATCATACATGGCGTAAAAAAGTGGTTTGTGTGAAGCATCGGTGGCAACCCGTCTTCCTTGGTCTGTCACTCCCTTGATTCTGGCTTGAAGCGTTGATAACTTCGACTTTAAATACTTCAAATGTTTTTCAATATCTATCTCAGTAGCCATGTTGAAGAAGAAAAGAGAAGGAAAAAGAGAAAAAAAAATTATTATTGGAAGGTTCAATTCGAAAAAATTCTCACGTTAATAAGAAGGTAAAATTATGATTCAGAGAATACTGTGAATGAACAGAATGTTCGAGCCCACGCGAACTAGAATTTTGTTGTTGAAAATATTACAATCATTACCTAATAAAAAAGAAAAATATTCAATAAATAACTTATAATATAACCTTTTTGTCACACCACCGCAATCCGGCCCGGAGGACCAAATGTTTTATCACCCAATCTGTCTCAACGTTATCAACTGGGAAAGGGATGATTAATAAAAAAAAATTAAAATAAAAATAAATTTTATTTTAACTGGACTGCGCCGGAGTGCGATGTTTTGACAATAAAAGGTGATACATTTTAATTGGTGATTGTTGCACCAAATACATAATCAAAATTATACAACTGTAATTTCTAACACTTAGTTTTTTGTATATTGTGAACTTCCGTTAAAAATAATTAAAAAAAAAACACTTCATAAATGAAAGAATGAAAATTTTATTCTAAAGAAAAAATTAAAACTATAAACATTTTTAAACTGGTCCAATTTTATTTTATTTTATTTTATGCGCATAAAACCGTAATACAATTCGTACGAACCCAGGCAGATGTAGATTCCGTATGAAATCAATCTTCTAGCTTCCGTATCTGAATTGTAAAATTCATTATTGCTCGTCTGAGCGATGAAGAAGGTGCTCGTCTGAGCGATGAAAAGGTGCTCGTCTGAGCGATGACAAAAAAAGTGCTCGTCTGAGCGATGAAAAGGTACTGAGCCGGCCGGCTGTTAGCACTGAACTGGTCATAGTCCCAGAGTTGTAACAGGACGGTTCACATGTTGTTGACGATAAACATGGACTCTAATCCTCGATTCTTCCTTCCTATTACTGTTGTTATTACCTTATTATTATTATTATTATTAAATTAAAAGACCTTTCACTAAATACATATAAATGTAACCTTATATAAACAAACATAAATGTAAACATTAAACAAAATTTTAATGTGACCTAATTAAAAAAAATAATGCGATTCGGTCCCGAACATATGTATTGTTATTTTATTTTATTTTTTTCTGTTTCACCCTCTTTGGGGTACGTTGGATCGATTATACTTGGTACCCAGTATTTCTTCATTCTTTCTAATCTTCTTTTCCTCTCTTCGTCCAAAATTTTGGGTTTGGATTTTTGTGTAGATTGGTCTTGGAACCTTATGTTTTTATCTTTAGTAATTAATTTAGCTGTTCGATTAATTAGTGCATTTTCTGAAATCTTTAATTCTGCTAGGTATTTCTCAGTTTCTTTAAACCAGTTGGGTTTTGTTTTGCGGTTACTGAAGAAGTCAAAACTTGTTTGGTTGTTCTGTTAGGGTTCATTCTGAGAAGATGAACATAAAAATGGTATTCTTCTTTTTTGCAAAGTATCTGAAAGTTTTTCAATTTTCTTGTACAAAGCATCATTCTTGATATATACTACGAGAATTTTGATTTTTTAAAGAGAGTAAAAAATCCTTGGTTATGCTATCCTTTTGAAAAGAACTGTGAAATTGTTAAACGGCTTGGGAGGTGAGGTCCCGAGCCTGTACGATGTCAGGTACTAGTTAAAAATTCCTATCCTAATTAAACCTGAATAGGGAAAATTCCCACTGCAGCATCGTCCGATGAGCCATAGCAGTATATAAGTGACGTTTGTCTGTTTGTTCATTTAACGTCCATTTATGCTGCTATATGCTGCTATAATCGGCTACAGTGGGAGCTCTAAATTTTGCCTATCCAGGTTGAATTAGGATAGGGGTTTTTAACGAGTACCTGACATGAGACTCGGGACGCCCGTTCAACGTCTCTTCCGAAGGACGGGGTAACTAAGGATTTTTACTCCCTTAACAAAATCCTACCGCCAGCTGCCAGGCTACGAACCAGCCATCTTGGGTTTAGTAATTTGTTACGCTAAGACTAGACCACCACTAGACCACAGGTCGCCCTTAAAAGTGACGTTAAACAGACAAACAAGAATGAATCCGAGCAGAATGATAAAAAAGTCATTAACTATCTTAAAATGCTGAAAATGGCCAGGATGTGGATTAAGGAAACTAAAAAGGATACTGAAGAGCTGGAGGTCTCTCGGGATGGTGTTGAAAGAGGTTCTTTACGTAGGCTGGAATTTGAGAATAAACCAGGTTTTCAAAAAACACCAAACAGAAAGAGGGTGATATATGGACGCTGGATAGCCAAAAAGATGGGGAGGAAATGAAAGACATGTGGAACAAAGGAAAAGGACAGATTAAAAAAAAAGCTATAAACTTGTAATTTAAAACTTTTGTTCCCATATGGATATATGTATTTTATGTTAAAATAAATTTATTTAACCCTCAAGTACTGAGACATGGCCCCTGGGACCTTTTGGTACCTATTTTCTAGAATTTCCCACCCTTCCGATTATGGGAAATCCCCGTATGACCGTCCTATCTTGCTAGTGCCATGTTAAGTGTGAAAGTGGAAAACTGGTTCTAAAGTTTGTTCACAAAATAAAAGCAACACATGGACCGTACCTCAATACTTGTATGACATCTATGATTTTTCCATGATAAGCTTTCATTTAATGTTTTATATTTATATGTGAATATAAATCAGTGATCTTTTAATTGTATAGATGGTATCAAAATATTTAATTTGAGTTTTTCTTATTATTTATTATTTCATAGATTATTTTATATTAATTTTTAGTTATATTACAATTATGGAACCCCAATATTGCAAAACAATAAAAGTTATTAAGACCTAGGATTTTGTGACAAAATACGCCTCTTGTTAGATGAAATGCGAAAATATTGCTATATATGCCCAACTTAAAAAAATGAGAAATATATATTTTCTTTGTGAATTATGGGAAAAAAACAATATGCTTGGATTGCTTCAAGAAACTGTGTCAATTTCTTGAAATATTGATAATTTTAATTTCCAAGATTATATTTATTTTCATTAATAGGTTTTTAATTGTTTAAAAACTTTGTGTGGGAAACGCAAGAAGGTTCACATACGTAATAGTAAGCAATTCAATGTTTAAATACTTTATTTTGTATTTATTAATGAATTTTTAAATCAGATGATCCGTGGGAGCCTGTATCAATACTAGCCTAAGGAAGCACTATAACAGTACTTGAAGGTTAAAATAAATGTTTTTCAATATAATAAATTTGAAGGTTGAAAACCGCTACGTGTTTCGTATTTTTTGAGTTTATCGCTATTAGGTTAGGCTCGTTGGGACAAACACAACGTGGGGAGAACAGCTGGTAAGCGACACGACACGGTAACAACTGTGGCAGGAATCACTTGAGAAGTTGCTTGATTTACAGCCACTCTATGCCATCGAGTTGACACCATCAGTTCACAACTTAGTCCTGTCATCTCCTCTCTTGTTGCAGCTCCTCGTCCTCACATCGGAGGCCGATATCGTTGAAATAAACGTAACGGATAGGGACACAATGCGTCGTTTTGAAAAAATTCAATAATTATTAGTCATAATTTCATAAAAATGCTAACTTCCATTCATTGCAGTGATAAAAATAAATCGATACAACGTGTTCAGCTATACATTATAGACAAATCCGTAATTGAAAATGATATTTAACAATTACAATATTGAGAGCTTCAAGACACGTTATTTAAGGTAAGTTTATTGGGTTAAATTTAAAACGATGTTGGAATCATAGATATCATGTACAATATCAATAAAAATGTATATTATGATTTATAAAAAATCAAAGTCACTTTTAGTATTTTTAAGAGGATATTGATAGCTAACATAAGTTTTTGCCATATTGTTGTGTAGTAATGAAACTTTATACACTACGTGCTCAACACTTGACAAAAATACTCATTAATCTTGAAAATAAACTAAAATCTCCAGCGTTCAAATTCATTTATTATACAACTGATCTCAACAGCTGAAAGTAAATTAAAAAGAAAAGTAGATAAAAATATGTATAATATATGTTTATGTACAATTATATAATAGATAGAAAAATTGAATACAAGTAAGCTGTCAGGATAAAAATAAAATGGATTGGAACGTTAATGTGATGCAAGAGTAAAAAAAATCATAATGTATATATCCATTAGAATGAAAAATATTTTTTATATTCCGCCTCCGGGGAGGATTTCGAAGGCTTTGTCCATCTTCCCCGCCACCCTCAGGTGAAAAGCAAAGCAGGATTCCAGGAGGTCCTGGCGCGTCTCTCTCTGCTATGTCATCGCAAAAATCCAGGTATGAATGAAAATATCACCTATTATATTCCATATCACAATAAAGCATTCACATCTGTGACAATAATGTACATGTATTGTACATAACAATTCAGTGAATCTATTTTTAAAGAATTTGATGACAGCAGTAACGGTTACGTTAATTATACTGATGACAAATAGTCCTATTGATAAATCCAAATGAATTCAATCAGAGTTTTTAAATCCTGGAAAGCTTTTTGCGATTACTATGGAAGACAGAATAAATCAAAGGAAAAATATCATCAGCAATAACTAAAAACGGGGAAATAGGACCCCAAAATTACAAATTAAAGAATACAAACCTTCTCAATTAAAGATAACTTCAACATAAATTATCAATTCGAATAATACAATTTCAGATTTCTTTACAAATATCCTCACAATATAAAACATATTTTAAAAATTTTATTTAATTTTTTTTCGTAAACTTAGAGAGTTCTTTCTGTCTTAATCACATATATATATATATCATACAATTTTAGATGAGACCTAAGCAACTAGACTAAAACTACAAGGTTATATCTGCATAGATTTCTTTTGAAATTCACAACATTTAGTTGTAATGGTATTGAATATAATCTTACAAACATTACCAATATATTGGCGTTGTATGGATGACTATTTTATTGCACTATGTAAGAATAAGGAGATGCCCAAAAAAGCATCCCTTGATGCTATAAGTAACTGATAATTTAAAAACGTTTACTACTATAAATAAAAATAAACCATTTTTGTGGTTCATTATATAGCAAACGTTGTTCTCATACATTTTACAATAAAAACTAACTTTTTAATTAGGTTTACGTAAAGCCAAGACTTTTACCTCACTTTCAATATAACAATTAATTACACCAGCAGACTATATTTAAATTTACCAACATATTCTTAAGCGCCGACAAACACAAAAATACATTACGCATTGTTGTTCGGTATTGCGGGTTTAACATCAACCGATTACTGCAGGCAACCGGCTGGTTGGACTTCAACCACTTTAACTACATTTTTTACCAGATTTTGAGCTAACCTAGGTAGGTAGGTTTTAGAATCCCTTGGGCACTAGAATTATCAATACAATTTAATAAGTTTTAATGCAACACTTCACATAATTGTTCTCTATCAAATTAGGAGAGTGAGGTAGACTTACTGTTGTGTGGGTTTCTAGATACTTAATCCATAAAGTAACAGAACTTGGTGGTTATACCTGCTCCTGATTGTTTGGTTGTTGGTATAGTAACAGTATGTACGGTACCTATAAAGAACTTAAAAAAAACATCTAAATGTTGCAATGATTTTACAAACTTTTTCCTCACCCATAGCATTAACTTTATTTCTTATATATATATATATATATATATATATATATAAATATATTTATCTTCATTCTTTTTAACAACAAACAATTAACAACAATTTTACATTTTCCAAATAGTGGCACGTGTCAATTTAAACTTTAATATTTCGTTTCTAGTATATGCTCTATATTTCCGTTATATTTATTAATGTATATAGCATTTTTTTTTCTGTTCCCTTTTCTCCTTCATTGTCATTTTTATTAGGCCATTTTAGTATTAATTATACATAACATTTATTTTATTTTATCTTACAAATCAGTTGGTTGAATATTGTTGACTGGTGTTGAGTCGATGTGGAGTAAGTACATCACCAGTCCAGTAGATTCCAGGTATAAATATTTAAAAATAATTAAGCCTACACTTAAATGTACGCTTACTTGTAAAAAAAAAAACCTGTACCACTACAACTCGTGAACGGGTCTGGGGTTCAGTACAGTACTGTACTGTTTCATGGACAACGGTAGTGAAGGAAGGTGATTTGTCGTAGATCCCGCTCAACTGTCAGATTTAACCCCTCATATTGGGTACCCACTTTATAGAGGCTGGGCTAGCCTATATGATCCCGCTGCAAAGAGACTAAATAAAAGTCATGGCTTGCGGCGGGAATTGAACCAAGATTTCGGCATGGCAACTCAGTGCTCTACCACTGAGCCACTCCACTCCCTTACTAAATGTACGATTACAACTACCTTAAATAATAATTTCAGTAACTTAAAGCCTTTGTATTCAGAACTGACCTTATAACATTCATTGGTCTTTGTGCATGACCAACATTACAACAGAAACAATATTCCGTAGGCTAACCACCGCTAAAGTAAACCCGGTCCGAAATGATTCGATCCGACAGAGGGACCGCCTCGATCCGGTAGGCCCAATCCCGAATCACCGTTTTAATGAATTGCTTCCGGCGTCTTTCCGTCTTATTATGCAATTTAATTCCTTTTCCCTTTGACAAAGGTCCTCGGATGCTGGGGAGGGCACAAAGGCTCCTAGGCCATTATTAATATTTTCCTCATTATTTATAATATTAGTGAATTATAATTTAAATTGAATTGTACGTTATTTAGCTTATTTACAAACAATTATTAAATGCAGTTTCCATCATTTCTTTATCTGGATTATAAACCAATAAAAAGGCATTTATATAATTCACCACCACCAACATAAATTTAACAATTTTATAATCTAATTTATTTCTATTGGTAAATAGCTTCTAACAAAATGGAATAAATATTGAAGAAGACATCTCGACCTCTGATATTTGGAGGCAAATCTTGCTTTGGCGAATAATTATTTCATAAGTTAATTGTTTAGTGGAAAAGAAAATTCCCCGTGGCACATTATTATTAAACAAAAAACTTCCTTATTCCAGAATTGTTAAAGAACTATTTATTTAGCTTTGTTTTAAAATTTTAAGTACGCAAAGCTTACTTGAAGCTTACTAAGGTGATACTTGGATAATAATGTAATAATACATAATAAATTATGTTTAGTGGAGTCCAAGGAATATAGTCCTAAGTTAAGGGAACTTAAAAAGAGAGATTGTATGTGGTCTGAGTAGCTCCAAAATAAAAATTGTCTAAGCCTGTTATGTTAAAATAACGTTTTCATGAAAAATAAACTCACCTGAACTGTCAATATTTATTAATATTCTACACACGTTTATTTTTAGTATTTTCCTAAGGTTATATTTTCTTAAGGTTATTACTAAGGTTTTATATTTTTTTAAAATAAGATTGTAGGTCTAAATGACCTAATTGATAAAAATAAATCCGTTCAATAAAAATAATTAAACACATTATTAGAATTAAATAAATGGATAAAATTAAACCACTAAGGTGGTTGATACTTTTAGAAAAAAAATCCTTACTGATTTAATATGAACGAATAACGTCTTATTGGTTATTATCGAAGCCGGAATCCTTCCACTTACATATCGTCGCCAAAAACAAGGAGCTAAGTATATAGCAAAAATATACACGCAACCTGAAAATCCAGTTTACTACTCTTTATTCCAAAGAATAAACGAGAACAAGTATAGGAGGCTGAAAAATCCCTCCCTCCCATTGTGGTACAGAATGAGAAATGTCATCTCCGAATTAGTAAAATACCAGCCAAAAAATGCTCAAAGAAAAAAGCTAGCTCCATGGACGTTATCAACTCCACACATCAACTGCAAAATGTTGAAATTTTCCAAGGCGAGAGAATGTTCCCCACAAGAGATTTCACAAGCCTTCCTTGGTGAACTGAATAACTACCAATTTAACAAAATCCTGTTTACAGATGGTTCTCGTACCAATGACTCTACGTCGTGTGCTGTGTATACTGGCGACACAACTTTTAAGTACAAGCTCAACAGTAATTGCGGCATCTTCACAGCTGAATTGACGGCTATTCTTAAGGCTCTCCAAATAACCCTTACAACAAAAGATCAGTCAACAATAGTTTGTTCTGACTCGCTGAGTGCCCTCAAAGCAATGGCTAACACCTTTTCAGATAATCCCCTCATACAGGAAATTTACCAGGCCTTAAAACAAATAGCAGACTCGTTAAGAAAAATAACTTTTTTTGGGCCCCCAGCCACTCAGGAATACTTGGAAATGAGAAAGCCGACAAAGCAGCATCAGAAGCCCATTTATTAGAAGAAATAACGCTTTCTTATACCCCACCTTCAGATTTATTCCAACAAATAAAAACAAATATCCAAAGCGAATGGCAATGTACTTGGACATCGCTAGAAGACAATAAACTCAAAATAATCAAACCGACTATCAGTAGCTGGGTATCATCTTCCAGGCAGTGTAGAAGTAGTTATTACTCGCCTTAGGATTGGTCACAGTCGTTTGACCCACGAATACCTGATAACAAAGAAAGACCCACCTCAATGTACACTGTGTAAGGTGACAGTTACAGTGCGCCATATCTTCGAGGATTGCCCTAGGTACAGTGGAGTGATGGAAAGGTGTGGTGTACCTCGGCAGATGCAAAAGGCGTTGGGGGATAACGAACAATGTTTAAATAATGCGTTAAAATTTATTAAAAACACCAATATATACCAGTCAATTTGACATATACATTTACACGTTTATGTGTATGTGTGTATGTGGGTTTATGTATGTGTGTTATATGTGTGTATATATATATATTGTCGGTGTGTATAATGTTATATGGATAATATAAATTCTATATTATATCATAAATCTTATATAATTATGTATAACGTTTTATTTTGATTTAAACAACTTCATATAAGTTACATTTCTATTATATGTTTAATATGTTAATATGGTTTTACTATGTGCCTAATGTTATGTTATGGTATGTTATTATGTAAATATGTAACAATATTTTTACTAAGTCTAATAAGGTAACAAGAATATATAAATGTAATTATGTAGGTAATGTAAATATGTATATTCTCTAGTGGTAATTATGTAGATACTGTAAACATTTATACTCTCCAGTAGTGAGGGCAATAATAACCATTTGTAGTTGTTTGCCCTTAAAAAAAATAAAACAAACAACAACGTCTTATTGGTAAGCAAAGAATCTTAGAACGAAAATCACCAGCCTACAAAACCGTTAGCCTATATAAAATATATATATATATATAGCTACTGTAGATGAATATACTTTCATTTAAATTAAATAGAAAAGCATATTTATTTAAATTACCGATCATGTGAAAATTATGTGATCTGCACTACGGATTTTTTAATGACAGAGAAATGGATCAAGATATAGAACTTCTTATCAGTAAAATTAATTATATCATTTATTGATCTTTGCTATAATTATAAATTATATAATATAACTTGTGCACATTTCTTATTATGATGTTCAATGTTAATGTTGAAAAAAATGTTTTGTTTTTTTAAAGTGTCGGTTAAACTAAAATGAAAACTGAATTCACCTTTGTGTATATATATATATATATATATATATATATATATATATATATATATATATATATATATATAATTCAATATGTATAATAAAATTCTAGATTAGATAGGTCTATTTCCACTTATAGATAAGAATGACGTACTGCTCACTGTATCTCATAGACATAGGCCCGACTAACTTCAGGAACCTGGAAGTTGCAACAGTTAAGTCGGGATATTAAGGCTGTTGACTAAATTGTGAAGTTGCTCTCACTTATCGAGCCTGCTCAGGAACTGTGGACACCAACCACCAACTGTGGCGCGTCATTCCCGGTTAAATAGTTGGCTCCATTAGTTGTCCATTAGGACTATCACAGTTCCCGGACTGTCCACTATCTTGCCTATCAATGGAATTCAGTCCTCTCGGACCAAAATAGATGAAAACCGCGTACTTGTTTATCAGCAGATAAGAATGTTATCCACCATTGTTTATAACCAGAACACCAATAATTTTTATTTTGATAACACCTAGCTATTCGGGCTAATGGGAATTGAAATATATAAAATTTAATAATAAAATGCCAATTCTAGACTCCTCTAACCGCCTTTCTCTTCTTATATATATATATATATATATATATATATATATATATATATATATATATATATATGCTTATATAAATGCTTTCCCAACACATTCAAAGAAAACATCTCCAATTCTATCCTTGCCAAAATCCATTTGATTACCCTTTTCATATAATTTGATCTTTGGAATTATTCCAAACTTCTAGAGTATTTCTCAACTTCTTCTTCTTTCGACGGCTATTCTCAAATTGTTATTATGTTCATTTTAAATAGTCAACAGCAAGGGAATAAGTTTAAAAAAAATCAAAACAATTTAAATTTTAAAGTGCAGAAATTTAAATAGGCCATGAAGAAAACTAACAAGTCAAAACACTAAAACACAATACAGAAAACACTTTAATAATGCGCAAACAACTAGCTCAAATCAGACGAGTGATAAGAAGAGGTTACACGCGATAAGGAAGTAGGTTTCATGGGTTCCGCCTTATACAAAAGTACCGCAAACTGCACCTCATATCTTTGGAAAATTAAATCTATACGAAAGGTTTATAAATCACGTAAATAATGCTATAGGAGAATATTCACAAATTGTAAGCAGGATTACAGAACTCTGTTAACATTAAAGTTTGATAAATTAATAAAATTTTATGAATATTTAGGCTAAATTGGTTAATATTATAATGCATATAATCTCTGTACCTACTTATCCCCAAAACGCATTTTCCTTATTTCACCTAATTTTGAATTATAAATTATCCATAATGTACTACAATTTTCCCCAATTTTGTTGGCATTAGGATATAAATAAATAATTAGCCTTATGTTAAACTAGCTGATGCATAATTTAAAAATAAAATACTAATATAAGACAAGGAAATATAAAAGTTAATCATGTTTCTTTTTACGTTATTACTAAAATGATTTTTTCATTTTCAATGATGAAACGTAGCCGTTTCATACAATGCCAACCTCTGTGGAAGGCTCAGACGAGTTTAACTTAAAATATTTCAATATTCGAGTTTTATTTAAAATATTAAAAGATAAAAGTCATTATGTAAGTGGCCATTGGAGAGAGGAATACAGTTTTCACGATATTAAAAAAATTAATAGGAGCGTCTTTTTTAAAATATATGATTTACTTTTTGGACTGGGTTTTCAAAAGATGGCTCAATTAGTTAAAGAAATTCACATGGATTTCGGAATCTTTACTTAACTCCTTTTACCATTTGCGAAAAACATGTCCCTCTTCTCATTGATGACAACACGGACTAAAACCATAGCATCTTGCCTGCCATTTTATGTTCGAAAAAACATCATATGGTCAAAAGAACATCCAATTGGTACATTTTTCCGTTGTGAATTTAAAATAATCGAAGAAAACTGTTTCCGATGGTCTCAGTGAGTCGATTTTTGTGGGTGTTGTTTAAGCTTCAATTCAAAGTTTGTTCAAACATGTAAAATTATTTAAAGGAAACATTGGAAATTCTGTATTGATGTGAGACTTATATTTACGCCTCGGAAAATATGTGTACACAGGTAGGTAGGCAGGAGAATATGCACCGTACAGGTAAATAACTCTGATTTTAATAGGAATTTAAGAAAGACCTATAATTTAGGCCTTATTTTTAAACTAGCCAATTTGAAGAAACTGAGTCGTTTGACGGACATGGTTCAAACTTGCTTTCGTTAAAAGAAAAAACCTACAACAGCTGTAATCTGTGGAGAAATAGCAGAGCCAATATAGCGCATGTTTACAAAGTTATTTCATACAGCTTTCAGAGCTTATCGGTTTTACAAATAATGGGGTAGTAGAAGGTTAACATAGTGTAAACCTAAAGATCATTATATAATTTCCTAAATGATAATAAATAAATGTTGCAATTTTATTACATTGTGATAGTTGTGACAAGAACCGACTATGACCACATCAGTAATGTAGTAAGAGAGATAACTTCATACTGGCATCAATTTACATAAAACGTTGAAAAGTATTAGTAGATACCTTAAATTCCAATAACAATTATTACATTATACAACAAATAGTAAAAATAATGTATAATTAATAATCATCTTTAATTGACCATTTTTCGAACAAAAATATGATTTTTTTATATCTCTAGAAGTTTGCTTAAAATAGCTGAAAAATTAAATTGTCTACTTTGAATATAGATTAATTACTTCATTTAATGTATACGGCCCTTGTTGCTATTCGATTCACACTTGGTTCACTAATGACAATTAATTGAATACTGCAAAGCCTTTTAATGAGAAACAAACAGCTCTGTACAAGATGTCATTGAGACTCAAGAGATATAGAGAATAACACAGTCACTGAGTTGGGTTAATTAATTCATGGAGATGGTGTGCTGCAAGCTAATTATTGATGGTCATTACTTTCTTGTCAATAACGAATTTTATCCCATTAAATAAAGTTGCTCAAACATTGCCCATATAAAGCTAGGCTTCATGTATATTACCTAAATATATAAATATACCTAAATTATACTTAATTAACTACTCGCCGTTTCAAACTACTTCAACATTTCCTAGCTAGACGCTCTAACCTCCCAATTAAATACTACAAATAAAGACTCCTATACATGATTACTATAAGACCCATTTAGACTTAAGGAGTAGAGCACTGAGGCTCCACTAAGCCATAAAATTCCTCATGTATCCAATGCTTGTTAAAATCCTCAATACTCATTATTTCGTTACGAATAAAGTCATCCATAATGATCTTAAAGCCAAATGGTTGTTGTTTATATGACCCGAATCCGATATCAATCCTATCATGAGAAAATTTATTTCACTCAAACACGCTAGTTTCAAACCTACCAACCTCTTCAATTGTTAATATTCCTCCTAGGCATCTGAAAAGATCATGGCCTCGTGAACTTTGGATTTGTTATTCGAGTACTATCAGTGGGTATGTTCTCTATTTTCCTTTATCTAGTGTCATGATTGTATCATTCATTCTATTTACTTATATGTATTATTGTTGTATTATTATAACACAGTTGTAAAATTCAATAAATAAACTTTTTTTGAATTAATAAAAGTATTTATTATAGTGAAGCGTTTATCATTAATGTATTTTTTTATATGTTATAACTAATTTCATTGAATTTGCCTTAGTTTATTTGTTTGTTTTGTAGAAACGCTCATTTTACGTATACAAAATTTTCATTTTTTTTTTTTACATTTCATTACAATGAAACTTACTTCAATAAGTGATCTTGCATATATCGAAGAATCTACTTATTCTTGGTCAACAGAAATACTAAATCAGCTAATTCTTAGTTTAATAACCGGTCAGCAGCATCCGCCTCCCAGCATTGTGGTCATTGTGTGCCATTGTGGCCATCCGAAGTTGGTTTATTATTTATTGTGCCTGAGTGTCGGCGTAGGCACACCAACTTTTCCAGGTTTATCGATTTATTGAGACTGTGGTTTCTACAACAGCTTAGCAGCAGCCTGCAATACTATTCAGGAGTTTTTTATAACCTAGCTCCTTAAATCAAGGACTCTTCTCGAATCTGCTCCGATGTAGTAAGACTTCTCATCAAGATTCCTTTTGTTTTATGAAAGTAACTATTATTCAGCATTTCTATTCCAAAGCTAATTTTTAAAATTCTCCAACATCATTTTTATTAGTTACTTTTTCATAGAAATGTTTTTTTCTTACCAATACATTCATACATTCAATTCATTAATTAATTTCATTCATTTGATAATTAATAAATCTTTATTACTTGTACAATAATACTTTGTAACTATTCTCTCAGTTTTTATATTTACCTAGGGGTCTTCCATTTTTAAGTTATTTTTGTATCACTCATATCCCTTGATGCCTATTTGTATTTTTTATTCTTTACTTGTATATTTAGCCCTGAAGAAGGCCCTGCAGGGTGGGTTAAAACGTTGGCTTTAAAACAAATAGTTATCCTTATTTAAGAAAATTTTGTTCACCTTCTTACGGTTAGGATTACGTTCTTCCTCATATTTTTATTATGGTCACTAAAATCTTTTTTAGAATCAATAAAGGATATTTTAAAATAAAATATTAAATTTGAACTATTTTATTATTCTTGGGATCTTCACTTAACATAGATGGTCATTTTTACGGTAGTTAAAATATGGAAGAAAGCAAAGTTCAATACTGAAAACCATCTGAAAGTAGAGTTCTTATAATACTATCACTAATATTAAGGTAATAAACAAACAAGTTTTTTATTCTTAAGAGTTCCATATATATTTATTGAATGCTTACTTAAACTGAGCCGAAAACTCCAGTTATTTAAGTATTACCATAAGAAAGCAATATTGCGTTGTAATTCTCTTGATTTTTTACGAAAACAGCTGAATTGATGGTACAGAAGGCTGTAGTAGGCTGTTCCATTAAGTATTTAATTATTCGAGAGCATTCCTGTTTTTAAATCCGAGTAAGTTTCTAATTGATAGATATGAATTGATTGATAGGGAAATTTAAACAATGTTTAGTAAAACTAAATTATTACAAGTAGTTTTTTTGGATATTCTTATTATTTTATCAGGTTTAAAAATGTAACTCAGTTCAATAAAATCACTGTTATTTTTTAACCGAACGAATAAAAAAGTTAAAATCTTAGAGATCTGCACGAAATGAAATCAAAATATCTTTAACTCAGATGAATAATTAAAAATTTGTAAAAAGAAACTTTAAAAGGGTTGTAGCTCTTAGTTGCGAAACCTTTTTATTTCGAAACGGTTTCAGTTCATATCGCTAAGTGATTATACTAATGAAAAATGTAAAAACTATGATGATAAACGTTTATATTAGATATGAAGATAATAATATGTGTGTTAAATACATGGTATCTAAACAATTAATTAAAGTCAGTAAAGAGAGGTGTGTTGTCACCGCCTTTCTGAAACAGAGGTCTCTCTCGTATTTCCCTTAGTGGCAGCCATATCGTTGTTAATTAACTACATTCAGAGCCTAATTAGGGCTATGGAATTATCAACTATTGCAGCTGCTCAAACGCGATTGTCACTTTCGGTATAAACGGTAAATACAATGCTGTATATATGTTCTCTAACGTATCCATACAGGAAAATACAAACTTGTGGTTTTTTATGCCTTAGATATTGATGATATAGACAGCCTATACCCCGAGTTATGAGATAACGCGATTTATTTTTTCAAAAATGTAATAATTGTTGTAACCGGGTAAAAATTTCGCTGCATTTTAGAGCCAAAGCAGGCACATAAAAAAACTATATCTATTTCGCAGGTGGTCGCTTCCAGTTGAGTTACAATCAGTTTTAGCTGTTTATTCGTCTCATTTTAATATTTTCCAAAACAAAAATAGTAAAAAAAAATTTATTTATTGATATTTACGACTGTACTAATTGTATTGATATTTACAATGATACATCAATTAAATATGCTATGTGATGCATAATGGCATGAGTTAATGATAAGTAGAGAAACTACCCACTGGTATTATAGGTGGCCATCTTCTTTTCAGACGCCTCGGAGGATTATAGGGAATTGAAGAGGAAGCTAGGTTTGAAACTTGAGGATTTGAGTGGGAATGAAGTTTTTTATGAAAGGATAGATACCGGGTTCGGACCAAATCAGCAACAAATGGGACATTAAGGTCGTTAAGGATGACTTTATTCTTAACAAAATAAGGAGCGTTGAGGATTTTACAAAGGATTTTGGATTGTAGGGATTAGATACGAGAAGAATTCGATGGCTTAGAGGAGCCCCAAAGCTCAACTCCGTAAGTCCAAATATGTCGTATGATGGTCATGTAGATGAGTCTTTTGTAGTTAATTGGGAGCTTCGAGCGTTTGTCTAGTAGGTGTTGAAGTAGCCTGAAACGTCGAGCGGTTTCTTGTCTTTTCAGTCCAGTATGTGGATTCCAGTTAATCGTTTGTCGAGATGCAACCCTAAGTATCGGATCTGTTCTACAGGCACCAGTGGGATATTATTAAAGGATACTGAAGGGCAGGAAGTCATTGGTTTACGACTTAAGGTAAAAGTGATTTGATCCGATTTTTGAGAATTTATTTTAATTCTCCAGTTTTGACACCATTCTTCAAGATCAGTGATATGGGATTGGAGGCTTTGGGATGCAATAACTGGATTGGTGTTGACTGATAATATACATATATCATAAGCAAACGTGGTAAGGATAGTATTAGGATGAGTTGGGATGTCACCTGTATAAACTGTATAAATGATTGGGCCAAGGATATACTACCTTGAGGATTTTTCAAAAAATAAAAATTATCCTGAGCTAAAGTATTGAAAAGAGGATGAGGATAATTATGGGTAATGAGAAGATTTCGGTAATTATTTCATCAAGAAATAAAGGTTTCAATAATATTTTTCGAAGTATAGATTATATATATTTATTGAAATGTCAATTTCTAGATGATATTATTACCGGAGTATACACATTTCCCATAATTACACTCACTTTTCCCTACTAAAGCTCACGGTAAGTTCTATTTTTGGAAAATATTAAAAGAGAAATGAATGAAAAGTTAAAACTTGTTGCGACTCAACACGATGCGACACCTTGCGGAATAATTAACAAAAAATTAATAACATATTCGATCATTAGTATCCCTTACCTTATCTTCTTATCTATGCCAAGAACAAATTTTTCCAAATCGGTCATTTTTCTTTTTCCTATTACTTTTCCCCTTCTAAGCTTTTCCTTTTTAGAGAGACATTGTTTAGGGAAAAAATCTAAATATATTCTTGCACCAAACTATAGTTTTTTATAAAAACAAAAAAAAAACGTGCCGGAAGGTGACAAATAATGATTCTTAACAAGTCATACTAAAGGATATTACATAGTTGAATTACTGAGGGCAGGAAGGAAGTGCAAGAGAATGAGCGGAAACAGAAACCGGAAATGACAATCTAGTGTAAAATAAAGTTAATAAAATAAAAACTAAACAAGAATATCGAAATAATGAAAATTATTTAAATAACTTGAATAAGCCAAAAGCGGAACATCAAAGTATCACTAGCATAGAATTTAACTAAGGTTACAATTTATAAGGAGTACAACAACCTATGACAAAGGAAACATAGCAAAATATGTACAAGATCTATATGTTAAAATTTTGCTACTCAATGAAATAAGAGATCTCTTTTTTTTCAATGATAATAAGATATTTTTATAATCTTCATTCATCTAAAAAAAATAAATAGTAATAATAAACCTGTACCAATACAACCCATGAAGGGTCTGGGGTTCAGTACATGGTAGATACTGTACTGTTTCATGGACAACGGTTCTGCAAGGAGGTGACTTGTCCTAGGTCACGTTCAACCGCCAGATTTTCCCCTCTTATTCTGGGTACCCTATTTTTATAATATTTTATAGAGGCTGGGTGGGCCCTTGGAGGGTACCAGATCCTATATGATCCATCTCCCACTCCAAACAGACTAAATAAAGGTCATGGCCAGCAGCGGGATTTGAACCAGGATTTCCGGCATGGCAAGACAATGTTCTACCACTGAGCCACTCCGCTCCCCTTCATTCATCTATGCAAATATAAAACATTTTTATATGCTTTATTCATCTAAGTGGGACAAAATTTTAAAAAAGGAGGAATTTTGAGCATTAAAAATTGAAATTTTTTACTATTGTGTGCTATAATAACACAGGCAAACAAAAATTTGTTTTTACTTTAATAGCTGATCTTTATAGATTTGTATGTACTGAAACTGAATCTGGGCTTATTTTTTTTGTATCACCCATAGTTTACCAGCAATATGCTTTGTATTAAACAGTATAAACACCAATCTAAACCCTTATACGGTATTCGGGGGAATTAATGAAACACTATGCTACATCATAAGAATGGTATGTATTTACAGTGGCTACTGAAAACAGTGGTATAATGTGCTAATACAGGTTTCACTTGTCAACTGGAATTGCTCTATACTTTCTTTCTCTTTTTTCTTTGAAGCTTCTTCTGTAGCTTTTTCTACGATGAGTCGCTTGATGAACTTCTCGGTGAAGTGACCAACAGTAGTCCCCCATCAAGTTGGTGTTCCAGCGGCCCTGGTAGCGTTTTTCCATCACTTTAACGTCTTGGTGAAAACGCTCACCTTGCTCCTCACTAACATCTCCGAAATTGTCCGGTAAGTAATCAAGGTGGGTGTTCAAAAAGTAAACTTTCAGGCTCATCAAAAATCCTAATTTTTTAAACTTCTGTAACATACTAGAACATACTCTAGGTCTTTTTCATCTCCCAAGAACTTTGTAGCGACTTGCTTACATGATACCCATGATTCTTTCTCCTTTAAGGTCATTGTGGATTTAAAGTTAACATCAAACATCAATTTTCTAAGGTCAGGTCCAACAAAGGAGCCTTGTTTTAGTTTAGGTTCTGAACGGCGTGGAAACTTTAGGTAGAGATACTTGAAACATGGTCCATCTTTAGGCAAAGCATTTACAAATAATTTCATGAGGCCTAACTTTATATGTAGAGGTGGTAGAAGTGCGTTTTTTTGGATCTACGAGGTTTTTCCGTAGAAAGACTTCCTCACAGGCCAGTTCTTACTGCACCAATGATGATCCCTAGCCCTACTGTCCCATTCACATAAGAAGCATTGAAATTTGATAAAACCACCTTGCTGTCCATGGAGCATGCATGTTATTTTTAAATCACCACATATCATCCAACCATGAGCAGAATAGCCTATTCGATTTAAGACTGTTTCTAGGTTTTCATAGTTTTTTTTCATATGTACAGAATTACCAACAGGAATAGATGCGTACATGTTACCATTGTGTAATAAAACAGCCTTTTAACTAGTTTTCGATGAATCAATAAACAACCTCCAGTCTTCCTTTTTGTATTCAATACCAAACTCATTCATCACACCGGGAATGTTTGAGCAGAACACTAAGTCATCTTCTTGTTCAAAAAACATGGAAAATTGTTGCTTTCTCTTCCTGTACACAAAAATGCTGGTTCCAACCGCCAACAAGTTCTTTTGTTTTACTCTAGAGCCAAGCAATTCAGCGTTTTCTTTCGTTAAGATCCCCAACCAAGTCGTTAAGTTGTTGAGTAGAAAGTTTAGGCTCTACATTTTTTGTAAAACATTGGAATTCTTTAAAAATGTAAAACATGTAAAAAAAAATCGATACAAATTATGACATGAATGGAAACAATCCAGACAAAAAGTTTTTCAACTAAAAATAGAAAATAAAAATACCTTTCAATATTTCTCATATTCGTGCTTATTTGGTAATTGGCAGGTATTTGGGTTCCCGTTTTTAGTTTGGAGACTTGAGGCTTTTTCTCTAGATTTTTCCCTTCTTTATCTTAATATATATATATATTTTGCTCTTCAATATTAAAAATCAACGAAATAAAAACAAAAATAAATGGAAATGTTTTAAGTTTCTTGGAGCTAATTTTTAAATATTCTAATAAAATATCTGATTCTCGGAAGAAATCGCATCTTTGAAAGCTACAAATCAAATCTTAAATTGTATTATTTTACGAGCATCATTAACAGCAGCAAAAAGTCTCTTTTGAGCTTTTACTCTTCAATATTAAAAATAAAAAAATAATTGCAATGATGTAAGTAATTGAAATATAGGAAAATTATTGGACTTAATACTTAAATATATTAATATAAAATATCTGAACCTCGGAACAAATCACATCTTTGAAAGTGTTTTAAATTGTATTATTTTACGAGCATCATCGACTGCAGCAAGAAGTTGTTTTATGAGTAATTATGATTTATGAAAAAGAAAACTTAGTAGTTTAAGAATTAATTTATTGTATAGTTTGTCAAGATAAACATAAAACTTTACACCTGAACTATCCCGGCCAATTTCTTCCAGGTAAGAAAGCAAACGTTAAATAAAATAAATTGGATTTGGGCTCCATCGTAAATATTCAGGAAATATGGGGACAAAAAGATGGAGGACACCTTTATGCATGGGCTGCCTTCCCCGCCCTGCCCAATTAGCCGGAGCCCTGGAAGAAACTATTTATGGGGCAATTCCCGGATCATCCCTTAGGTCTCCCGTTCTAGCGGCGGCCCTTTTAATTAAAAAACATATTGTATAAGGTTGCGGGTCTCGGCTTGTCATCCAGCCTAATGGTGGCTTTTTTGGGGGGAGGAGGGGGGTAAATTTTGAGATATATTTCATTTACATCTGTTTTGTATCGCTAAGCAAGAATTCCAAAATTTTAAGTGGAAGAAGCCGACATAAATATTTCAAAACTTACATATATTTCTAACACTTTAATAACTTTTTGATAAGCCGGAAATAATTTTTATATAATAATTAATAATTATAATATAATAATTTTTTTTTACCTTCAACACTTTCTAGACATACGCTATAAGCTCCCAATTTATTATAAAAGACTCATACACTCATGTGCTATTGTAGATCATCTATTATAAGACCTATTTGGAATTCTTGGTAGAGCTTTGTGTTTTCACTAAGTCATCGAATTCCTCTCGTATCCAATCCTTACAGTCCAATATTCTTCGTAAAATGTTACTTCCTTCATTGCGAATAAAGTCATCCATAATGATCCAAATAGACCATATGTTGCTGAATGCTATTCCTGATACTAGTCCTTTCATGACATATTTAATTCTCTCTCAAGCTCACTAGTTTCACCTCTACCTCTTCAATTCCTTATAATCCTCTAAGGCTTCTGAAAAGAAGTTGGCTACGTGACCTTCTAAGTTGAATTTGTGATATGTGTACTGGGAGGTGGTAGTATTTCTATATCTTATGTCATTATGTATCATTTATTATAATTACTTCCTATATTATAATACAGTTATAAATTTTAACATATAATTTTTTTTTTTTAATGCTTTAGAATATTACCTTACAGTATTTTAAAGACTTAGTTTCATGACATATTAGTCTGTATAGTGCACACCAAACAGAACATCCTAATTTTGTTTTATTATATCTTGACAACTATTAGGTCTGCACTTTATATAACTTCCTTTTCCATTTTGAAAATTTCGTCAATAGTATTGTTCCTTTACCAAAATAATAATTGGTATAAACCTTGGAAATCCTCTTAAAACAGAGTGATCCAGGGAGTTTAACGAGCTACAAGCAGCAATGAAATGCTGAAGGTGGTACATTTTAGGACAGAGCTTTAGTTTAGTCTGTTAAATATATTTTTCTAATATATTGAAATAAATTAATAAAATTAAGAGCAATGTATTCATAGATACCATATATTTCATTCAAGATAATGTATCAAGACGAAATTTATTTTTAATGATAATGAGTAATTTAAAATAACTGAGGTAACTGTTTAAACCCAAATGCATGGATAGTATCTTTCATACATACTCCTAATGTAATGTTTAAATATATAACATCTCCAAAATTAAGCAAGGCCAACGTTCAGCATTCCTATTGAATATGCAACAAGCGTAGCAACTATTGAAAATCATATTAAAATAGTAAATCTGCGGTAGGATAGGATTGGAGACTATAATAGCAGTTGGTGGCAATGAAGTTAATAATCTGGTTGGCTACAGCCCCTGAGTTAGTGTACCAATTAGAGTACGCCAGTATAGAGATAGCGCTCAATTCACTGTCCAACTGATATCGCGTGGAGATTGCGAGGCAACATAGCCCGATGATAGGGCACAATGGATCGTCGAGTCGCAAAGCTATATGGACTGAAAATACGTCAGGTTTTTGCTGTGTAAAGTACCGTTCTAGATCTAAAGTGAATATCTGAGTATATTCAATATAAATGTACTATTATTGATTAAATATCCCAAGAACTTGTAAGTTAATAGCAATAAGTGTCGACAATAGTTCTTATTTGTGACTTGATTGGAAAACCGTTGTCCAAGAAACATTACAGTCGCTACCACGTACTGAACCAATGACTCTTCATGAGTTAAATTTGTACAGATTTTTTTTGCATACTCAAAAATATAAGTTAATAGTAAACTATGTTTAAGATCGTCAATAAGTAAAATAAAATAAATCAATCGGACCGGTATGAGCAAAGATCGTATTTATTTTATGGACACTACAATAATGAATCCTAGATTAAATACGAAGTGTGATCGCATGATGCCGTGGGATTTCCTTAGGCCTCCGTTTTATTCCCATAATAATAACAAGCTCAGTCCTATGACTTCAAACTTTTGATTTGTTTGATTTCTACCATCATATTTTTAAAATGAATTTTATTATGAATAATCAAAAAAATATTTATATCTCAAACATGACGGGCACTACAAAAGGATGCAACATTTCATTGGTTTAAAAACTATTTATATTGTACTTTTAGGAGAGAAGGCGTTAAAAGGATGGAGAGAATACTTACAGTTACAGTAACTAAGAGTTACAAGTAAATTATAAGGATACTCCAAGAAGAGTAATTTCTTTTAAATTATTTTCACAAATAGATAGATTGGTTAGTGAGAATTGTGCGTTGCATCACACTATCTTTTTTATTTTTATAAACATAAATTCTCACCAGTTCTGTATGAACTAGCAACTAAATAGGTAGAAATATCATGATACAACTAGCTTGGACAGGGGAGTAGTTAATGCATATATGTATTAAACCAATTGTCCAAATCCTACTTACAGTTAACCAATTGTTCAACGACCGAATGAATTATATTTATAACATAATTTTGTAACCAACAAAATTAGGCATCCCTTCCTTAAATACTGTAAACTTACTGAATACCTACTCCTCATTGGTATGTTTTTCTGTCTCTTGAAAATTGAAATTTACATAGTTTGAATGTGAAAGAGATTTATGGATAGAAGATAGAGAATAGAGTGTCAGTATACAATTTAGGAGAGGATCTTGGCATAAGCTGCGTAAATCTCATTCAATCCAATAATTTTTTTTTCTAATCTATGTTGCTTAACTATACGTTAAGCAATACTATATATAACCAATTTTAACAAATCACGTATACCATCCTTCCGGAATAGTTCCGACAAGAAAAGGAACCCTTATGTCTATTAGTCAGTTACTGTTGGCGCAAATCCATGAGGCAGCGGTTTAAGTTAAATATCAGCGCACCCCCCCCCCTCCATCCAAAAACCTTTTATTAAATTAAAGGAAGAAGCGCTATTTCACTCAGTGTCAGTTGGATAAAATGCTGGATTGGAAAGGTTGCCCTACGAGAATAGAACCTAAAAATAACACTATAGTCGGTTTTTTATCAGAATACCGATCGGCCTTTCATATCAAAATATTCCGAAATTTTTTCAATACATTGCTTTTTACATACTTTTTTTTCATTTGCACTAATTTAATTTGAAATATAATGGATGGTCCGAATTCCTATTATCCCACAGTGGTCAAAAACCTTTTATATAATACAAAGGCACACAATCTGCGGTGTAGCAAGCATGATAATGGTCGGATAGCTCAAAGCATCCCGTAAAAATCCCAGGAATGATTTGACGTGAATATTGAAGAGTCATTGTTTTAAATGTTTATATTCTGCTTTGGGCTATTTAGTAATTGTTCGTGAAAATGGTTTTGTAACCAACTAAATAAAAAGAAAAGTAGATAAATTAAATGGTAATTGAGATAAATAAATTACATTTCCCATGCCACCAGCTCTGGTAACAGACACCGGATATTACCCAAGATTTTTTTCAATTGGTTTTCGAGATTAATCGAACAATTGATTAATTGACATTCTATTTCAAGAATAGGGGGCAGCACATCCCGGACACGGGGGTAAAAATGTTAATGTTAGCTCAAATGAGGCTTTTAAACCCTTTCGGTTTCCCCCATAAGTCAGAGTTGAGAACTGGTACTGCTGGCGAAGGAAGATGAGCTTTCAAGGTGGGAGTCTATAATATTCTGTAGTCTGACTAGATTAGGGGTGTAGCCAGATGGTAACTCAGAGCTATTCAGATCCGACAATTAAATATTTTCTTTTTCTTTTGCACGATTCGATCACAAAGCACATGGGATAGTGAACCTTATTTTAAATTATCGTTATTGTTTATATTTGTCATAATTTTGATAATATTGAACCTTTTTTTAAATTAGTGTTATTATATTTATAAGTCATTATCGTGTGAATGGTTAAATCATAATCGTGGTAATGTTAAATTATAGTTATTTTTTATTAGTTATTATTTTGTTGACGGTGAATTAATGTTTAAATGTGTAATTATTATTTTATTAATGCCTTTAGGATTACTCTTATTGATTGTAGTTGAGTGTAATTTTATTTTAATATTAATTAATAATTTTAATTTTATAAAAGTTGGTCACATAATGTAAATAATTCTTATTCAGGGTTGGTATAACATCTAATCATTTTAGGTTTTTTTAAATAATCAACATTCCAATACCATAAGTTGGTAGAAAAATCATGTACAATATAAAATTAATTACTCTAGGCTACGTGTTCCATCACTGATATCATTGTTCATTTGTTCATCTGTGGTCAAAATAAAGCAGTTGGTAGTATTATGTTATTAGAAATAGTTCTTATCCTATTTAAATTAGTAGTCTAGAATATGCAAAGGCGGCCTAGGATAGTGTTGATAGAGATGTCTTTACAGAGCGTTGAGATAATTCAGTATCAAAATTCAGTATCCGCACTTGCCTTTTTATTATTTCCCTCGTAATTTTTACGCTTTTTTCTCTATAATAACCTTTTTTGCTCCTTAACAAAAATAAGGAAAAAAAATTAGCCGGATTGGTCAAGCCGTTCTCGAGTGTTGCACTTAGCAACACATTTAGGGATTCATTTTTATTTATAGAGATATACAGTTGGGAACAGAGTGTTAAGTATGGGGGGAAAAAGTGTTGTTTTTATTATTTACCTCGTAATTTTCATTTTTTTTTTTGCCATAAGAACCTTCTTTGCGCCTTAACAAAAATAAGGAAAAAAAAATTTAGCCGGATTGGTCTGTTCTACAGTAATCCATTCTCAAGTTTTGCGCTTAGCAACACATTTTTGCTATTATTTATTATTTATGCTATTATTTGGTGATTCATTTTTATTTATATAGATGATCTGGAATCTAGCGGTAGCTGTGCTTTCAGTTATTCATTCTATATTCTGAAATGGACTAGCTCCTCCATTCCCTTTAGCTAAGAGATTAGCTGCATAGAGATATAGACGTTTTAGCAATAAAACAAAGGCTTGGAAAGGTTTGCCAGAGAAGACAATATTTGAACGAACGTTTTCAAATTCTGACGTCTCCAAAGAGTCAACATTAGATAAAGCTAAGTTTTTCCCCATCGTAGTTGGGTGAGAACAAACCTTTGTTTTGGCGGGATAAGAGAAACTTTTGTTTGCGACATCCGTTCTGATGATTTTCAGTATTTAAAAAAAAATTCAAAGGAAGAATTGACAATAAAATCCGAATTTATTCCAATATCCCCTCCTAAAGTAGTATTTTTAAATTCGTTAAAGATACAGATATAAGATTTGTGGTGGCTTAACCGTATCAACCCTTGTGTTTGCTAAATCGCAGGTTGGATTCTCGCCAGGAAGGATTAAATATATTATAGTGTATTTTGTGGTGAATCAACCGAATGCATAACTACTAATTCTTATTAGTAACCTGTAGAAAGAACCTTTCCTGTTATTAGAAGCAGGAAAGGGCGGCAAATATTAAGACAAGTCTCTGATTAAGCCCTGGAGAACCCAGCAGTATGACTAGCGAAACGTCGAAGAAATCGAAGAGTCGAAACAAAAAGAAACACGTAATACATGTTATAAAATGTATTAAAAATATTGGCCATCGGAATTCAAGAGAATATTTAACTTTAAAATATTCAATTAAAATTAAATAACTAACATTTTTTTTTTAAATTAGACATTTTATGTTTTAAAAATAAAATGTTTTGTTAACATTTACTGGCTTGGCAGTATATAATTTCACGTAGGTATTAACTCCTTTACAGTTAGACAGACCGCTCGGAAACCTTCAGTAGATATTAAATTACAAATTATTATCCTTTCTACTCTAGTAGTGAGTATAATGAACTCGCTTTAGGAAAGGACATACTGCTATAAGTTGAGTCATTAAGTAACCACCGTCGTTGTATTATACTCTACAAAACACCAACTGCTTCTAATAACTTGCGAACCCACTCTCAAGCAGTCCAATGTAAATTGTCGCCATGAACTTAGCATGCAATGCTGTCTAACAAATTAAATTTGGCTTGACTATTTAATTAGTGTATTAGTGTACTATTTAAAGTCATGAATAAAAAAAAATCATTTTGTCATCTAAATTTTGTAATAAATTAAGGAATATTTAAAACTTTAAATAAATAGAAACTTTAAATATAACCTCCCTATGATCTAAACCTGGAGTATCTTCAAGCATTTTAATGCATATTATTCATACATATTATACTTATTATAATTCAGTGTTCAAAGTGGCAATTCCAGGTGTATGTTTACCGGATTACCAGCAGTCCAAGGAGCTGTAGCATTCAACATAGGCGAGCCTATTTCATCCCCAAGACTAAAACCAAGACTCTTGAAAGACATTCATATGTGATCTCAATAGATAACGTTTCTCACCATTCGTTTTAACAAAATGAATATAATCCTGTTTTCTTTTAGTTTTCCGTTTTATAGTACTATAGCTCTGTTTATTATTACATTAATTTTAACTTTGTTTACTTATTTACATGTTTTATATTTAACTACTATCATTCTTTTATATGAAAAAACACTATTATATATTTATATCTTCTCTGTAAATAATCTGATAATGTACAGTAAGGGGTGTCTCTTGCATGAGACGAAACCCACACTTTCACTATGTGTTAAATTTTAAAATTCATTTAAAAAAAATCATGTAAGGCTAGGAATAGCCGATCTGGAAATAAAGAGAATAAAGAAAGGTGTATGTTTATAAGAATTGATATTTAGTCATATTTAATTTTTGGATGTGGTACCCACAAGTTGAAAAACATTTGAAATATTCAAGTGCTTCTATAACCCTAACTTTATTTTTTACCCTTGGGTAGGGTACGAGCGATGCTGGAGTGATGTATGTATATTCTTGATCTTTATAAATAAGTAGTGTGAGTTCATTAAATAAAATCGGATGGCAAAAAAAAGGATCACTTTAGACCGTTTAACTAATTTTTTTTTTCCATTATATTTTTCAACTACAGAAAGGCGTTTTTTGGATTAATTTATTGTTGAAAAAAAAGGCTCAACGAGGCAAAGTATTACTTATAAGAAACTATATCTGGTTCTCCTTTTAGGTTCTTGAGTCCTTGATTCCTTTTTATGCGGAAACGATTTCCTTCCTTGGTAAGGCCATACACTCTTATGAGAATCTTTTTCTCCCAAGTATTCAATAATTTCTCATGCTGCTTGGATAGAGTCCACGCTTCCTCACCCTACATGATGATAGGACGAAGTATCGTCTTATATACCCTTATTTTGAGGCTACGGGGTGTAGCTCTGTTTCGGAACACGTTCAGAGGGACCAGTAGCATCTGTTACCGTTTTAAATTCTCGCCTTTATTTCATGTTCCAGTCTTTTATCTTCTGTTATAATAATGCCAAGATACTTAAATGTATAAACATTTTCAAAACTTCACCCTTTTCTTTGGAGATTTCCACTGAATGATGGTATCTTGGATGAGAGCATGTACTTTGTTTTGTCTTTATTTATTATGAGTCCAGCCTTCCTGGCTGCCTCTTCACATTCCCAAAATGATTTTAAGAGCACGGTTTCATTTATTGCTGAGATGACGACAACCTCAGCATTAGCGAGGTATTGGGTTATGTTGTTATAAATACATCCATCTTTCTTTATTTTGGTTGACATTATGATCTTCTCCAGCACCAAATTAAATAAAACTGGAGATACAGGGTCTCCTTGATTAACTCCCTTTTGGATAGCGAAATCTTTGGAAATTTCTCCCTGGACCTTTACCACTCCGCGACTATACTGCAATGTGATCCTTATCAATCTGATAAGTTTTTAGGGCACCCAAGGAACATCAAGTTTTATTACAGCTCATTTCTTTGTATGCTATCATATGCCTGTTTGTAGTCAATGAAAAGGTGGTGGAGATCTACGTTCCATTCGTAACATTTCTCAAGCATGTTCCTGATGGTAAATATGTGGTCAACAGTAGATCTTCCTGAGGAACCCACATTGGTAGTCACCCAAAACTGTTTCTGCTGTTATTATTGATCTTTCCAAAAGTAGTATTGATAACACTTTGTAGATTGAACATAGCAGTGCTATCCCTCTATAAATTAATCTATTTAATCTAACGTGTACAGAATTTTCCACTTTTTATTTTCATTTGGTTTTTAAATGGATATGGTTGACTGGACAGTCTTAAAAGTGGAGTAAAATGGTTAGGGTGTGAAGTCAATGACTAGACAATATAAAAATGACTTATTGTTCCTACGTTTCGGCCTAAGATTCAGGACATATTCAGGGCAGAAGAGATGAAGCGTCCGACTACAACTTTCTTTTTATATCTATTGGTTCAATGAATAATGACTTTTTTTTAGAACTGCCTAATTATGTGTCTATAGAAAAATTAAATAAAAAATTAAGTCTTGAATAATAAACTACTTCTGAATCTGTTTAATGACAATGTCGACATCATTAACCCTACTGAAATTACATTAAAAAGTTTAATTCGGATTTAGTAATTCGTTTGATGTAATGCTTTGGAATTGGATCCTTCTCCAAGTTGGGTAATAAAGGATTTTCTTGGCCGGTCCCTCCCCTCTCTCCTCCTCGATAAAATAATCTTGAGAAATGGGAGCTGTTCAAAGCATCACGAAATTCCTTATTTCAACAGAAGCTCTCTGTCACGGCTTCACCTTGATTAAACCAGAAGCATCTCGCAATTGTAACCTCGCCACAAACGGTCTTGACAATTTTTTTCTTTACTGAGAAAAATGTAAAACAAACCTATTTTTCCCCATTGCCTTTTCGTTTTAATTTCAGACCGAGGCTTTTAATCTGAACACTGTATGAAAAAGTATCAATGGAAGATATTAATCTGGTAAATTAACTGAAAGACATAATTAAATATATCACAAAGATGCAAAATTACAATTACCTTATAAAACATTAGCTAATATGTATCAATAAATACAGTAACACAAACAAATTTTAAATATTAAAAATGTGTTCTTTCTGCCATAAATATACCCTTTATAATTCATAATTCATTACATAAATCTACTGTAGAAAGTGGTTGAGTACCGTTTACAAAGCCTAATTAAATAATAAAATAATTTTTTACAACAGATGTCGGTAACGTTATTAGTCAAATGTAAAACTAATTTTCTTTATTATTATTATTTCTTCAATTTAGAATTTTAAAACGATGATTTTAATTTTATGCGCCCGAGGAAATTCACAATTAGTTATTTCAAGTCAGACACACCCACTTAAAAGCAAATAACAACTGAAAACGTATTATAATACTTTCGAAAATTCAATACTTTTTTTCTTAGAGGTGCATGATTGTATGCATTATTTATTTTTTTAATTGAAAAAATAATTAGGGGTGTACGCGCCAGGAAACCATGAACCTCATGCGAGTAAAGATGTTTTTGAGGAAAGCTTGAGAGATGCTTTAGAAAAAATGCAGCATAATGTACAAATCATCCTGGCTGGGGATTTCAATGCGAGAGTAGGACGAGAAGTCGGCAGTTAGGGGATCGGACGATTTGGTGAGGAAGTGGTGACAGATCGGAGGCTCGTAGATATCTCTGAGTCATTCGATCTAAAAATTCAAAATACCTTTTTTGAACATAAGAAGATTCACCAAAGAACGTGGAGCAAGCCGGGATTCCAGTCCTCGATGTTAGATTACTGCATTACAAAGAAAAGATGCTCATTTAAGGTCGAAGACGTGGGGGTTTTCAGGGGATAGGAGTGTGGCAGTGATCACTACATGCTTAGAGCAAAGATTTTCTTCCCGTGGAGAATGTCAAGAGATATAAACGGAGCACAAATACTTTGGAGACGCCAAAGTACAAGTTGCAACTTCTGGGTGATGTAAGTGTTAAAAACCTATATAAGTGGAGGTTGGATGAAAATATTGACCTTTCGTATGGGCGAAAGGCGAAAGAGAAATATGGGCATCTGAAATAATGCGTCCATTTGGCAGCTAAAGAGGCTCTTGGTGAAGAGGAGGAGAGGCGTCTGCCAAATTGGTGGACACAGGAAATAGCCCAACTAGTAAGGGAAAAGAAGCTTGCCTTTCGGAAGGTATCTTTCTTCGACTAGAAGCGATGACTGGGTAGCATATAGAACCCTGAACCGGAAGGTAAAAGAACAGGTGGCAAAAGCGAAAAACGAGTCATGGGAGAGATGCTGCCAGCGAATCAACTGTACTTTAGGATTTAACCGAATCCGGGAGTCTTGGGAAGTATTGAAAAATATGAGAACTGCGAGAAAAGGAAATTTACTATCTCCCATTATGGAAAAGGAGTGGGAAAATCACTACAGAACCCTCCTGAGTGAAGATAGACCTCAGTTCGCGACCCAGGAAAATGAAACAGAACATGAATATGCAGAAAAACCGGTTGAAGTGGTGCAGAGTGATGTTCAGCGGGACCTATCAAAGGCGAAGGCTGGCACATCTCCGGGACCAGGCGGAATCGCTATGGAGCTCCTGAAAGCTGGAAGCACAAAACTGACAACCCTTTTGACGGATTTTATTAACCTTGTTCTCAAGGGAGATGATATCCCGGATGACCTGAGGTCTAGGTACATATCGTCTGTATACAAGAAGGGTGACAGGAAAGCGTGCCGAAACTACCGAGGAATATGCGTACAAAGTTCTGTTACCAGAATTATTGGTAGGCTGCTCCGGGACAAATTAGAGGAAGCGTACTCTACCCCTCAGGAACAAGCAGGTTTTGCGGCGGGACGGTCCTGCACTGACAACATATTTGTTGTTCGTCAACTCATTGAGAAGTCTCAGGAAAGGAAGCAGGAACTACAGATGACCTTTATAGACCTGGAACAAGCATATGATAATGTTGCCTAGAGAGAGGCTGTGGGTGGCACTTAAAAAAGCAGGCATAAATGGGGCTCTGATAAAGGCTGTGAGGCACCTATACAGCGGCGACATGTATCGGATAAGATGCGGGAACCACCTTTCGGACCCTTTTCATGGTACTAAGGGATTAAATCAAGGTTGTAGCATGTCACCCTCTCTTTTCAAGATATACCTTCACGAGGCTGTGAAACCATGGTACAGGAAGTGTGGGAATGTTGGGCCTTTCATTGATGGCGAACAACTTCTCTCCTTGTTCTTCGCTGACGACCAGGTCGTGTTTGCGAGGCGGAAGGTTTACCTTGAAGTGATAGTGTATACCCTGAAGATGTGCTACGAAGCGGTGGGCTTAAAAATTAATTTCGATAAGACCGAGTATATGGGAAACGGCGATACTGATAATAGTCCGCTTCTGGTTGACAGGGAAGCCTGTAAAAAAGTGAATGTATTCAAGTACCTAGGTTCTTGTTTGGATGCTACCGGGTCGTCCGAGCATGACGAAAGGCTACCAGAATGCTGCATTCGGTCCTCTGGAATACGGAAATATCTAAAGAAAATAAACGCCGTATTTTCACAGCCATAGTGGAAACCATCCTAACATACTCCTTGGAAACTTGGACTATGAACCCCCATCTGTACTCAAAGGTGCAGGCGATTGAGATGGATTTCTGGAGGAGGTGTCTCCGTATCACTAGGCTGGATAAAGTAAGAAACCAAGAAATTCGACAGAGGATGGATGTGGGTATTTCTACAAATGAAAGGATCGGTGCACGCCGCCTTAGATGGTACGGTCATGGTAAGAGAATGGCGTTTGAATGCTGGCTAAACCGAGTTCTGGATTGGGTTCCACCTGGGAGGAGACGGCGGGGACGGCCCAGAAGCAGGTGGATGGAGGGAGTTCAGGAGGAAATGACTGGTCGAGGACTCCAGGAGGATGATTGGGAGGATCGGGAGACTTGGAACTCTGCTCTGACCAGTTGAGGCAACCCTTGTCGGAACGCCTATAAAGTAAAAAGTAAGTAATTGAAAATAATGATAGAGTAATGAGCGAAACAATACGGAGCTACTCAAAATCATTAAAATCAGATTTATTTAAAAAATACCCAAAGATGAGTACGAAAAATATTTAGGGATGAATTTAGGATTCGAATTATAATAAGTAGCAGCTTTCAATCTTTTGGTGAATAAAAGGACGGGTATCGGACAATTTAAACAAAGTCTAATTTTATCTTTATTCCTAAAATGCTTACTTATTTTATAGGCATCGCAAGAAGATTTGCCTCAATTAGTAGAAAGACCAGAGCTCCAAATCTCTTATTGCAGACCTCGACCAGCACGTTCCTCCTGAACCCCATTCATTCATCTGCTTCGGAGCCGTCCGAACCCCTCCTCCCTAGCTGAACTCAATGTAAGACTCGGTCTGGCCAACATTCATTCGACATTCTTTTGACATGGCCGTGAGTCTTAGCCGTAATTCTTTGATGTACCGAAGTACTCACACCCATACTCTTTTGAATTTCTTATTTTATCCAGCAAGGTGATATGGCCTACCTACCTATCATTTTAAAATAGAATGTAAAAAATTGGTTGTGAATCGTTAAACAGTTTTAAAAGCTTCTGTAAGGTTTAGTTGCACTTAAATAATAGATTTAAGTTAGTATATTTCTGCTAAGAAGCGGTAGTTTCAAAATTCATGAAAACAAAAATGCAATCGATTTTTTTTTTTTATACAACAAAAGACCTACTGTAAGAATTACTTACTGAAGTATTCACACACGAAAAAAAATGTTTACGAGCCCAAAAACTACATTAAAAGGGTTTAATAAATTGTATTTACGTTAAATGAAAAAAAAAAAGATTTTAATATACGAGACCAACCGGAAGAATGGCAAGATCCAGTCAAAAATGCTGATGGGAGAATTCAAGTCTGGTTTGAAATTCTAAGGCAACTGTCTGAATATGCCTAAATTAGCTGATTGTTAATTTTTTTAAATTAAACTATTCTTTTATCGACGCAATAAGGAGCCGAGTGGCTCAGTGGTAGTAGCGCTGAGTTGCCAAGACCTGGGTTCCAATCCTGCTCGCTGGCAGACTTTTATTTAATCTGTTATCGCACGGAGATGGATCGCATGAAAGACCCTCCCTGGGCTCACCCAGCCTCTATTAAGTCGGAACCCAAAATCAGGGGGAGGGGGAAATCTGGCTAATGAGCGTGATCCAGGATGAACAAATCATCTTCGTGCACAACCGTATTCCAAGAAACAGTACATTTTCTACCATGTGCTGAACCCCCAAAACCCTTTATATGTTGTAGTGTTAGACAGTTTGTTTTTATTGACACTATACTATAAATTATTACTGTATATACTCATATCATATTATTAGAATATTCTAGCGGGCCACATTCACACCTGAGGGCACATGCAAATTCATTTCACAAGTTTCCGCACCATTTTCCTCTCTCACTTTAAGATAATAGTAGTTTGTTGTTGCCACTGCACTCCATTCTCAGTATCCCTGCGGGACTCTCAAGCCCCATTAAATACACTATCTCCTTTTAAACTTTTCTATATTTTTTTTATTCTCCATACACATACCACAGAGATAGCAAAGGCGATAGTGTGTAATAAAATTCTGGAATTCAAATGAAGAAAAACATGTATTTTGTTGGCATGTAAAATTTAATGCAAAATGGTTTTGACTATATAATTCGTAATGTTTTCTCTCTGTCCGAAATGGAGTTAGAATTGGATTACTATCTATTAAAGCGTCTAGGGAAAACATGTATTCGACTTATTTATTTGTTTCAAATCATCCACGGTCTGTAGAACTTGTATTCTCTAAATAGAATCCATTTTTCACGATAGTATTCAGAAATAGTTTATTCGAATGACTAAAGTTAATAAAAAAGAGGTAATAATGAACCAATTGGCACAGACGGAATGCCGACAAAAACCATTAATGGGAATATTATGTAATAACCAATATAGTCTATTAAAGCGTCTAGGGACCGTTGGAGCCCCCATTTCATGTTAGTTAAAAAATTATAAGTGAAATGAATGTGTGGAAATGGAGAATTTTTAATACAATTTATTTACTAAAGTCCAATTGTATATAAAACCTTCCCTTGGTTCAAGATGGCGAATATACAGAAAACCATGTTTATTGCTAACACATTCCAAAAAAAACTAAAGTCAAATGTGTAATTCTTACACATAATTATTATGAGGTTGTTTATACTAATTATTATTCAAGGTTAAAAAATCTCCCCTAATGGGAGGAATGAACCTTTCCACAATTTGGTTGCATCCAGACAGATTAATTATTTAATCAGTTAACAGGGGTCACCCAGCTGCTATGAAATTTCCCTAATTAATTAAAAACACCGCGGTTGAGTGTGATCTCACCCCCCCCCCTGGCACCCCACTCTGGTGGGTGTACGCAGGTTTAATCTAAACTGTACTATGTACTAATGTATTTCATGAGTTGCAGTCGTAAATGTGTTTTTTTTAATAACTTTTTTATCTGATATCGTCTGCAGTCATAGTGATAAGACATATTTTCAACCTTCCGTCATAAATGAAACTGAGTGCATTTAGATTAATATTCATAAATACAAAGGCCCATTAATTTCGAATAGATTTCACAACAAGTAGTATCCAACGCTTTTATTAACGCTGCATGTGTAAAAAAAAAATTAAATAACCAGTCATGAGGACTGCCAACAGATAACTCAAAAAATAGCAATAATAGTGTTCTTTTTTGAATTTCTGAATCAATTATAATCTAATTATTTGAATTTAACAATTAGTAAGTTTATTCACATAATTAAGGGTTTCACGTCTATTTGCACTCTAAGCAATAATTATCTACATTTTCATTAAGTTTATTTATTAATTAAAACGTATATGGCTGCAAGAGCTCAATACAAAATATGAATAATATAATTGAAATAATAATTTGTATACAGTTGTATTATGGAGATAGATCATGTGGGATCTAGAACCCCCCTGGACTTCACCCAGCCTTTATAAAGTGGGTATCCAAAAGAAGGGAGAAATCTGCCGTTGTCCATGAAACTCTACAGTCTCCACCATGTACTGAATCCCAGACCCGTGAACGGGTTGTAGTAGTACAGATTATTTTATTTTAATTTGTAGTATCCGAATTCTTCTTTGTTTTGATCCATTAGGTACTTAAAACAAGACATTTAACTATGAAAAATAGAATCTTTTATGGATGTGAGGATTTTTACTACGTAAACAAGAGTAGACTGAGATGGGCTGGACATGTGGCCAGAATGGAGGACAACGCTACCCTGAAAAGACTGCATTTTGGTTTCGTTGACGACTTAGATAGGCAGGTGAAGTCAAGAGTGATGCAGGCAGCATCATTGGATCCAGAGCTAGGAGGACATTGACGCAGAACAGAGAAGAGTGGAAGCGACGTCTTGATGCGGCCAGGACCCGTGCTGGGTTTTTTGAGCCAGTGTTAATTAAACAAGAAACATTATCTATAAATGCACTTTTATTTACCCGTTTAAAGAACACTCTACATAGGTGAAAATCCGATACAAAAAATTATTAAAAAATATAAGGTTATAAGCACCGCTAACAGGGGTAACTGTTTTGCCGCCACGGAGGAAACGAAAAATTTAAGTTTTAAGTTATTATTAGTATAAATTTCGAAAGTATTAAACGACCTTTTATTTAAATATTATTTTTCTTGTAAGTTCCCTGACTACAGAGCCTGATATAAATTCTTTGTTGCCATGATCACCACCCTGCTGTTGACTATGTAACTTTCATTTGATTGTTTTATGTGATTTTACAATGCATTAGGCTTGATATTTCTCTTGAAATTTAATTGTTCTATATTTAACTATTCAGTTATATACTTGATTATTGGTTGGTATGTTTTTTAAGTACTATTGTTTAAACCATTTTCGTTTATTGATTATTCTAATTATTCTTTTCAGACTAATAAAATCTGATATTACTCCAGCCTGTTTTTATTATCCTTACATTCATAATTTAATAGAATTCAAACCTTTTAAACTATAGTTGATTAAAACAAAGCGTATTACTCATACTCATTCCGCTAGGCGTCGCCAGTTACGCGCAATACGTCACGAACATGTCGGTGACAGGGACTCATAAGTTTTTACCCTAACTAAAAACTCAAAGCGTCTAAAGAAGTTTTCACTTAAAAAATTAGACTGTTTGTTTGTTCATTTAACGTCACTTTATGTTGCTATGGAAGATGCTACGGTGGTAGCTCTAAATTTTACCATTCCAGGTGTAATAAGGATAGGGATTTTTAACGAGTATAGCCTCGGGAACTCCGTTTAACGCCCCTTTCGAATTTCGGCATAACTAAGGGTTTTTACTCCTCTTAAAAAATCCTATGTCCAGCTGCGGGGCTACGAACCTGCGACCTCTTGCTTACTTGTTATGCTAACCACTAGATCATGTGTCACCCCGAAAAAATAAGACATCGTTTTGATGATTTTTTTAAGAATGTGGAATTCTATTGGTACAAGAAATCGCTAAATCATCCAATCAAGGAAAATTGTAGAGTGACATATCCTGTGAGTTATAACTGGATCGAAGCCGCATTAAATTCCTCCGAGAGAGAAGCGGGAACAATGACTCATAGGACGAACATATTAGACTTCTCCCGCCACCGCTCCATTCAGCTCGCCTTCTATTAAGGAATCCCGCTACGGATTCCGCATCAGCTGGAACCATTTCAAAAGCTAAAGTAGTGATTTAAGTGTACGCCGAAATAACTGCGTGAACCACTTCACTACGCGGTCCTTTGTCTGGTTCCCATGGTATCAACGGGGCCAAATTAGTCCAAAACCATCCTACCGCGAGTAAATGATATTAATCCACTCAGGACATCCGAGATAAGAATAAGTTCACGACGGTTCCCGGACAGTATATAAGCCATAACCCGATTTTAATTACTTTTTTTGTAACGAATTATAAATGACTAAGCATGCGGGTGCGTGCTACAAAGTAAAAAAATAAATAAATTTCGTTTTATACTTGCATGATTTTGAAGTGATTTGCTACTGAAATTTGAAGTCGAACGTCGGTTTTAATAGTTCTTTTCTGAAAAATGTATCTGTAAATCAAAAAGTTGATTAAGGAAGAATATTTAACAACTGAGGTTATAAAGCAACAGATTCCGAATTAAAGCACTACAAGAGATTTACAGTTTACGATCTCAATTGTTTTAAATAATTAATTAGCAATCATAGTTTTTTACTAAAAGATATATAAAGCTGATTACATAACCATAATAGAAGTAGCTGTCTATACAATATTTTCTATACCCTTCCCATTTTGACCATAGGACTGAGAAAAATAATTTTTAAGAGAAACATTTAATATTTAAGGGAACAATTTAACGCACAATTTGTGTTCGTTTCATTTATGTTTGAGTTAATTTTAATATTGCGAGGCATAATAAAAACACGAACAAAATAATAATACTTTTTCTATGACTAATAGACAGTTTAGAAGAATTATATGTAAATTCATTTAAAATGTGCGTATAAAATTGGTGACTTTTGCCACCAACAGCCCTGGAGGCAAAGTAATCCAGGGAAAAAAATAAACGATTACTATTTACATGTTTGAGTATCTAATTTGTACCTACAATTTTGTTTGAGTCTAAAAATAATGATATTTTAATACTAATCCTATCACCCCCGTTAGTGTTCTGCCAATGACACTGACACAGTGTTTCGATCTACTAAATGGCCTATTAAATTCGTATATGCTGAACTAATTAAGATCCAAAATATTGCGTAGAAGGTTAGATGAAAGGTATTATATTCTGGTGAAGACTTATTTAGTGAAGCTTTACTTAATAATGTTAAAACAGTTTTAAAGGCGAAGCTTTAAGTAATAATGTTTAATTACTTTTTTTGTAACGAATTATAAATGACTAAGCATGCGAGTGCGTCCTACTAAATCAGCAAACAATTAAATTTCGTTTTATACTGTTTGCATGATTAGTTAAATTTTGAAGTCGAAGGTCGGTTTTAATAGTTTTTTTTCTGAAAAATGTATCTGTAAATGTGAAGTCTTATTTGGCGAAGCTTTATTTAATAATGTTAAAACACCTTAGTTCTTAAACCATCAACAGTAATTTTATTCTTTATGTTTTTGCACTCATAAAATAAAATTCATTCTGATGATATTGAATAACACATATGCATTAATTAAGCCAATGGTTATGAATAGTTTTTGCGTACAAGCTACTGAGAAAATGTGTCGTAGCAGCATATGTGGGTTATTCTGTGTTGTAGTTCTATAGTATTAAATTTTCTGTATATACAAAAAGGATATTAAATAATTAAAAATATACAGAGGAAACCAACTCTTAAGGTTTAAAGAAAAGCACAAACCTCTGCATTTGTTCTGTAAAACCCGTAAAATGTTTTCATGCCCGCATTTGTCATGGAATAACGCTCCTCGTATTCCTTATCTCCAGCATAAATTCCAATGATACGAACATTGTCACCATTGCAATATCAAAATTGTGAAACCACATACAAGGCAACATATCTTGGAAGAAACAATGCAGGATTCTAACCTCAGTTATCTTGAACTGTAAATTTCGAACAATATTAAAAATGACAAAAATTGTCTGTTGTTTAAGAAATATTAGACCGTCGTGATCAAGGATAATGTAAGAGGGTAGTGCAAATAAATCTTAAATAAAGAATCAATATTTCACCCTCGCCTATTTTGCACCATTTTCCAGGATTGCATATGGTTGTGACCCAGAAGAAAGACCATAAGAAAGAAAGACTAAAATGATAAATTGATAGAACCTAAACATATGAGACGGATATAAAATGAAAGTATGAGGAATAACAAAGGAATAAATTATGTTCTTGTTGGTTACTAGGCACGAAAGCGTGAGATTTAATTTAAAACCAAAAATAAATAATGAACAATCAATTTCAATGCGATGCTCAGTAGAAAACACTAAAAACAAAAGCACCGTATTGTAATAAAAACACTGTATTGTAAATCCATTTAAGATCACAGACCACATAATATTTAAAAACAGTCTAAAATGATTTTTAGACAATTATTATCCCACAACACTGTTTTGTTAAAAATAAAAAACAGTGTGGTAACAGGTATAATAGTAATAGAAACTAATACCTGAATTTGAAATATATTACTGACAGCACCTTAAAATATAAAATAAATTAAAAAATAATTACTTTCACATCTTAATACCTCAGTCCTCATTGCAGTAAAAAGACCAAGAAGAAAGAAGAGGCTATGAATGTGAAGATATGAAAGTGAAGAACATCACACATATTACGTGACAACAGTTGTAGGAGTTGTAAGAGTTGCACTTAAGCGAACGTGTAGCACTTTAAAAAATCCCACTTGGTCCGCATTTAAAGTTCAAGCCATTTTTTTTTTTTATATCACTTCTGTTTACATTTTTGGGAAAAGTTATGTATTGTTTTGCATTAAAAAAAAAAAGTAAGCATGATATCGTGAGATTTTCGTTGTAAGTAAGGCACTGTTTTTCAATTCATTATTTTAATAAAATCCTCAATAAAAACCTCCAAAACATTTACAATAAAATATTTACATATATTGTTAAATTATAAAAGTTACAATACAAGCTATTTTACAAATAAAATAAAACGTTTGTGTATATTTTTTCTCCTTTTTAATTGTCAAATGATCATTTTGTTTTAATCACTATTGTCCAATAAATTTTGTTTGCTATAAACAACACGATTTCAAATGTAAAAAAAGCTTTTGACCAAAAGAAGATAATCTATAAAAAAATCAAACACGCCATTGAATCATTATAACTTTGACCTAGCAAATCAAATGGGCACGATTTGAATTTTATCATTCCCAAATTTATTACCAGGACAAGTTTATAACACTATTATTATTTTTTTAAACACAGGTTTAAATAAGAAATAATACTAAAAAACCATCAGTAAATCTTTCATGCATTTTTTTTTTAAATCGATAAAGCCTACATTTAATGAAATGGAAATAACTTCAATATTCCGACCTTGTAAAAATTTTAAACAGGACTCATCTAAATTTTAAATTATAAGATCAATACAGTCTTTTGAGTTTTTATGTTTTTTTTCCAGTAAGTCGTGTTTGTAAAACATAAAATCATAAATATTTTTATCTCCAATATAGAATACATAAAACATTCAAAATAAATCGGTAATTATTATAATAATAATAGCGAATTACAGTCACACATTTTAAGTAGGTTTGGAATAATGTTTAACAAGTGTTGAATAAATAAATAAAAGTGAAGGTCTACAGAGCACTAAGCTAGAAATTGAAACATTTACAGACGATTCCATCTCCCACTTCCACCCCCGACTTGGGCTTAGCAAGCTTAAAAGGGCATCCTGAGCCACTTTTATAGCTCATTTTCCTCTCAAATCTTTTTTACTAACACTCAAATCTCTTTGGAGAGATAAACCATGAAACCGCTCTTACAATAAGAAATGAGAAAATGTATATATATATATATATATATATATATATATATATATATATATATTGTTACGGGCTACTGGGTGTAAAATGGACTAAACTATTACTTAATTCAAGAATCTAATATTTATTAACAAATTAGAAAGAATACAATGAGATTATTTAAAACAGTTAAATTATTAAACTAATATCAATTTACAATAACAATATTCTACTAAATGTTATCTAATTTCTAAGATAATATACAAACAATATAAGATATTGTTTATACTAAGTAACTAAACTATTTATATAAATTTGTACAAATACAATAATATTACACTATAGTTTACAATTACAAATTAACACTTACAGTTCGCTAACTAAAGTCCACCGACCGTAAGACTCTTCAAATATGACAAACTGCCACACAGTTTATTACACTAATTACACGGTCACTAATTGTCACTGTTGCTCACTAAGCACTTATTACAGACTGATACTAATACTAACTAACTCACACACACTGCCACTAGTTAACGACTGCTACTCACTGGCTTATTACAGACTCGTCTTATTACTACTGGGTCTTATTACTACTGCCGCGGCCGAAAACGCTGTCCTTTTATATAGGCAAGGTAGGTCGTGGTGGGGCATTACTCGGAACACGGACGAGGACCACCTAGACCGATCTAGAAGGTTCTACGCCATTCTATAATCCCTTCCGCTTAATCCCATTGTTTGCCTAATCCGCTCTAGGCGGATCAGAAGCCGGTCCTACTTTCCGCTCTGACCGTAACACTGCCCCCTCCTTAAAAGTGCTCTGCCCCAGAGCATAGTCCGGAAAAATCGGGCGGTCATGAGCTTCCCTCGATGGAGACGCATTTCCTTTCCAGGGGTTGAACGTGCACACCAATATGGCGACTCCAGAGTTGGCGAATATCTGTTCAAGCATGTTCCTGACAACCTTCCACTCCAGGCCGTCATATCCACAGCCCAACTTAGGGATCGCGAGCTTGGTGACACGCAGTCTCAGAAGCTTACTCCGCAGGTCGTCGAGGCTTCGCCGCAGTGCGTCATATGTGGGCTTCTGATCAGTAGCACACTTGGTAACTAAGTAGAACAGGTGTCGTCCTTCGTGCGTATGGTGGAGTGCTTTCCCGACGCGTGGTCCTTGGCGTTCCAGTTCCTCAGTTCCAGCAAACTTCTTCCTGAAGACCGTTGCAATCCCTCGGGAAGTCCTCAGATCTTCGGCTACACAATGGGCCAGAGAATAGTCCGCGGGTAAAGAGAAGATATCTCTGTATACTGTCTGAGTTACTCCACGGAAACCTTGTACCTTAGGTTGTGCAACTGATACCTTACCGGTCTCCACGTTGTTGAGGTTCCTGACTTGCTGGTCTTCTGTCGGGCCATGGTCTCCTTTGTATGGGGCCAGTCTATTAAAATGGACTACCCTGGGTTTTCCTTTTGGCTGCTTCCTGATTCTATAGATGACGTCGTTTATCCTATTGATGATCTCAAACGGGCCATCCCAGGAGTTCTGAAGTTTAGGTGAGTAGCCTCGCCTTCTTCGAGGATCGTGTAGCCAGACCAAATCTCCAGGTTGGAATCCACCTTTCTCTGCCCTGATGTCGTAACGCTCCTTCATTCTGTCACTGGCTCCCTGGATGTTTACACGAACCTTCTCGTGGATGTTATCCATCCGCTTCCGTAGATTCGTGACGTACTCCTCTCCGACCACTTCCTCATTAGGCTTGAACCCGAATTTCAGATCACAAGGCAAACGAAGTTCTCGGCCGAACACCACATTTGCAGGGGTCTGCCCCGTTGCTTCATGGACTGAACTGCGGTAGGCTAACAGGAATAGGTGAAGATACTGGTCCCAGTCTCGCTGATGGTCGGAGACCACTTTAGACAAATATCGACCCATTGTCCTGTTCATGCGCTCCACCATGCCATCCGATTGAGGGTGAAGAGGCGTCGTCCTGGTCTTCCGTATCCCCAGTGCTTCGCACATTCCGGAGAAGACTGCAGACTCAAAGTTTCTTCCCTGGTCAGCGTGAAGTTCCATGGGTACTCCAAACCGGCTGACGAGCTGCTTCACAAGTACGTCTGCAACCGTGACTGCCTCTTGATTCGGAAGGGCATACGCTTCCACCCACTTAGAAAAGTAGTCCATGGCCACGAGAATATATCGGTTGCCTTCGTCCGTCACAGGGAAAGGGCCAGCGATGTCAATCGCTATCCTCTCGAACGGTGCTCCCACGTTGTACTTCTTCATAGGGGCCCTCTTTCTTCTTGTTGGTCCGTTAGAGGCCGCACAAGTCGCACAACGCCTACACCAGTCCAAGACATCGTCCTTAAGGTTTGCCCAGTAAAAGCGTTCACGAACTTTTTCCAATGTACGGTGAACTCCAAGATGGCCGCCAGTTACACCGTCATGTAGTTCCTTAAGCACTTCGGGCACTTTATTCCTTGGGACGATGAGCTGTAGCCTACGCTGATCTCCTTCCACGTTCTCCAATGCCCGTTTCAGCAGCCCGTTGTCCACTAAAATGGAGTCCCATTGGGCCCAATACGTTTTTACATTCTTCGACATTGGAGCAACATCCTGCCAGGCAGGTCTTCCTCGCCCCGATATCTTCCATTCCTTTATTTGTTTCAAGTCCGGGTCCTCGTCTTGCGTCTTTGACACCTCTGCGTCCTGCCAACTGTCGATAACAACCGTTGTCCTCAATACTGTTGCCTGCTTCTCTTCTTGTCGGGAACAATGCCTGCATTCTTCATCTTCACATGGTCTTCTTGACAGCGCATCCGCATTCCTGTGGCTCGTTCCAGAACGATGAGCAGATTCAAAATCGTACTCTTGAAGGCGCTCGATCCACCTCGCCACTTGTCCCTCCGGTGACTTGAATCGCAGCAGCCACATTAGAGCCGCGTGGTCCGTTCTCAGCAGGAACCTTCTTCCGTATAGATATTTATGGAAGTGCTCTATGGATTTTACTACTGCCAGAAGCTCTTTCCTTGTGACACAGTAGTTGCGCTCCGGAGCTGAGAGTGCCTTGCTGAAATATCCAATCACCCTTTCTTCTCCGTCTTGGAGCTGAGAGAGGACACTTCCAATGGCGATGTTGCTGGCATCTGTGTCGAGTATGAACTTGCCCTCGGGACGTGGATAGCACAGAATAGGAGCACTACTCAATTTTCTCTTCAGCTCCTCGAAGGATGCCTGGCACTCGTGGTCCCAATGGAAAGTCCTTTTTTCCTCGGTAAGCCTGGTAAGAGGTTTTGCGATGTCAGCAAATCCTTTCACGTACCTCCGGTAATAGGTGCAGAGCCCGAGAAAACTTCTCACCTGGTGCTTATCTCGAGGTACTGGCCAGTCGGTGATCGCTGCTATCTTCTCTCGGTCAACAGCAACTCCGTTGTCTGACACAATATGCCCCAGGTAGTTGACTTGCCTTCAGAAGAGATTACACTTCTTCGGGTTCAACTCTAGGTTCGCTGCACGCAGTCGTTCGAAGACCTTCTCCAGATTCTTCAGATGGTGAGCGAAGGACTTTCCCAGCACAATAATGTCGTCTAGGTAAACCAGGCATACTTCCCAAGAGAGACCTCTTAACACGTTTTCCATCAGCCTCTCGAATGTGGCAGGAGCATTGCAAAGCCCGAACGGCATTACTGTAAACTGCCAGAGCCCAGTGCCAATTGAAAACGCCGTCTTCTCTTTATCTTCAGGTGCCAATCCAACCTGCCAATATCCACTGCGGAGATCCAAGGTAGAGAAGAGTTTACACCCCTCCAGGGTGTCCAGCGTATCGTCAATCCTGGGAAGCGGATAACTGTCCTTCTTGGTGACGTTGTTTAGAAGACGGTAGTCTACGCAGAACCTTGTCGTTCCGTCTTTCTTCTTCACCAATACGACAGGAGACATCCAGGGGCTACTCGAAGGCTCAATGACACCATCAGCCGCCATCTCCTTTATGATCTTCTCGGCGTCCTCCCGTTTGGCTAACGGCAGCCTCCGCGGGACCTGTCGGATGGGCTTCGCATCCCCGGTGTCAATCCTGTGCTGGACGATATCCGTTCTGCCCCGTGGTCCTGGTCCGATCTCGAAGACGTCATGCCATCGGATAATCATGTTCTTCACTTCCTCGCTCTGTTCAGGTGAAAGGTCGCGGCATGACTCGTTAACAAATCCTTTTAGTTCTTCTGGCAGTCCTCGGAGCTCGGTGGGACGACGTTGCAGCTGACGAACCACTGAGGTAGCGGTTGTACACTCCCCGACCGGTGTTCCTTTCTTCAGCGTTACCGGGAAGCTGTTCAGATTCATTAGCCTAATTGGAGTGGTACGTCCAACCTTGATGAGAGACCTAGCAACCAGTACGCCGCGTCCGATCTCCTGTTCTTCGTGCGTTCCGGGTTCCAGTAGTACACATTGACCCTCTGGTAGATGTCCTTCGACCGTCCCATGCGTCACGATTTGGCTCCGTGCCGGTAAAGTGGTGTCTTCTGGTAGCAGCACTCGTGCGCAGAAGTCCTTTTCCTGCCGAAGTATGACTTCCTCGTCTCCCAGCGTCATCACACCTCTCGACATATCCAGCTTGATCCCGTATGCGATCATGAAGTCCATGCCCAATATGACATCTTCATCGATCTCTGCCACGAGAGCGCGGTGCTGCAGATGTTGACCCCCGATGTGGAAGGTGGCATCTGTCTCCCCGTAGACCTTGGCTGGCTGTCCCGTTGCAGTCCGTAATGCCCAAGTGGTCGGTATGATCTTCTCAGCTGGATGTGTCTTCGAGTTCAAGATCGTCATGCTCGCGCCGGTATCCACTAGAAGACTTCGCAGCTGCCCGTTCACCATCCCATCAACATAGAAGCTGTTTGTTCTGCTTCCTATTGACGCAACTCTGATGGTCTTCCTGGGGGCTTTGACGTTACGGGTTGGACATTTGCTTCTAGGATGTCCAAGCTGGCCGCAGCCCCAACAGCGTATCTCCTTCTTATGGGTCCTGAGAGCATCCAACACTTTCGTCACAATGTCTTCGATGCTAGGGACCACATTAGGTTCCGCTTCTGCTGCTCGAACTCGCGCATGGCCCCGTACAGACTGTCTAACAGCTTCAAACTCCATGGCCTGAGATAATGCGTCTCCCAACGTTTTCGGGCGGGCGAGCTTCACTGCTTGTTGTGTCTCTGGGTCCCGAAGTCCATCCAGGAATTTGTCGACAGCCAAACTCTCGTAGACATAGTCGGTGACCGATGGGTAGGCGTTCCTCACCAGCCGGGCAATATCCGCTTCAAATTCCTGCAGCGTCTCGTTGTCCTTCTGGACCCTGTTTCTTAGCTGTGAGCGATATAGCTGGTCCATGTGGCGGTGGCCGAAACGCATCTCCAGCCTTCTAATCAGCTTCCCGTAGTTAGACCGCTCCGACATGGGCATTCCCTGCAGCACTCTCAAGGCGTCTCCACGCAAGGCCAGGCACAACGCTGAAGCTTGGGTCTCCTGTGACCACCCGTGGATCGAAGCCGCTGTCTCGAAGAGAGTCATGTAGTCCTCCCACGGCGTCTTTCCGTCGAATACTGGAATGGTGTTGTGAGCTGGTGGCGTCCCATTATAGGCGGATAGAATGCTATTACGATGGCTGCCCTCGGAGGAAAGGTCGGTGTCGTTCGTCGGTGGATTGCTCTTACGTCCCTCGAGAGCTTCCATTCTTAGCCTAATTTCGTTCACTCTTTCTCCTAGCCTAGATTCTATATCAGCTACTTTATTATTTACATCGGCTAACTTATTATCTACATTAGCTAACTTATTATCTACATTTTCCATTAACTTAGTCTCTAATGTGCCTAATTTAGACTCTAGCCTATTTTCTACATTGCTTAACTCATTACCTAGCTCATTTTTAACAGTGCTTAACTCATTACCTAGCTCATTTTTAACATTGCTTAATTCATTACCTAGCTTATTTTCTACATTGCTTAACTCATTTTGTAAATTACCTAGCTTATTATCTACATTGCTTAATTCATTACCTAGCTTATTTTCTACATTGCTTAAAGTTGCAGACAACTTGCTTAAATCGGTTTCAAACAGAGCGTCATCTGGATTCTCCCCTAACTCTACAAAAAATTGACGCAAGCGATGTTGCAGTACACTTTTATTTCCGGAAGAATCCAGATCACGTTCTTCTAATTCCCGTTTTAAATCCGCAACTTTTAAATCCATCAATTTAAGACTTTGAGAAGCCATTTTTCAAACAGTAGCCCAATTATTACAAAATGCTAGACAAAATAACAATTACACAAGATCCCACTTCTGACACCAATTTGTTACGGGCTACTGGGTGTAAAATGGACTAAACTATTACTTAATTCAAGAATCTAATATTTATTAACAAATTAGAAAGAATACAATGAGATTATTTAAAACAGTTAAATTATTAAACTAATATCAATTTACAATAACAATATTCTACTAAATGTTATCTAATTTCTAAGATAATATACAAACAATATAAGATATTGTTTATACTAAGTAACTAAACTATTTATATAAATTTGTACAAATACAATAATATTACACTATAGTTTACAATTACAAATTAACACTTACAGTTCGCTAACTAAAGTCCACCGACCGTAAGACTCTTCAAATATGACAAACTGCCACACAGTTTATTACACTAATTACACGGTCACTAATTGTCACTGTTGCTCACTAAGCACTTATTACAGACTGATACTAATACTAACTAACTCACACACACTGCCACTAGTTAACGACTGCTACTCACTGGCTTATTACAGACTCGTCTTATTACTACTGGGTCTTATTACTACTGGGTCTTATTACTACTGCCGCGGCCGAAAACGCTGTCCTTTTATATAGGCAAGGTAGGTCGTGGTGGGGCATTACTCGGAACACGGACGAGGACCACCTAGACCGATCTAGAAGGTTCTACGCCATTCTATAATCCCTTCCGCTTAATCCCATTGTTTGCCTAATCCGCTCTAGGCGGATCAGAAGCCGGTCCTACTTTCCGCTCTGACCGTAACAATATGCATAAGAATAATATTCTAATAATGCGCATGGAATGCTCGAGCTAACTAAAGTTTATAAGTTGATAAGGATTAATACTGTACTCATTTAAATAGCTTTCCGAATATCGCATTGTACGTTATCAATTTTTTTAGAATATAAAATGGGTATAGTAAGCTTTCCCTAATATATATATATATACTATATACTATACCTATATTATATACCTATACCTATATATTATATATATATATCACTGACTTTTTTGTAGATCAATAAAAGAAGAATATTCCACCATGCATTGTTTCGTTATACGACAAAGGCATTAGAGAGCGTCTTCGATGAAACCTCCGAGGCGGCAATACTTTTTCCAAAATTTCCGCATAATTTCTCCATTCTGCTCTCCAGGGTGTTGGTGAGAGCCCATGTCTCATACCTGAATATGTCGGCCTAAGTACAGCATTATAGGTCCTTAATTTTGAATTTCTAGAGCGTTTTCGGTTTTTTTTATGAAGAATGAAAGATAGAAGAATACTCTATAGACATATGTTTTGGGCTGGACTATTTTGTATATTGGTCATTAACTCCTCTCTATATACGTTATGCAGACATAAATGTTGTAAGGCAAATCTTATTAACATATTAAGTTGTAATTGATAAAATATTACTAATAAAAAAAGAAGCATAGATCAGTAAAATATTTTGACATTATAAAATAGATCTAATATAAATTGACAGAAACAACGCTTTTCATGGACATTGATATATTATATCATCATAAAATTAAGGTATCTACATTATACCCTTTTGTGAGTAGTGTACGGAAAAGATCCGAAAATAATTACAAGCTTTAAAGGCTCGAAATGAAACAAAAGGGGCCTAGCCTCAAGCTGATGGGAAATTCATCTAATAATTGGTTCAGGGTCACGCATTGAATTTTCCCTGAGGTCGGGAGCGAACCATTGGGAAAAGGAACCACTATAATAGCACAGATAGTGATCATCCTCCAGGCTCTTATCTATAATAACCCATTCATCTCATCCTCTCTTTGCTACCGAGTACCACCCAGTAATTTCGTAAAGGGGAAGATAACATAATTAAAATTTTAAAAGAAGAAATCCTTAAAAAAACGAACATTTTAACAGATTTTCTTTGTGAAAATACCAATAAGTAACTCTCAAATCTGAAACCATTTTTATAATTAGACTGTCAACAGTTAAATGATGTTTGATAACTCTCACTATTAAATACTACAAAGTAATTCAGAATCACACATTAATTAGTCATAAACATTATAGTAAATTATTTTATGTTATAAATTAATATTATTTGAATACTACATTGGAAAAATGAGGTGACTTAATTTTTCCCAAAAATTGGTACCGGCGGTTTCTGATAGGTTTTCCAACGACGAAAAGGCCTCATAACAGCTGAGGAGAACATCCTTACGGTGGGGAAATTGTTTATCGGAACGGTGTTATGGAAGAACAAGGTAACGTGGCTTCCACGAGTTGGGCTTCAAGCTTCTCAAACACCCTTTGTCAGATTGTCAGGGAAATACGCATTGACTTTAACAAATATAATAATGATAGTGATACTAATATATTTAAAAGTCAATTTTGCTCTCCTAGACATTTAGGAAAGAGCGAGTTACAACATTTTCCCCTATAACCTATTAATAGTATAAATATTAATATTAAATGACAGGAAGCGTTATCGATCAGGAGATACGGCTGAGTTACTAATCTCTAGATCCCGAGGACGAGACCGGCTGTGGTTTATAATTTATATATACTTTTAACAGCTATGAATCAATCCTGTGAGATATTAACACCTGGGATCACCTAGCCTAAATTCGGTACTAATATAGGGGAAAACACTGGTGGTTGAGCTTTACCTACGTTAAATCACTTCCCTGCACAACCGTTGGCTTAGAAACAGATAAGTTTCAAGAATGGTGTGAAGCTAGTTCCATATATGCATGAGCATGTTTTTATAATAAATTTATAAATCACTAATTTATTTATTATAATATAAAAGACGCGATGCGAGTGACTTCCTCAAAAGTGTTGGCGAGCTATATAATTCTGTTTAGAAAAAGGATTGTTAATAGAAGGGTATCAGTTGGGAGGGAGTATCTGCTCTGGAGCTGTGCGGAGGGTATGCCACCATTAACGCTTTTACTGCGAGATGTGCACCTCTTTTTCACTCCCTTCCGCCATGTCAAACTTTTCATTTCGTCTCGGAGTTCATCCTCTGTTGACACGTTTCCTCTTTCTGAGGCAGCCTTCACATTAGAAATGGGCTCTTACGAGTACTTAGCAGTATGTTGCTATGTTGGAAGGCGTTAGATACAGTCAAAGCTGATAAAAAAATTATAAATGTACTATGAGCTATTATTTTTTATAATAACGCCCGGTAGGGTACATAGCAGATGTCAGAAAAACTGTCATGTGGGTATTTTACTGTACCACTACAACCCATAAAGGGTCTTGGGTTCAGTAAATGGTATAAAGTGAACTGTTCCAAGTAAATAGGTTGTGTAGGGAGTTGATTTGTCCGTGATCACGCTCAACAGCCTAAAAGTCTTTATATCTCACGGGGTTCAACCACGGTTGTTAACAACTTGGGTGTATATACAAACTAATTTTAAATACCGAATATTTATTTTAAAAATTGGTATTGTAAACAGTACAATTGATCAACTAAAGGACAAGCTAACCCCTTTGTTTTATTAAGCTGACCGCTGTTAGTTTCACACAGATAAACTCTTCGATTTGAATATAGATACCTTTATTCTAAGCCAATCAATCTAAAAGTAATCCGCTAGTAACATAAGTTATTTTATCCTCCTGCTCTACAAACTAGCCGAGATTCTTTCATTACCAAACAGTTTAAAAACGTTTGAATAAAGGAAATACATTGCCTGAAACATCTCCGATGTTTTAGGGCGGTTGTAAAGAGAGACTTGCTGAAGAAGAAGTAGCCGCAGAAGTTGTTGTTTAAGACTCGCCAGCAGAAGTGAACCTAGGCCGCTGAGGGCGATGCCACCTACCTGGAAGCTGCCAAGACAGGTCAGGCCTAGAGCAGACAGACCGTCATGGACAGACTCCACTTAACCTCGCTGCGAGATTGGGATTGGCACCGACCATAAAGGTTTTGGTTGACACGGGTGCTGACGTGGACCACGCTGACTGCGAGGGATGGACTGCCCGCAGGGCTGCGGCCCATACTCAGGTAGATTTATTTTTAATTAGTGATTACTTAACAATTAATTTCCTACTCTTATAGAGATACTTCTTATATCAAAGTTATGTTTACTATAAAGATATCAAAATTTGCTTTTAATATTTTTTAAACTAATTCGTGCACAAATAGAATTTTAAAATAGACATCCAATGCAATGAAAATGAGAAATGTTTTATAAAAACTTTAAATGTCTTCATTTTTTAAGACTGACTGAACGATAGAAACCGGTGTATAGGAAAAAATCGTGCTTTTTTTGGCGTGAAGTCCTCGGATCGTAGGTAGATAACGATAACAAAATCCGCCATGGGCGCATCCCTATGTCGTTCCAGGGCGGACTATCGAGATGGGTGCCGTCGATCGAGATGAGCAATATGGAATTATCGACTACACCGGATAGGAACAGAGCCGCTTTGGTAAATCCCGATCCATCTCGCCTGTTCCAAGTCCATTTCCGTCCGCTTATCGGAGCGCGGCGTTTATTGGTCTGTCCGATTGTCTCTGTTCGTTTTTATTGTTCTTGTTTTGTTTTTTTTCGCAAACCCCTGCCCTGAGAAGATTGATGTTGATTTTACGGGATCTGCGCTCGAGTTATTCCGTAGCCTCACACAATTCTGTCGGAACTCCATAAGGTATATGACCATTAAAAGTAATTATGGTTTGGTCAACAGCGGTTAGTACTCATGTATTTTTTTACGTATAACTTGATTGTATATGTTGTATATATATTGTAAGTTATATGTTTAAAGTTTTTACTAATTAGAAAACAAGTATGCTTTAAATAATGGTCGATCGACAACAACATGAAATCTTCCATTTACACGACAAATTCATAAAATAGAAAATGAAAACAACTTTAAGGATGTTTTAAGTTTTACTAATCAGTTCTTTTTTTTTCTAGATTAGGTGGAATTCATCTTTACAGAAAAATATCGGTAAGCACGTCTCCCATTTTATTAATGGCATATATAAGTATTATTGAATATGCAAGCTTTATTGCATGTTAATATCCAAAAGCTGTATCTGCATGAAGATAGTTGAGGTATAATCTTCGACATTTTATTTACAAGTGCCTCTAGAAAAGTATAAAAAATCTCTAACTCATCTAAATAGCCAACTAATTCATAGATTAAATTTGAACTACTTCTAACTTTACTGTTGTATATCTTAGCCAATAATAATAGTAATAATAGCCAACTATTAATAGTGATAACTAATGCAAAAGGTAATGTAAATATTAATTTTATTAAGTGATTAATAGTGCAAAAAAAAACAAAAACATGATGGGCAAAGCGAAGAAAACTTCTAGATTCGGATTAATTTAAACCAAAATAATACTGAAAAATAGATCATGCAGCTAAGAAAGAATTGTAATATGCAAAATCGCATTTATCTTAATGATTTTTGTGTGGCTAAATTATGTTTAGACTTATTTCTATAACTATGTTATTTCAAATTAATTCTTCGTTTATATAATACTCTTTTACAATGATTCGGTTAACTGGTGAAGTACAAACCTAGAGTTGTTGACTCATATTGTCGAGCAATAGAAATATTTCTCTGTTTATCCTATGATACTCATTACTACCAGATGTTGATGCTGTTTGATCATCGAATATCATACTTTTTCGATTAGATGCACCGTTAATGAACTTTATGGGAAAAAACAAAAAAATTTACTATTTTATAACAAACAGTTACAAATCTATTTTCCTTGTACTTTAAATTAACGATGATAATGAGTACAGAAAATTCTAAACTTGTTTTGGAATTATTAAAGATAATTATAAGTTATTTAAATAACTATATTATAACATAAATTATTCATAGTTATAATTAGGGAAAAGAAATAAATAAAAGTTCAACAATAATCGAATAATAAACGTCCCCAGAAGTTGTTAGAGCATATTTCTCAGACGAGAAATTATGAAACTAATCATGAATATTCGGGTAAATATATTATTAACAGTTGTGCAAACATACCTAATTCTCTCGTTCGTTATTGGCTTACAATAAGGTGGCCAGACGCCCCCATTAAGAGGGACTGTACCATCATATTTGGGTCCTCCCAATATTTTTCCCACTACGATAACTGTATCAAAGAGTATCATACATTGGCTTATATTTATGTTCATTAATTATCTTTATTTTCACAATGATTCTGGACAATATTTAATCGGCAATAAGAAAAATAAACTCTTTTGTTTGTATGTCACATTCCACTGTAAAGTATTTGGCCACTTTACCATCCAAATCCAGACATTCCAACTTTATCCTTTCACTTGAAAACAGTTGGAACGCTCATTCCACTATCCATTATTAATACAGACAGCACACACACTCACATACAAAGATGGAGCTAGCCATTACTAACAATAACCCTTAAAAGGGAGAACGTGTAGGACAGAGACACAAATCCTATTTATGCAGCCGTTGATACACCGAACTAAAGGATTTATCTAGCGCACTGTTGGTGGGCGCTCTCCAGCGTCCCGATGGTCGCAATATAATTCTCCAGCTTTATTATTTCATGATTAATGACTCCGCTTTGGTTGATATTAAATTTTTTTTTATCAGTCATCTCTTCAAATCCCGTCGAGGAATAAGTTATTACCGTAGCCAGGAATATTCTCATTTAATTCAATTATTGATATCTCTAACGATATTAAAGCCATTTACTTAACAGAAAACGTAATTTAAAAACATGAAATATTTTGAAAATTACCAGGATGGAACTGATGATTAAGAATTGGTACAATACGGTGAAATATTGGTCACATCTGATCACCTCATAAATTGGAGAATCCAGTACTAACATTAACAAAATACAGAAAAATGTTTACAAAGTAGTTGTCACAATCATAGAACAAATCTTTTTAGATGATTTTCAGCACGATTCCAATTCCTCTTTTACGTTGAGGTAAAATTAATCAAGAGTGTCCTTTTCAGATTATGAACAACTTAAATTTGATATGCTATTGACATAAAACTTTTTTTTTGTAACCCGCACCTCTACAAGAGGATTCAATGAGTGTTAGAGACTGCACCAATTCTAGTTCAACGGTTGTACTGGGAGGTGATTTGTCGGAGATCACTCTCGACCATGGTTTCCTCCTATTAAGGGTACCCTCTTCACAGAGGCTGGGTGGGCTCTAGGAAGGAGCATGAACATGGGACCTTCAATACGGGAACTCAATGCTCTACCACGAGCCAACCCATTCCTCTAAAAACTAAGTTTAGAAAAAAAAATGAATAAAATAGAGCCAAAACTCAATACGAAACATTAACATTTATTAGAATGCAAATGGAAAAAAACACAAGCAAAGCCTTATGTTTCATATCTGGAGTAAAAACAAACACTTACCAGATGACGTTTTGCCTATTCAGGCATTATCAAGACACAAAAAAGAGTAAGGTCAATCACATCTCAAAGAAGAAGTGCAATGCATCCCAACAAATAACCGCCCGAATAGGCTCATAACCTGAGTACGCACCTCCACCCCAAGACGTTCAACCCAAAACTGAAAAGGAAGGTGATACGCAACCATCTGGGAAGGTTATCATCATCACTGGCACTACAACCCGGTACGGGTCTTCACCGCATCAAGACGACGCCTCCAATCATCTCTGTCTTGCTCCAGGGTCTGCCAAGCTCTGGTGTTGAGGAGCTTCTTTGCGTCGACCTCATCTGCCCATCTCAGTCGTGGCCGTCCTCTCCTTCTCCTCCCATCCACATGCTCAAAGAGCAGCCTCTTGATAGGTGTGTCCCCGTCCATTCTTGCAGCATGCCCCGCCCATCGTAGCCTTGAGATCCTTATAAATTGTACCACATCCGGTTCCCGGTGAATCAGGTACAACTCTGCATTTTGTCTCTGTCTGTACTGGGCGCCATCCCTTACAGGTCCAAACATTCTTCTCAGAATTTTTCCCTCAAAAATCTGCAAGCTGATAGCATCTGTACGTGATAAAGGCCATGTCTCTGAAGCTTATGTCATTACAGGTCTAATTAATGATTTGTACAGAGCGATCTTAGACTTTCTTGCCAGTAAATGACTTCTTAGTATTTTGGCTAGGCCAAAATAGCACCTGTTTGCTGTCGTTTTTCGTCTCTGAACCTCCTGACAGGGCATATTGTCTGCACACACTAGGGAACCTAGATACACAAAACTATTAACGCTTTCAAAGGTGTATCCTTCCAACCTAAGAGTAGGTGGTGGTGGCCTTAGAGGGTTAGCAACCATGTATTCGGTCTTTGCTTGCTTGACTTGAAGACCCATTTTCCGCCCTGCTGCCTCTATAGCCAAGAAGGCCCGTTCCAAGTCCCTCTGTGATCTTGCTATGACGTCTATATCATCCGCGTAGGCTAGAATTTGGACTGACTTGGTGAGAATCGTACCGTTTCTTTGTACTTCGGAGTCCCTTATCACCTTCTCTAGTGCTAAGCTAAGCAACAAGCATGATAGGCCATCTCCCTGTCTCAGGCCCCTTGTGGTCGTGAAATGTCTATCTTTTGCGCAATCTGCATCGCCTCGAACAACTTTCTTCTAGAGCTATCACTCTCCTTGTAAATCACTCTAGCATTCTCAAAATCAAAACGATGCTTACAGGCTTTAGTTTGCTGGGTAAATGCTGTGTTAGGTTCCTTGCCAACAATATTCTTACAATCATATTGATGCTGATACATTCTTCTGTGCAGCAATTAAGATGTTTCACCAATGTATATCTTAGGACATTGCAAACAGCCAATCTCATACACTACATCCGATTATTGCTGTGTAAGTATCTTATCTCTGTGTCTTGATAATGCCTGAAGAGACGAAACGTCGACTGGTAATTGTTTGTTTCTACTCCAGATTTGAAACATAAGGCATTGCTTGTGGTTTTTTCCATTTGTATTCTAAAAAAAATATGTTTAAATATGTTTTTGTTTGATGAATGAAGTAAAGTACCAATTTAAGGTAGATGGAAAAAGTTAATACTAATAAAAAAAAAGTTATGAAGACAAAAGTTGAATTAAAATAAATTTTATTTTCAATATTTAAATTTTTTTTATCGACTTTTGCTTATAAATATAACTTCCTCTCAATTTTATCTTAAATATTTTTTTTTCAAAATTTGTATATGCTAATGAATATCACAAATTCTTAATAGCAGAACATCTGCTTTACATTTTTATTATTGTATAAATCTATTATGATCAACTAGTAAAGCTCTTTTTTCTTTGTTCTTGAGGTAAACAAAATCGATGAATTAATTGTACCCATTAGTAGACTCTCTCATTTCATTTGCTATTTAAAGCTTAATTTCTACTGAATATGGTATAGGAAAAGTATTGTTATGGAATGTATTCACTGTGTGGAAAACCATTCTACACTGACATAATACATCTGGCCGTAAAAAGAAGAATAGTGATTTGAATTCCATGATCGAGCGATCCAAAAAAAAATCATAAAAAAAATCGCTGAGGCAGCAGTTATAGGCCAATCGAACCAACGTGCGAAAGAAAAAACTGCGCGAGGCCGAACGGGGCGACACAATCGGTTAATTCGTTCACGGAAAATTACACCTCCACTGATTGGAGGACCCAATAACCGCTGTAGCCAATCAGGTCTCAGGCCCTTAGGTCTCTGCTAAAAGGGCACTTACAGCCTTGGAAGGTGCCCTTAACTGCCATTTTTGTTCGAGTTTAATGGTCTTCGCCATAGTATTAGGATTTTTAACCACTCCACTAACTTACAATAAGAGTTCCACCTAGGGCCTCTTAGATACCTTCAACCTCGGGAGAACTCAACAAGTCTACCGTCTACTTGAAGAAAATCTTATTGAATGATTTTAATTATCATGTCTCAAATTATTTCAAGCTACAGAAAGGAATTCATTCTTCATAACTTTTGTATCTTAGAATTCCGAAGTGCAGAGGATTATTCTGGTAATGCGATATTCTGTTTCTGGATGGTTATGAATGAATTACTCTCTTAAAAAAAAAAATTGTTTGATTTATATAAACTTTTTTTAAATTTTAATTATGAATTTAAACAAAAATTCGTTTTTATTTTTACGGGGAATTTATGACTTTTAATGTCGTAGGTGAATTACTTCTTATTTATTATAATAAGACAAACAGAGATTTATTATTAAAAACAGACTCACGTCTCTAATTTTATTTTTTTTCTTTATAGAGCCATCATTATACTTAAAATTAAACCAGATTACTTAGTTGATTAATTACTACTCTAATTAGTTACCTTATTAATTTCATTGATAATACTCATATCGATTATGAAAATAATCTCTTCTATAATGAAAAATTTCGATTAATTCTAAAATTAAATGATAAAATATTATTATTAAATTAAATTTTTAGTCATACAAGTTTTTAATATCTATTAAAACTGACGGTGTGAAAAATTGAAGTCGTAAAGGTGAAAGATATAAAGTTAATGTCATTTATTTTCGTAATCTCTGGCCGAACCTCACTAAAATAACCTGTAAAAAAGTATAATAAACATGACTGAGATATAATATTCAATATTTTATGAATTATTATTATCGTTGATAGGAATTTAATTTAATTTAATGTCCTAATATACTTTTTTCTTAGAGTCATGGGATCAACTTCAATGTGTTCATTGAATTCAATATTATTTTTTAACCATGAATACAATTTTTATGGAATATCATGACATTTAAAGTATTTATACCTGATTACACATAAAGCATTCACACTATATCAAAGAGCGGTTGTTTATAATTTACGAACTCATGCCAATATGTTTTATGAATAAAATCTGGAACTTCATTTAAGAACAAATGATTTGATTTATCCGATGTTATATTAAATTACAAAAAAATTTTAGGCAAGAGATTGGTGAAATATCCACGTGGAATATTTTACAACGTATGTCCGCTACGAACCTTTGGGATGTTAGATCTAAAATAATTGGATGTATTTCTTATATTTTATCGCACCGAAGAGGGGATTTTTATCTATGAATAATAAAAATAAATACCTCGACATGTGTCTGTTAACTTAGCAAGGTTAAGTTAAAAAAACAAACAATTATTCAATAATATTATGATAATTACGATAAAATGACATTCCGTTAATTTACAATTATGAGGAATTGTACTATTAGTTTTTTCTTATACATTTAGATTTATTGGTTATTTATTAAGAAATAAGCGTTTTAGACATATAACATAAAACATATTTCCGTCCTGATAACATTTTTATTTAAATACACAACATTCTTGAATCGCACACATATACATAGAATAGAATAGAATAGAAAAATAATTTTATTCTGGGACCAGGTCCCTTTAGAATAACAGAGAAGAACAAAATAAATGACTATATATCTGGCCAAAGGCCTACATCAAAATAAAACAATAATTACATAATATCCTGAAAGTAAATAACTAAACAGGTATGTTTTGTATGTAGAGAACAAGAATACTAAATTAAAACAAAAGAACAGACATATTTACAATAAAAAGGAATAAGCTATTGGAAAAATAAGTGAATAAATAATAGCACCTGATAATAAAAAAACAAAAAAAAAACAATGGCATTATTATGACTGAGGAATATTTACAGTAGTTCATCAATCGATCAATTTGAATATATCTATAAATTATTTATTGATTATAAAGCATCTGATTGGGAATTTAGAAGATGTAGGAAAAATTTGTATTTAAATGAGGTTAAAGAAGACGCATGGCGGATATCGAGAGGAAGAGAGTTCCAAAGAGAGATAGAACGGGCTAGAAAAGAGCGCTCAAAAGTTTTGGTTCTGTGGGACCGGATGTAAAGATCAGAAGGGCGAGATCTTGTGCCCTGGGATTGGATAGAGGATTTGAATTGTAGGAGACTATAGATATAAGACGGATGTTGTGAGTTGATAGTTTGATATAAGAAAGAACCAAGGAAGTAAATTCTACGGATAGAAGGGAAAAGCCACTTTACCTCAGCGTACCGGCGAGACACATGAGACCTCCTCGGGGCGTCGAAGATAAATCGAAGCGAACAGTTCATAATTCGCCTCAACCTCTCCTCGAGCCTGATCGAGAGGCCACCATATGACACACAACCAAAGTCAAAGTTAGGAAAGATAAAAGAACTGATGAGGAGCTTACGTATGGGTAGTGTTAGAAGATGCCTGGAACGGTGAAATAACTTTAGAGAGCTTATTGCTCGGCGGGAAATTTGGGAAATGTGGGGTTTCCATGAGAGGGATTGGTCGAAAATGATCCCCAGGTTTTTAAAAGAGGGACTGAAGGCAATAGGGTGATCATTTAAGGTTAATTGGGGAAGCGAGTTGACAGATTTAAGAAGGGTGCTGGAACTAATTAGGATGGCCTGAGTTTTCGCGGCATTCAACGACAGTTTATTCAAGTTTGCCCAGGCACTGATCCTATCTAGGTCACCTTGAATTTGGTCGAATGCAGCTATTATCTCAGATGGAGGAAAGGACAGATAGATCTGGGAATCATCGGCGTACAGATGGTGGGAACAGTGGAGGATTGATTTGGGAAGGTCATTAATGTAACAGTTGAAAAGGAGTGGGGAAATACTAGAACCCTGTGCCACTCCTGTGTTCAGCGGTAGGAAAGAGGATAGGGGTTGGATTAGGGATGGAGACTGCTTGAGTCCTATCCGAGAGGAAAGCTTGGACCCAGAGTATGGAACTGTTGGAAAAGGAAAGAGATTTTAGTTTAGAGAAAAGGATGGAATGGTTCAGCGAATCGAAAGCTTTTGAAAAGTCGAGTAGAATTAATACTGTTAGTTTTTTTTCGTCTATGGCAGTATGCATGTCGGTGGTTATTTTAACGAGGGCAGATTGAGTGGAAAAGCCAGGCCGGAAGCCTGATTGAAGTGGATCAAGGAGTTTGGACTGCTCCAGAAAATTTGAAATTTGGGATTGAACTATTCTTTCGAGGGGTTTGGAAAGGTTAGAGAGTATAGAGATAGGCCGAAAATCATTAGGGTTTGAGGGATTGGGTGATTTGTTAATAGGATGGACTATTGCTTTTTTCCAGGAGGAAGGGAAAACTGCATTTTGAAGGGAAAAATTGTAAATGAAGAGAAGAGCAGGTAGAATTTCGGGGATGCATATTAACAATTTGGCGGGAATGCTGTCAGAACCGATGGAATTAGAGTGGGAATTCATTAAGGAGGAGATGAGGTCAGTGGGCGAAATGTCGGAGAAATAGAAGTTGTTATGGTTGAATGAAGATGCTATTGCGAAAGTAGGAGAAGTGGATCGTGAGTTGGTAGAGAAAGACAAAAAATGGGTGTTCAATTCATCAGGTGAAACCGGAAAGATTACAGGGGAAGGGGATTTGTAAAGTGAGAGTTTCCGAAGGATTTGCCATTTGGATTTAGGATCAGGCGCGGAGGAAAGGGCTTCATGAAAGTATTTGGATTTCGCCTGCCTTATTGTTGATTGCGTTAAGTTGCGAAGAGTCCTAAACACTTGATAATCGTCGGTCCGTCTAGTCCGTCTGCGAGCTGCGTCGCGCTTCCTCTGCAGTTCTTTTATGTTTTGATCCATCCAAGGAGCGGGTAGTCGACGGAAGGTTGTTGTTTTGAGAGGAGCATGGGTGTCCAGGATACTGATAAGATAGGAAGTAAGTGTGTCAACCATGGAATCAATAGTGGGACAGGAATAGATTTCACTCCAATTCAGGGATTCAAGGGAAGGCAAGATGCTTTCGCGACTGATAGCATCTAGGTTGCGAAAGGTAAAGGTTTTAGATAGTTTGTTCGGAGTTTGGATATTATATGTAATTTGGATTAGGTCGTGAGAGGAAAGAAACGGGACGGGCAATTGAGAAGAGGAGAATAGTTTCTGAGGAGAATCGATGACATACAGATCTAACCATGTGTCAGAACGATGGGAATGATGGGTAGGAGAAAATGGAACAATGGAGAGATTTAGGGAGTGGAAAAGATTTTCCAGGTATAGGCTGTAATTTGATTTAACAAAGAGATTGGTGTTGAAATCGCCAGAAATAATGATATGGGTGTAGAAGGGAATATAATTGTAAAGGACAGATTCAAGGGTAGAGTCAAAAGGCACTAAAGGAGGCCGGTATACAACTACATACTGGAGCGGGTGTCCATTACAGGATACTTCGGTGAAAAGGAATTCAATGTGAGGGACTTCTGATGGATGAGAGGATTCAAGGATTCGGGCTTTTAGGCTTTGATGGACATAAAGACCAACCCCTCCGCCGGTCCGACTACCACGGTCATGGCGGAGAAGCATATAGTCAGGTAGGGTGATGGAGGAGGAAGGAATGTGGGGTTTTAGCCAAGTTTCACATACTGCAATAATATGGTAAAAGTTGTGGGTGAAATAATCTTTAAATTCATCGAAATGGGCAGGTAAGGATTGGGAATTAACTTAACAAGAGATTAGGAGATTAGACATATGGGATTGGTAATCGCGGAATTATCAGAATGAGAAGGGAAGATGCTGAAAGAAAAGAGTAGTTTAATGGATGAACTGATGTAAACATTAAAAATTACAATAAGTCCAAGGTTAGCCAATAGTGTTGTAAAATTTAAGGAATTAAAAGGAAAAAGGTTAGCAGAAACTAAAAATAAATAAAACAAAATATTAGAAGATATTGACACAAAATAAGCAAATTTGTTGCTGAGGACCGTTGAAAGTTCCAACATGAAGCCAATGAACAGCGAACGGGTGCCGCAGGATCAGTAAAACACATCTCAGTCGGACGCTTGGACGATATAAATGACAGGATGGCCGTCATCCTTCCGGCACCGCACTCTGCCGCCGGCGAACCAGACGTACTTCAGCTTCCCTTCTGCTCTCTTCTGTCTGGCCGACCAGTATAGACGTCTGTAGGCAGGAGTCATCTCTTCACCGAGGTATACCCTGTGGAAATCATTTTCCTGCCAGCCTATGTCGCGGGTTTAAAAGTCCCGTAAGACTTTCCTTCTCTGTATGAGGTCATCTCGCAACTAATGCCGGACAAATCTGGCTATAACTGGAGGTGGTCGTGGGTCTTCCTTCCCCGCTCTGCGGCGCTCTACTAGGTCGAGGTCCTCTACACCGATCTTAACCCCAAGACTTGCCCCAAGACTCACCAGTAAAGCTGCTGGGACTTAGCCAGTTCTAACCGGAATGCCCCTAATCTCCAGAGACCTGTGAAGTAGGCCTTGTTCTGCCATACACTACATACACTCATTCGACGTATATTTAGGTTTCATCTATAACATTCTTGCGATCATAGTTACCAATCATTTTACCGATACACTTTTATTGAATCCGCCCGTTCCAACTTATGAATACATAGAACTCTTATCATAACAGACTAGGAACATTTATGAAGTTATTTTTTTAATGAAAAAAGGGACAAAATAAAAAGTGATATCATGAGTGCTTACTATCACACATAACAAAAAATACTTGGAGAATTACCAAGATATCAAGGTTACAACTTAATATTTTATTACTGATTCGGAAGATTAAAATCAACTTATAAAAACACTGAGCAGTTACTTGGATCAAGATTCGTATAAACAGATTCTTGTATTCATGATTGACCCTATAAAGCGGCAGAATATAAAATTAAAAATCATAATTTATAATAAAAATTAATCACTTAACGCTACTTATATAATTAATCCGGAAACTGTCTATAATAAGGATGACATAATATTTTAGATATTGCTCATGAGGAACTGTCCTTCCAGAATGATAAAATTGGATTGTTGCTTTTGTTAGCGTGCTAGATTAATGATCAGATCGAACTGTATTTCTTCATTCCCAGATTATCGGAGCATGCAACCCAGGCATATCTGGGGTATCTATCTTACTGTAACATCTAGCAGATGAAAAGAGACAAGTTTCTTTGCTAAGGTAAAACAAGATTGATTTGACTTTTCACGTCGTTTCTTTAATCCCGATTCTTTTTCAAAGAAAAAAAAAATGGTTTTGCACTTCAAGGAATAGAATATTTAAAAAATAAATTATGTAGACTAATTTACCGGTTTACTGAAAATCATTTAAACTGGAAGATGTATGTATGTAGCTAGATATATTCAAGCTCTCAGTGTTTTTTCAATTTAGGTATCGATTTTAACTTCTTCTCAATAAAACATAAAATTTTCCGTTCAAAGATATTTAATTGCAACCAACTCAGTGGCAGTCCATCATGACAAGTTTTATTTAATATCGAATATCACTATTTCTTTTTTCTCATTTTCTCCCAGTATTTTCTCATCATTTGTGCGTGCCTTTGATTCCTTTCCTCTGACCACGCAGTACCCTCCCGTTTGTGTTTATTTTCCACCAGAACATTGAATTATTTTAATTTCTTTCCGTATTAATCTCTATCTGGGCCGTCTTCGTCTGTTATATTAAAACAAAAAAAAATTATATACCACTAGAATAAGATTGGTTATGTCAATGATAATATTCCATGATCCAAATTATTTGTTGGATTTGGATTGACGCTCTTTAAGCATTGTAACATTGTAACTATATAATAAAATTGTTATCTAGGAATCAATATTAGAATCGTAGTTATATATTCTAAACTTACATGTTTTATGTTATATACGTATTATTTATTATGAAATGTTTTTCAGATACTATTACAAGAGGAAGAAGGTAAAAAGAGGCAAATTTCCGCTTCGATGATTGTTAATACACAGTTAATTATTTTTCTTTCTACATCAAATGGTTCAATTAAGCCTAAGGTGCGTGTGCAAAGTCAGAGGACTCTGAAAATTACAGAGAAGAGGGGCGTCAACTTTAAGTTGGCAAAGTGTTTTCAAAGGCAGCATTAGCAAAGGGGTAACAGGAATTTGTAGGAGTCTGGAGTAACTTTTTCAAAGCTAACCTACGAGCCAGGCATAGTCTTAACAAGGATATTAAAACAACCCGTTAAAAGGAAAAGTAACTAAAATCTATAGTAAAATATCAAAGAAAAAGTATGCACATTTAATTTATAATAATACTTACATAAAGTCCAAAATCGATCATAGGAACTGAATGGAGCATTAAGCTAAGTAAAAAACTTGACTCTGACTAAACTGTTTCTTAGCCAACGGTTGTGTTGGTCGATCATCAGATATGCTCTCCCAATTAAGGGTCCCCACTTTATAGAGGCTGGCTGAGCCCGATGATGGCTCTGGACACCACACACTCGATCAAAGGCACAGTAAAAATAAAATCCCTAACAGAACCAGATTTGAAGCCGGAACCACATCCAAGCGATAGCGCTCTACTTACTGAGTTACCTCATTCCATAAGTACAAAGAGGTAAGTATCTATATCTATCTATTCATATTATAAAAGAAAGTCCTCGGCCGCGTTTGTTCATGTGGCCTCTGAGGAAATAACTAAAAAACTGGACGAATTGAATATTACGGTTAATACCAAGAAGACCGACTGTATTATTCTCTCCTTCCATAAGAATAAGCACCCTCTACCTAAGTATGTATATCGGTATCACCCTCGACCGGCACTTAACGTTATACCAGCTTGTAATAAGAAGATCAGGTCGGTATTAGTGATGGGGCTCACTAGTTCTTTCTGATTGGAGTTAGTTAGTAGTTTACTCAGTCCATATTGAGTGTCTGTACATGCGTTTACCAGCGCTGAGGTCGGCCTGTCGGCGTAAGTGTGTTGAATAGTAGGTTCGTGCAATGTTGGAGGCTATAAAAGAATTTGATATGCCTCCGTCTAATGAAGTCCGTTACCTTCGGGAGTCCGAGGGTCTCGTGTATTATGTCTGATTTCGTCCTTTGTAGAGAGGTGTGCTTTACTATACGACTCAGTATACAGTTTTGGAATTGTTGGAGCCTTTTTGAAGTTGGTGAAATGTTATTCAACATATGCGCCCCATAAAGGAGTGTTGGTCTAATAACTGCCTTATAGATCATTGCTTTGAGGCGGAGTGATAAGCTCGGTGAGGTTAAAAGGTGATTAAGCCAGTAAGATTTGCTGCTAAACGCATGTACAGACACTCAACATGGACTGAAGAAACTACTAACTAACTCCAATCAGAAAGAACTAGTGAACCCCATCACTAATACCCCCCCCCCTCCTACCATCTAATTAATCTTAAGAAAATTCAATGCACAATCCTCTCTTAAAATGCACGTGGTGCAGTAAAAGAGATGCAATGTATCATATTAATATGTTATTATCAAAAATTAATAAAAGCCACGGTGCTGAGAAAAAAAAAGTTTTTATTTTTATAATCGATATAATAAAGTACATTAGCTGTGATGGGAAGAAAGAAAATCAAGACTCCCAAAGAAGCCTAACCGATGATATTAACGTGGTCCTTAGTGGCCGGTACGTGATAAAAAAAAATACATTACACAGACAAATTATGTAGGCATAATATGCCTTATTTCCCGAGCAAAGCTGGGGTGGGTCGCTAGTACATTTATAAATTAAGTTGATGTGAAGCTAGAGCCTTTTGTGGTCATATCAAATCTGAACTTCTAACAACTTTTCTTTAAGGAGCTACTAAATGTTAATTGTAATATTTCACAAATCAGCCATGGTATTTTCATGAGGTGGAGTATAACAAAATATAAAGGTTGGTTGTTCGTTAGTTTGGTTCTTTCATCTTCTGGTGTATTTCGAAAATTCAATCTTATTGATTACATTTTTTTTTTTTTGTATTCTCTTTATTTCCAGATCGGCTATTCCTAGCCTTACATGGTTTTTGTAATAATGAAATTTTAAGATTTAACACTAAGTGAAAGTGTGGGTTTCGTCTCATGCAGGAGACACCCCTAACTGTACATTATCAGATTATTTACAGAGAAGATGTAAATATATAATAGCGTTTTTTCATATAAAAGAATAATAGTAGTTTGAATATAAAGCATGTAAATAAGTAAACAAAAATAAAATTAAAGTAATAATAAACAGAACTATACTATAAAACGGAAAACTAAAAGAAAACATGATTATATTGCATTTTGTTAAAACGATTGGTGAGAAACGTTGTCTATTGAGATCACATAAGAATATCTTTTAAGAGTCTTGGTTTTAGTCTTGGGGATGAAATAGGTTCGCCTATGTTGAATGCTACAGCTCCTTGGACTGCTGGTAATCCGGTCTTAAATCTGCTGTAACGCTTTTTAATAAATTCATCAATCGACTCTAGGTTTAGCTCTCGGTGAAGTTGACTGTTTCGTACAAACCAAGGCGCGTTTACTGCGATCCGTAGGATTTTATTTTGAAAAGTTTGCAATTTTTTTTTCTTTGTTGTAGACACTGCACCCCACACTTCACAACCGTACATTAGTAGAGGTCTAATTATGGTTTTATAAATTAATAAGGCTGTTTCTGGTTTTAATCTGGATTTTCTATTAATTATCGGATAAAGTAGAGCTAGTCTTGCGTAGGCCTGTGTTAATTTAGTGTTGATATGCTGGTTCCAGGTAAGGCGACGATCTAAATAAACTCCGAGATATTTTATAGCTTCTTTATTCCACGGGAGGTTGCTGCCATTGAGCACTAGCTCAGGTGGGTCTGAAGGGCGTCTAAGGGTGAAAATTTTTGCGCAGCATTTTTGAACGTTGAGGTCAAATTTCCATTTTAAAAAGTATTGTTGCAACTCATTTAGATGACTTTGGAGTGTGTTCCTGGCTATTATTATGTCATCACTCTGCGAGAATACTGCTGTGTCGTCAGCGAACATAGCTATGGAGGTAAGTGGAGACTGTGTGATGTCATGAACATAAAAGTTGAAGAGGATCGGAGAGAGAACTGAGCCCTGTGGGGTACCGCCACTGATTGGTCTAATGGTTGAATTAGTGTTGTTAATTTTAACTGTATATGATCGATTGTTCAGAAACGAGCATATGATGTCGTGAAGGAATTTTGGAGTATTTGATTTTTTGAGTTTGTAGAGGAGACCGGTGTGCCAAACTTTATCAAATGCTTGTTTAAAGTCTAGGAATGCAACTAGCGTGTGTTTTTTCATTTCAAATCCGTTGACTATGAACTCTGATAATCTTGATAATTGGTGTGATGTAGAATGGTTGAGTTGAAAACCAAACTGAAAGTTTGGGATAATGTCTATAGATTGAAGATAAGTAGAGAGGCGCATTTTAATAACTGATTCGAACAGTTTTCCTACGATTGGCAGTAGACTAATGGGGCGGTAGCTGCTTAATTCTTTGGCATTTTTGCCAGGTTTGTTTATAACCACCATTTCTGCTCTCTTCCAAGTATCAGGAAAATATCCTATCCTTAAACAGCTGTTGAAAATTGCTGTTATCAGAGCAACTGCTTTCCTGGGTAACTTTTTTATTGCAATTGCTGGTATCAAGTCGTGTCCGGGACTTTTCCTAATTTTGAGCTTCCTAATTAGTGACTGGATTTCTTTAGGAGTGGTGAATTCCACCGGCAGTTGTACTGTTGGTAGAGGTGACCGTAAAAACTCTTCGATTTCAACGTCTGACCGCACTCTATCGGATTGTGAATTTGAAAATGTTAGCTGGAAATAATCGGCAAAGGCTTCGGCTTTATCCAAGTCGCTGGTGATATACCCTCCGTTAATTACTAGACTAGGGATATTTACTTTTTTATTTAAAAGGCGTTTTGTAGCTTTCCATAATGATTGGTCTCTTGGGTCCAGGTTGGAAACATAGTTTTTGTACTTGGATATCGTGAATTCCTCTAACTCCTTTTTTACGGCGCGTTTTAGAAAGTTCCATTTACTTTTGTCTTGAGGATTCCTGGTTTGCATCCATCTCCTCCTTGTTTTATTTTTTTCCTTTATTTTAAGAAGAATGGAACTAGGCACACTGCTTGTGAGAGTTATCCTTTTTGTACGAAATGTTCTTGTGGTTGACTGCTTTAAGCATTCAGCTATGGTTTGCTGCAGTTTGTTTATGCTTTCATCGATTTCTTGTGGGCTTGCGAAATGATTTTTGGGACAAACATTATGGTAAATCAGGTGTTTATAGGTATCCCAGTCGATTACTCCTTTAATAAGAGAGTTTCGAGTAGGAGTTTGTTGAATTTCGGTGCTGAAATGAATTAAGACGGGGATATGGTCAGAGTTAAGAGCGGATAATGTTTGAACTGTTATCGGTAGATTGATATTTTTAGTTAACACTAAGTCTAGGATATCGGGTGAACAACCTCTTCTGTAAAATGTTGGTTCACTCGGAGCGATAATATGGATATTTTGCCTGGAGCAGATGTCTAGCAATTTGTTTCCGCTCGAATTCGTTTTCCGGCACCCCCAGTAAATATGTTTGCTATTCATATCACCAATTACTATTGTTTGTATATTTGGTTTAAATAACTCGAGAATTTCTTCTTCTCTGATGTTTTTGTTAGGTGGCTTGTAAACAGCTGTGACAATGGTACCAGGAGATGTATCTAAACAAATTGAAATGGCTTCAATATTAGACACATCACAAATAACATTTTCTGAAAATCTGATGTTGTTTTTTACTATGAGAGCCACGCCGCCGGAGGCGGTTGCACTGTCTCGGTCGTTCCGAAGAGTTTTGTAGCCAGGTATGTTAAATTTGTCAGTTCGGCAAAGATGAGTTTCGGAAATGCATGCTATATCGACAGAGTTTGTTTCTAGAAATATTTTGAATTCAGTTTTTTGAGAGGAAATACCATAAGCATTCCAGTTTAAAATTATTAATTTTCTTAATTCAGTAGCCATAAATGCGTAGAGAGCGTAGTCTTGATAAACGATGACAAAAATGCAAATAAAAATAATGATAATAGCTGGTCTTGTAGGAATTAGTAACATTAGATAGATTGTTGTTTACTTTACGGCCCATTTGTAAATAACGTGGTAACAAGGGAACTTAACTGGCTAATTATTTGTGAAAAGTAAGGTTTTATCGCCTCTATAATAATGTTCATGATTTTTGATAAAACGTTTTCAGTGCTGTTACTTTCTATGTTAGTTTCTTGAACATTTTTTTGATCAGGCGTTAGGACGGAAGAATATTTCAAATTTGGTGTAGTTCTCCTGGCTGGCTTGCGGTTATCAACAGTTTCAGTGTTATTCATATTTTCGACTGGAGGTGAGTTAATTATTTTTTTTTTAATATTTTGATAATAGGAGCAACCTTTATAATTGGCAGCATGCCCTTGGTTACAATTAACACAGTAAGGTTTGTCTGTGAATTTTAACGGGCATTTAGAAAAATGGTGGTTTTCCTTACATTTAATACACCTAGGTTCTAAATGACAGTAATTTTTTGTGTGACCATATCTTTGACAGTTAGTACACATGGGTATATCTTGATTTTTATGTTTTGGTTCTACAGATATTATAGCTGAAAAAAGATTAGTCATATTAAAAATATCTTTGGCCTTTTCATTATTAACTAGCGAGACGGAGCAGAGAGGTGTGGGTTTTTTTTCCTTATTAAGAATTCGCGCAACATGTAGAACATCTAAATGTTTAGATTTTAATTCTGCTTTTAGTTCTTCTTCTGTTATAGAATATGGGACTTTTCTAATAACTACATTAAGAGCTTTATTTTTTTCCACTGAATAAGTATGATATTCAATTTTTTCACTATCATAATATTTAGTTACTCTCCGGAAATCTTCGATAGATGAAAGCATAATTTTAGTGTCTTTACCGACTAATTTTGAAGTGAAAGGGTTTAAACATAGTGCATTTAGGTCCTTTAACAATGCTTGATAGTTATTTGCATTATGTAAATAAATTGGCGGAATTATCGCTGTAACAGGCTTAACTGTATTGTTACAGGTATCAGTAACCGTGTTTGTGTTTGAAGTAGGATTATTTCGATCTTCAAGATTGATTTCTTTTAATAATTGAAATTTGTTACTTACAGTTGTAGGTGGCAACATTTTTATTACGTTGTAATATTTTTTTTATAATCTTAAAGCTCTGAGAGGGCCCAGGACTTAGAAAAAGCACGCTTCTTTTAAATTTATAAATTTACACTTTAGAAGTTTAATTTTTAAAAATAAATAATTACGATATAGTATTTATATTATACAGACAATATTTATTAACCTGCTGAAGGGGATATGAGTGCTGCAATTTAGATTCCTCATATCGAACCGTTTGATCACGTATCACACTGCACGTATCACATGGCAATGGATCTTGAAGTTACCAACACTACAGATGACGATAGTTTTCTTCAATGGTTTGCACTGATAACGTCCTACGTTTCTCATTCTTACTATATCAGTTCTAAAATATCGAACACGAAGTGTGGAATAAACTTTTCTAACACCCCATATCAATCTACAAGGCGAATGAACCCTAAAGTTACACGAATCTATTTCAAGAATATTAGTGGCATACTCCAAGATGGTTCGTCACAGTTAATTTTCCTCGATCTCAAGTTGTCCTATGAGAGTTCCTTAGGAGTACACAATGTCGGCCGTAATAACTTGAATCATGCTGCTTATTGGCTTAGTAAAGATGCTCAATTAAGAAAGCCTCAACATTCCTTGAAACCCAAGGTTCATCTGCATATGACAATCATCTGATTTAGATAAAACCTTATACACCCTTACAAACTGCAAACTAAAACCCTGATATTGAATTAATTCACTTCCTCTTCGGAGTTATCATTTATAACATTCGCACTCTTTATTTCTTTAGGATGTTATTTTTTTGTCTTGTGAAGACAATGAAAACAGCCACTTTCTATAACAATATCATCCAGATCAAATCTCACTATTTTATCAATGGGTTGGATCGAAAAATTGTGTATTATTGGTCGTTTTAAAGAAAATTATTTCGTATTTCTATATTCTTACTTTAAATTAAAGGTCACTGTTATTGCTAAGACTAAATGAAGGTTTTAATTCATCATAATTACTCCGAAATTATGATTTTGGCCAGAACTATACAAATTTATTAATGTTGTTACTAATATTTAAGATTATTACGTGTTTTTTTTTTGGTTTTTACATACATAAATTACTTCAACTTATATGTTGAAGAGGTCCTAAAAACATGGAAGAGGAAGTGAAGAGGAATGGGTGTACAAATTAGTAATAAATAAAGTCCTCTACAACTTACGATTTGCTGATGACCAGGTGATAGTCACAAGTCATGATGAAGATGCCAGGCTACATGCTAAGAAAACTTCAGGAGGAATATGCTGCTTGGGGTCTGGAAATGAACAGAAAGAAAACAGAGTACATGGCAATACATGCGAATACAACCTTATCCCTCGAAAATTGGGAAATTGTAAAAACCCATGAATGCAATTATCTAGGCAGATGGCTAATATACGATGGAAGCTCCAATAAAGATATAACAGATAAAATTGTAAAAGACAGACAAATTATTGGGTGTCTTAACTCTGTTCTGTGGAGGAAAAAAGGTTAACCTCAAAACAAAAAATGATGTTCCACTCGTTGGTTGAAAGTTTTATCCTATACGGATCCGAAACGTGGACGACTACGAAGAAGGAAGAAACAAAATTGTTGGCCGTGGAGATGGACTTCTGAAGACGCTGTTGTTCTATTTCCAGAATTCAGCACGTCCCTAATAGAACAATTAGACAATTGGTTGACCAGGAAACAAGTTTCCTCTTCGCAATAGAAATAAGAAGATTGAAACGCTGTGGCCACTTTAAAAGAATGCCAGAGGAGCGATGGCCAAAAATAATCTTCGAATATTGCCCTGTGGAACGGAGGAAAAGAGGACGACCCAAAAAGAGATGGTTGCAGGATGTAGAGGAGAGCACGGCAGCTAGGGGTATTAGAGAAGGAGACAGGTTGGACCGTCATCTATGGCGCGACCTTTTATATACAAAAAACAACTAAGTTGTACAAAATTGTTTAATAAAATATATTACTTCTTCACATTTAGCAGCTCTGTACAAAAGAAGTACGTTATGAACGGGTTTGCTATATATTATTAATTAATAATAACAAGTCTTAATCAAAACTCCTACAGAAGAATATTCAAAATGTGAAGGTTCTGACATTTCTCGTAAATCAATTTCCATCAGCTTATGACCCGATACAATTAGTCGAACTTCAAAGAGTTTATGTACGAGCGGAAAGCGGAAGTGGGCACAGTACTTTTCATTCTCGGAGGAAGAGAAGAATACAGGAAAATGACCGAACGTAGGAGCAATAGTAACCAACTATGAAAATAGATGGTATAGAGTGAGAAGATTATAGACAACATTAACCTGTGTAATGATTAATACTGTCAAAACCTTTATTACCGTAACTCAAGGGTGACGCAAATAAATTAAATCAAATTAATTATTAACCCAATTTTTATTTCATTGCGGTTTTGGGTAATAATTTACAACAAAATAGAAACTAATTATACGCAACTTTAGACTTACTTTTTTTACTTAGACTTTCTTTCACTATCAATACTAACAAGATTTGCATAGTTAATACAAGTATACAAGAGGTTAGCGTTACATAACTGAAGTGATTTCACTGCCCAGAGTGAACTTGAACCCTCTAGAGGTGAGGTTCCAAACCGGTCGGCCCCGGAAATGATTGCAGATTGCAAGAGGACCTTGGCTTCGCTGGACTCCTACGGGGGATTTTATAACCGGAATTTGTCAATTGATGCCAATCATAGTTTCCTTGCAGTAGATATTTAGCGTGTCAGTTAACTCGGTTTTTACCAATTATGTTACATAAATTTCATGTGTGTCAATGGTAAAACTAAACATCATCTCCATCCATATAGTTTCATAATTCGTCGTATCCACATCCATGCTTGTCATCTTTATTAATGGTTATTAACATTCTTATATGAAAAAATGTACCATCGATTAGACAATAAAAAAAAGTGAATACAAAAAAATTGACGCAATGTCAAGGAAACATTAAGGCTGAAAACTTAACCTCTTCCACTTCCACGAACTTTATCTAGGTCAATCATGAAGGATATGTTGGGATACTACCTTCAAGGAGCGTTCCAAGTTGATCAAAGCAATGCCCCCTTCCGGCTTTCAAAACTTTATATACTCAGATCCAGCAAGTTCCCACCAGTATATCATCAAATATCAGTTTAATGGCCCCAATAAAAGATCTATAATAAAATAATATTACATAAAATAAATAATGTATTAGTCAGAAATAAGAAATACGAGCGTGTATATAAAAACTGGAAATATAAGATACAGTCCAGGATCCATGGTCCATTTTTGCACTTGATTAGTATCAAGCTCAATCTTTGTGAATAGCTTCGTTTCGATAAGACACCCAACAATTTCCTGTGGGAAAATTCTCGATTGTGGTAGCTAAAAGAGGTAGCAAAGATAAAATATGTCGATTTGATGATTCTCAATAATGTATTACTAACTGTTTTTTTTTTTTTTGTTAAATCTCAAGATAATTATCTAAATTATTTGAAAAAATATTTGTCCAACAAAATGTAAAAAAAAAATCAGCTGGTTAGTAATCATTTTTGATGACCTCGTTATCGATACATATTGGAAGGAGGGGACTCTTTGATCAAACCATACATTTTGTAGGACAAATATTTTTTCAAATAATTTAGATAATTATCTTAAGATTTAACAAAAAAAAAACCCAGTTAGTAATAAACTTTAGAGAATCATCAAACCGACATATTTTATCCTTACTACCTATTGTAGCTACCACAATCGAGAATTTTCCCACAGGAAATTGTTGGGCGTCTCATCGAAACGAAGCTATTCACGAAGATTCAGCTTGATACTAATCAAGTGCGAAAATGGACCTGGACTAATATAGAAATAAAAATAATACCGATTTTCTGTCGTAACAGGTCGCCCACGATGATAATTGATGGGCTTAGCTGTGCCTCAGCTAAATTACTGATTCAATTAAAATAAATAATTCTGTTTTTTAAACTAATAACTAAAAAAGTGATTACATTATTCACTAAACCAAAGGAAGAGAGATAGACTACTAAATTCAGAAGGTTCTGTTAACTAAAGTAGTCTTAATACTTATAGTATTCTTAAAAAAGTAGGTAATTAGGTCAGATATAGGTAACATTCTACATGTAGGCTTACAGTAATAACATCGATGTGTCATAAAGTAAATTCACAAACCTTCAGAAGTATCGTAGTTATAAGTCTGTAACTATAGAAGGGGGTGGAAAAAATGGATCTTAATATCGTTCTGCCCAGGTAGATTCTAAGATCAGGCTGACAGTAACCGAGAAAAAGTAAGTAATCAAGCTAAGAAATAAGGAATCGTTTGTTGTAATTTGAAAAAATTATTGTATAAAGAATATCTATCTATGAGAAAGAAAATGGTCCGGATGGAAGTCAGAAAAATTCTCTTAAATAGGAAGATGCTTATTGGATGGCAACCCTCTCTCTTAACCATTGACTCCATTATAAAAGCTGAAGAAGACCTGAAATATCGGTCGAAACGTTAGCTTTCAAATAAATAGTTCTCCTTATTAAGAATATAAGATCAACTAGTATTATTTAAGATATACAGCCCGTTGAATAAGCGGTTAAGTATAATTTTATCCAAAGTTAGTTTCTTGAATTCTTGAAGGAAGCGGAATCGTGTTATTTTAATAGTGAATAAGGGGATAAGTAACGATATCAAGGTATATTTCGCTTGACAAGGAGTTACTCCTTATATTACAGCTTCATTTAAAGCCAAAAACTACGAGAATGGCATGATCCACATCACTGGACAAAATTCAACCTAACCATTTATTTAATCATAATCTGCTATAATTAATATATAGCAGGTGGATGAAATAAAATACTAACAAAGATCTGAGTATCAAAAATAGGTAACACTTTTGTAAAATCTCAAACATATAAGTATTTAAGTAAAGTTAACTGGCTACAAATCATCTACTCGATGTTAAATTAATAAAAAAATTCTAATAACAACAAAATGTATGACGGACTCTTATATTCTATACAAGAGCGGAACGAGGAGGTTAAAGGCCCCATCTGTCTCTGAAGGAGATAAAGCTGATGCCTGGTTTCCGGACTCTAACCGGTCCAACGGCATGTCTATCTTTGAGGAAGGTCTGCGTCGGCTGCGAATTGGCGTTTTTAATCAATCAAAGAATATAAAATTAACAAAATTATTATAACAATAGTAGTAAACGATGAATAATAGTATAAAATCACCTATTTCTGTTCTACCGTCTAATAAACCAGCAGATGTGTCCATTAATCCTCCAGGAGTTAGTTGTTTTAAATTTGAGGTGTAAAACCGATCGGTCAACACCTAACAGGAGGCGTCGAACGCCTAAAAATATTTGGAATAAGAGTTCCTAACATTCACCAATTGGTTTTGCAAATACTCTTGATTTAAGAAAAAAAATATGTGTTTTGGATATGGTTGGTACGATTCTCTACTTTAATTCAAGAATGCCTAGTATAAGTAATTTAATATTGCACAAAGATATAAAAAATAAACTCGTTTTCATACAAAAAGAAAACAATTGAAACATTATGATACTGGTAACCACTGGAATACAGAAAGCTAGAACATGGAATACAGAAGGTTAGAACAATGAGTTCAAATTGTTAATTCCATAGTATTTAATTTATGTAAAATCATGCAGTTTTTAATGATTTGTTCCTTTCGTTCGTGATGAAAAACCATCAGAATTTCAACAATTAAAGTTAATGCATAGTTGTCATAATGATAGCCCGCGTGTTTTATCATCTTAAATATAAATAGTATCAAACCTATGAAAGACATACTCATAATACATAGATCTTAATCATAGTAATATTTTTTTATCTGTAATCTGCATCAAGAAATGGTATTTTAATGAAGATGGTTTTCCGTAAACTAAGATTTAAAAGTGGAAATAAAATTCAAGTTATTAATCATGTCTATTTAAACAAATAAAGAAATTGGAATTTGAACCGCACACAAGTTTACTTTTCCATTTCATCTCCCCCACCGGTATAGGAACCGTCAGTCCTCTGGATGTCGTCTTCCAAGTTGCCTTCGTCAGAGCCCCAGGCCCCTTCCTCAAGATATTCCTTGACATTCTTAGGGCCTTTTCGGATCTTCTTCGGCTCTGCCGGCGGTTTCACGGACTCTTTAACTACATTCTCGAACCATTCTGGATCAAGTTCTTTGAACTTCTTAAGGACGTTATTGACCAAGACAGAGACGGTCCGGTTCCAGTGTCCCCGTCTTCTCTGGAGCAGTGACGGTATGAGAACTGGCAGAATTTTTGAGTGATGTTCCTTGACTTGGTGCCACACCCATGGGTTGTCGTATAGTGACAACGATCTCTCGACGACTTGGAAGTTCGAGCTCAGTATGCACTTGGAAAGCTGTGTGAATAAGGGAACAACGACTTCAGCGAACCCTTCAGAACCAACGGCTTTGAACAGCATTTCGATCTCGGAGAGAAACTGTACCTCCTTTTGGCTGTTCGTTTTGGGCCAGTATTTGATCAAGCCTTCAATTATTATCTTGAATGTCTTCGTATCTTTGTGAAGGAAGTTAACTAAACAAACAGTCAGCTGATCAGTGAATGTGGTAATATGTTTTACCTTGTGCAGTGGAACAAGTACCTTTGAAAGGAAAACGACGAACTCCTCGGACAAGGGTAAGCTTAACCCGTTTATAATACAAGAGAAAATTTCCAATATCTCAGTAATACCACTGAAAAATTCAGTATCATATATAAACTTAAGCAATACATTGCACAATTCTTTTCTCAAAAAAGGCCTGTAAGTGCAAAATCTTACATATAACCTATGGATCACAGTCTTCGCCATGTCTTTCTCTCTCGGATCATCACTATCCATGAGCTCCAATATTTCGTGAATGAATCTATCAGGCATGTACATCTTAGAATAATCCAACCGTAGGCTAGACATCTCTAAAAACCTAATAAATATTTGGTACACCAGCTTTAAGTGAGGCCATGCTTCTTCCGTCATGTGGACGTCTTCTTCAGGATCATGACCCTTTTTGACACTCTGTGGTAATTTTCTGAAAAGGTTTGAACTAATCATTTCGAATAATTGACCATAAATATCCCTCGACATAGGGCCTGGATCTTGGAGGAAAAATTCCAGTAAGTCGTCTAGTGACTCGGTCTTTTCTTCAATATCGTCTATCGGGTCTTCTTTGAAATCGTAAATTACCATACACTTTTTGATCCTCTCCGAAATCCATTCTTCTTTCTTGGAGGAGATGGGCTGCGGTAAGGAGATCTCCGATGGAGGCAAAGTTATTCCTAAGGCAGCAAGATCTTCGTCGTCAGTATCATCGTCTGCACTATCAAAATCTTCTCTATCTTTGCTAAAATACGCTATTGAGGACATTTTTTTTTTTTTTACAAACTTGTCCGAAGAATCTGATTGAACACAAAACGATTCGCAATAGGGAAGTTATTAATCGACTAAACTAAGGTTAAGGGAGATGTGATAAAAAGGTTATATGGACTGATTCAAATCTGCCATGTCAATATGATTTATGTGTGAAATATTTTCACCAGGATCCAGCAAAGAGAATCGAAATGAAAATCTGCATTTTTAAAATTATTGTTCTTTTCTTGAGTTTTAATAATGTTTTGAATTGAGAAATTTCAGTGAAATATCACAAAAATTATACAAAAAAAACACATGTTTAACGATTGCAGGTTATATTTAATACTGTTAAGATATCAAAATCTTCTCATGGTTGAAGAACAGGCAGAAGAGAGTACAAAGACAGCTAAAGAGTTTATTGGAAGAGGGCGGAGAGGTGGATCGCTGACTGGACAAGTCCACTGCCAACTTGCCGGTAATTAACTCTGCGTGCCCGCACCTTCCCGATTTATTGCTCGTTTTATTGCCCTCATCTCACGTAAATGTTTACTCCCCCGGTTCATTATTGCCTTTTATGGCTCTCATCCGGCAGTGCGAGTATCCGCAAATAAATTGGTTTGTATTATCTCTTTGTCTAGGGTCTCAATTGAAAAAACATAAAAATATTAGTTTATTAGTCCAAGTTTTGTATTTCCTAGCTTCTAACACACATGAGACCCAATCGATTCCCAAAAACAATCTATAAAGGTATATGGGTGGGAGCCACTATAATCGAATACAGAAGCTAGGCTGTTTGAACATCCCATTTGGACTGAATGGGAGAAAACTATAAGGTTTAGGATAGGATTTGTCTCTATTGGGAACGACCTTCCAGTACTATCCTCACAGACTGCTTGCTTTAATGCGAGGCCAAACCCAAACTGCTTTCCTTTTCGAAACAGCGTCAATGTTCCTAAACCACTCTTTAAAATAACAAATAAAAAAAAAAAAAAAAAAAGGTAATTATTCGGCTGGTTGTCGCTTCGAGTTGAGTCATAACATGTTTTAACTTTTCTTTCGTTTTCCTATTACATATTTTCCATAACTACAAGGCATCGTGAGCTCAAGTATGGACAGAGATTTCAATTATGGGAAATAAGTATGCTTTAGTAATAATTTTATTAGAACGTTTCAACAAACATATATAATCTATACTTCAAAATTATAGTTGAAACTTTTATTTCTTGATGAAATGATAACCGAAATACTCATTACCCATAATTACATTATCTTGTCCATACCGAAGCTCGCCATACTGTGAACTTTTTGAAAATATTAAAAGTGAAATGAATAAACTTTTAAAACTTATTGTAACTCAACTCGAAGCGACAACCTGTGGAGCAGATACCAAAAAAACAAAACAATGTTTATGTCTGAGAAAAACTAAGGGTAAAACGTTTAATCAAATGTTTAGCTAGTTATGACTATATTTCTTCTGTATTGTTCTCTTTAGGATTAAGCGGGCTTTTTCTACATTTTTCCTGCTATTGTAAAACTTATTTATAAAAGATAACTTTAATTAATTAAAATCACTGTTCTTTAAACATGTAAAGAGAGTCCGGAACATGTATTCACGCTTATGTTGCTTGTATATGTAAAATTGCAAATAAAGCTGTTGTTGTTGTTCTCTTTAAGAAATAGTAGAAAACAATAGTGAAAATCTCCGAACCTAGATGGGTGATTACAATCGCTGTACTTAATTTGGATATTAGGATCATCTCCTTTTTTTGATTATACTAATGTTGAAAATGGGCTTGTGTGGGTATGCGTATGCGTCGTTCTCATTCATAGTTGGAATACAAGAGTTCAGTTCTCATTTAACAAATAGTGTAGCTTTAAGGAATTCAAAATCAGCCAGATAATTTATTATATATCAGTTACAGACATCCGAAATCAAATGTGACAAATAATTTTTTTAAAAACCAAATTCATTAAGAACTAAATATAGCTAAATTAAAATATATATAATTGATTAAATCATGATAACATCAAGGATAAAAGCTAAATGCCGGGAGAATATAAATTTAATTATGATAGTAAAAATAAAATTAACGACCTGATGAGATCTAACTTATTAATTTATTTTGGTATAGCTGTTAATATTATTTATAAAAATATAAAAGCATAATGTTTATTATCAAAACAAAGAAAAACAAGAGTAAAGCCCCTCATTTGACAATGTCAACATTTAAGATATTAAAGTTTCTCTCTTTTTTTTTTATTTATGAATTGATGAAAGAAAGAAAACAGCTCCCAAGTGGATGAGGCTAGCAGATAAATAAAGAGCAGCTGTCAAGATTTTTAAATATAGTCATTATTACAATTTCGATTTATATTGGTATAAAATATGAGCAAACACCAAAAATGATATTAAACTTGCTTTAGTTCCGCACTAAAATTTATTATAGATTTTAAAAATTATAACTTATATTTTATTACACCAATATTTATTTTGGATGAAAATGTCACCGAAAACTAACAAAAAAGTAATAAAATTTCCTCGGGATAAGTAAAATATATAAACATTAACCAAATACTATCAATTAGATATAGATATTCATCTATTATTATTAAAGATAATGAAAATTTTAGAAACTAGATAGCCCACAATGTCCCAGGGAGTATCTTGGGCTATGGAACATATTTAAAAAAGTGATATTGTAGAATTCATAAGACACCAAAAACTTATTATGGAACATGTTCTGATTACGGGCAGAAAAACAGAAAATTTATTGTTTGTGTTCCTTAAAAGTAGAGTATATTACCATTAGTCTAGTCCATTTTTATCCTCTTACGTGAACGCAATGTGAAAACGATTAGAACTATTTCACTCATTTCGTTATACCATGAGAGCGATAGCTGTACTTATCTTCCAAAATATATTTGTAAGTAGTAGATAAATTATTAAAAATATACTTGTTTAAGTTTCCACGGCCATTATTTTTACAATAACCTTGAGGAAGCAAGCAGCATGTTTGGCGAAACGTTGGCGGTAAATTTAGCCACACGGTCCAAACCAGAAGAAACCATTGAAGCCTTTTGTGTTCAAATATATATATTTAAAATAAATATTATATAATATGTTTCACTCCTTCGCCATTCCCGACTACCAAAGGTCTTTAAAAATTCGTATGCGATCCAGAATCGATTTCTTTCTTTCTCTCCTTCTTCATTCCCGACTACCGAAGGTCTTTAAAAATTCGTATGCGATCTAGAGTTGATTGGTTATTGCAACCATTAACTGATTTTGTGAGACAATGCTCGTTTATTAACTTCCATTAAAAAAAAATATGTCACATTAATTTTTGTAGGCAATAAATATATGAAATTAAAACTGTATGTCCACAAGAGTAACATGACTGCATGGTTGAAATGCGAAGGAACGATTCAAATCTTTCTTCTCAAGATGGAATAATATAACTAATGGGGTTTGCAAAAAAAAAAAAAAAACTAAAACCTTTTTTTACTATTGAAAAATCTAAAATATTTCAGCAAAAATAAAACGTACAAAAAATATTAAATTACTTTTCTTATTTTAAGCATTCAGGCCTTCATGAAATAAGGATGAAAATCCTTCCTGAACCTGTCTGCTGAGTGACCTTCCTAGGGCTGCATTTAAGGAAGATTAAGATCAGTAACTGGAAGATTGAAAAGATGATAAGTTAATCTTTATGATCAACCTTCGAATCCGGCATTCAGCAATACTTAAAGACAACAGCGACAGTAATTAATTAAGTCGAGTAAGTAAAGTAGAAATCAAACACACTGTAGTTATTTTTTAAAGATTATAGTGAAGAAAATGATCCGGGTGAAGAAATGTTGATATAAATTTACTGTTTTTATAATACATAAAACATTTATTTATTTTAAATGCTTTCTCCTCAACCACTACAAAACGACCTTTTAAGACCACGCGAATATCACTATTTTTCTTTCCTCATTTTCGTATTTCTTTTCTCCCAGTATTTTCTCATCCTTTATGCGTGCCTGGCGATTTCAACAACAGTTACCCCAACAAAGTACTCTTCCGTTTTTGTATATTTTTCACAAGAACCTCTATTTACCTTCTCTATCTAGGCAGTCTTTGTCTGTTTTTTTTTTTTTTTAATTTTACTGATTTCTAGCTCATTCGTATTACATTTCCTCCTACGCTCTTGTATTCACGGATTATGCCAAATATTTGTTTATTAATTAACCTTTCTTTTCACTGATCCCACATCCCCGTGTTCTCGAAATTTGTGATGTATACAAGGGGAAGAATGTTCGTTGAACATTACTTTAATTAGGATCTTGTTGACTTACGTCATTATATATTATTATAATTTATTTTATTTTTTTATTAATTGTTATAATTTTTAATTATTTTTATTTTAAAACAAAAGATATGTCCAGGACCGGGAATCGAACCCGGGTCCCCCACGTCTCTATCGCGGTGCTCTCCCAACTGAGCTAACCTGGCTCGCATCTCGGTCAGACATATCCTTTCCTTTCACTGATCCCATATCCCCGTGTTCTCGCAATTTGTGATGTATACAAGGGGAAGAATGTTTATTGAACACTAATTTAATTAGGATCTTGTTGACTTACGTCATTTTATATATTATTATAATTTATTTTATTTTATTTTGTATTAATTGTTATAATTTTTAAATATTTTTATTTGAAAACAAAAGATATGTCCAGGAGCGGGATTCGAACCCGGGTCGCGCACGTCTCTAACTAGCTAGCTTTTTCAAGCTTTTTTAACAATCTGCCATATAAACATACTACTTAAGTAACAAGCAGAAAAGATACATCCTCACCATAAAACAATTATGAATAACACAAATGGTTAAATGACCATTATATATTAATTCTCAGATTTTTTTCCGAAAAAATTAGAGTTGATTTTCTTATTTCGAATTTACTTATTATTTATTTATGCCCTTACAGCTTGAGATTTTCATCTGAACTGAACATATTAAAACATACCAGTATTACTAACACGTTTTGTTCCAGATACTAGTAAGTTATAAAAATATCTACCATAAAATTACCTGTCATGAACTTTTTGAAAAAAAAAAATGAAATTTTTCGGTATTATTTCTTTTTTAATATTATACCAGGAGCGTAATATGTTAATATGTGAATTCTCACAAGACCAGAACATCTTCTTGAATCAGCACTAATGACTATTCCGTGAGAAGGAAGCTGGTCAAGGTCAGGCGTTTCAAAAGACGCTCTTCTGCTGCTGTTGGAGCGAGGCCAGGAGTCAAGTTCAGGCCAAGGTTCAATGCTAAACTTCTTCAATCCTTTATTTATTTTAAAGAGTGCTGCCAGTGTCAAAGGTATGAGTAATTTTCTAAATAGGGAAGATGAGTGTAAGCTCCGTAGTTGTTTTTTTTTATCATAATTTTCCGCAAGTTAAAAGTACTTTAACTGTCAGTAGTTAGTTATCTGCTAAAGTTAATGACAATGAAAGAGGTATAAGATCTTTTAAGTTGGAGAAAAGTAGGAAGTTGGTAGCCATAATATCTACAACCAAATCTGTAACTCCATTTTGGGTAGGAAATAAGTCGGAAGGGACATTAAATTAAGGATGTATAAAGCAGTGTACCTTCCAACTTTGCTCTAGGGTAGTGAACGCTGGGGTTAACTTTAAACAGACATAAAAATAGAATAACCACACCTAAAATAAGATATCTTCAAAGAGTGGTTGGAAAAACGATGCTGCAGAGCCAAAGAATAAGAGATACTAAATCTTCCTAGGGTAGAAGTAATTTGTATCCAGGGCAAGCTAATGGACTTAGATTAAAATACGGACAGAGATTAAAGACGAAATCCGAAGGGTAGACCCCAGGTGTAGACTTGCCACCATTTACATAGCGTACATATTTACATTTACGTAGGCTACATATTTAGGAGGAACGGTGACCGAATACCCTCGGGAGCTGTAGGAGAGGGGATTACACTGCCTCCGCCTCTACTAATTGTGGGATAAGCCTCTTCCTAATCCAGCATTAACTCTGCTCTGTCTGTTTGTCTCGAGGATCCTTCTGATCGTTCTCTCAGGGGAGTCAGGCATGAAGAGGAATTTTCAAGGTATCTCTTCCTAATAACTTATTGAATAAAAAACACAGCATGACAATTTTTATGTTAGTTTTCAAACACAGAAGAACTTCCAACATGAGATTTTCTCCAAGGTCGTTAAATATTTTCCCGGTAGTCTCTACTTACTTCTAGCTGGACCTCTGTACACAAATAGTGAACATTTTTTGGCACGCTTTAAAAATCACTGGTTCAGTGGATCCTATTACAAGAATATGTCAAGAGGATGTAGTGATGTTGTGAGAAATTTACAAATTACGCTCTTGCCATTATTAAAAACGAAAAAAGTAATATCCAAAAAAATATGATTAGTTTCAGACAAGTAATTATTTTATATATTTTTATTGCGAATCAGTACCTGGAAAAAACATAGTTGTGAATGGCTTAACAACTATAAAGATGTTATTTTATCCATAAAATAAGGAAAAAATCATATAACAACAGAAGGTCTAGTATGTTCCAATATGTACTGGTCCAATTGGAATATTAAGGGCATAAAACATCATCATCATCATTATAGTATATTCTCTCTACCGCTGATGCAGTGTGAGGTTTCCTTCTGTACAGCCCGGACCACACCGTACAACCCTGTACCATTTCTCTTCTTCTATTCCCATGTAAGCTTCTCTTTGCGAAGCTTTTTTTAACACCTTAGAGAGCGTCGGAATGATCACGGTATAGCTCTTTTAAAGATTCTGAGTAAAATATAATCCAAGATCTAGGAGAAAAGGCTAAGGTAAAAAGTGGATTCGCAACTGCAGGAGGAACAACTTGGTTTCAGAGAATACATGATCACACAAGAATTGATGCTCTCCATGAGACAAAGCACTAAAAAGTAATTGAAAAATGCAAGGAGCTAACCGTGTGCTTCGTAGAACTCACAAAATAAAGCAAGAGGACATCCGTAAGGCTTTGACAGGGAGAGGCATTAATAAAGGATTAATGCTGACAATAACGAGCCCCTATAGAAACGCCCGAAATGTAGTGAGGACATCCGATTGTCCATCCAAAGAGTTCATAACCAAACTTGTATAAGACAGGGTTGCAGCTTGAGCCATTTTCTCTTCCTGGTCCTTGATGCTGCTATATCTCAGGCCGAAGCCCGAATGAGAAGTTTCCATCTGGCATTTAAATACTTGAATTGAAATAAAACATAATAAGTGTATTTGATACAAGGAGACCAACCTCCAATTTTCGAAAAAAAAAGAGATATGATATATTATGGTAATTTAATTAGGCATTTAAGTAATTCATAATTGAACATATGGTGAGGGTGAGTCACTTTTACTCTTCTAACTTAAGTAAGAACTTTATATGGCATTCATATTTAAGGTACCCAGTTTTTACGTACAACACCCGTGTTAAAAAGCTTATCACCATCTCTCAATACATAAGGAAGAGAACCTTGTCTGTCAATATTAAAATAGATAATAGATTCGGAAACGTTGTGATGACTAAGAATATATTGTTTATAGAAGAAGACCTGAATAACTTAACTATGAATTACAGCAATGTTTGGTTACTAGCACCTAAAAACTCGACATTAAAGGACCGATTTAAGAACAAAGATAAAACTTACATCCATAGCGATTTAACTTGTAAAATAAAAAGGTTTTATCAGAAATTAATACAGTAGCAATGGTTCCAAGCTGTGACGTGTTCTGCAGGAAGATAAAGTAAATGATGAAAAAGTGGATCGATAAAGGTCACAGAGAATCTTCAGACTTTGTTATTAATGAAAAATAATTGATTAGAGATACGTTTCTCACTTCTTGATATGAAACAGTTAAATTTATTAAATAATTTGAACTTATTTTACCAAAATCAACTATTTCATTATTTTAATGTTTTTCCTTCAATATATAATGGTGAAAAAAACATATAGATATCATATATCCCAACTTGAGGTATAAAATAAACATAAAAGTGTTGTACTTAATTTTTCAATTCTTTTTCACGTCTTCAATCTTAAGATTTATTAACTTCCCTCTACCCCTTTTTCAATCCGATGACATATGATGACAAATAAAATCCTGAAACTATTTAAAAAACTATTCACTGGTTACTTTCTTATCACTATGTGTATTTTAAAAATGGATTTAAACAGTTCCTGAAAAGAAATGTACTACCGAAAAAAAAAAGATAAAAAAAGTACCAAAAATCGAAGCAATAGAAGCAACTATTTAAGTAATTTGGGAATAGGTAGCATTAGATAAAAAATAACATCAGCAATCATCATCAATGTTAATTCATACTATTTCAAAGAATAGAGAAAATAAGAACAAAAGAAAAAGGCGAGAAAAATGTTAAAAACTCCAAGGAGGGATTAAAGTTCAGTGATGATAGAGGAGAAGACTTCTTTGTTGCCCCGACCCCGCCCGCCCCTAATGACATACTGCCTAACTATTTGCATTTCAAATTTAATTTTTTTGAATAAAAAATCAGACGGAATCTCCTCCTCAAGTGCCCATTGTGCCAATTTAATCTTTCTCTTCAAAGAAGATGCTGTGTTTTGTTCAATTAGGCCATTCGCATTCGAAATATAAACTTTGAAAGTGAAATTTTCAATTTACACATTTCTTTTTTATTTCAAATTTGTTCATCGGGTTTACAAAATCGATCTTTGGTTACATGAATTGAATAATAAAAGAAAAAGAAAAATGTATACGCTCTATACCATAAATGATATTTAAATGAGAGTCACAAATAAATTAACAAATTAGTAGATGCAACCTAAACTGGAAGGGTGCAATAAGAGTTAACTAAGGAACAATATTTTATAGTCAATAATTCTTAAAAATACTACTTATGTCATATCAACACTAATTTTATAGTTCTGAAAGCAACCTTATTAATGAATCTAGGAATTCCTTGATCATTCCTAGACCAGCAGTTGGCCATGGGGGATCCATAAATCAATCTCATTATATAATGCATTTACAATCTGGGTTTAATTCTTATTTATTACAACAAATGTTGATTAAAAAAACAATGAGGGATTTTAATGTATACCGCATTTAAGTTGATACCTTGATAATTACAATTTTGGAATTTAATAATATAATATTATACTTTCCAAGACGAATTTGACTTATAGCTTTATAGAGCTATTTATGTTGTTGGATGATACATAATGCTTATATTTTAACAGCATTGAACTATTGAGAATGACTAATTGTCGAAACGTCTAAATAAAAAAAGAAAATGTAGACTGGATATATATATATATATATTTTTTTTTTTTTTGCTTGATTATTATTATTGAAAGTTTGCAGTCCAGTGAAGAATATATGATTTAAAATAACTTGATCTTTGGAACTACTGGAGGTATTTCACAGCTTCTTCTTCCGAAGAAGCCTCTTCCCAGAGTGTAATTTTATTCATTTTAAATAGATAAAAACAACGAATTAAATTCAAAGGCAACACAAAAATTATCATGATAAAAACAATATGGGAAACCAGTTAAGGACTCACAAACAAATAACTCAAATGAGACTAGTGATAAGTAGAGTTTACTCGAATTAATGAGGCAGGTTTCATATCAATCTGCTAAATCACAAGTACCTGAATACGTATTTATGTTTCTTATACTAATTCAGTATTAATTATTATAATCATCTATTTGTCATATCGTTAGTTAAGATGAGAAGCTAAGTCGTACATGCAGCTACCCAAATATCACAATTGACTAGCATCCGAAACGAACAGTTTAAACATTTAAAAATTTCATTTTAAGGGCGTCCATTTTATTTTAGGTTATATTTCTGACCATCCTCCAAACTTACTTCTCTTTCAAACTAAAAAGGTCATTATTATATAGATAAGAATAATGAGATTTTGACACTCCACTGTCCTTCACACCAGGCTATAATATGGATGGTGGAAGGAACGCACTAATCCATTGCGGGAGAATATCGACAATATTCCAATTAAGTCTTGGTAATCCTCTTTAGCTACAATCCCTCCTGAGCTAGTCCTAACAGACCGTCTCAGTTGAGGATAACGGCTGGGAATCTGGAAAGCGCAACAAATATTCCACAGTCTAATAGGCTCAATGCGAGCGTGAGAACCTAGGTAGTAAAAAAACTACTTTATATCCAACAGATATATCACCGACTTAATTTTATAACTGTATTTTTTTTAAATTTGCAATCTTGAGCGACGCCAGGGTAACATCACAAAAGGTAACGAACAGACACACGTCATCTGCATCACTATGTATTTAATAACAGTATGGAATAACTGATAAGGCAAATGACTAAATAAATACCAAATTTTTATAAAACACTTACAAAGTGATAATGAACGAACAGAAATAGAGGATTAAACTATAAGTTCTATTTTGTATTGATAAGCATTATCTCAACATGCCAAATGCTTTCCAGTTTCTGAACAAACAAAAATATCCAAAACAAATATCAGGGTACAAGATATCGGCCTTTTACCCTCATTTGAAAATAACCAAAATATTCATGTGTTATCTATATCGCCCGTTCCACCAGTTTTTGGAACTCCCTCTCACATAATATCCACCATGAATCTTCCCTGTCCACATATGCTTGTATTACATCTCCTTAATTCTCAGATACCCTCTAATCAGTTATAATTATTAGCTGATACCCACAAGAAGTAGCTATTTACTTACTGATAATTTTCATCATTGATATATTTGATTTTTTATATAACTATGTACCTTCATTATTTTTTTTTGTTGCTTTATTGTAGTTCTTTTAGGTTTTTTATTTTTTTTGTTTTTTTCTGAACAGAACAAACTTTTTAGTTTATATTTATTTTTAAATACTTATGTAAATGCCATATGATTCTTATAAAGCAGCCTCCTGGCCAGGATATATACATATTTTAGTTATTTTAATTACTTATTGTACACAATTGTAATGGACCTGGTCCCCAAATAAAATTATTATTATTTTTTTTTTAAGGCATTTTAACAACAAGATAAAACTAAATTATCTTTTTAAAAAATCTAAACAAAACGACATATTAGAATAAGCAATGGGATAGATTTTTACTTACATCTATGCCCCAGCAGTGTTTATAAACATTTGTTTCTTTAAATTTACAGAGGTTACCCTTTGGAAATGTTTCCGTTTTCGAAGCTGTGTTTTTCAAAGTGTGTAGTAAGCAACTTTCGTTTTGCTACCGGGGCATATATGTTGTTTCCTTGAGGTTTGTTAATTAAATAACGTATTAGTGCCATCACTGCAACTTTCCGTTCGAAATAAAAACGATCGGAATCTAGCGTTAAATATATAAATAAATTACTCTTTTAGGTTTCCACGGCCACTATTTATAAAAAATACTTCAGTGGTATCTTCTGGTTTAGACCGTGTCGCTAACTTTTTCGCCAACGTTTCGCCAGACATGCTGCTGACTTCTTCGAATGATTCTTTCATTCTCTTTTCTGCCCTGAAGAAGGCGGCAGCATGTCTGGCGAAACGTTAGTGAAAAAGTTAGCGACACGGTCTAAACCAGAAGATACCACTGAAGTATTTTGTATATAAATTAATTGTTAACTAGGAAGTGACTAGGTTATATCCACAATGACCTACGATAGAGCAGGAATTGGAAATTATAATTTAAAGTATTATAGTGCATTCATATTATTAAGTTATAACTCACTATTTTCAAGAAATTACAACAAAATAAATATAAATATTTCAATATATATATATATTTATTTATTGAATTACAATATTTTAACTCTGTAATTTTACCAGAGATATGGCATTTCCATTTCCAGAATAAATTCTTCCAATTTCCAAACAAGAGAGAAATTACAAGTACAGAAGCTGACGTTGCTTGAATTATTTGTAAACAGTTCCTCCCCGCGATTTTTTATTAATAGGTATTCCGGATAACCCATGAGCCAAAAAAAGAACCATGTTTAGAATGAAAATATTTAATGCTTCACCGGCTTTAACAATGAAGGGCGCGGCAACCGCATACATTTCTATTCAACGTGCTGAGTGTAGCTCAATGGAACATCAATGGAATGGGATGATGAGGATTAACTGACATTCGACGAATTCCAAGTAATAACAACTATCATGAAAACATTTTGAAAGTTTCCGGGGAAATTTTACCTTGTTAATGTTTGTTCATAACATTACTACTTCATTCAAGAAACAGAAGAGTAGAATATTACTTCACAATTAAGTTTTAACATTACATGGAAAATTAATCAATAAACCATAATGTCATATTTACAAAACAAGAAGATAAAAACATAAATATGCTGATATAGATGCCTCAATTATAAATACATCATCCTTAATGAATTTCAAGTTAGCTTAATATGGATGTTTCTATTCTAATAGTGTTAACTAATATCAGATACTGTTTGCTCTCATATACTGATCATGCATTATCTATCAATTTTAAAAATTGTATACCAATAATTTCTAATTTGTAATCCAGAGAACTTAAGCTTATCGCATAAATATCCGTACCATGTCGCAATAAATGATGCAAACTAACTAATATTTAAATGTCAATGTTCAATTCATTAATAAATTTAATAATATTTCTGAAGAATGTCTACCAAATTAATTTTATTTCAGTTGAAATTGATAGTCAAATTTGAAATTTGATTATCATTCTTTGATATTCTGAAGTTGTAGCGAAATCCTCTCGGATTCATATTTACAATAAATGCAGTTATCATCTAAACAAAAAAGTTTGTTATGAAATTTAAGAAAAATTAACTAGACAGTCATAACCGCAGACAGAAGTGAAAACTCAAAACTTTGGAATTCCTGTGTTTTTTGAATTTCTAAATCTATTATAGTAGGAATTATTTAAATTTCAATTTTTTAGATTTGAATTATAAATATTAGTCTCCTTTTCACTTAAACTGACACTGCGAACAATAATTACAATCATTTTCAAGTAGTTTAATTACTAATCAAAACATATGGTGGGCAGCACAAGCTCAATAGAACAAATCACTAATTTAATTGAAATAATAATTAGTATAAAGCTATTTATAAATTTCAATTTTTTAGATTTGAATTATAAATATTAGTCTCCTTTTCACTTAAACTGACACTGCGAACAATAATTACAATCATTTTCAAGTAGTTTAATTATTAATCAAAACATATGGTGGGCAGCACAAGCTCAATAGAACAAATCACTAATTTAATTGAAATAATAATTAGTATAAAGCTATACTAGCGATTCATCCCAGCTTTGCTCGGGTAATAAGGCATATTATGCCTACATAATTTGTCTCTGTAATGTATTTTTTTTTATCACGTACCGGCCACTAAGGACCACGTGGATATTATGGGAGTCTTGATTTTGTTTCTTCCCATCTCAGCTAATGTAATTTATTCTATAGAAATTACAAAAAAAAAAAAAAAAAAATATTTCTTCATATACGAATTTTATTATCCTGCGCGTTAGATAATTGCGCGGGATTAGGCAAGCAGCGTCTTCGGTAAAACCAGTCGATATTCCAACCCATTTTCACAAAACCTCGACAAATTATATATATATATATATATACCTATTTTAATTTTAAATTATATACCTAAACCTTCCTGGTGAATCATTCTATATATTGGTGAAAACCGCATGAAAATCCGTGCAGTAGTTATTGAGTTTACCGCGACCAAACGCGGCCGAGGACTTTGTTTTATAACATGTTTGGATTATTTATATCTTGTATTTGTATTTAAAAAGATTTCATTTTCATTTTCAGCTTTATTTTTATCGTTAAGTTCAACGATACCTAAACATTTGTACTTCCAATCATTTCATAAAACAAGACATTTAACTATTTTTCAAATAAAATCTTTTGAGGGAAAATAAAAATGAAATATTTTAGGGGAAACTATAACCAGTTATTGATATTTTTAGTTATTATTAGTATCAATTGGACAATTATTAAACAACTTTTTAGATAAATATAATTATTCTTATATCAATGGGATTCTTACCTTTAAACTAAAGTTGATTACAAAAATATTTATAACTCATGCACTGGCGGATAAGTTGCTCACTCGAAACCACAAGTTAATCCCCAACCAGTTGCTGAACACGTCTAAAGAAGACTTCACTTAAAAAGAAAATTGAATCGAAAATATAAGAGTATGAATGAAATAACTTATGTTCTACTTTATTGGGTAGTTTATTAAGAAAAGAACTTATATTGACTTAAACGGATAATAAAATAACAAGAACGAAAAGAAATAAATCAGCAAGCTAATCACCTTACCTTTACAATTCAAACGAACTTTTACAGACTGACAATATTAATTGTCTATATATTGTTTCCCGATTATTGTTAGCGGGAGAATTGACCTGTAGCAGAAATTAGTTACTGGATATTTCAGTCCCCTTTTACCCATCTTGTAATAAAAACCCGAACCCCTAACTTTTTTTTGTGAACTTTTTCACCGACGACAGATTTGGGTGCGGGGGCAGTGACCTCCGTTAAAAGGCGGCTTTATAAATACTGATTCCAGTTCTGGCAGGTGGTTCGCCTCACTCCAGGACAGCCTTCTCCAGCCACTGAAGAATAGAAAATATTTTCGCTGGGAAGAGGTCGCCTACACAAACAACCTTGGCCTTGGCTGTTGTGTTTTCGTTCCCTAGGCCAGATTAATCTAAGAATAATAATGACGCAAACGCAGGATGGAAAGTTTCTCCTAGGATTCCTCACAAACACGCGTACACACGTTTATAAATAAACGTGCATAAACAGTCCTCGTGGAATATTAGCAGAATGTATTAAGGTTTTTATACCATCATTAATTATTTTTAAATGACTAAGTTGCCACTTTTTCGAAGTAGGTAATGTTATTTCACATATACATATTTCCCCCACATATCTCTCTGCTTCTATTACAATTCTTCACAAGTAAAATTGCAACAACACAATTTATAACAGCAAAAGAAACATAAATCCGATGTATTGTTAGTTTAATTAAACCACTCAACCAAACTTAATTTGGAATTTAGAGAAAATAAAATTCAGAAGGTATAGGGTACGTGAGCTCTCCAACACATTTTGGACCAACTGGACTAATTATATTACCCAGATAAATAAAATACTTCTTTCTTCTACTTCGTTCTTATCATCAACGTTAAGAACAAATCCAGAAAATGCATGGTTTAAATTTGTTAATTCTGGCTACTCATTTTGTTAATTTTTGAAGCGAGGTGAATGGAGGATTAATTGGTATTTTTCTCTTTTAAATTTGAGTTGGACTGATCACAAAGACTACTCTGTCTATCTAAGATCGTCAGAGTAACTAAGCTTCAAAGACCAAGGAACGAAACTGTACATAAAGGGCTTTTTTCTTTTGACTTTTGGCCCTTTGTATGACCCATATTAGCACAAGTGTAATAAAGAATTCTCCGAACTCCACCCTAGAGGTTCATTAGCGACATTATTAATAATTACAATCTGAATTATAAATATTGAAGGCTAAATTTTTACAACTGCAAATACAGTGATTTTGAATTTTTAAAATATATAGAGTAATTAAATTATATAATCACAACTTCTCTAATTTAACCTCAGGGATATCTTCGTTTTCCAAACTAATGAGGTTTTCCAAATTAGTTTTAATTTGACTTCATTATGGACCAGATCGTTCGGGTAGATCATTAGAATAGGTCAATTAATTATAACTTACACAATCAGCATTTTCGTAAAAGACAAATTGCCTAAATAATTGACAGCCAATTAACTAGAACATCATCACGTTCTGCAGTAATACAGGAGCCACGCTTCGATTTTTTTAATCTGAAATATAATTCGGAGCTAAAGATTGTAGCAATAAAAATAAAACTGCAGTATAAATTTCAGTAATTAATAAAAAATAGACTCCTACTATATTTACTACAAACAAAAATATCAATTGCTCCAAAAAAAAACCATACCATCACTACAAAAAATCTTTATTAAATTGTGTTATATGCAAGTTAAAACAATAAACGTCAATAAAAGATGTAAGTACAAAGCAAGATTCGTCAAGTTTGTGACAGATAGAAAGTTTTAATATTATTATGATTTAATCTTGACATCTTCTTCATGGCGGCTAAAGTCCCCAATTCTTCAAAGTATATAATAATATTTCCGGGAAATCAAAGGTTAGAGAAAATATTATTATTTTATACGAATGGCAACGTCTGACCTTCTTTCTTATCCGCGAAGCAGGTTAGGATGATCAAACGATCAAATAATTAACATTCGGATAATCGAAGATACTGTATATTATGAGTCATTATAAAGATATACTTCCGGAAGTTTTTTAAAATAGCCCAAAGGTTTCATTTGTATTAGTGTTATATAAAGCCGCCAAGCAAGGATTGAAGATTTAAATTTTTATAACACATATTTAGTAAGCAGACCTCCGCCATACGTGAATCTGTGAAGATAAAAAGCAAAAGGTACTCTGATGCTAATAAAAATAGGGCTATTAACCACTTATGCTTACCAAATTGTTTCAATAAGTAATCAAATAATTTTTTATTCTAAGATGACAAATCTGGCATCTGAAACAAGACGATTTTCTTGAATCCCTGATAAGATTCTTCAAAATAATTATAATTTGTGTCAGCATTTTTGTTTAAATTAAATTAATTCTCAGGATAGCAGATATTTGTATTTAAGGGGGGTGGCACAAAGTTAGGCCTAAATATCTAGAGCAATTATTTATTTTATTTATAACAATAAAAGGCTGCTTTGAGCTATTTGATGAAATCAATATAATTCCAGACTTTTAGAAGTAGCTGAAAAAAATTACTTTATCATTTCGGGAATTCAGCTCAATTTATATAAATGTTAGACCAAACATCCAATAAACGACTAAACAAAAGAGATCTGCTATAGTTAAATTAATACGAATTTGAACTTGGAATAAACAACATTAATTTCTTCTAAGAATAATTAAATATGACATGAATGTTACAACGACTGGAAAAGTGGTCGGAAAACGTCGGGTGGTTGTAAAACGGTACTGAGAGGGTAGTACAGTACAGTTTAGTGTTATAAATATTTATTTACACTATATGTTTTGGTACTTCAATAGATTAAATAAAACTTTAGTGCTGTCACATAATCTGAAAAGATTGTGTCTGATGTTCTCACATATTACTATGCATTCTTACGATACTTGTTTCATCTTCATGAAATAGACACGTTACATATTTAACACTAATTTTCAATTGAAAACCAAAAAATAGTTTAGCAGTTCTCCAATAGTTATAAATAATAAAATTAAAAATCAACTACTTGTTGAACAGCGTGATCTAGGGGTCTAAAGTCTATAAATTTCAGGAAAATTATTAGAGAGATTACAAATAATCGGCCCATAAGTTCTAGGCAACCATTAGATCTATGGATAACATAGAACCATTGTTTAAATTAACTTATTAATTTAGCAATTAGCCGAAAGGCGTAACAAGAACATATACAATTTTAAAAATCATGAGAGTAAGGTTTATAACGTATCAACGTTTTACATACCATCCCAAAAGCCGTCAAAGGTATTTTTAAAAGAAATTATACCTAAGCTTATCATAATACTAGTTACCAAGATGAAATTCCCGTTGCTCATATTAAATGACGTAACTATATGCTATCTAAGGAAAAAAATGGTCCGAGTGGAGGTCAAAAAATGATCTTATATAGAGAGTACTGTTTATTTTGAGGCCGACGTTTCGACCCACATTGCAGGTCTTCTACAGGGCTAAATATACAAGATACTAATAAATTAAAGTACAATTTTTTGTATTTTGGTTTGGGCCCCCTCTTGATGAATACACGTTGAATAAAGTTATATTGTTCAACATGTGTTCAACAAGATGGTACCAAAACCATGATACAGAAAATTGTATTTTAATTTATTTGTATCTAGTATATTTAGCCCTGAAGAAGACCTGCAATGTAGGTCTAAACGTCGGCTTCAAAATCAACAGTTCTCCCTATATAAGAGAATTTATGGACGTCCACCTTGGACGTTTTCTTCCTCATATAGCATTTCCAAGTCAACTGTAACCTTTTACAAATCAAATACTACCCTTTTCAAATCACAAGCAACCCATTCCAATTCAAATGTAACCCTTTCCAAATGAGTTGAAACCCTTTTCAAAGCAAATGAAACGCTTTACAACTTAATTGTCACCCTTTTTGTTTCAATTGTAACCCTTTCCATTTCAATTGTCTCCTTTGAAAATGTTTTGAAAATGTACCATACTGAGGAATGGGAGAATTTAGGGCCTCAGAACTCGCCAGGATAAAATCATCAAAACCTTTTTCTTCACAACTCTTGTTAGGACAAAAATGAGGGAAATAATTCAAAAAACAAATATTTTTATTTTTAAAGAGAAAAGATATGCCCAGGGCCGGAATTCGAACCCGGGTCTAACACGTTTCCGTCGTGGTGTTCTACCAACTGATCTATCCTGGTGCGTAACTTTGTCAGAGCAATCCATTCTCTTCACTGATCCCATATCCCCGTGTTCTCGCAATTTGCGATGTTTACAAGGGGAAGAATGTTCATTGACCCATTACTTTAATTAGGATCTAATTGACTTACGTCATTGTATAGTATTATAATTTATTTTATTTTATTTTTTATACTAGCGACCCACCCCAGCTTTGCTTGGGTATTTAGGCATAATATGCCTACATAATTTGTCTGTGTAATGTATTTTTTTTTTATCACGTACCGGCCACTAAGGACCACCTTAGTATCATTGGTTAGGCTTCTTTGGGAGTATTGATTTTCTTTCTTCCCTTCTCAGCTAATGTACTTTATTATATAGAAATTATAAAAATAAAAACAAAAAAAAAATGTCTTCATATACGAATTTATTATCATGCACATGATTAGGCAAGCAGCGTCTTCGATGAAACCCATCGATATTCCAATCCATTTACACAAAACCTCGACAAATTTTATACCTAAACCTTCTTGGCCATCATTCTATCTATTGGTGAAAACCGCATGAAAATCCTTGCAGTAGTTATTGAGTTTACATCGAACAAACGCGGCCGAAGACTTTTTTTATAATATGTACAGATTAATTGTTATAATTTTAAATATTTTTAATTTGGAAGAAACAAGTCTGACCGAGGTACGATCCAGGATAGCTCAGTTGGTACATCACCACAACAGATATATGTGAGATCCGTGTTCGAATCCCAGCCCTGGGCATATCATTTCTATTCAAAAATAAAAGTATTTGTTTTTTTAATTATCTCCCGCATCTCTCTCCTAACAAGAGTTGTGAAGAAAAAGGTTGTGATGATTTTATCCTGGCGAGTTCTGAGGACCTAAATTTGCCCGTTCCCCAGTACGGTAAATTTTCAAAACATTTTCAATGGTGACTATTGAAGTGGAAACGGTTACAATTGAAATAAAAAGGGTGACAGTTGAGTTGTAAAGCGTTACATTTGCTTTGGAAAGGGTTACATTTGAATTTGAAAGGGTTGCTTGTGACTTGGAAATGGTAGAATTTGATTTGTAAAAGGTTACAGTTGACTTGGAAATGGTTCAAATAGACTTGGATATGCTATATATAATATCAACTAATATTATTCAACATATATGCTATCTATAAATAGTGTTACGTTGCGCATACAAGACTCGAGATTGAGCTAAGGTTTCCAATCCCGGTAGAAGAGATAATACCGATATAAGCGGACAATGGGATGATGGAGGAAACGAAGTAGCTTTAATTCTTTATGAGGCCCTGAGAGGGTAGGGGATAATCTGGGTTTCGACTCCTTAACTTATTAACTTCCCAGGATGGGCTGGAGAAATTCCACCGTCCTTGTGTGATTTGTTTAAGTATCTTTTCTCTTAAAACAAGTTCAGCGTTTCAGAAGATGGAAATAGGAGGAAGAGGAGGTACGCAAATAAATTATCACATCCACAAGTTATATGTTTTAAGACAAACTGCATTAATTTCAGTTTTAGATGTTTCATATCAAATTATCATTGGTATGATTAATGAAATAATTTTGATTCTCTTGTACTCTGGAAAAACTATTGTACAGTTTTTATTTTTCTCCTGGGAATGTGAAAATATATCTAGTGATTGCAGCATACCTTAGAAAGATAATTATTGAAATTTTCAATAGCTTCTAAATTTTCTATAGAAGATTTCAATTGCAGTCAAGGAATAGCACCACTACAACCCATGAAGTGTCTTAGGTTCAAGAACTGCTTATTGGACAACGGTTGTAAGGGAAGGTGATTTGTCCTAGATCACGATCACCAGCCTAATTTTACTCCCTGTTAGAAAACCGAGATTGGGTGAGCCCCAGATCCCAAAGCATCCACCCCCGACTGTTTATAGATTGAATAAAATCTCCCACGACCGAATTTAGAGCCTGGCACATTCGGTACGACAACTCGGCGCTTTACCACTGAACCTCCCCAAGGAATAATAATAATAGAAATTAATTAAATGTGTAAAGAAATGAACACTTCATGACAAATCTTTTTTGGAGTAAGGGTATTCTATCTAAGAAGGCTATAAGATAGAAAGGAAGATAGAAGAGAGTAAACAACAAAGGTAATACAATTAACGGAAGGTGCTAATTGTATCACGGGGGATGGGGGAGAGATGGGAAGTTGAGGCGGTCTCGCGGTTTGGCTAACTCGTTTATCGATGCAAAAGGTGTCCTGATTGGTCCCCTCTTCGGCGAAGAGCCAATGAGAAAGGCTCTACCATTTTCGAACATACTTTTGATGAGTTTTCCCAAAGTCAGGGAATAAACCGAAGTGACTAATTCCTTATTCTTTTGTAGATTCCATATTGTCATTATTGACAATACACTAAAAACCATAATTACACAGGTCTGCAAAAACACTTTTTTTTTTATTTTTTTGATTTAGTTAACTGATCTTTATTTAGTTATTTAGTTGTCTGCGCTGATTTCAAAAATGACAATGGGTTGTTTCTATCATGTAAGGCTTACCTACAAAATAAAGTTGCAGTTTTTGGATAAAGTGCAAACAACGGAAAATTTTTGATTTTATTATTTTAAAATGAATTAAAAGCGAAAAGAGAACCTCCTATACAAATACAATTAAAGAAAAATTAAAACATATGAGTCAAAGCGGTAATGTAGAGCAACAATGATGTCTCCTCGAAACAGATCATATATTGGTCAACTACTACCAATCACGGTCATCATACGAATCAGGCTGGGACACATAATCAGAATGGGATAGGAGAAGACAGTCAAAAGGAATTTGGAAGGATGCTGTTGCCATGGATCTGAAGAGGTCTTATACATCCGTCAGACTTGCTAACGACTGGGAAGACTGTAGAAATGGGTTGCGCTGACCATAGACTGCTTCAAGCGGCTGCTGCGGCGTTAATCAATGTAAAAATAATAATTTATACCCTATATCCAGTTATGTTTATTTATTATTAATGTTCACTCAAACAAATAAGCCGGAGTAACTTATTAAAATAATGTACAAATGTATTCCTTAAGTACAATTAAGATTCTATTGGAAAAACTAGTGTTTTGATTATTATAATAACAATATTATTTTTTTATCCTAGCATAAGTCTACTGATAGGTTACACGGTACTAAATAGATGAATGAACAATCAGTAATGAATTGTAGTAATTAAACCTCGCCGAGCACATCAATGTTATTAACATAATTTTCCAAACACTTGGCTTCCTCCAACAACTTCCTACCATTGTCCAAAGTATCGTGCTTTAAAGATGTTCCTTGTATCCACAGCAATACCCTTCTCTGCAACAGGTTTCCTCTATTCTGTAATGTTTATTTTTATATGATAAGTTATTCTTCGATTGTTACTTTAAATAAAATAACAAACTCTTTCAGTAATTTTCTAGTAATACTAGTTGTACAAACAACGAAACATTCTAGATACACTGATTGTAGGATAGGATGTTTTACGGACCTGAAAGCTTACAAAGTGACGCTTTCCATACATAATGCAGGGACGTTGAATAGACTCCCGGATTCATTCGTATTTCCTTTAACAGCCTCAACAAGAGGTCCTTTTCCTAAAGCTGTTAGCCGTTGGAGAAAAGATAAATGCGATCCTGGTGTAGGACCAAGATGGAGGGATTTCTATGGATAGGATCTACGGGTTGGGATAGGGATCCTAAAACTAGGATTATACTTAGGAAAAGCTGTTACCAAAATCGATACGTAATAACGTAATAAAGATTAAAAAGAAGAATAAAAAGACAGTTCGATAAAATATCTGTGGTTAAAATAGCATAATCAATAAATGATTGATTTCAACTAGTATATACCAATCAGACGTTCACCGACGGTTCTATAATGTAAAGTAGTTTGATAAGACACGACACTAACCAGTTATAGTGACAAAACTGGACGAGTTTTACAATCCCGATCTCCATAACTTACGAACAAAACAAGGAAAAAGGTAACGGTTCATAATATTAAGAAACGTCAGATAGTTTTTCTGCACTTGGGACTCATATTCTACGGGGCGACCTGTGGTCTAGTGGTTAGCATAACAACCTATTAAGCCCAAAACCGGCAGGTAGCCCAAGAATTTTTTAAAGAAAGTAAGAAAAATCCTTTCTTATGCTGCCCTTCGGAAGGGACGTTAAACGGGTCCTGAGGCTGTACGATGTCAGATACTCGTTAAAGTACGCATCATCATTAAACCTCAATAGGGCTCCCACTGTAGCATCTTCCGATTAGCCATAGTGGCATAAAGTGACTTTAAATGAACAAACAAACTTATATTCTATGACATTGTTAAGTTGAGACATCGGATAGACAAAAAATGAAAATTATGATTCTTATTTTTTAGTTCTTAGTTTTATCTTATGATTGATATGCATATATAAAAATCTAAAATTGTATTTTTTTTAAATTTGTGCAATTTAAAATATTGGACGGAACAATACAATTAATAACTCTATGTTCCTCTTATAACCAAGAAAATAACCATTATATATCAAAGAAGCAGACTACTGGGTAATTTTCCCTTTCCTTATTGATAGTTCATTAGTAAATACTTCATAATTAAAATAAATGAATCGTAACCTTAGTTATCTGAATGTTACTTATTTTATTATAGCAATTATAATTTATGTGATGTGTAAAACCGTTCTTATCGCAGCTTTATAGTCGAAGCCCTTCCTTAATGAGCGGGTCTTTCTACCTTTGTTGAGGGGTCTTTAAGCACCTCCATCGAAAAACCTTTCTCAGAAATGATCATTTAAAACCGTTTTCTTTTTTTTTTCATCCAAAAAATGAAATCCACTCACTTAAGGGCCCCTTCAATGATATCTTTTGAGGTAAATAACGAGGCTTCCTTATTATTATTATTATTCCTGAATAAAATTGTTCAATATCAAAGTGGCCTATTCAAAACTAATTGAGATCATGGACTCTTGTAGATTATGAATCAATAAGAAACATCAAATGATTTTGAAACTTTAATTGAAACAACTATTGTTACAAAAACCTTTAAAGGATTATTACAGGGATCTAAGAAGTACTATAGCAATTGATAGATTAAAACCAATTTAATTTATTTGAATACATTATTTCCACATTATTTTATATTTTGGCAGTTTATATTTCTCTGGCGTAAGTATACCTTCACCAAAGACGTAATAACAAATATCAATAAATTAAATTATTCGCTATTTTTAAATATTCTTATAATTATTGCATCTATCTTAAAGGCTGTTGAAAAAAATCCAATAAATATTTTAATATTTTTATTTTAAAACAACAAAAAGTGTGTATACAAAATTAATAAATTCAACGATATCGGTTTTTTATTTACGCATTTCTGTCAGTTTCAGAAAATATTAATTGCAGTGAATTCCTAATAATTGAAACAAGAGTGGAGAGGTTTTCAATTACAGAAAAAATGTTTGCAGCATTGTTAGGGAAACAATGTTTTATCCGGAAAGAAAACCTCAGCAACGGATCTCAACACAAAATCTGAGTTATTCACAGTTCACATATAATTTATATATATAAGAATATACAGAGTACAAAAAAAAAAGAAGAATGAACAGGAAATTTCAGGAATTATTTTTCTAATAAAACACAACTATAAGTTATATATTTTAAGTAACAATAATAATAAGGCTTAGAGAACCCGAAGGCTCGATGGCGATTCCACCAATCTCTGCTTCCACACTTCCATCCGCGGATCACAACTCAAACTCAAATCTGCCAAATCACTCTTAACGCAATCCTCCCACCTACGCCTCGATGTACCCCTCAGACGCTAGAAGATCCAAAATCATGTCCTACTTGTGCTCCCGAGGGTGAAACAGTGGAGCACTCGTTCTTCTGTTCTCCATGGTTTCCTCGAGAAAAGGAAGAACTAGACTTAAAATTCGGAAAGAAATCATCGCCGGAAAATATTGTCACTTTGATGATGACTAGTCAGGAGGGAGCATTGGAGTGCTGCAGCAGTCTATGCAGCTCAAATCGGAAGAAGGCTCAGAACACAGGAGCGAGAAAGGAGAGGCCAACCTCTGTCAAATCCCGTATAAGTTGTCCAAGTAAGAAATAGGCACATAGCATTCTGCCTCCCACGAAGTAATGCTTGACGGCTCTTCCGTGGGATGGTAAAAGGAGAATTGGGAGGTGTTTTTTTAGTGAGTAGGAATCTAACACTGTTGTGTGACTTTTTTTTTCTTAATTGTTACACTTCGTCTTATGAAAAATTTTTCCCCTACCAAGAAAATCAAAAAAAACCTCAGACGCTTTCTAGTCGGCATAGCGCTTATTAACATTATAGGAATTCGTTCGTTACCAAGCCCAGCAACTAAACAAGCCCATCTCCGCAACCTTATCATCTGAAAAATACCAACCCAATGCATACTTCGCAATGGTAAGTGCTATCTCCTTAATTAATCATTGGTCATATCCTATCATATTTTAATTATATCACTTAAAATATATAACGTTTTTAGTATTTCTTTAATAACAAACAAACATCCAAAAACTATTCAAGTATAGTGATTCTAGTAAATAATAATATGGTAAATGTGGCAACATTTTATATAAGAACTATAGTTTCGTTTAACTAAATCCTTTTTTAAAAGAGGGCTTTCAAAGGACCAATATCTCAAACTCTTAACTACAAAATGGTAATGATAATAATAAGGCTTAGCGAAGCCGAAGGCACGATGTCGATACCATCAATCTCTGCTTACAAACTTCTGTCCACGCACCACTCACTACCCAAACCGTAATCCGCCAAATCACTGTTAACGCAATCCTCTCACCTACGCCTTGGTCCACTCCTCAGACACTTCCCAGGTACAGGTTCAGGTACAGCGCTTATTAGCCTCTTAGGAATTACAAAAAGGAGAGGATGGATTAAAAAAACAACGTATGTCCATATAAACAATAATATTAATGGAAAAATATTCATTAGCATTATTAACAAAATGTTTTACTGTTTTATATTAGTACTCTGTTGCATATTACATTGTCTGAGACGTATGATTCACATTTGGTAAAGTAATCTAGGCCAGAGAGTTTCCCTCTTACAGTGTCGTTTTAGTTACGAAACCAGTCATCTTACTATCAACTGACTATCCTTCCTATTGTCTATACACAAGCCATGTGGTCTACTTTATATGTAACAGGCCGAAATATCAATAGGAAAAAGTATATTTGCTTAGGGAAGCGTGTTATTCAGTATTGATTATCGAGCTGTCTGCGTAACTGTCAACATTGACATTTTCAGCTTTTCAATTTTACTTAATCCACCCTTATATGTTTCTAGCATAAGGGTGAATTTGCAAAAGTGTTGAGGGGGGGTAGGCTTCAGGGTTAGAAGATAATTATATATCCACGAGGTATAAAAATAACAAATATTGTTTTGTATTTTTAGAACTTTTTAAATGTTTTATCGACATTTTCCATGCACAAATTCTCTGACTTAAAAAATTACCATTACCTATCCGGATATATTTACTTTAATATATTGACGAACATAAATGTATGTATATATATATTTTAAATTGGACTTTTATCTTTTTATTTTCTGAAATATGTCCAAACATCCAAACTTTTTAGTTAAGTAGTGCAGAATAGGTATTACGATAGTGTATTGCTTATTTTTTCATTAACAAAAAATTGAGATTGTCATTAACAAACAAGACTTCGTTTTAGCTACGACTTTACTATCTTTGTAAAGAGGAAATTATTTCCTTACTCATATATCAGCTTGTTCCTTATTTTCTCAGCTGAAAAGTTTCAAGAAAGGCGAAAGACAAACTCTTGACTATATTGCATCTCTTTGGCATTGTTCTATAAATGTTTATTCACAAAGTTTTCCCTGTATTCTGTCCAGGATTTTGTATCATCACCATAATGTATGGCTTTTATCTTTTTATTTTCCATAATATTGTCAAGTTTCAAGAAAACTAACTCTAAACAGTTTAATACAAATATTGATAAAATACATTAACAGACCATATATGTCTCAAGACATTTTAATACTTTATATCTCGCAATTTTTTTTTTGAGAGTTGCCCAAAAGCTGAGGTTTTCTCCTGTCAAATGAATCCTCTTCATTAAGGCTATATCCTGCCATGTATTCCTTGTCTTGGTTAATCCATGAAGTTCGTGGTCGTCCTCTTCTTCTTATTCCTTCAGGGCACCAGTGTATTGTCATTTTGGGTATTATATTACTCTCCACCCTCAGTAGATGTCCAAACCACTCTAATCGCTTTGCAATTTTTTCGAGAATAGTATTGGTAGTATCCATTATCTCTCGGACTACTGAATTGGGTATTCTATCACGCCTAGAAATCCCGGCTGACCTTCTCCAGAAGTCCATCTCCGCGATTAGAAGTATCTCTTTGCTTCCCTTTCCCAATTTCCATGTTTCACAGCCTTATAACATTATAGCCGTTATAATACCATGGAAAATAATTGTTTGTGGTTTTTAGGTTATTATTACTCCACAGTAAAGTACGGCATTGAGCATGGCTATGGCTTTTCGTCCTTATTTGGTTCTTTTGGCTATATCCACTTCAGATGTTCCTTCTTTTTGAAGGAAAGGTCCTAAATATTTAAAATTGGATATATTTTTGATCCGTAGACTGTTCACATCCAATGGTCCACTCTCTTCCATACCCAAATACTCAGTCTTTGCAATGTTCATTTTCATTCACCAGCTATTATATTCTTCCATTAGTTTCGTACACATTTATTCTGGCGTCTTCTTTGTCTTGGGCTATGATGACTTGGTGTTATCTTGCAAATAACTAAAAACAATTTCTCTCATTCAATCCATCATCATGTATCAATTTGTTAAAAAATTACTCCCATACATTTTCTTTTCCATATATTTAAGACCACTTCAACATATAGGTTGAACTAGTGGCGAGATAGTGAACATTTGAGATGTTTGGTGATAGGGAAGTGGTGCGTTAGCCCATTCCTCAGTCTTATCCCAGCTTTAGCACCATTTTATAATTTTTTTATGGAGCTTATAAAATATCTCCTCACTCACATGTTCTCTAGAGACCGTATCATAGGTTTTCTGTAGATCTATGAAAATCATGTCCACCTCACCATTGCAAGCATTACTATTTCAATAAGCTTCGTGAGGGGAAATAGATGATCAATACACGACATGTTCACCCGAAAACCACCCTGTTCTTCAGGTATTTTTCCAGAACATTATCCTTACAATCTAGAGCTTAAGCTAATATCCGGTCATAAAGGCGACTGATGCACCAGGTAACAGTTTTATCACTAATTATAATTATTATCTCTAATTGAAGCATTCCTATTTACTCACCTTTTTAAAAATTGGCATTATGAAATCCAGTCGATTCTTCTGACACGGTTCCACTCCGGTTGTGTCCATATTATTAACTTATAAGTAGAAATTACATTATCCTAAGCCATTTCGAATGTATTCGTAAACTGATGGTAATCAGTTTCTGTATTGGTTTTTTCAATAGTTTTTGTAAACCAAATGGTTAGTTCATTCTGTTAAGCTTGGGACGTATCTGATCCATAATATAAAAAGGCGAAAAGCTTTAATGCAATTTAGGTAATATATTTTAATGAAAAAATTTGATTTCGTTGCAATCATGTTAGTTGGCTTAAATACACCGTGCAATCCTCCCAACACATCACACTTCAAATTTTTGTCTTTACATGATGGCAAGTATTGGCACATTTCTTGAAGGATTTTCATATAAAAATAAAATATATTATTATTATTTATTATTTAATTGTTATTTGCACCTGCGCAATTGCGCATCCAGGAAATTTGATCTAAGTGTTTTTCTCTTTGCTTTGCTACAGGAACATCAAATTTTGGAAATGGAAACATCAATAGTTGAGCAGGTCTCTTGCCCATTGTCTTTTTAATTTTCTCCTATCAACCCCGGGTAATTGGGATTAGGGAAGAGGAAGAACAAGTGGATTTTGATGTTTTTTTGATTATGAGAGGAATGTTATGTATTTGTTGTGAATATATGATTTTATATAGGGGGTTTTCATGTCTTTGTGTATGGTGTGATTCAAATAAATCAAGGAACATTAACATTTATTCTTATAATTTTGGACTGTGTTGTTTATATCTTGTGTATGTGGAAATGTTACTGAACCCCAAAGTTCTGCTCCATATGGCCAAATAAATTTTAGTATACTGTTAAAGATTAGTCGATTGTTTTGTGAGTCAAGTGAAGATCTGTAGTTTAGAAGATGTAATATTTGTTAGTTCCGTCTTGTCAGTTCTTGTCTTTTTAATTTTGTATGTATGTTCCATGTAAGTCTATTGTCCAACTATAATCCGAGACCTATGTACGTTCTATTTTAGGAAAAGTTTCATAGTTATCAATTTGACTGCTGGACACTAAGATTTTCGCTTACATGGCTCGATTTACAAAAATATATTGAAATAAACATAAACACATTTCAAAATTAATATGTAATAAGTATACTAATGTAAAAATCAATATAAATATAAGGAACTTCCATAAATCAAACATTCGAATAATCTTGATTCCGTGTTGTTTTTAGGCATCTAAGTATGTATGGGTCACTTGAATAAATAAAGTATAAGCCATTAAAAGACAATAATAATTGTTTTATGCAAAATGATTTGAATAAAAACAGCACAATCTTAACATACACAATAGTACTTCCACTGGACCGCTCATAATCGTGAATGTAGTATTATTATAGCATTACAGCAATCCAAGTAAGGTCGTGAATAGCTCTAATATATCCCAAGTAATAACTTTATATGCTTCAATGGATGTTTAACTTTGAAGAAGAATCTTTTGCAACGATATCCAACCTCCTTACGTTATTCATCCTTCCTTGTCGAGACCACTATTCATAAAGAAATTCTCTTGTCTAAGAAAGAAACACCGTCTTAAAATATGTAAGTTTTGTCCTTGGGCTGGGATGAAATTCGTTTGTCTAGTGGTTTGTGACTGTGTAAACGATACGGATTTCATTATAGCAGAATATAGTTTTGGAATATAGTGGAATTTAGAAGTATATCTGGGGGAAATGTTCTGGCAGTTAAAGTTTAAAATATACATTCACAGCACCTACGTGATTCAAAAAATCTATTAAGCTAAAGAATAAAACCTTAGCCAATAGTTTTTGCCTGCATATTTTATAAAATAAATCAAAATCGTATTATATATCTACATCCTCGGTAAAAAAGCGGTTAAGTCGAATTTTATGCAGAGATAGTTAGCTGAATTCAAGGAACCAGGATATGTCATTCTGGTAGTTTTTGCCTTGGAATGGAATTGTAATATAAGGAAAAACATCTTTTCTATCCAAAGCCAGTCTTGTCCTCTCATTCACAGTAAAAATTACTCGATTCTGCTTTTTCTTAAGAACTAGAAAATCATTTTGGACAAAATTCGACTTAACCACTTATTCACCGGGCCTGTAGATATAATCATTTTTTTCTGTTCATTCTATACCAAGCTTACTTATCAACAATTATTAACAAAAGTTAAAAAATGCTTCGTGTATTAAAGACACATTCAGAATAGAATACATCCAAAATAGTTCAACAAGACGAAATTTGAAATTTAAATTATTGGACTCAGGTTTTAATTATCAAAAATATACAAAGAGCAGATCTGTTCTTTTTAAACCAACACACGTTAGAACGACTTGATTAATGATAATATGTTTGAACCAGCAACTGAGCAAACAAATTATCAATCTTCAGCAAGCAAATATAATCAATAATCAGGCTTGTGACTTAAAAGGACCAGTAAGAAGTTATTAGTAATTAGCTTGTACATCTGAATTTTTACTACCTCAATGGCTTATAATTCAATTGCACACCACCTCAAAATAAGAATCGAATGTTTTTCTTCTTTTCTATCTTTACTAAAAATATCCTCAGACAAGTGGCTAATATTTTTAAGCTAGAATCATTAGATAAATAGCATAGAAAGCAGTAATATCTTGCCCATTTTCTTTCAGTTCTTAAAAACAAATTAGAGTATTTTTTATCAATTAAAATTAAAAAACTAATTAGAGTCTCACACGAAAATTTGATCCGTACATTAAAAATTAAGCTCTGTTTAAAAAAATGAGATTGGTTTTATTAAAAGAGTTCAATTATTGACCTATTTGTTTTATGGAACGTGATAAATTCCCCACCTGAACGCAATTTACAAACATATTTTTCTTATTTCAGTTCTGGTTTGCCTTTGAAGAACAAAAATTCTTTGGCCGTAAGACAATATAAATTCAGTTGAAAACATATTCAATACGAATAACATTATAACCTTTTTTTAAAAATAATATCTGGCTGAAAAAGTTATGAGTAATATGAATTAAACACACCTACAGGTACAGCTACATTATTTAAAGTTAATGGTGTCCTCTACCTGCATAAAAAGAGAAACATGATCCCAAAAAGATGGTATTTATTTTAGTATGGTGAGTAATATTTAATAATAATAATCATAATTAATAATAAGGCTTAACGAAATCGAAGGTTCGACGCCGATACCGCTAATATTTGCTAACAATTTTCTGTCGACGGACCACTTCCCAAACCCAAATCTGTCAGATCACACTTGACCCAATCCTCCCTCCCACCTACGCCTCGGCCGACCCCTCAGACGCTTCCCAGTCGGTACAGCGCTTATAAACATATTAGGAATTCGTTCGTTACTGAGCCCAGCAACTTTAGGGGCCCATCTTAATAAACGTGACGCTGTCACCTGAATAATATTTACCGGATATATGCTACGCAATTTCCTATATTTCCCAGAGGTCTCATCCTTTTTTGGACCGAATATTCTAGGTAACACGTTATTTTCGAATACCAGAAGGCGTTGTTCATACTTCAACGTTAGCGGCCACAGTTTCACATCCGTAAAGAGATGAGTTGGAAGGATGATTGTTTTATAAATTCTGATTTTGAAATTTTGGGACAAAATACGCGAGCTTAGTAATTTCGAGACCGAATAATAACAAGCATTTCCCGCCTTTATTTCCTCTTAAATTTCGTTTTTTCTAGTTACCATTGACTAAGTACTTAAACTTCTCCACATGTTCGACTTATTCCCTCCTTCAAAAATATTACCAAAATTTTGTCCAATATTTTTGAATGATATTTAAAAACGCAAAAAATTCGAGTAATATTTAAACTTTTAAAAAATAGTGACATTATTACATAAATACCTTGATACATGACTGTTAAAGAAGTTGTTTATAAGACGACGCCCCCGTTGGAGGTAATATTTGGACGAATAAAGACTCCTCAAGACTCCAGTTTGCTCTTTCTACTTGTCACTGCAATAACTTCCACAACTTTCACAACTCGTGACAAGAACAGACAATTTCTTATACAACTCAACTCCTTTTGAACAACTTTGTCACCGGTAATTGTGGAGCCTAGCAATCATATTACCTAGAAGACATAATATTAATTTCAATCTACTGCAAAACAATCCAAGCTAAATAGTTGAACAATCAGAGACATCAAAATTCAATTACAGAAATAAAATCGTTCTTTTTCCACTGAAACTTATTAATTTTGACAGAATTCGGCATATGAATCTTCCATTCGAAATTTTTGTGAAAACAACATATAAAAAAGAAAAAATGTAACATCGGATTTACAGGCTTATTAACTTACTAATTAACATAATAACATTCACATAAGTGAGACATTTTACTATGCATTTAATATATTTCGGTCCAAAAAATAATTTAAAAAAGAAGAAAAAAAAATCTGAAAAATTATCTGGGATGGCATCCTTGGCGAAAAGCCTTCTAGTTTAAGACACATACACAGCCAATGGTTCACTGTACTTTTCCTTCATTTGAACGGATTCACCAAAACAATCTAGAAATGCCTATGTATAGAAAATTGTTAACACTACATACAGAATTAACATGATACGTTACAGAAATTTTGGGTGCAAAAAGAAATACAGGGCATATATCAAATGTATTACAAAGATAATTCCTGCTTATGTGTATTTCTCTAGTAAATATATCTTACCCAACTTTTCACGGAAAGATATTGGTTATAATTTGATTTTCTTATTTCACGGCTCACAGACACTTATTTAAAATAAACAACTATTTGGTAGCTATAAGCAAGAAATATATATTTTTTACTTCTATATTGATATTTTGCAATAATTTAATTTATCGTAGATGATTATTTGTGTTTTATTACTTTTTTTGTATGAAAATATTTTACAAATATTTAAACTATTACTAATACCGATTGGTTTTGATTGTATATGTTATTTCATTAGAAAAAAAAACGATTAGTCTTTGAAAAATATATATTTGCTGCGAGTATATTCCTTGCTTGGATACAATAAATTCAGTTTTTCAAGGACATACATAAAATCTGGAAATCCATAGTTAAATTTTGAGTAGCTAAATCAAATAAAATAACATTAACATAACTCGTGAATTAAACATTGATAATTTAAGGTGTAACCTTATAAATATTCCTAGAACGTTTAAGCATTCACGAAATGCGTGCTCTTTCTAGTTTACATAACTCAAAGGAAAAAAAATCTAGTCACGAATGTGTCTAGTTCAAGGATGTAAGAATCTTCTTTTCTCGAACAACAGCAAAGAGAATCGTAATTATTTTAAAACCAAAACCCATCAATAAACTCTTACTTTTATCACTTCACCATCCTCCTTCTCAGGAAAAAAATATTAAAACTACAGAATCAATTTAATTGTTATACATATAAATAAAAAATAATATAAAGTTTTGCGTTCCTTAATTAATTTTTATAAAAGCAGACACTGAAAAGCTAAATGGACAGAATACTGAATGGAAATAATATTCGTGGCTTGCAACATAAAAGGCTCAGTAAAAAAATCTCCGCATTAATTAGTTTGTATATTACATCGAAAAAAAATTATCTACTCATATTTAAACAATAAATATTGTAACCATTTGAGTTTTTACTACCTCAATGGTGTGTAAATCAATTACACACCGTCTCGAAATAAGTCGGTTTGGGTTTGTTAAGGCCAGATGAAGTAGTAACCTTATAAAGTATTATTAGTTTTAATCATAAAAATTAAATCATTTTTTCTTAAAAGAAAGAACATTATATTTTCTTATTTTTCACATTTTTATTTAATATAATAATTTAAACGTTTAATTTCATAATTGTTTAGAATAATTTAATTTAAAAGGTAATTTTATTTGGTTTAGATATAAGTGTAATATTTGTAGTAAGTGTGAAAACATATGTTATAAAAGTGAAGAGAGAAAACAAAAGAGTGTCGAGCGGCTTTTGTTCGCTCCGGCTAGACCGAGCCAAGACAGTGTCGACGCGAGCCCTTAGCCGTGCACATCGTATGCTCTAGAGGAGCCCAAACTTGTGTTTTGTTAATTTGAAGACAGTGTCGCCACGAGCCCTTAGCCGTGCACATCGTATGCTCTTTAGGAGCCCAAAGTTGTTTTTGTGTGAATTTGAAGAAGATACTAATTTGCTGCCCACCTGCAGGTGTAATTAGTTTAAACTTCGTCATAGATTCGACCAATTCGAATTGACCCAGTCGATCATCTCAACCTCTATTGTTTCACCATCTTCGCTCGCCCTGCCGACGAAAATCCTCTGTCGTCTCAACATCCAGCTCGCCCTGCCGAGAATCTACCATCTACTGAAACTACTTCGACAGACAGATAAGAGTTTTCATTATTATATCATTGCAATCAGAAAACCGCATAAACATTCATTATTTTGTAATAGATTTTATTTGTAATTTAATAGAGTTAAATTTACTATCGTAAGATTAAATAATATTTGTTTTCTTTTTGTTATTAATTAGTTGTTGATAATTTAGTTAATATTAGTAACTTCATTTCTCATTATAAAAGCGTTTAAATTGTTCTTTAATTTAATTAATTGTTTTTCATTCTCAAAATTATTAGTTATTTAATTTATGAAAATTGATTTATATTATTAGTTTAATAAAAGGTTACATTCAAAATGACATGCGATCTGGTATAATTGAATCAGAAATTTATTTTCCTTATCCATTTCGGAGCTCTCATCGAAAGGTCCAATAACTATTTCGAGGTTGCTCAAACATAAAATTGGTCCTCCGGCGGCCGGATCGCACGTCATAACTAGAACCGTTTCTAAATTGATATTATAATTTCTATTTTCTTTTACATTTCATTTTATTTATTCTAATTTTACTCTTTATAGGCCTTGTTCGTTTTGTATCAAACTAAATAATGGCCCCTAAATCTGACCAAAGTAAAAATGAAACTAAATTATTCGATATTGAAGGCGAACTCAATTATTTATCTCGAGACATATTAGAAACGCGAACTATTGGGTCCAATATCACTACCCGACCTCAAGATAGAAATTTATTAACAGCGCGATTATCACGGTTGGATTACACCTTTCGTACATTTTTAGAAAAAATTAAAGAGGCCCTCTCACTTGCCAAAATTCTTGAAGATGGATCAATAGATCGTTTCGACACACTTCGCTCTGAAACTACAAACAATTATTACGAAGCGTTGTCTTTTGGGATCGCTGGGGAGGGTGAAGCCTCCAACCAATCCGGAAGTGCTGACCACAGTCAGCACACTGTCGAATCTCATATTAAATTGCCAACCATTAACCTGCCGTCTTTTAGTGGTATTATTTCGAATTGGGTGTCCTTCAAGAACACGTATTTATCATTAATTCACAATAATGCGAATTTGAGCAATATTCAAAAGTTCCATTATTTGAAGTCAGCCTTAAAGGGTCAGGCACATCAAACGATTTCAGCAATAGAATTGACCTCCGAAGGTTACGAACAAGCATGGGATGCTTTACAAAAGAAATATGATAATAAGCGGATCCAAGCCACACACTACCTAGTCAATATGTTCAATTACAAACCTGGTACCAAATTCGATTTACGTTCCTTGGAAAATTTGTCCGAAGTTGTTTTGGAAAGTGCAGTTGCTTTCCGAAAATTGAATCTTCAGGACCCTTCCGGATTCATGTTATTCACATATTGCTTGAGGCTCCTCGATGCGAAAACTCGCGAGCGATTTGAAACAGACTTCGGATCCAAAACTGAAGTCCCAACTTTCGATGATTTCTCTTCATTTATTCACCGACAATGCTTTCAGCTTCAAGCAGATTCATTAACCTCGAATTTCGGTCACAATTCTCAAAGCTCATCAGTTAGTAGGACCCAAAATATTGGCAAACATGTTTTTATGTCAACGGGTAGTTCTAGCCCAGAAAATATTTGTCCTCTGTGTCAGGAAAAACACCGTTTATATAGATGCCCCCGTTTTCGCTCCCTAGAGCCCAATGAACGTTTTAATAAAATAAATCAGCTTAAGGTTTGTTCTAATTGCTTGTCGCCAAACCATTATGTTGGTAAATGCACCTCCCCTAGGTCATGCTACCACTGTAAAAAACGGCATCACTCCCTCTTGCATTTTCCTACATCAACAACTAGGTCGACAGGTGGGTCCGATTGTCATTCTTCAGACCGCATTCCCCATTCAGAGAACAACAGTAAGCTAAAAACGAGCGCGTTAACCGAAGAAAAATTATATATCAAAACCGACAATACCGAACCTCTGAACGGCTCGGTTTTATCCTCGTCCTCCAAAACCGATGTCTCCACCCTTTTGGGGACAGCAATGGCTAGAATAGAAGATAGTAATGGGCAGTTGGTCCCAATTCGTATTTTGATCGATAGTGGGTCACAAAGATCATTTATTTCTTCGGCTTGCGTACGAAGATTAGGACTTGGGACAAGACTTAATTCTCAGTCTATGAGAGGTTTTGGGGATAGTCCGATACAAGGAGGGAAGTACGAGACCTCGTGTGTTCTAGTGCCTAGAGATCGCAAACAGCCTCGGCTTAAAAGTAACGCTGTAATAATTTCCAAAATTACAGAAAAGGTACCCGTCTGTCCAGTACCGGCCTATATAAATGACCACTTCAAACAATACCCATTGGCGGATAACTCATTTGGGAAACCGGGTCCAATCGATTTCCTATTAGGAGCTGATTTGTTCGGACATATCTTAATGGGTAAATGCGTGAGACGGGACGGATATCCTAGCGCTTTCAAAACTATTTTCGGGTGGGTCATCATGGGACCTATACGCTCTCATTCCACCGTACAAGATACATCCATTTCGCTCTTTTCATCTTGCGACCAATCGCAAGAGAGAGCATTGGACAAACCAATTAAAACATTTCATGAAATCGAAACGATTGATGCAGTTGTCGAACCAAATCCTCAAAATGTTAAGACAGAGATACCTTTTAGTTCAACTCACGCTCGGGAGTACAGCGGGCCTTACAAGGTCCAATCACCATTAAAAGAGTTTTCTCCACCAGATCTGAGTTGCTCTTATTACACTCCATTACATCGGTTCCCAAAATTAGAACACCGGATAGACAAATTTCCTCTAATGAAAGGAAACCTTTCAAAATTGATCGACGACTACCATGTTTCACCAGCTACATGTGAAGGTCGATATATTTTACCACATATTTGTATAATTGAAGACAACTCCTACGCAAAACTCCGATTGGTATTAGACGCATCTTCGCCTATGGAGGTTGGATCTCTAAATGACCATTTCCTGATTGAGCCTAAGCTTCAATTGGATATTAGGCACGCGTCCCTTAATTTCAGGCGCTTTCGATTTGTCCCGCCCTCGGAGTTATGCCAAAGGGTTTTTCAGGAAGTAGTGGATCACAATACCCTACCTTACCACCAATTTCTATTTTGCAACGGCACTTCTCAACCGATTGAGGAGTATCATTTGAATAGACTCCGGCCTTCCGGAATAAATTGCACCCATTGCGCCCAGCAGCATTATTTCGAAACGGATTCCCCATCCGTTACAATGCATGTCCGTTCCTCATCGCCATCCATAGATCTCCAAGGGATACTCAGGGTGGGCGGTCACTTCAGCAACAGTCCTTTGCCCAGCAATGCAAGACTAGTAACATTTCTGACTGTAATAAAATCAGTATTACTTCCTCAGTTCCGATACTACATTGAACATTTTTCTAATCTGCTAATTGACCATTTCTGCAGAATGGATCTCCACCCCACTCCACAACTTTTGCATTCACATCAGAAACGACATGATTGGGTTGTGCCAAATTGTAGAACTATTCCCCATAAAATTGTTCACAAATGCAAATTTGTCCAAAAAGGTACATATAGTAAGAACCAATATCGTTCGGAGAATTTCGTTCCTCCAATTGCCAATCTCCCTCCGTCGAGATTTGAGCCAGGATGTCCGTATGCCATTACTAGCGTAGAATATTGTGGTCGTTTTCTTTTAAATCGTTTTTAGCAACCCAATGGCAATAGGCACAATTCTGACATTTGTACGTTCACAATTAAGCAGCGGAGCAGTACAAAAATTTGGAGCTTCACTCACCAACGCATTAATATATTGGCCTCCCAATCGATCAAATTTCTTGTTTCCCGACTAGGGTTGTCAATTAAACTTCTATGCATCGATGGTTTCGTGGGAACTAACATTTACCTGGAATATCTCTAAGTATCGTTCTTTTGAATTTTTGCCCACAGACAAAAATTGGTGGGCGGTGTGTTAAGGCCAGATGAAGTAGTAACCTTATAAAGTATTATTAGTTTTAATCATAAAAATTAAATCATTTTTTCTTAAAAGAAAGAACATTATATTTTCTTATTTTTCACATTTTTATTTAATATAATAATTTAAACGTTTAATTTCATAATTGTTTAGAATAATTTAATTTAAAAGGTAATTTTATTTGGTTTAGATATAAGTGTAATATTTGTAGTAAGTGTGAAAACATATGTTATAAAAGTGAAGAGAGAAAACAAAAGAGTGTCGAGCGGCTTTTGTTCGCTCCGGCTAGACCGAGCCAAGACAGTGTCGACGCGAGCCCTTAGCCGTGCACATCGTATGCTCTAGAGGAGCCCAAACTTGTGTTTTGTTAATTTGAAGACAGTGTCGCCACGAGCCCTTAGCCGTGCACATCGTATGCTCTTTAGGAGCCCAAAGTTGTTTTTGTGTGAATTTGAAGAAGATACTAATTTGCTGCCCACCTGCAGGTGTAATTAGTTTAAACTTCGTCATAGATTCGACCAATTCGAATTGACCCAGTCGATCATCTCAACCTCTATTGTTTCACCATCTTCGCTCGCCCTGCCGACGAAAATCCTCTGTCGTCTCAACATCCAGCTCGCCCTGCCGAGAATCTACCATCTACTGAAACTACTTCGACAGACAGATAAGAGTTTTCATTATTATATCATTGCAATCAGAAAACCGCATAAACATTCATTATTTTGTAATAGATTTTATTTGTAATTTAATAGAGTTAAATTTACTATCGTAAGATTAAATAATATTTGTTTTCTTTTTGTTATTAATTAGTTGTTGATAATTTAGTTAATATTAGTAACTTCATTTCTCATTATAAAAGCGTTTAAATTGTTCTTTAATTTAATTAATTGTTTTTCATTCTCAAAATTATTAGTTATTTAATTTATGAAAATTGATTTATATTATTAGTTTAATAAAAGGTTACATTCAAAATGACATGCGATCTGGTATAATTGAATCAGAAATTTATTTTCCTTATCCATTTCGGAGCTCTCATCGAAAGGTCCAATAACTATTTCGAGGTTGCTCAAACAGGGTTCATGGATTATCGCATTGGTTTTTCTTCTTGGCTCCATGCTTTATTAAAAAATAGTCTCAGACATGTGGCTTATATTTTTAACCAAGTAACGCGCCAATGAATATCACTGAAAGAAGTAATGTCTTACCCGTGTTCCTTCAGCACACCTTAAAAAGCAAGCAGAGTATTTTTTTTATGCTACACCAGACTGTTCTTAGTTAAAATGCCATTTACCCGAAATCCGTTAGTGCCAACCAAATTATCAATATATGAGATTTATCAGGTTTTCTTACACCCAACCAATAGCATTAGAGTTAAATATAAAACCAAGCGATGAGGAAGGGAATAGTTTTTTTTTTTACGAACAGGACTATTTTCTATTGCAGAACAGGTGGTACCTCTGTGATTCTTGATTCTGATTCTAACAAGAAAAACAATTATTTGACAGCGATTGCCGTTTTCGTATCTCATGTCGTGTATATATCGATTGTCGTGTATATAAAATCATAATCGTTATTTACAAAATCAAATTAAAACTCTTTCTATAATATGATAAAACTATGTTGATATTCTGAATTAAATTAACCATATGTTTGGTTAAAAAATAATCATATGCGAGTTTATCGAAGTATCCATAAAATATTTGGAGTACCCTCGGGAAATATGTAAAAAAAAATATGTTTGGTTAAATCAGTACAATCAATATTATTGATGCATAGCCTATGGACCTAACAAGGATAACTTGCAAAAAAACATAATTTGCCTGTGACTGCGATTGTATTTAATGTCGTCTATCTAAGAACATACAAGTTAGCCGAAAAATCAAATTAAAATTCTTGATGTAATGTAATGAAGTTTGGATATGGTCAAATGTGATATTGATGTTGATATGCTGAATAAAATTAACCATCTTAATTAACCAAATAGAATATTTGGACTACTCTTGGGAAATTAAAAAAAAGGTTTAGCTTAATCAATTAAAAGTAAAGACCAGAGAAGTTAAATATAGTATTTTAAAAATAAATATTATTGTGTTACCAAACGAAGTAAATGACCATTGATGAGCTAAACGGTGCAGTCCCAGTTGGAACGTTTAACTTCTAACTACCCCCGCTTCCTCCTAAGGTAGAACTATCCAAGGTCATAAACTATAACAATATTGCCCTTTCTTCTGTTGGGTCCGGAACTGCTATAAACTGTATTATAGCTATAACTGAGGACTCGGCAAACTCCGGAGGAAGTAGAGGAAGTTTTCTAACCCTTGTAACAACAGAGTCTAAGATAGAGCACTATGGGAGCCTAGCAACAGAACGATGTTCCTCTGACGGGCGTAGCACCCGCCGAGCTAACGGATATTGGGAATCCTTTGTTTTGCGTCAGTAATATCCGAGTTATAATGAGGTGCAACGCCTCCGCCTTCCCTTCTTCCATTTTTTTCTTCTTATTCTCCGACAATATTCCCGAAGGTGGATTTTATTTCGTTTTCCGTTCCAGGACAAAGCCACTCTTCCCCAGACCCCTACAGACCCCTAATAGCTTCGCTTGTGAGTCGAACTTTTAATGGCCATTCTTTAAGAGAGAACATAGTCGGAGGTCCCTTACCAACAAGTTTTCTTTTTGATCTTTTAACCACACCATTATTTCTTGAATTTTCCATAGGTTTGAACTTTTGTGACAACTTGGATTATTATAAGTAAAGTCTAAATCTGGCCTTTTATTCGATTGATTAATACTTTAATCAAATAATGAGGTAATCCAAAAAATAAGATGACGTAGGATAGATTCTAAAAGTAAAGACCTAAGTCTCTCAAACAATCTGTTCTAAAAAACAAGATTATCTTAAGGCAGATCAGACTAATTCTTAAGAATTGTAAACAATTTACCTTCATTTTGTATTTCCTTTGTTGAAAGTAGAATAACATTTAATATTGTTTCGTGCATGCTAGTATCAACATTTTTAATCAATAGATAATTGGAGTGAATGCCCAAACCATATTTTATAAACTGAAGAGCAAAGCAGGTGGTGACTGACCGACCCAAGTTGAAACTTAAGTTGGTTCATATTAACGGTTGATTTGAGCTGGGTGTCATAGCTAAACAGACAATAGTCAAACATAGGAATCAGCAGTTGAGAGAGCATCTACTCATATCGATGCACAGACTTGGATATCTCATTTCAGTATTTAAGCTATTCTTTTATAAATATTTGCTTTTATATTACTTTGACTTTTCAGGAATTATATTATATTAATTTAAATATTTCTGACATTTTCGTAATAAAAAAATGCATGATATACTCATCAAATTTAAGTATCAGCGGCTCAAACGGAGAAATGGAATTGAAGCTGCTTGCAAATACTTCTTCACCTATGACTTATGTAACCAATATACCAAGATATACCAAAACAAAAATGTTAAGGCCGGATAGTTTATTTGTTTTATAGGAGATTATTTATTTTTATCATAAAGAATCAAGCAAATATTTTGTAAAAGAAAGATTATTATCCTTTATTTATTTTGTAAATATAATAATTTAGACATTTATTCGTAATTGTTTAAAAATAATTTACTGTAGTGGGCATTGGCCTACTACAGTAAATTGACTATATTGATAGTCACAGTCTTGTCGTCGATTCGACCACAGAGAATCGACCCTTCATTTATGTGGACATTTCGCTTGCCCTGTCGAGAAAAATTCATCTGGCTTCTTCGCTCGCCCCGTCGAGAAGAGTTCATCTGGCTTCTTCGCTCGCCCTGTCGACGAAAGTCATCTGTCCTATCGACTTCTCCGATCGTCACGCCGAGAACAACCACTTCGACAGATAAGAAACTTTTATTGTTTTGTTTTAATGTTTCCTATAGGCCAAATAAACAATTATTGTGTCTTAATAAACATTAATTTGATTAAAATGGTTCTTTTTCTTTTTTCTTTTTGGTAATTGTAAATTTTATTTTTTTTAAAACGTTTAAGTTTTGCTTTAATCTAATTTAATTAGTTTTTATATCAAAGTTCTGTTGTTATTTCATTTAATGTATACAATGAATTTAATTTTTAATTTAATAAACTGTTTCATAAGGATGACATGCGATCTGGTGTAATTGAATCAGTATATATTTTCTCATTATCCATTTCGGAGGTCTCATCGAAAGGTCCAATAACTATTTCGAGGTTGCTCAAACAAAAAACAAATATTCACAAAATAGAGACATCACAAATTAATATTTACTTATTTTAATTTATATAATATAAGTTAATATAGTCTTTATTATATTATAATAAGCTTATATAAAATTATTGTAATATAATATAAAATAATATATACACATGTACTGATGTGAACAGAAATAGGAAAAAAAACAGCTTTCATGGCTTATCTTCTCAAACTAAATAACATTTCCCAGAAGAAGTTTTTGTAAATATATCCCTTATCATGAATTTGTCCTCCTTCTTCTACTTTCGTTTCACACTGTTTTAAATACAATGGATCAACCATTCCATGAAGTTTTTATTATTTCAATTGTTTTGGGAGAGTTGCTGATATTGTTCAACAAACTTCGGGTTTTTTAGGGCCAGCCTTAAATTATAATATAACTGTCACTAGAGAAACAAAGTGAATAAGTGATTTAGAGGAAATCAATCTTTCAGATATGATTTAAGTAGTCCTGTTTAAAATAACCAAGGAATGGAAAAATAAAGAGATAATGTGGCAAACAAATTTTTAATTCATCAAGGAAAATGATTATTTTACGATACAGTGATCCAATTAATGGGACTATCTTTTACATCAGATTCATGTAAACTGACAAACAGTTGCAAGCTCAGACGGACCTTTATCACTTTTACGAGACTTGGTTATATAAAACAGTCTATGAAACGTGTGATACTTTTGAAAACTCAGATTTGAATTATTTCAGTGATGCAATATTTTCTCTTACTGTATGTTTTATATATATATTAGTAGAAGTCAACGAATTTATTGTAAAATTCCCGAAATTTTAGCAACTTATCTTAAGTAAAAAGCTTGAACATTATAATACTCGTAATCCAGCATCATTAATAAAGAAGAATTAATTATTAGCATTATTAAAGAATTTTTAAAACATTTTTATTATAAGCCCGTTTCGTTGCATTACTATTTTCTATTTAGTAGAGAAATGTTAAAACTATATTTATACCATATTTATTTATATTAATCATAACTTGTGACGAATGATTTATAATAAAATAAACAATCATAAGAACTACTCGAATTTTGTTTTTCAACATAATTATTAAAATCACATGCCTGTCCATAAAACATGATATTAATGAACTCTTATAAGTTTTATTTATTTAGATAGTTAAATTTTTTTTTAATTCTATTTTTACGACGTAATTGTTAGGGGATATTGCGCAAATGTGTTACACAGGGACCAGGAGACTCGTGATTACTATTCTCTTGAAGCATAACAACCGCTATTACGTCGCAAAATAAAACGAAAACAATGCGGGAAGATTGGTGACCTTCTCAATTTTAGAACCATGAAAGCAATTTTCTACGTGGTTTGACTCGTTACATCACCACCCCACTTCTCAAATAAGAAGTGTACCAGTAATGACCCCAAGATTGCCCTAAAATAAAAAAACCAATCCTTTGAGTTAATAACAGAGCTTTTTCGGCAATTCTAAAGAATAAAGAAAAAAATATGAGAATGACGCGAACACGTATCATCCTCCTGCAGACAAGTATTGCTCGATGAGTTTTGAATGGTTCCGGCTAAGATATTGTAAGCTGAAGGACTAATCACATCCCTGCATAGCCTTTGTCCTAGACCCAGTACAGTATCTACCATGTACTGAACCTAAGACCCTTCATGGGTTGTAGTGGTACAGAATACAAACATATGAATTCGAAAAAATAATTATTCTTTAGGACAAGTTACACAATTTCCCTAATTGGGCAAATTGATAAGTCACACAATCAATTACAAATATATTTTATTCATGATAAAACCCACCTATATCGTTCCAAAAACAGGCTATTTTTTTCTATGACACTATATTTATATTATAGCGCATCTATAAATGTTATAGATGTTATCAACCGTTGATCTGTACATTAATGATTCACATGTATACACGTAAGTCTATATGATAAATGACAATGATAATCAAGGGAAAATTAAATTGCTCATAATTATTACTAAAATAATAATTTTATGGAATAGAGACTAATCCAACAAATCGAGGTGATGTACATTAAAATTCAACGCACGTTTAATTCCTATCTCTCCCTAAAGAGTTTAAATTAATAAATAAAGTAATTTGTTTGAATTAAGAATTTATGATGAGCTAATTCCGCTAGTAGAGTAAACAGAAGAGTTTTACACCGAAGAATGGCAGTTTTGAAGAGAGGGCACTGTCGCCCATCGGGCTCACATTTCAGTCTTATCTTGGATACTTAGTCATTATTAGAAATTATTTATTGCAGGGCATGAATCGTCATAATTCCTTCCTTAAATTTTCTGCTAAAGCCTCTCAAGACAATTCATTAAAGAAGAGATAGAATGAATTTTAACGAGCTGTATTCCAACTGATTTCCTAGCGATGCTCCATTTATGTCACGTCACTAGAAGTATAAATATTTCTCAGACGTTCGTGATGGGGAATGCGGTAATACTATATACTACCTTATCGTTTTATATAATAATACATATTTTTATGGCACCGTTCTGCTTGGAACAAACGTAACTGGGACAAATTGGGAGAGGCTAATGCCCAAAGAAGGGCCTTTTTTTCTTTTCATTAAAGACCTTTTTGAGTTTATTTATTTCTGTTGAGTTCCTTTCTGTACTAGTAATTGTAGTTTGGAACTCATTATTTTGTAAATGTACATAGAAGGAAAATAAAAAAAATTCAAATAAAAGCTTATTATTATTATTATTATTTATATGATTCAAAAGTAAAAAAAAAACTATATTATATATATATACATAATTTATTTTTATTTATAGTCATTTAGAAGGTGAATATTTTTAAATATTTTTATTTTGAAGAAAAAAGATTTGTCCTGGCCGGAATTCGACCCGGGTCGTCTGCATCTCTAGTGTAGTGCTCTAATCACTGGATACGACCTCTGGTAGCTCGGTAGTTAGAGCACAGAGGTACCTCTCCCGTGGCTTGATTTAATTTCCTATGATAGGTCCCTCATCCACGTCTACATCATATTATACAAACAAAATAGAATAGTTACAATTATTTATATAATTAAAAATCTAAATATTTTGCAGAAATTCTAAATCATAGTCACACATTATACCATGTCAAATCTTATTGAATCCTGTGAAGTGTACCCAGTAGAATGTAAGCATACGCGTAAGTGGTTAAGATTGTTTTCGAGATTTTTTTTCAGTCCAAAAATAATGTTTAGTTAAGCTATATATCTTTTTTGCATGTTTATATTTTTCCTTTGGATTTTATATCTCGTTTAAAGTGGATCATTGATTACTGATGGATATTTAGCAATATTAAATTTCGGTTTTAAATCAATCTAGGTCATTCAAAAGGATGTCATGCCCCATAAACCATAAATAAGTCATATTCCAATGACATTATGTGTAAGGATATATTATAATAATGATAACATAAATAGAAAAATTGTATCCGATAAATGTATTGTTGGAGTGATCCAATTTTAGTAAGCCGAGCCAATTGGTCTTCAGATAAATTATTCTTTAAGATGCTGATTCCAATCAGCATCTTAAAGAATATGACTTTGACTGATCCAAAAGGAAAATACTATCAACAGTCTCTTCGATATGAAAGACCTTAATTACTTTGACTTCCTTCTTCTTGTTTTGAATGACATTCCTATTAAATAAGTAATCTAAAAAGAAAAAAAAAAGCAGGCCATGCAATAGAGGTAATAATCCCCTAGTATTTTGTAAGTCAAATTGCCGACATACTTATCAAATGTTCCAATTGAAAACTAATCTAATATCTTTCTATAAATAAATTAAATACAGTTGTTAAAATGCAATGTAATTTAGTCACAGTATTTTGGATGCAGTTATAAAAAATATGACGTCAAGATTTCAAGATGCCACTTATCAGTTGTTGTATTTATAATAATAAGATAAAGTAATAATATATAATTAAGAAATTACATCTATTAGACTATTACTACATTTATTACATAACATACGTCAAATTGCATATCCAAACAATTATGTTTGAAAGACAATAGAATAATTTTAATCCTAAAGATTTTTTCTAATATTCATTTTCTTCCAAACCAATGCAGGTAGGGAAGGATCACTGAATGCAATGTTTCAAGCTGTTAGTGTACTCTTGCACTGTTGGCTTTGGGGTGATTTGATATTCGGCATGTGTGCATAAGGTTTGTGTGACTTACTATTCGCTGGAAATAGCAGCCTCAATTGCGGTTGCAACGATCTGATGTGATCCAGTTAGGCTATTGGATTACAGGGATGAATTCATAGGTTATACGAGTAAATAAGCAAATGGGATCAAATGGGAGGTATAGAATAATAATGGTATAGAATTCACACCTGGTAAAGATATCTAGTAACTAAATGTATTAACAATGGTGTATCGCTTATGGACCATTGACTAAGCCATTAAAATGTCACATTAGCTATCCACTATCATTGTATCTTTACACTATCTGTATCTTACATTATTTCAGAGACAATATACGTATAAAAGAGGCTAATCGGACGATGCTACAGTGGGAGCTCTAAATTTTACCTATCCAAGTGTAATTAGGATAGGGATTTTTATTGAGTATCTGACATCGTACAGCCTCGGGACCCCCGTTTTATGTTCATTCCGAATGACGCAATAATCAAAGATTTTTAACTCAATTTACAAAATTCCCATGGCCACGTGCCGGGCTACGAACCCGCGAACTCGGGCTTAGTATGTTGTTACGCTAATCACTAGACCATTGGTTGCCCCCGAGGGAGAGGGTAAAAGTTGTTAAGCAATAGGTCACGCCTACAAAAGTAAGTAAATAAAAATAGATTAGGCACTCTCACTCTCAGTACGACCAAGCAGGCCCATCAACGTGAAGGTTTTGATTCCTCGGACCAGTTGAGAACTTTTTGCAGTCCAACAAGGTTCACTCCCTGAATTAATGGCCTAATTTAGACTATCATAGAATTGGGCCCAATAAAAGATTGTATTCTTGCCTTTAATTTACATGTACCTAAGTTTGAATATTCGCGCCAAACTTAACAGACGTGAAGATAACCTTCAGGGACAGATATGAGTAAGGTTATAATAGATTGCTTGCTGACAGAATCGCTAGAGTGAACATGTGTTAAATTTATATTTTGTGTGTTATTATGGAATATTTACTATTGTGTTGATTCAGGTTTGTAATAAAAGATACCTGGAGTTATTCAGTTAGTTATAAGTTTGTAAATATGTTTTTTTTAATTACAGTTCTTCACTGCATCCACAAGAGTTTTATTCCATTAACCACCTTGGTTAAGTCGTTGAATTCACGACTTACATACATTAACTGTTAAAGCAGCATATTTAGGTAGAATCTCCAAATCCGTAACAACTGGAAGCGCAGGGTGGGTGTGAATTTCCTCTCTGTATGTTGCTATTGATTCATGACATTTATGCAAGTTTTAATTACTTACTTTAAATAACTCACGTTACTTTAAATAAATCTCAAATTAGTTTCCGTTGGTGGGTTAACGCCTAACTGAAGTGATGATATTTATTTCATTCAAGAGAATCAGTGGAATGTTATCAAGCCCTTTGTTTGCAGTATTCGCATAGTACATTCAATCCGGGAAAAAACAAATAGGTCATATATAATATGGCTATGCATATATATTCAGCGGTATCGGATAAGCAGTTCTTCCCTAATATGGGTTCACATTTTCATCTTGAAATATAGTATCTACTAAACCGAATGACCTTGCAGAGTACAATCCCGAGGAACACCTTGGTGTACCTGCTTAGACCTCGCTAGACCCACTTCCCCGGATCGAGGTGCAGGAGACTCCTTTGTATTCCCGAAGTGGGCCAGTATCCTGCCCTAGGAGGGACTTACATTAGCATCAGACCGCGGCAGGAATTTTTATTGATGTCACAAAGGACTTCCGCGTGAGATGTAAAGGTCAAGCATATATCCTTCTAATGTGGTAGAGGTATGAAATGATAAACCAGCAGCTCGTCCAGTTCCCTATATTATTCTTACAAGGGAATATTACTATTATTTTTATTTACATTGCAACAAAAGTTATTGCGGCATAATAGAAAATGTAATGGCTATTATGCAGTGGCGTTTTTAAAAATATATATAAGAGCGAATTGTATATATATATATATATATTTTTTTTTTTTTCGGTTGGCTCTACAGACCTTGTAGATCTTTCGCCGCCTTTACCAGCCTTCTCCACCTCTGTCTATCCTGGGCCGCTGATTTCCAGTCTGCTACATGTAGCTCCGCAGCATCTTTGTTGACCCTGTCAATCCATCTGGTCTTTGGCCTCCCACGTGGTCTCTTGCCAACTATTCCGGCATTCATAGTTGTGTAGAGGCGTCCTGACGGATCACTTCGAGCTACATGCCCCGCCCATCTTAGCCTTCTTGCTCTCATATCCTGAGATATCGCCTGACCAGTTTCCGTGTGCAATTCTTTATTGGTCCTTCTCCTCCATGAGTTAAGAGTCTCATCCCATACCGCTCCTGTTATCGTGCGAAGTATTTTTCTTTCGCATCTCTCGATTTTGCTTTCTAGGGTGCTGGTGAGAGCCCACGTTTCACAGCCGTATATCAGAATCGGCTTTATTACAGCATTATACACCCTTAATTTTAAATTTCTAGAGATGCTTCGGGATTTCAATACTCTTGAAAGAGCGAAGCATGCTCTATTTGCACTTGTTATACGCTGGTCTATCTCAGTTAGTAGGGCATTAGTTGAGGTTATTGTGGAGCCGAGGTATTTGAAGGTGTCTACTTTCGGGAATGATTTGCGATCCACGCAGATGCTGTTTCTGGGGTGGACTTTACGGCTTACTATCATATATTTTGTTTTTTCCTCATTTACCTGTAAGCCGATTTGGTTTGCCTCTTTCATAAGCACCTTAGCGAGTCTCTCGATATCCCTTTCATTACTTCCGAGGACTACTATGTCATCGGCGTATGCAAGAATTTTATGTACCTTCCCGACGTGCACCCCACCGTTCTCTCTTGATGTTGCTCTTATCACCTTTTCAAGGGCTATATTGAACAGTAAAGGTGAGAGTCCGTCTCCCTGCCTCAAACCAGTTCCAACTTCAAAGGCCTCAGACACATCTCCCTGTATCAGGACTCTGCATCGGGGGTCGTCTGCACACGCCTTCGTCAATCTCACCAACTTGCCGGGAATACCCAGCTCAGTCATGATCTTCCATAAACAGCTTCATATATATATATATATATATATATATATATATATATATATATATATATATAACAAATCCTGAACAATGTTTTCATCTCTATCTTAACAGCCATCTCCGTAATCTACTCTTCTCCGTCGACCAGGTAATTGTAGCAGATCATGGGTAATTATAGAAGATCATGGGGAAGCAGATCAGAATAGAGGCTAAGTAACTGTGGAATACATATTTCAGTTGGGGTTTTAAATTAAACTTCATCAAAACTAAATATATGAACATTTATGATCAGGAGTACCTCGCAGTTGAAGGGAGTATAATAAAAAGAGTGGATAATTTTAATTATTGGGGCTATAAATTAAAGGATAAATAAAACGCGCAAAGCAATTGGTATACTCAACTCGGTTTGTTGGAGCAGTAATGTGACGAGCGTTACCAAGAAGCTACAAGTCCATAATTGAAACCGTATTGCTAAAGAGATATGGACGATAATCGCTGCCTTAGAAAAAAAGAGCTACTTTCCACTAAAAAGGACTATTGAGGAGATCTGCTAGGGTGTCCAAGTTAGAATGAAGGACTAATTTCGAAATCAGATATAGAAATATAGAAAAATAAAGAGATTGGAATGGTATAGTCATCTTAGAAGAATAAAGGAGGAAAGATTGCCCAAATTAATTTTCAATCGGGCTGAAGGGAAGAAATGGCGGGGAATACCATGGAATAAATGACATTGAAGGAAGTATGTATGGCCATTGTCTGAGGAAGGAAGATATACAAGATAGAAGAAAATAAAAAAAGAAATAAAAGACAATTTTGATTGGAAGTTGCTAGAAACCATAATCTGAGGAAACCTTTTGAAAAAAATGTCAATTTGGTAAGTGTTTTTTAGAATATTGAGGTCTTGTGACAATGTGTTCTACTTATGAGATGTTGTTCATTCTAAAACAAATCCCCTCCATACTCTTCATGCTCTACCTTCTTGTAACAGATGCAAACCCCTCTAGAACTAACAACAAAATGGGCATCGAGAATTACAAGACCGTGGAGTAGAACCCTAAGGGGAAAGGAGAAACCAGCAACCACCCAGATGAAAACCGCCATTCACAGACGGAGTTATCATAATTAGTTACTAAAATTATATTTTTGTTATCATTATATTATATAAATCATAATACCCTTCATTTCATCTCTTCACAATTTACATTATACAGTATCTTATTGCCAGACCTAGAATGTACCATATCCTTTAAAAGGGATGCTATTTTCTAGCCTTAAACAGTCCCTTTGTTGATTTAATAGCCTGAAGACAAAAAATTAAATAATTGAAGATACTAACAAAACCCTTATAGACTATTTATATAAGAGATTTTAAATTATCAAACAAAAGTTCGGCTACTAACCTACACTAATAAGCTTCCAAAGCAGCGATTTCCAAGACAATAGATGAAAGAGGCAGGAATACTAAACAGGGAGAAGTTAGAGCGACGATAAACAAGAAAACAAATTGGTAGGAATAAATCTAATAAGGATACAGAGAGGGAAGTAGCCTTAATGATATTGGCTCGAAGGGAGGAGATAGGGGAAATATAGGGGCCGCCCAATCGATAGCTTCTTTCTACTGTCCAGTCTATTATTCCGATGGGAGGGTAGTCTCTGTTCCTTGTTTAGTCACGGCTAACTTACTTCACTTTATTTATTTGGTAATAATTGCTAATTGCCTAATATATTTTAGTTAAATATGTACCTTTTGGATCGGTCAAGATGAGATAAATTTGGGTAAATAATGTTGGGAATTCTCGCTTATCATGAGATGATCTTTAACGAAGATCTATCCGTCTTGAATGAGGGAGGACATAAAAAGAATATCAAATATAATAAAATCAACCCTAATTCGATAATTGTACATTATTTTCTAAATATTTATGGTATTCGAAGTGCTTATAAACCTAATGGTTCCACGATCCGCCGTATAACTACTGACCAATATTGTGATTTTCTACAATGTCAGATAGCCGCTCGAAGGTGTGGTCCAAGGATAGTCTGCTACTCGGAGATAGAAAGACTAATAGGTTTTCGTGAAACTATTGACCCTCAACTGCCACAATCCTTCGATCTAGAACCATTCTTCAATGGCCTTGCACCAGAGTGGAAGTAACTCTATTGAAACCAGTAAATTAAACTCTATTGGTTGTAGTAAATTAAAGTTTGATAACCTCAAAATGGCATTTCGTGCAAGCATTATATGCCTGCAATATGCCGAGATCACGCGGCCAAAGATCTTCATGGTCTATAGCGTCAAGCGGAAATATTATATTCATTATTATTTCATTTTATCAAGTTCTCAGTAATGACTATTTTAATAGTAAATAATAATATGTAATTGGATTGGGATTTAATGATACGTCAATGATTTTTTCAACCATATTTTTTTTCATAGGTGTAAGCAATTTAAATAATATTTTCGCTGGCACCAAGTTATTTAAAAAAAATAAATAAATTAGGTTTTTGTGACTAATTTGAATTATGGCTATTATAGCTGTCTCATCTCAAATTTCAAATCTTAGTTTGCTATATTCAACTTTAAGGGTGTGAAAATTACTAAGAAAAACACGAAGTGATAGGATACGGAACGCCTATATGGGCTAATATTGACGTGAAATCAGCTGAGACAATCCTAGAGGAACACAAACTAAGGTGGTTCGGACTCTTCTTTAGGATTGACCTAGATAGATAATCGCCAGGAAGACTTACGATAATCTCTCTAAAGGAAAAAGGCCCAGAGGAAGGCCTCACATTTCCTGGTAGGACAGCGTAAGGGAAGGTTTCAGACTGGACTGGAGTAGAAGGAGAGAATTGGCTCAGGAAATAGATACTTGGTCCAGGCTCTATTTGCATGATCCTCACACCGCACATCGGTAGAAGTGGGAAATATTACGATGGTGATTAATTATATTAAGATGAATGGATATTTCAACTGGATGATGGGTTACAGAATACTTCTATTTTCTCATAAGATTCATTTGCTGAGTAAATAACAACAAAACAAAATAAATAGCAAGGCACCCGATTACTATTTAACAAGAAACCATGGTTCATCGATGAGCAAACAGCAGGGCAAGTAGATTTAAACTCAAGGGGGTGACAAAAAAAGTTTAGTAGCCTATTCGGTCTCTTGATTAAATTCATTCAAAAGTATTTCAAGTTTCATTTGGTACTCAGAAAAAAATTTGAATTTGTGCTATTGCCCAATACCATATTAAATGCTTATTGTTTAAATGGAGATTTTTTTATTAATGGATTATTGTTTGTAAATTTTAGAACAATTTTGTAAGCGTAGATAAATCAAGTTAAAGTATTGCTAAAGTTTTGATATTCTATGATTTTTATTTGGTTTTAATGTTTAAATACGTAATTTTTTTTTTAATTAAGCATCTATAAAGCTATTTAAAGACAAAGAAGAGGATATCAAGTATGAAATAATAGAATTACTAGATGTAGACAATAAGCACAGAGATGACGCAGAGTATAATAAGAGAATAATTGAGCCGTTCCATTAAGACCGCAAAGGATACAGGGTATACCCCTCGTTATCGGCAATCGTGCCTAGAACCTGATGAGCCACCGTCTGATTCTCGTCTTCCCTCGATGTCTTTATAAATCCCAATATTTGTTCTCTCTCCTATCGTTAATTTAATCAATTAATTATTAAACAATTATCAATATAAAGAATGAATTAATCACATCAACATAAAGAATTAAGTATAGTTTACTAATTAATATTTTATACGTAAAATATAGATTTAAAAATCAATTTATGTTTTTAATTTAGGCAGTGGAATGGCTCAGGGGTAGAGCGCTGAGTTGCCATGCTGAAGGTCCTGGGTTCAAATTCGGCTCGCTGGCAGCCTTTTATTTAGTCTGTTAGCATCCGGAGATATATCCTACGGAATCTAGAAACCATCTTGGGGCTCACCCTGCCTCTATAATCTGGGTACAAAACAGGAGGATCTGAGAGTTGGTCGTAATCTATGACAATTCACTACAATGCCCAACCGTTGAATAATCTCTAGTACGTACTTAATCCAAGACCCTTCATGGGTTGGTTCATGGTAGGTGCTTTATTAAAGCAATCAACAAGTTCGTGATAATGACTTTGGTTTTGTTGAACTGTGAATTGACCCTTATATAGAACGTATAATCCTTCTATAGACATTTATTTTGTTTTGCACAAAAATACCCATTAAATGACTTAAGGAGTGAAGTACGATATTGAGGAGAAAGAACTAAGTAAGTTGACATAGATTACAATAATTAGTAACACTGACAAGAACTTTTTCCTGGAAAATTAAATAAAATATGTGTTTCAAATCGATACATAACCCGTTGCAGATCTTTAGCTCCATCCTACAATAAGCCCAAGCATCCTTCTTATATATATACTTTAACTATATATTTTTTTGTTACCATGCATATACTGAATTTAACTCAGAGGTTTCAAAAGATTCTAAAATTATGATCTATGTAATCAATGCCTGCCCGCTTTCGCTTATTTTGAAATCTGGAATATTATCGTGCTTAGCTTTTATAAAGTACAGGGATGAAGTTAAATACTTTATAACCCTCGACCCTATCAATATTAATTGGGTAAAATTCATCCGACAACATAAGGACTTGACTTAGCGCTATATAAGGGAAACGTAAATTGGCATAGCACACATACCTCAAATAACTTATGATGATATTAACAGGAAATTCCGCATGGAATTAATTAAGGTAGTGTATCCATGCCTCGGGTAACCGCAGCGGCGGACAGAGGAACAAAGCACAGAAAACGGAAACAAAATTAAGAATTTTATAATTTTAGGAACTGTTTGTCCCCGTAAAAGAAGGCAGATGAAAACAAATGCAAAGTAAATATATTATTATATTCCTATTATGATAATTAAGGAAGTTCATAGAAGTAGGACAAATCCATAGTGATATATGACGTTTTGATGATGAATAATGGGTGACAATTTGGCATCATCTACGCTCATTTTTGTGGTATTTCTAACTTACTAAAACTCTTACCCTATTTCTATTCTTAAATTTCTTTCGAATCGGTGGAGTCATAAAATAGTCGCTTCAAAATTAATTTAAACATGTAGGTATGCATACATCTAATAATACATTGGAAGATAAATAGAACCATACAGCACTACTGGTCTAGGTAAATGGGTAAACATTTCGCAAAACTTTTAGGTTACGGCTCACAAATAAAAAAATAGGAGCATAAATCATTAATCATCTAATTAGATAAAAAAAATTCTGTAAGTGAATTCATCATTCCTCTATGTGCAAAAACATCAACTTTACAACAAAGGCTTGTTATAAACAGAAATTGATACTTTGGTGTGCCATTATCTTCCGTAGACAAATATATGGAAATTTATCACGTGCACTTTTAGAATTAATGATATCCAAGACCAAAAAGGTGTGTCCATCCTTTTTCATCATTCCCTTATCTTGTTGGTTTTCCATATTTTTTGCGGTTAGCCTTTCCGTGGTCGATGATCTTTTTCCTTCCAGCCAAGAACGTTATATCGGGAAGATGAAAAAGAAGACTCCGATATTAATAAGTAACATGTTAATCCAAGGAAAGAAGATAAGTCCAGATGACTTTTTATATTGACCGCCATTACCTCACAATCAGTATGAAGCTAAAAACTTTGAAATGATTGGTATATTATGATCTTTATATTATATATTTCCTCTTCAAAATAAAAATATTTAAATAATCACCATTGAAAAAAAATTAACAAAACCATTTATAAATATTAAAATTGACGTACGTCAACGAGATCCTAATTAAAAAGTAATGTTCAATAAACATTCGTTCCCATATATACATCGCAAATTGCGAGGATTGGGGATGTAGAATCGGTGAAGAGAATAGATTTGTCTGGCCTTGTTACGAGCCTGGTAGTTTAGTTGGAAGAGAGCCGCACTAGAGATGCGGAAGACCCGGGTTCGAATCCGGACCAGGAAAAATCTTTTCTCTTCAAAATAAAAATATGATCTTTATACATTAAATTAGTGCCTTATCTGATTATCTAATAAACTACTCTCAATTTTTCCATCTAATACATAATCACTAATGTATTAGATGGAAAAATGCATTTTGCATTTGCATCGTTGTAGATGATGATCCTTCCTTTAAGACTTATTTTATTATTATATTTTTATCCACTGAACTAACGGATTAGAAATACTAATGTGCGTTCGTATTATAATACTCTTTTAAGATCCTGAATTTTGCCCGAATTCGGAACCAGCACTAAGGATAACTAAGAACCATTCGACTTAGTGGACTGCTAGCATGTTGCCGAAGGATATGAAGCAGATGATGGATGACACATTCGTCACATTTTTTAGAACAACTATCTAGTCTGTTACGGCTTTAACGGAATTTCAGATTTGTCAATTTAGTTTCTCATGATATACCGGTCAATATGCAGGATCTTGGGTTCATTCAATATTTGATAAAGGGCTTTAGTATTTCCAAACCAATGGTTGTACGAAATTGTGGTAAAGTAATATCCAATCTATTCCAGTTAAGTGAGTTCCGGTTTATCAAAGGTTGATAACTGAAAAAAAAATGATCTGTAACAGTCGGTCTTGAACTCAGAAACTAGCACCTACATACGGAGGAACCCTTCTCCGCCGCTTGATATATGAAAAACACATATAAAACAAAAATCAAACACATTTGGAAGAAGTGTTATGTTCTTTGGATCTCGTGGTACTCATAGGACTTATATAGGTGGAACCTACATCGCTACATCGACATAACACAAAAATGGGCATTTTTTAGTTAAACCTACAGTAGAAATTGTATTGGTTGCAGCTTTTTAAATCAGGAATGACATATCTGATATTCCTATTCCAACATGTGTTTTTTTTTGTTGTTTTTTAGTCATATTTTGAGTTGTGTCATGTTTGAACTTTCGGTTTAATAGGAATAATTTAAAACAAAACAAGTTTTTGACATTGTTCTTTCCCTCAAAGAACGTCCCGACATCCTTGACATATTCGTAACATCCCAAATTTCCCCCGCACATGCCAAAATTGAATCCTTGGACGACCAGTCATCAGATCATAGTCCAGTTCTCCTTTTCTTGCACTCAAGTTTCGCTCCCAAGCCTTCCCCTCCCACACTGATTACAGGACGTGTCAACTGGGATGATTTTTGTTATGACTTGGAGGACAAACTGGATTTAATAATTTCACTTAAGACAAAACAAGACATTGATACAGCCATAGAAAAACTTACAACTTCAATCCAAAATCCTTCGTAAAATCCTCAATACTCCTTACTTTGTTACGAACAAAGTAATCCATAATGACTCTAACGTCCCATTTGTTGCTGATTTGGTCCGATTTCTGATGTCAATCTTTTCATGACAAACTTTATTTCCACTCAAACCCACTCGTTTCAAATTTAATACCATATTCAATTCCTGATATTCCTCCGAGGTGGCTGAAAAGAATATGACCTCCTGGCGATCTAAGTTGAATTTATTATTTGAGTACTACCACTGGGAAGTTTCTCTACTTGTCTTTATTCATGCCAATATGTACAATTCACTCTATTTACTTCTTGTATTAGTATAATACAGTTGTAAATTTCATTTGGACAAAAAAAGACATTGTTTTTTTGAAGGAGCAATATGTAGGACAGTATGTAGGTTGGTAACAGGACACTAAGCAAATAATAATAATAGGTATTTTTTAAATCAATAAATATCAATATTATGAGCAGGTATGTTTCATAGTTGTACAACATTTGAATATACACATTCCGAAACGATCATGAATGCTTCCGAAATCGTGATGCTCGTAGTATATTATTCATCAGAAGAGCAGGACTGGCGCAGTAAATAGAATTGCAAATGGGCCAGTGCCGCAGGGCCAAGTAAATTCACCTGCCCGGCGTTCGTTTGCGGTCGTTCTCATCAATCAGTGACCACAGCGCACTCTGTTGTCTATATTTTGCTTTCAAGTGCTTCATCCCATCCGCTACACTATACTCCCCTACAGTTTATTTACCCCGGGCTATTACAGTGCTCAGGATTATAATAAAACTTTTCGGGGCACACTAGGAAGTAGGGGGCGACTGGCGAACACTTCGGCAACACGAAGAGGTAATTAGGGGAGACGAAGCGTGTCGACTTTGCTCTCAAGTTCACACTAGAATTGTTACGGGGTGAGGATAGCAATTAGAGGCTAAGTTCTTGAACAATTATCAACTTGGTAATTGCTATGAAAATTTGAATAGTGGTCCGTGGAAACCTCGCCAAGATCCTATCTTAGAGGTCGCTCTAACTAACCAAGGTTGGAATCGAATAGACAGAGAGATAATTACTTTTTTTTAATAATAAATTGCTGCGTGTGAGTATTGATATCGCTGGAAAAAAAAATTATTAAGAAAACGTTTTAAAGTTTATTTATTCTCTTTAATTGTTGAATATCTTGTCATGATTCGTACTTATTAACGATTTTATTTTTTATTTAATTTTTTAGCACTTTATAAATACTTTATGATTTGTATTATGTAGCCTTCGGCTTCTTTTTCTCCTTGTTATTCCAAAAGGACTTGGTCCCAGAGTAAAGTTACTTTTCTATTCTATTCTAAAGTTCTTTTACCATGACTATAATTTTCTGAATGGTAAAAATGAACTTTATGTTAGTAAATAAAAGTAATGCCTCAAATATTCAATAACTCAATCTTCAATACCAGAACTCAAAAAATCAATCAATAATATTCATGTTTTTAATGATAAATGTATTTGATTTAAATAAATTCATTTGAACTTTTAAAATAATATATTAAAGCCCATACGTGATAACAATGTATAACCCTGATAAATAAGTAAATATTTAACTTCAGTTTGTTTATCATTATATATTGTAAAAAAAAAGGATATCGGTTCCACAGGTTGTCACCCAGAGAGGAGTCATAACAAATTTTAACTTTTCTTTCGTTTCCCATGTAATATTTTCCAAAAATACAAGTTATAATGAACTTTAGTATGGAATAGAGAATATAACTATGAGAAATATGTACACCTCGTTAATCATTCCCTCCAGAAATAAATATTTCAACAAACATATATCATCTATACTTCGAAATGGCAATTGAAACTTTAATTTCTTTAATCTCTTTTCCATACTAAAGCTCATGGTAATAATAACTTGTATTATTGGTAAACATTGGTGGGTCCATCTCAAAATTGTTTATTTTATCCAACAACAATATTTAACTTATTTTTATTCCCATTATTTATTGATGAAAATATCGGTATCAGTTCCGTAGGTTGTCGCTTCGAGTTGATTATCAACAAGTTTTAATTGTTTATTCGTTCTCTTTATAATATTCCCCAAAGATTCAAATTATGGTGATACAAATTAGTGTGAAATAAAGAATGTGATTATGGGGAATGTGTATATTTCCGTAATCATTTATTCATGAAAAACGTTTAAATAAACATATATACTTCGAAATGTTTGTTGAAACGTTTATTTCTTGACGAAATAATAACCGAAATACATACATATCGCATAGTTACATTATTTTTCTCCATACTAAAGCTCACTATAATTTGTGTTTTTGGGGAATTTTGAAAAGGAAAAGAATAAATGGTTAAAAATTGTAACTCAGCTCGAATTGAAAACCTGAAATCTACCAAAATTTCTAATTAATGTTTTTCATGCAATTTAATTTAATAATTATCATAATAATAAAGTGTGGGCAACTATATTATGTTATATAATAAATAATACAGAATAAATTTTAAAATAATTTTATTTTGATATATTAGCATTATTTGTTAATTTTATATCATATCATTCTTTATTTAAACTGTTCGAATAGGTTCATAAAACCATTTTATTACTATAAACGACACATGTTCATTTTTTCCCCTAGTGGTGGACCAAAAACTATTCTGGACATAATAGATAAAAAGTTTAGCTAATAGTAAATTAATTTAGCGCACATTTGAACAATATACAGAGTAAATGAAACCTAAACACACAAGAGATATGTATAGGAGACGGCTGGAGGCAATGTTATACGTAAGAAATAACTGGAAAGCCTCCTCAATAAGACGGCGAGTGATACTTTGCAAACTTTGTTTAGGAAAGTTACCCCAAGCTAATGACATGAAATAGGATTACAATTTGGAAGGGTCTGGATTCCGATTATCAATTTATACAACTGTTGGGCTAAACTTGACAGAGGTGGATTAACAGATTCTACTGACGAAGTTTAGGAAAGCAATGAAATGTGTCGTTAGCTGTCTCAAAAATTATACCATTTATTACGCCTGAAGGTAATAAAGATAAAGAAGTCTGTAATGAGTATATTTATTTTTATTGATAAGGATTTCAACAGCTAAATTCATTTCCAAAGCTTATTTCACAAATTTAAATTTTATTATAATTAAACTTATTTTAATATTAAAAATTAAATTGTTAATTACAATTTAAATATAAATTCAATACATACATATTATATATCACTATTAAGGATTCCTACATACTTTTTGTAATGCTTTTGAGAAAAAATGTCCTATAAATTAATTAGTTACGTCGTTTTGTATTTTAAGAGGTTGATAAAAAATACGAGGTATTTATTGAACTATATGATTTTATTATGAAATTACTACTATCTTTGTAGTTATTAAACTTAACTGTATTTTATGCATTGGGTGGACGTTTGTTTTTTAAAATTGCTCGAAATCAAAGGTAGAGGCATTGCTCAGCATGTTTTTTTTTTTTTTAAAGAAAATAATGAATTTTTAAGTTGAACGAAATCGTAATCAATTTTTTATTACTTTTTGTACATATTTCCTTATTTATGAATAAAAAAAAAAATTCTTATTATAAATTTAAGTCGTGGTTTGACTTATTCCTCGTTATGGTCCGAATTATTTGATAGACGGCTTACTTGTTGATGGGAACTTGAACTACTTAACAACAACAAGAGTAATAATATAATTTTTCGAATTATACGCAAATAAACATTCTTCTATTATGTTATTACAAAACCTATACAATATTACCGACCCTTTAGCTAAAATATGAAATCTTAAGTCAATTTCAAATCAACTTCATCGAGCTAACTATAATTAAGTTATCTACTTTTTCAGGTTATGTAAACAAACGCAAATATATTATGTTTCACTTTTTAACTAGTAAACAAAAAAGAGTTTTCTAAATACATAAATATTTAAATGGAAACAGGGCAGAGCTTTTAATCCCGAAATAGCTGTTAACTGCGGTCTTGAATTAATAATGAAGCCATTCTAGGGAGATTGGGCGCCATGAGCTCTTTTTCCTGAAATGATTTTAAATATGTAAATATTATCTTTCTCAAAATCATTGCTTTATTAACACTCGAGAGCTTCCGAATATATCTTTTCCGTTTTTTTTTAAAGATTCTAAACGTAGTTACCTTTGAAAAAAACATGTAAATAATGAAGTAATGTGTTGTAAACATTGTTAACATTTAATGGTTCTTAATTATATTTTAAGCACTTCAAAAATAAACGATTATTTTGTCTTCCTTTGCGTAATTAATTATTATAGATTGTTTTTATCACTAATATTTAGATACAATAGAGCTTGTTATTTTTAATTTCACTAATATTTCCACTCTTTATGTAGTAAAAGTAAAAGTCACCTCTTTGTTTTTCAATAAAAATGGAAGCTACTTTTGATTTAGAATGACGCTATCGACTGTTATCTGCCATCGTTTATAGTCTTAATACTGATAATACCCGTCTAATTATTGATAATAATGGAAATTGAAATAAAGAAAATCTAATTGAAAAATGCTAATTCTATACCTCTCGAGATATAATGACATAACCTTCTGTAGCCAAGCCTAATTTATACTTGCAATGTAAAGCAATCCAACAAGTCTAAGCTATGAACATACATTGACGGAGTAGTGGGACATGGAATTAAACAATTAATCTTCAGATTCTCTCCAAACATCCAAACATTCAGTTCTGAACCTTAAACTAAGCATAGTCCTTAGGAATACTAAGGACTACACAAAGTTAGGAATAGTTCCAGATTCCCGGTTTAAAATTACCATATTTGATCAGAAACAGAAGCAACTGAATTACCTTCTGTCTTGCGGAACTGTAGCCACTTTGCGCCGGCCTCATTCAATGTTGAAGGTGTTTTCTCCAGTCAGTAAAACCTACGCTCTATTTATCAACTTTATTTGATATCACTTTCATCCACTAAGAACTGACTATCATTCAATTTAGTGTGATAAATTTGAAATACTGAAATGTATAATAAAGTTTATACAACTTTATTATACTTAAAGTTTATCTTACTTCAACCATAAGTTAAAACTTTTACAAAATTATCGGTGTCGTTTAATTTTAACTTCTTCTTAACCAATCGATCAACGGCGACCTATGGTCTAATGGTTAGCGTAACAACCTACTAAGCCCAAGATCGCGGGTTCGCAGCCCGGCAGATGGCCCTAGGATTTTTTAAAGGGAGTAAAAAATCCTTAGTTACGTCGTCCTTCGGAAGGGACGTTAAACGGGGGTCCCGAGACGGAACTCGTCAAAAAACCATATCCTAATCAAACCTAGGAAAAATATAGAGCTTCCACTGTAGAATCGCATTTTAATAAAAATGATTCTTCTTCATTGACTTCGAATTTAACGGCAAAAAACATAATTTGAAATAATCTATCTACTTACACTAAAAACAAAAAAAAATTATAAAAGTCAACCTCTGTGTTGATAAACAATGACATTTGACTTGTATTTTTAAACCATATATCTCTGGGTCCAATATTTTTTTCTCTATGCGATTTTATATGACCGATAATTACATTTATTTGTTCAGAACTAAATATGAAATAATCAAAATATTTTTTCTATTGAATCGTAATAACTTGGAAACATATATATATATATATATATATATATATATATATATATATATATATATATATATATATATATATACATATATACAATCGTTACAGTTTAAGTGCAGCGATTAAAAACCAAAAAAAAATTTTATAAAGAAAATGTCAGCATCAGTGTATCTTGATGCTAGAATAGATTATTAACGATTGATGTACCTATAAATACTATAGACATATATATCTGTTCTTTTTATTTTCAAAACATTCCTAAAGTTCATTTAATTGGAGTCAAAGAAATAACCTTTAAGGTATGAAATTTATTATTTTATTAATGAGCGGTATTTCTTAGTGGGTAAGGCACCGAGCTGCAGACCCCTATATTTACAGCATGGTACCAATAGTGACAGATAAATTATTCAGTGATTAGCCAGTCCTCATACTGTGGAGACTCTCGATGGGGCATTTAATTGAGATCTCTCCTTTATCAAGTCTATGCCCAACCGTTGGCCAAGAAACAGAAACGATCCATACCATCCAATCTGAAGACCCTTTATGGGCTGTTTCTATAGTTGTTTTGTTTTCCGCCTCATTACATGGCATAAAATAACGTAAACGATTTTCGAATTTTCGAAGCATGTACGATGAAAGAATAAAAAGGCACTATCAATGCCTAATGAATATTTGAAGTTTTATTGAACCTATCGATATGAAATCTCTGCTGAAACAATATTGAAATTATTGCTTAAATGTTTGTAAATTTATAGTGTTAATTTTTCATTATTCAATTTTTAAACAAAATAAGATATTATTATAGCAATATAATATGATCATTGTTATATTATTATCACTGTTGTGTTTTTCGAGACAATCTTGAATAGAGAAAACAAGCAGCTTGAACCTTAACAATATTTTTGTTAAATGAAAAAATAATTATTCTAGCCGGGTACAATATAAAACAGTAATTGGACAAGTCTCAAGAAAAAAGCTTGTTTGCTAATTAATAATACAATTACTCTCTAAGTTCGTGAAAGATTTCTATATTAGTTTTCGTTAACTACCTATTCTTTTGAGGAATCCTACAGGAAAGTTGACCGCAATATTATATGCTCGTGAAAATTCTAGTTAACATTAATGTTTATTTGTTGATGTTAGATGTTCCACTATGACGTATTGGAATAAATATAAATTAATATATGTTTCAGTAAACAGGAAAATACCTTAAAGCTTGAACAATACTAAAAAGCTAATTACAATTATTTTAAAAAACAATCCTCTGAAGCGATATAAATCAATGCGGGATAAAAATAACATTTTTATAAATCAAAGATCTGTAAGGTTTATTTTAAAACCCAGTCGAAAGTTCCTCAGCAAGAGCAATACAGTTCGAAACTTGGCCTATTATTTTCATTCCTACCATAATCAACGAATTGTCAAACAATTGTTACAAAACAACTGTTTTTGAGTATCTCAACAAATTTTTTGTATAAACATTGTCGTTGATAAAACATTTTAAAAAATATAAAATTATTATCGTACATGAATAAATAAAGAAAAGCTTATAATGTAAATCATGTATGAAATGTAAAACCTTTTATTTAAGATAAAATAAAATTTCAAGAAAAATATAATGCATTATATAAAATACTAAATGAAAGAAGAGATATGGTAACATCATGATATAAAAATACATAATAACAGAGGGAGAACTGTTTATTGGGAAGCCAAGTATCGACCCACATTGCAGGTCTTATTCAGGGCTTGTGATAGAGTCAAATGCCTAGATTTTAATGTTTGAGTTAAGCCTAGAGATTTGGCTCCTTAACAAGCCCTGAAGAAGACCTGAAGAGAATTCTTTTTACCAACACCCAGACCATTTTCTTCCTAATATGTAATATAGGTTTTATCATCAGGTGAGCACTTCATTTTGAATTCCTGAAGAATGGACCAGATCAAAATACTTTTTTAACAGAACATATACAAAACTGCGAATTTAGTGATATTCTCCTGTCATACAGCGGTCCAAAAGTCCTCCTACTGGGAGAAAATGCGTTCCATGACAACCGTTCAAAGTCCCAAACCGAGTTTCGAACATTCAAAAAACCCATAGTATAACACTAAATCAGCTTAAATGACCAGGGAACTCAATTGATGGTAGTATGGTGATAACTGATGAGGTATTAGTTAAGGGACAAATTTCTGAAGTTTAATCATCAATTTAATGAAAAAATATTGCATTCTTTTTAAATACATAGATATCAGTCAATTATAGAAATGAAAATATCATTCATCGATTCAAAATATAGAAAGGATTTTACATTTTGGTTTATATGTAATACTTTATAATTTGATCTTTATTTATTATATAACTAATTTATCTTCAGATTAATCTCTAAATCAGTTTTTTATCATTAGGTTATTTACACCCCCTATTTTTATGTATTTATCTATTCTATCTCATTGAATTCCATCCTCAATCGTAGCTTCTAGGTTCAGGGTCAAACGTAGGGCACTTATTCAAAAAATAATTCATGAAAAGTATTTCAAAAAATTAATCCATGATTACTTATTTCAAAAAATGTTACTTGTTTGAATAATCGATTGATTGTAGTATTTCATGATGCAGAACTCCTTTTATAAGGTCTGAATATAGAAATGTTTATTTAAATAGCGTGTATTTACAGTGAAATATATACAACATCTGCCGCGGTAGGTATAGCGACATATTTCAGTGGGATGGGATAAGTGGATTCGACCAAGCCGACTTAAGAGGCCTTCGAGAGCTATAAAGCCGTAGATAAAGAAGGAATAAGAAAGAGCTCCACGGGAGTACGACAATGCTACCGCCACTAAAACACTACGGCCTCAACCCAGATACTAGGAAGGACGATTGCACTCACCAATATGCACATTCATACTATTACTACATAATTCTTTATTATTATTATTATTATTTAACAGGCATAAACAGTTTTTACGTAAGTATTACAAATATGGCAAATTCTTAATGAAAGATGGGGCGACCTGCGGTATAGTGGTTAGCATCACAACCTACTAAGCCCAAGACAGCGGGTTCGTAGCCTGGCAGGTGGCCCTAGGATTTTTCAAAGGGAGTGAAAAATCCTTGATTATGCCATCATTAGGAAGGGACGTTAAACAAGAGTCCTTGTACGATGCCAGGTACTCATTAAAAATCCCAATCAAAATTAAACCTGGATAAGCAAAATTTAGGTATTAGGATAAGTAAAATTAGTTAGGATACATATGAATATGACGTTAATTGAACAAACAATAATGAAAGATCTCAAAAACAATTCGTGCCTTTTCCTCAGATGTGTAATAGAATATTTATAATTTATAATTATAATATTTATAATTTATAATTATAATATTTATAATTTATAATTATAATATATATAATTTATAAATATAATATTATATGCATAAATATCACTTCACTAACGCATTTCCTGCCTTCTTTAAACATTCCATCCCAAGTATATCCGAAGTCCATCGGTATGTAAGAACTTCGTCGTAAAATCCTTGATAATAAATCCATATTTGGTCTTGTGCCATTAGCATGAGAAAGCCTGTAGGAAGCACATTATAATTGGCATAAGAGGGCGTGAAATTTGATTCAACAAAGTTAAAAAAAACAAGAAAACTCGATCTCCAGGATGAAATTACAATTATGTGTGATGTGTTTAATAAGTTCATAAAGAACCATAAATAGAAATTTTAGTACGTAATTTAACATGGCAATACTATGTACTACACTAGAGATTCAATAAACTTCTTATATAAGTATAAATAATAGTATTAGGATAAACAGACACATATGAGTTCTGCCACACCAGACTCCATTGACTTCGATACATAACTAGAAATCGTACGCCCACCCCACATAGTACTAATATTACGTTAAGACTAAAAACCGTAGTCTTAGAACTGCGTGGAAGCCTAAAGGTTCAAAATGGTTGTAAAATCTTTTGCAAAGAAAAAATCGTCTGTTTAGATAAATTTAACGAAACAGTCAACATTTTAAAGTATTAAAATAAAACACAACATGCTTAATCGTCTGCACCATATAGTTACTCAAGTATTTTTAAACTAAAGTACGACTTATGTGGTTTAGAAAATAAAAATTCCAATTTTTACTGTTAGGCATGTGTTGTGCCTGGCACCATGCCAATATTTTAGGCACGCATTCCTATCCTTGTAAAAAGGTTAATTTCTTTTAACAGTGCGGATTACTCCAAGTAAAAGCTTCAGATAATTCCTGCTCATTTCAGAACAAATATTTCCTTATTAATATCGATAAAAAACATTCTATACTTGTTTAAATACAATAGTATAAAAGTATTTCTCTATAATATATTCTATTATTGCGATATTGTCATGCAGATACTACAAACTATTCGTTTGAAACAGGGAATTACTACATTTTTTCACTTTCGTATTACTTTCTCAGGTTTTATTTTGACATCAGTATTTTTACCAACAAAGTTGTTTAAAAAAGTTTAGCAAAATCTTTGGAAGCACTTTTCAGGGTATTTTAAAAACTGTAAAATCGATTATATAAAGTGTAAAATATGCTTATTACTTCCACAAGTATACTTGATTTAAATATTTAATTTAATTTTCGTTGTTGAAGTAGTCACACAGAATGAAGCCTGCAAATGAAACCCCCATCCTTTTCCATGATGGAAACGACAAAAAAGACTGTTATTCGATATTACAAACAAATTTATAGGCAGTAAGAAAAATCATGTCACTCTTATAGCATTAATCTACATATTATTATATAAATGTGCTCTTTGGGCCAAACCAGAAAAAAAAACGAGCACAGAGAGACAAGCAGCTCCAGGACTCAGTACACAGATGGGGCAGAGTGAGGATGTTTGGACAGCTGCGATACAGGACAGTTCTCATCAGCCATGTTTTCTATTCCTCCAGACCAAACAATCATCTTAATGAGACTCAAGCTCCAAGAACAGGGTCAATGGAACTTGAAAGACATTTTTGGTAAATATGAAACACGAGCGTGTAATATAATTTTCAGTGGTCTTAAGAATTAGCATAACGGGAGTTGAAATGTTCTTCGTGCTCACTGAAGTTCGTGTATGCTAAAGAGTACATTAAACGGATAGGTAGGTGATAAAAGCACAAAACTTATTCAAACTAACAGGAAAATTACCGGGTTTATAAAAATTTAACATTAGAGTAGTAATAAAAACATTAAAACATGCCTGCCTACTTACAAATTTTTTTTTTACACTTTTAGAAAGAAATATGCTTTCATTGCATAAGATTGCTTTCATTACGAGTTTGGGAAATGTAAATGTAGTTTTCAACAACGTGCTTCCAAGGAAACCTGAATAAAACACTTTATTCAAAATCTAACAGACGACAACTTTGCTAATACTGCTTCTGTTATTTTATGATTTTAATTTAATTTATAATGACGATTAAATACTTTATACTAATAATTAATGACGATTAAATACTTTACTATAATATGACTGTATTTTTTGGTCTTGTTAAAATACGCTACGTTTTGATAAAAATCATTACTATCAGTTGTTTTTTTTATCGAAAATGTATTTTATACATGCAATGTAAAACGGCTTTTTAACTAGAAGACCAGGCAAGATCCATCGAAACAATAGTTAGTTCGCCTGATTGAGTATAAAATGATGTTTATCGGCCACAATAGTGTAGGGAGTTTTAGATTTAGTTAATCAGATGAAAAATAACTTTCATAATAACTAATGCAATAAAGTTTGGGGCGACATGTGGTCTAGTGGTTAGAATAACAAACTACTAAGTCAAAGATCGCGGGTTTCGGGCTACGGCTCGTCAGACGGCTCTAGGATTTTTTCAAGGGAGTTAAAAATCCTTGGATATGCCGTCCTTCGGAAGGGGCGTTAAACGGAGGTCCCGAGAATGTCAGGTACTCGTTAAAAATCCCTATCTTAATTATAACTGGATAGGCAACATTTAGAGCTCCGAATGTCGCTTCATCCGATTAGCCATTTAGCCATTGCAGCATAAAGTGATATTAAATGAACAAAAAAACAACGAAATAAAGTTTAAATTATCAAGTAATAAGTTTATGTCTTTTTTTATTTTATAAAAGTAGATCATTGTTCAGAAATTTATTTTCAATTATTTTTTTAAGAAATATTTTTAAAAAATTATTGAATTTGATATATTAAAAATTAAGAATTTTTTTCCACACCTCCAATTAAAAAATATTATATCTTCACAATTAATTAATATAAAATATAAACTGTACAATTGTTACATGTTGAATAATATTTTTATGGTTGACACTGACACCCCCGCCATCAAACTAGGCCTGCAATGTGGGTCGAAACGTCGGCTGGCTTATAAAAAGTTCTTACTATATAAGACAATTTTCTTGGCCTCTACCCGGACGATTTTCATCCTTATACAATTACTAGTATTTAATAAACGATTACAAAATCAAAGTATAGTACAATTAATTAAATAAAAAAAGATTTCACAGAAACTTCAAAGACGAAAACGACGCCTCGAGTGACCATCCACACAAGGAAGAGCCACTTACCCTTGGAACCACCGGCAGAGGTCGAAGCCCTCCTCGAAAATTGCTGGTTCGTGCCCGTGGTGGCTTCCAGTAGAAAATTAGTGCTTAAGCTCTTGTTTATTTGTTTTTTTTCTGCGTGCCTAGTGTTTCTGTTGCAGTTTTCAGTCGTCACGTACCGTCCTTATTTAGCTGTCTTATTTAGCCCTTTTCAGAGCCATTTTGCCATGTTGGCAAAAAAAAAGTAAAAGAAACAAATAAAGGATAAAATAAGGTGGTGGAGTCAGCTTCTAAAGGTTTTAAAAATACACCCGTGTGTGTATTTTAGAATAATTTGCAACTATATAAGCAGAATATGATTAAAGAAAATAAATCTGTACCACTAAAACCCGTGAACAGGTCTGGGATACAGTGCATGGTAGAGACTATGATGGTTCAAAGACAACGGTTGTGCGGGGAGGTGATATGTCCTAGATCACGCTCAACCACCAGATTTTTTCCCTTATTTTGGGTACCCACTTCATAGAGGCTAGACCCCAGGAGTGTCCTAAATCCTATTTGACCCACCTCCAGCTGCTAACAGACTATATAAAAGTCTTGCCTGCAGAGGGATTCGAACCACCATTTTCGGCATGAAAACTCAGTGCTCTACCACTGAGCGACTTTGCTCCCAAGAAAAACGTAATAAAATTGCGGTGATATTTTACAGAAAGAACAGTCAGTGTAGTCAGAACAATCAGAATTAAATCATTTTCTGCTTTCTAATGCCAATAAGTTCACATTCTTTCACATACATCTTAAATAACTGACTTTATTTATATATGCTATTTTTATTTCTTCAATACTTGTAGCCATCATTTCACAATAGTTAAGAAGTAATCAAAAATGGAATGCATAACTAAAATAATAACATATAGTCATGGTTTATCAAATAACTTTTCTAGAAAAATATCTATAAAGGACTATCATAAAACTGTATACCATATAGTTATATATTGAAAACGGGAAAGGTCAACAGAAACATTAAATAAATGTTAGTACATTAGTGGAAAAATTCCAACTAAAAACCTTAAGTCTCTAAACTAAAACAGGAAATTAAAAATACCTGTCAAATATTTCGCCTATTCAGGCATTCTCAGGACAGACAGAGAATAACAGCAAAGCAAAACATGAATGATGCACCCAAAAAACACACATCCCACCACCACCAAGGCTCAAATGCAACTACTGAATCATAGGGAAGGTTACTAGATTTATTTAATGTCTCTGTTGACCTTTCCCTTTTTCACTATATATTTTGTGGAATAACCATAAGTCTACTGGTTTTCTGATAAATTCTTTTTTTTTCTTGCACGTTTACTTTCATTTTTCATATGGTTTTTTGTCTTCTGTTCTTGTGTTGTTTGTTACTATTATATATTTTATTTTGTTTTCCTGTAGTGTTTTTTGGGGTTTGGTGAGTGTATATTGATATTTCAAATTCTGGAGTATTTATCAGCTGTTTTTATCTAACCTCAGCCAGCAGGGAATCTAGTAACCTATCCTATGATTTAGTAGTTCCATTTGAGCCTTAGAAGTGGTGGGATGTGTGTTTTTTTGGGTGCATTATTCATGTTTTGCTTTGAAAAATAAACGAAAGCAGTATACCATCATATGGTGTTTCGAGAAATGATCATTCTTAAGATGGTTAGGTTCAACAAGTACCTCAAATCACAGAGTTTCGAAACCAGTATTTTACACCCCATCCGAAGGACTGGTTGCTGAGAGCATTTCACTCTAATAAAAAAAATCTAAGGCCAAAGGCATAGCTGATTCATAAGTCCCATCCGAAGGAATGGTTAATAGAGAATTTCTATCCCCAATGGATTAATTTGTTAATACTAAGGTAACTCAAAATGCTTTCATATCAGTCCCATCCGAAGGACATAATAACAAATAATGTTTTAGTCTCCAAAATAAGTCCTAAACCACCTGAATACGTAATATTAATAGCTGAAAAATATACTTTGTTAATGTAGACGGTACAGAAGAGTTCATCAACGAGTATCGAACGGAGAGATGTTCAGATATCATAAATCGTAATGCTAGTTGAAGATGAACGGATTGAATTCGCAGTGAGAACTGATGCAAATAGTGTTTAAGGAGAAACCAAAAAAAAAACATAATTGCTAGAAAACATTTATTTAATATTTACAATTAACATCTAATAAAAAACTTATGATATATAATTATATTAAGTCGTCGGTGTATACTGTAGCTTGTTTCTTATCCCATTACTGCAGAATCGCTGTTGTAGTTCGGTTTTTGTTCCGTCCTCCTTTCTTTGATGTTGTCAATGTATTATCCTTCATCTATTCTGTAGTTATTTCGCTACAGATTTTTTAAAATTTGATGTTATTAAAAATGTCTCCATTTATGGAGGACAAATAAAAAAAAACCCAGTAAGATGTGAGATAAAATTCAGAGAAAAATAAACGAAAGCAGTATACCATCATATGGTGTTTCGAGAAATGATCATTCTTAAGATGGTTAGGTTCAACAAGTACCTCAAATCACAGAGTTTCGAAACCAGTATTTTACACCCCATCCGAAGGACTGGTTGCTGAGAGCATTTCACTCTAATAAAAAAAATCTGAGGCCAAAGGCATAGCTGATTCATAAGTCCCATCCGAAGGAATGGTTAATAGAGAATTTCTATCCCCAATGGATTAATTTGTTAATACTAAGGTAACTCAAAATGCTTTCATATCAGTCCCATCCGAAGGACATAATAACAAATAATGTTTTAGTCTCCAAAATAAGTCCTAAACCACCTGAATACGTAATATTAATAGCTGAAAAATATACTTTGTTAATGTAGACGGTACAGAAGAGTTCATCAACGAGTATCGAACGGAGAGATGTTCAGATATCATAAATCGTAATGCTAGTTGAAGATGAACGGATTGAATTCGCAGTGAGAACTGATGCAAATAGTGTTTAAGGAGAAACCAAAAAAAAAACATAATTGCTAGAAAACATTTATTTAATATTTACAATTAACATCTAATAAAAAACTTATGATATATAATTATATTAAGTCGTCGGTGTATACTGTAGCTTGTTTCTTATCCCATTACTGCAGAATCGCTGTTGTAGTTCGGTTTTTGTTCCGTCCTCCTTTCTTTGATGTTGTCAATGTATTATCCTTCATCTATTCTGTAGTTATTTCGCTACAGATTTTTTAAAATTTGATGTTATTAAAAATGTCTCCATTTATGGAGGACAAATAAAAAAAAACCCAGTAAGAAGTGAGATAAAATTCAGAGAAAAATAAACGAAAGCCGTATACCGTCATATGGTGTTTCGAGAAATGATCCTTATTAAGACGGTTAGGTTCAACAAGTACCTCAAATCACAGAGTTTCGAAACCAGTATTTTACATCCCGTCCGAAGGATTGGTTGCTGAGAGCATTTCACTCTAATAAAAAAAATCTGAGGCTAAAGGCATAGCTGATTCATAAGTCCCATCCGAAGGAATGGTTAATAGAGAATCTCTATCCCCAATGGATTAATTTGTTAATACTAAGGTCACTCAAAAGGCTTTCATATCAGTCCCATCCGAAGGACATAATAACAAATAATGTATTAATCTCCAAAATAAGTCCTAAACCACCTGAATACGTAATATTAATTGCTGAAAAATATCCTTTGTTAATGTAGACGGTACAGAAGAGTTCATCAACGAGTATCGACTGGTGAGATGTTCAGATATCATAGATCCTAATGCTAGTTGAAGATGAACGGATTGAATTCGCAGCGAGAACTGATGCAAATAGTGTTTAAGGAGAAACCAAAAAAAAAACATAATTGCTAGAAAACATTTATTTAATATTTACAATTAACATCTAATAAAAAACTTATGACATATAATTATATTAAGTCGTCGGTGTAGACTGTAGCTTGTTTCTTATCCCATGACTGCAGAATCGCTTGTTGTGGTTCGGTTTTTGTTCCGTCCGCCTTTCTTTGATGTTGTAAATGTATTATCCTTCATCTATTCTGTAGTTATTTCGCTACAGATTTTTTAAAATTTGATGTTATTGAAAATGTCTCCATTTATGAAGGACAAATAAAAAAAAACCCAGTAAGATGTGAGATAAAATTCAGATAAAAATAAACGAAAGCAGTATACCATCATATGGTGTTTCGAGAAATGATCATTATTAAGATGGTTAGGTTCAACAAGTACCTCAAATCACAGAGTTTCGAAACCAGTATTTTACACCCCATCCGAAGGACTGGTTGCTGAGAGCATTTCACTCTAATAAAAAAAATCTGAGGCCAAAGGCATAGCTGATTCATAAGTCCCATCCGAAGGAATGGTTAATAGAGAATTTCTATCCCCAATGGATTAATTTGTTAATACTAAGGTCACTCAAAATGCTTTCATATCAGTCCCATCCGAAGGACATAATAACAAATAATGTTTTAATCTCCAAAATAAGTCCTGAACCACCTGAATACGTAATATTAATAGCTGAAAATATCCTTTGTTAATGTAGACGGTACAGAAGAGTTCATCAACGAGTATCGAACGGAGAGATGTTCAGAAATCATAAATCCTAATGCTAGTTGAAATTGAACGGATTGAATTCGCAGCGAGAACTGATGCAAATAGTGTTTAAGGAGAAACCAAAAAAACATAATTGCAGGAAATCATTTAGTTAATATTTACAATTAACATCTAATAAAAAACTTATGATAGATAATTATATTAAGTCGTCGGTGTAGACTGTAGCTTGTTTCTTATCCCATGACTGCAGAATCGCTGTTGTGGTTCGGTTTTTGTTCCGTCCGCCTTTCTTTGATGTTGTAAATGTATTATCTTTTATATATTCTGTAGTTATTTCGCTACAGATTTTTTAAAATTTGATGTTATTGAAAATGTCTCCATTTATGGAGGACAAATAAAAAAAACCCCAGTAAGATGTGAGATAAAATTCAGAGAAAAATAAACGAAAGCAGTATACCATCATATGGAGTTTCGAGAAATGATCATTATTAAGATGGTTAGGTTCAACAAGTACCTCAAATCACAGAGTTTCGAAACCAGTATTTTACACCCCATCCGAAGGACTGGTTGCTGAGAGCATTTCACTCTAATAAAAAAAATCTGAGGCTAAAGGCATAGCTGATTCATAAGTCCCATCCGAAGGAATGGTTAATAGAGAATTTCTATCCCCAATGGATTAATTTGTTAATACTAAGGTCACTCAAAAGGCTTTCATATCAGTCCCATCCGAAAGACATAAAAACAAATAATGTATTAATCTCCAAAATAAGTCCTAAACCACCTGAATACGTAATATTAATTGCTGAAAAATATCCTTTGTTAATGTAGACGGTACAGAAGAGTTCATCAACGAGTATCGACTGGTGAGATAATCAGATATCATAGATCCTAATGCTAGTTGAAGATGAACGGATTGAATTCGCAGCGAGAACTGATGCAAATAGTGTTTAAGGAGAAACAAAAAAAAAAAACATAATTGCTAGAAAACATTTATTTAATATTTACAATTAACATCTAATAAAAAACTTATGATATATAATTATATTAAGTCGTCGGTGTAGACTGTAGCTTGTTTCTTATCCCATGACTGCAGAATCGCTTGTTGTGGTTCGGTTTTTGTTCCGTCCGCCTTTCTTTGATGTTGTAAATGTATTATCCTTCATCTATTCTGTAGTTATTTCGCTACAGATTTTTTAAAATTAGATGTTATTGAAAATGTCTCCATTTATGGAGGACAAATAAAAAAAAACCCAGTAAGATGTGAGATAAAATTCAGAGAAAAATAAACGAAAGCAGTATACCATCATATGGTGTTTCGAGAAATGATCATTATTAAGATGGTTAGGTTCAACAAGTACCTCAAATCACAGAGTTTCGAATCCAGTATTTTACACCCCATCCGAAGGACTGGTTGCAGAGAGCATTTCACTCTAATAAAACAAATCTGAGGCCAAAGGCATAGCTGATTCATAAGTCCCATCCGAAGGAATGGTTAATAGAGAATTTCTATCCCCAATGGATTAATTTGTTAATACTAAGGTCACTCGAAAGGCTTTCATATCAGTCCCATCCGAAGGACATAATAACAAATAATGTATTAATCTCCAAAATAAGTCCTAAACCACCTGAATACGTAATATTAATTGCTGAAAAATATCCTTTGTTAATGTAGACGGTACAGAAGAGTTCATCAACGAGTATCGACTGGTGAGATGTTCAGATATCATAGATCCTAATGCTAGTTGAAGATGAACGGATTGAATTCGCAGTGAGAACTGATGCAAATAGTGTTTAAGGAGAAACCAAAAAAAAACATAATTGCTAGAAAACATTTATTTAATATTTAAAATTAACATCTAATAGAAAACTTATGATATATAATTATATAAAGTCGTCGGTGTAGACTGTAGCTTGTTTCTTATCCCATGACTGCAGAATCGCTGTTGTAGTTCGGTTTTTGTTCCGTCCGCCTTTCTTTGATGTTGTAAATGTATTATCCTTCATCTATTCTGTAGTTATTTCGCTACAGATTTTTTAAAATTTGATGTTATTGAAAATGTCTCCATTTATGGAGGACAAATAAAAAAAAACCCAGTAAGATGTGAGATAAAATTCAGAGAAAAATAAACGAAAGCAGTGTACCATCATATGGAGTTTCGAGAAATGATCATTATTAAGATGGTTAGGTTCAACAAGTACCTCAAATTACAGAGTTTCGAAACCAGTATTTTACATCCCATCCGAAGGACTGGTTGCTGAGAGCATTTCACTCTAATAAAAAAAATCTGAGGCTAAAGGCACAGCTGATTCATAAGTCCCATCCGAAGGAATGGTTAATAGAGAATTTCTATCCCCAATGGATTAATTTGTTAATACTAAGGTCACTCAAAATGCCTTCATATCAGTCCCATCCGAAGGACATAATAACAAATAATGTTTTAATCTCCAAAATAAGTCCTAAACCACCTGAATACGTAATATTAATAGCTGAAAAATATCCTTTGTTAATGTAGACGGTACAGAAGAATTCATCAACGAGTATCGAACGGTGAGATGTTCAGATATCATAGATCCTAATGCTAGTTGAAGATGAACGGATTGAATTCGCAGCGAGAACTGATGCAAATAGTGTTTAAGGAGAAACAAAAAAAACAACATAATTGCTAGAAATCATTTATTTAATATTTACAATTAACATCTAATAAAAAAGTTATGATATATAATTATATTAAGTCGTCGATGTAGACTGTAAATTGTTTCTTATCCTATGACTGCAGAATCGCTTGTTGTGGTTCGGTTTTTGTTCCGTCCGCCTTTCTTTGATGTTGTAAATGTATTATCCTTCATCTATTCTGTAGTTATTTCGCTACAGATTTTTTAAAATTTGATGTTATTGAAAATGTCTCCATTTATGAAGGACAAATAAAAAAAAACCCAGTAAGATGTGAGATAAAATTCAGATAAAAATAAACGAAAGCAGTATACCATCATATGGTGTTTCGAGAAATGATCATTATTAAGATGGTTAGGTTCAACAAGTACCTCAAATCACAGAGTTTCGAAACCAATATTTTACACCCCATCCGAAGGACTGGTTGCTGAGAGCATTTCACTCTAATAAAAAAAATCTGAGGCCAAAGGCATAGCTAATTCATAAGTCCCATCCGAAGGAATGGTTAATAGAGAATTTCTATCCCCAATGGATTAATTTGTTAATACTAAGGTCACTCAAAATGCTTTCATATCAGTCCCATCCGAAGGACATAATAACAAATAATGTTTTAATCTCCAAAATAAGTCCTGAACCACCTGAATACGTAATATTAATAGCTGAAAATATCCTTTGTTAATGTAGACGGTACAGAAGAGTTCATCAACGAGTATCGAACGGAGAGATGTTCAGAAATCATAAATCCTAATGCTAGTTGAAATTGAACGGATTGAATTCGCAGCGAGAACTGATGCAAATAGTGTTTAAGGAGAAACCAAAAAAACATAATTGCTAGAAATCATTTAGTTAATATTTACAATTAACATCTAATAAAAAACTTATGATAGATAATTATATTAAGTCGTCGGTGTAGACTGTAGCTTGTTTCTTATCCCATGACTGCAGAATCGCTGTTGTGGTTCGGTTTTTGTTCCGTCCGCCTTTCTTTGATGTTGTAAATGTATTATCCTTTATATATTCTGTAGTTATTTCGCTACAGATTTTTTAAAATTTGATGTTATTGAAAATGTCTCCATTTATGGAGGACAAATAAAAAAAAACCCAGTAAGATATGAGATAAAATTCAGAGAAAAATAAACGAAAGCAGTATACCATCATATGGAGTTTCGAGAAATGATCATTATTAAGATGGTTAGGTTCAACAAGTACCTCAAATCACAGAGTTTCGAAACCAGTATTTTACATCCCATCCGAAGGACTGGTTGCTGAGAGCATTTCACTCTAATAAAAAAAATCTGAGGCTAAAGGCATAGCTGATTCATAAGTCCCATCCGAAGGAATGGTTAATAGAGAATTTCTATCCCCAATGGATTAATTTGTTAATACTAAGGTCACTCAAAATGCTTTCATATCAGTCCCATCCGAAGGACATAATAACAAATAACGTTTTAATCTCCAAAATAAGTCCTAAACCACCTGAATACGTAATATTAATAGCTGAAAAATATCCTTTGTTAATGTAGACGGTACAGAAGAGTTCATCAACGAGTATCGAACGGAGAGATGTTCAGATATCATAAATCCTAATGCTAGTTGAAGATGAACGGATTGAATTCGCAGTGAGAACTGATGCAAATAGTGTTTAAGGAGAAACCAAAAAAAAAACATAATTGCTAGAAAACATTTATTTAATATTTAAAATTAACATCTAATAAAAAACTTATGATATATAATTATACTAAGTCGTCGGTGTAGACTGTAGCTTGTTTCTTATCCCATGACTGCAGAATCGCTGTTGTAGTTCGGTTTTTGTTCCGTCCGCCTTTCTTTGATGTTGTAAATGTATTATCCTTCATCTATTCTGTAGTTATTTCGCTACAGATTTTTTAAAATTTGATGTTATTGAAAATGTCTCCATTTATGGAGGACAAATAAAAAAAAACCCAGTAAGATGTGAGATAAAATTCAGAGAAAAATAAACGAAAGCAGTATATCATCATATGGAGTTTCGAGAAATGATCATTATTAAGATGGTTAGGTTCAACAAGTACCTCAAATCACAGAGTTTCGAAACCAGTATTTTACACCCCATCCGAAGGACTGGTTGCTGAGAGCATTTCACTCTAATAAAAAAAATCTGAGGCTAAAGGCATAGCTGATTCATAAGTCCCATCCGAAGGAATAGTTAATAGAGAATTTCTATCCCCATTGGATTAATTTGTTAATACTAAGGTCACTCAAAAGGCTTTCATATCAGTCCCATCCGATGGACATAATAACAAATAATGTATTAATCTCCAAAATAAGTCCTAAACCACCTGAATACGTAATATTAATAGCTGAAAAATATCTTTTGTTAATGTAGACGGTATAGTAGAGTTCATCAACGAGTATCGAACGGAGAGATGTTCAAAAATCATAAATCCTAATGCTAGTTGAAGATGAACGGATTGAGTTCGCAGTGAGAACTGATGCAAATAGTGTTTAAGGAGAAACCAAAAAAAAAACATAATTGCTACAAATCATTTATTTAATATTTACAATTGACATCTAATAAAAAACTTATGATATATAATTATATTAAGTCGTCGGTGTAGATTGTAGCTTGTTTCTTATCGCATGACTGCAGAATCGCTTGTTGTGGTTCGGTATTTGTTCCGTCCGCCTTTCTTTGATGTTGTAAATGTATTATCCTTTATCTATTCTGTAGTTATTTCGCTACAGATTTTTTAAAATTTGATGTTATTGAAAATGTCTCCATTTATGGAGGACAAATAAAAAAAAAACCCAGTAAGATGTGAGATAAAATTCAGAGAAAAATAAACGAAAGCTGTATACCATCATATGGAGTTTCGAGAAATGATCATTCTTAAGATGGTTAGGTTCAACAAGTACCTCAAATCACAGAGTTTCGAAACCAGTATTTTACACCCCATCCGAAGGACTGGTTGCTGAGAGCATTTCACTCTAATAAAAAAAATCTGAGGCCAAAGGCATAGCTGATTCATAAGTCCCATCCGAAGGAATGGTTAATAGAGAATTTCTATCCCCAATGGATTAATTTGTTAATACTAAGGTAACTCAAAATGCTTTCATATCAGTCCCATCCGAAGGACATAATAACAAATAATGTTTTAGTCTCCAAAATAAGTCCTAAACCACCTGAATACGTAATATTAATAGCTGAAAAATATACTTTGTTAATGTAGACGGTACAGAAGAGTTCATCAACGAGTATCGAACGGAGAGATGTTCAGATATCATAAATCGTAATGCTAGTTGAAGATGAACGGATTGAATTCGCAGTGAGAACTGATGCAAATAGTGTTTAAGGAGAAACCAAAAAAAAAACATAATTGCTAGAAAACATTTATTTAATATTTACAATTAACATCTAATAAAAAACTTATGATATATAATTATATTAAGTCGTCGGTGTATACTGTAGCTTGTTTCTTATCCCATTACTGCAGAATCGCTGTTGTAGTTCGGTTTTTGTTCCGTCCTCCTTTCTTTGATGTTGTCAATGTATTATCCTTCATCTATTCTGTAGTTATTTCGCTACAGATTTTTTAAAATTTGATGTTATTAAAAATGTCTCCATTTATGGAGGACAAATAAAAAAAAACCCAGTAAGAAGTGAGATAAAATTCAGAGAAAAATAAACGAAAGCCGTATACCGTCATATGGTGTTTCGAGAAATGATCCTTATTAAGACGGTTAGGTTCAACAAGTACCTCAAATCACAGAGTTTCGAAACCAGTATTTTACATCCCGTCCGAAGGATTGGTTGCTGAGAGCATTTCACTCTAATAAAAAAAATCTGAGGCTAAAGGCATAGCTGATTCATAAGTCCCATCCGAAGGAATGGTTAATAGAGAATCTCTATCCCCAATGGATTAATTTGTTAATACTAAGGTCACTCAAAAGGCTTTCATATCAGTCCCATCCGAAGGACATAATAACAAATAATGTATTAATCTCCAAAATAAGTCCTAAACCACCTGAATACGTAATATTAATTGCTGAAAAATATCCTTTGTTAATGTAGACGGTACAGAAGAGTTCATCAACGAGTATCGACTGGTGAGATGTTCAGATATCATAGATCCTAATGCTAGTTGAAGATGAACGGATTGAATTCGCAGCGAGAACTGATGCAAATAGTGTTTAAGGAGAAACCAAAAAAAAAACATAATTGCTAGAAAACATTTATTTAATATTTACAATTAACATCTAATAAAAAACTTATGACATATAATTATATTAAGTCGTCGGTGTAGACTGTAGCTTGTTTCTTATCCCATGACTGCAGAATCGCTTGTTGTGGTTCGGTTTTTGTTCCGTCCGCCTTTCTTTGATGTTGTAAATGTATTATCCTTCATCTATTCTGTAGTTATTTCGCTACAGATTTTTTAAAATTTGATGTTATTGAAAATGTCTCCATTTATGAAGGACAAATAAAAAAAAACCCAGTAAGATGTGAGATAAAATTCAGATAAAAATAAACGAAAGCAGTATACCATCATATGGTGTTTCGAGAAATGATCATTATTAAGATGGTTAGGTTCAACAAGTACCTCAAATCACAGAGTTTCGAAACCAGTATTTTACACCCCATCCGAAGGACTGGTTGCTGAGAGCATTTCACTCTAATAAAAAAAATCTGAGGCCAAAGGCATAGCTGATTCATAAGTCCCATCCGAAGGAATGGTTAATAGAGAATTTCTATCCCCAATGGATTAATTTGTTAATACTAAGGTCACTCAAAATGCTTTCATATCAGTCCCATCCGAAGGACATAATAACAAATAATGTTTTAATCTCCAAAATAAGTCCTGAACCACCTGAATACGTAATATTAATAGCTGAAAATATCCTTTGTTAATGTAGACGGTACAGAAGAGTTCATCAACGAGTATCGAACGGAGAGATGTTCAGAAATCATAAATCCTAATGCTAGTTGAAATTGAACGGATTGAATTCGCAGCGAGAACTGATGCAAATAGTGTTTAAGGAGAAACCAAAAAAACATAATTGCTAGAAATCATTTAGTTAATATTTACAATTAACATCTAATAAAAAACTTATGATAGATAATTATATTAAGTCGTCGGTGTAGACTGTAGCTTGTTTCTTATCCCATGACTGCAGAATCGCTGTTGTGGTTCGGTTTTTGTTCCGTCCGCCTTTCTTTGATGTTGTAAATGTATTATCTTTTATATATTCTGTAGTTATTTCGCTACAGATTTTTTAAAATTTGATGTTATTGAAAATGTCTCCATTTATGGAGGACAAATAAAAAAAACCCCAGTAAGATGTGAGATAAAATTCAGAGAAAAATAAACGAAAGCAGTATACCATCATATGGAGTTTCGAGAAATGATCATTATTAAGATGGTTAGGTTCAACAAGTACCTCAAATCACAGAGTTTCGAAACCAGTATTTTACACCCCATCCGAAGGACTGGTTGCTGAGAGCATTTCACTCTAATAAAAAAAATCTGAGGCTAAAGGCATAGCTGATTCATAAGTCCCATCCGAAGGAATGGTTAATAGAGAATTTCTATCCCCAATGGATTAATTTGTTAATACTAAGGTCACTCAAAAGGCTTTCATATCAGTCCCATCCGAAAGACATAATAACAAATAATGTATTAATCTCCAAAATAAGTCCTAAACCACCTGAATACGTAATATTAATTGCTGAAAAATATCCTTTGTTAATGTAGACGGTACAGAAGAGTTCATCAACGAGTATCGACTGGTGAGATAATCAGATATCATAGATCCTAATGCTAGTTGAAGATGAACGGATTGAATTCGCAGCGAGAACTGATGCAAATAGTGTTTAAGGAGAAACAAAAAAAAAAAACATAATTGCTAGAAAACATTTATTTAATATTTACAATTAACATCTAATAAAAAACTTATGATATATAATTATATTAAGTCGTCGGTGTAGACTGTAGCTTGTTTCTTATCCCATGACTGCAGAATCGCTTGTTGTGGTTCGGTTTTTGTTCCGTCCGCCTTTCTTTGATGTTGTAAATGTATTATCCTTCATCTATTCTGTAGTTATTTCGCTACAGATTTTTTAAAATTAGATGTTATTGAAAATGTCTCCATTTATGGAGGACAAATAAAAAAAAACCCAGTAAGATGTGAGATAAAATTCAGAGAAAAATAAACGAAAGCAGTATACCATCATATGGTGTTTCGAGAAATGATCATTATTAAGATGGTTAGGTTCAACAAGTACCTCAAATCACAGAGTTTCGAATCCAGTATTTTACACCCCATCCGAAGGACTGGTTGCAGAGAGCATTTCACTCTAATAAAACAAATCTGAGGCCAAAGGCATAGCTGATTCATAAGTCCCATCCGAAGGAATGGTTAATAGAGAATTTCTATCCCCAATGGATTAATTTGTTAATACTAAGGTCACTCGAAAGGCTTTCATATCAGTCCCATCCGAAGGACATAATAACAAATAATGTATTAATCTCCAAAATAAGTCCTAAACCACCTGAATACGTAATATTAATTGCTGAAAAATATCCTTTGTTAATGTAGACGGTACAGAAGAGTTCATCAACGAGTATCGACTGGTGAGATGTTCAGATATCATAGATCCTAATGCTAGTTGAAGATGAACGGATTGAATTCGCAGTGAGAACTGATGCAAATAGTGTTTAAGGAGAAACCAAAAAAAAACATAATTGCTAGAAAACATTTATTTAATATTTAAAATTAACATCTAATAGAAAACTTATGATATATAATTATATAAAGTCGTCGGTGTAGACTGTAGCTTGTTTCTTATCCCATGACTGCAGAATCGCTGTTGTAGTTCGGTTTTTGTTCCGTCCGCCTTTCTTTGATGTTGTAAATGTATTATCCTTCATCTATTCTGTAGTTATTTCGCTACAGATTTTTTAAAATTTGATGTTATTGAAAATGTCTCCATTTATGGAGGACAAATAAAAAAAAACCCAGTAAGATGTGAGATAAAATTCAGAGAAAAATAAACGAAAGCAGTGTACCATCATATGGAGTTTCGAGAAATGATCATTATTAAGATGGTTAGGTTCAACAAGTACCTCAAATTACAGAGTTTCGAAACCAGTATTTTACATCCCATCCGAAGGACTGGTTGCTGAGAGCATTTCACTCTAATAAAAAAAATCTGAGGCTAAAGGCACAGCTGATTCATAAGTCCCATCCGAAGGAATGGTTAATAGAGAATTTCTATCCCCAATGGATTAATTTGTTAATACTAAGGTCACTCAAAATGCCTTCATATCAGTCCCATCCGAAGGACATAATAACAAATAATGTTTTAATCTCCAAAATAAGTCCTAAACCACCTGAATACGTAATATTAATAGCTGAAAAATATCCTTTGTTAATGTAGACGGTACAGAAGAATTCATCAACGAGTATCGAACGGTGAGATGTTCAGATATCATAGATCCTAATGCTAGTTGAAGATGAACGGATTGAATTCGCAGCGAGAACTGATGCAAATAGTGTTTAAGGAGAAACAAAAAAAACAACATAATTGCTAGAAATCATTTATTTAATATTTACAATTAACATCTAATAAAAAAGTTATGATATATAATTATATTAAGTCGTCGATGTAGACTGTAAATTGTTTCTTATCCTATGACTGCAGAATCGCTTGTTGTGGTTCGGTTTTTGTTCCGTCCGCCTTTCTTTGATGTTGTAAATGTATTATCCTTCATCTATTCTGTAGTTATTTCGCTACAGATTTTTTAAAATTTGATGTTATTGAAAATGTCTCCATTTATGAAGGACAAATAAAAAAAAACCCAGTAAGATGTGAGATAAAATTCAGATAAAAATAAACGAAAGCAGTATACCATCATATGGTGTTTCGAGAAATGATCATTATTAAGATGGTTAGGTTCAACAAGTACCTCAAATCACAGAGTTTCGAAACCAATATTTTACACCCCATCCGAAGGACTGGTTGCTGAGAGCATTTCACTCTAATAAAAAAAATCTGAGGCCAAAGGCATAGCTAATTCATAAGTCCCATCCGAAGGAATGGTTAATAGAGAATTTCTATCCCCAATGGATTAATTTGTTAATACTAAGGTCACTCAAAATGCTTTCATATCAGTCCCATCCGAAGGACATAATAACAAATAATGTTTTAATCTCCAAAATAAGTCCTGAACCACCTGAATACGTAATATTAATAGCTGAAAATATCCTTTGTTAATGTAGACGGTACAGAAGAGTTCATCAACGAGTATCGAACGGAGAGATGTTCAGAAATCATAAATCCTAATGCTAGTTGAAATTGAACGGATTGAATTCGCAGCGAGAACTGATGCAAATAGTGTTTAAGGAGAAACCAAAAAAACATAATTGCTAGAAATCATTTAGTTAATATTTACAATTAACATCTAATAAAAAACTTATGATAGATAATTATATTAAGTCGTCGGTGTAGACTGTAGCTTGTTTCTTATCCCATGACTGCAGAATCGCTGTTGTGGTTCGGTTTTTGTTCCGTCCGCCTTTCTTTGATGTTGTAAATGTATTATCCTTTATATATTCTGTAGTTATTTCGCTACAGATTTTTTAAAATTTGATGTTATTGAAAATGTCTCCATTTATGGAGGACAAATAAAAAAAAACCCAGTAAGATATGAGATAAAATTCAGAGAAAAATAAACGAAAGCAGTATACCATCATATGGAGTTTCGAGAAATGATCATTATTAAGATGGTTAGGTTCAACAAGTACCTCAAATCACAGAGTTTCGAAACCAGTATTTTACAGCCCATCCGAAGGACTGGTTGCTGAGAGCATTTCACTCTAATAAAAAAAATCTGAGGCTAAAGGCATAGCTGATTCATAAGTCCCATCCGAAGGAATGGTTAATAGAGAATTTCTATCCCCAATGGATTAATTTGTTAATACTAAGGTCACTCAAAAGGCTTTCATATCAGTCCCATCCGAAGGACATAATAACAAATAATGTATTAATCTCCAAAATAAGTCCTAAACCACCTGAATACGTAATATTAATTGCTGAAAAATATCCTTTGTTAATGTAGACGGTACAGAAGAGTTCATCAACGAGTATCGACTGGTGAGATAATCAGATATCATAGATCCTAATGCTAGTTGAAGATGAACGGATTGAATTCGCAGCGAGAACTGATGCAAATAGTGTTTAAGGAGAAACCAAAAAAAAAACATAATTGCTAGAAAACATTTATTTAATATTTATAATTAATATCTAATAAAAAACTTATGATATATAATTATATTAAGTCGTCGGTGTAGACTGTAGCTTGTTTCTTATCCCATGACTGCAGAATCGCTTGTTGTGGTTCGGTTTTTGTTCCGTCCGCCTTTCTTTGATGTTGTAAATGTATTATCCTTCATCTATTCTGTAGTTATTTCGCTACAGATTTTTTAAAATTAGATGTTATTGAAAATGTCTCCATTTATGGAGGACAAATAAAAAAAAACCCAGTAAGATGTGAGATAAAATTCAGAGAAAAATAAACGAAAGCAGTATACCATCATATGGTGTTTCGAGAAATGATCATTATTAAGATAGTTAGGTTCAACAAGTACCTCAAATCACAGAGTTTCGAAACCAGTATTTTACACCCCATCCGAAGGACTGGTTGCAGAGAGCATTTCACTCTAATAAAAAAAATCTGAGGCCAAAGGCATAGCTGATTCATAAGTCCCATCCGAAGGAATGGTTAATAGAGAATTTCTATCCCCAATGGATTAATTTGTTAATACTAAGGTCACTCAAAAGGCTTTCATATCAGTCCCATCCGAAGGACATAATAACAAATAATGTTTTAATCTCCAAAATAAGTCCTAAACCACCTGAATACGTAATATTAATAGCTGAAAAATATCCTTTGTTAATGTAGACGGTACAGAAGAATTCATCAACGAGTATCGAACGGTGAGATGTTCAGATATCATAGATCCTAATGCTAGTTGAAGATGAACGGATTGAATTCGCAGCGAGAACTGATGCAAATAGTGTTTAAGGAGAAACAAAAAAAACAACATAATTGCTAGAAATCATTTATTTAATATTTACAATTAACATCTAATAAAAAAGTTATGATATATAATTATATTAAGTCGTCGATGTAGACTGTAAATTGTTTCTTATCCTATGACTGCAGAATCGCTTGTTGTGGTTCGGTTTTTGTTCCGTCCGCCTTTCTTTGATGTTGTAAATGTATTATCCTTCATCTATTCTGTAGTTATTTCGCTACAGATTTTTTAAAATTTGATGTTATTGAAAATGTCTCCATTTATGAAGGACAAATAAAAAAAAACCCAGTAAGATGTGAGATAAAATTCAGATAAAAATAAACGAAAGCAGTATACCATCATATGGTGTTTCGAGAAATGATCATTATTAAGATGGTTAGGTTCAACAAGTACCTCAAATCACAGAGTTTCGAAACCAATATTTTACACCCCATCCGAAGGACTGGTTGCTGAGAGCATTTCACTCTAATAAAAAAAATCTGAGGCCAAAGGCATAGCTAATTCATAAGTCCCATCCGAAGGAATGGTTAATAGAGAATTTCTATCCCCAATGGATTAATTTGTTAATACTAAGGTCACTCAAAATGCTTTCATATCAGTCCCATCCGAAGGACATAATAACAAATAATGTTTTAATCTCCAAAATAAGTCCTGAACCACCTGAATACGTAATATTAATAGCTGAAAATATCCTTTGTTAATGTAGACGGTACAGAAGAGTTCATCAACGAGTATCGAACGGAGAGATGTTCAGAAATCATAAATCCTAATGCTAGTTGAAATTGAACGGATTGAATTCGCAGCGAGAACTGATGCAAATAGTGTTTAAGGAGAAACCAAAAAAACATAATTGCTAGAAATCATTTAGTTAATATTTACAATTAACATCTAATAAAAAACTTATGATAGATAATTATATTAAGTCGTCGGTGTAGACTGTAGCTTGTTTCTTATCCCATGACTGCAGAATCGCTGTTGTGGTTCGGTTTTTGTTCCGTCCGCCTTTCTTTGATGTTGTAAATGTATTATCCTTTATATATTCTGTAGTTATTTCGCTACAGATTTTTTAAAATTTGATGTTATTGAAAATGTCTCCATTTATGGAGGACAAATAAAAAAAAACCCAGTAAGATATGAGATAAAATTCAGAGAAAAATAAACGAAAGCAGTATACCATCATATGGAGTTTCGAGAAATGATCATTATTAAGATGGTTAGGTTCAACAAGTACCTCAAATCACAGAGTTTCGAAACCAGTATTTTACAGCCCATCCGAAGGACTGGTTGCTGAGAGCATTTCACTCTAATAAAAAAAATCTGAGGCTAAAGGCATAGCTGATTCATAAGTCCCATCCGAAGGAATGGTTAATAGAGAATTTCTATCCCCAATGGATTAATTTGTTAATACTAAGGTCACTCAAAAGGCTTTCATATCAGTCCCATCCGAAGGACATAATAACAAATAATGTATTAATCTCCAAAATAAGTCCTAAACCACCTGAATACGTAATATTAATTGCTGAAAAATATCCTTTGTTAATGTAGACGGTACAGAAGAGTTCATCAACGAGTATCGACTGGTGAGATAATCAGATATCATAGATCCTAATGCTAGTTGAAGATGAACGGATTGAATTCGCAGCGAGAACTGATGCAAATAGTGTTTAAGGAGAAACCAAAAAAAACAACATAATTGCTAGAAATCATTTATTTAATATTTACAATTAACATCTAATAAAAAAGTTATGATATATAATTATATTAAGTCGTCGATGTAGACTGTAAATTGTTTCTTATCCTATGACTGCAGAATCGCTGTTGTAGTTCGGTTTTTGTTCCGTCCGCCTTTCTTTGATGTTGTAAATGTATTATCCTTCATCTATTCTGTAGTTATTTCGCTACAGATTTTTTTAAATTTGATGTTATTGAAAATGTCTCCATTTATGGAGGACAAATAAAAAAAAAACCCAGTAAGATGTGAGATAAAATTCAGAGAAAAATAAACGAAAGCAGTATACCATCATATGGAGTTTCGAGAAATGATCATTATTAAGATGGTTAGGTTCCACAAGTACCTCAAATCACAGAGTTTCGAAACCAGTATTTTACACCCCATCCGAAGGACTGGTTGCTGAGAGCATTTCACTCTAATAAAAAAAATCTGAGGCTAAAGGCATAGCTGATTCATAAGTCCCATCCGAAGGAATGGTTAATAGAGAATTTCTATCCCCAATGGATTAATTTGTTGATACTAAGGTCACTACAAATGCTTTCATATCAGTCCCATCCGAAGGACATAATAACAAATAATGTTTAATCTCCAAAATAAGTCCTAAACCACCTGAATACGTAATATTAATAGCTGAAAAATATCCTTTGTTAATGTAGACGGTACAGAAGAGTTCATCAACGAGTATCGAACGGAGAGATGTTCAGATATCATAAATCCTAATGCTAGTTGAAGATGAACGGATTGAATTCGCAGTGAGAACTGATGCAAATAGTGTTTAAGGAGAAACCCAAAAAAAAACATAATTGCTAGAAAACATTTATTTAATATTTAAAATTAACATCTAATAAAAAACTTATGATATATAATTATACTAAGTCGTCGGTGTAGACTGTAGCTTGTTTCTTATCCCATGACTGCAGAATCGCTGTTGTAGTTCGGTTTTTGTTCCGTCCGCCTTTCTTTGATGTTGTAAATGTATTATCCTTCATCTATTCTGTAGTTATTTCGCTACAGATTTTTTAAAATTTGATGTTATTGAAAATGTCTCCATTTATGGAGGACAAATAAAAAAAAAATCCAGTAAGATGTGAGATAAAATTCAGAGAAAAATAAACGAAAGCAGTATACCATCATATGGAGTTTCGAGAAATGATCATTATTAAGATGGTTAGGTTCAACAAGTACCTCAAATCACAGAGTTTCGAAACCAGTATTTTACATCCCATCCGAAGGACTGGTTGCTGAGAGCATTTCACTCTAATAAAAAAAATCTGAGGCTAAAGGCATAGCTGATTCATAAGTCCCATCCGAAGGAATGGTTAATAGAGAATTTCTATCCCCAATGGATTAATTTGTTAATACTAAGGTCACTCAAAATGCTTTCATATCAGTCCCATCCGAAGGACATAATAACAAATAACGTTTTAATCTCCAAAATAAGTCCTAAACCACCTGAATACGTAATATTAATAGCTGAAAAATATCCTTTGTTAATGTAGACGGTACAGAAGAGTTCATCAACGAGTATCGAACGGAGAGATGTTCAGATATCATAAATCCTAATGCTAGTTGAAGATGAACGGATTGAATTCGCAGTGAGAACTGATGCAAATAGTGTTTAAGGAGAAACCAAAAAAAAAACATAATTGCTAGAAAACATTTATTTAATATTTAAAATTAACATCTAATAAAAAACTTATGATATATAATTATACTAAGTCGTCGGTGTAGACTGTAGCTTGTTTCTTATCCCATGACTGCAGAATCGCTGTTGTAGTTCGGTTTTTGTTCCGTCCGCCTTTCTTTGATGTTGTAAATGTATTATCCTTCATCTATTCTGTAGTTATTTCGCTACAGATTTTTTAAAATTTGATGTTATTGAAAATGTCTCCATTTATGGAGGACAAATAAAAAAAAACCCAGTAAGATGTGAGATAAAATTCAGAGAAAAATAAACGAAAGCAGTATATCATCATATGGAGTTTCGAGAAATGATCATTATTAAGATGGTTAGGTTCAACAAGTACCTCAAATCACAGAGTTTCGAAACCAGTATTTTACACCCCATCCGAAGGACTGGTTGCTGAGAGCATTTCACTCTAATAAAAAAAATCTGAGGCTAAAGGCATAGCTGATTCATAAGTCCCATCCGAAGGAATAGTTAATAGAGAATTTCTATCCCCATTGGATTAATTTGTTAATACTAAGGTCACTCAAAAGGCTTTCATATCAGTCCCATCCGATGGACATAATAACAAATAATGTATTAATCTCCAAAATAAGTCCTAAACCACCTGAATACGTAATATTAATAGCTGAAAAATATCTTTTGTTAATGTAGACGGTATAGTAGAGTTCATCAACGAGTATCGAACGGAGAGATGTTCAAAAATCATAAATCCTAATGCTAGTTGAAGATGAACGGATTGAGTTCGCAGTGAGAACTGATGCAAATAGTGTTTAAGGAGAAACCAAAAAAAAAACATAATTGCTACAAATCATTTATTTAATATTTACAATTGACATCTAATAAAAAACTTATGATATATAATTATATTAAGTCGTCGGTGTAGATTGTAGCTTGTTTCTTATCGCATGACTGCAGAATCGCTTGTTGTGGTTCGGTATTTGTTCCGTCCGCCTTTCTTTGATGTTGTAAATGTATTATCCTTTATCTATTCTGTAGTTATTTCGCTACAGATTTTTTAAAATTTGATGTTATTGAAAATGTCTCCATTTATGGAGGACAAATAAAAAAAAAACCCAGTAAGATGTGAGATAAAATTCAGAGAAAAATAAACGAAAGCTGTATACCATCATATGGAGTTTCGAGAAATGATCATTATTAAGATGGTTAGGTTCAACAAGTACCTCAAATCACAGAGTTTCGAAACCAGTATTTTACACCCCATCCGAAGGACTGGTTGCAGAGAGCATTTCACTCTAATAAAAAAAATCTGAGGCCAAAGGCATAGCTGATTCATAAGTCCCATCCGAAGGAATGGTTAATAGAGAATTTCTATCCCCAATGGATTAATTTGTTAATACTAAGGTCACTCAAAAGGCTTTCATATCAGTCCCATCCGAAGGACATAATAACAAATAATGTATTAATCTCCAAAATAAGTCCTAAACCACCTGAATACGTAATATTAATTGCTGAAAAATATCTTTTTTTAATGTAGACGGTACAGAAGAGTTCATCAACGAGTATCGACTGGTGAGATGTTCAGATATCATAGATCCTAATGCTAGTTGAAGATGAACGGATTGAATTCGCAGTGAGAACTGATGCAAATAGTGTTTAAGGAGAAACCAAAAAAAAAACATAATTGCTAGAAAACATTTATTTAATATTTAAAATTAACATCTAATAAAAAACTTATGATATATAATTATATAAAGTCGTCGGTGTAGACTGTAGCTTGTTTCTTATCCCATGACTGCAGAATCGCTGTTGTAGTTCGGTTTTTGTTCCGTCCGCCTTTCTTTGATGTTGTAAATGTATTATCCTTCATCTATTCTGTAGTTATTTCGCTACAGATTTTTTAAAATTTGATGTTATTGAAAATGTCTCCATTTATGGAGGACAAATAAAAAAAAACCCAGTAAGATGTGAGATAAAATTCAGAGAAAAATAAACGAAAGCAGTATACCATCATATGGAGTTTCGAGAAATGATCATTATTAAGATGGTTAGGTTCAACAAGTACCTCAAATCACAGAGTTTCGAAACCAGTATTTTACATCCCATCCGAAGGACTGGTTGCTGAGAGCATTTCACTCTAATAAAAAAAATCTGAGGCTAAAGGCATAGCTGATTCATAAGTCCCATCCGAAGGAATGGTTAATAGAGAATTTCTATCCCCAATGGATTAATTTGTTAATACTAAGGTCACTCAAAATGCTTTCATATCAGTCCCATCCACAGGACATAATAACAAATAATGTTTTAATCTCCAAAATAAGTCCTAAACCACCTGAATACGTAATATTAATAGCTGAAAAATATCCTTTGTTAATGTAGACGGTACAGAAGAGTTCATCAACGAGTATCGAACGGAGAGATGTTCAGAAATCATAAATCCTATTGCTAGTTGAAGATGAACGGATTGAGTTCGCAGTGAGAACTGATGCAAATAGTGTTCAAGGAGAAACCAAAAAAAAACATAATTGCTAGAAAACATTTATTTAATATTTACAATTAACATCTAATAAAAAACTTATGATATATAATTATATTAAGTCGTCGGTGTAGAGTGTAGCTTGTTTCTTATCGCATGACTGCAGAATCGCTTGTTGGGGTTCGGTTTTTGTTCCGTCCGCCTTTCTTTGATGTTGTAAATGTATTATCCTTCATCTATTCTGTAGTTATTTCGCTACAGATTTTTTAAAATTTGATGTTATTGAAAATGTCTCCATTTATGGAGGACAAATAAAAAAAAACCCCAGTAAGATGAGAGATAAAACTCAGAGAAAAATAAACGAAAGCAGTATACCATCATATGGTGTTTCGAGAAATGATCATTATTAAGATGGTTAGGTTCAACAAGTACCTCAAATCAAAGAGTTTCGAATTCAGTATTTTACACCCCATCCGAAGGACTGGTTGCTGAGAACATTATACTAATAAAAAAAATCTGAGGCTAAAGGCATAGCTGATTCATAAGTCCCATCGGAAGGAATGGTTAATAGAGAATTTCTATCCCCAATGGATTAATTTATTAATACTAAGGTCACTCAAAATGCTTTCATATCAGTCCCATCCGGAGGACATAATAACAAATAATGTTTTAATCTCCAAAATAAGTCCTAAACCACCTGAATACGTAATATTAATAGCTGAAAAATATCCTTTGTTAATGTAGACGGTACAGAAGAATTCATCAACGAGTATCGAACAGAGAGATGTACAGATATCATAAATCCTAATGCTAGTTAAAGATGAACGGATTGAATTCGCAGTGAGAACTGATGCAAATAGTGTTTAAGGAGAAACCAAAAAAAAAAACATAATTGCTACAAATCAGTTATTTAATATTTACAATTGACATCTAATAAAAAACTTATGATATATAATTATATTAAGTCGTCGGTGTAGAGTGTAGCTTGTTTCTTATCGCATGACTGCAGAATCGCTTGTTGGGGTTCGGTTTTTGTTCCGTCCGCCTTCCTTTGATGTTGTAAATGTATTATCCTTTATCTATTCTGTAGTTATTTCGCTACAGATTTTTTAAAAATTGATGTTATTGAAAATGTCTCCATTTATGGAGGACAAATAAAAAAAAACCCAGTAAGATGTGAGATAAAATTCAGAGAAAAATAAACGAAAGCAGTATACCATCATATGGTGTTTCGAGAAATGATCATTATTAAGATGGTTAGGTTCAACAAGTACCTCAAATCACAGAGTTTCGAAACCAGTATTTTACACCCCATCCGAAGGACTGGTTGCTGAGAGCATTTCACTCTAATAAAAAAAATCTGAGGCTAAAGGCATAGCTGATTCATAAGTCCCATCCGAAGGAATGGTTAATAGAGAATTTCTATCCCCAATGGATTAATTTGTTAATACTAAGGTCACTCAAAATGCTTTCATATCAGTCCCATCCGAAGGACATAATAACAAATAACGTTTTAATCTCCAAAATAAGTCCTAAACCACCTGAATACGTAATATTAATAGCTGAAAAATATCCTTTGTTAATGTAGACGGTACAGAAGAGTTCATCAACGAGTATCGAACGGAGAGATGTTCAGATATCATAAATCCTAGTGCTAGTTGAAGATGAACGGATTGAATTCGCAGTGAGAACTGATGCAAATAGTGTTTAAGGAGAAACCAAAAAAAAAACATAATTGCTAGAAAACATTTATTTAATATTTAAAATTAACATCTAATAAAAAACTTATGATATATAATTATACTAAGTCGTCGGTGTAGACTGTAGCTTGTTTCTTATCCCATGACTGCAGAATCGCTGTTGTAGTTCGGTTTTTGTTCCGTCCGCCTTTCTTTGATGTTGTAAATGTATTATCCTTCATCTATTCTGTAGTTATTTCGCTACAGATTTTTTAAAATTTGATGTTATTGAAAATGTCTCCATTTATGGAGGACAAATAAAAAAAAAACCCAGTAAGATGTGAGATAAAATTCAGAGAAAAATAAACGAAAGCAGTATATCATCATATGGAGTTTCGAGAAATGATCATTATTAAGATGGTTAGGTTCAACAAGTACCTCAAATCACAGAGTTTCGAAACCAGTATTTTACACCCCATCCGAAGGACTGGTTGCTGAGAGCATTTCACTCTAATAAAAAAAATCTGAGGCTAAAGGCATAGCTGATTCATAAGTCCCATCCGAAGGAATAGTTAATAGAGAATTTCTATCCCCATTGGATTAATTTGTTAATACTAAGGTCACTCAAAAGGCTTTCATATCAGTCCCATCCGATGGACATAATAACAAATAATGTATTAATCTCCAAAATAAGTCCTAAACCACCTGAATACGTAATATTAATAGCTGAAAAATATCTTTTGTTAATGTAGACGGTATAGTAGAGTTCATCAACGAGTATCGAACGGAGAGATGTTCAAAAATCATAAATCCTAATGCTAGTTGAAGATGAACGGATTGAGTTCGCAGTGAGAACTGATGCAAATAGTGTTTAAGGAGAAACCAAAAAAAAAACATAATTGCTACAAATCATTTATTTAATATTTACAATTGACATCTAATAAAAAACTTATGATATATAATTATATTAAGTCGTCGGTGTAGATTGTAGCTTGTTTCTTATCGCATGACTGCAGAATCGCTTGTTGTGGTTCGGTATTTGTTCCGTCCGCCTTTCTTTGATGTTGTAAATGTATTATCCTTTATCTATTCTGTAGTTATTTCGCTACAGATTTTTTAAAATTTGATGTTATTGAAAATGTCTCCATTTATGGAGGACAAATAAAAAAAAAACCCAGTAAGATGTGAGATAAAATTCAGAGAAAAATAAACGAAAGCAGTATATCATCATATGGAGTTTCGAGAAATGATCATTATTAAGATGGTTAGGTTCAACAAGTACCTCAAATCACAGAGTTTCGAAACCAGTATTTTACACCCCATCCGAAGGACTGGTTGCTGAGAGCATTTCACTCTAATAAAAAAAATCTGAGGCTAAAGGCATAGCTGATTCATAAGTCCCATCCGAAGGAATAGTTAATAGAGAATTTCTATCCCCATTGGATTAATTTGTTAATACTAAGGTCACTCAAAAGGCTTTCATATCAGTCCCATCCGATGGACATAATAACAAATAATGTATTAATCTCCAAAATAAGTCCTAAACCACCTGAATACGTAATATTAATAGCTGAAAAATATCTTTTGTTAATGTAGACGGTATAGTAGAGTTCATCAACGAGTATCGAACGGAGAGATGTTCAAAAATCATAAATCCTAATGCTAGTTGAAGATGAACGGATTGAGTTCGCAGTGAGAACTGATGCAAATAGTGTTTAAGGAGAAACCAAAAAAAAAAATAATTGCTACAAATCATTTATTTAATATTTACAATTGACATCTAATAAAAAACTTATGATATATAATTATATTAAGTCGTCGGTGTAGATTGTAGCTTGTTTCTTATCGCATGACTGCAGAATCGCTTGTTGTGGTTCGGTATTTGTTCCGTCCGCCTTTCTTTGATGTTGTAAATGTATTATCCTTTATCTATTCTGTAGTTATTTCGCTACAGATTTTTTAAAATTTGATGTTATTGAAAATGTCTCCATTTATGGAGGACAAATAAAAAAAAAACCCAGTAAGATGTGAGATAAAATTCAGAGAAAAATAAACGAAAGCTGTATACCATCATATGGAGTTTCGAGAAATGATCATTATTAAGATGGTTAGGTTCAACAAGTACCTCAAATCACAGAGTTTCGAAACCAGTATTTTACACCCCATCCGAAGGACTGGTTGCTGAGAGCATTTCACTCTAATAAAAAAAATCTGAGGCTAAAGGCATAGCTGATTCATAAGTCCCATCCGAAGGAATGGTTAATAGAGAATTTCTATCCCCAATGAATTAATTTGTTGATACTAAGGTCACTACAAATGCTTTCATATCAGTCCCATCCGAAGGACATAATAACAAATAATGTTTAATCTCCAAAATAAGTCCTAAACCACCTGAATACGTAATATTAATAGCTGAAAAATATCCTTTGTTAATGTAGACGGTACAGAAGAGTTCATCAACGAGTATCGAACGGAGAGATGTTCAGATATCATAAATCCTAATGCTAGTTGAAGATGAACGGATTGAATTCGCAGTGAGAACTGATGCAAATAGTGTTTAAGGAGAAACCAAAAAAAAAACATAATTGCTAGAAAACATTTATTTAATATTTAAAATTAACATCTAATAAAAAACTTATGATATATAATTATACTAAGTCGTCGGTGTAGACTGTAGCTTGTTTCTTATCCCATGACTGCAGAATCGCTGTTGTAGTTCGGTTTTTGTTCCGTCCGCCTTTCTTTGATGTTGTAAATGTATTATCCTTCATCTATTCTGTAGTTATTTCGCTACAGATTTTTTAAAATTTGATGTTATTAAAAATGTCTCCATTTATGAAGGACAAATAAAAAAAAAACCAGTAAGATGTGAGATATAATTCAGAGAAAAATAAACGAAAGCAGTATACCATCATATGGTGTTTCGAGAAATGATCATTATTAAGATGGTTAGGTTCAACAAGTACCTCAAATCACAGAGTTTCGAAACCAGTATTTTACACCCCATCCGAAGGACTGGTTGCTGAGAGCATTTCACTCTAATAAAAAAAATCTGAGGCTAAAGGCATAGCTGATTCATAAGTCCCATCCGAAGGAATGGTTAATAGAGAATTTCTATCCCCAATGAATTAATTTGTTGATACTAAGGTCACTACAAATGCTTTCATATCAGTCCCATCCGAAGGACATAATAACAAATAATGTTTAATCTCCAAAATAAGTCCTAAACCACCTGAATACGTAATATTAATAGCTGAAAAATATCCTTTGTTAATGTAGACGGTACAGAAGAGTTCATCAACGAGTATCGAACGGAGAGATGTTCAGATATCATAAATCCTAATGCTAGTTGAAGATGAACGGATTGAATTCGCAGTGAGAACTGATGCAAATAGTGTTTAAGGAGAAACCAAAAAAAAAACATAATTGCAAGAAAACCTTTATTTAATATTTACAATTAACATATAATAAAAAACTTATGATATATAATTATATTAAGTCGTCGGTGTAGACTGTAAATTGTTTCTTATCCAATGACTGCAGAATCGCTTGTTGTGGTTCGGTTTTTGTTCCGTCCGCCTTTCTTTGATGTTGTAAATGTATTATCCTTCATCTATTCTGTAGTTATTTCGCTACAGATTTTTTAAAATTTGATGTTATTAAAAATGTCTCTATTTATGGAGGACAAATAAAAAAAAACCCAGTAAGATGTGAGATATAATTCAGAGAAAAATAAACGAAAGCAGTATACCATCATATGGTGTTTCGAGAAATGATCATTATTAAGATGGTTAGGTTCAACAAGTACCTCAAATCACAGAGTTTCGAAACCAGTATTTTACACCCCATCCGAAGGACTGGTTGCAGAGAGCATTTCACTCTAATAAAAAAAATCTGAGGCCAAAGGCATAGCTGATTCATAAGTCCCATCCGAAGGAATGGTTAATAGAGAATTTCTATCCCCAATGGATTAATTTGTTAATACTAAGGTCACTCAAAAGGCTTTCATATCAGTCCCATCCGAAGGACATAATAACAAATAATGTATTAATCTCCAAAATAAGTCCTAAACCACCTGAATACGTAATATTAATTGCTGAAAAATATCTTTTTTTAATGTAGACGGTACAGAAGAGTTCATCAACGAGTATCGACTGGTGAGATGTTCAGATATCATAGATCCTAATGCTAGTTGAAGATGAACGGATTGAATTCGCAGTGAGAACTGATGCAAATAGTGTTTAAGGAGAAACCAAAAAAAAAACATAATTGCTAGAAAACATTTATTTAATATTTAAAATTAACATCTAATAAAAAACTTATGATATATAATTATATAAAGTCGTCGGTGTAGACTGTAGCTTGTTTCTTATCCCATGACTGCAGAATCGCTGTTGTAGTTCGGTTTTTGTTCCGTCCGCCTTTCTTTGATGTTGTAAATGTATTATCCTTCATCTATTCTGTAGTTATTTCGCTACAGATTTTTTAAAATTTGATGTTATTGAAAATGTCTCCATTTATGGAGGACAAATAAAAAAAAACCCAGTAAGATGTGAGATAAAATTCAGAGAAAAATAAACGAAAGCAGTATACCATCATATGGAGTTTCGAGAAATGATCATTATTAAGATGGTTAGGTTCAACAAGTACCTCAAATCACAGAGTTTCGAAACCAGTATTTTACATCCCATCCGAAGGACTGGTTGCTGAGAGCATTTCACTCTAATAAAAAAAATCTGAGGCTAAAGGCATAGCTGATTCATAAGTCCCATCCGAAGGAATGGTTAATAGAGAATTTCTATCCCCAATGGATTAATTTGTTAATACTAAGGTCACTCAAAATGCTTTCATATCAGTCCCATCCACAGGACATAATAACAAATAATGTTTTAATCTCCAAAATAAGTCCTAAACCACCTGAATACGTAATATTAATAGCTGAAAAATATCCTTTGTTAATGTAGACGGTACAGAAGAGTTCATCAACGAGTATCGAACGGAGAGATGTTCAGAAATCATAAATCCTATTGCTAGTTGAAGATGAACGGATTGAGTTCGCAGTGAGAACTGATGCAAATAGTGTTCAAGGAGAAACCAAAAAAAAACATAATTGCTAGAAAACATTTATTTAATATTTACAATTAACATCTAATAAAAAACTTATGATATATAATTATATTAAGTCGTCGGTGTAGAGTGTAGCTTGTTTCTTATCGCATGACTGCAGAATCGCTTGTTGGGGTTCGGTTTTTGTTCCGTCCGCCTTTCTTTGATGTTGTAAATGTATTATCCTTCATCTATTCTGTAGTTATTTCGCTACAGATTTTTTAAAATTTGATGTTATTGAAAATGTCTCCATTTATGGAGGACAAATAAAAAAAAACCCCAGTAAGATGAGAGATAAAACTCAGAGAAAAATAAACGAAAGCAGTATACCATCATATGGTGTTTCGAGAAATGATCATTATTAAGATGGTTAGGTTCAACAAGTACCTCAAATCAAAGAGTTTCGAATCAGTATTTTACACCCCATCCGAAGGACTGGTTGCTGAGAACATTATACTAATAAAAAAAATCTGAGGCTAAAGGCATAGCTGATTCATAAGTCCCATCGGAAGGAATGGTTAATAGAGAATTTCTATCCCCAATGGATTAATTTATTAATACTAAGGTCACTCAAAATGCTTTCATATCAGTCCCATCCGGAGGACATAATAACAAATAATGTTTTAATCTCCAAAATAAGTCCTAAACCACCTGAATACGTAATATTAATAGCTGAAAAATATCCTTTGTTAATGTAGACGGTACAGAAGAGTTCATCAACGAGTATCGAACGGAGAGATGTTCAGATATCATAAATCCTAATGCTAGTTGAAGATGAACGGATTGAATTCGCAGTGAGAACTGATGCAAATAGTGTTTAAGGAGAAACCAAAAAAAAAACATAATTGCTAGAAAACATTTATTTAATATTTAAAATTAACATCTAATAAAAAACTTATGATATATAATTATACTAAGTCGTCGGTGTAGACTGTAGCTTGTTTCTTATCCCATGACTGCAGAATCGCTGTTGTAGTTCGGTTTTTGTTCCGTCCGCCTTTCTTTGATGTTGTAAATGTATTATCCTTCATCTATTCTGTAGTTATTTCGCTACAGATTTTTTAAAATTTGATGTTATTGAAAATGTCTCCATTTATGGAGGACAAATAAAAAAAAAACCCAGTAAGATGTGAGATAAAATTCAGAGAAAAATAAACGAAAGCAGTATATCATCATATGGAGTTTCGAGAAATGATCATTATTAAGATGGTTAGGTTCAACAAGTACCTCAAATCACAGAGTTTCGAAACCAGTATTTTACACCCCATCCGAAGGACTGGTTGCTGAGAGCATTTCACTCTAATAAAAAAAATCTGAGGCTAAAGGCATAGCTGATTCATAAGTCCCATCCGAAGGAATAGTTAATAGAGAATTTCTATCCCCATTGGATTAATTTGTTAATACTAAGGTCACTCAAAAGGCTTTCATATCAGTCCCATCCGATGGACATAATAACAAATAATGTATTAATCTCCAAAATAAGTCCTAAACCACCTGAATACGTAATATTAATAGCTGAAAAATATCTTTTGTTAATGTAGACGGTATAGTAGAGTTCATCAACGAGTATCGAACGGAGAGATGTTCAAAAATCATAAATCCTAATGCTAGTTGAAGATGAACGGATTGAGTTCGCAGTGAGAACTGATGCAAATAGTGTTTAAGGAGAAACCAAAAAAAAAACATAATTGCTACAAATCATTTATTTAATATTTACAATTGACATCTAATAAAAAACTTATGATATATAATTATATTAAGTCGTCGGTGTAGATTGTAGCTTGTTTCTTATCGCATGACTGCAGAATCGCTTGTTGTGGTTCGGTATTTGTTCCGTCCGCCTTTCTTTGATGTTGTAAATGTATTATCCTTTATCTATTCTGTAGTTATTTCGCTACAGATTTTTTAAAATTTGATGTTATTGAAAATGTCTCCATTTATGGAGGACAAATAAAAAAAAAACCCAGTAAGATGTGAGATAAAATTCAGAGAAAAATAAACGAAAGCTGTATACCATCATATGGAGTTTCGAGAAATGATCATTATTAAGATGGTTAGGTTCAACAAGTACCTCAAATCACAGAGTTTCGAAACCAGTATTTTACACCCCATCCGAAGGACTGGTTGCTGAGAGCATTTCACTCTAATAAAAAAAATCTGAGGCTAAAGGCATAGCTGATTCATAAGTCCCATCCGAAGGAATGGTTAATAGAGAATTTCTATCCCCAATGAATTAATTTGTTGATACTAAGGTCACTACAAATGCTTTCATATCAGTCCCATCCGAAGGACATAATAACAAATAATGTTTAATCTCCAAAATAAGTCCTAAACCACCTGAATACGTAATATTAATAGCTGAAAAATATCCTTTGTTAATGTAGACGGTACAGAAGAGTTCATCAACGAGTATCGAACGGAGAGATGTTCAGATATCATAAATCCTAATGCTAGTTGAAGATGAACGGATTGAATTCGCAGTGAGAACTGATGCAAATAGTGTTTAAGGAGAAACCAAAAAAAAAACATAATTGCTAGAAAACATTTATTTAATATTTAAAATTAACATCTAATAAAAAACTTATGATATATAATTATACTAAGTCGTCGGTGTAGACTGTAGCTTGTTTCTTATCCCATGACTGCAGAATCGCTGTTGTAGTTCGGTTTTTGTTCCGTCCGCCTTTCTTTGATGTTGTAAATGTATTATCCTTCATCTATTCTGTAGTTATTTCGCTACAGATTTTTTAAAATTTGATGTTATTAAAAATGTCTCCATTTATGAAGGACAAATAAAAAAAAAACCAGTAAGATGTGAGATATAATTCAGAGAAAAATAAACGAAAGCAGTATACCATCATATGGTGTTTCGAGAAATGATCATTATTAAGATGGTTAGGTTCAACAAGTACCTCAAATCACAGAGTTTCGAAACCAGTATTTTACACCCCATCCGAAGGACTGGTTGCTGAGAGCATTTCACTCTAATAAAAAAAATCTGAGGCTAAAGGCATAGCTGATTCATAAGTCCCATCCGAAGGAATGGTTAATAGAGAATTTCTATCCCCAATGAATTAATTTGTTGATACTAAGGTCACTACAAATGCTTTCATATCAGTCCCATCCGAAGGACATAATAACAAATAATGTTTAATCTCCAAAATAAGTCCTAAACCACCTGAATACGTAATATTAATAGCTGAAAAATATCCTTTGTTAATGTAGACGGTACAGAAGAGTTCATCAACGAGTATCGAACGGAGAGATGTTCAGATATCATAAATCCTAATGCTAGTTGAAGATGAACGGATTGAATTCGCAGTGAGAACTGATGCAAATAGTGTTTAAGGAGAAACCAAAAAAAAAACATAATTGCTAGAAAACATTTATTTAATATTTAAAATTAACATCTAATAAAAAACTTATGATATATAATTATACTAAGTCGTCGGTGTAGACTGTAGCTTGTTTCTTATCCCATGACTGCAGAATCGCTGTTGTAGTTCGGTTTTTGTTCCGTCCGCCTTTCTTTGATGTTGTAAATGTATTATCCTTCATCTATTCTGTAGTTATTTCGCTACAGATTTTTTAAAATTTGATGTTATTGAAAATGTCTCCATTTATGGAGGAGAAATAAAAAAAAACCCAGTAAGATGTGAGATAAAATTCAGAGAAAAATAAACGAAAGCAGTATACCATCATATGGAGTTTTGAGAAAAGATCATTATTAAGATGGTTAGGTTCAACAAGTACCTCAAATCACATAGTTTCGAAACCAGTATTTTACATCCCATCCGAAGCACTGGTTGCTGAGAGCATTTCACTCTAATAAAAAAAATCTGAGGCTAAAGGCATAGATGTTTCATAAGTCCCATCCGAAAGAATGGTTAATAGAGAATTTCTATCCCCAATGGATTAATTTGTTAATACTAAGGTCACTCAAAATGCTTTCATATCAGTCCCATCCGAAGGACATATTAACAAATAATGTTTTAATCTCCAAAATAAGTCCTAAACCACCTGAATACGTAATATTAATAGCTGAAAAATATCTTTTGTTAATGTAGACGGTACAGTAGAGTTCATCAACGAGTATCGAACGGAGAGATGTTCAGAAATCATAAATCCTAATGCTAGTTGAAGATGAACGGATTGAGTTCGCAGTGAGAACTGATGCAAATAGTGTTTAAGGAGAAACCAAAAAAAAAACATAATTGCAAGAAAACCTTTATTTAATATTTACAATTAACATATAATAAAAAACTTATGATATATAATTATATTAAGTCGTCGGTGTAGACTGTAAATTGTTTCTTATCCAATGACTGCAGAATCGCTTGTTGTGGTTCGGTTTTTGTTCCGTCCGCCTTTCTTTGATGTTGTAAATGTATTATCCTTCATCTATTCTGTAGTTATTTCGCTACAGATTTTTTAAAATTTGATGTTATTAAAAATGTCTCCATTTATGGAGGACAAATAAAAAAAAACCCAGTAAGATGTGAGATATAATTCAGAGAAAAATAAACGAAAGCAGTATACCATCATATGGTGTTTCGAGAAATGATCATTATTAAGATGGTTAGGTTCAACAAGTACCTCAAATCACAGAGTTTCGAAACCAGTATTTTACACCCCATCCGAAGGACTGGTTGCTGAGAGCATTTCACTCTAATAAAAAAAATCTGAGGCTAAAGGCATAGCTGATTCATAAGTCCCATCCGAAGGAATGGTTAATAGAGAATTTCAATCCCCAATGGATTAATTTGTTAATACTAAGGTCACTCAAAAGGCTTTCATATCAATCCCATCCGAAGGACATAATAACAAATAATGTATTAATCTCCAAAATAAGTCCTAGACCACCTGAATACGTAATATTAATAGCTGAAAAATATCCTTTGTTAATGTAGACGGTACAGAAGAGTTCATCAACGGGTATCGAACGGAGAGATGTTCAGATATAATAGATCCTAATGCTAGTTGAAGATGAACGGATTGAATTCGCAGCGAGAACTGATCCAAATAGTGTTTAAGGAGAAACCCAAAAAAAAAAACATAATTGCTAGAAAACATTTATTTAATATTTACAATTAACATTTAATAAAAAACTTATGATATAATTATATTATGTCGTCGGTGTAGACTGTAGCTTGTTTCTTATCCCATGACTGCAGAATCGCATGTTGTGGTTCGGTTTTTGTTCCGTCCGCCTTTCTTTGATGTTGTAAATGTATTATCCTTCATCTATTCTGTAGTTATTTCGCTACAGATTTTTTAAAATTTGATGTTATTATAAATGTCTCCATTCATAGAGGACAAATGAAAAAAAAACAAGTAAGATGTGGAATAAAAGTCAGAGAAAAATAAACGAAAGCCGTATACCAGCATATGGTGTTTCGAGAAATGATCATTATTAAGATGGTTAGGTTCAAAAAGTACCTCAAATCAAAGAGTGTAGAAACCAGTATTTTACACCCCATCCGAAGGACTGGTTGCTGAGAGCATTTCACTCTAATAAAAAAAATCTGAGGCTAAAGGCATAGCTGATTCATAAGTCCCATCCGAAGGAATGGTTAATAGAGAATTTCTATCCCCAATGGATTAATTTGTTAATACTAAGGTCACTCAAAAGGCTTTCATATCAGTCCCATCCGAAGGACATAATAACAAATACTGTTTTAATCTCCAAAATAAGTCCTAAACCACCTGAATACGTAATATTAATAGCTGAAAAATATCCTTTGTTAATGTAGACGGTACAGAAGAGTTCATCAACGGGTATCGAACGGAGAGATGTTCAGATATCATAAATCCTAATGCTAGTTGAAGATGAACGGATTGAATTCGCAGCGAGAACTGATGCAAATACTGTTTAAGGAGAAACCAAAAAAAAAAACATAATTGCTAGAAAACATTTATTTAATATTTACAATTAACATCTAATAAAAAACTTATGATATAATTATATTATGTCGTCGGTGTAGACTGAAGCTTGTTTCTTATCCCATGACTGCAGAATCGCTTGTTGTGGTTCGGTTTTTGTTCCGTCCGCCTTTCTTTGATGTTGTAAATGTATTATCCTTCATCTATTCTGTAGTTATTTCGCTGCAGATTTTTTAAAATTTGATGTTATTGAAAATGTCTCCATTTATGGAGGACAAATAAAAAAAAAACAAGTAAGATGTGAGATAAAATTCAGAGAAAAATAAACGAAAGCCGTATACCATCATATGGTGTTTCGAGAAATGATCATTATTCAGATGGTTAGGTTCAAAAAGTACCTCAAATCAAAGAGTTTCGAAACCAGTATTTTACACTCCATCCGAAGGACTGGTTGCTGAGAGCATTTCACTCTAATAAAAAAAATCTGAGGCTAAAGGCATAGCTGATTCATAAGTCCCATCCGAAGGAAAGGTTAATAGAGAATTTCTATCCCAAATGGATTAATTTGTTAATACTAAGGTCACTCAAAAGGCTTTCATATCAGTCCCATCCGAAGGACATAATAACAAAGAATGTTTTAATCTCCAAAATAGGTCCTAAACCACCTGAATACGTAATATTAATAGCTGAAAAATAACCTTTGTTAATGTAGACGGTACAGAAGAGTTCATCAACGAGTATCGAACGGAGAGATGTTCAAATATCATAAATCCTAATACTAGTTGAAGATGAACGGATTGAATTCGCAGCGAGAACTGATGCAAATAGTGTTTAAGGAGAAACCAATAAAAAAAAAACATAATTGCTAGAAAACATTTATTTAATATTTACAATTAACATCTAATACAAAAATTATGATATAATTATATTATGTCGTCGGTGTAGACTGTAGCTTGTTTCTTATCCCATGACTGCAGAATCGCTTGTTGTGGTTCGGTTTTTGTTCCGTCCGGCTTTCTTTGATGTTGTAAATGTATTATCCTTCATCTATTCTGTAGTGATTTCGCTACAGATTTTTTAAAATTTGATGTTATTGAAAATGTCTCCATTTATGGAGGACAAATAAAAAAAAAACCCAGTAAGATGTGAGATAAAATTCAGAGAAAAATAAACGAAAGCCGTATACCATCATATGGTGTTTCGAGAAATGATCATTATTAAGATGGTTAGGTTCAAAAAGTACCTCAAATCAAAGAGTTTCGAAACCAGTATTTTACACCCCATCCGAAGGACTGGTTACTGAGAGCATTTCACTCTAAAAAAAAAAATCTAAGGCTAAAGGCATTGCTGATTCATAGAGTCCCATCCGAAGGAATGGTTAATAGAGAATTTCTATCCCCAATGGATTAATTTGTTAATACTAAGGTCACACAAAAGGCTTTTATATCAGTCCCATCCGAAGGACATAATAACAAAGAATGTTTTAATCTCCAAAATAAGTCCTAAACCACCTGAATACGTAATATTAATAGCTGAAAAATATCCTTTGTTAATGTAGACGGTACAGAAGAGTTCATCAACGAGTATCGATCGGAGAGATGTTCAGATATCATAGATCCTAATGCTAGTTGAAGATGAACGGATTGAATTCGCAGCGAGAACTGATGCAAATAGTGTTTAAGAAGAAACCAAAAAAAAAACATAATTGCTAGAAAACATTTATTTAATATTTACAATTAACATCTAATAAAAAACTTATGATATAATTATATTATGTCGTCGGTGTAGACTGTAGCTTGTTTCTTATCCCATGACTGCAGAATCGCTTGTTGTGGTTCTGTTTTTGTTCCGTCCGCATTTCTTTGATGTTGTAAATGTATTATCCTTCATCTATTCTCTAGTTATTTCGCTACAGATTTTTTAAAATTTGATGTTATTGAAAATGTCTCCATTTATGGAGGACAAATAAAAAAAAACCCAGTAAGATGTGAGATAAAATTCAGAGAAAGATAAACGAAAGCAGTATACCATCATATGGTGTTTCGAGAAATGATCATTATTAAGATGGTTAGGTTCAACAAGTACCTCAAATCAAAGAGTTTCGAAACCAGTATTTACACCCCATCCGAAGGACTGGTTGCTGAGAGCATTTCACTCTAATAAAAAAAATCTGAGGCTAAAGGCATAGCTGATTCATAAGTCCCATCCGAAGGAATAGTTAATAGAGAATTTCTATCCCCATTGGATTAATTTGTTAATACTAAGGTCACTCAAAAGGCTTTCATATCAGTCCCATCCGATGGACATAATAACAAATAATGTATTAATCTCCAAAATAAGTCCTAAACCACCTGAATACGTAATATTAATAGCTGAAAAATATCTTTTGTTAATGTAGACGGTATAGTAGAGTTCATCAACGAGTATCGAACGGAGAGATGTTCAAAAATCATAAATCCTAATGCTAGTTGAAGATGAACGGATTGAGTTCGCAGTGAGAACTGATGCAAATAGTGTTTAAGGAGAAACCAAAAAAAAAACATAATTGCTACAAATCATTTATTTAATATTTACAATTGACATCTAATAAAAAACTTATGATATATAATTATATTAAGTCGTCGGTGTAGATTGTAGCTTGTTTCTTATCGCATGACTGCAGAATCGCTTGTTGTGGTTCGGTATTTGTTCCGTCCGCCTTTCTTTGATGTTGTAAATGTATTATCCTTTATCTATTCTGTAGTTATTTCGCTACAGATTTTTTAAAATTTGATGTTATTGAAAATGTCTCCATTTATGGAGGACAAATAAAAAAAAAACCCAGTAAGATGTGAGATAAAATTCAGAGAAAAATAAACGAAAGCTGTATACCATCATATGGAGTTTCGAGAAATGATCATTATTAAGATGGTTAGGTTCAACAAGTACCTCAAATCACAGAGTTTCGAAACCAGTATTTTACACCCCATCCGAAGGACTGGTTGCTGAGAGCATTTCACTCTAATAAAAAAAATCTGAGGCTAAAGGCATAGCTGATTCATAAGTCCCATCCGAAGGAATGGTTAATAGAGAATTTCTATCCCCAATGAATTAATTTGTTGATACTAAGGTCACTACAAATGCTTTCATATCAGTCCCATCCGAAGGACATAATAACAAATAATGTTTAATCTCCAAAATAAGTCCTAAACCACCTGAATACGTAATATTAATAGCTGAAAAATATCCTTTGTTAATGTAGACGGTACAGAAGAGTTCATCAACGGGTATCGAACGGAGAGATGTTCAGATATAATAGATCCTAATGCTAGTTGAAGATGAACGGATTGAATTCGCAGCGAGAACTGATCCAAATAGTGTTTAAGGAGAAACCCAAAAAAAAAAACATAATTGCTAGAAAACATTTATTTAATATTTACAATTAACATTTAATAAAAAACTTATGATATAATTATATTATGTCGTCGGTGTAGACTGTAGCTTGTTTCTTATCCCATGACTGCAGAATCGCATGTTGTGGTTCGGTTTTTGTTCCGTCCGCCTTTCTTTGATGTTGTAAATGTATTATCCTTCATCTATTCTGTAGTTATTTCGCTACAGATTTTTTAAAATTTGATGTTATTATAAATGTCTCCATTCATAGAGGACAAATGAAAAAAAAACAAGTAAGATGTGGAATAAAAGTCAGAGAAAAATAAACGAAAACCGTATACCAGCATATGGTGTTTCGAGAAATGATCATTATTAAGATGGTTAGGTTCAAAAAGTACCTCAAATCAAAGAGTGTAGAAACCAGTATTTTACACCCCATCCGAAGGACTGGTTGCTGAGAGCATTTCACTCTAATAAAAAAAATCTGAGGCTAAAGGCATAGCTGATTCATAAGTCTCATCCGAAGGAATGGTTAATAGAGAATTTCTATCCCCAATGGATTAATTTGTTAATACTAAGGTCACTCAAAAGGCTTTCATATCAGTCCCATCCGAAGGACATAATAACAAATACTGTTTTAATCTCCAAAATAAGTCCTAAACCACCTGAATACGTAATATTAATAGCTGAAAAATATCCTTTGTTAATGTAGACGGTACAGAAGAGTTCATCAACGGGTATCGAACGGAGAGATGTTCAGATATCATAAATCCTAATGCTAGTTGAAGATGAACGGATTGAATTCGCAGCGAGAACTGATGCAAATACTGTTTAAGGAGAAACCAAAAAAAAAAACATAATTGCTAGAAAACATTTATTTAATATTTACAATTAACATCTAATAAAAAACTTATGATATAATTATATTATGTCGTCGGTGTAGACTGAAGCTTGTTTCTTATCCCATGACTGCAGAATCGCTTGTTGTGGTTCGGTTTTTGTTCCGTCCGCCTTTCTTTGATGTTGTAAATGTATTATCCTTCATCTATTCTGTAGTTATTTCGCTGCAGATTTTTTAAAATTTGATGTTATTGAAAATGTCTCCATTTATGGAGGACAAATAAAAAAAAAACAAGTAAGATGTGAGATAAAATTCAGAGAAAAATAAACGAAAGCCGTATACCATCATATGGTGTTTCGAGAAATGATCATTATTCAGATGGTTAGGTTCAAAAAGTACCTCAAATCAAAGAGTTTCGAAACCAGTATTTTACACTCCATCCGAAGGACTGGTTGCTGAGAGCATTTCACTCTAATAAAAAAAATCTGAGGCTAAAGGCATAGCTGATTCATAAGTCCCATCCGAAGGAAAGGTTAATAGAGAATTTCTATCCCAAATGGATTAATTTGTTAATACTAAGGTCACTCAAAAGGCTTTCATATCAGTCCCATCCGAAGGACATAATAACAAAGAATGTTTTAATCTCCAAAATAGGTCCTAAACCACCTGAATACGTAATATTAATAGCTGAAAAATATCCTTTGTTAATGTAGACGGTACAGAAGAGTTCATCAACGAGTATCGAACGGAGAGATGTTCAAATATCATAAATCCTAATACTAGTTGAAGATGAACGGATTGAATTCGCAGCGAGAACTGATGCAAATAGTGTTTAAGGAGAAACCAATAAAAATAAAACATAATTGCTAGAAAACATTTATTTAATATTTACAATTAACATCTAATACAAAAATTATGATATAATTATATTATGTCGTCGGTGTAGACTGTAGCTTGTTTCTTATCCCATGACTGCAGAATCGCTTGTTGTGGTTCGGTTTTTGTTCCGTCCGGCTTTCTTTGATGTTGTAAATGTATTATCCTTCATCTATTCTGTAGTGATTTCGCTACAGATTTTTTAAAATTTGATGTTATTGAAAATGTCTCCATTTATGGAGGACAAATAAAAAAAAAACCCAGTAAGATGTGAGATAAAATTCAGAGAAAAATAAACGAAAGCCGTATACCATCATATGGTGTTTCGAGAAATGATCATTATTAAGATGGTTAGGTTCAAAAAGTACCTCAAATCAAAGAGTTTCGAAACCAGTATTTTACACCCCATCCGAAGGACTGGTTACTGAGAGCATTTCACTCTAAAAAAAAAAATCTAAGGCTAAAGGCATTGCTGATTCATAGAGTCCCATCCGAAGGAATGGTTAATAGAGAATTTCTATCCCCAATGGATTAATTTGTTAATACTAAAGTCACACAAAAGGCTTTTATATCAGTCCCATCCGAAGGACATAATAACAAAGAATGTTTTAATCTCCAAAATAAGTCCTAAACCACCTGAATACGTAATATTAATAGCTGAAAAATATCCTTTGTTAATGTAGACGGTACAGAAGAGTTCATCAACGAGTATCGATCGGAGAGATGTTCAGATATCATAGATCCTAATGCTAGTTGAAGATGAACGGATTGAATTCGCAGCGAGAACTGATGCAAATAGTGTTTAAGAAGAAACCAAAAAAAAAAACATAATTGCTAGAAAACATTTATTTAATATTTACAATTAACATCTAATAAAAAACTTATGATATAATTATATTATGTCGTCGGTGTAGACTGTAGCTTGTTTCTTATCCCATGACTGCAGAATCGCTTGTTGTGGTTCTGTTAATGTTCCGTCCGCATTTCTTTGATGTTGTAAATGTATTATCCTTCATCTATTCTCTAGTTATTTCGCTACAGATTTTTTAAAATTTGATGTTATTGAAAATGTCTCCATTTATGGAGGACAAATAAAAAAAAACCCAGTAAGATGTGAGATAAAATTCAGAGAAAGATAAACGAAAGCAGTATACCATCATATGGTGTTTCGAGAAATGATCATTATTAAGATGGTTAGGTTCAACAAGTACCTCAAATCAAAGAGTTTCGAAACCAGTATTTACACCCCATCCGAAGGACTGGTTGCTGAGAGCATTTCACTCTAATAAAAAAAATCTGAGGCTAAAGGCATAGCTGATTCATAAGTCCCATCCGAAGGAATAGTTAATAGAGAATTTCTATCCCCATTGGATTAATTTGTTAATACTAAGGTCACTCAAAAGGCTTTCATATCAGTCCCATCCGATGGACATAATAACAAATAATGTATTAATCTCCAAAATAAGTCCTAAACCACCTGAATACGTAATATTAATAGCTGAAAAATATCTTTTGTTAATGTAGACGGTATAGTAGAGTTCATCAACGAGTATCGAACGGAGAGATGTTCAAAAATCATAAATCCTAATGCTAGTTGAAGATGAACGGATTGAGTTCGCAGTGAGAACTGATGCAAATAGTGTTTAAGGAGAAACCAAAAAAAAAACATAATTGCTACAAATCATTTATTTAATATTTACAATTGACATCTAATAAAAAACTTATGATATATAATTATATTAAGTCGTCGGTGTAGATTGTAGCTTGTTTCTTATCGCATGACTGCAGAATCGCTTGTTGTGGTTCGGTATTTGTTCCGTCCGCCTTTCTTTGATGTTGTAAATGTATTATCCTTTATCTATTCTGTAGTTATTTCGCTACAGATTTTTTAAAATTTGATGTTATTGAAAATGTCTCCATTTATGGAGGACAAATAAAAAAAAAACCCAGTAAGATGTGAGATAAAATTCAGAGAAAAATAAACGAAAGCTGTATACCATCATATGGAGTTTCGAGAAATGATCATTATTAAGATGGTTAGGTTCAACAAGTACCTCAAATCACAGAGTTTCGAAACCAGTATTTTACACCCCATCCGAAGGACTGGTTGCTGAGAGCATTTCACTCTAATAAAAAAAATCTGAGGCTAAAGGCATAGCTGATTCATAAGTCCCATCCGAAGGAATGGTTAATAGAGAATTTCTATCCCCAATGAATTAATTTGTTGATACTAAGGTCACTACAAATGCTTTCATATCAGTCCCATCCGAAGGACATAATAACAAATAATGTTTAATCTCCAAAATAAGTCCTAAACCACCTGAATACGTAATATTAATAGCTGAAAAATATCCTTTGTTAATGTAGACGGTACAGAAGAGTTCATCAACGAGTATCGAACGGAGAGATGTTCAGATATCATAAATCCTAATGCTAGTTGAAGATGAACGGATTGAATTCGCAGTGAGAACTGATGCAAATAGTGTTTAAGGAGAAACAAAAAAAAAACATAATTGCTAGAAAACATTTATTTAATATTTAAAATTAACATCTAATAAAAAACTTATGATATATAATTATACTAAGTCGTCGGTGTAGACTGTAGCTTGTTTCTTATCCCATGACTGCAGAATCGCTGTTGTAGTTCGGTTTTTGTTCCGTCCGCCTTTCTTTGATGTTGTAAATGTATTATCCTTCATCTATTCTGTAGTTATTTCGCTACAGATTTTTTAAAATTTGATGTTATTGAAAATGTCTCCATTTATGGAGGACAAATAAAAAAAAAACCCAGTAAGATGTGAGATAAAATTCAGAGAAAAATAAACGAAAGCAGTATACCATCATATGGAGTTTCGAGAAATGATCATTATTAAGATGGTTAGGTTCAACAAGTACCTCAAATCACAGAGTTTCGAAACCAGTATTTTACACCCCATCCGAAGGACTGGTTGCTGAGAGCATTTCACTCTAATAAAAAAAATCTGAGGCTAAAGGCATAGCTGATTCATAAGTCCCATCCGAAGGAATAGTTAATAGAGAATTTCTATCCCCATTGGATTAATTTGTTAATACTAAGGTCACTCAAAAGGCTTTCATATCAGTCCCATCCGATGGACATAATAACAAATAATGTATTAATCTCCAAAATAAGTCCTAAACCACCTGAATACGTAATATTAATAGCTGAAAAATATCTTTTGTTAATGTAGACGGTACAGTAGAGTTCATCAACGAGTATCGAACGGAGAGATGTTCAAAAATCATAAATCCTAATGCTAGTTGAAGATGAACGGATTGAGTTCGCAGTGAGAACTGATGCAAATAGTGTTTAAGGAGAAACCAAAAAAAAAACATAATTGCTAGAAAACATTTATTTAATATTTAAAATTAACATCTAATAAAAAACTTATGATATATAATTATACTAAGTCGTCGGTGTAGACTGTAGCTTGTTTCTTATCCCATGACTGCAGAATCGCTGTTGTAGTTCGGTTTTTGTTCCGTCCGCCTTTCTTTGATGTTGTAAATGTATTATCCTTCATCTATTCTGTAGTTATTTCGCTACAGATTTTTTAAAATTTGATGTTATTGAAAATGTCTCCATTTATGGAGGACAAATAAAAAAAACCCAGTAAGATGTGAGATAAAATTCAGAGAAAAATAAACGAAAGCAGTATACCATCATATGGAGTTTCGAGAAATGATCATTATTAAGATGGTTAGGTTCAACAAGTACCTCAAATCACAGAGTTTCGAAACCAGTATTTTACACCCCATCCGAAGGACTGGTTGCTGAGAGCATTTCACTCTAATAAAAAAAAATCTGAGGCTAAAGGCATAGCTGATTCATAAGTCCCATCCGAAGGAATGGTTAATAGAGAATTTCTATCCCCATTGGATTAATTTGTTAATACTAAGGTCACTCAAAAGGCTTTCATATCAGTCCCATCCGATGGACATAATAACAAATAATGTATTAATCTCCAAAATAAGTCCTAAACCACCTGAATACGTAATATTAATTGCTGAAAAATATCCTTTGTTAATGTAGACGGTAAAGAAGAGTTCATCAACGAGTATCGAACGGTGAGATGTTCAGATATCATAGATCCTAATGCTAGTTGAAGGTGAACGGATTGAATTCACAGCGAGAACTGATGCAAATAGTGTTTAAGGAGAAACCAAAAAAAAAACATAATTGCTAGAACACATTTATTTAATATTTACAATTAACATCTAATAAAAAAGTTATGATATATAATTATATTAAGTCGTCGGTGTAGACTGAAGCTTGATTCTTATCCCATGACTGCAGAATCGCTGTTGTGGTTCGGTTTTTGTTCCGTCTGCCTTTCTTTGATGTTGTAAATGTATTATCCTTTATATATTCTGTAGTTATTTCGCTACAGATTTTTTAAAATTTGATGTTATTAAAAATGTCTCCATTTATGAAGGACAAATAAAAAAAAAACCAGTAAGATGTGAGATATAATTCAGAGAAAAATAAACGAAAGCAGTATACCATCATATGGTGTTTCGAGAAATGATCATTATTAAGATGGTTAGGTTCAACAAGTACCTCAAATCACAGAGTTTCGAAACCAGTATTTTACACCCCATCCGAAGGACTGGTTGCTGAGAGCATTTCACTCTAATAAAAAAAATCTGAGGCTAAAGGCATAGCTGATTCATAAGTCCCATCCGAAGGAATGGTTAATAGAGAATTTCTATCCCCAATGAATTAATTTGTTGATACTAAGGTCACTACAAATGCTTTCATATCAGTCCCATCCGAAGGACATAATAACAAATAATGTTTAATCTCCAAAATAAGTCCTAAACCACCTGAATACGTAATATTAATAGCTGAAAAATATCCTTTGTTAATGTAGACGGTACAGAAGAGTTCATCAACGAGTATCGAACGGAGAGATGTTCAGATATCATAAATCCTAATGCTAGTTGAAGATGAACGGATTGAATTCGCAGTGAGAACTGATGCAAATAGTGTTTAAGGAGAAACCAAAAAAAAAACATAATTGCTAGAAAACATTTATTTAATATTTAAAATTAACATCTAATAAAAAACTTATGATATATAATTATACTAAGTCGTCGGTGTAGACTGTAGCTTGTTTCTTATCCCATGACTGCAGAATCGCTGTTGTAGTTCGGTTTTTGTTCCGTCCGCCTTTCTTTGATGTTGTAAATGTATTATCCTTCATCTATTCTGTAGTTATTTCGCTACAGATTTTTTAAAATTTGATGTTATTGAAAATGTCTCCATTTATGGAGGAGAAATAAAAAAAAACCCAGTAAGATGTGAGATAAAATTCAGAGAAAAATAAACGAAAGCAGTATACCATCATATGGAGTTTTGAGAAAAGATCATTATTAAGATGGTTAGGTTCAACAAGTACCTCAAATCACATAGTTTCGAAACCAGTATTTTACATCCCATCCGAAGCACTGGTTGCTGAGAGCATTTCACTCTAATAAAAAAAATCTGAGGCTAAAGGCATAGATGTTTCATAAGTCCCATCCGAAAGAATGGTTAATAGAGAATTTCTATCCCCAATGGATTAATTTGTTAATACTAAGGTCACTCAAAATGCTTTCATATCAGTCCCATCCGAAGGACATATTAACAAATAATGTTTTAATCTCCAAAATAAGTCCTAAACCACCTGAATACGTAATATTAATAGCTGAAAAATATCTTTTGTTAATGTAGACGGTACAGTAGAGTTCATCAACGAGTATCGAACGGAGAGATGTTCAGAAATCATAAATCCTAATGCTAGTTGAAGATGAACGGATTGAGTTCGCAGTGAGAACTGATGCAAATAGTGTTTAAGGAGAAACCAAAAAAAAAACATAATTGCAAGAAAACCTTTATTTAATATTTACAATTAACATATAATAAAAAACTTATGATATATAATTATATTAAGTCGTCGGTGTAGACTGTAAATTGTTTCTTATCCAATGACTGCAGAATCGCTTGTTGTGGTTCGGTTTTTGTTCCGTCCGCCTTTCTTTGATGTTGTAAATGTATTATCCTTCATCTATTCTGTAGTTATTTCGCTACAGATTTTTTAAAATTTGATGTTATTAAAAATGTCTCCATTTATGGAGGACAAATAAAAAAAAACCCAGTAAGATGTGAGATATAATTCAGAGAAAAATAAACGAAAGCAGTATACCATCATATGGTGTTTCGAGAAATGATCATTATTAAGATGGTTAGGTTCAACAAGTACCTCAAATCAGAGTTTCGAAACCAGTATTTTACACCCCATCCGAAGGACTGGTTGCTGAGAGCATTTCACTCTAATAAAAAAAATCTGAGGCTAAAGGCATAGCTGATTCATAAGTCCCATCCGAAGGAATGGTTAATAGAGAATTTCAATCCCCAATGGATTAATTTGTTAATACTAAGGTCACTCAAAAGGCTTTTATATCAATCCCATCCGAAGGACATAATAACAAATAATGTATTAATCTCCAAAATAAGTCCTAGACCACCTGAATACGTAATATTAATAGCTGAAAAATATCCTTTGTTAATGTAGACGGTACAGAAGAGTTCATCAACGGGTATCGAACGGAGAGATGTTCAGATATAATAGATCCTAATGCTAGTTGAAGATGAACGGATTGAATTCGCAGCGAGAACTGATCCAAATAGTGTTTAAGGAGAAACCCAAAAAAAAAAACATAATTGCTAGAAAACATTTATTTAATATTTACAATTAACATTTAATAAAAAACTTATGATATAATTATATTATGTCGTCGGTGTAGACTGTAGCTTGTATCTTATCCCATGACTGCAGAATCGCATGTTGTGGTTCGGTTTTTGTTCCGTCCGCCTTTCTTTGATGTTGTAAATGTATTATCCTTCATCTATTCTGTAGTTATTTCGCTACAGATTTTTTAAAATTTGATGTTATTATAAATGTCTCCATTCATAGAGGACAAATGAAAAAAAAACAAGTAAGATGTGGAATAAAAGTCAGAGAAAAATAAACGAAAGCCGTATACCAGCATATGGTGTTTCGAGAAATGATCATTATTAAGATGGTTAGGTTCAAAAAGTACCTCAAATCAAAGAGTGTAGAAACCAGTATTTTACACCCCATCCGAAGGACTGGTTGCTGAGAGCATTTCACTCTAATAAAAAAAATCTGAGGCTAAAGGCATAGCTGATTCATAAGTCCCATCCGAAGGAATGGTTAATAGAGAATTTCTATCCCCAATGGATTAATTTGTTAATACTAAGGTCACTCAAAAGGCTTTCATATCAGTCCCATCCGAAGGACATAATAACAAATACTGTTTTAATCTCCAAAATAAGTCCTAAACCACCTGAATACGTAATATTAATAGCTGAAAAATATCCTTTGTTAATGTAGACGGTACAGAAGAGTTCATCAACGGGTATCGAACGGAGAGATGTTCAGATATCATAAATCCTAATGCTAGTTGAAGATGAACGGATTGAATTCGCAGCGAGAACTGATGCAAATACTGTTTAAGGAGAAACCAAAAAAAAAAACATAATTGCTAGAAAACATTTATTTAATATTTACAATTAACATCTAATAAAAAACTTATGATATAATTATATTATGTCGTCGGTGTAGACTGAAGCTTGTTTCTTATCCCATGACTGCAGAATCGCTTGTTGTGGTTCGGTTTTTGTTCCGTCCGCCTTTCTTTGATGTTGTAAATGTATTATCCTTCATCTATTCTGTAGTTATTTCGCTGCAGATTTTTTAAAATTTGATGTTATTGAAAATGTCTCCATTTATGGAGGACAAATAAAAAAAAAACAAGTAAGATGTGAGATAAAATTCAGAGAAAAATAAACGAAAGCCGTATACCATCATATGGTGTTTCGAGAAATGATCATTATTCAGATGGTTAGGTTCAAAAAGTACCTCAAATCAAAGAGTTTCGAAACCAGTATTTTACACTCCATCCGAAGGACTGGTTGCTGAGAGCATTTCACTCTAATAAAAAAAATCTGAGGCTAAAGGCATAGCTGATTCATAAGTCCCATCCGAAGGAAAGGTTAATAGAGAATTTCTATCCCAAATGGATTAATTTGTTAATACTAAGGTCACTCAAAAGGCTTTCATATCAGTCCCATCCGAAGGACATAATAACAAAGAATGTTTTAATCTCCAAAATAGGTCCTAAACCACCTGAATACGTAATATTAATAGCTGAAAAATAACCTTTGTTAATGTAGACGGTACAGAAGAGTTCATCAACGAGTATCGAACGGAGAGATGTTCAAATATCATAAATCCTAATACTAGTTGAAGATGAACGGATTGAATTCGCAGCGAGAACTGATGCAAATAGTGTTTAAGGAGAAACCAATAAAAAAAAAACATAATTGCTAGAAAACATTTATTTAATATTTACAATTAACATCTAATACAAAAATTATGATATAATTATATTATGTCGTCGGTGTAGACTGTAGCTTGTTTCTTATCCCATGACTGCAGAATCGCTTGTTGTGGTTCGGTTTTTGTTCCGTCCGGCTTTCTTTGATGTTGTAAATGTATTATCCTTCATCTATTCTGTAGTGATTTCGCTACAGATTTTTTAAAATTTGATGTTATTGAAAATGTCTCCATTTATGGAGGACAAATAAAAAAAAAACCCAGTAAGATGTGAGATAAAATTCAGAGAAAAATAAACGAAAGCCGTATACCATCATATGGTGTTTCGAGAAATGATCATTATTAAGATGGTTAGGTTCAAAAAGTACCTCAAATCAAAGAGTTTCGAAACCAGTATTTTACACCCCATCCGAAGGACTGGTTACTGAGAGCATTTCACTCTAAAAAAAAAAATCTAAGGCTAAAGGCATTGCTGATTCATAGAGTCCCATCCGAAGGAATGGTTAATAGAGAATTTCTATCCCCAATGGATTAATTTGTTAATACTAAGGTCACACAAAAGGCTTTTATATCAGTCCCATCCGAAGGACATAATAACAAAGAATGTTTTAATCTCCAAAATAAGTCCTAAACCACCTGAATACGTAATATTAATAGCTGAAAAATATCCTTTGTTAATGTAGACGGTACAGAAGAGTTCATCAACGAGTATCGATCGGAGAGATGTTCAGATATCATAGATCCTAATGCTAGTTGAAGATGAACGGATTGAATTCGCAGCGAGAACTGATGCAAATAGTGTTTAAGAAGAAACCAAAAAAAAAAACATAATTGCTAGAAAACATTTATTTAATATTTACAATTAACATCTAATAAAAAACTTATGATATAATTATATTATGTCGTCGGTGTAGACTGTAGCTTGTTTCTTATCCCATGACTGCAGAATCGCTTGTTGTGGTTCTGTTTTTGTTCCGTCCGCATTTCTTTGATGTTGTAAATGTATTATCCTTCATCTATTCTCTAGTTATTTCGCTACAGATTTTTTAAAATTTGATGTTATTGAAAATGTCTCCATTTATGGAGGACAAATAAAAAAAAACCCAGTAAGATGTGAGATAAAATTCAGAGAAAGATAAACGAAAGCAGTATACCATCATATGGTGTTTCGAGAAATGATCATTATTAAGATGGTTAGGTTCAACAAGTACCTCAAATCAAAGAGTTTCGAAACCAGTATTTACACCCCATCCGAAGGACTGGTTGCTGAGAGCATTTCACTCTAATAAAAAAAATCTGAGGCTAAAGGCATAGCTGATTCATAAGTCCCATCCGAAGGAATGGTTAATAGAGAATTTCTAACCCCAATTAATTAATTTATTAATACTAATGCCACTCAAAAGGCTTTCATATCAGTCCCATCCGAAGGACATTAATACTAAGGCCACTTTACGGGCTTACATTGAGTTGAAGATGAATGGATTAAATTCGCAACGAGAACTGATCGAAATTGTGCTTCTTAAATGAATACAAAATTTTTCTTTAATCTCTAAAAACTTTTTAGTGATATTCTATTTCTATGACGTTGGAATTTCTCCAGAGAATCTCATCTTAAACCCAAGAGACAATTTTGCTCGGTTTAGATACTGTATTGTACCAGACAAATAATAATGACATTAATTATAAACTAAAGAAATAAAGTTATCTGAAGTTTGCAATTAAGAATGTGTATATCGATTAATGAAAAAATACATTATTTGACACTCATGTCATCGCAGTTATTAATTTAAACCAAATAAAAGAGAGTTGTCTTGAATTGAATTCCATGTTATAAATTTAATATTTAATTAAATTGGAATAGAAATTAATATTTAATTTTGGTTTTAGATAAAGTACAGACAATAGTAGAAATTTAAGACAAAAAGCAGTTCATTTTAAATATTAATGATTAAGCACACAAACGCACACTTGAGGTTCGTAACTTTTCCTTGTTAATAACGAGTGGAATAGCAGAGTGAAATTTCCTCGACACATTTCAGTCACCGGAACTTGTTCCGAATTTCTTATGAAAAAACTTCGAAACCAATAACGGTATAAGCCTTATATAAATTTGATAGAAAAGTTTTCACAAGTTCTTACCTACTTTGGATTACCGAAAGTCAAAGACTTTTGGCTAATATACTGATTTCAGACTCCTATTGAAGTAGAGAAACTGATTTGGCATTCCAGAAAAACTTTTATATAAGTTATTTTTAGAACATCATAAAACTGTTTTTTATGACTTCTAAATCCCTAATCAATGACGAATATTAAAATTGCATAAAAAATGATATTTAAAGTATATAAATTAACATATAATTATCAATAATATTTTATAATATTAGCAATAGAGACAAATAATTACAAAACCGTTAAGCATAATTGTTACAAATAGCACACAATGATGATTAAGACAATAAAAAATAATTATATAAAGATCATTATTTATATTTTCTCAACAAAAATTTTTATATCTAATTGTCTATACTATATTTTTTTCACAAATTAGGGAATGATAAATCACACAGTGTTCTATTTGTCATATTTTCCTGTTTTCGGTCGTGCTGTGTTTTCTATGCAAAAGTCGAAGATCCTTTAAGTAACCAATTTGGGGTCCATTCATGTGACCATCGATATCAATCGTCCTCTTTAAATTTTCGAATATCTAATTCATCTCAATTTAAAATTTATTTATCTTAATTTTCGTGAAACTTTATTTTTCTGAAGGTGCTGGGTCAAATAATGCTCGCTGGCAGACTTTTATTTAACCTGTTAGTGGCCGGAGAAGCTCCTAAGAAAAGCAGCCAAAGATTCCCTCAACATTTGGGAAAGAAGAGTATTAAGAACAATAATATGGCCCTATTAAGGAAGGCGAGCAATTCAGAATGAGAAATAATCCAAAATTGTTGGAATTACTTAGTCACGGTCATTAGAAAGAGAAGGCTAGGCTGGTTAGGTCATATTGAACGCATAGATCAGAAGAGACTTCCTCGAAAAATGGTGTATGATAATCCGGGAGGAAGGAGAAAACGCGGGAGACCCCGATTGAGATGGATGGAGGACGTGGAAGGGGATCTGCGTAGGATGGGAGTGCAAAAATGGAGGAAGTTAGCTTCAGATAGAGCGGAGTGGAGCAAGTTGTTGGAGGAGGCCCAAGTCCTACAAAGACTGTAGCGCCAGACTGTGAGTGAGTGAGTGGCCGGCGAAGGATCATTAGGATCTGGGACCCTCTTGGGGCTCATCCAGTCTCTATAAAGTGGGTACTCAAAATAAGAGGGAAAATGTTGCGGTTGAGCGTGATCTAGGGCAAATCACCTCCCTGCAGAACCGTTGTCCATATAACAATAGATTCTCCACCATGTACTGAACCCCGGACCCGTTCATGGGTTGTAGTGGCTCAGGATTTTGTTTTTTTTAGATTTAAAAATGTCGTATAAGTAAAAGGTAATTCTTTCGATATATTTTTAAAATATCAAATTTGATATCACACATTCAGGAACTAACGCGCTATTATGCAGTTTATTAAGGTTAAAAAATATTAGGTTGAAAAGTTAATTGACCGCTATAGTTTACTGAAGTCAGTAGAAGTAGAGTAATAAAAAAATGTTATCCAAAAAATATCGGCTGTGAAGGGTGGTCTATAAGTTTCACAATGATAATACAATCATTGCGTATAGCCTTAAATTATTATTTAAATTGCCATTATAAGAAGTAACATGAAATTAATATATGTTAAATTGCGTAATGATAACATTCAACTTGTTTAGTGTTATTTTTAACATTAAAAATTTAATTTTAACTTTGCCTCTTTCAAGATAAATATGACCCTATAATTTGTCGGTACAAATAGGATTTGTAATAACATTAATTTTGCCAGGAGTCAGACCGCGGAAATAGAGTTTCAATCAAAACTAGATCAAGAGAAATTCTCAGTTTAAAAGTCAATAAGGGCAGAAATAGAGGCTTGAAGATGAATGGGAATATTGGAGCATTTATAAAACCAATCACCAAAAGGACTCTTCAAAGAAGCAAGATTAAAGTTCAAATCGGATTTAGATATCAATAAATGATCAGTCTACAGAACTATCTCTGAATTTTGAGTAACTAAACATATATGTGTGTGTGTGTGTGTGTGTGTGTTCAACACTTAATTTTCTCTAAATTTAAAACAGACTTACAATAATAAATGAAATAATACGAAACGACATGATTTTAACTAATTGTCGAAAATAAAGATATTAATACCAACAAAATAATTATAAAAAAATTAATAAAATAGTAATTAATAAAATTACTAATTAAAATAAATGAATGGGATAGCATGCAATAAAGCATTTACATGGTCTATTTCTTCTTTGGGAAAAATAAACAAAACACGTAGGCAACGAAATCGATTATTCAATACTACTTTAATTATGCAAATGATTGACCAGCTTGGATAGCATCTTTTGCTTGGGATGTCAAGAGATGTTGGAAAAGCAAGGGTTTAAATGAAGCCAGTAAAAAAGCATGGCGGATGAAAGGAGGGATTGAGTTCCACACAGTGGTGGAGCAGGCGAAGAAGGAGCGCTCGAATGCATTGGTTCTGTGGGAAGGAATGTATAGATTGGAAAAGCGGGATCTTGTTTTGCGGTGCTGGGCATATGATTTGAATTGGAGGAGACTGTAGAAATATGAAGGATGTTGCGAGTTAGTGGATTGGTATAGAAAAGTACTAAGGAAATATTTTCTACAAACGGGAGGGAAGAGCCACCTCAACTCACCATAGTAATGTGACACCCGGGATCGCCTAGAAGTACCAAGGACAAATCTTGGAGCGCTGTTCATTATTCGCTTTAAAAGGCCCTCAAGCATTTTCGAAAGGCTCCCTTATATCACACTGCAGTAGTCAAAGTGGGGGAAGATGAGGGATGATGCGAGAAGCTTACTGGTAGATTGTGTAAGGAGAGGCCGAGATCGATGGAATAATTTCAGGGAACTGATTGACCGTCAGGATATTTGGGTGATATGGGATTTCCAGGAATGGTTTTGGTCATAATTTTTTTGTTTTATTAATTACTAACAGCTGTTAGGCCTCGAACGGTGAAGATGCTTAAGTCATCTTCAAGTTTTTGAATAATTTAATTCATGTATTTCTTTAACAGACGCCCAAATGACAAAAAAAAAGGAGGAATAACAAAGATTCCATTTTGAAAACATTATTAAAAAAACCTAACCTACCAAAACCATATGGTAATTTAAATAATAACACCAATTCTGGAAATGTTGAATTAACAGCTGACGATTAAGATAGTATCTTAACCTATACAACAACCAGTGACTCAACCCACTACTCATAATTCTATGAATATACCTACACTAAGTAATGTTCCTATTAGCAACATGTTTGCCCCACTATCTGTCGAAATGGAAGAAGAACGCGTCGCACCATCAGTTATTAATTTACCACCGCCAATAAAAAAAAGGAATCAACAACTTTCAAAACCTTTGCACAGATTTATAAGCTCTTTGGAGAGAATAATTTTGAATGTTTTTCCAATAAAGAAGTGATCACATTAAAAACTAAAACCAGTGATGCATACAGAGCCTGCATAAAATGTTTAGAGTTTAAAAACTTTTCTTTTCACACATTTCAACCTAAAGAAGAAAAACCGTACCGGTTTGTCATCAGAAATCTTCATTATTCCACACCTCATGATACGATTAAATATGATCTTGAGAGAAAAGGATTTACTGCTCATGCCTTATCAATAATTTACTACTCGATAGGCCGAAAGAACCTCTCCCACTATTTTTTGTGGATATTGAGACAGCTCCAAACAATGCTGGAGTGTTCAAAATAACCCACTTAGCTTATACTAAAGTTAAAATTGAGGAACCAAATAAAAGAAGGGGCATTGTTCATTGTATGAGGTGCCAGGAATATGGACATACCAGACCATTCTGCCAAAACCAGCCAAGATGTGTGGAGTATGGCCTAGATCATTCTAGTGAGAGATTCGATGTGCGGCGAAGATCATCCAGCGAATTATAGATGATGCACAGTTCATCTCGAACTTCTAAGAAGAAGATTCCATGTCCAAAGACAGGTAACTTTACGTCGTGATTTAACGGATCCTCTGCCACCAGAGACGGACGGTGAACGGCTTACTAACCCAACTACTATCCCACAACAACCACAGGCAACATTTACTAACACGATATTTGAGTACAACACACCAAAACACACTACATCTCAATACACAACGCCCCAATATAGAACTCATTGAAATACAAAACCTCAAGTTATGAGTATAACACCTCATCCTTCAACAAAAAATTACCCACAATATCATTACCCTCCACATTCAAACGCAGTTCCTAAATACCCAATGCCTCATAAACAATCTAGTACTCATCATACAATCTAGACATCTCATCATACCTCAATTCATTCTTAAATAATTTTAAATCGATGATAAATTCATCGCTTGTAACTAAATTCATTCTTAATGCCAGTCCGTAATTCCACTTCAAACCAATCTCTAAAACTCCTTTGGAATTCAAATGGAACTCTACTACGAAGAAAAAACTTGACATATACTTACATGAACATGACATAGAAATAGCACTACTTACCGAAACCCATTTTTCCCATAATATAAAATATGTCCTATACCGTAATGACCATCCAAGCGGTGCTGCCCGTGGAGGTTTTGCAGTAATTGTGAAACGTTCATTGTATCCCTATCCTTTACAAATGACGGCCGTGCCCGAAATTCAATTAACAGCGATTTCAGTTGAAATTAATCACTGCAGTATTTCTAAAGCAAGCGCATATTTTCCCCAAGACAACGAGTTTCCCAGGAGATGTATAGCAACATATTCTCCACTTTAGGGCCCAAATTTTTATGCGGGGGGAGATTTTAACGCCAAACATCCCCGATTTGGCAACAAGATGCAAAATTCTAGAGAAAATGCTCTTTTTAATACGTGTTTAGACCATCGTTATGACTGCCTTCTTCCATCTGAGCCGACTTATTAGCCAACAGACATGAACCGATAACCAGAACTACTTGACTTCTAATCAAAGCACTCTACATGATCACATTACTGTTGATAACGATCTTTCATCTGACCATTCCCCAATTGTTTTATTTCTCTCAAGACAATTACTCACTACGAATCATATACCGACGCTAACTCCTGGACCAATAATGATTAGTGAATTTCATCTCGCAGGCCTGAGGCATTCAGACATAAACAATATTTACCACCCGACATAAGGTCCCTTATTATTGAAAAGCGACGTGCATTGAACCAATGGAAAAGATCTCGCTATCCTAGTAACAAACAACTACTAAACCAACTGTCTAATAGATTAAGAAAACGAGTACAGCAATACAAAAACGACATCTACAGCACACATCTGACTAACTTACAGACAAGTAATAAGACTATCTGACAACTCATGGGCCAGAAGTGATAAAGAAAAAGCAGACATATTTGCCTCTCATCTTACAGACGTATTTCAACCAAACGACGACCTACTTGACCTGCAGTACAGCTCTTCGTAATGTTTGGATCGATGGTCTTCTGTACAAAATATAATTAGTTCTACGGCAGGCAAATTATCTAATCATAAAATCCTATCTAGAGGACAGGTTCTTTATTGTTAATCAGGATGGTAAACATTTCGACTATTGCCGAATTAATGCAGGAGTACCGCAGGGCAGTATTCTAGGTCCAGTTCTGTACTCTATATACACCTACGACACCCCACAGACGCCAGAAACATTGCTTGGTGCATATAATAACTCCTTCGTTATAACCACTCGTGACATACACAATCAAGAAACACTATAAAAAAAAAAATCATGACTCACTTGCTGGACATCCAAACTTAATGGTACAATCATTACTGACAGACACATTACCACAGAATCCGACAAGGATACAAACGTCTCTAGAGCAGGGATCTACAACAGCACGATGAACCGCGCTAGGAGTACCTTCAATGGGAAGTTTCTCCATACACGCTTTCGCGAGAACCCTCAGGGGAGGTTAGCCAAATGAAGTTCGAAAATACAATATGTGCCAAATGGCATTTGTATGATTTCTCTAATAAATATTTTTATAATTATATTATTAATTACTGTCTTTAAACTTAATATTATATGTTTGTAACCGATTCATTAATGTTTTTAGTTTTAGGAATTATTGTATAAAAACCTTCTTGCTGTGCTTAAAATATTAACGTTATTTATTTTTATATTTGTTTAATTTTAGTATTATTTTTATTTTCATATTATTAAAATTTACTATACTACCGACCCGCCCCGGCTTTGCACGGGTAGTAAGACATATTATTCCTTCAAGTTTTGTCTATCTAGTGTATTTTATTATGTAGATATCATAAACATAAAAAGAAAACAAAATATTTCTTTAAGTACAAATTTATTTTCATGCGCCTTAAGTTTTTTGCGATAACCAATAAGATACTCATTTAAATTATATGGTATACAATATTCTAATAATGCCCATGAAATGCTTAATGTAACTAATGTATATAAGTTGGTAAGTATTAATTCTGTACTCCTCTAAATAGCTTTCCAAATTCGTCATTATACGTTATCAATTTTTTAGAAAATAAAATAGCTATAGTAAGCTGTCCTTAAAAGAGAGATATATCCTATCTCTGATTTTTTTGTAGATCTATAAAATAGAAACATACCGCCATGCATTGCTTTGTTATACGACAAAGGTAGTATCATTGATGAAACTACCCTGGAGGCTGTACTTTTTCCTGCACTTCCAACAATTACCGTTATATTCTAACCAGTTTACACAAAACCTAACTAATTAACTAAACCTTGACTAAGTATATTCCAGAACCATTATCGTGACTCACTCTATTTATTGGTGAAAACCGCATGAAAATCCGTGCAGTAGTTACTGAGTTTACCGCGAACAGACAGACACGTCAAAGGACTTTGTTTTATAATATGTATAGGTGGTTACAGATATGATTCTAATTTTACTGTTACATGTAAATTGTCTAAATGTCTATAAATTGATCTGTAAATATAAAATCATATGTAATGGCCTGTATTATATATATATATATTATTTTTTTTCCCCCCGCTCTTTCCCTACATGGTAACTCCATGGAACGTACATGGACCGTACATTAAATAAGCGTATATATATAAATATATATATATATATATATATATATATTTATTTTTTTTCCCCCGCTCTTTCCCTACATGGTAACTCCATGGAAGGACCGTACATTAAATAAGCGTATATATATATATATATATATATATATATATATATATATATATATATATATATATATATATATATATATCAAATACTTTCAGACACTTTAACACAGAGAGCAAACAAAAGGCACTGAAGTCCTAAAATATGTGAAACTATCTATTAATAACAATTCGAAAATATGGCCCTTATGGTTTTTTTAATATTCGACTCACAATATTACATTTCTAGTCAAATACATTCATGAGATCAGAAATTAAAATAAATTTATTACAGCAAACCATATATCTCACCTCGTCATAGAACATACGAATCATAGCATAAAACTACTAACTCGAAAATGGCTGTCCATGAATCCACATTCCTGAAGCCTGAGTGATAAAAAGAGGATACATCTAAGAAGAGCAGAAAAAGCTGGATTTCTCCAGTATATATTCCAGGCTCCCTGTTTTCCAGCTCCCACTTTGTTATTCGAGTAGGTAGGGGAAGGTTCTGTTATCAACACCTCGTAAATTTTACGACGGAGCTTCCTACAGAGCTGTGGAGAGCTTGGAATGGAACCGCATCAGGTCTACTTCGTTCATTGATTATATACCTCCATATCTGCCACCATCAGCACTATCTTTATTTACTTATTTTTCATAAATAACAATAATAACTAGCATAAATGTATAAAACTATCATCCTTCCAAATCTTCTCTACGGATGTGAAACTTGGCCGCTAACGCTTAAGGATGGGCAACGTCTTCAGGTATTCGTAAATAATATGTCACGTCTACGTAGTATTATAATATTTCCTCCAAAAAAGGATGAGACCAAATATTAGAGATTACATAACGCGGAAGTCCGAAGCATAAATCCAGTAAACATTTTTCAAGTCATAGGATCATGAAGATTAAGATGGACTTAGTAACGAACGAAATACTAAGATGTTAAGAAGTGCTGTGCCGACTAGGAAGAGTTAGAGGAGAAGACCGAAGCGTAGATGGGAGGGTTCCGTTAAGAGTGATCTGATGGATTTGAGTTTGTGCTGTGGTCCGTGGACAGATGTTTGCAACCCTTATTTGCGAGCCTTCGGGTTAGCTAAGCCTTATTAAATAACAATAAATGAATAATCAGAAATGTAGAAGAGCAAAAGTATTTCAACACCAACGCTTGGGTGAATGAAAAAACCAGTAAAGCTAAATAACCAACATGTTTTAACTTGGTATTAAAGGAACGAACGAAATCATTACTTCACGAAAGATGTTAAATAAAGGAATACACGAGATTCGAAGGTGAAGCAGGTTGGATCATTATGGTATCGCATATATAAATATTAAATTATAGAAGGATCCGTCACACTTAGAAAGTGATTTCTCAAATGCCGCAGCTTTATTGCACATTATAAAGATATTAAAGGATTTTCTAAGATTTCAGTAAAAGATGTTTCAAAATATATCTTCCATCCATAATAACTCGGTCAATACAGGAATTTATATCGTCATGGGAAAACTCACATCGACTAGGCGAAGAAGTTTAACAATTGGGCACACAATTGTAATTTCAATTTAAGTTCTATTGTTGTAGATTAAACTAGTGCTCACTCGTCCACATTCCTATCGAAGAGAATGTTTTCAGAATAAAGTATAAATAAAGTTAATTTAGACGAACACTTCAAAAAGTGGAATAGAATAAATGTTAGATATTAAGCGGAAAAAGAAATTAATAAAAAATCAAAACAAGATAATCGATAGCTCATCTAGATAATGGACAAAGAATAGATGTAGCTCACATTACATTCACAGATCAAAACATCAAGCTTAGAAAGCACCACTAAGACCTCAATACTTATACTAGTGTTAACATAGTTTCATCTTTTCTCTTCTTTATCAAACTAAAGGTTTCTTGATTAGAAGTTCCTATTTATGTTCTAACTATATAAATGAAATCATTATGAATGATCATTTGAGAAACTAGGAGTTAAGTGGACCATAGATTAAACATATTTTTTAATACAAACAAAAAAATTAATTAAACATAATAATGGTACTTAAACAGACAAATACAACAGACGAATTTCCACATCTCCGAGTAGTGGTTGGGATCCAAACAGATTGGCACACAAGGATTAGCCAAACTCTCGGTTGTGACCAGTAATGGCTTTGTTTGGCTTCAAAACCACCACCCGCCGCGACCTTCGCCCAACCGAAGGATAAAAAGTAAGCGGTTTCTCAACAGAGGCTCTGAGTAAAAGTTTGGATAAGAGAAACCACCGTCTACGCTTGACTAGTGACATTAGTCATCGCGTCGTGTACAGCTGTCATCCTGTTGATTCGTACAAACTATAATGGATAAATCAGTCTTGGGAATAAATATTTAGTACTCCTCTATCTTCTCTAAGATAAGAGTGAGAGTTAGAGATAGATAGATAGAGAGATAGATAGAGAGAGAGAGAGAGAGAGAGAGAGAGAGAGAGAGAGAGAGGGAGAGAGAGATAGATAGAGAGAGAGAGAGAGAGAGAGAGAGAGAGAGAGAGAGAGAGAACAAGAGAGAGAGAGAGAGAGAGAGAGAGAACGAGAAAGAGAGAGATGCATGCAGATAGAGAGAGCAATGTAACCCATATAGGTTGTGTTGGTATATAGCACTATTAATCCTTTTGATTTTGTTTCCGAAAATATCATTTCAGATAAATAAATATAAAATCCATCTTTTATCAATTTTTTTTTTGTCTCTTAAGAATAATAAGGTTACAACAAAATAATTGAAAAAAATAATCCCCAAAACATGAATAAAAAAAATCTTACAATTTATCAAACTACTATTATCAAGAAAAGTTTGAAGTTTCTTTTAGCTTTGTGATTTCTCTTAGTTAGCTCATATTTTGGGGGAAATTAATAAACAAACGAAACGATGATGAACAACATGAATTTATACTAAATTTAACAATTAAAAATTGTTGCCAGCATACCAAAATACATGAATGTCATACTTCAAACTATACCTTAACAATGTTTCAAAGAGTTCTAAGTTTCTTAGGTACAAACTTCAATTTTGGTTCCTCGTATTTTTTTTCCTTAAGTATACATTTAAAACGCAAAAGGATTAATTAAATTAATCTTTTTTCTCAGTTTTCCCATTTTTAAGCATTATGAATCTTTAATAAATTAAAAGAAAATTATTGAAATTTAAAAAAAAAGGGGAACACTACGGTAAAAATGAAACCTACACTTTGAATTTTTGCCAAATAAAACTTTTTTTTTAAATAACAGCGTCGATATTGTCACTGTAGAGCATGTGTTATGCAATCAATCAGCGATTTCCATTAACATGCAATGGAGTTTAAAGCCCGACAAGGTTTCACCTTGTCCATTTTTTCCACTATTGATAGCTTTAGAGTGCTTTGAGCTGTCTATTCTATAAGACTTACTCGTCAATATAACTCTTTTTAATTAAATAAATGATACATATGTTCAGACATATATATCATACATATATATGATGATATATATGTATATATGTATATATATATATATATATATATATATATATATATATATATATGTATATATATATATATATATATATATATATATATATATATATATATATAGGTTTCTACTTTTCTCGCTCTTATAGATTATATATACTTGAGACTATGTTGGTCTCATACTCATGCCCTAACAGTGAAAAAATGAGTTTATAGTGAATACATCAAATAGCACACTAATATAAATAATAAAAAAACACGTGTATGACGTTAATACAATTAGTACTTACAATTTTATAATGAATGTTTATTACAACATAAATCAGTTCTAATACCTTCCAATTGCATGTAGTGTAACATCAGAATATAGGAAAAATTCTTACAAACGTAGATTGTACCAATACAAATATAGTTGTAAATCGATAATAAGAAACAATTATAAATCAGATCAAACAGCTCTCACCACACATTTTTGAAAAACATAAAATTATATATAATTCCATTTGCATTCTAATAAAATTATAAAGTTTCATAAACCTAAAATAATACACCTTAGAGAAAAATAGTTTCAAATGGAATACAAAAGAAATGACAACTATAGAGAAGTATAAAAATCGTGCTGTTCACAAAAAATCGGATGTTCAAAGTCTAAGTTCCTGTTGTGCAAATTTAGTTACTTCTTAATTATAATAATAGAAACTAATAATCTATTTTTGCTTCTACAATCAAATAAACTGCTGATCGTAATAAACCAACAACGCTCATCACATTCTTTGCAATACTTACACTACATGCAAATATTGAAAGATGAACTGATTAATGTAGTAATAAACATTCTTCATCAAATTGTAAGTACCAGTTGTATATTATGTAACAATAACATCTTACACGTGTCAATTTATATTTACATTAATATAAGATGTATTCACTAATAGCCCATTTTTTCACTGTTAGGGCATGAATTTGAAACCAGCATAGCCTCGAAACGACCCCCAAAGAAGTTTAAAGGCTGAAACTGAAGAACCACAATTTATATGTATATATATAAACGTTAACTGGACTCGGATTAATTCTCGATATGGAATCAGAGGTGGGAGTGCAATATAGAGGCGCCAATACGACAGGAGAATAATCTCTAAATCAGGAAGGGCTATGAATAATGGTTAACTCATTGATCCTCCACAATTATATTACATAACCTCCACTCTAATATATTACATAGTCCATTTGATTTAATAATGTTTTGTACATCTACAAATGATATTTACGTAATGTTTAATATTGATTATAATCTTTAACATCACAAAGGAGGTCGAAGCTGATGCCATGGTAACAATATCACCTAATCGTGCTCAAAAACCTAAATGTTTTACAAAAATGAAATTAAGTAACAGAAAAGAATCGACTCTGGGTCAAGAGAACCTCCTAGTACACACTCCGCCTCAGTGGAGTGGACTCCCATAACTAGATAATGCAACAACTTCCTGACCGGTTGGCTTTAAAGAATAATCGTTAATTAAGCATTATATTACTATTATTTTAGGAAGAAAGCTATTCTTTAGATATTATATTTTAAAATTATATAAGCCAAAGAATCTGATATCGATGGTAGCCTTAACATAACTGAACTAAAAAACAGCAATTCAATTTCAAAATAGTAAGACATACTATATTGACACGTTAAAACGTGTTATTTGGGAATTTTACTGCCCTAATCGTGTTTTCCTATTTAAAAAAAGAGATTTTTCACATTTTTATACTTTACTTGAAAAAAGCTTTGTTTTCATAAAACATGTCTAGTTTTTTTATTTTCAGTTCACACTATTGACTATGAAATTCTTCGGCTGAGCGTGTTCAGACAGCTTCTAATGGGTGACCTAACCTCACGTTGCTGCCAACCATGGTACTGTATGGTTATAAATATGGTGGCAGGTTGCCTATGGGTCTATAACCCTGTTTCTTTTGGGCCTATCCGCCAAAGCCCATCCTTCCGATATGCTCTCGGGTTCTAAGACAGTGACAAATCAATCCAGATCCATGAGTTATGACTTCAAGGTTAGTGGGCACACAAGGACCTATGATGCGTTAATTACACTAAATAAATTAAAACGTACTAAATAAGTTAAAATTTAAAAAATGAAAGAGCATGACGTATTTTGAACAACAATCAAACTAATTTAATTAGGAAATAATAAATATACTTTCTTTATTTTTATATATACAATGCTTCTGTTCGTATGTATGTCAATGTACTCCTAAACCACCTATATTGATAAAATTGTTTGTCTGTTCAAATGCGCTCCAGAATGATTTAGGTTTTATTTATTATTTGTTGTGGTTAATTATCTCAATTTGTTTGATTTATGTAGGATCCGGCAAGTAGCGCAGAGATAGCGGTATCGAGATTTTATTTAGTAATAGCTTATAGTTATGAAACCATAGTTTTAGATTTATTGGTGAAAATCCGTCCACGTTTCTTTTAAGTTTATGTTTAAACAATTACACAAAGTATTTCTTTGTGTATTTTTTACAGAAAGATGCCAAGATTTAATTCATTCTTACTATAAATTAAAACAGGTTTATGTTTATGTCTGACAGATTTAAGCAATCGATATACTAATACGAAATTAATAGGTCAAGTTGTGTTAACTGGCGTCAGATATTTTAATGATTTTTGTTTACATCTAAATAGAACAAAATGGACCAAATAATTACAATATATTTTATTAAAAAATGTTATAATATTTGGATTTAAAACATCTGCCGGGTCAGCTAGTGTATAAATACTATTAATATAGAAAAGAGCAATTTAGTTAAACTCATAACAAAACAATACATTTAATTTATTTTATGGATATTACTAACAAACAGGTCAAATAGGGCATATCAGAATATGAGAGGTAAATTATATAATTTATACGATTATGCAATATACGATTTAAGTTAATGGTTTCACACGGGCCGGTATTAGGTTAGCGTGAAACCGAAGGGCGCCCAACACGTGTGAAAATGAATACGATTGTTTATGTAAATAGGACGAGTTTACTAAAGGGATTCTCTCCTCGCCGCTAAATATCATGGAAATAAATAAATGCCGTTTGTGTTTAGAAATCGTGTTTAGGTGACGCAGGCATTGTAGGATTAGCAGTGTGCAAATGTTTTTTATGTTTGATGTGTTACCGAACGCTATTTGTTGAGTTCGTTTTGAAACGAAGAGAATAAGACAACACCTGTATCGTTTGATAGCATGTCAGAATGGTTGGTGAAAGAGCCATTAACTTATTTATCTACACATACTTAATATGTTAACTAAAGTCCACCTGACTAAGTAAAAATAGGTAAAAAACGAAATATTACCTGGGCTTCAATTATTTATATAGATATTAATAATTATTTTTCCGAATATGAATGTGTATTCATTACCGATTCATGAATTCGATATGTATAAGGTAATAACACAGGTCTGCAAAAAAAAAACTTTAAAAAAAATTGTTTTGATTTAGTTAACAGATCTTTATGTTTTTTCCGCTGATTTAAAAAATGACATTGATTTTTTTTTCTATCACGTAAGGCTTGCCTACAAAATAAAGTTGAAGTTTTTGGAAAAAGTACAAAGAACGGAAATTTTATTATTTTAACATAAGGTAAAAACTACAACAACGATACCTAGCTAAAATGAGCATAAAAGTGATGAACGCGTTGTTAAGTTATTTTAAGTCTTTGTAAAAACGCTTTATTTTTCCATCAAATCTTCTTTTGGTACTTTTTTGGCTGTGCTCTTGTGAATTTTCCCTTTTTAACATCCAACAGTAGTCTGCCATCATGTTGACATTCCATCGACCCTGGTATCTGCGCTCCATTTCTTTTATATCTTGATAGAAACGTTCTCTTTGTCCTTCACTTACAGCCCCAAGATTTTCTGGAAAGTAGTCCAGATGAGAGTGAAGGAAATTAACTTTGACACTCATGTTGCAGCCCAATATTTTGTAGTTTTGTAACAATTCAGCAACCAAAGCTTTGTAGTTTGGGTCTTTTTTGTCTCAATGGGAGCCTGTTACAACAAGTTGAAATATACTCGAAACACTCTTCTTCTTTGGGTAATGCTTTCACAAACTGTTTCATTAGCCCCTGTTTGATATGAAGTGGTGGAAGTAACATCTACTTAGGATCCGCTGAACTTTGCTTTTCAATATTTTTAACTACAGGAATAAGAGCCTTTCTGATTGGCCACGTCTCCTTGACGTAGTGGTGTTTCCTGTCACAGCTATCCCTTTCACAGAACATGAAAACTTTGTGTAACCACTTTGTTGACCTAGTAACATGGAAATGACTTTCATATTCCCACAACTGGTCCATTTATGCTCAGAGTAGCCAAGTTTATTAAGATCAAACTCAAGATTTTCGTAGCATTCTTTCAAATGGACTGAGTGTCCAACAGGCACAGAAAAATATCAGTTACTATTGTGAAGAAGTACAGTTTTCAAACTCCTTTTTGATGAATCGATGAAAAAAATGTGTGACTTACCTAGGGGTGATGGAATTTTGTCACAATTTTTTCCGTAATCAGCACAAAAAATACTGTTAAACCGACTAGATAAATATACTACATTTTTTCATCGCAGATCTGTATAAGCAAAGGTGGAATAGAAACGTTGAAAGACGAAATTAAATTTTTAGTCATTTTTTTTTAAATACCCGTCAAAAAGTAAAAATAAAAAAGGATTATCTGAAAAGTCCAAAAAACTAACTTTGGTTATTCCTTAGTTAGTATAAAATCCTAGCAGAAATTGTCAGTGAACGGATTTTAAACACATAAGGGGGCGATTAACTACTGACTGAATTAATGAAGAGAAACCCTACTCTAGTAATAAAAAATCAATCTAAATAAGAATATTATAAAATGAAAGGTGATAGACTTGATATTTCCAAGTCAAATCCGACGATTTCCACTTCAATTGTCATAAGTGTGAGCTCTTTTTTTTTTCTAAATCTTTCTTTCTGTATTTCACCAGTTTTATATATTTTCAATCTTATTATACATTCTTTATGTAAGGTATAACATGAATATGATCCAAAACGTTCAGAAGTTATATATTATATCGTTAATGTTTAAATTATAACCATAATACGATAGCACGAGTAATGATTGATTGCTTAATATGAGTTAGAAAACCGACTCCAAAAAATCATCATATATATCTAATGGACGTGTATGTCTAAATAATTATAATAAGTCTTAATTATGATTATTATTTAATAATAATAATTACGAAGGCTCCGAAGGCTCGGTGCCGAAACAACCAATCTTTGCTTGCACAGTTCTGTCCACGGACCACTATCCAAGACCAGATCTGCCAGATAACACTTAACGCAATCCTCCCACCTACTCCTCGGTCTACCTCACATAGGCTTCCCAGACGGCACAGCGCCTATTAGATTTTTAGGAATTCGTTCTTTACTAAGCCCATTAACTTCACAAGCCCATCTAAATCATCACGAGGCGGTAGTGGTAACTTAAGTGGTAAGTGGTAACTTAAATTATATATAAATAATTATATAAACAGTCATTCTGTTTTAAAATCCGTCTAAAATATTAGTTTGCTGAGACGTAAAGCGTTTTAAGAATAATGGAAGGTATTATTAGAGTTTGATTAGACTTAGAGTCAAACTCGACTTTTTACATTCTTGTTAAATATTGTGGTACTTGTGTACATATCACACGGTGGGAGTGGGGGCAATGTTCTGCGCATGCCCGAGCGGTTACATTTTATAACAGTTACATTTCTACCAGTTACCTTGGATAACCTTTTAAAATATTTTTATTTGAATCTGAGATCGCCTCCCTTCGGATATTTTGAAGAGAAAAGATTTGCCGCCCGGCGGCAATGAAAATCTTTTCTCTTCAAAATATCCGAAGGGAGGCGATCTCAGATTCAAATAAAAATAGGAATGTAATAATATTGGAAATAAATAAATCGAAGTAATAACAATATAATTTATTATATAACATATTATAAAATAATGTGGTATATAATGTAAATAAATATAATAATGAGATCAATAAATACTGCAATAGATAAACGATTTAAAATTAAAATAATTATTTAGAAGTATAAGTATAATAAATAAATAATAAGTATATTTAATCATAAATAATAAGTGTAGGATGTAAACAAATATAATAATGACATTAATAAATAATGGAACATATATAAAATATTTAAAATTCAATAAATTATTTAAAAACATAACATTCAATCGCATTTGGGTGGAAAATGGGTTGCTATACAGTTCAACATGGATTAAAAACAGTCTCTATTTCCATTAACCTGATGTTGTTGCCATATAAATTGTGATAAATAAGAATTTATCTCCAAAACTTACGATTTCGAACGTATAATTTCATATGATGGGAGTTGCTACATTTCCTATTTTTCTGTAAAATGTTTTTTTCCTGACAAAAACGAATAACATCTTCCTCAGTTCTTGGCAAATCCCAAATAAGCATTGTGCTGTAACTAAAGAACACTAAACAACAAAATATCGACATTATTTTGTATTATTAACAAAGAACAACTGAAACACAACAACGCTCGAACAGAGTAGTAAACAAACAATGATGGCCTTCCAAAATGTAAGGTTATCCAAGGTAACTGGTAGAAATGTAACTGTTATAAAATGTAACCGCTCGGCCATTGCCCCCACTCCCACCGTGTGATATGTACACAAGTACCAATATTGTTTAAGGTATAACGTGAATATGTTCCAATACATTCAGAACTTCAATTTTACATCGTTGATGTTTATATTATAGTCATCAGTATGTCTCAGTGATATGTCTATTTTCAGAAATCCCATTTCACGGACAAATGTTTGATTGAAATGTTTTGATTACATAACAACTTCATCACTTCTGATGGAAACATCTAATTTAATTATACGGTTTAAATGTAAAGAAGATGCAGGATTTATGGAATAAAAATGGCTTTTGCATGGTGAGCTAAGAGGAGAAGAAAATAACAAAAGGAAGGAGAAGTGCAAACAAATTAGAAGGAAGTGCCCTATTGTGAGCTGGGGCGGGGTTAGGCCTGTTTGAGCAATAGTGCAAATATTTGTTGGGGAAGTAGGGATAGCTTGGTGGTGGTGCTGAGTGTACGGTGAGTGTACCTCCCGACTCTCCCACTCAGCGAGCTCTATTCAGTCTTGTCTACCACCGTTCGTATGTACACGAAAAATAAAAGCTATGTGCTTCAATATCTCCGCTAAATGTTTTAAAAGCAAAGAATAATGCAGAAAATAGTCGAGAGGCAATCTTCCTTGTGAGTTCCCTCTTAACAGGAGAGGTATGTTCGGTTACGTCTAGGGGCAGTCACCCTTCAAATATCACGAGTAATTGAAAATATGCAACAGCACATGCTTTTACGGAATTCGACATGGCAAGGAAAAATGATTTTACGACTGGCAATCTGAAACGTGCCTGGATTGAGGGGGAAGAGCTCCTGGCGATAGCTGAAATTAAAAGAAGAGGAAAAGAAGAATAAAGAATTAGTGATAATATTCTTCTCTATTCAGGCTTCGCTGGAAACAAAACATATAAATTCCTCTCCGCACTGCATAGGCAGGTTCAAGAGGACAGAATATAATGATAATACGCCGACGTTTCGGCCTAACTTTTAAGACATCATCAGAGTTTAGAAAAAACCCCGAAAAAACACCAAAAGTGAAGTAGAAAATACTATAAAGCAGTAAAGTAAGCACAATAGATAAGAATAATTATTTTCATATGAATCTTGATTTCAACTCTTTCATATGTCGATAGAACTGATTTATTAATTTATTAATATTTTATCCTCCACCACCGCTCAAGGTTGAGCTATTTAATATTAATTAATTATTTAATACAAAGGCTATTTAATAATGTTGAAGCTAGTCCACTATTGAATATAATCCCCATCCAGTGAAAACTTTTTCATGTCGAAATGGGAGAATTAATCATTCTCCTGATAATCAAGTCGCAGTCTAGGCCTTTTAATCAGTCTGTTAATCACGAGGAGTCGTTTCGGTCTTCATTTAGTTTAATGATTATGGAATTCTCCAACCCGACATTTAATTCTGGTATTTGTTACCTCATTGCGTCAAGGACAAAGAATTCTTCAATAAAATATAATAAGGTGTTAAATGCAGACGGTGAAGAGTTATAACAGCACTTCACCTCAAGTAATATAATGGAATCGGTATATCATTTTTTAATGCAATTAGATATAGAACTATGCATTGTTTTATTTTATATGCAATGCATTAAACGACTAACAACTAGAGTTATTTTCATCTCCTTATATTTCTCCAATGATATATATATATATATATATATATCCCAGATTTTTCCGTTTCATTTCAAACCAATTTTAATTTACCATATTCAACCCAAGTAAATAAAATTACCATATTGAAGATACTGTGTTCCAGTTAAAAAAATGTATTAAAGAAAACAGTGTTTCTTCTAGTCGCATTCATACTTTCACAGACTTATTTATAAGTTTACTGATATACCCTCCAATTATGATTAAAATATTCAAATAACTGTATAACTATATTATTTATTATATATTTAAACTGTATGAATTCTATTTGACTTTTAACTATCAATTGTTTCTCTCCATATATAATCATTATTATCTTATTTAAATATTATTTTTATATATTTTACTGTGTTTTTTTTCTAAATATTGTCATTGGAGGTAATTCGATTTTTTTTAACTCTATCTCATTTGTTTGTTCATTTAACGTCACTTTATGCTGCTATGGCTAAGCGGACGATGCTATATTTGGAGCTCTAAACTTTGGCTCTCCAGGTTTAATTAGGATAGGTATTTTTAACGTGCACCTGAAATTGTACAGGCTCGGGACCCCCGTTTAACGCCCCTTCCGAAGGACGGCATAACCAAGGATTTTTTTACTCCCTTTAAAAAATCCTAGGACCACCTGCCGGGCTGTGAACCCGCGATCTTCCTCATTTGTTAATTTTCTTGCAATAATTAATTAAATTTTATTCTATTTGAATCTAAGACATAATAGGTTACATATTATTTCTTGTCTTACTATTCGAAAGGGACTTGTCCAAGAATAAATAAAGACTTTTTTTATTATTACTAATAATCAAAAACAAACAATTGCTCTCAAGCTCCCTAAGACTTATTGTTATTGTAAGACTAATTATATTGTTAGATTGACCCGGTATAACCTACATCGGTCCGTGGAGTCGATTTGAAGACTGGCTCACTATTCCTTGCCCGTAACCTATCGTTGACAATACCCAACAAGCCAGTAATTAGTGTGCCCTACTCGTCACGACAAGAAGCAGATCCCTTCACTCAGGATTGTGTCTAACAAGTTTTTCCTACCTCATTGTTCTCACTAATCGAAGCTGGTCCCTTTACAAATGCCCTTCAGCAAAACCTGCCCTCCGCACTCGTACGTTTTTTGCAATGCGACGTACGAAACTAATCCTTCGAGAATTTCACAGCACCCTTTTTTGAGAGAGAGTAGGGTTAAAACCCTAACAAAAGAACATTAATTAGTTATCCTTTTTACACTAAAACCTTTCGTATGATTTATTGTCTAATATTTTCTTCGTTCCGGACTTCTTACACAGGTCTCCGATAAATTCAGAGAAAGCAATTACTTCGTCATATGCAGATAGGCTAACATAAACAAGAACAATATTATTAATTATTAATTGTTATTTCTAACTCAAATAAACTATTCAGGTAAATTAAAGACGTTCATTTGGTATCTGTTCCGCAGGTTGTCGCTTCGATTAACAGCAAGTTTTAATGGTTGATTCGTTGTTGTTTTTTTATATTTTCCAAAAATAAAATTTATTGCGAGCTTTAGTATGGAAAAGAGAGTGTAATGATTAGATTTCGGTAATGATTTCAATAAGAAATAAAAGTTTCAACATTTCGAAATATAGGTGATACATATTCTTTTAAGTTTCCAATATTTATACAAAAGTCTTCAATGGTTTCTACTTGTTTCGACCGTGTCACTAAATTCCTTGCCAACGTTTCGCTAGACATGCTGGCGGCTTCCTCAGGGCTTGAATTGAGACTGCAGTCATATCAGTCTCAATTCAAGCCCTGAGGAAGCCAGCTGTCATGCCTGGCGAAACGTTGGCGAGGAATTTAGCGACACGTTCGAAACCAGGAGAAACTTTTGAATAGATGATATATGTTTGTTGATATTGTTGATTACAGAAGTATACACATTTCCCATAATTACATTATCTTTTCCACACTAAAGCTCATGACATGTTGTATTTATTTTTTGGAAAATATTAAAACGGAAACGAATGGAATATTAAAACTTGTGACTTAGCTCGAAGCGACAAATTGCGGAACAATTACCGTTCATTGCTGTGTTGTTTTTTGAAAGCAGCTAACGGTTCTCTACTAATCTGATTTTTTATGTTAAAGCTGAGACATTTCTAGCTATTTCTTAAAGACCGAATAATCTAGGCACTCAAATAAGGTGGTATGAATGGCTGTTCTATAAATTCCGAACCCGACGATTAAAAAACAAATAAAGTAATAGTACTTCCAGATAGGGAAAATAATCGAAAATTAACAATTGTTTATCAGGCCCAGAAGAAGGCTGATATAGGGAGTCCAGGAGGAGACGGCTGGCCGAGGTCTTCAGGATGAGGACTCGTTGGATTGAGAGGCATTGGGAAGTCGAAGCAAAGCATGTTGAAATGCCTATAAATTAAAAATAAAACTAAGCTATTCTTAATATTATGTTTTAAAATTATACAAGCCATTAAATCTGACATCAATGGAAGCCTTAACAGAACCGAACTAAAAAACAGTAATTGAATTTAAAAATAAAATAGTAAAATAAACTATATCGGCACATTAAAAATGCTTATTTTGTTATCATATTATTTTACAATTATTGGGTTATTTGCTTCGTTCTTTATCGGATTAGAACATGTCCTGTTTGAAAAGATAATGCAAGCTAATTCGAAACACTGTGGGCAAGGCGAGGATGGGAAGATGAATCCTGGATTTGCTTAGAAGTGTTATAATTATTCTCACGCTGTTACTGCGGGTAGCAACAGGATAGGTTGCACTAAAGATAAACACAAGTTGTTGGGCTAACTCGAGAATACATTGCGCAAATAGTCATCTCTATTCCTTGGCATTATTCTGATTCAGATTCGAAACAAAAACAATATGCCTTCCCTTCGGGAGGAGTTTGTTCCAGTCCGAATTGTATTCATTAATTCCGTTTGCCTCTTCCTTTTCCTCCTTCAGAAAGTTCTCCGTTACCAATCCCTCCTCCTTAACGAGTTGCCAAAACATTTACTTAATTAACAATAACTTGAGACTTGTAGGGTCAAAGCAAACTCTTATTTTTTTTCTCTTTTTCGTGAATTTTTTTTTCTTTTCTCTCTGTTCCGCCTTCTCTGTTTCCCCAAGTTTCAACTTGTCTAATTTATGATCCATCATTCAGAAATAAAAGAGAAAAAACAAAAGATATTTCGAACCCTGATATTTCTTTCATTATAAGAACTACACCGACAAAAAGCTTTTTTCAAACTCAAGATTTATAATAACCACCAGCACCCCTAAAATGGAAGAAATAATAATATCTCTTAGGTACTAGCACTCGTTAAAAATCCCAATCCTAATTATACCTTGGTTAGGCAAAATTTTGAGCTCCCAATGTTGTATCGTCCGATTAGCCATAGCAGCATAAAGGCGACGTAAATTGAAAAAGAACAACCTAACTGCTAAAGAAGAACCACATAAAATATCAAGGATTATAGTAGAGAAATACAGACTAGGTGGATCGAAAAAAATATATTTTGCCATCTTTATTTAAGATACAGTTGTGATAGAACAAATCATGTAAAAATGTAATAGAAAAGAAATAAAAAAATCATGGTAAAAATAACGCTTAATTTCATTACGATCTTATCAATACTTCAAGAAATATCTTACAACTTGAACTTTCAACATATATTCAAGAAGTATATACAGGTTTCCTTAGGTCAAGTATTGGGGTTTCCCTCAGATTATCCAGTCCATTTCTAGATATGATTAAAATTCTATCCGGTCAATCCTCAATTAAGAACCAGATCTTCAATCAAATGATGATCCCAGGGATACAGTAAACAATAATTAAATTTAATTTGATACCTCATTACCAAGAAATACGGTAGTATTTTAAACTAGAGTCAATTACCCGTAAACCAACTTCTTGCATTTTAAGTAACAGCTAACCGGCAATATTTTAAATAAATTTACTATTCAATGATAAAAAATACCACTTTTTCAGCTTGGTAACCCAAAATATCGACATTAGAGGTAATTCTTGTGGAAGTATATTTAATTATGCATTAAAAAACTGATCGATTTTTAAAATACTTACAGCTATCCTTTGATATGAATCTAAGAATAAAGATATAAAAATCATAATGGAAGGGTTGCAAGTTAGGGGGACTCACTTTTTTATTTTCTAAATATTTAGACACATGTTACTCATTGATTTAAAAAAAATTAATTTATTCATTGAAATTTACAACTCTATTAAAACAATACAACAAGCATATGACATGAATGGTACATAATCACATGTATAAAAACAAGCAGAGAAACTACCCAGTGGTAGTACTCAATTATAAAATTCAACTAAGGTCACGAGGCCATCTTCTTTTTAGACGCCTCGGAGGATTATCAGGAATTGAAGAGGTTGCTATGTTTGATACGAGTGGAATTATCCTCTGTCATGTATAGGTCGCTCCTGCCATGATTCTATTTGGGAGTATATCTTTTTTTAAAAATAATTTATCCCATAAAATTGACAACTGTATTATACTAATACAACAAGTAAATATATTGGTACATGTTAGCATGGTAGACAATTAGAGAAAGTTCCCAGTGGTAGTACTCAAATAACAAGTTCAACTTAGAAGGTCATGAGGTCATCTTCTTTTCAGACGCCTCGGAGGATTATCAGAAGTTGAGGTGGTTGCTAGATTTGAAACTAGCGGGCTTGAGTGGAAATAAAGTTTGTCATGAAAAGATTGATATCAAGGGAGCGGAGTGGCACCGTGGTCACTGAATTGTCATGCTAAAAATTCAGGTTCAAATCCCGCTGCTGGCAAGACTTTTATTTAGACTGTCAGCAGTCCAAGATAGATCATATGGAATCAAGGACCCTCCTTGGGCTCACCCAGGCTCTTTAAAATGTTGTAAAAATAGGGTACCCAAAATAAGGGGGGAAACCAGGGGGTTGACCGTGATCTAGGACAAATCAACTCCCTGCAGATCCGTTGTCCAAGAAACAGTACAGTCTCTACCATGTAGTGGACCCATGTTACATATAATGTTACAGGTTTCTTTATATTGATATCGGATTCGGGCCATATGAACATTAAGGTCATCATGGATTACTTTGTTCGTAACAAAGTAAGAAGCATTGAGGATTTTACAAAGGATTGAATACGAGAGGAATTCGATGGTTTAATGGAGCCCCAAACCTCTACTCGGTCTAGATGAGTCTAATGATTGTCATGCATACGAGTCTTTTGTTATTAATTGGGGTCTTAGGAGCGTTACTCTAGTAAATGTTGAAGCAGCCTGAAACGGCAAAATAGAAAATAGAAACAAAACAAAATAGAACATCAAAGATGAATAGGGTGGTATGCAGTTTTCTCTTAGGACCAACAGTTTTTCAGATATACCCAAAAATTTGGTCCGAAAATCTTGATTAATTTACCTGCAATATTTACATAGCTTAAAGAAAACATTTTGAGTGGCAGGAATTATCAGGCGAAGGAGGGGTAAAAGGTGAAGGCTGCTTTGTCAAGTACAAAAAGAAGCCCCAATAGGGCTTAACGATCCTTGATCCCCCAGATATCAACGACCCTGGCAAAGTTATCTTTGGAGGTACACGACCCACCGCTACCACACGGGTGATTGTTAATAATGTATAATTGCAAATAGGACATTTCAATAATTACATTTATAACAACAATAAAGTATATTTTTTTATTTTTGTTCATCTCAGTTATTCTAAAAGGACCTGGTCCCAGAATAAAATTATTTTTCTATTCTATTCTAAATAAATCTTTTCTTTTTTTTCGAGGAATTACTTTTATTAATAGTCAATTCAATATTGCTTTATATCTCAGAAACAATTGTTTCTACTTAAAAACACATTGAATAATTGACCTTTTATACACACATGTATATATGTATATATATGACTTAAGAGCTTCGGCACGCAAAACATGAAAAAAAGAATAAATTAGGAGAGAAATAACCCAATTGAAGGCTGGTTAAACACTGACCTTATTTAGATTCAAATCCTCTATTTATGCTATTTACAATCACTGTTTGGGAAAAGTGGGTATACTGGTGTACATCCCATCTTGACTTATATATATATATATATATATATGTAATTCTCTATTCTATATATAAAGAGTAATCACAGTTTAAACATCCCAATGTCTGAAAATTTATTAAACAAAACAAAAAGTCAGTAACAAATAACAGAAATTAATACAAAAATGAAATTAGAAAAAAATAATAATACCTGAATAAACTGATACACATACAGTGATAGAGTCAAATATCTAGGTTTAATCCTTATGTATAGGTTTAACAGTTAATCCTAGAAATTTGGCTCCATTATAAGCCCTGAAGAAGACCTGCAGTGTGGGCCGAAACGTTGGCTTTCCAAGAAGCAGTCCTCCCTACTTAAGAGAATTGTTTTACCTCTACCCGTACCAATTTCTACCTTTTAAAAAAACCCATTTCATTATTCTCAAGAAAATACTTCCAGTTTAAATTTAGGTGTTGGCAATAGCTTTAAAGATACAATCTAATAAAAACTGGAAAAGATCTCTAATGAAGCAATTCCTCTCGAACTCACACACTAGGATTTTTATGCCTTATAACGAGGAACAAATGTACTAATTATACTAATTTTGTAACTTCTTTTTGTTTTTGTAACTCCTCTCTTTCTCTCTCTCACACAGACACACACACACAAACTATCTCCCTGCTTCACTCAATTAGTCTTCTTTAACTGGGTTAATCTGATATAACGGGGGTATAAATTTTACGACTATATCCAGTCTTGAACCTTGATGACTAACATTTACGAGCCCAGAGCCTCTTACTTCAAGATGTTTATAGCTTTCCTCCATGCAAATAGATTAAGCGAAAGGTGATACAGAATACAAATTTCCATTGTTTATTAAAACAGCCTTTAGACGGCATTTACATTGATAACAAAAGCTATCTATAAATGTAGATGAATGTTCAGATTCTATTTATTATTTGGAGTAGCTGGTTAGTTCATAACAAGACAGTTACACATTATAAGAGACTTCATTTAAACTGGCTAGAGTAATACAAAAGACAATCACGTCCATTGACTATCTAAAGATGTTAATAATGAATATATGCTTATGAAAAATTATTTAAAATAATCAATATTACTACACATGTGCTAATTGCTGTATAATAATGATATGCGGATTATATAGCCAAACTAATATACCTCCATCTTATAGCCATGTTTGTGTACTGATCTAATTGACACGTCACATATACACACATGTCAGATGTCACTGCTTGAAATGTTTGCATAAGCTATGTCTCTATTTACTCAAGTTTGGATTTAGCATAAACAACATATCTTTAATTTTGATAAAATTGAAATTTATTCTTTGAACAATAAATATACATTACCGTCAAAAAATTGCTACGGAATAATTATTTTTTTTTAATTTTATTGATAAAAAGTCGTATTTAAAAAAAATTAATTACATCCTAATTACAGCCAAAGTATAACTAATTGAAAAAGTGATATTCTTTGATATCAGGATATAAAATTTATAATTTTATTCAAAACTCAAATAATGCACTCGTATGCCAGGGTTTATAGCATATACATATATATACGCGACAGGTTTTTATAAGTACAAGCTAGTTCAGCCTAGGATATACGAGATGAAAAATATTTGAATAGTCCATATTTCAACAATGAACATTTTTCTTGTTTAAAAATAAATAACAGGTAGGATTCAAGTGTTCTCTGTTGTTTTAACCTCGAATCGAATGCTTCAGATATTAGCCCGGCTATTTTCATATGACAACTGATTTCAGAATTATTATGAATATATTAATATTAATTATCAGTTCAAATAGAATAAAATGAACAATAATTTTACATTTTTAACCATATATTTTTTTTTACGAATATGATTGTTTATAGAATTTTTATGATCTACGATATTCGTGAAAATCATAATTTTTTATATTATTTATTAAATTTTTATTAAAAAATTTAGACAAAGATCGCTATAATGTCGAAAACATATTTAAATTAAAAAAAAATTGCAGAATTAAGAGTTTTAAAACACTTAGATCTGAAAATTTTGTTATATTTTTTAGTTCCAAATATTTTCAAAATATAAGTTTTTCAACATCAACTCCACAATTTTTTTCGGAATATTTCCAAGAATGGTGTTTTCTTTCTATGTTTGCATGTGTGTTATGTCACATTAAAAATTAAATGAACGCCGTTGAAAAAAATTTATGAATGGGCGTGGATGGTAGGAATTTAGCATTGATAGTTTCATGGATCCTCAATCGTTCTATGGACATGTTTGTATGAAAAATGAATATTTCAAAGGATATGTTTAAATCTTGGTACAAATTGCATCTTTAACTTGAATATTTAGGGAGATACGCTATTAAAAGAATAGTATGTCGTAATAAAATGATTTGTGATCCGTGTGTATATGTTTATATATGTTATGTATAGGAGTAGTGTTCTTATATTTCTGTTCTGCACTGGTATTTTGTTAGTACAGTTCCTCTGCTTTATAGCAGTAACAGTTTTCACAAGCACCCTTTATATAGAAGGGGAAGTTTCACATAATGCTCATAAGACTCTTTGTTAGACAACATGCTTCGTTGTATGCTTCTAAATAATAACTCCTCAAGGACGGGATAAAGTTATCTTTTGAAAGTCAATTAACCTGAATCTCAACTAATTATTCGCCCGGTTCACTCGCAGAATTAGCATGTGAAACTCGGGTTATCCTTTGAAGTCTCAACCCGGGCTATCCTACTTCAGCAAAATCAGACAACAAGGTAAAGGACGAGTACCTCGCGGTTACTGATACAATCAATACCCTACCTATTAATAGCGAGAAGACTATAGAATACAAAAATTATTTTTATTTTAAAAAATTGGAACATATCAGTCCCCTTCACATAGGTAGTAGAGCATATTATGGCAACATGTTTTGTCTGCCGGAGGATCGCATCAATTTGATGCGTCGAATACGTGGATTAGATTTGAATCCACTATGTAGATATAATAAATATAAAAACAAAATAAAATATTTCTTTATATACGAAATTATTTTCACACACGTTAATTTTTTGCAATAAATCCAAAGATACTCATTTAAATTGTATGGTGTAAAATATTATAATAGTGCGCATGAAATGCTTAAGGTAACTAAAGTATTTAAGTTTAAAAGGATTAATACTGTATCCGTATAAATATTTATCCAAATACCTCATTGTACGTAACCATTTTTTTATAAATATAGTAAGCTATCCTTAAAAAATAGAAATATGCTATAGCGGACTTTGGTGTAGATCTATAAAAGAGGAATAGTCCACCGTGCATTGTATTGTTATGTCTCAAAGGGATTAGACAGCGTCTTCGATGAAACGTCCCAGGCGGCTTGACTTTTTCCAATATTTCCAACAATTTCATAATATATTACAAATTATATGCTTAATTATTTACAAAACCTTGATAAATTATACACCTAAACCTTCCTCGTGAATCACTATATTTATATTGGTGAAAACAGCATGATAATTCGTGCAGTAGTTTTTCGCAAACAGGCAGACTACATATGTATAGAAGAGGGGAGCGGAAAGGTAGAGTAGCAGAGCTCTGAGTTGCAATGCCAAAGGACCTCGGTTCATATTCGGCTGCTGACGACACTTTTATTTAATCTTTTAGGAGCCGGAGATGGATCCTATGGGATCTAGAGCCCTCCTGGGACTCACCCAGCCGCTATAAAGTGGGTACCAAAAATAAAGGGGGAAATCTGGCGGTTGAGCGTGATCTAGTACGAATCACCACCCTTCACAGCCGTGGACAGAAACAGAACTGTTTCTACCATTTACTGAACCCCAGCGCCTTTCAAGGGTTGAAGTGGTACAGCATTTCTTCGTAGAAAGCAGTTTATTACGAATCAACGAATAACTAGAATAACTTAAAAAGCAAAACCATTAAACGTTTTAGTGTTGAGGCTGACATTCGACAAGAAATGTTATCGGGTCATTTTCTAGAACAATATTTCCCAGGATTATCCCTGCAAAGAGAAGACTATTTGGGCACTTCATGAATAGTAAAGTGTCCCGTGTTACAGAGATCCGCCTATATAAGACACCAGTTGCTACTCAAGTATGCTGCAGAATCCTGAACAATAACCAGCGACTGGCACTGGAAATAATTTAGAGACGAATCTCAAAGAGTGTACTGCAGTTATTAGTATAAACTATGATGAATAACATCCCCCAACACAAATAAACCCAAATTAAAAATACTTGTATAACGTCTATATGTAAAACCTACTAAACAAATGAAAAATATTTTAAATGAATTAAATAATTTTCTTATTAAGAACATCGATCTGTCGTAAAAATCTTGTTTTATGAAAACACGCGGGAGGATCAAATATTACAGTACAAAACTAAATAACATACAAAAATGCCACATTTTTTGAGTCAGACTATAGAAGAGAACATAATCTATAGGATGGAATTAGTTGGGGGTGCAGTCATGATTAACACCAAATAAGTGAAACTTATTTTTTATTAGTGCCGACGTTTCGAACTACGCTGTAGGTCATCTTCAGGGCTAAGAGAAAAATAACATTTGATTCGTACACATTTAATATGTATATCTTCCTTTCATCCTTCTCCATTTCCATTCTTCACATCCATTTCTCCCTTCATCTCATGGCATCCACCATGTGCTGTAATAGAGCATCATAACTTTTATAATTGTTCTTCATTTTCAAACTAGAATTTTTTATCTTTACTTTCTATATATTGCTTCCATATTTATTCTTTATCATCATATTATGTATTAATATAACTTCATATAATTATATACATTTATATAACATCCCATAGTTATATTCTCAAACATTTACATCACTACCTTTAATTTAACAAGATTCCAATAAATTTCTTCTGTATTTATACATTAACAGTATGTTTTGTATTAATTGTCATACATATTTACTTATATAACACTCTAGTAGTAAATCATCATACTTTTGAACCTCACCATTTTAAATTTATACTTTTTCATTTTGTATCTTACTGTTTACCTTCTTATTTTTCTTTCTCTTTGTATTTCTTTGCATTATCACCCTTCTGTGCATTTATTCTGTAATTTTTTTATTCATATATGTCCTTAATAGTATATCCATCTCTATTTTATTACTTTTCTATAACTCTATATGTTATTATATTCTTTCTTGGTACTGTAATATTTTTTGTAGTTATTTTTGTTTTGTTTGTTTTTCGCTCATAGCCCTGAAGATGACCTAAAACGTAAGCCGAAACGTCGGCACTAACAAAAATAAGTTTCACTTATTTGGTGTTAATTATGACTGCACCCTCCCTAACTAATTCCATCCTTCATCAGATCTTCCAGTCAACTATATTCTTCTCTAACATAATCTATTTTAATATGTGTTATCATGTATCATAATATAATGTACTTTTATATTTTTTTAAATATAAAATTATAATTATGATTGAATAAAAATAAGAATATTAATATTATAAAGAGTATAAATAAATAGAGTTTAAAAACTTTTTATACTGGAACAATGGTTAAGTATGTATATATACATACATAGTAAGAATGTAAATATGTAGTTCTAAAGTATATTTATCAAATAGTCATTTTTGAGCTATGCCTTCACATCAATTGTATTGGTTGAAGATTTTTAATTCACGAAATACACGCCTGATATTCCATTTCCAAAATGTTTTTAATAAAGTCATATTTTGAGTTGCACCATTTTTCAGCATTAAGTATTGAGGGAATAATGACAAAAGTTAAAATCAACTTTCAATCATTCAAGAATTTTCTAGTAGTTCATAAAAGAATTCCAGCACAATAAAATAGGAATACCCAAATTTTAATTTTTTTTTAACTCACATGGATCTTTCAAATAGCTCTAACGAAAAATTTGTTTTTTCTTTGTTTTATGGCCCATTTGTTTTGAATGATCGGTATGCACTTAATGTTAGTATGCTCATACCCCAGATTTACCTCATGTTGTATATACATTAAATAGTGTCATGTAGAGAGCCAATATAAGGTAATGAAAGGAAAGCCTAGGGGAATTGTTCAATTTCTCAATTATTCATGATGATGGGATTGGGGACCCATTGCACTTCAAGACACGTTGATGGTGAGACCATCATCAATTATTAATCGTGTGGTGATGTTTCATCCTATATGCTACTCATTACAACATTTGTCTGGCTGCCCCAGACACACGTTCCTGGTCGCCCTCTGATAATAAACCAATTGGCTATTGGTGTCAGTAAGTTAGGACCGACTGCGTACAACTGGACTAACCATCTCACATTAGGGACGCATCTACACTGTCAACTCGTTCGAGGTCGATTGATTTAGGGTAACTGGGTCGCCAGGTGATTAGGCTTCATTGGAAAATATTATCCATTGTCATCGATAGGTCGCCCTGTCTTGATTGTATTTGGGAGTATTCCGTTGTTGGTATACTTCATAAACCAAAATTTAAAAATAAACAAAAACTTTACCACTACAGCCTTTTAAGGGTCAGAGGTTCATTACATGGTAAATACTGTAGTGTTTCTTGGACAACGATTGTGCAGGGATGTGACGTAATCCTATATCACGCTCAATTGCCAGATTCCCCCTTATTTTGGGTACCCATTTTATAGAAGCTGGATGAAGGGTCTTAGATCTCATAGGATCTATCTCCGGCCGCAAACAGATTAAATAAAAGTCTGCTATTAAGAGGGATTCGAACCCAGGATCTTCGGCATTGCAACTCAAGAATCTATCACTGAGCCACTCCCTCCACTCCCTACCAATATAAAAAAAAAGAAATAAAAATGAACAATGCTTTGATGCAATATACATACGATTTACTGCCAAAAAAATATAAATCATTTTTACTCCACAAGAGAGAGATTTATAAATCTCTTTTTTAGCTGTTAAATACTTTTAGCCCATTCATTACCTTCTAGAAGTAAATATATATATATATAAGTAAATATAAATTGTATATATATATTATACATATTTAATTTGTATTGAGATATTGAAGTGTTCAACAAAATTGCAAATTTGAAGCAAATAGTGAGTTTTCTTTTTTCCTCCTTATTTATTTAAATAATTTACAATTTCTAAGAACTAAGCCTAATAAAATACAACTTTAGAATCTATTGATAGGTATTTTAAGACATGACATAACAGCTGAAGGTGGTTTTTACATTTTTTGGCGTACAACCTTATGTTTTTTGCAACTACAGAATTTGGAGGGACCATTGTTGTTTTGAAAGGAACCTCTGGTCTTCCTTTAAAACGAATAAGCCTTTCGCCCTTTGCTAATATTAAGATGCGATTTCATGTAATATATATCTGTGTTCAATACCAAGTCTTGGGTTCAGTAAAACAATAACTTGGCTAAGAATGAGCTAAAACACTATTTTTTTCCCCAGACTCACTTCAAAAGGTTGAGGGAACCCCGGGAGGATCTCCATTATCCCGGGTCAAGTCACTATTGATAATAGATTACATAATTTATTTGCCACAACCGATATAACACGTGGAAATTCAATTAGTGGTCTGTACCCACGCTTCCCTTTAGATGTGTGTGTGTGATTCAGGGAGTCGTGGAAGTCTGTAATCTGACTAAAAATGGGAACAAGTTAGATTTGGTTCGCCTTAATAAATATACACCAGTACAGGTTTAGAAAATAATTATTGCTCTCAAAAGACTTTAAATATATTTAAATATCAATTGGAAGAATGGGAACAGGAAATAGTACATTTAATTCGCACTAAATTTATTTCTGAATGTAATCAATAATTCATTACGGGTTATCAATAATTCATAATACTTCCATACTGAATCAAAGATCACATAACATGCGGGAATACTAATTTCAGTAGCTGATGGTATTTTCAATTTCCAGTCTCTTTAAATTATTTCAATATACCAAGGACTTCGGTAATGAGTAATAAATAAATAAAAAAATTAAACCAATTTGTTGACGTGCTTTGTATCAGTTAATGAATTGGGAATAAAATTTTGGTTTTCTACCAGACATATTGTTTGGTATTCGTTGCAGGATAGATTTGTTAGCTAACACAAAGGCTGGTACCGATAATCAACTATCGCGACATGCTCGTGACGTATTGCGCGGGACCGGCGCACAGTGGAACGAATCAACGCATTTGTTGGACATTGGACCAATTCTCTAATAACTAAATTTGTCCTTTATTTTGATCTTAAATTATACTTTATACTTCTTCTCAACAAAATCCATAGATAAATTAATTGTGAAATTAAATCTTATATGAAAAATTCTGAATTGAAATATAAATTTTTCTAAAAACTCATATTTTTAAAGCAATCCACTGTTTGAGGTAATGCACTAAATTAATCGTGCACCTACAGGAAAAAAACTCATCCATAATAAGATATTTTAGGCAAATAAAACTTGGGATTATTTCAAACGTCTGGGATTTTTCGGTGAAAATTGGGGGTAAAACTAAAATAATCAATTGCGAAAATCGCTCAAAATCGCCCAAAAAACTACCTTCACAGTAAATAACTAGAATGTTTGAAGTTTTTTTTGCATTAGTCGGATTCTGCTACTAGGTGCTATTTTCCGAGAAAATGATTTTTTTCTTTTTTTTCTTTTCCGGGCCTTGAGTATTAATTTAAAATAATTTCTGTTGATATTGGCGTCTACTTTTCTTTTGTTTACCAATGTTTGTTTACATTCATTTATCCGAATCCTTACCTAGCATAATAGTATTAACAATGAAACTTAGTTTGTGTGTGGTATTTGAAAGACATATGTGTAATGGTGCACATAGGTGCAATAGTCCCTACAACAAATCGTCAAGTTTTTAAATTTTTATTTATTTATTTTTTAAATTTTGATGTATCAATTATACATAGTGTATTAACTAACAAAAGTAATTATCAATTATTATATTCATTTTGTTTAATAATTAAATTATTTGGTTTGTTACTTTTTCCTTTGTATAACTTTATTTAATACCTATGTATCTGTCTTTCCATAGAATACTGTATTGTACCCATTCTAGTAGTATATAGGTACAATGTTAGATAATAAATTATCGAACATCGAAATATCAAATCTAGAATTTTTACACGTTTCCACTAAAATGTTTGATCCTGTTTATCATATAATTAAATAGTCCATTCAAAAAGCTTTAAAACCGTAGCAATAGCCTTATTCTAGGAGAACCAGAAGCGGAGATATTAATGAATGTCCAGTCCTCCCTAACGCTCGTTCCACTGTGCGGCGACGTCTAGCGAACTGTCCATAACTTATACAATTTGTTTTAATCAATTTTATTAAAAAAATTAGAATTGTGTTGATATATGAATAATTATATTTAACTAAAAGGTCGTTTATAGCTGTGCGATTCATACCAATTATAACCTAGAACATGATTTAGTAGCTAAAATGTTCGTTTCCCCAAAGAGATTTTAATTGTCATAGTTAAATACCTTGTTTTATGAAATAATTGATCTAAGTATTGTTATATTTAACGTTGATTATAATGCAAAATGAAAATAAATTTCATTAACATCTATGTAAATACAAATAGAAGGTATAAATAATATACGAATTAAATCATTGATATTTTTTATTGAACTTGTGCAGTCCATCATGTGTTTTGATTAATAAATAGACTACTTTAAAATTAATACAATTATTGCTCGGAGTGTCAGTATATGAGAAAACCAGGCTATGTTAATAATTTAATTTTATAAATTTGAAATGTAAATAATTCAGATTATAATTGATCCACAACTTCAAACAAGAACACAGTTATTCTAAAATTTTGAGTTTTCACTTCTATCGGGAGTCTTCATGACTTAATTTTTTGTTTGTACCCATATGAAATAATCTTTAAAAAATACAAACCTATTTTTACATGGCTAAAACCCTTTACTGATTAGCATAATTAATCATGGATCGACAATCTTTCCCCAAATTCAGGCTTTAGTTCCCCTTTGCTTCACTAGGAGGCATATTTCTAAACATATTGATCAATATTTAATTATCAAATATTATAACTTTTTTATTTACATCGTTTTGAAAATTCCTGAAGGGAGTGAACCTTTTTTTCCTTCAAATTAAAAGTAAAAGTAAATCAAAAGATGTAACTGTATTACGTGAAACTAATTAATCTTTTAAAAACAAATTTTACTTATTTATAACTAAAAATTTTGTCTCTCATTATAACTGTACAATTTCCAATAAAATCTATGTACCAGTATATTATTGTTTTTAATTTCTGAACATTGCTGAAATGATACCGTGCGTTTGAAATGCCCAAAAACCAACGTGAAAGCATTACTAACTATTATTGAGAAATATGTAATTTTATAACAAAATGATTGAAACGTGTAAGTGTCCTCGCATATGGTTCTTGAATTTACATTGGATATAATAGAATTAAGATCTTTACACTAAGTCACGGGCACGACAGCCCATTTTAGTTACTGTCCACTTCAGACTTCTGTTCTAATCTCAATTATCTAGTTTCGGAAAGTTAGAATTCTGTGCAATTACCTTCTCGAATAGTTCAGTATATTTCCTAATCAACAAGAAATTGATCACACAACATGGAAATGAAATAATTTACGAATAAAAAAAATAAAATAGGATATGCTTAACTATTTGAAAAATTGAATTATAACGACTAAAGCTGAGCTAATAAATAGTTTACAGAAAGGTCACGATAGAGAACGAATAAATAAAGAAATGCGCGACTTCTTTTGTCTTTTCATTGTATACATATCTCAAAGTAATACACAACAACTGTACAAACGCTTCTGTACAAAAATATTTTAAAATGAATCATGCCAATAGAAAATTCCAACTAAAAATAGTGTTACCACGTTTTTGAAAGGGTTTCATAATTTTCTTTCATGGCCGAAAACACTATTGGTTTTTTACAGTTTTTATTATTTATATTTCTCTGTAAACTGTTTTTTTTCTTTCAGTATACTGTTTCTCAAAAAAAAAAAAATCGGTATCGAAATCACCAGCTTACCAAATCCCCACCACCACAAGCCATCAGCCACTTTTAATTAAACACTAATATTGGTTTTATATTCACATGACTTGGGGAACAATAAATCTGTTTTTAATACGACTTCTGAAAACGGGCAACTAGAAATAAAATGAGTTCATTTAGACCTCGATGATTAAAAAAACAACAACATAAAATCCCAGAAAGCGATTAAAAAAACAGTTGAGTCTAAATCAAATGATAATTATAATAATCTGAACAATTATATTACTAATTATTAAAAAATCCTGTACCACAACGAGCCGTGAACGAGCCTGGGGCTTCAGTACATGGTAGAGACTGTACTGTTTCATGGACAACGGTTCTGCAAGGAGGGGACTTCTCCTAGGTCACGCTCAACCGCCAGGTTTTTTCCCCCTGATTACTAATTATATTAAGACAGTTATGATGATAAATTTAACGTGAATTTTCTTCACTTAAGATAGACAGAAGAATCCAGATACTAGGTCCCTTAACTATAAAAAAAACGAATTAATAAGTAGTAATACTGTTTTATATTCACATGACCAAGAAATAATTAATCTGTTTTTAATACGATTTCAGAAAACGGGCTACAAGTAGTAAAATCAGTTTATTTATACCTCATATTATTATATGATTTTTTTTAAACAATATAAAACAACGGAAACCATTTGATTTACTTTGCATTTAAATTTCAATAAAATAAGTTTCATTTCCTTCACGAATTTTCAAAGTATCTACCGTCGTAATTCAAAAGGTATAATATTCAATAATTAAATATTGATTAATTTGGTTTTAAATATGCCTTCAAGTGGACCAAAGGGGGACTATAGCTATATAACTATATGTGTAAGGTCCTATACGTACTTCATAAAGTACAAGAAATGGGGAAAGAAGACATAATAATTAAATTAGTATAGAAAAACAAAATGTATAAAAAGAAAAAAAAAATATTAGGGCGAGTGAAAAAATGACGTACAAAAAGCTTCATGTCTTTGAATACAGAAAACAATATTCATTTACCTGCCCGTTTTAGCCCATTCGCCACCTTAGTATTACAAGGTTGTCTGTTACAAAATTGAAAAATCAGAGATTTTGATACCAAATGGTTCTATTGGTCGAAAACTATACATTTTCAAAACGTCAACAAATCGCGACCTGGTATCATCCACAGACCAAAAATAAAAAGATACTCAGAATCTTTGATATCGTTTTTCTCATTTTCATATATGTGTATCATGCAACCTTGTAATACAAAGGTAGCGAATTGCCAGATATATATATTTTTTTTTATATTTTAGAAATGTTTTCATTCATTTTATAATTAAATAAATAGACATATCATAAAAAATGACTAGATAAACAACATAAAAGAATCTTATTTATGAATAAATAAAACTGTTGGTAGTAAAAAATTAGTACTACATTAAAAATGCCCAGTATATGAAAAATACATAAAATACATTAATAGAATACGTTTTTTGATTTTATCAATTTAAAAAAATAATAATTCATAGAAACGGAGTTTTTCTTTATAAACTTTATAACAGATCGCATTACAGAGTTCATGTATTGGAGTGATTCTAGTTTATTATTCATTACTAGTACAGTAAATTTCCTGTAAATTTGAAAATAATGAGATCGCCCTAAATAAGTAGCATATTCATGCGAAACATTTCTGTCAGTTCAAAGAACAAAAAGTTCCAAAAAAAAAGTTATCTTGAAATAAATAAAAAAATAAAAGGATAATAATTGAAGAGTTGAGGAAGGTATAAGGTTGACGGGAAGGGACATAGTTTTGGTTGGCGTGTTCCTTAGCAACCACACGATCGATTGAAGAATAATCGATGATCCAACTAACCTGCTATCTTGCTATGCCAACTATCTTGCCTGTCATCTCTCAATAGATACTCTGCCTTCCTCAACATTCAAAGGCATTTTACAGTCCTTTTTAAAACATAATTTATGCATAAAAATACAACCGCAAAAACCTATCTTAAAATTCTTAATATCAGCAACTAAAGAGTTTTCGGTGCACCAAATTTTCACATAATAGGGGATTCTAAGCATTTTAAATTACTATTTTAGAATCAATTATTTGAATCTCTATTTTCATATACATATACATTCCATATGTATATATAGGGAGTGGCTTCAAAACCCGCTCGCAGGCAGACTTTATATAATTTGTTAGCAGCAGAAAATCGACCACCTGATTCCATGTCCTGCTGCTAACAGACCTAGGACCCTGCTGGGGCTCACCGAGCCTCTATAATGTGAGTACTCAAAATCTGGCAGTTGAGCGTAATCGAGGAAAAATCACCTCCCGGCACAACCGTTGTCCCAGAGTACAGTCTCTACCATCTACTGAGCCCCAAACCTTTCATGGGTTGCTGTGGTACAGATTTTTTTTTGTTGAAACATTAGTACCATTAGTGATTGTTACCACTATTATATCCCACCTTATAAAATATCATACGCGAATATATATATTTTTTTTTAAATATGCGGTTTATAACAAGGGACATTGAATCCCATTTTTTTAAAACTGGGATTGACAGTTGGATGTCTGTACTTCACATAACCGCATCATCTTTGGGATTCACACAACTTGTCTTGAGAATAGACCTTGTATACTTTAGTGCTATTCTTTCTGCTGCTATGGCCGGACACAAGAGGTAATTTTTTTTCCGTATTTAATTAGACTTTTACTTTTTTCAAATTAACTTTAACTACAAAAATAGAGGTTTTATTGATATACTTATTTGAAAAATATATATTTTTTTTATCTTCAAATCCTAATTTGAATTTTATGTATGAAATATCATACCCTGGGCTTATGGGGTATATAACACATAATTGTTTTCATTGATTTTAGTTACAACTTATTGGATGAAAAAAACTTGGAACCAGCTGTGAAACTATGAGGCGATATAGGATAGAAAAAGCTCCTCTTCAAAATTTGCAAAAGCTTCCAAAAGGAACCAGTGTGGCGTTAAAAAATACTAACAGTGAGCTAACTCTCGTCGAATGGAATGATAACAATAAAGTTATAATGGCCATGAACCTTCAAAATAAAGGTGTAAGAGGTCTTGGGGCATGTGGCAAAAAAATTACAGTTTTTCAGCCTTGCCTTACTCAAGAATACAATAAGTATATGGGTGGGTGCTGTCGATCTTTTCGATAAACTTCGGCCCCTATATAGGATACAAATAATATAAAAAAAGTTGTACTTGCCTCTCATACGTTGCTGTCCAACATTGGAATTGTAAATTTATGGATTTTGTACAAAAAGTTGAATGAAATCCAACTTTTAGAATTTTAGCGAAGAATATTTCACTCTCCTAGTATTGAGAGACCAAGATGAGTAAGACCTAAGTGATTAACACAAGTGACAGACGAAACGAGATATGATCGAATAGATCACCTAGTGGATGCCATTGATTCAAAAAGAAGATGCGGCAAATGTTGAAAAATTCGAAATGTTGCTCTGCATCCAAAAAATGTTTTTCTGCTTACCACATGAAATAGTCTAATTTTCTTTTGTTTTATAAATAAATACATTTTGTTTTAATCTTAATTTATGTACCATTTCATAATAAATAAAATACCATTTTCAAGTATAACTCGGTTTATTTCCTAAGCCATTTATTTCACCCTCTAAGTGCCAAGCATATGGAAAGTCATACGCTTAAAAAACGCCTAAAAAGCAAAAAAAAATCGTTAAACTTTAAATCTGCCGTGGAAAGTCTGTAATATCCTCCACTTATGCTAAGTATGAAGAAAAAAAACTATTTTGGGGTATAATGGGTTAATGTTTTGGAACAATACTTGAAAGATTAACTAATACATATCAGTACGATTATAATCGGTAATCTGAAATAAGAAATGAGGATAGATATATGGTAAAGTAAATTACAAAGGTCGTGAAATTTTTCGAATATAATTTTTAAACGGAAATATACGATATAAGATTCTTTGATATCACATAAAAATCTAGAAACTGACCAATGTATGTTTTTATGCGTTGAATCTATCTCAAAAACGAAAGGTTGTACTGTACTGAAATTATGTACCTAAGAAAGAAATTTTATTTAATGTTATAGCACAATTTTCTCAACTATCTACCTTCCTAAAATTGTCACATTCAGAGATGACAATGTACTATTGTATTTCTACAGAGAATACAAATGTATAAACTGAGCATTGAACATTGCTTAGATATGAGATGGGATTTGGGAAGCGGGGTGTGAGATCTTCTTATCTGCAACAATCCAGTATTATCTCCCAGTTGTAGCAGTAGGATCAGTTCGTAGTTAGCATATTACTAACCGTTTAGCAGCGCAGGGTCTCGATGTATATTGTAACAAGAAGCACTAGTGATACAGAGTTCAATATTCAGTTGAGTTAAGTATTTATAATGTTGATATTATGAAATAAATATTTTATAATTTATTAGATAGTTGTTTTAATTTTAAATATTTGTATTTAAAATAATAAAATAACTAACTAATAAATTATAAAGAATTGTAAATAGTAATATGACGTATGTCAACAAGTTCCTAAAATTAAAGTAATTTCGTGTTTTAATTAAAATTAAAACATTCGTTCTCGTGTATACATCGCAAAACTTGCGAGAACACGGGGACATGGGATCAGATAAGAGAAAAGATTTGTCCCCGGCCAGACTAGCGATTTTGGCGACCCGGGTTCAAGTCCCGGTCCTGGACATATCTTTTCTTTTCAAATAAAAATATTTGAAAATTAATAAAATCAATAACTAATAAAATAGCATGGACCATTTTTTTTAAATGCATGAAGGATTTTTCCACATTTTGAAACTTTGAAGTGATAAAAATGACTTTTATCCATTTGTATTCGGGCTAAATTTTATATATTTCATAGCTGCATCTCTACCATTAATAATAAGATGCATTATACCCTGCACACTCGAGTAAAAGATTTTTTAATTTAATTTTAGAGTTTTAAGAATGGTAGAAACACCCTTTTTTTTTATTTTATAGTTCTTTTCGACCAAATTAAATGTTAGAAACCTTGCTGAGGAATCTGAAAAGAAAATTAAAATAAGATTGGCTTTTCCTCCAAAATTTCTCATAAATGGCGGGAAAATCAAAGCAGCGCAGTTTTTCGATAAGTACAAGCTAGGACAAAAGGCATGTTTAGAAATTTGAAGTACGGTATTGGAATATTGTAAACAATACTACAAATCATGGTAATCTAGTATTTGTTTAAGTCTGAAATACTTTACAGCTTGAGGGTTAGGGCCCAAAGTATTCATAGAAATAGAATAAAGCAGTGGATTTCAAGGAAGCATTATTATATATTTTCTTAATTATACAATGTTTTTATTTTAATTTTTCTAATTATTATCCTAGAAATCCTATTAAATTCGGTTGTTAATTAATTAAAAACCATTTTTTTATTATTACAATACTTAATTAGTCGAAAGAAATGCAAAAATGCCGAAAAATAATTTTGTCCAGCTAGCTCCTACTAATCGAAAAACTGGGAGTCGTTGTGAAAATCATATTTACTCCTATATTCGTCAAAAATTGTTTCTTAGATTATAAAACTGCTATAGAACCCACACCACAACAAAAAAATAAACCGTCAATTTTTGTCGACAATTTTTTTTTTTTCTACATTTACAGAGATGTTTCTATAGAGACAATGTTGTTTTGAACTAAAATAAGGCAAAACTGTAATGTTTATTCTTTTTATCAGCATATCCTGGATAACAATGGCGTTTTAAGCATGAAATTTCCCCTGGGTGAAGGATTCAAATTTCGTGAAGTTCGAGCGATAAAAAGATTAAATAAAAATAATCCTTCCTGGTTTTTGTAATATTTTGACAATGATTGAGTTGATAAGAGGAAAAATAATAAATAATATTTAAAATACTTTCACGAACCATCGAAAAATAATTTACATTAGCGAAAAAGATCAATAACATTAACGACAAAGTCGCCCTTACTTCGGAAATAAGATTAATTTATTCTTTACACTATTAATTAAAAGCTGATATCAGGTAGAACAGACAGATTGACCGTGATATATTCCAGATATCTAGATCATAAAGTGTAACTAATGTTGTGCAATAAAATATATTTGCGTAACTGACGGCCTAGAAACAGCTTTGACCTTATCCAGTATTGAACAATCTCAGTATTGGCTTCCTCCTTTGAAGTAGGTTATTCTTCATTTTTCACCCATTTATTTTATTATCTGCACAATGCTAAATAATAAAACTGTTTTATCCCCTTCACGATATTAATTATCATTTGTCGCATGTGTAAGCGCCTCCATAATATTGAGACTGTATTTTCATCTTTAACGCGTCATACAATGGTTGTCTAACTATAACTTTCAAAATTCACCCAAGCTAAGAAAAGCATGACGACAGATTAACTTACAAGATCATCATGTGAAGAAAAAATAATTTATTAGCAACAAATAAATCAACTAAATCAAGAATTGTCCCGTTAGCCAAATTTTACATCGGCTTAGTTCACCCTAAATATCGTCTAATTATTTTAATATGGTGTCAACAACATTCTACATAAATACGCAATGCTTCATATTCTGTATGCTTATGAAACTGGCCCAATAAAATTGGATTAAAGAGAGATAGATGCCTGGGCAGAAGAGTTGGCAAGAAGAAATATGGTCATTAGCACTTCCAAGACCAAGTGTGTGGTGGTATCCAGAACGAAAGAAAAATTGAATATTCAAATTAATTGGAAGACTATAGAGCAGGTCCGCACATTTAAGTATTTGGGCGTAACAATCAGAATGGGAAATTAAATCATGACATCCTCACACGAGACTGAAAAGACAAGAAACCGCTCGACGTTTCAGGCTACTTCAACACTTACTAGACAAACGCTCTAAGCTCCCACTTAATTACAAAAGACTCATCTACATGACCATCATACGACCTATTTGGACCTACGGAGTAGAGGTTTGGGGCTCTACTAAGCCATCGAATTCCTCTCGTATCCAATCCCTACAATCCAAAATCCTTCGTAAAATCCTTAATGCTCCTTATTTTGTTAAGAATAAAATCATCCATAACGACCTTAATGTCCCATTTGTTGCTGATTTGGCCCGAAACCGCTATCTATCCTTTCATAACAAACTTCATTTCCACTCAAACCCTCTGGTTTTAAACCTAGCTTCCTCTTCAATTCCCGATAACCCTCCGAGGCGTCTGAAAAGAAGATGGCCCAGTGACTTCTTAGTTGAACTTGTGATTTGAGTACTACCAGTGGGTAGTTTCTCATTTTCACATGTCATTTTGTATCGCTTAGCCCATTTACTAGATGTATTTTTTTTTATACAGTTGTAAATATCAATAAATAAATTTAAAAAAAAAAAAAAAATCATGACATTAATGCGAGGTTTGCCACTTCGGGAAGCATGTTTTCTTCCATCAATAAAAAGTTTTTATATAAGAGAGAAGTCACAAAAGAAACAAAATTGGCTGTTTATCACTCTACATACGTTCCTGTCCTCACGAAGTGTATACTGGGCCCAAAGCAATATGATCCCAGCCGACTCCAAAGCATGGAAATGAGGTATCTGAGAAAAATGAGGGGAAGGACGAACGGGAACCAGGACGATGTGGACTGTAATAAAAATTGTACCACTCAATCAGTTATTTAGAAATAACAGCTTCGCTGATTTGGCCATGTAATGGAGGATTGCAGCGAATAATATTCTGGACGATAACCAATAGGAAGGAACCCAAGAGGGAGGGAGGCCGAGAGTGATCTGGAAGGATAACCTCCAAAATATCCTGAAAGAAAAATTGATTAGATGGGCGGAAGCCAGGAGAGCAGCCCTTGATAAAGACAGGTGGTACTCATTGTGCAAAGCTTTGCATTTTATTGCAAGGTAGAAGAGATAACCGATTAAGAAGAAGAAGACAATTTTTCCAAATACTCACTGTTAAATTACAGTATGTGGAGTACAAAGATGTAGGAGCAGAAGACCTAAGAATAGTACATATTATATACCGATTAAGCGAATATGACATGAATATGAACAAAAACAAATGTTAGCAGTTGTAAATATCATAATTAAGAAATATATAAAATTATATCCAAAACACAACATCATTTAATATGTCATCTGCAATGAACAAAAACATTTATTAAAAGGAAATGAAACCTATCCCACTACAATCCGGGAAGGGGTTAAGTACATGCTAGAGACGGTACTGTTTCCTAAACAACGGCTGTGCAGGGAGGGGATTTGTACTAGAGTACGCTTAATCGCCACATTTTCCCCATTATTGTGTATAACCACTTTATAGAGGCTGGGTGTGCCCCAAGACGGTCCTAGATACCAAAGGATCCATCTCCGGCCGGTAACATGTTGTATAAACTTCTGCTAGCGAGCGGAATTTGAACCAAGAATCTTCGGCATGGCAACTCAGCACTCTACGACTGAGCCACGCCGCTCCCTAAACATTTAATGACAAAGCTTAAAATTTTCCAGGTTCAATAATTTATCTTAATTAATTATCGTAATAAATCTAAGTGCTAATCACTAAAACAACTGCACATTTCAGCTCAAATATCGCAGAAAACAAGCTATTGGACAGTAAATATTCCCATCGTCATATAAGGCAGAAATATTATTTCCGTTGATTGATTGGGGACCACTTTTTACACTCACCTGTACGTTATTACGTCCCATACATCTTGCCAACTCACTGTCACCTCTTAGGCCTAATTTTGATTTGGGGCTACAAATCAGTCAACATTAATTGATAAAAGAACAATAATTCTTGTGGTCTGGAAAGCAAAATTGATTTTAAGAAAACAAAGAGTACGGAAATAATAACTCATTAATAATACATTTGACACGTTTCTCATTGACATGAAGGGTCTGGGGTTCAGTACATTGTAGAAACTGTACTCTTGGACAACGGTTGTGCAGAGAGTTGTCCTAGATTACGCCCAACCTCCAGATGTTTTTCCTTTTTGGGGTATCCAATTTACAAAGGCTCTGTGAGCCACAGGAGGAGTCCTAGATTCTATAGGTCTATCTCCGGCTGCTAAATGATTAATTACGTCTACCGAGATTTAAACCTAGGACCTCTTCTACTGAGCCCCATATATAATAATTGTTTAAAATTTATTGGATTTTGCAAAAATTCGTTCATTCTTTTATTTGGTAATCCTGGATCATTCAGAAGTTTTATGTACATTTTATTTTATTATTTTTATTATCCTCATAAATATTCAGTTAAATTGTTTACTCTTGATCCAAGAATGGTTTTGTAATTTTTACATGAAGAAATGACCATTTATTTTTTTTTTAATATGGATATTTTAATTAATAAACTTATCTTTCCATAAATAAATAAAAGTAATTTTACACTATTTTACATATAGAAAATCTGCTGATATCAATTTTTTTAATGATAGGTTTGTATAAATACCTATGAGAAAAAGATATATATACCAGAAAATCTTTATTTAAATAACTAAAAAATTATATACTGCCCAATAACGACGAAAACTGTATAACCTGATCTAACCTTGTAATTTGAAATATTGTTTGTTTTTTTTTTAATTCATTTTAGTACAAGAACAGAAAATAACAAATCAATATGCTCTTCTTTTTAAGAAACCAGAGAGAGGTATGGTTAATGCGTTGAGACACAATTTTCCGGAGCGAACGTGAAGCGGTTAAGAGTGAAGAAATTGACCGAGCTCAAGGCTCTTGCGATCCTTGGAGGCTGCCACTACTGACACCATTCGCTCGCTTACACAACTGTCAACTGAAGGTTTTTGGTCAGAGTCCTCATGATACCAGTGATAGATACACAAGGGAAGGAGAGAAATTTACTAGTTCCCAAAATCAACTCCGTGAAAAAGAATAAGGGTAGAATTTCTTTAAACAAAAAAAAAAAAGTTGTTCACTCTTCTATACCCTTGAAGTGCAAGAAGTCGGGGGGGGGGGGGGGATTTTCAATGTACAATATTTATATTCCTCGCCAACTCTTACTACACCCTCCCCCATTCTCAGACTCATTTGGATAGTTCACTGATTCAAAATATGACAATAAATTATTATTCATTAAGTAGAACAGGTTAAGACTAACATAATAAAAAAAATTGTTTTAACTCCATTGTTTATTATTTTCTCAAAATTAATATCAGACTTATTTCTTTAAAATTAAAAATTAAAACGCTACTACTACACTCATTTCCATGCTGATTTAGTCTAATTTTAAATAGATTCTTGAGGTCAGATTCAATCTAGATTTTTGTGATATCAACTATTGAACCGGCCTGTTTCTGGATGGGAACTTCGATTTGGAATCAGAAGTCATCTTTTGCGGAACCAAGTTTAACAGGCAAGCTATTGCCTGCTCTCTTGTGAAAACAAACCCTATATATCGGGCTGTACTCGAACAGCCAAATTTATTGAGAAACAGCCAATCTGACGGAAAGGTTTCAAAAGGATCCCTAAATTACGAAGCGCTGTATAAATAAAAAAGGATTTAGAGTAAATAATGGTTATTAAACAGTGGTTCTTCAAGTTGCCTTAAACTTGACGATAAAAAAACGAAAACGTTATAAGAACTAGTTTTGTAATCACATATTTTACAAAGGCATTGTAAAGTAATGAAATAGTTGTTTACATGAAAGGAAATGTAAAGAAATATTATACCAGTATATAATATACTAAATTTGTATTTCATAGTGACACACTCTAAAAATTTAAATAAATTATTACATAATATACTAGACATATATTAGGATTGCCTTTCAGAATAAATGATTCATAAAAATGGGATATATATATACATATATATATATATATATATATATATATATATATATATATATATATATATATGTGAGTAGAAATTATTTTTTTAAATATTTTTGGACATATATCATGAAAGAAATTCTGTTCCAAAATTTGAATTTGAAAAAAGAAAATATATTTTGTAATATCTAAATTAGGGTTCACGCTAACCTGAACTGACTACCAATTAGTGGTTAGAGGACTATTTCAATAAAACAGTGACCTAGAGAATAAGTTACACTGAATTGAAAACCTGTATTATTCATTTCATGCCTCAACTAATGAAGAAATATAATGAAACGTTAAAAACAAATTTAATCAAATAATGGTTTAGGTATAAAACAGGAGGGGTAGCCATTAATAAAAAAAAAAAATTAAAATTTAGATTATGTACATTGTGCATCAGAAGCAATTACTATTTCTTGTGCTAGTGTAGAAAATCAAATTTCTTTTTTCTTATTGCAACATTAAAATAAACAGAATAATACTCTGGGAATAGCCGTCTTTAAAATAAGCACCAGTGAAATACTTCTAGAAGCTCGGAATAGTTTTTAAAAAAAATCTATATGGAAAAGGTCATCAAACGGATTTTGACAAGGATATAAATAGAGATGTTTATGTCGAAAATGTAGAGAAACATTTATGTAAGATTTATATATAAACAATCATATATAACGTGTCTAGAGGGGTCTAAATAAAGCATTTTATCATTACATTTTTTATATAGGAAAGGAATTCGTTGACTGGTAAGTACAAATGTAAGATGGAAATAGTTGGTGGTGCAGTCAATTAAACAACAAATAAGTGGAAACATATTATATTTTCTGTGTGCCGACGTTTCGACCTACTTTGTGGGTCATCTTTAGGGCTATGATAAGAAACAGACAAAAACAAAAATGACTGTAAAAATACATAACAGTACTAAGAATATAATAAAATAAAATAAAATTATAATAATAATATAGAGATATAGAAAAATTGAGCGAAAAAAGTGAAGGATATATTATGAAATGATATATGAATTAAGATGATTACATAATAGATGTATAGAAAGGTGATAATGCAAACAAAATACAAAGAGAGAAATCAAGTTAAACAGAAAATAATAAAATGAAAAAGATATAAATATAATGAGTGAGATATATAAGTATGGAAAACTTAGTTTAATAAAGATAGAATTGTATTGTAGAAAAAATTGTATGAAAATAGACTCCTAGGTAGTTACATAAGTAAAATGAAAGAAAATTGATAAAAAATATGATGCCAAAGGATAAATAGAGAAGAATATTGTACAAAGTAAAGAATAGGAATCTCATGTATGACAAGCAGAGAAGTAAAATATAAATTTAACATATAAGTATCAGATGTTATATAAAAGTATACACTTGGAATGAAGTTATATTAATATAAAATATGATGTAAGTATAGAAGAAACTATAGATGAGATATATAAAATATCAGTTTGAGAATGGAGATATACATTTTTTAATTTTTAATTTACATTAATATGAATAAGAAGGTAGTGGTTATCAGTATTACAATTTTAGGTACAGGTTATAAACAGTGGTGGATAACAGTCCCTGAAGACCGGTTAATACACAAGTATCATATTTTATGTTTAAAATTATTTTATAAACACAAATGTCGAATGCTAGAAATAAAAAATATTTTATGCTATCAATTTATAGAATTTATGACACTGTATAGGTTAATTCAAGAAGACGTGTTAGCAGGACACGCCACAGCGATGATCCTCTATTGCTTGGTTCAGTAAGTTGTGAGACAGATTCTAAACAGTTTCAGTTAATATTTATTTAAGCGAAAAATGAATTTTGACACTTCTACTCTCGTCAGTACGGGGTCGATGGCCGTAAAGAAGTTGGCAAAAAAGGACGAGATCCAGTTGTCTGACTAGTTTCCTCATAATTACCGGTACCAGTAGAATTCAAATTATGACCAATCTGCTCTCATATATGATAATTAATTATATGTATACCCGCTTCACAGAGCTTTTATATTCCAGACACCGCTTATAAGTGGAAAAACTCAGTGAATCCTCAATTAAGAAGATTCGTAAAACCATGTCTTAAGTCACGAATTTCGTAAGTAGTTAGTGACTTAATTAAGTAGGAGGTTTATGAGAGAAAATATAGGAACAAGGAACAATTCTTGATCCATTGAGTAAACGTAAAGACCAGAAGAATGACGTGGGCTAAGTCTAGGTCACTTCCTTACAATGTCATCAATTCATTTGAGACTAATTAGCAAATAGAGGTAATAAATAAGAACAACAGCATCGGATCCAGGATAAAACTACGAAAATTGTATAATTGGTAACTGATAGCACACTCATTGATTTACATGATTTTTATCAGCATATAATATATCTACAGCACGGTGAATAAGTGTTTTAAGTCTAATTTTCCCCAAAATGAGTTTCTTGTACTTGAGTAAGCGAAATCGGGTTATTTTCACAGTGAATAAGGTATTAAGTAAAGCATTGGCTTTAAAGGGAATTATTGCTTATATTACAAATCCATTTAAAGCCAAAAAGTACGAGAATCATACGATTCAGGTAATCTGAAAGCAGTTATATATATATCCTAGCGGAACCTACATGAACTGGATGTTATTGACTGTATTGAATAAGTCGGGTATAAGATTTAACCAAATATAACTAAAAATTTCTTATTTTTATTTGCTACTTTTCTATTGGGTGCATAACTTATATAAAAATCATCGTAGATTTCAGAAGTGGTAGTAAACTTATAGCAAAAGACAAAAATACCGTCTCTATGTCGACTATATTTTTAAACCTTTATAATTATATGTTCCTTCTCTAAATGTACAAGCAACTGGTGGACAATTTTACTGGTTTTCTAGTGCAGCAACTGCACTATAACTATCGTGTAATCACATTATTTACTTTATATCAAAAATAATAAATGTTAAAAATATATGTCTAATGTGGAAAACACACATGTTTGTATATGGCATCCTCAATTTTACATAACTTAAGCTACACCCAGATTCTGGATGATATTCACAGATCGAGCCTTTCCTAAAAGCCCTTATGTTTTTTCTTAATAAGTTTCTTTTGGTTTTGGGTTCCAAGGGTTCTTCTCACATTTCGTAAATGCCTTAAAGAGATTTTTTTTTATTATCCACGGGAACAGTGTTTTTATTAAAACAAATTAAAAATTTTAAAAATGTTTCTTTTTTTATGGTATACAGATAGAAAGTTCAGATTACAAAATGTTCTATATAAATCCAACATTCATACGATTACTATGCAGGAATAACATATTAAACATGTTAACGGGCAGGTTTTTAGAGCTTCCCGAAACATTTTTTAGTATCAGCAACTGCATGTTTCCAATCCCAGTATATAGTTTTAAAATATAACCAAAAAAAATACGAAAAAATCTAAATATTTGTGATAGAGCGAATGTTTATAAATAGCTCATTGCCAAGAATGAGTTCATTCGTAATGGACTGCTTCTGATTGTCCAGATCTGATAAGATCAATGACCGTTGATAACAAATCTTCATTACTCTCCCAAGAATACCACGCATCGAAGAGATATCCTGTTATTCATGAATCGCGGTTATGAATAACACAAAATTATGATAAAAAGAGACAATAAAAAGTCTTCTATGAGCATAGTTATCGAATTAAGTTAGCGGTAAACATTAAATTTTATCAAGACTATAGTATTATTATGTAAATCGAGGAGGCTATTGTAAGTGGGCGAAAGGTGATCTACAACTTCCATCTCTAGACAAAAGTCAGTTGTTTACTTTATTACTCCTTTGTCAGTATAAGAATGGAACATTTATAAATTCACAATAACTAAAAGATGAAATAAGGTACAGGTACTACCTTTAAGAGTTTAGGATGTCAGACCAAAGTTCACAAGTAACCACATGTTTATTCCTTAAACCAATGTGTTAAATTATTTAACAATATTACAATCTGTTTTTTTATTATTATTTATTCATTGAAATTTACAGCTGTATTATAGTACCTATATTATAGCAATAGGTCAATCACCTGTACTATTCAATTTAACACTCGAGTACGTCATTAAAAAGGTGATACACAATGAAAATGGTTTAAATTTTAATAAGAATAGTATAATACCTATATAATAGTATAATAAATTTGGGTTCACGGACGATTTGGTACTGTTGGGTGAAGATGCGGAAACTATAAAGCTAAATACTGAAACGCTGATTAACGCAGGTAAGGAAATAGGGCTGGAAGTAAATTCGGATAAGACTAAGTATATGGTCAGTAGCAGAAAACGGGAGATTTCGGGGATATTGTTGTTGGAGGAAATAATTTGGAACATGTGGAGAAGTTTAAGTACTTAGGGTCTATGGTAACAAGAAAAAACGGTATTAATCGGAAGATAGAGGTTTTTAAGCAGAGATTGGTGATATTGGCATCGAGCTTTCTGGTTGGCTAAGCCTTTTCTTTATTCATTATAACAATACAACAAGCAAACGGCAGGAATGGTAGGTACATATCGGCATGAAAGAGAGACAGGTAGAGAAACTACCCTGTGATAGTACTCAAATAACAAGCTCGACTTAGAAGTTCACGAAGACATAAACTTTTCAGACTCCCCGGAGGATTATAAGAGGTTTCTAGTTTTGAAATAGAGATTTCTTTATTAACTATTGGGTTTGAGAGAGAATAAAGTTTATCATGAAAAGATTGATGTCGGATTCGGGGCAAATCACTAAAAAATGGGCCATCAAGGCCATTTTGGATTAATTTGTTCGTAAGAAAGTAGGGAGCATTCACGATTTAACGAAGGATTTTGAATTGTAAGGATTGAATACGTGAGGAATTCGATGACTTTGCGGAGCCCCAAAGGTCTACCCAGTAAGTCCAGATGATTCTGATGATTGTCATGTAAATATATACAAATCTGCTTTTTGAGTTTCATATTCAATTAAAGAGAACATATTTTACAAATTAATTTTCAGCAAACAGATACTTTTCCCCCTAATTTTAACGAAATTATTTTACTTGGTTTAGTTCTATAAAGAGAGTTATAAAAGTAGATACAGAGAAGCCGAAAATTGCAATAGTGGCCATCATGGGTCGAATACAATGATGCCACAAATGTAAAATTATTTGGCTAGCCTCTTTCTCCACAAATAGAATTTGGCCAAGAAATTATTTATTTATATCTTTGCTATTATGTCGTCTACAATAAAACATTATAACTAAATTTAAAGGGGCTTATCTAGACAAAAAAATAATGAAACGACAGTAAAGTTAACTAAAACTGAATAAAACAAAACGATCATAGAAGATTAAAGGAGATTGTATAAAACCAGATTCAGACCCTGGAACACAGTTAGGGGCCGAAGCGAAAAAATGCCGACAGCCACCCCAAGAACTATTACCACAATACTAGCTGAACTGGAACGATTTCAATTATTCAGGCAATTATTTGAAGAATTGCAAACTTAACTGATAAGCCCTTTAGATCGTTAGACCAGAGGATAAACATGATAATCATTTCGCAGTGTGAAAAGAGTACGTACGTAATAATCTTCGTATTTTCTTTTCTACCACCATAGCCCATGAAGTGTCTTTGGTTCAGTACGTGTTAGAGAACTGTAATGTTTCTTGGACAACGGTTGTGCAGGAAGGCCACCCCCCCCCGACTTTAAAAATGCTGGTTGAGCCCCAGGCGTGTCCTAAATCCCATAATGGATCTTATCCTCCTGCCATTAGAATATTACATAAAAGTCTGCCCAGCGAACGGGATTTGATTTCAAGATTTTCGGCATGACAAATCATTACTCTATCACTGAGCCAGTTCACATCCAATATTCTCTATAGATTTTTATAAATGCGTCTTATTCTTATCTCCAAAACCATTTTAACAGAATTTTTAGCTGCACAGATTAGCTTTACGGAGCTCCTAATTGGCTAGCCAAAATATCGGGTGTCAGGAATTTAACCTCTACTTCACTGGGCCTGCCAAGGGAACGCCACTGACAAACTGTTCTGAGGGTAGTTCACGACGCACTGAAAACGAAACTTCCATGTAAAAAACCTAAGAAAAACAATTTTTTTTAGATTAATAAAAATATACATACATACATGTGTGTGTTTGATTATACCGGTAATATAAATGACTTATATCAATTAGAAAAACACGGAAGAAAATTTAATACTTAATACTTATTACTTCAAATTAGTTGTATAAAAATAATAATTAAATGAATATTTACCTTCGTTGAATTGGATATATATATATATATATATATATATATATATATATATATATATATATATATATATATTGTAACAAAAGTTGCAACAAAGATCAAATACTACATTTCTAACTCAAAAAAGGCCGATAAAATGTATTAAGAGGATCAATTAGTATACTACAATTATCAATTATGTGGATTGTCATTTAAGTTATTAAGGATGTTTATTTTTATAAATAGATTAAATACATATATAAACACAAGAAGAAATACAAGAGAGATCAATAAACACACCTCTGCAATAAATTATGCACACATTCCAATTTGTCCCACCCACCACAACTCACTAAGACGGCACTAAAACCCTTATAAGACACCCTTGTCCTATATATGTTTCACCACCCTTCAGGAGTTCAGGTTCAAAAACAACGAATAGGAACGACGCGGTGCACACTGTGACGAAGCGGTATTATACTGGACATCGGCCATAAAAAAAAGAAGGAAATTTTAATTCATATTTAAACTTTTTTAAATATTTATCGTCATAATGATATAGTCTAAAATGATATAGTCATAAAACATATAACAAGCGATTTTTAGGTATTTGATATAAATCGCACTGTCAAAACTTTCTGGAAAATAAATGTTAGAGTTTATGCTACTTTATATTTAATATAGATTGATGTTGTTGCATTCGATTTAGGCCTTCTGATAATGTTCAAGTAAAGAAAAAAAGTAATTTATAAAATATATTCTTATATTCTAGTATTTTTTTTGCTGAATATAAAGAGATTTAGTTTTTTCTAATTGAGTCTCAGGGTCGAAGCCATTTTAATCTAATCAGGTAAGTCTGGCCAGTTTCTGCTGTACAAATGCTACGAATATTACCTCAACTTTTTATGACTTTTTTGTTTAAATATCGTGGGAAAATTAGATTAAAAATGTTCGATAGTTAAGCCTAAAATTTCTTCGAATAAGTAACGAATTTTCCAGGACAGATCCTCAATAGTGTACATTTATACACGTCCGCAAAACAAGAATTTTCCTATGCCTTCTTCTCCTTAGGAATCCTATGACTAAATTAATTTAAAATTCGAGTTATGTGAGCATACCGAAGGATGCAAACTACTTGAACAAAATAAAGAACTACTTCCATATATCATCCTTTCAAAAGTTTTTTAATGGATACAAATAAATACAATATTACTTTAAACATGACCGTAAAGAATTTTCTTATATAACTTCACATCGTTTAAATAAATAAAAAATAAATGCAATATCTTAATGTAATGATACTGATATATTTTGTACTAATTGGCTCAATTAGATCATATTGCTTCCCGTTTCAATTGAGTAGCCAATACAATAATGTAAGGAGGCGGTTGACCACCATCTCCAATACCTTTCCGGTTGTGGCAAGGACATTGGAGGTGGTACGCCATCAAGCGAGCGAGACCCAAGGATGAAACCATCTTTCAAAGAATAGAGACGATATATCATAAACTACTATCGAATACGACAAAAACAAGATTAATATACGCAATATAGAATTAATAAAAGTTTTTCGCAGAGAAAAAAGAATAAAGTCCTGTCTCGCGGAGGTAGTAATTATGAAACGGGGATTTAAATTAAATTTCTCTGAATGTGATGAAAAAATACATGAAACGGCTATATTATTTGACAAAAAGCAAATAAAATTCATGTCTTTTTTTTTTATATTAAAAAATTTAAATCGTTAAAAAAAAGTCAATATGGTCAACAAGTAATATACATCATGCTGTACTTAACCCTTAATATTTTATTAACTCTGGATCACAAATGTTTTAAAAATGTATTTCTAAAATATAGCTATTTAGAATACTAGATATAAATTGGTCAAAAGCGTACTGAGTGAAATATTGAACTCGGTAACTTGGGATAAATTTTTAATTAATAAAGATGGAAATGTGTTAAATAACAGCCAGCTAATAAACTAGATTGTAAGCACTAAAAACTAATACTGACAATTAACAACAATAGGTGTACGGAAGATAATAATTGGATCATCATATTTCTGCCTTTTTTAGTTTTGTTAATATTTACCGATTTCCCCCAACATTAATTATAGCCATTGTGTTTTCAATTAAATTTAATCAATTTTATGATTTTTTTAAATAATAATTTACAGCAATGCATGTTGCTTTGTTTGTATATGATTTTCATTTAATAATACTGTTTAAACAAACTTTTTAAAGTGGTTTGTATCTTTTAAAAAGAATTTTTAATAATAATTTCATTTTACAACGCTCTATTACCTGAAAATCAGAAATGGTATGCAACCTGATGCCCTGTAAGTCATAGTCAAAAGTACTAGGAACCCTGTATCTTAGCAGCTACAGGTTTTAATTCTAGCATTAATGGTTTTTTTTTTTATTAACAGAATAAATTTCCAATATTTTTAACTTAATTTTATTGTATTATCTAAACTATTAAAACGTATATTTTACACAGAAAATGATCTGTAAAAGGTAAAATATTTAAAATTATTTAAAGTTTTATACTACCTTTTCTTTCTTTTTTCGAATCAAAATTAAAAAATTCCAATCTTAAAATAAAATAAAAAGCGGAAACATTAAATAAAATTCACAGATATTGATGATTCTATCCAATAAATAAATCTGCTTTGAATATGAATGCCCTTCTAAAGGGTATTCCTGAAATCTAAAATTTCTTATCAATAAAACTTCTGAATAAACTCAGTAGAAACATCTAAGTAACTTAACTATTTTTTTCTTGTAAAATTGTACGAAATCGATTTATTCAGAACCCTTTCGCTAAATAGTGCATTTCAATGTTTTCATTTTTTCAATACATGTTCTCTGAACTCAAGGAATAGTAAAACTACGAAATAAAGAATATAAAGGGCATAAAATATTTACAAAGATATTTTGCGTATAAAAACCAAGAAATAAATGTGTTTGTTTTTGTTAATCATTAAGTTGTAACGTTCCATATTCAAAAGATTCTCAGGACTAAACTCTTTTTGTTTTTTTAATGGTGGATGAAGGAAAGTCTAAATCTCTACACTCAATTGAGTGTAGTGTAAATAGGGATAGATAGACAGATCTAGACTCATTTCTTCGTTCTTCTGCAGACTCCACCGCCTTGCCACTTCTTCGTGTTCATCCACCTTCCAGTATCATGGATGACCCTGGCCATCCTCTTGATCGCCAACGGCTCCTAGGTTACCCTCCCTTTCTGTCGCTACAGAGCCCGCGTCACGCCCTATTTCGAGCGGCCGTCCTCTAGGCGCATGCGCCGCCGTGAGGATGGCCACCCGCGACCCGGTGGATGCCAGTCGCTACCGCGGCACCCTACCGTCGACAGAACTCTCTGTGTCGCCTCTCTCTTATCGGATTATCACTTACGTCGTGAGTAACTTTTTTTTCTATTTTTTTTTTGTTTTAATATTTTGCAATCACATCATACCATAATCACAAATAAGCTTAAATGATCTTCAGAAGTGGGTTTACGTCATAAAAAAATGGATCATTTTCAGAATTCATAAATTCAAGATATCATCAGTATTAATTTTTTTTTTTTCTAAAACCTTTGAGATAAAACAGAATGTTATTTTCTTATTAGTATTCAAACTAAAAATTATAAACATAATTATTTATTTGCATGCATTTTTTTTTAATTATCCTTTTTTTAATATTTTGCAATTCCATCATAAATTAACCATAAATCATCTTAAATGATCATCGAAAGTGGGTTTATGGCATAGAAAAATGGATCGTTTTCATAATTAATAATTTTAAGACTTTTTTTTTTAGTTTTCTAAAAGCTTCGATTAAGATGAATTATTATCACCAACTATGACAACAAAAAATCATTTTTCTTAGTATTATTGTCTAAAAATTATTCAAAATAAACCAAACTTAAAACTATATATTTATTAATTATCATTTATTTGTCTGCATCTTTTTTTTTCTTTTTTTTAAATATTGTTCTAGAAAGTCTGAGCCTTCCGTATTCAACATATACCTTAGCCCGACGACTGCTCATAAAGTGAATTGTTATCAACAACTATGATAAAAAAAGTCCTCAAAAGTATATCATTCTTTATCCGCTCATCGAACACTAGAATGGCATGATAACACTTAATATATACATAAATAATTAAGTAAATGATATTTATTATTTTGAACATTTTGAAATTTTGTTCTAAAAATCTTAAGACTTAAGTATTTAGCATATGACTTAGACTTGGACCTAGATCCTTATTAATAAATTTATAAATTAAACAATTAAAAACAAAAATTTAATACAACTTTTATCAATTGAAAATAAATAGATACTATACCTATATTTAAAATGATTTCGAAAACAAAAGTGTCTTAAAATTTTTCAAATGTACTGCTAGTTATTTTTGTAATGTTAATTATTTCATTTAATTTGTTTTTGGAAAAAGTTAAAAATATTTAACATTGATATTAAAATCCTACTAAAGCATCCGTAATCAATTAACTAAAAATTTAAGAGTGATTTAATATAAATGATTGAAGCTTAGTAAAATGGTCCCGAATCAACAAGTAATTAAGCAGTAGAATGGCAATATTACTATTTCACACTTTCGCTTAAAGAAAGAAATCCAATCTGTAAAAATGAATAGATTTAATATTTATACTTCAGCTCAATTAATTTATATCTTAAGGTAGGTGATATTAATAGTTAGGTGCAAATTACAATGGTTTTAAGAAACAATTAACTTTATTTAATAATAATAAAATTGTCTTGATCAAAACTGTCTAGCCCTGACCCTTCTTTCATTTTTTGAATAATTGATTATAAAATCGATTTATTCCGTCTCGGCCCTCAATGAACTGCTATTAATGTGTTATATATATAACAGCTATCCTCACAAAGGGTTGTAGTAAGTTATAGTAGGACTTTAGTAAGTTAAAGGGCTTACACGAAGTAAAGGAGGAAGAAATTCTTGGAGTAAATGATAAGAAAATGGCGGTTTATGTTGCTTCGTTTGATATTCTCATGGGAGTCGTTATATCTGAGAAGGTCATCCCGGAGTAGGTTGGGCCTAGAACTGCATGTTTATGTTGACTTATTTCAAGGAGATCCGCTCCTTCTCGAACGTTGACATCACTCAAGTTTTTTTTTTTAAGTTTATTTTTAAACAAAGCCGAGTATTTCCTGCTGCCATATATTGCAAGTGGAACTGTCCTCGACACCTTTCTTCATCGAAGACCAACTGAGCTTGCTATTGTGCTATTTTAAGAGGAATATGAGATGTGATTTTATATCATTGTTTACATATTTTAAATACATTTTCTTATCCCATAGCCTTTGGAATTATTAATATTACATCCCGACCAATGCCAATATGTAAAATAATTTAAGAATATTTATATGTTACCGTCATCAATATCAATCATTCATTATCATATTTCAAATTATTAAAATAATTTATAACAAGGAATCAGTATGTTACACGGAAAAATAAAAAGTTATTTTATTTATAATTAATTATTTATAATAATTAGTTTATAAATTTTTTTTAAATTTATTCATTGAAATTTACAATTGTATTTAAACTATACAACAAGTAATTGGTAGGAATGGTACATATTGGGATGAATAAAGACAATTAGATAAACTACACAACGATAGCCCTCCAATAAAGTTTAACTCACGAGGCCATCCTCTTTTCAGACGTCTTGGTAGGCCAGCGGCCAGCTGTTTGAAGGAAGGTCGCAATAAATTGAAGAGAGCTGCATTTTTATATGTGGTAAGAGCATGTCTGAGTAGTTTAAATCCAAGTTTCCAACCGAAAAAAACGGATGAGAAAACTTTTGGTGGCCGAAAAACCTCGAAATTTTCGGAGTTAATTCAGTTTTTGCTCCTCCTAATCAGTGTGTTTTTGATAAAAACCATAAATGGTCATTTTTAATTTGCTACGATTTGAATCCAACCGCGGCTCTGTAGCTCTAATAGATTCTGAGTTACGCCCCTTTGAAAATTAGTCATGTTTTCCAAACGTCCAAATTCTAAGTTTTGGGCCACTTTCGTGAGGAACACCTGCTGATGAAAGTTATGGGGAATGAAGCTGTAGTAAATTTAATTAACTTTAATTTAAGCACATAACGAGGCCTGTAGTTGTTATATTTCCTCTTGTTAATTAAAAAAAAGGAAAATCGGGGAAAGTGGGTGTTTTAAGAAAATGACAACGAATCGTTCTAAAACAACTTGTTTATTGTAAAGTATAAATATTTACTTGTAAATTACCTATACAAAATAATGGTAGTACTAGCAGGCACTACTATGCGGGGGGGGAGGGTGAGAGCCACCCAGTCTCCCCGAGGTTTTTCGGCCACCAAATGTTTTTCCATCCGTTTTTTCGGTTGCAAACTTGGATTTACACTACTCAGACATACCCTTACAAAATGTTAAAAACGCAACTCTCTTCAATTTATTGCGACCTAAACCCCTTCTTTGGTACCTGGCCGCTGGGCTATGGAGGATTATCAAGATTTGAAATCGTTGCTAGGTTTGAAACTAGTGGGTTTGAGTGGGAACAAACTTTGTCATTTAACGGCGATGTGTTTCTTGTCATTAGTAAAGCTTAAGTATTGTTATTACAATATTATTATAGTAAGATAATCCTGCTATAATTAGCAGTGACGTGAAGGATAATTAGTTGGAAATTATCCTCGTACAGACCTCGTAAATTCCTATAGGAAACACACTGAGCTCAGAATCCTCCACACACAAGCTATGTTATTTTATCTTAGCCGAGTCGTGTACACATCTCCGAACAAACATCCCAAGAACATCGACGTTCCAATAACAAAATATATAAGGACTAGGGCGAACGCTTAGCTGTAAATCATCAGCAATTTTAATGCTAGGTATATAAATTTATAAAATACTTGTTACGAAATAGAAATAATTAAAAATGTACAATCCATATTCATCTTGTATAGTTCTAATTAAAAATCCAATGACGTCACATATACCTTTAAGAGAAGCCATCATGTTTCACATACTGATAATGATTAATTTATCCGTTTTATTATTTTTTATTTATCTATATATTTGAATTCATGATTACTAAATATATATTTTTTCTCTAGAATTTATTATAAAAATGGCACAATGTATAATTTTTCGAATTACAATTCACTATTTGTTTTTAATAATAAAGTTTTGAAATACAGCTTTTTTTTAATATCTCAAAAAAATAACCCACATTAAGATTAATAAAAAATAAATAGTTTTAATGTTTAATACTTATTTTAAAAAGTTGCTAAGCGGAGAACTGTTTGAATTGGATTTAGAAAAATAGATATGTGAAGAATAGTTAAAAAGGCCCATTGAAAAAAACAATTATTGTTAAAATGTTTTACGGTGTATTGTCGCTAAATAAATTAACATCAATTATTGTATAGTTTATAATTATGATACATGTAATCCATTTTTCTTTGTATTTAATCAAACATGAAAAAAAATATGTAGTTCCTCTTCTCAAATAAAAAATCTTTAATAATTAAATCTTAACCCTCTCCAACACGTATAAATAATCGTGGGGAAGTTATGCTTATTATAAATCTATCTATCTCATATTTTTATTTTGAAGAGAAAAGATTTGCCCAGGCCGGGATTCGAAGCCGGGTTTAAATATTTTGATTTTGAAGAGAAAAGATTTAAAAATTAAAACAATTAATAAAAAATTATGTATCTAATACTTTGAAATGTTATTAATAGGCGGCAGAACGAGTAAGTTAGTCAACAACTATCAATTATTTATTCCATTGTCTATGCTTAACCGATTCCAATGATTTTTTTCCCAATAATTTCATAAGTAATATAATTAATTACCTTTAAATACATCATAACAAAAACCCAATAAAATCAATTTTAACTATGTACAAGAATAACGATTTTAACACTTATGAATTAAGTGTTTTAATGTATTTATTTATTAAGTAAAAATAAATATATACATGTATGAATATCCAGGTTAGAGGGCCGAGAGTTAGTTTAAAATGTTCGAATAAACGGTTGGGATTTAATACGTTATTAATTTTTTCTTTTAAATAATAATTTAATTATTTTTCAGTTAGCTATATCCCTTTCAATTTTCACAGCATTTAATAAAAAACACATTTCTCCATTGACTTGATTCGGGTCCACTCATATAAAAAATCGATAATCGATAAATCGAATAATAGCTAAAAAAATAAAGATAATTTATGAAAATTGTCTGCAACGAATTCATAGAATAATAATTTAATTATAAAGTAATTGATTAAATTACATGTATTATTTAGACAGTACAATGTACTAAAGCAGAAATATCTAGGTCATCAATCAAAGGCTATTGAACGTAGAATGACTTTTGAACGTAACAATTGACTATTGTTTAAACCTGCATTAGTATTCCACCAAATTAAATAAAGTTCTGGTATAAGTTGGCTGGATCGTCTGTGGAATGATTACCAAGTTAACTTAGTTCAATAATATACAATTAGCAATGCGGTCATGTTTTGGGGCAAGCTTAAGTTTAAACTTGAAACTATTTGATATCCATTTTGATTTTTTTTTATATATAAGTTAAACAAAACTTGGTATCGCACATGAGCTACTGATTATAAATTATTTTAGTTTCTTGATTTTAAAATAATAAAAGATAATTTATTGCATAATTTCCTTTAATTTTTAATTTCGTAACCTTTTGTTCGAGATGTCAAAAAAAAAAAACTCAGCATAATAGTTGGCATGTATATCATGTTTTATTTGATTAAATATACTCAATTTAACAATTTTGAATTATGTTCCTAAAAGTCTAAATTGTTTTTAAAAAAATAGAGGCATAATGGCCACTTTAATTTGTGTCGAAAGTTCATCAATCTATGATTCGAAATGATATAGATATTTAAAAGTAGTTTTATACCGATCTATATTTATTGACCTGTACCACTACAATCTATGAAGGTTCTAGGCTTCATTACATGGTAAGGAATGCACTGTTTATAAGACAACGGTTTTGCAGAGAAGTAAATTTTTTGAAAACACCCTCAACCGCCAGGCTTTTACAAATGTAGACATCATCAAAACACTAAAATTAAAATTAAATTAATTTAAAGGGAATAATCTTATAATCTTTATGATTTCTAAAAAAAAAATTGAAATTGGTCAAATCAAAAGTGTGGCTAATTGAATACTGTAGGCTAACGCCACAGCATTGTGGGAGATAAAGGTTTTTTTAGTGGAAGTGCAATGAATGCTTAGAATGTACAATATTTGTTCGAGAGAGAGAGAGAGAGAGAGAGAGAGAGAGAGAGAGAGAGCGAGAGATAAAGAGATAGATAGTTAGAGATAGAGAGAGAGTGAGAGAGAGAGAGAAAGAGAGAGAGAGAGAGAGAGACAGAGTTAAGTAAGGATTAAATTATTTAATGCTGTTAATACGTGTTTACCTGAGCATAAGTCCCTACATGCCGTTGTAAACAATGGAGTGAATTGATTGACGTCTTATCTCCAAGTAACCCAGCTTTCTCGCTTCAGTGTTCCATTTGGATTGATTGTTAGAATCTGCCTATGGATATTTTACTATGATAATATCATAATAATGTCTTGTTATTAACATTAGTTATCGTTTATTATTAGGATTAAGATAGTTTGACAGTAATGAGTAATAACTGTATATTTTCAAACAAAACATGACAATCAACCATGGAGAATGGGGACTCCCAAATCCGGCAGATCACTATTAAGGCAATCCTCCCACCTACGCCTCGGTCTACTCTCAAACGCTTCCCAGTCGGTAAAGCACTGATTAACCTTTTAGGAATTCGTTCGTTACTAAACCCAGGCATTTTACAGGCCCATCTTAATCTTCGTGAGGCTATCACTTACTATATTAACCGGGTGCATGCTTCGAAATTCCTCGTTGTGTAGTCTTCTAAATTCTACAGTGGTTTCATCCTTTTTCGGACCCAATTTTCAATGCAACACCTGATTTTCAAATACGTTAAGACAATGCTGATCCTTCAGCGATAGCGGCCACGATTCAAATCCGTAAAGATTATGGTTTTATAAATTCTGATTTTTAGATTTCGAGACTAAAGACGAAAGCTTAGTAATGCCGACAACGAATTATAACAAGCATTTCCTGCCGTGAAGTTCATGTTTTTTAGTTATCATTGAACCTAAGTACTTAAAATTCTCAACAATTAAAATAGTTAGATAATTATCCAAAAATGTGATGTCTAATGAAACAATATACGTACTGCGAATTATCTATATTTTTATTTATATACATAGATTCGATTGTTAATATTCCAAGTTGAATAATAAAGGCCTTAGAGGAAACTATGTTTACAACTGCCAATAGATTCTGTGACGAGGGTCCAAGATAGCCGAGGAAGGGATAATTCGAAAATTCGCAGATAATTGAGAAGAGATGCCTATTATACTGCCTATTGGTTCTTCCCCATAGGCTGGGAACCTGATACCATCTACCTCAGATTATTGGCTATCACAGTACCGTTCTAAAATCTTATACTGTACACAGAATATATATAAATAAATAAAATTATAGGCAGTTATGAGGACTGACAACAGAATTGAAAACTCAAGAATTTGAAATAACTGTGTTATTTTTTTGAATTTCTAAGCCAGTTATAGTCTGAACTATCTAAGTTTCAATGATTTGTATTTTTTAAAATTAATTTATTCATTGAAATTTAAGACTGTATTATAACAATACAGATGACAGGAATGCTATATAAAGGCATGGATAAAGACAAGTTGAGAATCTGCCCTGTGGTGGTACTCAAATAACGAATTTCACTTAAAAGGTCGCGAGGCGATATTCCTTCCAGACACCTTGTAGGATTAAAAGGTATTGAAGAAGTAGTTAGGTTTGAAACTGGTAGGTTTGAGCGGGATAAAGTTTTGCATGTAAAGACCGGTATCATGTTCGGGCCAAATCAGCAACAACTGGGACATTTGAGGTCCGTATGGATAACTTAATTCGTAGCAAAGAATGGAACACTAAGGATTTTTACGAAGGATTTTGGATTCTAACGATCGGATACGAGAGGAATTCGATGGCTTAGGGGATCTCTAAATCTCTACTCTGAGTCCAAATAGATCTTATAATAGTCATGTATGTGAGTCTTTTGTAATCAGTTGGGAGCTTAGAGCGTTTTTCTAGTAAGTGTTGCAGTAGCATAAAACGGCGGATTGGTAAATTTAAATTACTAACACTAGCCTGGTCTTCACATATATTGACACTCTGAACAATAATTATATAAATTTTCAAGTAGTTTATTTATTAATCAATACATTGTCTATTTATTAATTGAAATAATAATTAGTGAATGTAGTTATATTATTTACACCTTATGTTTGTATTTACATAGATTTTATTTTTATTTTAGCATTATCATCTTCGTTAAGTTCAAACAATGCATAGATCATTTGTCTTTTGTCTATTGTACAAAACAAGATGTTTAACTATTGCAAATAAAATATTTTATAGAAAACGAAAAGTTCAACCAGTTATTTGTGTTTTAAGTTATTATTAGTACGACTTTAATTATTAAACGATTTTTTAGATAATTAAAATTATTCTTATAATGGAATTCTAACCTATAAAATAAACTTGATAAAGAAATTGAATAACTCAAATTCTCGTCTTATAACTTATAACCTTATGACACCATGGCAGCCAAAACGTTGGGTGAAATAATAAAGTTTAATTAAGATTAAGATTATTTAATAAGTATTGGTTTAGTTATCGTCAATAAACAGATCCACCTGAAAATCAACATGAGAAGAAATTCGTTTTATTTTTGTTTATATTCTAATTCTCTTTCCAGTTTGTTTTTTTTATTTGGTAATCGGTAATAGCAAAACAACAACCATGAACAGCAGAAATCCGCCATTAAGGTCGCATTTTCTCTTCATTTTTATTGAAAAAAACACCAGTACAAAATTGAAGTTAAAATGACAGAGAAAGAATAAGTAGGTTGAGACCTCCAAACGACACGTTTCTGAAACCAATTTATTGTCATAGAAAGTTTCGAATTTTTATCTGTAATGTCTGTGAGACTGTAAAGTTGCACATTATTTTAATGAGGTTACAACAGATCAATATTTTAAATTGGAATTTATTCCCATTTCAAGGTTATTAGGATAGAAAAGTAACCCTTTATATAACAGAAAAAATAACATGAACAGAAAAAAAAATATATATATATCACTATAAGCCAACATAACACAAATCATTAAGTATATAAAAAGTGACAAAAAATTAATAAAAAATTATGATAATAAGCATACAAAATTCTTAATCCTGACAAGATATTAAGTAATTAAAGAGAATAGATACATCAATAACAACAGTTGGATGCATGAGCAAGCATGCAATAATTTCTTTGCATGATGTGTAATGATGTCACTAAAAAGTGTGCATAATTTTAACATATTTATTCCGAAGGCAATTATGGTAACAATTTTATTTTCTCATCTCAGCGATAACATTCGAAAAATAGTGTAAGAGTATAATATTTTTGCCTTGAATACAACTAAAATTTATTTCAAAAAATATATAACAACTAATATGAAATACAGATACCCAAGATCGCGGGTTCGCAGCCCGGCAGGTGGCACTAGGATTTTTTAATGGAGTAAAAAATCCTTAGTTACGCCGTCCTTCGGAAGGGACGTTAAACGGGGGTCCCGAGCATGTAGGATGTCAAGTACTCGTTAAAAATCCCAATACTAATTAAACCTGGATAGGCAAAATTTAGAGCTCCCACTGTAGCATCGTCCGATCAGCCTTAGCAGCATAAAGTGACGTTAAATAAACAACTACTTCTGAAATACAGCAATAGGATAATTAAAAATATCTAGTTGCTCTAAAAAATAACAGTAAATAGAAAATCAAGCTACTAAATTTAAAGGGGTAAAATTCTCATTGTACATCTGGCTTAGTAATAAAACTAATGTATGAAAGATCACAGCTCTGCATTGATCAAGGAATAGTAAGAGTGAAGTGAGTTTTAAACACGGCACTGAAATAATAGTTACATATTAATTACTGTTTCAACCTTCAAGAGTTTGTCAAAGATCACTAAGACAGCACGTACTCCAAGAGTGGCAGGCCTTATGGGACAATACCCTTCCAAATAAATTGAACCATATTAAAACTGATGTCAAACCATGGAGCAGCTCCTGTCGTAGCACCCGAAGAGATGAAGTGGTCCTTACACGACTTAGACTAGGACATTCAAGGCTTTCTCAGGCTCATCTGATTACTGAAGAACACATGCGAGAAGTGCAGCGAGAGCTCGTCAATAGTCCATTTCTTCGAAGGTTGAGGCTTTTACATAAGAGCGATTGATAAAATAGGACTACCTTCCAATGTATCCATGATATTGGGAAATGAGGAGGAATACATAATAAGGTCATCACGTTTCTATCAAAAGAAGGACTTACTAAGAATATCTGATGCAGTTTCTTTTTATAAAAATAAAATTGTTACTAAAAATGATTGTACTACTAAGGCATTGATGACCAATCGGTTTTAAGCCTCAAATTTGGAACAACCAACCAGCCTCCAAGAGTTTTACATTTATATTAAATTTTCTGACCATTATATAAATACCGAAAGCATGTTTGTCTAAAGTAGAGAACACGAAAGCATATAGCTCGATAATATCAATGTGAAACCATTTTATTATATTTTACATAACTTTTCAAAAGCAATGAAACTATTCTACCTGATTCATACACTAAGCTTACGTGTTAAAATAATTGGTAATAAACAATTTTATAAAGCTTAGCTGAAGAAGTAAAACTTCAGCTTTTAATTCAATAAAATATGATTAAATAAAATAAATACTTTTTTTTTTAATTAGATGTGATGAGATAATAAATAAAGATTTAAAAAAAGGTGGAAACCTGATAACAATAATGTGTTAAAATCATTACTCAAAAATAGATGGGTTCATCTTCTATTTCTTAATAGTCGATTTAACCATGTTAACAATAACATCAAAATTATGAAGGCATGTTTATAATTATAAATATCTTTGAGGTGAATCTACGTCACTTGCTTCCTTCTTCTAAATCTCTAAAATTTGGTTATTTATAAATATACGTAATTTACATCAAAGAGATTAAAAAGGATCATGTGCTTTCAATTGAAATTTAAAATAATATTGGGTATAAAATATTCCTTTATGTATAAATGTCATGATATTTAAGTATACTCAAAACAGATATTTAGTTTTTTTCTAATATTTTACAGTAGAATAATTAAGAGAAGAAGAAATAAGAAGTTGTAATAAACTATGGAAGAAGTAGTCACGTATTTTAAAAATATTTTTGTTAAGATTTGTATTGTTTTTTATTAGTAGTTGTTTAGATAGTAATTATAACGGAGTGCACTGTCAGCTCATATTGTTATACTATTATCAATTTATTTTTAATACGTAAGATCCAATGGTTTGATATGAATTATATTTCATACACATTAAAATAATGAAAAGTCCTAAAAAATTTGACTAATATAATTTTATATGCCAGCGAAACCTTGACACAGAAAAACAGCTAAGGAAAATCTAAAGAAAGAGGAAAGGAAAATAATTAGGAAAATTCTGGGACCAAGTTGGACGGAAGTATATACTCTTTCTATATATACTCTAATATTACAGAAAACATCTAAAATTGAAGAATATTCTAACATAGATATAGAGATGAGGATGATACGTCTACAAAGAGAATACGTAGCATCCTCGTTAATAAAGGGGAATGCATCCAAAATATTAAGAAAGGAGAAAGTCTTAGAATTAGCCAAAATTATTAATGCAAAATTATTAATATAAAACCAAAAAACAATTTTAAACTAAAAGTTTAAAAATGGGAGGCTAAGGCAGAGACAAAAGCGCCGAGAACTGGAACAAAATGAAGCGAAAAAAGAAAAGCTGAATTCTCGCCAAGAATGAAAACGTGGTGGGTAAATAAGAACAAGAAGCCCCAAACGTAAAACATCTTTACCTAGCGTCTTCCCCTTTACACTTTAGGAACTTTACGACTAATAATAATAATAATAATAATATTATTATAATTTTAGTAATTATTCTTTTATTTTCCGATTAACTAATCAATAGATTAACTACATCATTAGATATCAGCTTGACAAACTATTCCCGAACTGATTAACGGATGAAAGTGAAACAAATCGTTGCTCAGATGCGGGCACATCCATCACCCCACTATCTTCACGGGAGGGAAACCCACCCATAGCCATCTGTATAACCAACATGGGATGAGAATTGGAGGGGCCGAAGTAATTTCATTTCCGTCCGTTTCTGTTTACTTTCCCGTCTGATTGGGATTTCCACGGATTAATTGAATAACATATCTGTGTTCAATATGACGGGCAGGTTGTATTCAAAACGGGCATGAATATTTGGTTTACCCCTAGAATACATTACTACAAACAAGTAAACAAAACGAGATATACTGTATCAACCGATATTTCATGGAATTTTCGTATAACATAACATACTGGAAAGTTATGAAATATTAGACCGCCGTAATAATGATAATGCCATAATTACCATTAAGGCTGTGTTTAAAGTGTCTTAAGTAGAAAAGTATACATTCCAGATGAAGTTTCAAGGACAACGACTTACTTTCTAAATATGTACCGTGAAGTAGGCGTGTTCAACCCTGGATTGGCATCGGCTCAATTCCAAAGCAATGCTCAATTGAACTTCTGGAAAAATCAGTGGAACTAACGCGACAGTATAAGGCTAGCTAACATGTCTTGAAATTTTGTTAAATAAATAAAACTAAAGAGTTAAAAATACGTCTTAAGATATTCGAAAAAAATGTGTTGCGTAGAATATTCGGTCAAAAAAAATATAAGACCATTAGAGAATTGATGAGATTACACAACGCAGAATTACGAAGCATGCACCCGGTTAATATTATTCAAGTAACAGCGTCACGAAGATTAAGAAGGGCCTGTAAAGTTGCTGAGCTTATTTACGAACGAATTCCAAAAGCGTTAATAAGCGCGGTGCAGATAGGGAAACGTGTGAGAGGTAGGCGTATTTGGGAGGGTTGCGTTAAGAGTGATCTGGCGGATTTGGGTTTGGGTCGTGGTCTGTGGACTAGTAATAAGTATGGTTGTATCTATCTGAAAAGTAGTAGATACAAGGATCTGATTCGGTCGAAATGTACCTGATAAGAGTATCTGTTGGATACATGACTAGGCGAGTCAAGTGATTGCATGGGAGGTCCTACCAAGGTCACCCCACCTCTCTCTAGATACTTGTTTCAATTGACTAGTCAGTATCTACTACAATCTCTACTCCCGTACTTGCTACATGCTAGACCAGATAGATACGAGAGCTGTATTCAAGGCCTTGGTTGTTAGAAGCATCTTCTGCTAACCAGCTATTCAGTATTCACGAATATATTCACTACCTCATGCTACCTTATGCTATTTATTACTATAACATACGGATTAAAACTGGTATATTATTTTTTTGTATCTAATTTGTGAATCAAATTGTGGGATTTAATTTACCCTAGAATATAGTTCTTCAACACATATATATATATATATATATATATATATATATATATATATATATATATATATATATATATATATATATATATATATATGTATATAACAGCTTAAAATTTGTATTATCTCACTATAACTGTAGACACGTAATATGTTTTCACATCTACTTTTCAAATATAAATTGGTAAAAAATTAGCTTTAAAATAAGATGAACAAAAGTGAACCTAACAAAATGCTTGTTGTTGGAATATAGCAATAATCGATTTCTCAGCTAACGGAGACTAATGTACTGAAAAAAAAAGTAAAAAAACAGAATGAATAAAGAAATTGTTTAATTATTTTTCATTTAGTTTTTTTAAATTATTATTATAAATCTATCTGTTGGCTATGAAATATTTTCTTAATTTAATAATTTGAATTGAAAATTCCTTTTTCTACATTATCATACTATAAAGTAAAGGCAATCGACATAGATGGTTGAAATCGGGTGCAAAAAAAACATTGTTCGAAGAAATTGATAAATTTGTTCTCCATTTTCTTACTTTCAACAGCAACAAATTTTACATCGTTTAAAAGAAAAAAATAGTTTCACAAAATTAAAAAACAGCACCTGAATATGACGAGGATTATAGCAGCTAAAGCGTTTTAAAGAGTATAGCGATTGGCGGCGGACAGAAAATTTTTTCATATTACAATCCAAATTCTACGTGTCTTGGAACGTGAATAGCAAAAGTTTGAAGTAGGGTTAAAAACTTTTTTTTGGTTCAATTCCGTAGCTTTCATAAAATAATTAACTGCAGGTTACTATTTCCGCGAATAACTCTTTTTCCTTAAAAAATGATAACAAAAACTGATACCCCAAAAAAGGCTTATGTGTAGCGTATTAGAAGAGTAAGAGTCGGGATAACTGTATTCAACTACAAAAACATCAAGTAAAATTATTAGATACAGAAAATTATCAGTATCACTTGTAATCAGATACAGGAAAATCCAGTATCTACCCATGACGGAAGATTGTAAGCAAAAATTGGTGGCATCGGCCACCAAATTCGAGTTTGTTAATACTTCTTCTTATTATTATTAAAGAGTTAAAAACCGCTGAAAAAATAGAGATTAATCATTTGGAGTCCAATTTCTTTTACTTTTTTTAATATTGTCATTGGGGGTAAATTTCATGTTTTTCATTATTTTTTAAAAATTCCCAATTGTTAATTAAATGTATAAATTAATTAAAATGTATTACTAATTAATTAAATGTATGATTATACTCTAAGGCATAAATACTTAAGAATAAATATAGACTTTACTATTATATTTATTATTATTTAAAAATATAATCTGTTTTCCGACCTACAATTAATAAAGAATGGTTCTTTTCACAAACAATTAAATGAAATCGACGTGCGAATGAGATGCCGAAAATGGCTTAATTATAAATTAACGCAAAGTCTTTAGCGTATAGTATTCTTTGTTTTTATTTTGGGGGGAGATTATATATCATACCTTTTTTTATATTCATATGCAATCAGAAAATGTCCAACTAAACATTTTTCTGTATAAAAAATAGTTACTTCAAAAAGAAGAATTGATTGCCCATAATAATCTGCTTGATTCTGCTAAGAATGCAATCAGTACCACGATGACTTAAATCAGAAATTGTAATATCATTCGTAATTTGATAAAAGATACTAATTCTATCGGCTATTGACAAGAAGGACTCATTGGTACAGTGATTTTATAACAGTCATAATGATTTGTTTAAAAAATACTAACAAACAATTAGTTATTCGTACTTGAAACAACAAAAAACTGAACGATAAAAATCTGTTTTGCAAAATGAAAGATAAACATATACCACTACAGCGCATGAAAGATATTGGGTTCAGTACGTGGTAGAGACTGTACTGTTTCTTAGACAAAGGTTGTGAAGGGAGATGATTTGTCCTAGATCACGTTCAACCGCAAGATTTCCCCCTTATTTTGGGTCCCCACTATATAGAGGCTGGGTGTACCCCAGGATCCACCTCTAGACGTTAACTATGTTTTTAACTCAATCATAAATAAAAGTCTGCCAACGAAGAGGATTCGAACCTAGGACCTTCGGCACGGAAAATCAGCGCTACAATGAAAGATAAATATAATTAAATACAATTTTAATTATGCATTGTGTCAAATGCTTTACCCAAAGAATTTAATTTATTCAGCAGCCATAATAATAAGAAATTATGGTAACAGGCTGATTCTTAAGCTAACTACTTTTCACCGCAAGAACAAGTAATCATTTTCTTAAAAATTCCGTTAAAACCAGTAAATAAAGCTGTTTAAAATACTCCAGGCGTTGTATAAAATTCATCTTTACCCGGAAACCACGGTCGGAAAACTTTCTTGTTTCCCGGCCATTTGGAAAACTAATTAAATTCATGTGGTTTTAGTAAGTTTTAATTAAAATGAATTAAATCGTATGTCCACTGAAAGAGTTAACCGCCCTGCTGACATTCCGACACGAAAGGTCTCTACTCAACAACTAGAATTGTCCACGCCGGTACAATTTATTTTAGAAAATCAAAGCATCCTTTCCACGAACTTATAATGGTCTCTGGGAAAAGGACTTCAATGTATAATAAGTCATTTTATTTTTTTCTATTTCTATAATTGAAAACCAATAAGAAGGTTTTTTTGGCCTCCAACAAACAATCCAAAATATTTCCTGCAAAATCATCTTCATAAAAAAATATTAATTAATATCACTAATTTTGTTTAAACAATTATAAGTTCCACTTACGAGTATATCTTTGTATCATAACAATGAATTAATCTGACACCAATATAATCTGTCACTTTCTTCGCAGTATGAATTAAAAAGTACAATAAATACAAATTAAATATTATTTAAATTTTAAAGTTTTAATTTAAATGATTTTAAATCAAGAATTAATTCTTCTTTATTGAGAATACAACGCTCTGTTAATCTCACATTTCCTTTCATAATTTTATCTTTTATTACCCCCGTCTGATAATCCGTAATATTTCTTAGATAAACAAAATATTAATATATATCTCTAACTTTGTTTGAACAGTTAGACATTTCACTTATATATCTTTGAATCATGAATCAAAAATGAATTAATCTGACTTCAATAAAATCTATCATCTACTTCGCAATTACATAAATATAGATAATAAATAAAAATTAAATAGTATATTTATATTAAACAACTCCAAATCATAAAGATCTTGTGAGCACAATCACTGGAGTCCTAGAAAAATTCAGTAAATCCCCCATCCTCATCTATCTCTTAAAATGCACCTGGTGCAGTGAAAGAGATTCTGTCAATCCTTATACATATATATATATATATATATATATATATATATATATATATATATATATATATATATATATCAAATAAATAAATATACCAAGGGGTATGACAAACAAAACTTAATTAACCTCATTTTTCCTTTCATTGTTCTACTTATGCTTATAAAACGAAGTACTATATCTGGTGAATCCCATCACATACTTAAGTGATACTATGATGTTTGATTAAGATTGTCACTTAATCAGTTAATCAAAGTGATACTATGATGGTTGAAAAGATTGTCACTTTTATATTATTTTTTTTCTTTTTGAGTTTTTTTTTTCCATGATGGGTGTATAGTCGGGGTGGAATAGCTGTGAACTTTTTTTTTTAATATGACATTTAGGAAAGAATTTATATTATGTAAAAGGTAGGGTAAAAGTTTTTTTTAATATTTATATACAGTGTAAAAATCAAAATCGGAAACAGGCTTAACTTTGGAAGCAGCACAAAAAACTTGGAAACTTCTCTTTTTCGTCTTTGAAACCGCTTACTCAAGCAATAATATATTAAATTACTATTTTTGAACAGCTTTAGATTTCCTGAATATATACCAGGTAAAATATTAAAGTTAAAAAATAGCTCAAATACTGAGAGAAGCAGCTCTTCTAGAAATCTTTTTAAAAAATATAAGATTGCTTACACCTTAATAATTACGTTTCAGTGAAATTTATTGAAAGACTAAACATGTAGGAAATTAAATTTTTAATAAGACTATACAAAATAGTAATCACAATGTAATATTTATATAAATAAAAATTTAGAGGTCGACTGAAAACTAAATATAACAACCGCTATGCAAATAAATATTCCTGAATTTATTATGTAATATATGACTATTTATAAGATAGTGATAACCTCCATCGGAGTTTGCAAATGTTGCATACACAGTAAAATGCATGTTCCCATGAAAACCATTTTTTTTTTTTTCGAATACCCACTTATTAATCAGTTTAAGAAGATAAACGAAAAAAAAATCTGATTGCAAAGTCATCTAATTCAAATTTACATGTTATGTTTTTGTTCCATTGAAAAATTATGCATGTCATTGAGAATACCATTACTTAAAATAAAGTTTATTAATTACTTCTTAATTAGTAACTTTAATAGTAATACTTGACTCGCTGTTAAATATTTATTAGTAGATATGAATTGAAGAAGACATAAGCATATTAGAATATGAAACGTTAACTGTTTCTTAAAAAAATATTTGATGAGTTGGATTTCTCTCATCCTTATAGGATTGCCCAAATATCGTTTTTTGCTGCTGATGTTGCCGTATTCAAAAGAACAAAAGGATTCTGGTTTTGTAAAAACTTTTACATCAGTTAAAAATTCTGAAACCTAATCAAACCAATCTAAAATAAAATGTTTTATATATATATATATATATATATATATATATATATATATATATATATATATACTAAATTAATAAAGTAGAAATGGCATGTATGGCAAGTTAAATACGTTTTGAATTGTAAATAAGTATTATTGAGAGAGACTCAAACCCTTGTTTGATTGAAATATTTTTTTATATCTTTATTATGAAATGGAAAAGGTATTTTTTGTATTTCAGTACACCAATCTAACATTATTCTTTAATTGCAAAACTATAAAACTAACACGTCATCGTACTTTAAACTGTATTCAGTAATAATTATGAAGGTATCTGTTCCGCAGGTTGTCGCTTCGAGTTGAGTTACAAGTTTTAACTATTTATTCGTGTTATTTATAATAATTTCCAAAAATATAAGTTATAGTGAGCTGTAGTATGGAAAAGAGAATGTAATTACGGTTAATGAGTAGATTTATGTAATCATTTCATCAAGAAATAATAGTTTCAACTAACATTTCAAAGTATACCTGATATGTTTGTTGAAACGTTCATTTCTAGCTGAAATATTTACCGAAGTTTAAACATTTCCTATAATCATACTTTCTTTTCTATAACAAAGATAATATTAGCTTGTATTGGGGAATATAAAAGGAAAACGAATGAAAAGTTAAAACTTGTGACTCAATTCGAAGCAAATATATATGAATGTATATGTTTTTTTTTGGGAGCGATTGAATAATGTTTTTGATAACTGGGAAACACTAATGTAATATTTATTGGTTTGTTCCATTTCATTTCGGTAACAATTGTGGGAAAAAATGAAGCAAACAATAGCCTTTTCAGTGGTTTCACAAAACAAAAAAACTATAATAATAAAAAATAATCAAGTGAATAATAACTTTAAGTTGGCTGGTCATTTTAAGGAAGATGTTTAATAATAAAATACCTACAAGCTATTACCCTGAGGTTAAATAAATTGTGGGAAAAAAAAATATGCAAACAAGATGCAGCCTTACCAATGGTCTAACGAGACAAAAATACATAATAAATATAAATTTTTTATAATTTTTTGTTAACTGTTATAATTTTTAAATATTTTTATTTTGAAGAGAAAAGATTTGGCCCTTTTCGGGATTCGAACCCGGGTCGTCCGCCTCTCCGTGACAGCGCTCTTACCATTTGAGCACCAGGGGTGATGATCTTGTTGACTTACGTCATTATATTATTTATAATTTTTTTTAACTGTTAACAAAAACATTTAACAATACATTATAAAATGGCGTAAGTCAACAAGATCCTAATTAAAGAATTGTTAATGAACGTTCTTCCTCGAGTATACAAAATTGCGAGAACACGGGGATATGGGGTCGGTGAAGAGAACGTGAGACGATCGGTGAGATGATTTGTCCTGACTGAGAGGTGACCCCTGGTAGCTCAAATGGTAAGAGCGCTGCAACGGAGAGGCGGACTACCCGGGTACAAATCCCGGTAAGGGCCAAATCTTTTCTCTTCAAAATAAAAATATTTAAAAATTATAACAGTTAACAAAAAATTATAAAAAATATATATATTTTTGCCTCGTTTTATATATGTCTTGGACGTTGCGTCATTTATAGCCATGATCTGTAATGTGGGTACTCTGTGAAAAAACAGATGCTTGATCTTGATCTCGGGTAAAGCACTTCCCTACACAACCGTAGATTCAGGATAATCTACCATAGAGACAGTATATTCTCTACCATTTACTAAAATCAAGCCCCTTCATAAGTTGTAGTGATACAGCTTTATGAAATAGCAAAGAATAAACTGAAGTGCCTGAACGACACAGCTCTAGCAACTCTTTTACTTTGACTTTTTTATGGTATTCGCATCCTGAGTCTTACTGCCCTTGAGTATGGCAGTTTGTATTATTTTTAATGCAGATATATTTTTTATCTTATTAGAGGAGTTCTTTCTGTATTTATATAACAGTTAAATCCCTAAAAAATAGGTCAAGCTGTGCTTAGTAGTGACCAGACAGATAGAAGCTTAGTTCTGTGAGTTCAGAGCCCCAGAAGACACCGGCCCTTGGAATTGGCCGTAGGTTAGCTGGGACAATTAAGGTATGAATATTGATGAGGCATTCAGTCTGGACCACTTTGGGCAGGGCTAGGATCTGCTTCGGGCCAATGACTTCTTAGCCTTTCATCAAGAATGATCTCTTCCGTAATAATCCAATTTTATTTAGTACTAATAATAAATATTATATATTAATAATACTGAAATAAATAGCCCGATAAAGTTAAAATTCCTAATAGAACGATACGTCAATTAGGCAGTACCTCCTTACCGATCCAGTAAGGTGCGCGAGAAAAAAGAAATGTGTAAAGAAAAATAAATTTAATAATTTAAAATGTTTTAAAACCTAATCAGAACAATAAATTAATTATTCTATGATCATAACATTGATGAAAATTAAGAAAACAAACAATAAATTTAGAATATAACGGAAAAATAATTTTAAGGGTCCCTTAAGAATAACAGATGTGTACAAAAATTAATAAAATATATCTGGCCAAAGGGCTACATTATTAGAATTATACAATATTTACATAATAACAAGAAAATAAATATAAATTAAAAGATATGTTCTGATAGAGAATAAAACCAATAATACAAAAAAATTAATAAATGCACCTAACACTATAATAGGTATGCGCGGTCGAAAAAATAAATAAACTAATTATAAATATTTTCTTTTCCCTCTCACACAACTTTTCTAGAGTGACGAAAGTTCAAAATATTTTCTTTTCCCTCTCACACAACTTTTCTAGAGTGACGAAAGTTCAAAATATTTTCTTTTCCCTCTCACACAACTTTTCTAGAGTGACGAAAGTTCAAAATATTTTCTTTTAGATTATATCATTGACAATATTAGTCAGAATAAGATATTTTATTAGATTTTCTTATCCTTAACTCGGTAGGCTTCTAACGTAGTTTTCCAAATTTACCTGTACCACTACAACCCGCAAAGTATTTGGCTCAGTACATGATAGAGACTGTACTGCTTCATGGTCAACGGTTGTGCAGGGAAGTGATTTGTCCTAGAGCAAGCTCAAATGCCAGATTCCCCCCTTATTTTGGGTACCTACTTTCTATAGGCTGGGTGAGCCCCAGGAGGGCCCTAGATCCCATTGAGGCCATTTCCGGGCGCTAACAGATTAAATAAAAGTCAGCAAGTGAGAGTTATTTGAATCCATGGCCTACGCCATTGCAACTCAGCTACTCAGTTTTCCGAATTGCGCAACTGAAATTCCCAGGAAATGTTTACCTTTAAAAATATCGAAAATCTGATGTATTGTACCCCGCAAGAAATATATAAGAAAATTCATCGGTACACACCGTACGAAAATCGAACCCAGGATATGGTGTACGCATATTTAAAGACCAGATAAACAGTAAACATTTTTAAATTTTTTTTGCTACCGATTATGTAATTTTTAAATAATATCTAAATTATAATCTGGTAAAAATTAATTTTAATAATCAAAAACACAAATATCTAAATAATGTAGCACATATTATCCAATTACTTCGAAAATGCAGTAAAATACTAGAAAGTAAATTTACTTTTGAAGGATTGACATATCAAATGTTCTAATTTCGATCTGATATTTGCGCACCAACGTCTGTATTGATGTGAGACAGTTGTTTTTCTAATTGAGACTAATGTAACTGACAGATCTCTGAGGTCATTTCTAAGTGATCTATTTTACCAAAGGTTCAATTGGCCTCTTAAGTTCTCGAACAAAATAAAACAACAGTTTGTTTGGCTAAAAAGAAATGGTATATATTTTCAACAGGTCAAATAATATTTTCCCATAAAATTAGACCCATCGTATAGTTAATATGGACTAAAAGAACAAACTAAAAAATTGTAAAAATATCTTTTTTTCTCTTAATACACATCTAAATAATATATTATGTATTATGCAGTGACTTAAAAAATATAGTTAAATACTAGGAAATAAATTGGCATTTTAATAACAAACATTTTAACCTACATAAACTATTAACAAAACAAATATTCAGACACCTGGTTAGTGAAAAGTCGACAACAAACAGAGTTTAATATGTCAAGTAAGGATTAGAAAAATTTAAATATGAAAATATAAAACTACAGAAAAACCTCTATTAAAAAATAAATTTTAAGAATGGAAAGACTTTAAAAAGAAAACAAAATAAGAATTTTATTAATGAAATTAATTATAAAAAAATATGACCTAGCATTATTTTCTGTTTAGGTTTGCATTCAAGAATTAATTATAGTAAAAATAAAACAGCATCATCAATTTTATGTTATTTTAAAATGTATCTTATTCTTGACGTATAATTGAAAAACCAAAGTCCGAAATAAAGCATAATCCAGGAAACACACTTGGGGTTCACCCAGTTTCTATTAATTTGGAAACAGCCATATAACTTTCTTGCACAATTGTTGGACTGTAAATAGCGCAGTCTATACCAAGTAGTAAACAAGAAATCCTCCAGGGGCTGTAGAAGTACAGATTTTTGTTATTATATCATAAACGTATCTTAAACTTTTAACATTCCTACTTTTATTAATTATTAGGAAGTGATGCAATTGGACACTAACTTTTTTCAGAGTTTTGTTTGGGCAATTCTTAAAAACTTAGCAACTAGCAGGGTTGTCAGGAAAAGTGGGCCGATGCCTGAGAAACAGCAGTTTTCTCTTACGCGAACTTGATCGAGTGTTTTTTCTACTTTAATGGTCCCTTGGTAAATTTCTTTTTACGTTAGAAGTAATGTACTTTATGTTAGATTATAAAATAAAATGAAATCATTTGGGTTTTGGGACGCAAATGTAAGAAATATTACATACATAGTCCAAGAATTATTATCAACTAATCATCAATTGTAATTTCTATTTACGTAAAATAAGCAAGAACTGAAAGCTGAAACTCAACTGAACTATTGAAAAGTCAAGCGAAGAATCATATAAAAATTTGCAATTATATTTCAAATGATAATCACGTAAACGTTATATAACGGATATTATGTTACATATGTGTTATAACCAAAAATACGTCACTATCATAAATCAAAATTTAAATTTTATTTATCTTTTTAAATATGCCTTAAGATGAATTTAAATAATTCATATCGTTCGTATAAATAATGCTGGATTGATGTTACTTTAAATGCAACTATATTATTCAAATAGTAAATATATTACTAATTTTTAATTTGTTTTTAACTACCGCATTACTGAACATGTATAACCAATGTGTCTTCGAGATCACGTAGCCAATTCATATGTTTATTAAAATCATAATTATTATTTAAAAAAAATTAAAATATTATTTTTATGAAATTTTCATATTTGCCAATGCTAGACAAAATTGACTCCGGTTTAGCATAACAGAATATTAAGGCCTCCAAACAAATTCTCGGAGGCATTCCGAATTCCACACAACGCTGGGGAACGAAATTGAACCAGGAAAGAAAAACAATAAGCTTAACCATCTTGGGTTTATAGCTTAGACCAGTTTATTAAAATTCCTACTTAATTATTAACAAATCAAATTATTTAAACTTTGTTGAGCAGCTCTAGTGGACATTGACTTTAACAGGTAATAAAACGTCAACACAATACTTAACATATTCTTGGTTTTACAAGAGAAAGAATTGTTTTAGCCAAAATATGTCATTGAATTTCTGGTGACTTTAAAGAGTCAAAAGTTACAGCAACTATACAGATTACTTGACCGATCTTTTCACTAAATTATTCATTATATACATAAATACATACGAACATATATTTATGTATCTTTAGAAATAAAGTTTAAAAAAATTAGATAACAGAAAAATAAAACATAAGTAAATTAAGTCATGCAATAATCCTACTTACATGTCATCCAATCGAGAGACTCTTATATGTCTGAAACAAAATACATATTATTTATACTAATTATCATTACATTATGTAATTATATCTGAACATTATCATGCCTAATACTATCCAACCATGTATACATTACAGATAATAAATCAGTTCAGTACAAAAATTATTTATCGATTTACTGTAGTAATACATTATTGAGTGTTTTATAAAGGATATATCTAAGTTTAAAAAAAGTGAATGAATGTACAGAAAAAATTGTTGTTATAGAGGGAGATGTTGTGGCAAACCTAATACAACTTTGACAAATTTATCAGAAAGTACGAAATTACAACAACAGCCTTGTGTCCATAAAATAACAATAATATTATGTACTCGTATATATGCTCTATTCTGTCTTAGAGTAGAATATAATTACGTTTAAATTAATAAATGAGAAAAGAATTTAAAAACAGATTAAAAAGAAAGATAAAAAAAGAAATAAGATAATAATTGTAAAGAGAGAAAACAATTCATAGTTACATATAAACAAACTATCAAAGCAAAAAATAAAAAATAAATAAACGAAAAATGCAAACAGCGCCAACTACGATAACTTAGTTTTAAAAATAATAGTGGCACATTATTATTCAATCAAAGACCACACATCCATATTTTTTTTGTATAAATTCTTGTAGATATTTTCCACCATTATATTTTTAAAAAATGAATTTTAAAAATACAGATGGAAATAGATTCCGTAGATACAACAGTAATCTATTTTTAACAATTACCTTAACAAGCCCAAAAACTGAGTATATACAGAAAATGGAAGGTAATGCTTGGTCGGTTCGCAAACAGTGAGTCATTCATTCATCAAAAAGCGTGGTGCGAAGAATATTTATGATTCTTTTATTACCTATAATCGTCTTCTCCTTTATATAAACGTGCGGGTTTCGAAGGCCGGGAGCAGGAGATTATTCTATCGATAGCCATTTTAATGTCGAATGGCAAAGAATATCCCGGTGACCTTGTGGAAGATCCTATTTTCTCAGCCGCAGTATCATCACCACAACATTAAGTCAATTACGAAATAATTGTGAAGGCCAGGGTCGTTACGTTAGAGTTCCCAAGGATTACGAGGAGCGTCATTACCATTATATCTAGGACGATATACAATAAAAATAAAAAAGATCTCTATTACAATGCAATAACAATCATCAACGTTGAATCTCAACCGTCTTGGAAGCTGAACAGAAAAATGCAATAGCAAAGAAAAAAATCTGCAACCTTACAACTCATGAAGAGTATCGGGCTGAATAGTGATAGAGACTATATCGTTCCTTAGGCTACACCTACATTGGATCCGGTGTGATACGATGAGACGTTGCTAGTAAACCAAATGACTGAAATATATCGAGAGTTATAACATTTGGTTCTTTAAATTTATAAAATTAAGATTATTTATTAATTATTTTTAATACATTTATATTTTACTATAATGTATAGTAAAATATGTATAATTTATACACCCCAGCATCGTATGTGATAGAATCACGTCGCACCGAATCGGATCCAATGTAGGTGTAGCCTTAGACAACAGTAGTCCATGAAGATGATTTGTCCAACATAACGCTCAAAAGCTAGGTTTCCCGGCATTAGGGTACGCACTTTATGGAAGCCCAGGAAAGCTCTAGAGAAAAATAATTGACCAAAATTAAAATATTGTTTGTTTATACGTGTCACTTTATGCTGCTATGGCTAATCGGACGATGCTATAGTGGAAGCCCTAAATTTTGCCTATCCAGGTTTAATTAGGATAGGGATCTTTAACGACTACCTGACATAAAATGAAAATAATACTTAGGACAAAAAAAAAACTATTTCATATTAAATTTTTACTTCGTTTACACATTAGATAAAAAAGTATCCGTTCCGCAGGTTGTCGCTTCGAATTGACTTAAGAGTTTCAACTGTTTATCCGTTTCATTTTTAATATTTTCCAAAAATACAAGTTAACGTGAGCTTTAGTTCGAAGAAGAGAATGTAATTATGGGTAATGAGAAGACTTCAGTATAAATTATCATGACAAAATAAAAGTTTCAACTAACATTTCGAAGTATGTATCAATTTGTTGAAACGTTAATTTCTTGATGAAATGATTACCGAACCACACACATTCCCCATGATTAAATTCACTTTTCCATACTAAAGCTGATAATAGCTTGTTATTTTGGAAAATATTACAATTTGAACGACTGAAAGGTTAGAAGTTGTGACTCAACTCGAAGCGACAACCTGCTGAATAATTACCGATAATAATGATATAGAAAATTTACCCAGTATTAATCTATTTATCACCATACGTTTTCTTCGATACCATTGCACGAAAATACCATGGGGCGGGTGCCGAAAACCCCAGTACTAATAATTCAAGCCCTGCACAATTATTAACTTCTTCCCTTTTCTCTTGAAGGGCCATCGAGCGAAATAATTGATAGGCTGACAATGATAGATCTTGACTGCATGGTAGCTTTAACAGAAGCTCGGCTCCCTGAGGATTTTTCTTCTCCGAGCTCCGACTCGAGTTGTTGCGAAAGTATCAATATTTATTTTTAATACATTAGCGTCTATATATCGTACTAGATTACATCGTCTCATTATTAAAATTCGAGTGACGAAAGCCAATATTATTAAAATTAAATTTACTATCGAAAGAGTTGGGGCAATTTACAACCATCCCTTGAGACAATTAGAATTCATATTGCAATTTGTTTATATATATAGCTAAATAAAAATTGTATATACCAAGTATAAAAACGAATGACCTTCTTGGAGGTGAAAAATATACACATATGTGTGCGTGGTTATCTTTTCCACTCTAATTGCCTGAACGGACGATCTGGCCCTTTATGCATTGTATTAGTTAATTTCCAGATATGTGGAAAGAAGGAAATCATCAAATTGTATGTTCAATTTAAAACAAAAAAAATAAACCTGTAGAATTCTTTCTAAATTACAAAAAAAGACTGTACCACTACAACACCTGAAGTGTCCAGGGTTCAATACATGGTAGAAACTCTACTGTTCCTTGGATAACGGTTGCGTAGGGAGATTATTTATCATATATCACTCTCAACCACTAGATTTTTCCCGCTTACTTTGGGTTGGTACCCAAAGTTGGTACTTTATAGCGGCTGGGTGAGCTACTCCGCTCCGTCTTATAATTAATTTACTTCCAATAAACGGAAACAAATAAGAAAACTACATAGTTAATTGTCATCCATACGTATCATATGTATAAGGATCATCTATACGCATAAAAAATAGTAAGAAAAGTAGCTTAGCTATTAATTAATAATATTCTTATTTTTAAAAGTAAAAATTATGCAAGCCAGTCTAAAATTCAATCGTATTGGGTTTTGAGTATAAGGCTTTTTAATTTTTTAAGAAATATTAAAAAAATCAAAATGAAGAATAATTTAAAAAATACAATAATTTATGCAACTTCAGTGAATCTTATTTAAATATTGAAATGAAGGGGAAAGAAGACTTAAGAATACTCAGCTTTCTTCGAAAAAGTTCCGATTGCATAAGTAATGAAACGGAAAGATTAGTAGAAATTAATAAAAAAATTAATTAACTCGATTTTAAATGCCCTCTTTTCTTCCGGGACTAAATGAAGTTGAATTTAATAATACTGAGTCTCAGGTTCGATTCTGATAACAAGAAAAATTTTAATATAACTAATGAAAAATCTTTGGAAATTTATAATCAGTATATTAATATCATCTGTCCCGAAATCTAAAAAATATAATTTATAAAACTACCATCCTTCCAACTCTTCTTTACTCATTAAGGTATTCGAAAATAAGTTGTTGCGTAGAATATTCGGTCCAAAAAAGGATGAGATCACTGGATAATTTAGGAAATTACACATTGCGAAGCATGGAGCCGGTTAATATTATTCAAATGATAACGTCAGGAATATTAAGCTGGGCTTGTAAAGTTACTGGGCTTAGTAATGAACAAATCCTTAACAAGTTAATAAGCCCTGTACCGGCTGGGAATCCTCTGAGAATTATGCCGAGGCGTAGGTGGGAGAACCGCGTTAAGAGTGATCAATTGGGTTTGGATAGTGGTCCGTGGACGGAAGTTGGCAAGCAGAGAGTGGTATCGGCATCAAGCCTTCGAGTTTGATAAGGCTTTTTATTTATTTATAATAATAGCACCGATCAATGAAGAAAACATGTCTAGTAAAAGAGCTTACATCCTAACAAAACAATAAAAAGGAACCGATAGTTTAGAATAAAATGAGTATATTCGAGCTATTTAAACTTAATAACAAATAAAAATCAACCGCCGTCAATATCAATTTACACAGATAAAAGTTTTATAAACAAAATCATGTCCACTTTTAATTCTAACAAAATATTTTACTTAGCTGTAAATTTAAAGCACAGAATGGTCGTAAGTGGCTAAGTAATGGCGTTTCAGAGATAATTACTAAAAATGTTACAAGTTTTCAAAAATAATTAACAAATTATTTTCCACGTATATTTTTAAAGATTTTACTATACAATGAACCAGAAAGATAATTAAAAACACTTGAACAAGTTTCATAGAGGGAATAATTGGATTCTTCTCCAAGATTGGACCGAAGACATGAAACCTTCTTCTCGGCCCATTTCTATAGAATACATTGTGTTGCGAAGAAAAAAGAAAAGAAGAACAGAAATATAATATCGTTGTAATAAAGGTTGTGGAAGGGAAAGAGAACCAATTTTACTGAATAACGTTACCTGTTTAAACTATTCAGTTATTTTTTTCTTTAATTCAACTTTTATAAAACATAGCAGTTATTCTAAATGACATATGCCATCTATTAAGATGAAATTGATTTGTATTTATGTGCAATTAACACAAATTAGATTAAAAAGAACCCAAAAAACTAAATAACAAAGTAAAGAAAATAGAAATACTAATATTGAACATAACTTTTTTCAATATGTTCACACACGTACATTTATATATGCAAATTCTTATTGTTTCTGTTACTGAGTTACCAAATATAATATGTTAACAGAATTTCATTTTCATAATTATTACAATACGTTATCTTATTGTATTAACAGGATTACTATTAACTAAAGAAGATTTTGAGGGCCATAATAATAAACATCGCGAAAAAAAATAATTTAGCATCACCATTTTTATTTAATTTGTACACGTGTATGTATGTATGTATCCAAAAGCGGATGAACGAATATAAGAATAGAATGAAAAATGTTATTGCTTTTGGTATTATAAGAAAAAATAATCCGGATATAGCAGACTTTTTTTACTAAATTATGCAACTCCATCGAATTAAATATTAGAAAATACGTAACGAATTCAAATACGTAATGGCCAATCTGAAGAAAGCTCAGTTAAAATAACTCTTGTCTTAAATATATTAAGAAACGATATACTCAAAAACAAACGCAAAACATCAGAAATTCCTGATTACAAAACTATTAAAATAAAGGCAGATTTGATTAAGGACGAGGCGGAGTTTGTTTAAATACCTTTTGCAAAATAAAGGTCGAGGTTCAAGGGTACAGATGAAATATGACAAGCTCCTTATAGATGGAAAACTTCACACACTGGAAGAACTGGAAACATTAGAAAATAATAAAATCAAGAGACAAAGTAGGGAGAAAAGCTCACCAGAAGTTCAGCTAAATATAAATGATAAGGAACAACCTGAAAAAAACGGTAAGAAGTCACAGAAAAATAAACAAAATGGAAACAACTCTCCAAAGGATAGCAGAGATAGTTTTAACAGTGGACATAAACCATAGCGCAAGGAAAGAAGAGATAGCTCTTTACAGGGACGATCAAAGCGAGGACCCTGTCAAGGGAAGACAAATTAGAAAATTCCCTAAAGAAAATCAATTGGAACATAATAGGGATTTCAGAATGTTATCGATAATTTGTAAATATGAATGTTAAATATTGCAATATCCAAAACTAATTATTGATAATTTAGAAAAATATTTGTTTAATTTAATTTAATTAATATATATGCTAAATAAAGTTAAGTGGCATGAATTAATGCCAAACTTCACTTCCCAATAGACCTGGTCACTCCGGGAAGCTGCATACTCCCGTAAGGGAAGGCCCATAAAGTGCAAATATGTATATATTTTGTTAATATTAGTAGTTTTTTTGTAAATCATTCTATTTTGTGTATATTTATCTTTATAATAAAGGCTTAATCCATTCATACATTCATTCATTCATGTATGTCTATAAATATATGAGTAAATGTATATTTAATATATTAATATGATTATAGGATATAAACACTTTGAACCTAGGTTGCCTTGTTGTTTATTAGTATAATTGACCAGAACATCTGTAATTATATACGATGACTATATCAAGGTTCATAAAGATTTTGGTTATGAAACTAAATAATTAAAACTATAAATAATTGCATCATAACGATTATTTCCGATGTAAGGAGTTTTAAAAGACGGTAAAGAAACATTTTAATCAATATATGTCTTTAATAAATACCTACGGATGTAAATAACTATTAAATATTGTAGATATATACTGTAGACCACAGAGTTATTGAGCTGTAGATCTAGTATTTAAAACCGGCTGTGGCAAATAAATTATTTATTTCATAGCATTAAAAGTCGCTGTGCCGACTGGGAAGCGTCTGGGGGGTAGACCAAGACATTGGCCATAACAGATTGCGTTAAGAGTGATATGGCGGATTAGGGTTTGGGTAGTGATCCGTGGGTGAAAATTTTAAGCAGAGATTGGTGGAATCGGCATCCGAACCTTTGGGTTCCCTAATCCTTATTATTGTCTACCTGGGATTTGAAACCCTCCCGTGGCTAACCTATCCTGTATAAATTGGGTACCCTTACTTGGGCTTGATCTCGGCCTAATCACCACCCTGCATATTCATTGGCTAACAAACAGTACAGTTTTTACCGAAGACTCTTCGCGTGTTGAAGTGGTAGATTTCTTTTTTCAAACATGTTTTCTTTATGTTACGTTAATAGGTTCGAAGTTGTTATAGAGTTATATGAAATAGTAGCAAAAACACATCTTTTAGCTAAATATGAAAAAAAAAAAGATGTGAATCTTACATGTTAGGTAGACCTATTGAATATAACGGGATAAAGAAGAAATTCCTTTGTTTAGGTGTGTAGTTTGCGTGTATCTACCGAAACATTTATAGGAACATAAACAAACTGGATCTGAGTTGCGATACATAAACATGTTTATAAACACGATGGAGAAGGTTGATCGAGGCTGAAACACCTGTTTACAAGGCCAGTAAGAAGGCAAAGCAAGGTTAGACGCTGCAGCATTCTTTAGCTACAGCTGTTTTAATGTTTTATCGCCTATTTAACATACAAGATTATTTTAATTCAATTAAAACAGTAAGAAATAATAATGAAATAAATAAATAAAAACATAAATTTCATTTCTTCAAAACAACAATGTCATGACTCAAAAAACCTAATTTTTCAATAGAGGTATTTGAATCAATGTGAGTTAAGAAAAATTAAAATTTAGGTGTTGGTAAAGCAAAGCATTTCGTTTGTAATGATGGTATTGAAATTCTTTTATTAGCCATTAAAAAATTTTTAAATGATTGATTTTTTTTTATTTTAACCTATGTCATTGTTCCCATACAACTTCAAGTTCAAAAATGAACAACTCAAAATATCACTTCATAGTAAAAAAATTGTTGGAAATGGAATAATAGATATGTTGTTCCTGAATTACAAAGCTTCAACCGATACAGTTGCTACTGGAGGCTTACCTAAAAAATTGGCATTTTTTAGTTACGTTGCTCTTTTGAAGGATCGACATATAGTTGATTTGTAAAAAAAACGGTGGGCTAGTTTAGTGCACTTTTCTATATTATAAAATTCATATGTTATTCTTTTGCTGTTTTAAAACTACTATAAATAGATTTTTGATATGTTAGATTTTATTTGATTTTTACAATAACAAATATCAGTTACATGAATATTAATTGGAATTTATATATTTTTATTAAGGCGAAAAGAATACTGTGGGGAGTAGAAAAACCAATTGAAAATAATGGGCGTTTAACTTAAGCGAAAATAAGAATACTTTTCTACAATGATAAATGCAACAAATGATTTTTTTTCCGAACATTGCTCGTTTGAATATTTAAAAAAAAACATTTTCCTCATGCGAGATGTTTAAAAAACTAAGGAATGAAGAAGAATACAAATAATCAGGTGTTAATAACATGAGCAAAGCTATTACACCTACTCCAGGTAAATTACATTGCAACAATCTTCTTATAGATAAATCATTGCTTTGTTGATAAATAATTTATCTTTAAACACTTAAAATATTTCCCCTGATTGTGTATAAAGTTGGTTTGATAACGATTCAAAATTTAACTGTTAAAACTGTACTCATAAAATTTCTTAGTTTCCGTAGCATATAACTTTGCGAAATGTGCATAGAAAAAGACGTGAGGTTATTAAGTTAAAATTACCCTAAGGACTTAAATCTAATTAGTCCTGTAGAACGTTCATCACATTAAAATTTGGAAAATGTTATCCTGAAAGTATGTGTGAAATAGAAAAGATAGAGAGAGTGTGAGAGAGAGAGACCTTGAAAACATTTCACAATACTATCTGATTATAAATTCCAACGACAATAATAACATAATCTCAATAAGAATACCGCATTACTGATGCAGGACTATGTATCTATGAAGGACTTGGAAAGCGACTGAATTATTAATTTAAGTTCACTTCGGGAACTTATTGTGCTGAAGGAAATTGTTAAGTCAAGAATATGACAACGTTCAATGATGCGAAACGCTCTCCTATCACGTTCGTTGAAGAGATGTTAACAGAACTAAAAACATCCCTCGAACAATGGATATTTTTCATTTCGGAGCACAATGAAATTTAAAATAGCTTTAAAAAACATGTTTAGCTTCTTTAAGAATGCGACAAGATATTTGATTCCTTTGTAAGATCGAATAAAGACTTACTGTGCATCACACAATGTTGCCATTAATATTATTTAATCAATAGTCAGCTTATATAACTGAAAATTATGAAAATGTTTTAACAACCAATAGATATAACTTTTCAATTGAATTATGAAAAGAACCGATCCTATATTGAAATCTTGAGATGCTCATCATTTATATTAAATATCAAATTATATAATTTATAACTAATACTTTTTTCCTTGACGAGGTGATTCGATGCATTGAAAACAATGAGAAATGAATAGCAATGAGGTCATTAAAACAGTCGTATATTGTTTGTGAGTAAATAATCTTTTGAATTCTAAATTTGATTTAAAAGCAAAAAAAAGTTAAATTCGGTAAATGTTGAATAATATATGAGGAAGAAAATTGTCTGAGTAGAGGTGAAGACAATTCTCTTATATAGGGAGAACAGTTTATTGGTTAGCCAACGTTTCAACCCCCATTGCAGGTCTTCTTCAGTGCTAGTATGTTTAAAACAGGGCAAGTATGTCAGGGCCGATCATATTAGCCCTGGAAAAGACCTGCATTGTGCGACGAAACGTTGGCTTACCAATAAACAGTTCTCCCTATATAAGAGAATTTGCTTGACCTCCACCCGGGCCATTTTCTTCCTTAAATTCAGTAAACTAATATATTTATAATATTGATTTAATGATGGCGGAACCAAGCCAATGTTAAAAAAAAAACGTATTTATTATTTTTCTAATTGGTTACTTACTAACATATAGGTTAACAATTAATTATATTTAAGTATATTAATGTTGAAAAATATTATATTTAATCAATATAATGTATTACATTTAGTTCTTTTGTTATTATCAATGCGTTTTGTCGGAGTGTGGTCGAATAATAAAACCAATAAAATTATTTTTAAGCTTTTTGAATAAAAAAATATTTTATTTCTCTATTTAAATTCTTGAAGCCATGTAGTTTATTAGCCTATTGTTTTTATACGTAAAAACATTCGAAAGTCTAAGCAGTAGTGTTCCTTAAAATTTTGATAGCTTTTATTTCTTTTTGGGAGTTTACTTCTGATTCAGGGAGCGGAGTGGCTCAGTGGTTGAGTACTGAGTTGACATGCCGGAAATCCTGGTTCAAAATCCCGCTTCGGGCAGTTACTTTTATTTAGTCTGTTTGCAGCCGGATATGGATCATATAGGATCTAGGACCCTCCTGGGGCTCACCCAGCCTCTATAAAATATTATAAAAATAGGGTACCCTGGCGGTTGAGCGTGACCTAGGACAAGTCAGCTCCTTGCAGAACCGTTGTCCATGAAACAGTACAGTCTCAACCATGTACTGAACCCACTTCATCAGACTCGTGCACGGGTCGTAGTGGTACAGGCTTTTTTTTTTTACTTCTGATTCAGGATTGAATTTTTAATTAAGAAACTAAAATTAGGGTCCTGAAGGAGAAAGGGCATCACAAAAGCCGATGGGTTAGAAAAAAAAAGTAATAAGAAAAGTAACATTTCCTTTAAAAGTAATTAATCTTTTGAAGCCTGAGCCTGAAAAAAAAATACTAGATTTAATAAACTTATATAATTAGCAAAATAATCAATGGATTCCAATAATCAAAACTTTCCTTGTTTAATAAAGTTCATCATTAGAGCTTTTTTCCTTAAAAAAAAAAAATAAAATAAGATAAAAAGTCAAGTAAATAAAAAGATCTTGGGACCTTTAGCGATTTAACGTAGGATGACGACTTTAGCAAATCAATTCTTAAGTCATTAGATAATTATTAATATAAATGAAGCAATAAATCCTCCTTACATCACTGCAATAAATAAAGCAGACAAGTATACTGATACGACATCAATAGAAATTGATGATTATTTGGAAAAATGGATGTACCCGCCAAACGCCTTAATTATTTATTTTTTTAAGACATATCTTTTATTAGCCTGTTGTACTTATTTATATATAAACGATAAAAAAGCAATTTCTTTTTGATAGATGAAGTTCGATAAGCATTTAATTTTCAGCCTTCTTTACTAGCTTAAATACTTAGATCGGATTAATAAAAAAAAAGGATATGCTTGTTACAAACCTACGATTCCGAATTACATAAATTAGACGGTTCAACCACTTAAAATCGGCGGAGCCGCATAATAACTCATTCATTAATATTAGAGTAGACACGAACACGCGCAACCTCTACAAAACCGCACATTGCCGGTAATACCAACAGATTTCTCTATCGACAGCCCGGAATGTCCTTCGGGAACGATTAGCATTATTACTACACTCCTGATGTTTTCTTCATGTTTACTCTTTGTCTATACCATTGCCAAATTTCGAAAACCTCACAAGTTCGTGTTTACGTAAGTTGTGGGTAACCTTGTACCGGAAAGTTCCAGTTATTTTATTTTTTTGTCATCAAATTTACATAACTTCCGTATTATTAGTCTTTAATTATATTTACTTAAGATTTATCTTGTTTTTCCATAAAATTAATCGTAAAATTATCAATTTTTGCTTTATATTTATTAAAATATAACAACTTTCCATTACGATTTCTAAATCAAATTACAAGTAAATTTCCATAAGACTGTGGATTAAATCATTGGTATTTTTGTAATGAAATAAAAATATGTTTCATCTGGGATGGTTATTACCTTTATACCTCAATTATAGCATAAACATAATTCATACATTATTAAGCGAGATTTTTTTAATTCTCATTACTTAAAATGTCATGATTTTAGTCATTAATGGAATTAGAAGTATTGAAGATTCATTTGGTTAAGATACTTACACGCCGGACCCATCCTTTTGGTAAGCAGAGTTTCATCGTTTGGCCATAATCTAAATAGATATTAACCTTAAATCCATTCATCAGGTATTTCTCCATGGTTCGACCGATTCATCAAATTCTATCCCGACGTTTCGCTAGCCATATTGCTTAACCTAAGACCCCTTAGCCCTGAGGAACAGTATGGCCAGAGAAACATCGACAAAGACCTTGATGACACGGTCGAAACCAGAAAAAATACGTTATTAACGTATTAAAAATATGGGCAGAGGCAATTTAAGGGAATAGATATGACCTGCTTAATTATTTCAAAGAATAATTATCTTTTACGTTTGTATCTATATTTCGACCGAAACAAAAGGACCAAATTAAAAAGCAGAAAATATTTACAAGTAACAATCCGAGATTGAAGACGGTTTCTTCGAAATATCAGGCACATCATTAAAAATTAATAAGTATGGAAGTTTATCCGTAACAGTGATAAAAAGTACCATTGTGCCCCAGGATCGATACGCCATTAAAAAAAAAATGCTAAGGAGTTCTTTCATACCGAAACAAAGGATTAAAATTCCCGCTGAATGGGGGGGGGGTCGTTAAAGTTCTGTTATTTAGCTTTTTGATTTCCGCTAAATTGCTCGGACCCACAAGGCTTTAGCATATTTATTTTCTCCAATGATGCCTCATTTCCATATTTATTAGACGAATTAACATTTATTTTTCGAAATTACTCTGAAAGAAAAGCCATGGAAATGGTGATGTCGGTTTTCATTAATATGTATGACGCGTACGCCAACAGAATGTAAAAGGTATAACCTCAATATGAGCTCCATCGGTCATTTCTGTTCTTTTATGGAAATATTTCGGGGCGAATCAGAATTTTAATTAATTTTCTCCACATCTAGTAAAATCAAAATTAAAAGCGGAATCAGTCCCTTTTGGAAAACTGGCGGAAAATGGCGATTACGATCAGTTAAAACCCGTAATTAAAGATAATCTTTAAGCACAATAAATCCTACAATTTGACTAAACAATCTTTATTTCATAATATGGCCTCCATTGTCACTATTTTATCAATGTACTTCATAAAAACAAACCTAGAACTGATAAAAAATACAAGTTTTGAAAACGCTATACGCTCATGCACAGCTCCTAATGTGGCTCTAAAATTGTAAATCTTCAATTCCTAACTACCAAACGTTTACCAGAATATTTTACAGACTAGGAAGTCGAGACTTGGCTACAATAAATACCTCTCCTAGACCGTTTTCAAAGTGACTATTTGAATTACGTTCATTCTTAAGTCAAATTAAGGACGATAGATATTGATTAACTATAACTTATCATGCATTAGTTGATAATAGTATCTATTTAAATTATGTATACAATTTCATGAATAAACTTATTATTTTAAAAATAGTTATGGCAGCTTAATGAAGAAACTGTGCGGAGCGGTCGACTTTGTGGATCATTATAAACCAATAATAATAATTATAACGATTAGCGAAACCAAAGACTCGATGCCGATACAAACAATCTCTGCTTACAAACTTCCATCCACGGACCATTACCCAAACCCAAAGACGCTTCCCAGTCGGCTGGGCGCTTATTAACATTTTAGGAATTCGTTCGTTAGAAAGCCTAGAAACTTTACGAGCCCATCTTAATCTTCGCGACTAAATCACTTCATATTATAAACCAATACCTAACAGATGTATATTATACCATAATAGTAGGGACACACAATTATTTTCAAATAGGCTAGTACACCATTATAGACAAATGGGCTAGCTGAACCAACTCCCGTATTCATAAGTATATAATGAATAAATTTATATGGATTATAATCAATGATTTTTAATTATTTAACTTCCTTTCTGTATGGGGCATATTAAGTAGTACTTATTTCAACAACGGGAGCTTAATACAATCAAAAGATGAAATAAATAGATTGGTAAAGAGAATAACAATGGTATTTATAAAAGCAATAGAGACTTAAAATAACCGTAAGCAAGAATAAAACAATAAAGTAAATAAGTTTAATGGAACTGAAAAAAGATCGAAAATGATTTGGAAATGATTTAATATAAATGGTTGTGAATTACATATTTATATGACTGGCAAGAATATTTCTTAGAATCCTAAAAGTCCGATTTAAATTAACTTTCGACCGTACTTTGTTACTTCAAAGCACCAAGACTATCAGAATTCAACTAAAAGCAACTCTATACATGAATTCGTGGAACATGGATGTAAATATAAAAAATTCTAACATAAATATGATAGTTACGAAAAATAATTCAAATCATGATATTGCCAAAGTAAAAGTAAACAAAATAAAAACACAAATGTTATATTATACTAAGAATTTTATTATTAATTATTGTACTTTTTTATCAAATAAGCGAATGTTTTATTGAACCAATTACGAGACTGAAGGGTAAATTCAGGGAGGGCTTTTCCTTCTTAATTCAGAGAATCCCTTCAAGGAAAAAAGAACGATTTCAAATATAGAAAAAGGTTAAGGGGATAGAATAAGTATCAATAATATGATGACAAATAAAATGATTAAAAATAAAACGATAAAAATGTTCATATATTAGTTCGCGAATTAAATGTACATAAATGTCTTTAATATACTCCGGTCTCCCCTTGGATTTTTGCATGTATTTATAATTAGTTTGAAAAATACTACTCTCTAAGAAAAACATCAGTAAAACCCAGACTTACATACAGGTACATTAAATAAGATTTTAACTTAAATTTACAGTATCTAATGTATACAATATAGTTTAAATAAATACATAAAATCTTGTTAACTTTATAGTTTGATCCAGCGCACACCATATAACAAATTTACATCATCAGCATTGATTTTTACTTATATTCACAGATTTTTAATGGTATCAGTTGAAGAGGCTGACAAAAAAAATAAAACAATGGATTGCTCTGGAACAATAGAAGCTGGGCAGGGCAGAATAATGGGATAGATTGTAATAATGTAGTCAAATATTAAGCCTTCATTGTGTCATTACCACGATACTCAGCTCTGCCCAGATTAAAAAAACTCTAAATATTAAAGTAATTAGTAATGATTAACAAGGATATAATTTATATATAATTATTTTCTTCGTAACGTATCTCATTATAAATGATGATTTTGAGTTGGCGGCATTCACGCTATGAAGAAAATCAAGTGGCAATAAACTAGTAATTAACCAATAATAAACTGGGTTGTTAATTAACCAGTAGTTACTTATTGTTAGCACTAATCTTCTTAGATAGTGCATGTATTTCACAAATGAAATGGCATAATGCAAGAGAAACGGGGAGGGTCAGTGGTTGCCATGCCGAAGGTCCCGGGTTCAAATCCCGCTTCCTGCCAAGACCTTTATTCAATCTGTTGCGATCTAGGACCCTCCTGGGGATCACCCAGCCTCTATAAAGTGGGCACCCAAAATAAGAGAGAACAGTAGAGCGGTTGAGCATGATCTAGGACAAACCACCCCCCGGAACAACCGCTGTCCGTGTAACAGTCAGTCTCTACCATGTACTGAACCACAGACCCGTTCACGGGTTGTAGAGGTACAGGTTTATTTTTAAAAGGGAACCGAATGAAAACTTTTTGTGATTTAACTCGAAGGGACAACCTGAAAATAAAAATAGAATATATTTTAATAAATAAGGCGAGTTCTACCAATGGTAGTTGAGTGTCTGGAAATTTTAAAATTTTCTGTCATTATGTTTTATTTAGGAAGATTTTATTGATAATTACTGTGTTTTTACTTTATTTTAAAACTTATAAATTATATCAAAGATGAATAAAACATATAAATGGGAGAAACAACAACTTATATATGCACACTTAATTTTTTTAACTCGTCGTGTAGTAATATTAGAATTGCGATCTATGGTCTAGTGGTTAGCATAACAACCTAGCAAGCGTAAGATCGCGGGTTCGTAACCCGGCAGGTGGCCCTAGGTTTAAAGCATCCTTGGTTACAACGTTCTTCGGAAGGGATTTTAAACAGCGGTTCCGAGTCTATATGATGTTAGGTACTCGTTAAAAATCCCTATCCTAATTGAACATGGATATGCAAAACCTATCAATGTAGCATCGTCTGATTACCCATAGCTGCATAAAGTGACGTTAAATGAACAAACAAACAATAACAGAATCCCTCCATGTCGAGCATAATCCCCGATAGACAGCTCTTCTTTTTGCCATGGTCGAATTGCGATCAAGATGGCCACTGGATCCAATAAAGATAAGTCCACGTTTGGAAGAAGGCCAGATAGGGGAAGCAATTATCATCAATTTCCCATCATCAGCTGTTCCAAGGGCACCACACTCCAGCTGACCTCGCCTCACCAGGGTGTGTCTTGTCCCTATCCTGTTTGCGCGTCTATTTTGGAACTGATGTAACATACAGTCTTTATGTAACAAGTATTAACATAAATGAGTGGGAGCGGAGGACAAAGATCCACACAATCTGACCTTGTCAAATTTTTCTTTTCTTTTTAAAATTTATTAGTTTCCTTTCGATTGTAATTACATGTTTTTAATAATATATTGTATATTGATTGCCTTTTATTACAACAGGAGCCAATATTGGCTCTCAAATCCGGTACGAATAAATAGTTATAGAAAATAATTTTATTGAAGATGTGTGGGATCACAATCGATTTCTTCCCAGCATTGCATGGTAAATATTCGGTCAAGGGTGCCAACTTCATAATAGGTGAGCAGGTACAAGCGAAAACATCTTATCTCCAATAACATATCTTAGCCTTTGCTTTGTTCCTAGAAGGTCGTCAAATTGAATATCACAGCTTATATTTTATATTTCAGTGATAGTTATAGGTCATTATAATTCTTGAAATTAATTTATTTATAATTTCTAATCGATATTTCTCACGTTTTAATGATTTTTATTAATAACCTATGCTGTTATATGTAACATGGAAAATAAAGCTGTACTGGGTACAATTATTTAATTTTTTTTAAAATCAATTATAAAAATAACTATTATGCTTTTAAGAATTTAAAAATTTAATGGGCCTCTCAATATATAAAAATAATATATGTAATAAATATTACATATATTTAGTAAAATATATACATCCTAGTTAAGAATATGGATAATTAATAATTATCAATCCGATAGTTATTAACTAGAAATAGTTAATTAAGTCGATCAAAATATATTTTTAAAACCGTGAATAGGTTTAATTTTACTTCTTTACGAATCCCAAGTAATTTAGTAACGAATTATTAACGTGTAACATAACTTCACACGATTTGTACTCGAATATCACTTGAATATACTCCAAGAAATGCACATATTATTAAACCCAAATTATTCAACTATGGATATGTGACATTATACTCAATTGGACTTATTTGGAAACATATTTTTCTGAATATAACATAAGCATACGAACAGATTTTGAAGTATAACATGTTATTGCAAGAATACAACTCTTGATATAACATGTTATAATATAAACATATTTTCCGATTAAAAGTCCAATCACAACTTATTAAATATAACACGCAGACCATAGGCTTTTAAGCATACGAAAAAAATTTGATCATGTTAGAGCTCTGGATATAACATGTTTTATAACATAAAACAGATAAACATATCATCCTACTAAGAATCCAATCACAAGTTATTAAATAAAACACAAGCCTATGGTTCTTGTAGCGATCCGAACCCACTCAACACATGCCGAGTATTCTCCATAAGATAATTTCGCCTACGCAACTTGATTACTATTTTTTTTTTAGGCCTATATAGGAAACTACCGCCGGCAACGAGATAATGCCTGATAAGGACTCAAACCATTTCTAGCTATTCTCTCATCTGAATGTCTTATAAAGATCCTATGTAGAAAGAAAGAATAAGAAATTTGGAAGGATCGCATCAAAAAAAATCTTTTAAAGAAATAAAATTATTGAATTTATTAAAAAAAATGTTTATATATTTTCACGGTACCTGTTCCAGGAAGGATACATGAGATATGCTCGATGAACCGTTTTCATTTCTATATGAAATGATTAACGAAGTATACATATATCTCATAATTATATTATATTTTCCATACTAAAGCTCATGCTAACTTGTATTTCTGGAAAATATTAAAACGGAAAATTAAAACTTGTGACTCAACTCGAAGTGACCACCTGCGGAATAATTACTATTATCACTTCCCATAGCCTTATAATTTCGTTTAAAAAAATTAAAAGAAATGATAGAAACTCATTATTGAGAATTTAGGAATTCTTATGTTTTATGAAATTTCCTAACATTGTTTCCTTAAACGATTATTTCTTTCAGTTCCTTTTCCGTTTCCTCTTGTCATATATATCTTCTTCTCTTATAGGTAATAGACTATAATCGTATATGCCTTCTCCAACACTTTTAAGCCACATTTTGAAGTATTTCTCGTCGTTTTAGTTTCAATCAGGAAAATAATTAAAATAAAACACAGTAAACCATCAAGATTTTTATTGACCTGTTATTCCTCCTTAACTGCTTCTCATTTATTGTTATATAAAGACAATTAAAATGGGAAGTTCCCTAAGGTTGAACTACTGGTAAACTACCAAGAGTACAGATTTGAAAATGTTAAATTGTTTAGTAACAACTAACACTGCTTGGCAACTTGGAAATTGCTAACTGATTAACAGTTTGATTGATTGAAGTTAGTAAACCAATTGGCTACGATCCCGGTCAGCAATCTTTATTATCGATCGTCCGTTATAGTTTAAGCTATGAACTTGATCGATGAAGTAACAGTTCTAGAAATAGTCTAGCTGCTAATAACAATTTATAATCCTTACAAATCATATATATTTATATTTTTTTTTCAATTTGTTATAAGTGCATTTTATCAACTAATAGCGAATGCTAAATAAATACCTTAAATATATAGAAACTTAGTTAACAAATAATGTACAACACTTAGATATTAGATTAGAATAATATTCTAATTCAGTAAATAATGCATCAGAGATGAAGTAAAAGCATATTTATTATTCAATTCGCTTGCTACGTATTGAATAATCAATTATTCATTCAATATTCAAGTTCAATAATTGATGTGATTAAAGAACAAACTAACACTCACACTGATTAAAGAATTACAAAAAAAATATTTTTTTAAATAATTATCTTTTTTTGGTTGATGAAATAATTAAGGTCAGAAAAACATCAATAATATTTAGCTCGTGCCCTGTAACCAATCATCTCTTTAACTTTCTATCAATTAGCATTCTAATTTTTCAATACCAAATATTAATTAAATTTGCATACATCCTAATACATCTATTGTTGAATTTCTATGAAATATATTTGCTTATAATGTATATGAAATGCAATTATTAGGAGATACCTATACAGTTGTATTTATTTAATAACATATATAGAATATAGAATATATTGAATACTATTGTTGACTGAAATTAAACCATAATAATAAAATAAAAAAACCTGTATCATGACAACCCGTGAACGGGTCTGGGGTTCAGTACAAGGTAGGGACTGTACTGTTTCATGGACAACGGTTCTGCAGGGAGGTGATTTGTGCTATATCACGCTCAACCGCCAGATTGTCTCTTATTTTGGGTACGCATTTTATAGAGACTGGGTGAGCCCCAGGATAGTCCAAGATCCTAATAATCCATAACAGTCTGGTAAAAGACTAAATGACAGTCTTACCAGAAGCGCAATTTGAACAAGAAATTTTGCCATGGCTACTCAGTGTTCTACCACTGAGCAACTCCGCTCCCAACAATCAGTCATAATTATCACAGAAATGTTACATAGAGATAATTAAATACACTTAATGAACACCATAAATTTTGATGGTGACACATATTTGCTTTCTACAATGCTGAGTAATGTACGATTACCAGTCTGGAGGGGGTTCAAAACACGTCATCCGTCATTTCATTATTCTATTTTATGGGCATAAATCAAGGCGGTGGTCGCGATAGGCTACAGCGCCTAGTTCCACGATTTTGAACTCAGATTCACTATTTTACGTTAAAAACGGATTTTCAAGGAAGTAATTTTTAGGATTTGTGGTTGTTTTGATCATAATTAAAAAACAAAACATAATAAGACTTGGTATGCAATCCTTGCATCATTACAATGGGCCAGCTTTCGAGAATTAGGAAAATCGTACATTTAGTTTGCTAAACATGGTATGAAAACAAAAAATCGGACTGGAATCTGGTGAGATTTAATGGCTCGAACAATGTCAAAATATTCTTAACACTTTCGTATTCATATCCATTCATCTTTTCCTTGTTTTTTGATAGTTCAAAAACTCCTTCGAATTTCCTATTGAACTCTCCGGAATCGAAAAAACAAATCTGACAAGTGATGGAGATCTACTTTTAGGGCTGTACAAACCAACCTCCCAAAGCTGTGATAATATAGAACATAAGATGAAGCATCAAATAGTAAGAATAAAATTGTATATTAAAATGTGCCTACCGTCTAAAGACAATAATAAACTACAGAGGACTCTGATGTATTTAAAACTCATGGAATTCAAGAAATTTAAAAAGTGAGGCAAATAAAACCAAATAAAAACTCTCCGGAATATAGACCATAGAGTCATGGAAGTATGTTGTGCTTTTAACAACATTAAGCTATCTTCCTGTAGATAAATTACTTATTCAGTTAGGCTCATTGGAATCTGCAAGCCCTTCTAGGGTTCAACAAGTCTACTTAAAGTGCGTGTCCACTTGGTGTGTAGAAAACCAAGGTTGAGCGTGATCTTGACCAAATTACCCCCTTGCATTTTTTCTTTGTGGCTTGGAAACAGTTATGTCCCTAGCACTTAGTGAACCCAAGTACATTCTTGGGTGATGGTATTTTAAAATAAATTTCAAGCCTGAACATTTCGCCGTTTCAGGCTACTTCAACATTTACTAGACAAACGGTCTAAGCTCTCAACTAATTACGAAAGGCTCATATACATGACAATCATTAGACCCATCTGGACTCAACGAGTAGAGCTTTTGAGATTCACTAAGCCATCGAATTCCTCTCATATTCAACCCTTGCAATCCAAAATCCTTTGTAAAATTCTCAATGCTACTTACGAGCAAAGTAATCCATAATGATCTTAATGTCCCATTTGTAAATTATTTAACCCGAATTCAAAATCAATCTTTTTATGACTTTAATCCCGCTCAAGACTAATTGTTTCAAACTCAGCAACCTCTTCAATTCTTGATAAACCTCCGAGGCGTCTGAAAAGAACATGGAATCGTGTCCTTCTTAGTTGAATTTTATATTTGAGTGCTACTAATGGGTAGTTCCTCTACTAAACTTTATACATGCCACTATGTATCAGTCATGCCATTTACTTATTGTATTGTTATAATGCAGTTGTATATTTCAATGAATAGATTGATAAAAAAAAAGTTTAACGGAAAACAAGTAACATAATCTATAAAAATAACTTGTTTTTATAAGGAGCACAAGTTTTCTGAGATGCCTGGAGCAGTCGACGAATAAAGGTGGCAATATTCGAGCTGTCATAAGCAGACCTCATCTCGGAGAACAGGTTCGCTTCAGGTCATCGTTCTTTGATCACCATCCCGTCCGCTCCGAGGCGGGTCTACTTCTTGCGTGCCAGGCCAGTGAAACAATAGTTCCGTCTGGTGCTGCAACCTAGGATGGTTCTAGAAGACACTACTGTAGCCTGGGGCTAGTAGTAATTGTCTCTACTATATTGGCTGCAAGTCTTCAGAGAAAATTGCTCTTAACACATAATGATATTGGGGACAAAGAATGTAATTGGTTAATATTAGTAAAACGAGTACCAAATACCTTCTCTTTAATTATTCTGTTCTTGAATATAAATCCTTCATTTTCTTGAAAAGTTGGAACCACTGAACATTTAACCCATTCTAGTCTCTAATGCCCTGTGTCAACAACTGAGAAAGGAATCGAAACTGGAACTTATAATTGATGCATCCCGTACAATAAATTCTTAATTGTGTAAGGGCCAAGCAGTTTCTTATTAAACATGTATCCTCCACAACCAACAACTCTGCAACTCGCTGCACTGCATATTGATGCATGATGATTCCTTCTTCCTACCCCTGAGGTTTTGAAGAATCGTAAAATCGTACTGTTTGTGAGCCAACGGTCGTACTAAGGTTGACCTGAACTTAATCACCAGATTTTTTCACAATTAAGAGTAACTTTTCACACACAAAAACTGGGCGTGTTGCAGGACTGAATCGATAAAAAGCTGTTTGGGCAGTTAACTTGAGACCATATTATAAATATGTATTGAATTATTCTCCTTGTGTAATATGACTTAGTAAAAAATAGTTCTCTAGTACAGATATATATTAAGATTTAAGAATGAGAAAAATAAGATCAAATGAGCTCATTCGAATAATTATATATTTATATATATATATATATATATATATATATATATATATATATATATAATTATTAGTCGTAAATCTCCCAAATCGGAATACGCTAAGTGGAGATGGTTCACGTTTGGGGCTTCTTGTTCTTCTTATTTGCCCAGCAGGTTTTCATTCTCTGCAAGAATTCAGTTTTTCGTTCTTCGCTCCATTTTGTTCCAGTTCGGAGCTTTTTAACCTCCTATTTATCAACTTTAAGTTTAAGTTTAAAATTGCTTTTTGCGTTCATGCCTATTTTTGATTATTCCATGTATTTCTTAAATTTTTGGATCCGTTCCCCTCCATTAACAAGGGATGATATCTATTTTACAATTCTTTTTGTCTGTGATCGGAAAGCCTCATTATGTGGCCACAAAATTGAAGACGTCTTTTCCTCATGTTTATCTCTATGTAAGAATATTCTTCAATTTTAGATATTTTTTGTTATCTACACTATTCTTCAGTCCATCTTGGTCTCAGAATTTTCCTAATTACGTTTCTTTCCTCTTTGTTTAGACTTTCCGTATTTATTATCTTATTTATATTTATTTATTTCATTCAAATTTGTATAAAATAGAGATAGATATGAAGATCCGCAGAGGAAGCCAACAGGCGAAGCTTATCTCCGACCGCCGACTTATCGGCCTATTGTAGCGGCTAATGGCGAGCTTTCTCTTTCACGGCTCAACAAGTACTTTCCGCTGATAGCTCTTCTATTCTCCAACAGTTCCTTTATTATTCACCAGATTGACGTTTTAGTCAATAGGTCCCTGTCTCGGAGGGAAAAGGAGTGGTGTCTAACTGTAATACGTATTTGTAGGAGCTGTTGAAGATGAAACAGTTATTTCCTCAATAACAGAAAAACCTCCTCTCCTGGTGATGATTACCATCTTCGATCCTAAGATCGCAGAAGAACCTAGTGGATGCTATCCCATGTAAATGAGTGGGCAAACAAAACCCATGGTTCTCAACTGATAATAAAAAATCTATAGGAAAATCCAAAGAAAGAGGGAAGGAAAATAATTAGTAAAATTCTGATGAACCGAAGAAGGGTATAGATTATAGAAAACATCTAAAATTAAAGAATGTTCTAACACAGAGATAAATATCAGGAAAAAACGTCTTAAATTCTATGGAAATATAATGAGGCTTCTCGATCACAGACTTACAAAGAGAATAATAAAATATGAAGCATCCCTTTTTAATCGAGGGGAATGGATCGAAATATTAAGAAAGACTTGGAATTAGCCGAAATTACTAATGAAGAATTGAACACAAGAAACAATTTTAAACTTAGGAGGTTAAGCCAGAGACGAAAGCGCCGAGAACTGTAACAAAATGGAACGAAGAAAGAAAACCTTATTCTAGCAAATAAGAAGAGCAAGAAGCCCGAAACGTGAATCATCTTTACTCAGCGTCTTCCACTTGGAGAGCTTTACGACTAAAAATAATAATAATAATAAAAAAATTATTAATTCCAGATGTTTATGTAACATATTTATATACACACATATATTGACAAAAGCACAATCTTTGGGCGAGCACCTTGGGCATTGTGTGCTAAAAAAATAAAAACTAATTATTGTTTTTGCAATCTTTGTACCTACTGTATTCAGTTACGCTTGTGTTGCTGTTATCAATTTTTTTTTTTTTATACATACATGACATTCTATAAATAAATACTACGGCTGTGTCCCTTAAAACTGTTCTTGCGAAAAATGGGGAAAAAATAACTACTACAACAGGTCTTTTAACAAAATCTTAACATGAAAAAAAGATTTAACTATTTCTTTATAAAAACTTCTACTGGTCATGATCTGAAAATATGATGCTTTAATTCCACTTTATTATTTAAATATGTTTAAATAATTAACAAATTTGTGATTTTGTGATCTGAATATTCACATTCGTTGAGTCGAATAATGATTTTTTATTAAAATTTAATTGAGAGAGGAATTCTCCAAATGATAATTAAAACTCAATACGCTTTGTATAAATATATATAATTGGCATGAATAACACCAGAGGATCCAAAATGGTCCTAACCAAGTGGGTACCCAAAATAAGGGGGACAATATAGCGGTTGAGCGAGATCTATGATCCCTAGTCCCTTCACGGGCTGTAGTGGTACAGGTTATTATTTTTTTAATAGCTACATAGTCGAACTGATGACATGCAGAAACGATTGTGCTCAACACCGTCCGATGCTATCGATATTAAGCTACTTCATACTCCCGCGTTTCAATAGGATATATCTCCTATTGTGTTTATCTCTTCAAGGATAAGGATAAGCTATTTAGCATCTCTCGGATAAATATTTACAATTGAGGACTCAATTGGCGAAGATCCACTAGAGCCTTGGAACCAACTGCTATCGAAGGCCGTTAGGAACTCCGGATTCGTTCACATCATTAGTCATATCGGTTATGTAAGGCGTTCCCCCCGGGCGCACGCATCATTAACATGGTTACGTCAAATCTGTAATTAATTACACTCGTGTAGCTAATTATTTTACTTTGTATAGTAAGCGTTGTGTAGGGCACTGGGTTGGGAGCATTATAGATGTATTGTTTGCCATAATTAATCTGAATAATCAGATATTATTAATTATACTTGTATTTTAGGTCGCCATAGCGGTTCCTATTCAAAGCAAAATGGTTTAGCTTAGGCTTAAGTGATGTTGATAGTACAAATCACCTCCATGCGCAACCGTTGTCCCAGAAACAGTCCAGTCTACCACGTACTGAGTCTAAGACACTTCAGGGGCTCTAATAACACTGGTTAACAGTATTTTTGTTAAATAGGCAAATGTGGCTGTCTATTTTGTATGCAAATGTATTTTGCTATGGTAATTCCGAATATGACCATTAAAGTTGTCCATGGGCTCAGATTTTTTTGTAATTTTAAATTTTGTAAAAAAAAAAGATGATATTTCATAGCTATGAACGTGTCCTGTGTGAAGAGACATATGACAATATAAAGATTTTTCAGCCCGAGATACATTCGGAAGCATTCTTGGAATGTGTGTGAGACCTTTAAAGTGTTTGGACTTTTGTTTGGTCTTCAATCAGGTTATACAAAGTTTTGTTGTTTTCTGTGTGAGTGGGACAGCAGAGATCGCAAAAATCATTATTTAAAGAAGGAACGGCCCAAAAGAAATCTTGTACCTTGAGAAAAAAATGTACTTTTCGAACCACTAGTAAACCCAGAGAACGTTTATCTTCCATCATTGGACATCAAACTCTGTTTGATGAAAAATGTTGTTGCACTGGATGAAAGTGGCCCAGGATTTCTATATTTAAAAAGCCACATTTACTCGGATCAGTGATGCAAAAATAAAAGAAGGTGTATTTCTTGGTCCACAAACAAAGGAGCTTATGAAGCATCAAGACTTTGAGGAATGTTTGAATGGAGCCGAAAAATCAGCTTGGATTTCTTTTAAAAATGTTGTGAAAGAATTTCTTGGAAGTAAAAAAGCAGAAAACGACAGAGAGCTAGTTTCTGATCTTCTACAAAATTATAAGGCACTAAGAAGTAATATGTCTCTAAAAATACATTTTCTTGACACGTATTAATATATATATATATATATATATATATATATATATATATATATATATATATATATATGGATTTCTTTCCTGAAAATCATGGGGCTGTGATGAACACGGTGAGCGATTTTATCAAGAACCATCCACTCTGGAGAAACGATACCAGGGAAAGTGGAATCCAAATATTTTGGCAGACTATTGTTGGTCTTTGAAAAGAGATGTACCATCCGCAAAATACAGCAGGGAATCACCAAAGGCTACATTTTGATTTAAATTACGGTATGAAAGCTGATGAACAAAAATTGCTTGTTTTAACACTATATTATTTTTTTATTTTGAAATTACACAAAATCCTTGCCCCAGAGACAAAAATGTTTTTCAAATTTGCAATCAGAGCACCAAATTCTAAAATAAACAGCCATTTTAATTCATTTATCAGACAAAAAGTTTAATTTTGTTGTCCAGTGTAATACGAGTATAAGTTTAAGTAAGAAATTTAGAGGGTATAAGTAAGAAATATTGATACATGTTACTTATCAACCTTAAATAGGTCAAATTCTACACTACCAACTAAATAAGCTGCTTATTTTTGAAAAAGTTATAAATCCATTAGGATCTAAAAAAATTCGTTTATTCTTTGAAATAATTTTTATCATCATTATTTCTTACAAAAAAAAAAAAATTAAAAAAGAGGAAGAAAATGAAAATGAGGTAAAAAATTGGAGACTACCAATTTGTAGTCAACTGTCAACCGTTGTCCCCATCGTAAGCCCTGAAGAAGACTTGCATTATGGGTCGAAACGTTGGCTTTAAAATAAACAATTCTTCTAACTAAAGGGAATTTTTTCCGACCTCCACCAGGACCATTATTTTCCTCATATATATATATATATATATATATATATATATATATATATATATAAGGTCAACTAATATTATTCGAGATAAAATTTAAAAAGTATATGTGTTAAAAGCATTACTCTTTGCTTAGTTCTAAATGTTTAAACATAATATTTCTAAATTTAATTTAAATGCAAAACCTTAAAAATCTCGCTACATGAAAAAATAGACTTATATCAGTTTTAAAAACAGCATAAATATTTCATTTTTTGAAAGAACTAAAAGAAGTTCTTTGTAAGAACAATGTCTGAACACTGCTGCTTTTAAAAACTGCTTGAAATTTATGTATTGAAAAAATATCTCAAAATAAACTATTAATTAATTGAAATATTTAAGACGAAATTAAATATTATATCTTAAAACCATAGCTATATTATGTAAAAAAATAAATACAATAAGAAATAAAATCAAAATCAAAATATAATATTTAAAAATGGTAATACATATTTTTTAAAAAAATTCCGTAATTAAACATCCTCAAATGAAAATAATTTAAATCGATAATGACAAGATAATAATAGCCACATAAAATAACTAAAAATTCAACATTTCATTTTACTGTTTATAACTAGACTGCGTAAAAACTATGTAAAATTGATTATTCGGTATTTAACGAAATGTTTACTGGTCTGAGCGATGCTTAACGCTTTTCCAAACCAACATTAAACTGTCCATAATTTCTCTTCGACTTTCACCAAGTAGTTTCTACAAAAAAAAAGAAGTATCTTAAAACCCAGGATTAAATGCATAATAATTTCATAGTCATATAAAAAACAATGCATTTCCTGGAAAGTTTTCGAAGCAATGAGTGAGCTGTTATTTTTGAAATAGCTATAGGATCATATTTTATATTCGCGATATCTAAAGGTTTTCAATTGAATTTTGTTAAAAATATGGACAAACGGGTATATGTTTTTATCACTTGGCATTTAGAATAGAGTGATATTTAAACTCTATACACCTTTTAAATTTTATTATGAAATAATGATCATCAAAATCACTTAAAAGGCTAAAAGATTTCTTTAGATCAAATTGAACTTATACCACACCAAGAAATACGTGATGAACGTATTAAAACTAATGGTCGTGGCAATTAAAGAGACAATTAAGATAATCATTTAGTGCTCACGAGGGACGTCTATATATATAATTATTATTTTGGCACATTAAAGCTATAATTTACATATATATATATATATATATATATATATATATATATATATATATATATATATATATATATATATATATATATATATATATATAATATTATATCATATTATAACACCATAATATTACCATTAATAAATCCCTATGCGTTTAATCGTTCAGAGAGTTCTGGTAAATGATTAGAGAGACGGGTTTGCTAAATTACTACTATGAATTACTTTGAGGTGATTACTTTAGTTTTTGCAAGGCTGACCAAGCCTCGTAATTAATTTCATTCACTAATTATGTTTCGCAATTAACATTTATTTACATTTTAATTAATCTTTAGTCATCACTGTGCAGCTAGTATGTGTAAGCATATGCAAGTAAAAAACCTTTGCTTTTGTTCAAAATCATTTTGGGTATTTTCATTAAGGTTTTTGATTAAAAATATTTCTGAACTAATAAATAAAAAACTCAAGGTAAATTTAATGTGTTTTTATCTCAAAATATGCTTTCTATAAATAACAATGAATATTAAAAGTGTTAAAATATTTTTTCTTTTTTTTTGGGGGGGGGGATATTTCAGAATATGAAGGAAGTCCGATTTATTTAATACTCATAATAAATAATTTTAATAATATTAAATAATAATTTTCTCAACACCAATAAGTAAAAAAAACAAGATAACACTTTTATGAATGAAATGTTTCCTAATTTATTATTTAAATATAATTAATTTAATTTATAGTAATTCAATCCTATATGCCAGTCATTTAAACACGAAATCAATTATTTTAATTTCTTAGTACGAAATGGAATACAAATTAAATAATATACAATGCCACATGTGTTATTCTATTAATAAACTAATTTTACATTATAGGTCATAATTTATGTATGACTTATTTATAGAAGGTTAACGAAATTGAAAATTGAAAATCTCATATTTTCTGGCTTGAGCTAACTTGAACTCTGAAATTTGATTGAAACTTAGTCATTAAAGAAATGTTTTTAACAACTTTCCAATTAGCACTAACTTCGTAACAACTCTTTAAAAAATCTTAATAAATTACCCAACAGTTTCCAAGATAGGAGTAATTAACATTACTTTGCTTGTTAACCGATCCCTTCAACCGTGCGCTTATCAAGGACGGAATCCAATAAAAATTTTTTTTAAAAAATGATTATCATAACTGACATGTCCTTGGAATTTCTCTATAGACAACACTTAACTATTTGATTACTTCAGGTCATCTTTGGATGGTAATCAGGAATACCACTTTGAGTAGAGGATGATATTTTCAGTTCCAGTTCGCAATCCCTAAAGTTCATATTTCAATATTTATTTTCATCTGTTGTTGGCAATATTTTGTATGAATCTAATAAAATTCAATCCTATATAAGAATGGTTATGAGGCATGTCGCATTAAAATGAACTGAAAACAATGAATAAGGGAGCGAGTGGATCAGTGGTAGAGGGCGGAGTTGCCATGATAAAGGTCCTGGGTTCGAATACCGCTCCTGGCAAGATTCTATTTAATCTGTCAGAAGGCGGAGCTCCTAAGCTAACCCTCCGGGGGCTTACCCAGCCCCTATCAAGTGGTTACCCAAAATAAGCGGTTGAGCCTGATCTAAGACATATCACCTATTTGACATTTTGGATAGCTATTATGAATTTTAAAATATATATAAACAGTGTTAGATATTTAACGTTTTATAAAATTTGTAATCCATACTCATATCTAAAAGTCATAAGGATGTGTGTAATTGCACGTAGATTAGCCATATATGTTGTAATTTATTAATTTATTTTCTACAATTGGTTGATATCATGTCATTATTCGTTATTTTAAGTTATTTCATTTTTATTTTTATTTTTTATTTTATTTGGCAATTTTTAAATACTTCATGATTTGTATTATTATTTAGCTTTCTGGCCAGATATATCAGATAGACCAGATAGGTTTCTTTTCCTGTTCATGCTTGTTATTCTGAAGGGGCTTAGTCCCAGAATGAAATTTCTTTTCTATTCTATTTATAAAAAAAAACTTTATTAATTAAGTATTTAATTATTAACTATGGAGAAAAAACTTAAAAATTTACTTAGTATAACGAGCTATGTGGAGGAATATTGTTAATTAAAAACTAAAATATTTTATAAATCGTTTATTTTGACAACAAGAGATCTTTTTTCATATTAAAATCAAAGTTATAAATAAAGCTTAATAATGTGTACGTTTTTCTGTTTGATAATTTTTTTTAGTGCGTTATACGAAAATGTTCTGAAATTATTTTAATTACAGAAATTTCCTATACGTCTATCGCATTGAAATAAAAATGTATCTATTATTGTTGTATATTAACGGATTCGACATTTAACTCTATAACTAATCTAGTCGTATATTTCCATATTGGGCATCGAAGGCCTATCCAATGACAGCTTAACCAATAACTAATAATCGAGTGATTGCATTCGACCTCTCTAGTGAGTCGAGCTTTCCAAATCCACTCCATCATTGCCACTATATTGTCTATGTAATGCATTATATATGTGTCAAGCATATTTAGCTCTCATCGATACTTGGCTATTTCGGAGCGACAATGAACTGTTTAAAATCTAGGGAATCATAAGTGAGTTTTGATTAATCCTCATTTAATTTTAGCTTTCACAGATGGATTGAAGATCGTTTCTGTATCTAATATCATAATAACTTCATGTTTTTCTAAACGTGTGATTACAATATGAAGTCATGTAAGACTATATAAATAAATTAATTATTCCGCAGGTTGTCGCTTCGAGTTGAATCACAACTAGATTTAACTTTTCAAATATTTTTATTTTTATTTTGAAGAGAAAAGATTTGTCCTAGCCGGGATTCGAACCCGGGTATTTCGCATCACTAGTGCGGCACTTTTACAACTAAGCTACCAGAAGTCGTAACCAAGCCAGACAAATCCATTCTCTTCGCCGATCCTATATCCCCATTCTCGCAATTTTTGCTAAGTATATATGGGGACAAATGTTCATTGAACATTACATTACTTTTTTTTAAATTAGGATCTTGTTGACGTGCGTCAAGGACAAACCTTTACTCTTCAAAATAAAAAAATATTTAAATAATCAAATAACAATTAATAAAAATGATTTATTCATTCGTTTCCTTTTTAATATTTTCCAAAAACACAAGCTTTAGTATGGAAAATATAATGTAATTATGGAAAATGTCTATACTTCAGTAATCATTTCATCTTGAAATGAACTTTTTAACAAACATATCTCATCTATACCTCGAAATGCTAGATGAAACGTTTATTTCATACTAAAGCTCATGATAACATGTATTTTTGGAAAATATTAAAAGTGAAAATAATAAATAGTTAAAACTTGTAACAACTCGAAGCGACAACCTGCGGAACAGATACAGTAAGTCATATAAGGGATAATATATTTTCAACAAATTTTGACGATTATTCACAAGAAATTATAGTAATTCCTATATAATGAAAGATAGATCTAAAAAATAAACTATTTATTCTATTCTTGTTGTATACAGCACCATAATACCGTATGTCCATTATGTTAATATTTCATTAAAAATAACGGTTTGCTAAGTTCCTGCTTACTTACATATGAAAGAAGGTATTGTTTAATAAATTTAACTTTCAATAGTTAACTATCTATTTATACTATTTAAAGAAACTATATTTATGAAGCATAAATATACCATTCTTTACATAAGATGATCAGCTTCAGTAACTTTAATGACGTTTAATCTGGCAAAGCTAGATCCCAGAGGATTTGCCTTTGACAAGTCAAGCGTAAAATGCCAATAATTAATTTAACATGCTGAATGAATACTTTAATAACTATCTCTAAACCAATATTGAGGATGTCAAAGAAAAATAATTATAACTTTGTAGCTTGCTAATTAGTTGAGGATGTAAACATTAAGCACAAGTTCAAAACGGAACTACGTCATAAATGGAGGTTCCAAGAAATTCTTAAACGTCACTAGTCTAGAAATAGTTGTTTGTTTATATAACGTCACTTTATGCTACTATGGTTTATCGGACGATGCTATAGTGGGAGCTCAAAATGTTGCCAATCCAGGTTTAATTAGGATAGAGATTTTTGAGTACCTGACAACTTATAGGCTTGGAACATCCGTTTAACGTCCCTTCCGGAGGACGGCATAACCAAGGATTTTTAATTCCTTAAAAAAGTACTATGGCCTCCTGGGGGGCTCCAAAACCGGGATATTGGGCTAAGTAGCTTGTTATACTAGACCACAGGCACCTTTTAGAAATAGTTAAAGTAAATATATTGAATGCTAATGTCAAACATGAATAAAAATAACCCAAGTCAAAATCACCATGAAATTCGAGATGTAGTAGGGAGATTTTATGGATGACATCATAGCTAATTAACTATCAAAAGTAACACCCCACCACTAAAGGTTTTTCGAAATTATTTTTAAAAACTATAGAATTTGAGTATTACCACTGGGTAGTTTCTCTACTTGTCTTTATCCATGCCATTATATATCATTCATACCATTTACTGTGTTTTTATAATACTGTAGTGAATTTCAATTATTAAATTTTAAAAAAAAGTAACCTGCTCGATTCTCCAAAAATATTCGTGAATACATGAGTTAAACGAAATGACCTAACATTTTAGATTTACGTATTAATTAAACGTTTATATAAAATAGTATTTATAGAATTTGTTTAACAGTTAGTTTTTTGTGAATAAGAAACCAGTATTTACGATACGTTACTTATCTTCTAACACTGGTTTCAATACAACACACCAATAATTGTGAAATCGGCTTTAAATAGATTTTTACAAAATAGGAATACACAACAATAGTTTCTAATCTTTTCCGATTTTACGCCCAAGTAATTGTCCCTTTTGAAGAATGGCGCACCCATCTGTGTGGTGTTGTATAAGGATTTGCTTGTTGCTTCATGGGGCGAATAAGTTGTACCACTTCTGTTGATTAATAGGACCTTGATGTCAGCTAAGTGCTAAATATTCTTGGTTAGAGCCTTGACCGAAAGATTACAAGAGAGAAATGACGTCTTCTGTTGTGTGGAGTTTGAAGGATTTGAGAAAAAATAAAATATAACCCCTACTTTTATGGATAATAACTTATTATAATACAATATATAAATAATTTAAACTATACTGTTAAGGATGGAAACAATGCATAAACTGGATTTAACAATAGCTTTGAAGTTCAATAGGGGAGGATAGTTTCCCAAAATTTGCGTTGGAAATTTTTATATCAAAGCAGACAGAAATCTATCACAAAATCTCAAGAACTGTAAATTAGAATATATTAATTAAGACTTTAAATGAAAAGGGTATTGTATTTTTCATAACGCTATAGCAATTTTAAAAATTATTTCTTGAACCCTAAACAAGGATGTTACTCTAATGAACTGCACCGCTCTTTTTATAAATTAAAATTGATCAAAAATCAAAATTAGAAATAAGGATAATAAATTTAATTTTACAATAAAATTTCATAATTTAATTGCTAGAAACAAACCTGTTTAAAATTAGTTCAGAGTTTAAAAATTTAGAATACCGAAATGAGCAGAACAAACTCAACTTACTTCAAAAAATTAAGAAACGTTTTCACAAAAAATCTTATACTACATTCAAACGATTTGTATGAGTAAATAGAGTTACACATCTACAGTTGAATTTATGTTTTAGATACACCATTGATTTTGATAGTAAAGAAATCTATGAAGGGTTTTATATTCATTACGTGGCAGAGACTTGGACTTGGACTAGCGATTGTAGCGGGAGGTAATTTCTCCTAGTTCACATTCAGCCAAATTTCCCCCCCAATTTATAGTACCCACTTTGTAGAGGCAGGGTGAGCCCCAGGAGGTTTCCAAGGATCCACCCCTGCCCGTTAACACATGTAGTAAAATCTACCACACCCGAATTTGATCCCGGGAGCTTCGTCACGCCAACTCAGTGCTCTACCACTCAGTACGCTCCCCATATGATTGTAATACTATGTAATTAAAATGGTAAAGATGATGAATGAATAAGTTATATTTTTCATTTTATAATCAAGATTTTTAAATATAATATAAATAAATTAAATAGGCTTTTATAATTTAATTTTTTTAATGTTTTAAAGTCCTAGTGAAATGTAATGACATAATTGAATTTTCTAATCAAATTACTATAATGATTTCGATTCCATCCAACCGAAACTCCAGTTTTCCTCTTCATCGCCTCGAAATTATTCGCTGCTCATCTAATGAAGTTATAAAAAATAAACGTTCCGATTAGGGGCTTATCTGCGAACTTCCCGTTTGATGAACAAATCGCATTTCTTAATTGCCTACAGAACTAAAAAAAAAAAAATTAAGAAGAAAAATATAATTTCGTAGATGGTTAAGAGCGGGAGAGATACCCGGCCAAATGGAAAGATCTTATCGGGGACAGTCTTCTCCAAGAGCGCATAGCATTTATATATTAAGCGCTACGAAATAAGTTTTATCATTAAAAAGCACAACGGAACTGTTTTATTCTTATATTTAAACCTTTATATACACATAAAAATATAAATATAAAAATACTGCCCAAAGACAAGAAAAATAATATAATTAATTAAGAACTGCCAACAGAAGTGAAAATTCAAAACTTTGGAATAAATGTGTCCCTTTTTGAAGTTCTAAATCCTACTAATATTATAAATGCGAAAGTTTGTGAGGATGTATATTTGTTACTCTTTCACGCAAAAACTACTCAACGGATTTGGATGTAACTTTAGAGTAATATAGGTTATACATCAGAATAACACATAGGTTACAATTTATAATGAATTTGTGTTTTATGGTCATAATATAACGATAAATATCATTAAATAGTACGTGGCTATTACGAATTCTCAATATTACCTCCAACATGTGGCCAGTATGTAATCGCGGTAATTTAATTTAATTATTAAATATTAAGCATTGCTACAGGGCTCCCTCCTGAGTAGCTTGCTCACGTGTTTCTTACTCGCAAAATCTATTGCAGTATATTGCAGTAGGTAAGTAGGACCGCCGCATTAGAACTGTTTGTTTAATTATAGTATCGTAGTGTTAGTTATTTAGATATAGTTTTAGTTAGTATCAAGTCAATAGATTCGTTTTTGTTTTCATTATATTATTATAATTTTGTTAGGTTAAGAATTACGGTTAGTTTTAAGTATAAATAATTCGATGTAGTTTTAAATTTAGCTTAGGTGATAGAGTGCTGCCAATGGGTAGTGCCTCTACACGTCCTTTCATGCATTTGTCTATTCATACAGCCTTTGTACTAGATGTATAATATTACAGTTGTACAATTCAATAAAATCATTTAAAAAAAAAAAAAGCTTAGGTGAAGGCTCCTCCTCCATCAGTTTCTGGTCGACATGTATGTAAAGATGGTAAGTGAGCGCTTAAGGATCATTTCTTTAAATAAAAAAAATTATATTTAGTTGCAAGACGCAATAAGAAATTATGAGCATTTGGATCCATATAACTTAGGTCAGATGGTGATTCTCCCGTAATCTTTTGTAAATAGCCCGAGATACCTATATGAATACACACAAGATGTGTTCACATACGTACGTATTTATAAGAGGCCTGATTTATTTATTACAATGACTTGCAACCCCGCCTGGCCAGAAATCACCAAAGAGCTTATGGCTGGTCAAAATTCATCGGCCAGACATGACTTAACAGCCCGAGTATTTAGAAAGTAGTACAGAAGTTGGTAGCTCTGATTAGAAAATATAACATATTTGGTGATATGCAATGCTCCATGTACTCGATCGAGTGGGGAAAACGAGGTCTGCCTCATGTGCACTTACTGCTGCGGTTAAAGGAAAAATTGCATCAGAATCAAATTGACGAAATCATATGTGCTGAGATTCCAAACCCGGAAACCGATCAAAAGCTCTAAGATACGGTGACGAAGAACATGATTCACGGCCCTATGGTGCATTCATTTCTTCATCGCCATGCATGAAGGGAAAAAATATCCGAGGAAGCTTTTAAAAGATACTCAAACGAATGACAAAGGTTATACTTTGTACACGCGCAGTGAAGAAACCTTAACGTGTAACATCAGTAGGAGCAGCGCCCGTGGCATCCTGTTGCAAACAGTGCTAACTAATCGTGGGGGACGAGTGCACAATGTCACACAAACGCGCCATAGAAGCTCTTGATCACTGTCTACAAGACTTACACAGCAAGCAAACGTTAATGGGTGGTGTGGTTGTTTTATTGGCTGGGTATTTTAGGCAAACTTTGCCCGTCATCGAGCGAGGCACTGAAGCAGACGAAATTAACGCCTGTCTGAAATCAACATATTTATGGACCAAAGTTGAAAAGCTGCAACTCACCACTAACATGCGTGTGATAGGTGAAGGTCGAATAAAAGATATATTATTATTATCAGCATTAAGTTCAACAATAATTAGATCATTTGAACTTTCAATCATTTCCTAAAACAAGAGATTTAACTATTAAAAATAAAATCTTTTAGGAGAAATGATAAGCTCAAGGAGTTATTGATGCTTTAAGAAATTATGAGTATGAATTGCACAACTATTTAACTAATTTTTAGTAAATATAATTATCCTTATTTCAATGGAATTCTAACCTTTAAACTAAAGTTGGTTAAACAAAATTGTATAACTCATACTCAAGCCGCTAGGTGCCGCCATTCTCGAGCATGTAGCTGACGTGTATCTTCAAGTTAACCCTATACCAAAAAACTGACATTACAATTATGTATAATGACCATTAAACAGAAGGGTTTGAAGATGTTGAACTGCAAAGAGGAATTTAAAAAAAATAAATTAACCACAAAATTCAATATTTCTTTTATTACTTAATTAGTTGACATCAATCTTTCCTCCTTCTTGAATTCCAATTTTTTTTTTAAATAATTAAGAATAAAAAGCAATTATTCTTAATACTTATTTAATTTTCTTCGTAATTCTTTTTTTTATTGTATCCAATTTATGATCTCTTCCCTCACATCGTTGCTAAATGATAAATGATAATTTTTTGGTATTGGAGAATAATTAATTATATGAGCTGTTACACGAATCAAAAAATAGTTTATTCTTTTGATTAATTACTATTATTTCATAATAAAATTTAAAATATGTGTAGGGTTTTTAACTTCATTCTTTGCTAACTCCTAAGTGATAAAAACATTTGTCCGTTTGCCCTTTATATGGTTAAAGTAATTCAAATTTAAACCTCAAGATATAGCGAATATGAAGAAATGGACTTATACCACTTTCAAATATGACATCTCATATTGAGATTTCGTAGAAGTATTTCACAATTACAGGTAGAATCCCCGATGAAACTCTTTATAAATTAGAGCTATAAATTATTAAATATAGCTAGATAGATAGATAGATAGAGAGAGAGAGAGAGAGAGAGAGAGAGAGAGAGAGAGAGAGAGAGAGAGAGAAAGAGAGAGAGAAATAGAGAGAGAGAGAGAGAGAGAGAGAGAGAGAGAGAGAGAGAGAGAGAGAGAGAGAGAGAGAGAGAGAGAGAGAGAGAGAGAAATGAGAGAGAGATTGACGAAAGGATTCTATGCAAGAGCCGATTGAGGCAACAATTATAACCACTATCAGCCGCTTCGCCTACGATACAAAAGCTATCCATTAAATCGGCTGTGACACAATCTAATGGAAGAGGAAGGCGACCCAATTTGCGACTGCCTACTGATTAAGTCATGTTTACCTTAGCGCTTGAGGTGTCATCTAGGTAACAAGGACGCTGTGGATTGCCAATGCCAATGAAACCCAAACTTACCATTAGGCATCAACGTCCAATACAGGTTAGCAACTGGGGTGCTCGTCACAGGGAGGCAAAGCGCAATTGAACGAACTTAGCCAATTTACCTGCATCGTTGCCTTTTCATTTGAATACCCATTAAAAAGGAATTGTGAATATAAATTACACTCGTTATAAAAAGAAATTTATTAATATCAATTCCCGTTTTCAAACGCAACTCTCAACAATGCTGCAACTGTCCCCATACAGGCGTTCTCGTTTATTGTTACAAAAATTAAACGTTAAATGATATAAAAAAGGTAAAAAAGATTGTTAGCATATGAAAATATAAAATTCTTCTAATACTTTTACAGTAGTCATTACAAAAATACCTTTCAAGGTTGATAAGATTCTTCAAATCTGTACTGTTGCTTTAACAGATGATAGATAACTTCGGAAGTACTTGCTTCATATTCTTCGATTGTTAAATCACCACAATCTAGTTTTAGCCGCCTCTTCCTCATTGTATCTGTGATTTTTTTAATGTTTTTATACAAATACTCATTTCTCCTTTTAATCCATATATTTCTATTGGTTTCCTCAGGCCGTAGAATTTTTCTCAGTATTTAAAAAAGATTATGCATTGAGTATTTTAGAAGAATGAATACGTATGTCTCAATTTCAGTTATGCGGCTGCTATATAGACATGGCGAATATCCGATTAAGTAGTCAATGTATAGCCAAAGTTTGAACAGGACGGTTGGCGTAGTTGACAACTGAATATTCAAAAGCTCCCGTCCGTGGAGTCGATCCATAGCGGGCTAGGAAGGAAACCTGCCGCTGCCTCTTCCCGGCAACTTCCTCTTCGAATTATCTTCTTCGGCGGTTTCGCAACTATTCGAGGTCTCCTCCGTAAACGGCAGCTTCCGCACTTGGGAGACCAATTTAGAATGGGGAATTAGAAGGAATGAAGGAAGTTTTGATTGTGCGGAGTGGTGACATGACTGTGACGGTGACCACTGACTGTGGTGACGTTTACATACACACTTACATAATAGAAGTAAAATTGTTTATATTTAAATAACAGTAAAAACCTAAAACCTGTACCACTACAACCCGTGAGCTTGTCTGGGGTTTAGTACATGGTAGAGACTGTACTATTTCGAGGACAGCATGTTACCCGCTTTATAGAGGCTGGGTGAACCCTAGGAGGGTCTTAGAACCCATAGGACCCATCTCCGGCTGCTAACAGACAAAATAATTCTTGCTAGCAGTGGGATTTGAACCAGGGTTTTCGGCATGGCAACTACCACTGAGCCACTCCGCGCCCAAATAACAGTAAACATACTTTTTTTTTTAATTTCATTTAAATAAATTACGAAATATTAATTTATGATTTTTTCTTTTTTTACAGACGCAGATAATTCCAAACTCGGTGTATTATTATTGTAAAGTAAGTACTGATCACTTATTATGATTAATTATAAAATAGAATTAAAAGTATTTTTCCGCTCCGCAATTAGTCGCTTCGAGTTGAGTTACAACAAGTTTTAATTGTTTATTCATTTCATTATTAATATTTTCCAAAAATACAAGTTATCGTAACCTTTAGTATGGTAATTATGGGTAATGAGTATATTTCAGTAATCATTTCATCAAGAAATAAAAGATGATACCTATAAGTTTGTTGGCTTATAGGTATGTTCTTGGGTAGGTATACTTGTTGACGTTCATTTTTAGATGAAACGACTACATTTCCCATAATTACATTATCTTTTCAATACTAAGCTTATAAAAACTTGTACTTTTGGAAAGTATTAAAAGGGAATGAAAAGTTAAAACTTGTTGTGACTCATCTGGAAGCGACTATCTGAGGAATAATTCCGGGATTGAGATATATCGACCTAATTCTTTTTGTTTTTTTTAATTCCTAGAGGCTTGATTTTTGGAATTAATCAAGAATACATCCAAGTTTTTTAACGATTCCTATAAAATATATTGTAATAAAGGAGGAATAAAATGGGCCCTGTTTATGTTTTAAAAAAAATTTCTTAAATAAGGAGCACTATTTATTTTAAGCCAAAGTTTCAACCCACATTGTAGGTCTTCTTCGGGGCTTATTACGGCGTTAAGAATTCACAGATGCCAATTATTGTTTGGTTGTCTCTCGAAGATCAATAACTCAAAAAATATATTCGGAAGTTAAAATATCAAGTAAATCATATTAAGTATATAAATATTCAGAGAAAAAATATTCCACTTATAACCATTGACCCTATTATAAGCCATGAAGAAAAATTGCAATATGGGTTGAAACGTTGGCTTTAAAATAGTTATCCTTATTTAAGAGAATTTTTTCTTACCTTCACCCGGACCATTTTCTTACTCGTATATGTAAGGGCAACTAATCTTGTTCAATGTTATAATAAACATTTTGAAGGTAAATATTTCAACATTATATTCAGTCAGCTATTATAAATTCGATGCCTAGGCTTATTAAAATTAAATAAACATTACTCTCAAAAGATTCTATAACCTTGGTTTCAATACATGTTAAGGATGCTTCATGACCAAACGTTATATGCTTGGATAACAAGTTTTTCTTTCTAATCTCATACGAAGTCATCTAAAAGTATGTGCCAGGAGAGTCACAACTAAAATCCAACTCCCAGAAATATCCAATTTCGCACCATCTGAAATATTTACACAAATTTCCCTTTTAGTTTCAGTCAATCTCGTTGACTTCTAACGCGACCTCTGTGAGTCAAATGGCTAAAACTCATATTATATATCTGATTGCAATAACAATACCTGATAAAACTTAATTTTATAATAATATGTACAATTTAACAAATTATCATGATCTGATAGGTAATCGAATGATCACGATTTTTGCAAATTATCTTTTGACATGACCATTTGATAAAACATTACTTTAAAATATTTTTTAAAATAATTATTCCAGTAATTCTTACGCTACTGAATAAACTAAGAATCTATTCGGTCCTCATAATAAATGTGAAAAAAATTATGATGCTCAAATTATAAAAAAGTTATTTATAAAGCAAGATACTGCAATGCCCTTTTAAAAAACAAGCTAAGGAATAAATGATAAAAAATCAATTATTAACAAATTAATTGATTAGTTTTAAATAATTAAATTAACTTGGAAACTGCGTCATTAAATGATTCGATATAGAAGTTTCTGTATTTCAGGCTGAAGAAAAATCAACATCGGAAGAATAACTTTTTAATGAACAAATAGAGCTTTATTTTAAACCTGATAAACAAAAGGAGAAATATAAATAGTTATTTACAAAAATGGTGATCAAAACGTGGCCCTTAACCAAATGATTTCAACTCTGTGTCTACAGCATCTAGTATTTTTAAATATATAAAGTTTTATTTATTTTAAAATACCACAACAAATTTACAAATTGTATACAACAAATTTTCTAAATTAAATTAGGGATGGTTGGATAGATGGACACATCCATTGTGGAAATAGAAGCGTACATTCTATTTTATAAATTTATTTATTGAAATTTACAGCTGATTGAGTATATTTGAATAAAGTTGTAATCACAAAATTGTTTTGAGACTAATACAAAATAAGGACATATCACATGAGGCATTTCTTCCTGACAATAATTATACTACAGTAATATGAACTATTTTAAAATCGAGCAAAATATTATTAAATAAAAAAAATTAGGTTAAGGATAAGGAGGACATTCTAATCGATTCTATAAGGTAAAAACGACCATAACTCATAGATCTAGGTCATTACATAAATGCATCATTAGATCATTAGACAACGCTGATTTTTCTTAACTCTATTCGGCAATCAAGATAGCTATCGTAAACCTAAAAATTGTCTATAATGTTTCTAAATACTTCATGTAAGTAAGTAAATCTAACAAAGTATATTTTTGAAGAATAAAAAAAAAGAAGTAGAAATACAGGCGAGAACGTTCGATCTTAGCTCGTAATTCTAAGAGCAGAAACTTAACTACTTTCTTGGTTGTTTGAGTTGGACCTGCAATAAACGAAAATGGAAGGATTCTCGTTAAAGAGGTGAAGGCGCTATTTCACAATTGGACGGTTTTTTTTTCAAACAAACCCGTGGATATTAAGGCTAGTTTTTACTTGTCCCAGGCTAATATTTTTTTTTTTTTTGGTAGGTGTTTTTGTCAAAGTCCTTACAGGATTTAGAACAATTCATTTATGCTATAATTGCCTTAGCCACGTTCGAAGATAATAAAATACCATGGTTCATTCAACACCTTTGCCATAATAAATACATCCCATATATAAATAGGAGTTAAACCAATAAGTATAAATTCCAAAATATTATAGGAAGAGGTAAAAACATTGCGGATACCATGGAATCCCATAGTACTGTAATTGGATAAGAGATAAAAAAAAAAAAAACCTGTACCACTACAACCCATGAAGGGTCTGGGGTTCAGTACTTGGTAGAGACTGTACTGTTTCATGGACAACGGTTCTGCAAGGAGGTGACTTGTCCTAGGTCACGCTCGACCGCCAGATTTTTCCCCCTTATTTTGGATACCCTATTTTTATAATATTTTATAGAGGCTGGGTGGGCCCCAGGAGGGTCCTAGATCCTATATGATCCATCTCCCGCTGCAAACAGACTAAATAAAAATCATGGCCTGCAGCGGGAATTGAACCAGGATTTTCGGCATGGTAACTCAGTACTCTACCACTGAGCCACTCCTCTCCCCTGGATAAGAGATAATAGTAATTGAATAAATCTGTAACCGGTCGTTTTAGCTCTTTTTTCTTTTTATAAACTTATCGAAACTTCAAGGAAATATTACTAAAACAATTTCGGTTCAAAGAAATCTACCGTTGCGATTTTTATTCATGAATCTCTAGTAATTATTTTTGGGTACACCAATTCCACTATGGGCAAATTTCTATATGTAGAACTAAAATATAAATATCTGCAATAGCCACAAATATTAACAGCGTTGAATAGCCACTCTAGAGGAAATACAACAATTTATAATAGAAAGGAAGCTACTTCATAGAAATCTAGATAGAAGAAATAAAACAGGGGTTAAATAAACCTAATTTTTAAAATATAACTATTGAAAAATCTTTTTTAAAAAATTAGGGTGGTTGTATAGCACCCAAAAGTTGGAGCGCTGAGACTGATTTTATGATTAATTAAAATTTAATTTTGCTCATATAGTGATTGGAGGAGAACATTTTTGAAATTAATATTGTATAAATAATAAATTCTTGCAATAACCCAAGGGGGGCAATAAAATTTCACATTATTATTCTGGAAAGACAAAAAAAAAGTCGATTTTATTACCACCTCATCTCTTCACCATTATGATGCTAATATATTTTAATAATTAATATACCATAAATTACACTATAAAATAGTTACTAAACTACAGCATATTCACCATGGTATTAATACTAAATTATTACTTATCACTCTTCTTGGTAAATTTGTATCATTGTTTTACTAAATATAAGCATGTATTCGAACACAAATACAATTCATGTGTTTAGGAGACAGCCTGAAGCTAATACGTTTGAATTTAAAAATAATAATATATAATAACTTGGCTAACAGAGTACTAATGGCCTACTAATTAATGCATCGAATGCTGGACAAAAGGATAAAGATAATTTAATTAGCTTATTAGCTAACTAGTTCTATTAGCTAACTTAAACAATTAATAGGAATTATTAGCCCGACACCCTATTCCTAGACTGCCCTCAGACCAATCCTTGAAACCAATCCTCTGGTGCAATGACCGAAACAATGTGACGTTTCCCAGGAGGTCGCTTGCGGTAATGGATCGTTTATTTCCGCCTCTAGATTCGCGTCGTACCAGCGGCAGGCAGTAATATGGGAGGATATTTGCCAACTGTTGGTAACGTTAATATTACTACAATACTAACAGTACGAATGAAATATTTTAGCAACCGTTTAATCAACAATACTTAACTTATGTCGAACTTAATCGTTGGTGAAGACAGGAACTTAAGTCGAAACAGTGCAAGTATTGCTAGATGTTTGGTAAACACGTTTCTTTGCAATAGCAAGTCGATAGTCAAATAATTTTATGGTAAGACTGGCTTCCTTCAGGATAGCATAATTGCTCATATAAACCAGAAAACTCATTGTTTTAAGCTACAAAATAAAAACCATCGGAATCTTACGTTAGTGTTAATACAATTAAATATTTTTTTAGAAATTAGTTCATATAGTGAAATAATACTTAAAGTAAATATAAATTAAGGGTACCTACTTAATACGTGCCTAGATAAGCCACAGGGGAGCAGTTCCTTCCCACAGGGCCGATACACAGCTTAAGGCATGAATAATTAATCTACCACAGCATTCTAGTAACCAAGATCCAGAGATCAGTATTTCACTCATTGATAGTAACCAAGAACACTATTTTAATGAAATTTTCTTATCCACTAGATCGCGTAGACAAATACTCAAACTACGTAATTCATTCTTGAAATATTATTCTCCAGTTTCAGAGTTTGAGAATGTAATAGTTCAGTAGTATAATGATTCAAAGTTTTATGGACGTTTTCGGGAAAAATTTAACAGTTTAAGATCTTCAACGTTCTCATCAATGTCAAATTTAAGAACAGTTTCAATCAAGTATTAAATTTTGAATTGGTTAAACCTTAGATTCTCTAATTCAATAGTGTAAAGTCACTATTTGAGAAAAATAACTTATTAAAACAATAAGTTTTAATTTTAAGAATTATTTAGTAACAATAAAATTCCGGATAAGGCTCAGTGAATACAATTTACACCTTAAATCATTTAAACAGAATAATTTAGCCATTACTTGATTTTTTTGTAGGATTCTGGTATTTATAATGCTTATTTCCCACATAATTCCTTAAGATTGCACTGAATAATAAAATTATGTAGGGTATTGAAACTTATATTATTTTTTAAATTCACATGCAACTTTCAAATACCTCTATTTAAAAATTAAGTTTTTGATTTATGACGTTTTTCATTTGAACGATATGTCTAGATATTATCTAGACCAAACTGACAAATCGTTGGCAATTTAGTTATTTATTGAATAAATTAAGGGTAAATTTAATGTTTATTAATTAGATTTTTTGTTCTAATTAAGTAAGGGAAATAGTTAAAATTGATTGGAAGTATGGAAGTGATTCATGATGTTAATAAAAGCTTAGTAAATGATTAAACTTAACTTGAAATTTTGTTTAAACTTCTTTTGACCCCTATTTTGACTATCTTACAATTTAGTCAGGTTTAGATTAGATTACATTGATGAGTTTAGAGTTAAAGAAATAAATTAAAATAAAATAGTGCTGACTATTTTAGGTGTTTAGTGGCAATGAGTACTAGACTATCTATCTATGCTTAATTGCACCCAACCTCTAAAGTAATACGAAAGAACATTACCGTACGATTGGATTTAGATCCGGTGGGAGGGGCAGGATATAAAGCTAATGGCTTTCTATTGGTTGCTGATAAAGTAGGAGCCGTTGGCTTATTGGTGCAATGCCTTAGAGTCGGCTTTGATTGGTTAATTAGTCCTAGCAATACTTCCAACTGTCAGCGCCTGATTGGTGGACGGCCGGATTGCTTTGGAGCTTAAGTGGGCATTAATCGGCCATACTGGGGGTATATCATGTAGTTGATACCTCAATTCGGAGAGATATGTTTAGAAGGTAATACATGTATATTATATATTATCCTCTCATGCCAACTCTTTAATCTGATTCTTTAGTAACGTCCTAAAACCCGGCATTCAACGAACCGGCACAATTTTCCAAACATTTTGGCCTATATAACATTTTACTTTAATTAACACACTTAACCTGGCCAGAGCTGCTGAGGGCATGGGATCAGTATATGATTAGGCCAAAACTAATTACATGCACGCAGGAGGACCGATAGAGCTCACTGATTTTATTAAGATAGGAGGCCTTGAAATTGAAAGAGTAAGCTCCTTTATCTACTTGGGAACCACCATAAGGAGCGACAATAATGTCTCAATAGAGGTCAAGAAGAGAGTGGCTCATGCAAACAAATGCTTCTTTGGGATAAATTGACATTTATAAAGCAAGCTCTTGTTCTGAAATACAAAGATAATTCTATATAAAACGCTCATTCGGCCTGTCATATTTGGGTCAGAATCCTGGGTTATAAAGAAATCAGATGAAAAATTGCTTCAGGCATTTAAAAGGAGGATTTTAAGGCGAATTTATGGACCTATTAGAGAGGGGGAAGCATGGAGAAGACGTACCAATGTAGAGCTGGCAAGTCTATTCCAGACCCCAGACGTGGTCAAAGTAATAAGGCTTGGTATGTTGCGCTGGGCTAGTAACAGTAAGAGTAATAGAAGAAAGGATTCAGAGCAGAAGAAGATAGGGCGACCCAAGCTGCGATGGCTGGATAGATTGAGTGAGGACTCCAGGAGCCTACTCAACATCCGGTACTGGAAGGGCGCCGCACTGGACAGGGAGGACAGGCGGATACGTATTGAGGAGGCCAAGGCCCAATGGGATGTAGACGTAGCTCATTAATAGGGGTGTAGATGAGTCATACGTAGATGTTATTTGGAGAACTGGCACTGGCCAGATTCTCCACTAACGACCTGCATGTGTGAAGTCATGCGCCCTTACCAGCGTTTAATGCCAGTGACGCGGTTGGGAAAGGGTGCTGGGGCCTCCCGGACTCCTGCTTTGCCCTCATTCCTGGGGAAGAAGCTTATTTCGGGGACCCCAGGCAAATTATAAATAGTGTATGTAAGCAATGATTTTATATTAAGGCTTTATTTTTATTAAATTTTCGCATTTATTTTGTTTTTTTATACCGCATGTATATATTTTTATTACATTTATTTATTTTATTTTTGATTATATTATTTTTGTTTTATTTTTATGGGATGATTGTATACTTAGCACTATTAAATATTCCCCACAAGTGGCAGATTGTAATAATTCAATAAAGTATTAAAAAAAAAAGTGTTTTATTTGAACTATTGAACCATACTTATAAACTAGGATTTTCTGCCAGAACATAATGAAGGGTAGTTCTATTATTTATCTTCGACTGGAAAAAAAACTTAGTTAAACAAATATTCAGATTTACAGGTCTTGTAGGATACGAAATGAAAAAAAAAAAACCTTAAAAAAAAATATAGCAATAGATGCATAAAAACTAAAACGAACGAAGTGTCGATTCAATTATTCCAAAACAATCTTGCACTAATCTCAAAATATTTGAACAGCAAATATTATGTTCATGAATAAATTATCGGATGAGAAGCTTATTATTTGCATAATAGCCAATATTGGAAACTTCTCTGATAGTAAATCCGGATATCAAAACATCGACAACAAAGGTAATCTAAAACGAATTTACGATCCTAAATAGTTTATAACTATTGTAGAGGAAAAAACACCTATCCAAGTCCTAATTACAATATTCATGAAAAAGTAATTAGCGATACCGAAGCAGCACAGGTCCCTATTAATTGAAAATTCATATCGCCATTATTAATAATTCATGAGGATTTTAGGAGAAACATTCGAAAAGACGGAGGGGGTGAAATCGGTTCATCAGATTATCTTTTATCTTCAATCCTTAAATTGTCGATCGTTAGGGGAAAATAACAAGAACACAAGCCCTTAATATTTATGATGAAACTTCAATCCGAATGTTCTTTATCCAAATTCTTGAATTCTTTCCTGGTGTAATATTCCTAATGCCGTATATTCCTACATTCCTATAGGACATATTGGAATTTATTTCACTTACGTACTCATAAACATGGGATATTTTCGATCGACATTCGCAGCTGCAGCGAAGGTAATCTTTAGATAATCCATGTTCTGGGATATTCACCTTGCATGGTTCTTTCTCCTTTCATGGCTTGATAGCAGTTATAGAATTTATTGTGGGAGCACAAGGGCATGATTTACGGAGTTCCGCGTTATACAGAGGTCACCACTGGTCCGTAACGGTATTCAGGAGCTTTAGCAACGCCGGGTCACCATATTGTTCGCACAAACAAAACATCGGCCAAAAAAAAAAAGAATAAATATAAGTTATTTATTTTAAATCGGCATTTCAATATCGTAAAGAGTATAAGAGCGTGAAAATATATAATCGGAGTTGTTAGTGCAAAACAAGTTTAGGCAACTTGTCGCCCAATTTTACCTTTTATAATCAGGGTTGTACTCTAAAATCTTTTATGATTTTATAATACAATTTAGCATAAATAAGGTGTGGAGTGGCTCAGTGGTAGAGCAATGAGTTGCCATACCGAAGGTCTTGGGTTCAAATCACGCTGCTTACAAGACTTTTATTTAATCTGTCAACAGCTGGGGATGGATCATTTAGGATCTGTAACCCTCTGTAATCTAAAATGCTCACCAAAGCTGTTAGATTACTGTAATGTGGGAACCTAAAGTAAGGGAGGAAACCTGGCGGTCGAGCATGATCTAGGACAAATCACCTCCGTGCGAAACCATTGTCCAAGAAACAGAACAGCTTCTACCATATACAGAACCCCAAGACCTTCACGGGCTGTAGTGGTTGCAATAAAAACTTACATTCTTAAATTCTTGATTACCTGTGGTCTAGTGGCTTGCATAGCAACCTACTATGCCCGAGATCTCGGGTTCGTAGCTCGGCAGGTGGCCTTAGAATATATTAAAAGGATGGAAAAAAATCATTGGTCATGTCGCCCTTGGGAAGGGACGTAAAACGGAGGTCCGGAGCCTGTAAGATGTCAGGTACTCGTTAAAAATCCCTATCTAAATTAAACCTAGAAAGGTAAAATTTAGAACTCCCTCTTTAACAGATGAAAAAGAAAAATTTGTAAGACAAAGAATTCTTTTAGCGACTGTAATAATTAACTATCAGTTTACTAAGGATAAGAATAAAAATTGCTGATATGTTAATAATAGGCTTCAGACAATCCATAAGGTATGCAGAGCCCTTTACCCTATAAACTATTTCTAAACCAATGGCCACGTACGAAGGGCGAACTCGGAAGAGGGTTGGCAGTAATCTTGTATTATGGATGTGAATGTTTATGGATTATTCTAGCCGGATCGTTATCCTAGCACATAGGTCCATTTACTGCAATAATTTAAGGATGAATTTTGAATTTACATTTAAGAAAGAAGTACAGTAAGCATGAAACTTATTAAGTAGAAATTCATTTAATCTTGAAACACCTGAAAGCTAGAATTCTGAATGACAATATCTAATTTAATATATAGAATTCTAATGACTATTAAATAATTCCTAATATTTCATAAAAATAGTAACACATAAAAAATCAAGAAGATCTATGAATGGCCCTTATTAGTTATTAATAATATAACGAAGCCTATATTTTTGGAACCCATTATAATTATCCAACAATTATGGAAATTTATCAATTATAATGTTTTTACATAACTTAGAAATTAAAATATGAAAACGATCTTAAAATTAAATTTCAAATATGAGAGCTATCGTAAATTTTCAAGATACTCTTAATTACGTATTCTTCGTTGTGATTCTCAATAATTCACTCAAAACTTGGAGGATATGCAGTAGATGCATTTTATTTAAGGTATGTGTTTGTTATAGTGAACTTTGGATCAACTATATCTCCTGGCTTTCACCTTATAAAATAACGAAGCATCTATTTCGAAAACTAAGGAGAAAACTTATTACTTTCAGATTTTTGTTTGATTTGAGAATATATCCACCAATATTTTTTATTTTCAATGAAAAGAAAAATTACACAATGTCGTATAACTATAGTTTCCCATAATATAAACGAACATAGAATTTAATTTACAATAATTAGATACCGTATAAAAAAATATCTATTATTTCCGGTGGTTATATAATAAACACCGCTATAAATTCGTTCAAACTTTTCCTATATTCCGTACATTTACATTTATAGAATAGAATAGAATTGAAAGTCCTTTGAGAATTGCGAATATGAAGCGAAAAAGAAACATAATATATATCTGGCCAGAAGGCTACATAATACAAATCATAAAGACTTTATAAAGTGCCGTAAAAGTAAATAAAAATCAATAATAAGTAAGAATCATGACAAGATAGTAAGCAATTATACAGAATAAACAAATTAATAACAACAGTTAAATGCATAAGCTAGGATGCAATAATTGCTTTACATAACGTATATCAACTTGAACAGAAGAAAAAAAATCAATATTTCAATTTCTGATATATTATACTTGTATCTATAATTCTTTAATATGTCAGTGTATTAAGTCAACTTTATTATAATATGTATCAATTGGTCCAAATACCAGTCCTGCAGATATTTTATGTAAACCAACTAATGGTCTGAGTGAAATCATTTTTAATTTTTAGTATTACAATACATAGTATAAAAATAGTAAATAATAATGGTACAATAAATTAATGCGTAATGAGAAAATAATGAGTAAGAAACAGTATTTGAGCCGGTATTATTGGCATAATAAAAGGTCCAGACCATGCACCACGTATACTGCAGATAAAATTAATCACAAAAAAAACAAGCAAAGAAATATAATTGATAATAAGATGCGAAAAATTTCTTTAAAAACACAAGGTAAACACAAATATTATATTATACTTCTAAATTTATGGAATTTTAATTCAGTTTTAGGGAGCGGAGTGGCTCAGTGGTAGAGCACTGAGTTGCCATGCCGTAAATCCTGGTTCAAATCCCGTTGCTGCCAAGACTGTTATTAAGCCTGTTAGCAGTTGGAGATGGTTCATATGGGATTTAGGACTCTCCTGGGGCTCACCCAGCCTCTATAAAGTTTTTAAAAAAGTTAAGGGGAAAAACCTGGCCGTTGAGCATGATCTAAGACAAATCGCCTCATTGCACAATCGTTGTCAATGAAATAGTACAGTCTCTAACTTGTACTGAACCCCAGACCCGTTCATGGGTTGTAGTAGAATAGGTTTTGATTCAGTTTTAACTGTTAAAACTAATTCATATGATTATAAATGACATATTAACAACATCATAAAATGATAGGTATTTTCAAAACGATACGTATTCAAATGATTTGCTACACTTGGAATACCAAAGCACTTGATCCAGCTTCAAGCTCTACCGTTCTCTGTTATACAAATATTTTACTCCCATATACGAGTACATAACAAAGGAAGTTCAATACAAAAGCTTTGTTTATAGTCCATTGCCAAACGATTATGTCATTATCTGCACAAAGATGTCATAAAAGTCGTTTCGAATTCAAACAAACAAAAATTATTCAATCGGAAAAAATATGTTGGTACCGAAAAGTCAATATTTAAAATGTTTTTATGACAATATCAGACTGTAAAAATACCAGAAACAAAGTTTACCACTAATAACAATGTCAAACACAAACTAAATTAAAACTACATTCAAATCGAGATTAATTAATTTTGTAAATTGATTGCTCTGGGCTCTAAAAAATGGTAAAAATTACCCATGTATACATTTATTAATCCTAAATTACTAGCATTAATTATTATTATTTTCGGTATTTGTTCGGTAGGCTGTCGCTTCGAGTTAAGTTACAAAAAGTTTAACTGTTCATTCTTTCCATTTTTAACATTTTCCAAATATCCAAGTTATCGTGAGCTTTAGTATGGAAAAGAGAATCTAATTAAGGGTTATGAGATGATTTCGGTAATAATTTCATCAAGAAATAAAAGTTTTAACTAACATTTCGAAGTGTAGATGATGTAGATCTGTTCATTTATTGATGAAATGGTTACCGAAGTATACACATTTCCCATTCTTTATTCTCTTTCCCTCACTAAAGTTCGTGATCACTTGTATTTTTTGGAAAATATTAAAAGAGAATGAATGTTCAATGAAAAGTTTAAACTTGTTGTGGTTGGATCATTAGCGACAGCCTGCGGAGTAATTACCAGTTTTTTAATTTTTTACGATAAATTTTAATATTTGCAATAAAAAACCCTGCAAGGTGATCTATGTATAAAATGATAAGATGAAAAATCGGTACAGGGGCGATTATATCGATAATTATCATATGTCACGGATTCCTAACGAACGTATTAATTTATGTATCCTCATACCGCACCAACGGAGCGGAGCGGCTCAGTGGTAGAGCACTGAGTAGCCATGCCGGAAACCCCGGTTCAAATCCCGCTGCAGGCAGTTTCTTTTATTTAGTCTGTCTGTGGAGGGAGATAGATCATATGAGATCTAGGACCCTCCTAGGGCTCACCCAGCCTCTATAATATATTATAAAAATTTACTCAAAATAAAGGGGGAAACCAGGCGGTTGAGCGTGACCTAGGACAAGTCAGCTCCTTGCAGAACCGTTGTCCATGAAACAATATAGTCTCTGCCATGTACTGAACTCCAGAATCGTTCACAGGTTTTCATACAGTCTTAATAGTTTTTTTTTAGCATACGCTAAAACATGATAAAAATCAACTATTTCTTGTAAAGAGACTGTTAAATATGCCAGTCTGGTCTTTTATTCCTCCATAACCAGGCTCTGTTAAATAATGGAATAAAATCTAATCAAAAAAATAACGTAATCTAAAAAAAAGATGTCTTTACAGATGTAGACTAAAAATTAGCTTTTCATTTCTATGAACTATTTCAAGGAGTAATTAGCACTGAAATATAAAAAGAAATTGATACTTTGTACTTGATATGTAGAAGTTAATACTTTAATAGGTTTGACTAATAACAAACAAAAATGACTAATTCCTTCACAGTATGGTAATATTATATACAATACGTTAAATTAAATTAAACTTAAAAAACAAATTATAAGAACACATTAAAGCTTCAAGCACCTTTCACGGTTTTTAAAAATTTTCTTCCAGAATGTCGAATCCAAATAGTTCAAACAAAGTTTACACAGAAACCTAAAATTCAAAACCAGCAATTTTGATATATTCCACAGCATATTGTAATTAATTTAATATGGAGTTACACTTTTATTACATTATACTTTTATCACATTTACTTTATTAGTATTTCCTTGCAACTTCAATGGAAGATTTCTAAAAGATCTTGGGAAAGAAAACTATTGATTATTTTCTTTTTTCATGTTTATTTTACTTAAGGGGATGTTTAGAAATCGAATAAAAACTATCGGGAAATAATCAAGAGCTGGCGACTTTTTCCTTATTATGTTTTTTGCTGTTCGATTTTTCTTTCATAAATCGAACTTACCATTAGTCTGATTCCAAAGTCTATAAAAACCTACGAGTGACGCAAATTTTTGCAATTGTTACTATTAGATCATAAGATTATTTAACTAGCTCGGTTATGGGGGTATTTCTCCAAAATATTATTCTTAAAGTCGGTTAACAGCCCAATAAGACTGACAGATCTATAAGAGACAGCCATCATACAACAAGATGTTGGTTTTTGACACGAATACATCTTTAAAATTGCATCAATAGTGCGAGACAATTCAAGAAACGAATAATAACAAAATCGGGGGATACAGTTTAATGTTGCAGCTGCATATCTATTGTCTCCATCCAAAATTGAATTATACCAAAGAGCAGCTAAAGGATCAAATAATTCATCACGATATGTGTATGTGAGGACTATGAAGGATCGAGCACGTTGGTGGGGGGAGCGCTGCCATTTTGAAGTTATTTTGCTGCATATCGAGATTTCCATTAGGTATAACTTTTGGCTCGGTGAAGCTAAGACGTTCGCTTAGGTTTAAATCGTCGGCTTTTGTCAAAATCTATCGATTGTATAGAATACATTAGTGTAAAATTGTGACAGTGAATAAAATAAGGTGTTAGAATTTTTTAAAAATATTATCAAAAGTACATAATGCCTTTACACGTCGAAAAGCCAATTAAAAATACAGAGATCGTATACGGTTGGAAAGGGCTTCTCAAGAGCGATCGAATGGTAACAATAATTATGATTATTACTATTATATCAGGCCTATAATTAATAAAGTTATATTGTGACACAGTGACTGTTTGTTTACTTGATGTGTCCTGAATACATAATTAAAAATGTTAATATTACCCGTTACGTAAACGTATTCACGTACAACAAACGTATTCACCATGACACAGCCACAAATTTTTTTGTTATGTCCTGATCAAGACTGAATTAACGAAACGTTGACGGGTTAGTTATTTTCAAGTATTTTAGCTAAATACATTTCTCGTTTTAGGCATTTTTCCAATGGCATTCTAGAAATTTTTTTAGAAAAGTTTTTTTTTTTGTTCATTCTTATATAGTTATTTTATGAACTTCGTTTTAAAAAAATGAAACAAACGTTTTTTTAACTTTTAATTTTCTGATGAACCAAGGAATCTGAAACAAAATTACTGCTATACACAGAGAGGGATTTGGCAAATACAGATGGTTTCCCCTACAATTTATTCAAAGATTGAAAGTGAAAGAGCAAAAGGAAAGTGCTGATCAATTGTTTCAGGTGTTTGCAGAAGGTGAAGAGGCCTGCATTCTTACAGCAGCTCTCCATGTAATACTTCGTCAGCTGAAAAATCCCTTGTTTCGTCTGCCGCATAAAGCATTGGATCGAACAAGCAAACAGCTCATTTAAAGATATACTGATAACATTCCAACACTAGATAAAAATATTGTTAAAACCGAAATATACAATCGAGCAATTTATTTTTACACTGACAAAGATATATAAAATAAATGTTTTGAATCTTTAGAATAAAGATATAATTAAAACATCCCCAATCAGTTTGAAAATGATGTTCAATAATACAATTATAAATATGTTTATAGTTTATTATTAATTTCTATAATTATTCTAAAATTGCCTAACCTCTCTGAATGTAGGCGATTTTAATTTTATGGGCAAAAACTTGTAACATATAATATTTGTTAAATGTTTAATAATATAGGAATGTTTCGTATTAAAATTTACAAATAAAATATAATGAATATTGTATAAAACAATTATAAATCATAAACATATTTTCCATCTTAATTTTAATACTAAACTTTATTTTCAAACGGTGTGGGATACTTTAATTATATCTATATTCGAAATATCTAGTTATCACATTAATAACAAGAGCATTGTATTATTCGGCAGTTTCTCGTGCTACAATTTTTTTTTATTCATTTATTTATTCTAATACTTTCTTGTGTACATAATTTTTTTATTTTTATTGTTTAAAAAATTGTTTCAATCGTAAATAAAATTGATTGCAACTCTACAACTGCCTAAAAAAAGTAGACAATATCTAGGTCCATTTATTTAATTCTCGTAAAATAATACTTTAAAAAAATCGAGATAAATAATCAAAGTATTATTGTATCGATTGTGAAAAAATCATCCTTAAAAAGTCGTTGTATATGTCACTGAGGATTAAAAGCTTTATGCATCCTTGAAATTTTAAGAAAACCTCATTTCTCACATCTGAAATTTCATTTAAACCTCAGATCCACATGAGGAAAACGCCGATAATTTCACGGTTGGTGCAATTATCTATAACGAATACAATTATATTTTTTAAACATATACTCTAAAACAGTATCTTCCCAATTTTCGATAAACGTAAAATTATTACTGATTATAAATAGCATTTATAGCTTTCAAGCCTATACCGCTTTATACGTATGCTTTATGAATGTGTTAGTGTGCACGTGTATGTTTGTCTGTCGAAAAATAAGGATTAAAATAGAGTTATATTTCCAGTACAAATTATTGAAATGCACTTATATAGATGGATACTGGGTATACTAATGCCTTCTCAATTATGCAAATCCTACATTACTGCATCCACCTTATAAAATATTCTAGATTTGCATTTTCCAGGTTAATTGCGACTACGCTTAGCTAGATGTTGACAATAATCATTTGCTATTCCTGTAGGTGCTAATGACAGAGACATCGGAGAGGAGAGCTGTTTATCATTCTGCAGCGGAGGACTCATTTGTGTCGGGGCACAATCATGCATTTATGTATACGGGTCAGGGGTCACGTCGCTCCATCTTTCCGATTCCGCGTTTCATAGAATCCATTATCGAGACAGATATCTGGGCTTGTGGATGTCGTTCCCGTTTTTTCTTTCTTAAAATAGTACGCAAAGTTCTGGGAATGTGCGCAGCTTATCAAGGAGAGGAAAGTAACGCCCTTGGGGTAATTCACGTAAATACTTCCCTTTCCCGGATGTAAGCTTCCAGTCATAGATAAGTGGAGATTTACAAGAATAACTTTATATACTCGTGTGCGTGTGTGTGTATATATATAAAGTATATATATATACTTTTCGTTCTTGAGATTGAGACTATTCGTTAAACGTTCTTTTGGACATGTTTCGAGACTATATTGTTCTCATAATCATGCAATTATGATGACGAAATTATGTTACATCAATCAACCAACATACAGTTCCATACAGTAAAAGTAAGTATTGTTCAAGAGTTCTGAAGGCCGAATTGTTGAAATGAAATTATAATTATCTATATATAATTGAAAGCTTCATAAAAATATGGAAATATTCTATACGATATAATATTTATTAAAAAATGCATAAAAACTACTTCAGTTCTTTTATAAAAAAAAAAATGGGAAAGAAAAATAAAATCGTCAACGGGTTGAACTAAATCATTTAAGTTTGTAGCAATTTTTTTTTAGTCCATGAAGTAATACTTAACCTAAAACTTAGCTAAGCGTCTCACATGAAAAAGTTTTTGTATTCACATATTCTAAAGAAGCAGTTTTAATACCACGATTCTCCGTTTCAGACTTAATGGAAATAATTTTTTATCAAATTCCCTATTTAAATTTTATCTTTTACATTTACATTATTCAAATTATTTGCCGGTAAAGACAGTAAAGTTATTCTGTACTAAGATTTTTCTTTACCTTAGGCCACTATCGTTGGAGGCATTAAAGACCGCTTACTCCATAAATATTACGAAGTAGGTACGTTGAATTTAAACTTCGTATACTATTAAGTTTTTTTAAGATACAATATTTTTTGACTTAAAGGAATACAAAAATAAATTCATAAATATAAACCACGTACCATAAAAATAACATGAACCTGTTCCCCTTAACATTTCTCTGTCCCTAGAATCAAGTACTTTCAGTATGATATTCTCTAATTATAATTCTCAGAATTTCATAAAATCAATTTGAGGGGTACATAAATTGAAATTCGGTAGACACTGGTCTATAAATAGTTAATATTTAGCCTATATTTTCTCCCTTACAAAATTTTGTCTCACCGATGGCGTTTTTAATATTATCTTCGTCCGCAATCTTGTCCATTCTCCTCATGTAAAAAAATCTTTTCTTCCTTTTATTTTGTCCCTCTCGCATTCTTAAGCCTTCTTTTACAGCATATAATAGCCATAAGCCTCTAGGGTCAAGCCACTTAACAATTCTTGTTATGTTACCCTAAAATCTTAATTACAATAACTTCCCTTAAAAGTGGGCAACTTGCAGCTAAAAATAATCTGATAAAACCTCTATTATGCTGCTCACGAGTTATATTGATGGATTTATACTGACTTAGTTGTAGACATCCACATCATTAATCATTAAATATATTCAGTATTAAGGGAAGGGAATAAAATGAATAGGTTCGTTCACCAGGGAATGTTTTGAGATATTGAACCAATATTCCCTTGAAACTCTTCAAGCAATTCATATTCCTCGGAAAACTGGCAATTTCCAACCACGAAGACGTAACCGGCATCGGAGATGAAGCTTGGAAATATTGGAGCAGCCGAACGATAAAAATGTGACAGTGTTTGAATACGTAAGTCGAGCCACTGAGAGCATCTACGTGTAACCACTGTCGATAGGTTATTGATAGCTGCCTGGTAACTGTTCGCACTTTCATATTATCATGGCATCGCTTCCAACCTACATGTTACCTCCACGTGTCGCTTACTGATATTCGGATAACGTGACTAGCCAAAAAACTCCCTATTTCTGAAGAAATGGGGCGAAGTTTTTGGTATCTCAATTGAGTAAAATAGATGATGTCATAAATGCTAGGAATGTCCAAAAAAATAAAATGGAGTCCCTGGTGTGATTTTTGATAACATTATCATTAAAAAGATGATTACTTGAACATTCCCACTATAACAGAAAACCTTTAACTGTTGCGATACTCTCATTTAAAACCCTCAGTTATTTGAGTAGTACAGGCTAGTACAAAGAGGCCCTTGAAGCCTCTTTGTACTAGTCAGAAATACAAATACAAACTGACTGACTGGAGAGAAGGAATACAGTATTTTTGTTAATACAGCAAGACGTCACAATTTTTTTTTCAATTAATTAAATTACATTATTTTCGTCACGACAAGAAACAAAATAATGAAGAGAGGTTTTTTTTCCAAATTTGAATAAAATATAAATTCAATTTAAATTCGTTTTAAATTGTGTATTTAATATATTTTTTGTTACAAAAAACCAATTGTACAATAAAAACAATTGTAATCACTGAAATAGCTCGGTTGATTATCAAAATTTTATTATTAAAAAAATTCTCAGTAAACTAAAAAAAAAAGGCACATGAAACACATAGTAAATGTTAGTATTTATTTTTGTGTATTGTTAATTCAAATATAAAATCTTGGTGAATGAGAAAAAAAAAAGAAGTTGTTCGTAAGTTGAAAGAGATCATTCACGTTCACTTTTATTGTTAAGGGGGCGACCTGTGGTCTAGAGGTAAGTGTAACAAACAAATAAGCCCAAGATCGTGGGTTAGGAGCCCGGCAGGTGGCCCTAGGATTATTTTTAAAGGAAGTCAAAAACCCTTAGTTACGCCGTCCTTCGGAAGGGACGTTAACGGGGGTCCCGAGCCTGTTCGATGTCAGGTACTCGTTAAAAATCCCTATCCTAAATAAACCTGAATAGGCAAAATGTAGAGCTCTCAATGTAGCATCGTCCGATTAGCCACCAAAAAGTGACGTTAAATAAACCAACAACAACTTATATTGTTTGATTAGTGTTATGATTTGAAATATTAAAACCATAAAATTAACCAAATTTTACCTATAATATTTACGGGCTACCACGGGGTAGTGGTTAGACGTAACAACCTACTAAGCCAAAGTTTGTAGCCCGGCAGGTGGCACTAGGATTTTGTAAAGGGAGTAAATTTTGGTTATGCCGTTCTTCGGAAGGGACATTAAAGGGGGTCCCGAGGCTGTACAATGTTAGGTACTAGTTAAAAATCCCTAAATCTGGATAGACAAAATTTAAAGCTCCCACTGTAGCATTGTCCGATTAGCCATAGCAGCATTAAGGGACGTTAAATGTACAATCAAACTTTCAACACATCCATGTATATGCATTTGCTACATTCTAATGCGTACAATACAGCCGAATAGATTGAGGATTAAGAAGAGAATTGCTATCACTCTCCGAGACGGGATATTATTAAATCTGATGGGGTTTGGAGGGACATTGTGGAGAGGACAATACCGAGGAAGAGGCGGAGGACCAGTAGAACTGCCCCAGCTGCTGGAGGGACAGATCTGACCAGCCGACAATGGAATGGCCCAACAATACCCGGGTCGGTTCATATTGTAAGGATTGCGGGTTCGAATCCCTCCTTGGTAGAATTTATTCGACAACTACGATATGAAACCGGAGCGGGTTATAGAGCTCTGTTGCTGCTTCAGTAATTAGGAGAGGAACTTATCCCTTCCTCCCCTACAGTTCTTAGTACTTAAACAATCGATAAATAGTTTACTGAATTGAATCGAACATAACGCTATTAATTATTGGTTCGTTGTTAGCACAAAACCTTATCTAGATAGCGATGCCTTAGTTCACATATGTGTTAAAAAAAGATCTTACAGGAGTCAAATTTGATAATAATTTAACACAAGAAATACAGTTCAGTTATAAGCACACAATATATTTTTGTAACCTCCTGATCACAACTTTACAATATTATTTATATAACAAAACTCATTTTTGAAAAATTTGCGCTTAACCCATTTGTGAACTAAGGCATCGATATATTACATAGTGACTGAGATAAAAAATTTATAACTTTTAGAGTTCAAACGCAACTATTTTTCTTAAATTGTTTTATCTTTTTTGGGGTTCTTGAAAATTAAAAAATTCTCACGGAATTTACTGAAAGGTATCTATTCCGCAAATTGTTGCTTTCAGTTGAGTTACAAGTTTTAACTGTTCGTTCGTTTCATTTTTATTGTTTTCAAAAATTTAAAATTTAAAAAAGTTATCGCGAGGTTTAGTATGGAAAAGAGTGTGTAATTATGAGTAATGAGTAGATTTCGGTAACCGTTTCATCAAAAAATAAAAGTTTGAACTAACATTTCGAAGTATAGATGATATACATATTTCCCATGATTACATCCGGTACTTGTATGTTATACGCACACCACTATAAAATTTAATGTTATATACTAAATAAATAAAACACAAATGTTTATAATAACAAAAAAGGTATAATTATTGTTTATATCTAACCAAAACTCTTTAATATCTTTTAAAATTTCCGTAAATGCGTCCCTGCCTTGAAGTTGGGTACGCCACATTAACTCTGCAAGATAAGAACTTAAGAAATTTCTATTTGTCCCTCTTCTTCTTGTATTCCCCCATTTTGCGGATCCCAACAATCTTTTAATTTTTTGAGTGTTTGCCAATGTCTTAGGATCTACAAAACTATTATTTATGGTTGACTGTTAGGTGAACATAATCATATTTGTATAAATTCATGTATCCTCTCAGCAATCAGAAACAATTATACTCGAAGGATGGATATTTCTTTGTATAACTTCCAATAGTGTTGATTCCGATCTGTCATCTACCATTTCCAAAAAACACTCATTCGTTTCTCTGCAAATTCCCTCAAAAACCCATTGCTGTGGAAGGACGCGTCCAACGTTGTACTTCCTCTTTGTAAATAGACTCTCATCTATTTCTATGTATCTGTCATCTCCCCCGATACACGATGGATTTTTCATTATTTTCCATACACATACTTCCCTCAAATAATTGTTCCAATCAACTATTGGCACCTGACTCATATTTAAATGTTTTGTGCAAAATTTTATGGAAGTTAATTCCTCGCACCAACAATACATAAAATGTACGGCACTTTCTAATTTTATTTTAGAATCATTAAACCATGTATCTCTTCTAATGCCAACACTTGACCTACAGCTTCTTTTTGAACACCTCCAGAATATTCTATTTCCTTTAAAATATAGTCATACTATGTCCTAGAGGGCATACCATCACTTTTGGTAATAGTCCATTATTTTCCAGGAATGTTTTTGCCGTCTTTTCGTCTTGGACTTTCCGAAATAAGGTTTTCAAAGTATACATTTTAACTGAATGTATAATCTCTGTTTTTGTATGAAATGAATATTTTTATGAAACATATGTTTTTTATTTGTAAATACAATTTTATAGTGGTGTGCGTAAAACATGCAATATATATATATATATCCATTCGTATTATGTAGGTTAGAGTAAGTTATATGACGTATTAATACATTAATAATGGATGAGCCTGTGTGTCAATCCTTTGAGTCGAAGTAAATATTGCAAAAGTAGGTATCTATGTAAAAGTGTCAAGTACGCCGGGTCGCTTGTCCACGAGGTCGCTAAGACTCCAAACCTTCATGACCCCTATGAACTCTTCAAAATAAAACAGGCAATTGTAATTAATTTTACAATTATAGTATTACACACTTTGTTTTAACGAAGTGTGTAATAATATATTACTATCAATTAAATAATTGAATTCTTTGTACATCGGTTATCAAAACTACGCTATTAAAGTTATAAAACTGTTAAGCTGCGTCTTTATGCAGAGTCTAAAATATGATTAGAATGTAATGAAAATCAAACTAACTAATTAGTAATCCCTACGATAAATACATTTTCATTTTTACAGAAATTATTAATTATTAATTATATTTTTGCATTTTTATATTTTTATGATATTGTATATGCAAATACATAATGTACTAGTAAAATGTAATATACTATATCGAGAATGAAATATTAGTATAAGTAATTAAAAAATCCTTTAACGGCCAGAGATGGATCCTAGGGGATCTAGGACCCCTTGGAGCTCATCCATCCTCTATAAAGTAGGTACCCAAAATAAGGGGGAATATTTGGCGGTGAGTGTGATCCCTAGAGAGGTGATTTGTCCTAACAAATTACAAATATTCCTTCTATTGTATTATTTGTCCTAACAAATCACCTCTCTGCACAACCGTTGTTCTAGAGACAGTTCATTTTCTATCATATACTGAGACCCTCTATCCATGGGTAGTAGTGGTTCAGTTTTTAATTTTTTTTAAAAGTAATTCGGTATTTTAAAAGAAATATTAACAGATATCGAAAGAAAATCTGTACTATCCCTCTGAAAAATGGCTTGATACTAATATCAAAAGAAGAAATCAGCAAATTTGGACCTCTAAAACGGATGTTAATTTACAATTTCAAAATAGAACACATTGTTAATCGATTACCAACACTGAAAATTCGCCTACCAACTCATCCCTCTTAGTATACACGCATGTTTTGTGTACACACATTAAACATTCCAATGCAAACACCCATGAATGGAGCTATAGGGAATATTTATGCTGTATAACTAAATATATTCGCTACACATTAATTCCCAAAATCTTGGCTATTATATTTGAGTCTAAAAATTAGGCTTACCAAATCAAACGATAAAGAATTGTAGTGATGATGTTACATTGTAAAACATCAAATGATTCAAAGATTTCCGAAAAACCCTGAAATCTTTTGTTGATCTTTGTTTTAATACTTAACGATAACAATAAAACCTTACACCACTAAAATTTAAGTAGGTTGAGTATGTGCTAGACACTACTGTTGCAATAATTGATTGTGCAGGGGAAGGGGGGGGGGGGTTGCTATGGCCAGGATCCCACTTAACTGCAAGGTTATTCCTTCAATTAAGGGAGAACACTTGATAGAGGCTTGGTGAGCCCCAAGAGGGTCTGCGGATATTCGCTCTCCATCCATTGCCGATGGAACTATCAGACGGTTTAAGAACCAAAAGCTACACATCAGCAACTCATCGCTCAACACATCTAGCTATCCTTCTCCCTACTTATTAATATTAATAAGTATAAATATAATTAATATATTAAGACATAATATTTGATAGAAACGTGATGACCTTATTAATGTATTCTTCCTCATTTCCCAATATCATGGATACATTTCCTATATTTTTTGCTTTTTTAATAATTAAAATTCAGTAAGCAGTTTAATTGATTAGAATACAATAGAAATATTTTTACATGGAATAATTTGGTTAAAATTATACGGTTTACTACTAAAAGTAGTAATGAGACACACAAAGACATATTAATTTAACAAAAGCGTGGAAAAAAAGTATGTAATCACCTCCGAAACTCGCTTCCTTTCACAAAAAGTCCGTTATATGATTTATCATCTTATTTACCAATACTTTTTCAACGAAAAAAATAAATAAAATGGTCAGAACACCCTAAGAGATAAATCAGTAAAAAAATGGTGAACTGAATAATTTGATCGAACATAAGTAACGAAACATTATGAATCATAATGATCTATGAAAAATGATAAATAAATAATTCTATGTAATATTTAATGTGCGATATCTACATAAATATACACAACAGTTTCGTTAAATTTTCTTTAGAGAAAGACTGGATAGTCAATTCAAAATTGAACGTGCTAAAACTAATATAATTAATAGTTTTATCTTTGGCTATAAACAACGTATAAATTTATAACATAGTCTGTACTGTCATAATATGGTTAAATATTACATAGAATTATTTATTTATCATTTTTCATAGATCATTATGATTCATAATGTTCCGTTACTTATGTTCGATCAAATTATTCAGTTCACCATTTTTTTACTGATTTATCTCTTAGGGTGTTCTGACCATTTTATTTATTTTTTTCGTTGAAAAAGTAGTGGTAAATAAGATGATAAATAATATAACGGACTTTTTGTGAAAGGAAGCGAGTTTCGGAGGTGATTACATACTTTTTTTCCACGCTTTTGTTAAATTAATATGTCTTTGTGTGTCTCATTAATACTTTTAGTAGTAAACCGTATAATTTTAACCAAATTATTCCATGTAAAAATATTTCTATTGTATTCTAATCAATTAAACTGCTTACTGAATTTTAATTATTAAAAAAGCAAAAAATATAGGAAATGTATCCATGATATTGGGAAATGAGGAAGAATACATTAATAAGGTCATCACGTTTCTATCAAAAGAAGGACTTATTAAGAATATCTGATGCAGTTTTTTTTTATTATTAAGACAAATTGTTACTAAAAAGCATTATACTATTTTAATCATTAAAATCATTATAATATTTTTTTGTATATTATTGTTATTGTTACTAAAAAAATATTATACTACTGTATGTATTATTATACTTGTACTATGTTAGTGTTACTAAAAAATGATTATACTACTAAGGCGTTGATGATCAACCGGTTTTACGCCTCTTACTTGAAACAAACAAATAAAGGAAATAAAAATCTTTACTGGTGTTCTTGATCTTAGAGCTATGAATAATTCATTTCATTAGAGTAGTCAAAACTTCAACCATAGTTTTAAATGTCTTTATCTGTTAGCTTCATGACAACAAAGCCCATTCTTAACTTATACCGAGATTAAACCTGAACTTCTCAAATGGCGACTGCGATAGTGGTTATAGCTCCGTGGTCTCTGGTTTTCCTAATCCTATCATAGGGGGCTCCATTGTTCCCGAAGTCCGAGCTCTGTTAGAGGCAGCTTGATAAACCAAAACACTATAAAACGATAGACAAAAGGGCTGGGAACTGCCGGGTCCCTCCGCTAAAGAGTGGCTCAATGAGCCCTTCCCTCGTGTGGGCCTTAATCCTGTCCGGAGTGGCATTCACTCGGAGGGTCTTGAAAAGGAAAAAGGCCTCTAAAGACTTGGCGCTCGATAGTGAGGCTTATTACAGACCAGGACCTCTTTGTACGGCGTCCACTTGTCTACTTGTCTTCCTCGCCAAAGAAAAAAAAATCCTCCAGGTCACTAGCAGGTATTCAGTCTGTAAGAAAATTCCCCGTGAAAAGAAAAAGTTCCGAATCCTGAGAGCTTACCAATAGCTAACACCAGTTCTTTTGAAAAAACAATATTCGCGAAAAAAAAAACAGTTTTTTTTCATTGACGGAATATATTACAAAAACCTGATATTGATAGGAGGAGACTGGAAAACGCACATAATAATAAAAATATTTATTTCTGAAATTGTACAAATGTCATTTGCTACATATGATAAATATCTGCGACTATATTTTGAATACCTCCACTAGGATTCGTACGTATGTAAGCGTGTACGGAGAAACCTTCCAATGATAGCTATATTATTGATTTAATGTTAATTTATGCTGATATGGCTAATCAGACGATGCTACATTTTGAGCTCTATATTGCCCATCAAGATTTAATTTTTAACGAGTACCTGACATCGCGCAGGCTCGGGACCCCCGTTTTACTTACCTTCCGAAGGACGGAATAACCAAGGATTTTTTACTCTCTTTAAAAAATTCCCATTCATTCAGAGATGTTTCAGCCTCCTTGTCGGATTGTGTAATAATGAGTCTGCCAGTAATTATTGTACCAGTAAGTTTGGGTGTCCAGCAACTGAGTCATGAAATTGTAATTTTTCTTGATTATGTCAATCACGAGTGGTATGTTTATAACTTTGTGTAATGATTTGTTAGTTATGTGTAATATAACAAAGGAATTTTTATTGAAAGATTTTAATGGTCTGTAAGTTATAAATGATCATAATGCGAGGATATAGTGCAAATGAATCCTGGAGTGATTAGGAAAATCCCTAAACTCTGATAATAAAATAACTGTAAATTTCTATTTAGTATGTTTATTCTTTTTTTAATTTAATTTATTGATATTTACAACTATAATATGATTATAACTAGTAAATCTGCTGATATGTACATTATGACATGAAAAACACATGTGGAGTAACTACCCATCGGCAGCACTCCAATTATTCTTTAAGCAGTTGAAATGATCGTGTTATATCCAGTCTGAATCAATGAGACATTAAAGATGTTGGTAGTTGTGGTTCATACCGTATCGTTTTTTATGTTTAATTAAATAATTTTTTCACACCTAATATGTCCTATGCTATTTCGAACTTTATTACATTATTTTTTGATAATATAAAAATGGTTGATAAATAATAATACTGAATGTTTTTGTGACGGAAAGGGAGTTCGGTGGAGATTACATACTTTTTGTTCTCAAAATCTTGTAAAATTAATATATCTTTGTGTGTCAATTCATATAAATTCAAACCTGGTAATATTCAATCAATTAGACGTATTTTCTCTTTAGCGGAAGATGTAGAATAACTAACCATTATTAATAATTGAAAGAACAGAAACGATTAACACACGATTCTGCTGTAGAAAGCTTAGAAGTTGATCATAGTACACAATATTATCAACAGTACAAGAAACCAAGTCTCCTCGCAACTTTGTGCCTAATCGAGAGAAATCGTTCACAACCTATAATAATATTTTGAAATTTTTAAAGTGTTTTTAATTATTACAAAGTAGCAGATTCCCCTAATTTTTTGTTCGAATGATTAAATAAATTTCATCCAAGAAAGAAAATTTCTCCTACTGTAATATAACTAGATGATAAAATAATGCGGGCAACTTGCCAATTTTTATATTAAGTTCTCTTTTGTCCAAGCTCCATACGAGTAAATTCATGCGATAATCAAATATGAAACTTTAATATGGATAAAATATTTCTTTTGTTAACAAAGAGGTGGGTTGGACTTATAAAAGGCCCCACTCGGGAGAAACTATTGCATTATCCTCATAGCTAGCTGTTTTCATTGCCAACTAGTGCTGTTCAAGGATATCAGTCCTAGCAGCTGCGAACTAACCTCAAGCCCCCGATATTGTGTGTGTGAGTGCATAAGAGAGAGAATGCATGACTTGCATCAATATCACGAAGCTCGCAACACAATTTAATTTCATAAACATATAAATGATATAATATTCTACTTTGTCCAATTAAAAAATAATAAGTTAACTAATTAAGAAACATCGCCTGAATTAAAATGGCGGAAATAACATTTTATAAATAAACACAATCGAAAATATATATACTTTTATAATCTTCGGATTTAAATGTTTGCACAGGACAACGTCTGTCGGCTCAGCTAGTATATGTATGTATGTACGAGTATATATAATGTAACTTTTAACGATATATATTTTTCCATATTGCCTTTATATGATAAATCGCTTAATCTTGAATTCAATATTCCCTCATTGTGTTGTGTTACAATCGCCTATCTGCATACAAGGGATCTTCTCATCACTCCACATTCTTAGCCTTGTCTTTAATACATATTCTCATTAAATTATAATAAACATTTACTGAATGAAATTATGTAATACCAATATTAATATAAAATCAGTGTATTAAAGAAATATAAATCATTAGTTTTAAATAATTTAATAATATAATAATTTAGGAGGGGATGTTAAAGTAAAGAAAGAGGAAGCAGAAAAATAAAAAGTAACAGACAAAGACTACCTGGATATAGAACAATATGAAAAAAATTAACAGAAACAAGGTTCTTGTGGAAAATGAAGAAAAAACGGAAAAGTACTGCGTGATCGAAAGAAAGGAAACAAAAGAATGCAGAAAAGATGAGAAAATTATTGTAAGAAAAGAAAGACGAAAATGATAAAAGAAAAGTATTGATTTTCGCGTTATCTTTTCGTGAAAAAAAATATTGGTACTTATTTTATAACGAGAATTTATCATTAATGTATTTTTACATCCTACTATCGATGAAATAATAATTATTATGAGCTCTCATAATAAATAAATATGCACAAAAAAATTAAGACACAACTATAGGCTGACCACAAACTTCAAATCATTAGCTGATGAAAGTTTTAATAATTGATTGGAATACATACATGGAATTTATTGAAGTACATCTGAAAACACACTGTAAAATAATAATATAGAAAATGAAAAAATTAATGGAAATGAGAATCGAATAAATATACAGTAAATATAAAATGTTAAGAAAAATTAAATCTATATATAAACTGAATCAGCTATTAGGCCTCGTATTGTGGAGTTGCTTAAGATATCTATAAGTTTTTGAATTTATGTAAGTTTGATGTCTGTTATAGTAAATTATGGTTTCTTTAAGTGACTTATAGTATAATTTAGTGAAAAAGAACACTTTTCTGATGAGAGACAGTAAAATTGCCGGAGCAAGTAGGAAAGACGATGAAGCTGTTATTTCTGCTCTTATGAAGAGAAAGGTAAGGAGTAACTCCAATATTTCTTTGAAATATTAAATTGAAATTATAGGTCATCAAAATTTTAAATATTGTAAGTGAAATTAATGATTGTCTAAGTGTTGCATTAAAAAAAATAAAAATCTATTTAGTTCACAAAAAAAATCAATATCCACTATTTATTTTAAGCCAGGTGCCTTTGAATAAAGTTAAGTAAATTCTTTAAAATAAATTTATTTACATTAAAATACAACTATTTAGACAGTTTATTATTTTATTAAAAATTGCTCCGGTAAAAGAGTACGGTTTTTTTAACACTGATGATTTTGAGTAGAAAAGCTCAAAATCGAAAAATAATTATTTACTTATAATTATCAAAATTGTTCTCAATAAGTCTGTCAGATATGTGTTATTTTCAGATCCCCCACCTAAGTACCAAGAGGAAAGTGTGTTTTCCTATAGCAAGGTGATGCATAATGATGAGACAAAGAAAAAAAAAGGAAAGAAAAAAAAGTGAAAAAGAAAAAAAATGTGGGAAACACAATTCCAAGCGAGTTACGCAATTCATAATTACATTATTTATCCGTCTTTATTTATTCCTTGTAGATAATGAAACAGCTTGTCATTATTTTAAAATATGACCATCAGGGAATTACAACACCCCCATTCTGAGAAAAACCAGACAACATAGTTCAATTTAATAACCAATTAGATAATTAATATAAAATAATGAATGCAATCGTTGTAACATCTCAGGTTCTATTCCGTGTTCAATCAACATTGTTTAAACCTTTCTCCTCTCAAACATTGACAAGGGTTACTTCTAGATACTTGCACTTAGTATTGTCATCATGTTGTTTCCAATCATTTATTAATTTTTACGTAATATCCGTCATGGTTCTTCCTTATCCGTATTCAAATCCAAGATTTTCTCACATCTCCTTAATTCCCAAACTGATGCTCTCTAATATATTATAATCAATAGCTCATATCCATCGGAAGTGGTAGACGAATAACTGTAAATATTCGTCCCTTGTAACTTTTATTATAAGACAAAAATTTTCTCAGGTTAGTTCTTCGTATTTTAAATTTGTATTCTATTTTATTTTTACCAGAACATAGCTTCTAATTCATAATTAGTTTCATGTACTTATATTCATTATTCTTATAAATTAGCCCTTTGGCCAGATATATATGATTATTAAATTCTGTACACATCTGTTATTCATAAGGGACCTGATCTCGGAATAAAATTATTTTATATTCTATTCTACTATGCATTAAACTATTTCTTCAACTGATCTAAAATTAAGTTAGTTCATCACCATGCCGAATAAATTATTGTTATGTTTAAATCCAACAAAAATACTGAAAGAATGCATAGAAAAAAGCCAATTAGGTTTAGAACTGTGATGATGGTTGATTTGAAAAAATAATAATAATAAATGGGCACATTTTTGTTAGTGAAGTTCCACAAATTTTCTTTAATCAGAGGTTTGTAAAGGGGCAGTATTAAACAAAAATCTATGTTCCATTTTGAAATTCCAACATAATTTTCTTCTTCATTATATTTTCAATCATATTAAATGTACATCTCTTCTTGGACATATATATTGCGAAATATTAGAATAATTAATTATATTGACATTCCCCATAAAAACATATTATACAGATACGAGTCGTACTTCTGTTGAAAATAATCTCATCATACAATAAAATAAATAATAATTGTAACAACAATGCAAGTCAATACCAAAATACAATCAATATTACACAGGAGAGAGATAGAGAAAAAGAGTCTATTATAATTGGCGAAATTTATAAATAATAATTAATTATTATTAAGAATACTATCGACATACCCTTGATACCCCGTTTCTTGTCAGCTAAAATATTCATAGTTCCTAAAGTTCCGTACATTACAATCCTTGAACGGGTCTGGGGTTCAGTACATAGTAGAGACTGTACTAGTTCATGGACAACGGTTCTGCAGGGTGGTGATTTGTCCAAGAATACGCTTGACCGCCAGATTCCCCCCTTATTTTGGTTACCCTATTTTTATAACATTTTGTAGAGGCTGGGTGAGTCCCAGGAGGGTCCTAGATCCTTAATGATCAATCTCCGGCTGCAAACAGACTAAATAAAAGTCTTGCCTGCAGTGGGATTTGAACCAGGATTTCCGGCACGGCAACTCACTGCAGTATATATTATACTCCGAAAAAATTAATAGATAATCTACGAATTTTGTAGTCTACACTTTACCTATCATTTATATTATTATATATTTAATAAATACATTAATATTTAATGTAATGTAATTTCTAATAAATATTAATGGTTATTATAATAAAAATAATATTAAAATGTTAGGAAAAGTAAATATAACAAAATTCACTACCACTGTAGTTTATATTATAATTCGACCTAATTCTTTTTTAGTCAAGTATAATATTTAAAATGTTACAACCGTTTCAACATCCGTTACAACATCCTTTATAGATAACAATAAATGTGAAACTGTTGAGTATACTTATCATGTACATCCCTGAAGTTCTAACTTTTATATACAAAATTATATTTAAAATTTTTAATATTATATATAAAATATAAAATCTTCCGGAATTTCATTATTTAAATCTTTGAGAAAACATAATGATCTGGTTTATCAACGTGCGTTACTTAATTTATTAGAATCCTCTCCTTAGATAAAACAGAGAGCAATGGAATAATACTTCAAAGTAGCATTGAGCCACTTCACCCCTTGCACCATCACGAACTTATCTCAGACTTAAGAGGAACTTAAGAAGACTTATATATGCCAAGGTCAACAGTGGGATGGGAGCCTCCAGTTGACTGACGTAGCAGAGAAGACTCCGTCATGTCTTCGGCGGAGAGGGTTATATAACCGCTGTGAACTCAGCTAGAAAGTGAAACCCATCAAGGGCAGAAACCTCAACTCAAGGGCATCTCTCGCGGTGCATATGGCATGGCAGAATACATTATGGGCAAAATCAAATATACAATAAACATTTATAAAATGCAATATTATTGTTATTTAACATTCATCGGAAACCCTGGTTTTATAAAAATACGCTAAGGTATGACCTGTTGTTCTTAAAAGTGGTATAAGTCCATTATTTCATATTCGAGATATCTAAGGTTTCCATTTGAATTAATTTAAAAATACGGGCAAACAGTCAAATGTTTTCATCATTTAGCACTCAGCAAAGAGTGATGTTTAAAACCATTAAAAAAAAAAACCTATATCACTACAACCCGTGAACGGGTCTGTGGGACAGTACATGGTAGAGACTACACAACGGTTCTGCAGGGGGGTGATTTGTCCTAGATCACTTTCAACTGCCATATTTTTCCATTTGTGGGTACCCTATTTTTATAACATTATATAATTAATAAATATAAATTTTTATAACCACTTACGTTATTTAAATTTTATTGTTAAATAATACTCACTAAAATCGTATAAAAGAATTAACGATTTTTTCAGATCTTAATGGACTTATACCCACTTTCAAATATTACAGCCTATCTGATCTTTGACATTTAAGGGATCCAATAACAAAACTCAGGGAAAGACTAATGGAATAATATAAACATTTTTCTAATGGAATATTAAAAGACAAAAAGATCTCGAAACACGTTATTATAGACGAAATTGTCAAGAATCTAACCATTGTCGTTAATTAAGTATACCCTAATTATTATCTGTTAATATCGCTCATGGACATAAATGCTAAACACTAAGAAACTAATTTGATTCTCATACGAGAGGCGAAATAACTCAGTGGTTATTTGGGAAGACCCTTTTTTTACTTTTGCTCCGAAAGAAAATTAATTTATAATCTGTGATTTTGATAATAATTATTTTTTAATATTTTTGTTTTGAAGAGAAAAGATTTGTCCTGTCCGGGATTCGAACCCGGGTCGTCTGCATCTCCGGTGCAGTGCTCTAAGCTACCAGGGGTCGTATCCAAATAAGACAAATCCGTTCTCTTTGCCAGCTAGATGGTCGGTGGCAATGGAAAAAAAACAACAACCGTAAAAATAATTTATCAACGAAAACTGAAATATGCGTAAACGTAAATACTCATAACTTTTTTTAATAGTGGTGTCACTAATAGTTGCTGATATATAATTATAATTATATAATTACTTAGTTAGTATGATTAATATTTATTTGTTTCAGAAATGCATCTGATTATTTTTCATACAAAATAAAGATTTCATAAAAATTAATTTCACATTACTAAAGAATAAATGAATAAATAACATTAGGTTTAACAGACTTTATTATTGTATAACCAAATAAGAACTCGAATTATTTATTAATCGTAACGTTAATCGGGAATTAAAAGGGAATTCGAGGGAGGAAAAGGCAACCATCTAAAACAAAAGAAAGAAAAAAAATTGTTAGTAAAAATTAATAATTAACTGGTAAATAAATAAATATTAAATTATAATAATTAAGAGTTATTTTTAGACCAATAATTCTGGTATCGTAAAATGTGTATTTTTCTATACCTGATATATCTTTATTAATTAACTTATTATCTACAGTTGAATATGTTGTTCTTGTCAGATTTGAGGGTTAAAAATGTCTGATAATTATACAAAATTGTATAAAAAAATTTATGGTCGTTTTCCTGTAGCATTATTCTATTTTATGTTTGTATATTTTAGCAGCTAATAAATTATTTTGTTATGCTCCTAATCTAGATTCCTATAACTTGAGACATTAACATACTTATCATTTGTATTATGCTAAAAAAGACATGTACCACTACAACCCATGAGGGGTTCAGTACGTTGTAGAGACTGAACGGTTTCTTGGGCAATGATTGTGCGAAGAGGTGATTTGTCCTTGATCACGCTCACCCACCAGATTTCCCCCCTTATTTTGAGTACCCACATTATAGAAGCTGGGTGAGCACCAGGAGGGTCCTAGATCCTATAGAATCCATCTCCATCGAGACAGATGAAATAAAAGTCTGCAAGCCAGAGGGATTTAAACCCAGGACCTTTGGTACGGTACCTCAGTGCTCTACCACTGTGCCACTCCCTTATTAATGCTAAATGTTAATATAAAATCGTAAATTAACCCTGATGATTACAGGTAAAATTGGGCGAGAAGCTGCCTTAAACTTGTTTTGGACTGACAACTCTAACTAATTATTTTTGAATCACAATTAAACTTAAAAACTAACAAATTTAGGAGCTCATCTGTCATACAGGGCTAAAGCAACTTGTGGTCAATAATCAAATCTTTAAATAAGTTATTCACTTAAGATTGTATCATTTAAATAATACTGTTAAACTTGGAATGCCCATATCAGAGTGAAGCGACAAAGAACAGCATACCGTTAAAAGTTACTTCAACACTTACTAGACAAACGCTCTAAACTCCTTATCAATTACATAAGACTCATATACATGACAATCATAAACCATCTGTACTTACGGAGTAGAGCTTTGGGGCTCCACTGGGCCATTGAATTCCTCTCGTATTCAATCCTTGAAATCCAAAATCCTTTGTAGAATCCTCAATGCTACATACTTTGTTACAAAGTAATCCATAATGAAATTAATGTCCCATTTGTACCTTATTTCGCGGGAATCCGATATCAAAAGAAGATGGCCTCTTGACCTTATATGTCTAATTTGTTATTTTAGTACTACCACTGGATAGTTTCTCCACTTGTATTTATCCATGCAATTATGGATCATTCCTGCCATTTTCTTGTTGTATTCTATGATACAGTTGGATATTTCAATAATTTTTTTATTATTAATAATACTGCGATGACTCTAAAAAGAAAATGATATATTTTAATAAAAATCAACTTGCTAAAATATGTCAAGGCCAGGTATAAACAAATTCATCCGACATGCTTCAAAGAAGTCTCACCATTAAGAGAAAAAAATACATGGTAACCGATAAATCCGCCTGTAAAAGGAGTGCTCATGAACATACTATTGACGAAGCTTTCAACGTGGAAAAGAAGATAATCGTATTACAACTCAGTGAAGCCAAAGGGACTGGGTTCGAACCTCGCTAACGAAGGGCTTCCGACACAGGTCTCTTCCAATTAGCTCATCGCAAAAGAGGGCTCCGAAACATCAACTTCGATTTATCGTCAAAAAGAAAAAATCCGCCCTAAATTATAAAGATATTTTTATTCATATATTTTAAACTCAAAAGCAACAATTTTTCGAGATGTAGAATGGAAGATAAACAGAACAGAAGAATCTGGATTACAAATTTACTTTTAAAGGAAGACATTGTCAATGCCAAATATTATTAGGATCATCTCCTTTCTTATACCGATTTAATTCCTGATCTCTTGAGATGACTGAGAGGAGCTTAAATTGATAATGTTACGGTCAGAGCAGGAAGTCGGACCGGCTGGGAGGATAAGACAAACAATGGGATTAAGCGGAAGGGATTATAGAATGGCGTAGATCCTTATGGGTCGGTCTAGGCGGTTCTCGGCCTTCTTCCGAGAAATCCCCACCCCGACCGGCCTTGCCGATATAAAAAGGACAGCTGTTCGGGCCGCGAGTAGTAATAAGAAGGGTAGTAATAAGACGAGTCTGTAATAAGCCAGTGAGTAGCAGTCGTTAACTAGTGGCAGTGTGTGTGAGTTAGTTAGTATTAGTATCAGTCTGTAATAAGTGCTTAGTGAGCAACAGTGACAATTAGTGACCGTGTAATAAGTGTAATAAACTGTGTGGCAGTTTGTCATATTTGAAGAGTCTTACGGTCGGTGGACTTTAGTTAGCGAACTGTAAGTGTTAATTTGTAATTGTAAACTATAGTGTAATATTATTGTATTTGTACAAATTTATATAAATAGTTTAGTTACTTAGTATAAACAATATCTTATATTATTTGTATATTATCTTAGAAATTAGATAACATTTAGTAGAATATTATTATTGTATATTGATATTAGTTTAATAATTTAACTGTTTTAAATAATCTCATTGTATTCTTGTTAATTTGTTAATAAATATTAGATTCTTGAATTAAGTAATAGTTTAGTCCATTTTACACCCAGTAGCCCGTAACAAATTGGTGTCAGGTGTGGGGTATTTTGTGTAATTGTTATTATTTTGTAATTATTGGGCTACTGTATGAAAAATGGCTTCTCAAAGTCTTAAATTAATGGATTTAAAAGTTGCAGATTTAAAACGGGAATTAGAAGAACGTGATCTGGATTCTTCCGGAAATAAAAGTGTACTGCAACATCGCTTGCGTCAATTTTTTGTAGAGTTAGGGGAAAATCCAGATGACGTTCTGTTTGAAACTGATTTAAGCAAGTTGTCTGCAACTTTTAAAAATGAATTAAGCACTGTTAAAAATGAGTTAGGTACTGAGTTAAGTACTGTTAAAAATGAACTAGGCAATGTAGAAAATAAGCTAGGTAATTTACAGAATGATTTAGGAACTGTTAAAAATGAGCTAGGTACTGTAAAAAATGATTTAATGGATACATTAGAGTCTAGGTTAGGCACATTAGAGACTAAGTTAATGGAAAATGTAGATAATAAGCTAGCTAATGTAGATAATAAGTTAGCTAATGTAGATAATAAGTTAGCCGATGTAAATATAAAAGTAGCTGATGTAGAATCTAGGTTAGGAGAAAAATTGAATTCAGTTGAAAGCAAACTTAGGCAAAGAGTAGAGGCTCTAGAGGGACGTATGAGCAACCCACCGACGAACGACACCGACCGTTCCCCCGAGGCCAGTCTTCATAAAACTATTCTGCCCGCCAATAATGGGACGCCACCAGCTCACAATACCATTCCAGTATTCGACGGAAAGACGCCGTGGGAGGACTACGTGACTCTCTTCGAGACAGCGGCTTCGATCCACGGTCACAGGAGACCCAAGCTTCAGCGTTGTGCCTGGCCTTGCGTGGAGACGCCTTGGGAGTTCTGCAGGGGATACCCATGTCGGAGCGGTCCAACTACGGGGAGCTGATCAGAAGACTGGAGATGCGTTTCGGCCACCGCCACATGGACCAGCTGTATCGCTCACAGCTGAGAAGCAGGGTCCAGAAGACCAACGAGACTTTGCAGGAATTTGAAGCGGATATTGCCCGGCTGGTAAGGAACGCCTACCCATCGGTCACCGACGATGTCTACGAAAGCTTGGCTGTCGACAAATTCCTGGATGGACTTCGGGACCCAGAGACACAGCAAGCAGTGAAGCTCGCCAGGCCGAAAACTTTAGGAGACGCATTATCCCAGGCCATGGAGTTCGAGGCTGTTAGGCAGTCTGTACGGGGCCATGCGCGAGTACGAGCAGCAGAAGCGGAGCCAAATGCGGTCCCCAGCGTCGAGGAAATTGTGACGAAAGTTTTGGAGGCTCTCAGGACCCGTAAGAAGGAGATACGCTGTTGGAGCTGCGGCCAACTTGGACACCCTAGAAGCAAGTGTCCATCGAAGAAGCAAGAAAAGCCACAGGAAAACTAAATAGGGTTGATGGGAAGGGGCAACTGTCAACCCGGAACGTCAAAGGCCCCAGGAAGACCACCAGGGTTGCGTCGATAGGAAGCAGAACGAACAGTTTCTACGTTGATGGGATGGTGAACGGACAGCTGCGAAGTCTGCTAATAGATACCGGCGCAACCATGACAATCTTGAACTCGAAGACACTTCCAGCTGAGAAGATCTTACCAACAACTTTGGCATTACGTACTGCCACGGGACAGCCAGCCAAGGTCTACGGGGAGACAGTTGCCACCTTCATCATCGGGGGTCAACATCTGAAGCACCGCGCTCTCGTGGCAGAGATCGATGAAGATGTCATATTGGGCATGGACTTCATGATGGCATACGGGATCAAGCTGGACATGTCGAGAGGTGTGCTGACGATGGGAGACGAAGAAGTCATCCTTCGGCAGGGAAAGGATCTCTACGCACGAGTGCTCTTACTAGAAGACACCACTTTACCTGCACGGAGCCAAATCGTAACACATGGGACTGTCGAAGGACATCTACCGGAGGGTCAATGTGTACTAGTTGAACCCGGAAGGCACGAAGAACAAGAGATCGGGCGCGGCGTACTGGTTGCTAGGTCTCTCATCAAGATCGGACCTACCACTCCAATTCGGCTAATGAACCTAAACAGCTTCCCGGTAACGCTGAAGAAAGGAACACCAGTCGGGGAGTGTACCACCGCTACCTCAGTGGTTCGTCAGCTGCAACGTCATCCCACCGAGCTTCGAGGACTCCCAGAGGAACTTAAAGGATTTTTGGACGAATCATGTCGCGACCTTTCGCCCGAACAGAGCGAGGAAGTGAAGAATATGATTATCCGATGGCATGACGTCTTCGAGATCGGACCAGGACCACGGGGCAGAACGGATATCGTCCAGCACAAGATTGACACTGGGGATGCGAAGCCCATCCGACAGGTTCCGCGGAGGCTGCCGTTAGCCAAACGGGAGGACGCCGAGGAGATTATAAAGGAGATGGCGGCTGACAGTGTCATTGAGCCTTCGAGTAGCCCCTGGATGTCTCCTGTTGTATTGGTGAAGAAGAAAGACGGCACAACGAGGTTCTGCGTAGACTACCGTCTTCTGAACAATGTCACCAAGAAGGACAGCTATCCGCTTCCCAGGATTGACGATACGCTGGACACCCTAGAGGGGTGTAAACTCTTCTCTACTTTGGATCTCCGCAGTGGATATTGGCAGGTTGGATTGGCACCTGAGGATAAAGAGAAGACGGCGTTTTCAATTGGCACTGGGCTCTGGCAGTTTACAGTAATGCCATTCGGGCTTTGCAATGCTCCTGTCACATTCGAGAGGCTGATGGAAAACGTGTTAAGAGGTCTCTCTTGGGAGGTATGCCTGGTATACCTAGACGACATTATTGTGCTGGGGAAGTCCTTCGCTCACCATCTGAAGAATCTGGAGAAGGTCTTCGAACGACTGCGTGCAGCAAACCTAAAGTTGAACCCGAAGAAGTGTAATCTCTTCCGAAGGCAAGTCAACTACCTGGGGCATATTGTGTCAGACAACGGAGTTGCTGTTGACCCAGAGAAGATAGCAGCGATCACCAACTGGCCAGTACCTCGAGATAAGCACCAGGTGAGAAGTTTTCTCGGGCTCTGCACCTATTACCGGAGGTACGTGAAAGGATTTGCTGACATCGCAAAACCTCTTACCAGGCTAACCGAGGAGAAAAGGACTTTTCATTGGGATCACGAGTGCCAGGCATCCTTCGAGGAGCTGAAGAGCAAATTGAGTAGTGCTCCTATTCTGAGCTATCCACGTCCCGAGGGCAAGTTCATACTTGACACAGATGCCAGCAACATCGCCATTGGAAGTGTCCTCTCTCAGCTCCAAGACGGAGAAGAAAGGGTGATTGGATATTTCAGCAAAGCACTCTCAGCTCCGGAACGCAACTACTGTGTCACAAGGAAAGAGCTTCTGGCAGTAGTAAAACCCATAGAGCACTTCCATAAATATCTATACGGAAGAAGGTTCCTGCTGAGAACGGACCACGCGGCTCTAATGTGGCTGCTGCGATTCAAGTCACCGGAGGGACAAGTGGCGAGGTGGATCGAGCGCCTTCAAGAGTACGATTTTGAATCTGCTCATCGTTCTGGAACTAGCCACAGGAATGCGGATGCGCTGTCAAGAAGACCTTGTGATGAAGGCTGCAAGCATTGTTCTCGACAAGAAGAGAAGCAGGCAGCGGTGTTGAGGACTACAGTTGTCATCGACAGTTGGCAAGACGCAGAGGTGTCGAAGGGACAGGACGAGGACCCGGACTTAAAACAGATAAAACAATGGAAAGTATCGGGGCGAGGAAGACCTACCTGGCAGGATGTTGCTCCAATGTCGAAGAATGTAAAAACGTACTGGGCCCAATGGAACTCCATTTTAGTGGACAATGGGCTGCTGAAACGGGCATTGGAGAACGCGGAAGGAGATCAGCGTAGGCTACAGCTCATCGTTCCAAGGAATAAAGTGCCTGAAGTGCTTAGGGAACTACATGACGGTGTAACTGGCGGCCATCTTGGAGTTCACCGTACATTGGAAAAAGTTCGTGAACGCTTTTACTGGGCAAACCTTAAGGACGATGTGTTGGACTGGTGCAGGCGTTGTGCGACTTGTGCGGCTTCTAACGGACCAACAAGAAGAAAGAGGGCCCCTATGAAGAAGTACAACGTGGGAGCACCGTTCGAGAGGATAGCGATCGACATCGCTGGCCCTTTCCCTGTCACGGACGAAGGTAACCGATATATTCTCGTGGCCATGGACTATTTTTCTAAGTGGGTGGAAGCTTATGCCCTTCCGAATCAAGAGGCAGTCACGGTTGCAGACGTACTTGTGAAGCAGCTCGTCAGCCGGTTTGGAGTACCCATGGAACTTCACGCTGACCAGGGAAGAAACTTTGAGTCTGCAGTCTTCTCCGGAATGTGCGAAGCACTGGGGATACGGAAGACCAGGACGACGCCTCTTCACCCTCAATCGGATGGCATGGTGGAGCGCATGAACAGGACAATGGGTCGATATTTGTCTAAAGTGGTCTCCGACCATCAGCGAGACTGGGACCAGTATCTTCACTTGTTCCTGTTAGCCTACCGCAGTTCAGTCCATGAAGCAACGGGGCAGACCCCCGCAAATGTGGTGTTCGGCCGAGAACTTCGTTTGCCTTGTGATCTGAAGTTCGGGTTCAAGCCTAATGAGGAAGTTACCGGAGAGGAGTACGTCACGAATCTACGGAAGCGGATGGATAACATCCACGAGAAGGTTCGTGCAAACATCCAGGGAGCCAGTGACAGAATGAAGGAGCGCTACGACATCAGGGCAGAGAAAGGTGGATTCCAACCTGGAGATTTGGTCTGGCTACATGATCCTCGAAGAAGGCGAGGCTACTCACCTAAACTTCAGAACTCCTGGGATGGCCCGTTTGAGATCATCAATAGGATAAACGACGTCATCTATAGGATCAGAAAGCAGCCAAAAGGAAAACCCAGGGTAGTCCATTTTAATAGACTGGCCCCATACAAAGGAGACCATGGCCCGACAAAAGACCAGCAAGTCAGGTACCTCAACAACGTGGAGACCAGTAAGGTATCAGTTGCACAACCTAAGGTACTAGGTTCCCGTAGAGTAACTCAGGCAGTATACAGAGATATCTTCTCGTTACCCGCGGACTATTCTCTGGCCCATTGTGTCGCCGAAGATCTGAGGACTTCACGAGGGATTGCAACGGTCTTCAGGAAGAAGTTTGCTGGAACTGAGGAACTGGAACGCCAAGGACCAAGCGTCGGGAAAGCACTCCACCATACGCACGAAGGACGACACCTGTTCTACTTAGTCACCAAGTGTGCTACTGATCAGAAGCCCACATATGACGGCCTGGAGTGGAAGGTTGTCAGGAACATGCTTGAACAGATATTCGCCAACTCTGGAGTCGCCATATTGGTGTGCACGTTCAACCCCTGGAAAGGAAATGCGTCTCCATCGAGGGAAGCTCATAACCGCCCGATTTCTCCGGACTATGCTCTGGGGCAGAGCACTTTTAAGGAGGGGGCAGTGTTACGGTCAGAGCAGGAAGTCGGACCGGCTGGGAGGATAAGACAAACAATGGGATTAAGCGGAAGGGATTATAGAATGGCGTAGATCCTTATGGGTCGGTCTAGGCGGTTCTCGGCCTTCTTCCGAGAAATCCCCACCCCGACCGGCCTTGCCGATATAAAAAGGACAGCTGTTCGGGCCGCGAGTAGTAATAAGAAGGGTAGTAATAAGACGAGTCTGTAATAAGCCAGTGAGTAGCAGTCGTTAACTAGTGGCAGTGTGTGTGAGTTAGTTAGTATTAGTATCAGTCTGTAATAAGTGCTTAGTGAGCAACAGTGACAATTAGTGACCGTGTAATAAGTGTAATAAACTGTGTGGCAGTTTGTCATATTTGAAGAGTCTTACGGTCGGTGGACTTTAGTTAGCGAACTGTAAGTGTTAATTTGTAATTGTAAACTATAGTGTAATATTATTGTATTTGTACAAATTTATATAAATAGTTTAGTTACTTAGTATAAACAATATCTTATATTATTTGTATATTATCTTAGAAATTAGATAACATTTAGTAGAATATTATTATTGTATATTGATATTAGTTTAATAATTTAACTGTTTTAAAAAATCTCATTGTATTCTTGTTAATTTGTTAATAAATATTAGATTCTTGAATTAAGTAATAGTTTAGTCCATTTTACACCCAGTAGCCCGTAACAATAATAAACCTGTATCACTGCAACCCATGATGGTTCAGTGCATTGTAGATAATGCACTGTTTCTTGGACAATGGTTGTACAAGAAGGTGATTTCTCCGAAATTCTCAACCTCCAGGTTTTTCCTCCGATTAAGAGTACCCAAATTATAAATTGGTCATATTTTATATAATTTAAAAACAAAATTTTACCTTTTTCTCATTGGCACCATCATGTATGTGCTTCCAGTCAATCTATGAGATGTAATAAAATAACTTAACTCACAGTGAGGGTAGTTGACCGCCAGGGCCAAGATATAGTACGAAGGGCGTAATGATTGATAGAGCGGGGCTTAGCCCTTCAAGATTGTTTTAAAATAACAAGAAAGGCTCCATCTATCAGGCCATTAGGGAAATAATGGATCCGTTTAATAACAAAAATGGATGCAATTTCGCCCGGCGAGAATGCGAAGAGTTAACCAACCGTAGCCCTTCGAAAATTAAATTATAAAACACCACAACTCCATCAATCTTAACTTACCGGCCGGGCCCATAACAGGAAATTGGTTACAATGGATATATAATGGCTATACGATGGGTATATAATGGGTATGCTTAACTAGAGATTTGTATATTACAAATCCCTCAAGGCGCTTAGTAAATAAGATAATTAGAAAAAATTAACGGATTTAGTTAATTAAGATAGTATAACTGATTTTAGTCTTATTTAAATTATTTTATCATAATTACAATTAGTTAATTAAGATAGTATAACTGATTTTAGTCTTATTTAAATTATTTTATCATAATTACAATTATAATAACGAAATAAAGATATTCGTTCAGTAAACTTCTAACATCAGTGTATCCTAAAATGTTTTAAGACGCCAGATGCATGTAAATTTAGTGATTACTCTTTCTATAATGGTTAATGCATTATGTAAAAAAATAAAAATGAAGTATTATACAAATTTATAGTTTAAACTGATTCATGCATAAATAATCGCAAAAATGACAAGCTTTAAAGTTTAAAATAAAAATCCCCCCCCCACAAAAAGCTGTGGCTATTTATTATAAAATTAATTGTAAATTAAACTCTTTTGTCAATAAAATGAAATCATATGGGCGTACTAATATAATAACAAAGATTAATCTGAAGCTCCTTAAATAGTGGAATCTGTAACGAACTTTTGCTTAAATGAAAACACTTTTGTCTTATCAGAATATCTTTCAAATTATGGACTTACCAATACCTAAGTGTTTTTTTTTAAATAATCAAATGTTACTACGAACTTGCTCATAAATCACGAATGCAGCGTAAATCGAACGTGCACCAGGCAGAATTGTTTCCCAACAGGAGGTATTGCTCTACAGAAAAGAAAGGCAATCTGGAACAATGAATTATTAAAAAGAAGTTTCGACAACATTGTCGCGAGGGCATCAAGACCGAACTGTGCAATCGCCATGTTGTGCTCTGATTCTCCCGATTAGCCTCAGATTTTCCTGTTTCACGTTCGATCTTAGACGGAATGTAAATTAATAATAGACAGCTGCTGAAATAGATTATGTTATAGCGGAAATTCTATTACAAATCATCTAGTTGTTTGTAATTTAGGACACATTTTAATCGTGCAGTGATGCGATAAAAAATTAATTCTTCGTTGACCTCAAAATAATCACACGGTTTGAAATTACCGTGTATTCCTATTCCGTATTCCATTGCATCATCTGTTTTAATGAACACATTTATTCGAATTCGTTTATTTACGATAATAATATAATAAGATCAATTAATTCAATGTGCCCGAAAATTAAACCTATTAATTTTTCTAATGGGATTAAAAATCTATCCGTTCATATATGAGGAAAAAGCTGTATGCGTTGTGACTTTGAATAGCCCCGGTGAATAAGTGGTTCAGTATAATTTTCTCCAAAATAAGTTTCTTGTACTTAAATAAGCGGAATCGAGTTATTTTGGTAGTGAATAAGGGGGTAAGAAAGACATTGGCTTGAAAAGGAGTTATTGTTTATATTACAACTCCATTTAAAAAACTACGAGAATGATACAATTTCGGTTATCTGAAAGCAGTTAACTCTCTCTGGAAAAAATCCGACTTAACCACTTATTCACCGGGGCTATAGATATATTCTTCGAACTATCAACGATCGACAAAAAAATGCGAAAAGTAAAAAAAAATAAGAGAAATATTTAGTGTTATGCGAGTCATAAAAATGATTTCAAATGAGATGACCTCCGAGTCAAAGTAGTTAACAAACCATGATTTTTTTTTTTAAGTACTCTAGTAAATAAACTAAAAATAAAGTAGAAATGTACCACAAAGTTCGATCTAAAACTTACAACTGTTGAACTTGAACATTCAGAATTGAAATTAGTACTCCAGTTTGCTTAGCATAAGTTAACTATGTATTGATAAACTTTTCTAAGATTTGTAGAGAGTTTGAAAGCATAAAACATACAAATAATATATATTATATGAATAAGACCGCGGTTTAAAAAAAATCAAAATAAAAAAGTTATCACGAGAAAAAGAATAAGATATCTATATCTATGCATATAAAATGCTTTGTCCTGACTGACGGATCAACGCACAGCCTAAACCGCTGATCGTAGAGACCTGAAACATGGAGGGTGTGTTCTTTGTATGACTTAGGCATCCGATAAGAAGGGATTTTCCGAAATTCTACCCCTAAGGGGGTGAAAAAGGTGGGCAAAGTTTGTATACTTGCTCACGTGTTTCTTACTCGCAAAATCTACAAAACAAATCAAGTAACATAGTTTACCGGAGTATATTGAAGTAGGTAAGTAGGATCGCCAAAACACATCGATAAATTACCTACATATGTACATTTTTCTAATCCTTTCAGTTTTAATTTATCGCTGCTGCCGTACGACAAGTGTTTGAAAGAATTACAAACTAATTCTTTAGTGACTCGAACAACAGTAAACTTCTTTCCGTCCCGTATGTTAATCAGTGTCAATGTATGTTTCACACCTGTGCTGATCCGTCTGTGATGGAATTTGATATGGATAATCTCAAACTTGGGGAAGGACATAGGCTACTTTTTATCAAAAACCACACAGGCGAAGTTTATATAAAACTGTAACCTGATTGACTAACACTCCCAGCGGTCAACGCACAGCAGAAAACACTGAAATTAGCATCTTGAAATTCCAAGATAGGTTCTTTCTATAGCTTAAAAGAGCACTAAGAAAGGAATTTGGGCAATTCCAACCCCAAGGGTCCCCCCCCTTAATATAACAGGTGTTCAAAGATTGTATGGAATCCGTCAGTTTTGAAGTTAGACATCTGAAATTTCGGATGTACGAGTAACTGTCAAGAAACTTTATGTGGCAGACCAAATTCCACGCGAGCGAAGCTATGGGCAAGAGCTAGTAATTATACAAAAACTAAACTACAAATTTAATTATCAAAGTAATTAAGACTGCAATAAGAAAATAATCAAGACTAATTAAAATTAATTATTACAAAAATCAAAGTGCAGAGCATAATTTTAATAGATTGATACCGCCTTACATTTTTATTATTTTCCTCATTAAAAAATATTATTAATAAGTCTCGCGCCGCTAATGATTATTAAGATTTACCAGGAATAGTAAGTAGATAATTAATTTGGGCACGTGGTTTGATGATTCTTGGTAAAGCAGAATAATAGCATTATGCTATATTAAATATTTATGACATTAAATACAATTCTTTCCAGACAATATCTAGATATGGACTTGGTAGCCATATGAATTTATAATATACAAGGCTTATGATTAGATCAACGAACAGTTCTGGAAATGTTTATTAATGGCGCATTAGTAAAAACGAAGGAATCGTTTAATAGTTGATAATATCACTATTGTCACTGAAAAACAATTGTTCCGAAATATTCTAACATCAATCTTCTTACTCAATATAATATCTGAAGGATGTCTAGCTTATCGTTGGCCATTAATAATATTTATCTGATGTTTATTAGAACATTTGGGTTAATGGGTTTCGAACACGTCGAAATAGAAAACAACACGTTTTCATATAGAAAAAATAACAAAACATTTAACTAAAACAGCTAAAAATGGAAAGAATTACTTTCAGACGCATCCACGGACTGGCCTAAAAAACCTAACACCGAATTAGGGTACTGAAAACTCTAAAACACGTATATAGAAAAATACATTTAATTTTGTGGGGCAGATGAAAACAGGTTGAGCAAACTTATTCAAAATCAAGTGATAGGACTAAGAAACATCAGAGGATACTCCAGTCAGATGAGAGAGGGAATAACAAAACATGGATAATACTCATCAAAAGTTTTATTATAGTTTAACGAAACTGTACATGACTGTGTAATAGCAGATATTACTTTTTAACACTAGTTTGAATATTCTAATTAGCCACTTAATCAAAATGTGTGATGTGTTGAAGGCGGCGATTTATGGCAACTAATTGCAATGGATGTTTAACCCTACTAGATAGAAGGTCTCGATATAAAAATTTAAAAAAGTAAAATATAATGAATGAAAGTGTTTATTGAATACAAAAATATATACACAGTAAAAGTCATTAAAAATTTATCAGTCACTGGTCAATGGGTAATCCGTCTGTCGAGGTCTGTGTTAGACAATCTTATTTATTTTTCTTATCTATAAAGTATATCTAAATAAAGATAAATGTATATACATAAATCAAAATAATTAAAAATGCAATTTATAAATTATATTTAAGCATTTAATAAAAATAATTATTTAATTCGATTAAAGCATTTAATTAGGGATACTACTAATTTTACTAGGGATTATACTTTACTTAGCATTTAGATGATTATGGAGATTTTTACACTATACAATATTTGAAGAAGTATAATTTCTAATAAATATTAATGCTTTTTATAATAAAAAAAACATCCTTAGCTAAAATAAAATATAATACGAAACAAAATTCATAATATTTTAAATTGCTCCACAAATTAAGGACGAAGTTCTGAGCGACGGATGACCCAAGCAAATAGGATATGGAAGATAATTTAATCTTGAGATTGATTTCCTTGCTGATAGGTAGCTGAGCCCTCGATTACCTGTAGGTGGCCTCTTCAATCTTCGAGGATCGATATATTTGCTGAGACCACTTCTTTAAACAAACACAAAATTTAGAGATATGTAATCAAGGGTTTTCCTCATGTTCCTTAATTAATCCATCTTGAAAAGCGGATATATTTAAATAAAAATATGATATATATATATATATATATATATATATATATATATATATATATATATATATATATATATATATATATATATATATATATATATATCAACGACATTCAGATTTGAAATAAGTACTCAAGTTCGCGTGCCATAACTAAACTATGTATTTATAAACTTATGCGAGAGTTATAAAAACACGAAACGTACAAGTAGTATATAATATATGAATAAGACGCATTATTTTTGTCGAAATAAAAATAGTTAACTTGACAAAAAGAAAAAAATGTGTAATAGTTAAACAAAATAAAAACTACACTATAAATTTAATTATCAAATTAAAATTAATTATTACAAAAGTTAAACGGCAGAATACATTTTTTTTTAGATTGATATAGCATTACGTTTTTATTATTTTTCTCATTAAAAAATATTATTAATAAGATTCGCACCGCTAATGATTACTAAGATTTAGAAGGAATAGTAAATAGATAATTCTATAGCCCCGGTGAATTAGTGGTGAAGTCGGATTTTGTCCAGAGAGAGTTAACTGCTATCAGATAACCGGAATCGTATCGTTCTCGTAGTTTTTGGCTTGAAATGGAGTTGTAATATAAACAATAACCTATTTTCAAGCTAATGCCTTACTTAGTCTGATCACGGGGGTTTCTTGATTTTAAACAATAGTTTTTACTGATTTACAATAATGAATAGTTGAGCAATTATATTACATATATACGAATAAATATTAAGGCATTCCTAATTAGTCTAGTCGTATTATTAAACTGCCTGGAAATAAGAAAAACTGATCCACTAGACCATTGAAGTTTATTTGGGCTCAGAGCATGATTAGGTATGGAACCATTTCTAAGCCATTGGGTGTGCAGGGAGGAGTTTAAGTCGAGATCACATTCAATTACCAGGTTTTCCCATCAATATAAGGTACCCCTTTATCTTTATAGAGGCTGGCTACGGCCAAGGAGGGTCTCTACGTCCCACAAGGTCAATCTATTGCTGTTAACAGGTTAAATAATTTATCTGCCAGATATAATAACGTATTTGGACCCGGAGCATTCAGAACATCAAATCAGAGCTCTACACATTCAGCTACTTCCTGGCCTAATTTTTTTTTTTAATGATACATGAAACTGTATTATGTGTAGTATCTGGTATTTATCAACAAAACGTTTTTTGCATGGCCATAGTTTAACGCTAAACCGACAGGTCTTTTCCCCACTGTTAAGAGACCCTCTTTATGGAGCCTTAAGAGGGTCTCTAAGATCCCAGAGCGTCGATTCACGGATGTTAACAGAATAAATAATTCATTTACTGCGCGTCTAACTCGGAATCTAGTAGTTACTAGTTCAGTACTGAGTTAAATATATAAATAACTAAATGCATACAATGCATACAAAAACAATTATAGTAAATCCATAAAGCATAGTTGTGCGCTTTTATATATTTGTATAAATTGAAGCCACAATTAAACAGTAGAAGATAAAAATTTGTTTACTGGAAGGCACTGCAATTTAAATAGGAGTATCATTCCACCACACCATTAATACATATGCATCTCTTTTTTTTTTCTTTTTTTTTAACTACGGGGATTTTTCATTTCCCCGATTGCAATTTAGGCCTTTTACCCTGATGAATACCGCTTCCCATTATGTCAATGTTCAATCCCTCTCGAATATACGTCCCAGAACGCAGCGTGATGTACAGGAACCCATTCTAACGTAAGATACGTCATTAAATTAATGTCAGAGATGGTTATATTTAAAGCATTCCTCAGGAATCTGAAATTATCACAATTCAAATCCTTAATGGATTTGGGCGAATACTAGGCTTATACAAAATAATTTTATCTAGGTATAACGTGTTGAGTTAAATTGAGAAATATTCTTATTATAGATTTTGTTAAAATTGAAAAAATACAAAAATTTATTCCCTTAAAATAATGAAAAGAAATTCGAAACACGATTACTCTGAATATGATCATTAATTTCCTGTACCACTGCAATACATGGAGGGTCGTGGGTTTAGTATTGGTAGAGACTATACGTTTCTTGAACAACGGTTGGACAGAGAGGTAATTTGTCCTAGATCAGTAGGCCTAGATAGATATTTAATTTTATTTATTAACTTATAATCTATAATTGATTTATTTCTGTTCCCATTTGGTTTAAACGGCAAAAAACTTCTGATAATTACACAAAATTATATAAATAATGCTATCATTGTTTTCTGCAATCATTATATATTTCAGCATTATTATGATTATTTTAGCATTATTCTACTTTATGTTTATATATTTCAGCAACTGATAAATTTTGATGTTAAGCTCCCAATCCAGTTTACTAAAACTTGAGGTCTTAGCTAATAGATGCTACTTATAATTTTTATTAATGTTAAAAATAAAAACCGTAATACTATAACCCCTGGAGGGTCTGGGGTTCAGTACACAGTAGAGACTGTATTGTTTTCTGGACAACGGTTGGGCAGGGAGGTGATTTGTCCTAGATCACGCTCAACTCCCCTTATTTAGGGTACCAACTTTATAGACTCCGAGTCCTTCGGCACGGCAACTCAGCTCTCTACCACTGAGCTACTCCGCTCCCTAATATTATTAATGAGCTCTAAATTTTTATTTTTTTTAGGTCTGGTTATTAAAAAATAAACACCCATTACATTAATAGTGTTCTATAAAACATTAGCGTTGTTATAAATTCTGTGAAGCCCAGGAGGAATAGCAAGAACCGAAATAGCCGGGCTGCTCTTGACCTAAACGAGATTAAGTAACTGGCCAAAATTTATCGGCGCCATGCTTTCTAATCTTGTGATCGCCTCAACTATTAAATTACAGGGCGTTACTCCCAATCGCCAGGCCACCAGGGCCCTCTTTCATATTAAACAAGTACAAGTGGCTAAATTTTTTTTTTTTTTTAATATAAAATATTTTATATTATAAGTGTGGAAATAAGGACAATTTATAAAAGGTGACTTAATGCGTAGGATTTGGTAACACTTCGATTTAATTCAGTCATTTATAACAAAAATAAATATTCATAAAAATAATAAAAAAGTACTTGAGCCTGATTTATAAGTATATATCAAGTGTGTATATATATAAATCTCCTGTCACAATGTTTGTTCGGGCTAATCTCCGAAACTACTGGACCGAATTTAATGAAATTTCGCACAGATATGCAACATTGTCCAACTTCAAATATAGGCTATGTTTTATTGCGTTTAATGACCGCGATATTTTTTTTTTTCAAAATTATTTTTTTTTTTAACCTGCTGCATTTGTGATATATTGCAACGGCATGTCTGAGTAGTGTAAATCCATATTTTCGACCTAAAAAACGGACGGGAATACTTTTGGTGGCCGAAAAACTTCGAAATTTTCATAGTTCTTTCAGTTTCTGGCCTTTATCTCCTAATCGGTGCGTTTTAGGGAAGAAACATAAAGAATCTTTTTTAAAATAGATTAAATTTGCTACAATTTGAGTTTAACCGCATCTCTGTAGGTCTTATAGATTCGGAGTTCAGTCCCTATCGTATAAGAAATAACCGGAATCGTACCTATCTATACATTTAAAAATATCCTGTCACGATATTTGTTCGGGCTAATCTCCGAAACTACTAGACCGACGGGAATACCTTTGGTGACCGAAAAAGTTCGAAATTTTCATAGTTCTTTCAGTTTTTGTCCTGTATCTCCTAATCGGATGATGCGTTTTAGGGAAGAAAATATATAAAATTGTGATGTCACAGTGTTTGTAACAAAACTCCTCCGAAACGACTTGACCGATTCTTTTGAAATTTATTGTGTACATTCAGTAGGTCTGAGAATAGGATGTAAACTATTTTTCATACCCCTAAGTTAATTATTAAATACAATAGTATGATATAAGATGAATAAAATGTGAAATCAAAAATCTATTATATTCATTTTTTCATTCATTCGTTATTTCTTTAAAATTCAAATTTTAACTATTTTTATAACTATTATGACAGCCACAGCAACGCGTGGCCGGGTCAGCTAGTCTATATATATATAATAGTTTGTAAATAGTAAGGTTATGTAAAAGTGGTAATATAACTTACACCTACTAGTGAAGAAAGAAAACATGTAACAAATGTTTTGTAGCCATTTTTTCGAATTCTTACACCATATTGTAAGAGTGGAAGGACTTGACTAAATCTATGTAGTTCTTTAGGCTCTTACAATACAATGATGTGACAATTCTACCAAATGACAATAAATATATGTTACAAGTTTTCTTACTTCGCTTGTCAGTGTAGGCTAAATTATCACTCCTAAATAACCTTTCTATATATAAAATATTAACCATTCCATATACATATGCGCCTAGGGCTACTATGAAAAAAAAAATAATGTAAAGGTTTATTACATTTTATTGTAAATCCACGATAAGAGAAAAACTAAAAGAATTATAAATGCTATAAAACAGCATCTGTAATAAAATAAAGGCATAAACGACAAACGAAGAAAAATAAGAAAATTATTCAAAATTTATTTATTCGCTTTGCACAGCCTGATAAATTTTATCTTCCGATCTAGGTCCTTGTAATAAAATCTAGAATCATACATAAAACATAATTTCTAGGAGGGGGTACCTCGAACGATAATAAATTAGCGGACGAGATGATAACAAGATAGGCTAGGGTGCCCAACCCTCGCCCAAGTAATTTATGTCTTCTCGCCCTTCCTCTTGCCCTGCTTTAATTACTTGGGGTACCTGCTGCCCTTCTCGACCGGTACTTGAGTTTGGTCATTGGAGTCCGATATCTTCTGCCCCTGGGATAGTCTAGATCCAGTTTGCTGTTGATAGCGAGGGCAAACTGGAAGTCGGGTACACAATTCTGTTTAGTTCAGTGATCTGTAAAAAACTGTATCCGGCTAAAGCGTTACAATCTTATCTTGCAATGCATAATTGATTTAAATACCCCTACTTCTCGTATCTCGGACAAGAAGAAGTATTTATAGCTAGTTAAAAGATGTGTTTATTTGAAAAGATATGGACACTCAAGTTTTAAAACTTTTAGGAACTTAAGGAAAACCCGAGTATACATAAGTTGATTTCTTTTTATGTATTATTGATTTTTATAGTTATTTTAAACATTATAATTTTACCCGAAGAGTATTCAATTTTTTTTTTTTTTAGTTTATATTACACACTATCATTAGTTTTTCTTTGTGATAACATCACAGACAGGAAGAAAATAAGTATATTACCTTCGTATTACAAGTACGAACTTTAAAGAATAAATAAATAAAAATATTTTATTTCTTGAAATATTAATTGCCACTTGATGAGAGCTAATAGATAATTATCTGATTATATAATTAGATATAATTATATAATTATCTGATTATTAACAGACAAATTTTTTTCTATAAACAAGCGTAAAAACTAAACGTTATTGTGTATGGGCTAGAGATCAGAAATTCGGCTTTCCAGCTGGTTGTAGTAAAGGTGACTTTGTATAAAATTCTGGAAAAGTTCTCTACGCTCAAGCATACAAAAACAGCAATATTTTATTCTATTTCCATGAAATTGTTTTTTATTGTTGAAATTGTATTTTATTCTATTTCCATGAAATTGTCGACTCTCAATTATTTTTTTTCTAAAAACTCTCTAGTTCGCTCACTTTATTGACTTTTTAAATATTTCTACATTTAAGTTCATTTAATACAATCGGAAATATTTTTATTTAGTTAAAAAAAACAAAAACGATTGGTATATAAAAATTTTTAAACATCGATCAAAGAAAGAAAGCAATATTGTATTTCTGTTGAAATAATTTATTGCAGAAAAATACTCATGCGTGTGTTTAATATTTTTCGGTAAATAAATAAGTAAAGGCTTAACGAACCCGAAGGCTCGATGCCGATACCACCAATCTATGTTTACAAACCTCCGTCCACGGAGCACCACCCAAACCCAAACCCACTAGATCAATCCTCCCGCTTACGCCTCGGTCTACCCCTCAGACGTTTCCCAGTCGGTACAGCGCCAATTAACATCTTGGGAATTCGTTTGTTACTAAGCCCAGCAACCTTACATGCTCATCTTAATCTTCGCGACGCTATCACCTGAATAATGTTTACCGGATGCATGCTTCGCAATTCCGCGTTATGTAATCTTCTATATTTCCCAGTGGTCTCATCCTTTTTTGGATGGAATATTGTACGTAACACCTTATTTTCGAATACTTGAAGACATTGTTCATCCTTCAACGTTAGTGGCCAAGTTTCACGTCCATAGAGAAGGGATAGAACGATAACTGTTTTATAAATTCTGATTTTTAGATTTCTGGACAAAAGACGCGAGCTTTTCACATATAGTAACAAGCATTTCACGTCTTTAGTCACACCTTTATTTCCTCTTGAATTTCGTTTTTTCCAGTTACCATTTTTCGGTAAATATTTGAAAATAAAGTTTCATTGAAATCGGCGATTCTGAATAACTCTAACCCGGTAAAGATTTAAGATTTTTCCATATCGAGAACACATTTCCACTTCTGAATTTATGAACACATTTATTCCGAATAAAATTATACGAGTATCTATCCTACGACACTCAACTTGACAGAAAAATTTCTTTAATAATATTTCGGTAGGTACTACCCAGGTTGTCCCTTCGAGTTGAGTCATAACGAGTTTTAACTTTTCATTTTCAATATTTTCCGAAAAAAGCAGTTATCATATGCTTTAATATGGAAAAGAGAATCTAATTATGGGAAATGTGCAAACTTCGGTAATCATTTCATCTAGAAATAAACTTACCGAAACATGTATCATCTATAAGTCGAAATGTTTGTTGAAACTTTAATTTCTTGTCGGAATGATTATCAAAATTTTCTAATAATCCATAATTACACACTATTTTCCATACTAAAGCTCTGCTATATGTGCTATATAACTAGATAAATAGGGCAAGGGGACCTGAGGTAGGTACCTTCAGGAAGTTAACTGTCCCTTAGGGTTTATTACCCTAACTCTCAACCTTCTCTTGAGGGTAAAGGTAATTTGGGAAGGAACGGTCAGCTCAAGATGCAAGGAACTGGATGAAGAATGAAGTCACATATATCACAGAAGTCACATGTAGCGTCCCCCTTTCTTTGTAAGTAGTTTTATAAGTTTTCTTAAATCTTTGTAACCATGATCAGCACAAATAAATATAATGTTATTCAATAATTATTATTATCGACTCCTGGTCAGTCAACCCTTGGAGAAGAGAGAGATATTTCTCATATTTATTAATGATATAGAATAACTATATCTCAAGTGTAACGGTCTCAGTGGGCATCCCATTTTATTTTTTAAATATAATTCAGATCAAAGACTTTTCCTTACCTTGGGGAGTGAAGCCAATATAGCAGCTCATTATAATTTTATTTTTGGAAAATATTAAAAATCAAAGGAATCAACAGTTGATACTTGTTGTAACTCAACTCGAAGCGACAACCTGGGGAGCAGATACGTTTCTTTTTCGGTTTAATCATTTCACAAAAACACTACCAAACTAAATTACCAAAACCGGTAATTCCGAACTATCAACCTGTCATGCGATATGCTCGTTAGAAATCGGAAAACGTGAAATTGTATTTGTCGAGAGCTGTAATTACAGACCTGGACTAATATTTACATTCAACTAAGCCCATCCATTTATTGAATCTCTATGGACTTAGTACGGCCGAGGGCTAGGGAGCTTAATTAAGTAGTCTTGGGAGTATATGATCATTCCGCGAGGCAGGGCAGAAAATCGTTCACGCGCCCTACTCAGTTCGATTAGCAAATTACATCTACTACTTCAACTGTTCGAGTTCCTTTGAAGTTACTAGATAATTATTACCTCGTATCTTTCGTATGTACTATTCGTACTATAAAGGATATTCTATTAATAAGCCAACGGTTGTGCAAGAAAGGATTGGACCAAGAAAATGCCCAAACGCCATTGTTTATATGATTAAGAGTTTAGGTGAGCCCTACAATTTTCGATACATAGTTGGCTAGAAAATACGAAACAATATATAATTTTGTGTAGAAGAGTTTTAAATTTGTATTTTAATCACACATTTTCAAAGAAAATTATAGTTTGGTTAAGCCTAAAATATATGTAACATTATTAAAAAGGCATGTACCACTACAACCGGTGAAGGGTGAGGTTCAGCTCATGGCAGAGACTGTACTGTTTCTTGGCCAATGGTTTTGAAGGGAGGTTATTTGTCCTAGATCACGCTCAACCACCAGATGTTCCCCCTTATTTTAGATAACGTTTCTAAGGCTGAGTGAGCCCTAGGAGGGTCTTACATCACATAGGATCCATCATCTGCCGCTACCAGATTAAATTAAAGTCTTCCCAACTGCGGGATTTGAACCCAGGCCCTTCGGCATGGCAACTCCGTGCTCTACCACTAAGCCATTCGTCTCCCTTTACTATTATAAAGCTTTTAAAAAAATAATTCTAGGACTAATAGGCACCAAGAACATAATGAGTCACTTGTAGCTTCGTACCTTATTCATTATCAAAAAATAATGTTAGATAAGTTACTATTTTATTACACTAGTAAGAGTAATATGTAATAAAAACCTGTACCACTACAACCCATGAAGGGTCTAGGGTTCAGTACATGGTAGAGACTGTACTGTTTCATGGACAACGATTATGCAAAGAGGTGACTTTTCCTAGGTCACGCTCAACCGCCAGATTTCCCTCCCTTATTTTGGTTACCCTATTTTTATAATATTAAAAGGCTGGGTGGGTCCTAGGAGGGTCCCAGATCCTATATGATCCATCTCCCGCTGCAAACAGACTAAATAAAAGTCATGGCCTGCAGCGGGATTTGAACCAGGATTTCCGGCATGGCAAATCAGTGCTCTACCAATGAGCCACTCCGCTCCCTGTAATATGTAGTAAGTAAATAGAATCAATAGCACAAAATAAAAGTGAAATTTTAAAGGTCCTAATAATAATAAATAAATTGTGGAAAGCATTTCATTTCTTTCGGGTGCCTAAAGTGAAAAAAAAAAAGATCCGCTTGCATAAATTTAATGTAAGGATTTGATTTGTCTTATATTTGGCGAACTTTGAATTTAATATCATGAGCCTCACTGCTCTATAAAGTCTTGGAAAAGTTAAAATATATAATTTTATCATGAGAAATAGAACAGAAAACTAAAGTCACGTACGTGAAAAAATAAAAATCTAGATAGTCCGTTTAAAATTTTTCAAACATATTTTTTAACCCATTTTTCTAGATTTAATGAAAAGTTCAATTTTATAAATGCTACTTAAACAAGTGAGTATATAAACAATATTTATAGCTTCTGAGATCAAAATTTCTGGAATATTTTATTTTTATCTTAAATGACTTTACAGCGGATTTGACTTTCTTCGTTCCTTGGAGAGAGCGAGTGGGTGCTGAGTGGGACCAATACCACCCACGCCTTAAAATAATTTTCGATTAGACTGGATATGCACTCAAACCTAATTCCACAATAAAGTGTCACTATAACCTTTGAGGACTTGGTAAGGGCTATACTATTAATAAAACCAGGGCTGTGCAAGATAATTGGACCAAGAACATTCCCACCCGCAAATTTTTCCTCTAATTGAGAGGTTGAGTTAGCCCTAGATGGTTCTCCAGATCCTATGGAGTCAATCTAGTAACAGAATAAACAATGTATCTACGACAGCAGGTCTTTAATTCAGGACTACAGGGGATTGCTGTAAACTTGGGGTTCAGTTTTGTAACTATTCCCTTTGGGTAATAATAATTATATATTTTTTTTCATTCAATATTTTTTTAATATACATAAACAATTAAAATTGTTATTGTTATTTTACAATAGTACTTTTCTAATTCACTATGAAATGTTTATATACGAATTTGGATTAGCATAGGATGAAACACAAACAATGGCATAAGTATTTTGTTACGTACACGCTTAATTATTTTGATTCAAATTAGCTAAAAGTTCTATCAATAACAATGTAATGTTAATGGCTATACCAAAAAAGTTGAAAATCGGATTTTATATAGCAATAACAATTAGATTATAGTATATTTCGCGTATGTGTATTGCTGACCAATAATATATATCTATATAAATATTTTATAAAAATCATAGGCGTTGATGACTTAAGGGTTTTACGCCTTTAAACACCACCAAACAAACTATTAGATTAAAAAAAGTGGAAGTGCCTATTCGCTGATTTTTCCAATCACTTTTTTTTAGATGTAAGCATCTATAACTTCACATAGCCAAAACATAAATTAGACAGTTTTTTCTTTTATAAACAATCTGGTTTTCCATTCGGAACAGTGATTTTTCATCTCCTTTCACTTTCGTTCTCAATTACCTAGCCACACTTTTAAAATTAAAGCTACAATTTAAGTTTAAAACCACGAATATTCTTACCAATGTGGTCCAAAATTATCCACACAAAATTTAACTTAGACACTGGCAGAACCAAAATTTAACGAGTATGTTAGTTTTTTTTCGTTTAACCTCACTTTATGATGCTATGACTAATTGGACTGTGCCATAGTGGGAATCATAAATTTTGCCCATCCAACTTTAATTAGGATATCGATATTTAACAAGTGCACAGGCTCGGGTACGCTGTTTTACGTTCTTTCCGAAAGACCACTGTTGAACCCAAGTAACAAGTATCCACACGCCTGATTATATTTGGCCAATTAGTGAACCTTAAATAAACACTTTGTGTATCAAAGAGGCAGAATATACTTTTCTGGGGATTTTCAAATATTATTTACATTTTATTTCATCTTAAATTTGTTTATTTTTTATAAACCTACGGTGAAACTGAAGAATAAAGGTTGGGGTGGGAGAAGGGAACAAGACTAAAATGAAAATTTGTCTTAATTTGCTGAAAGAGAACTCCAAGAAGTAGCCTGGAAAGTTTTTCATTTAGGGAAAAGGAGATGTGACTCCTGAGGACCATATTTCTTCAAAAGGCGATCATCGTACCGAAGAAGACAAGAAGAAATGAATGTAGACTCATTTCTATGCTAAGCCGACTGATAACAGAGGGAAATTTCATTTAGCTCTGTGGTCGCATGAGTCTTTCTAAAGTTTAAAATGCTGTTTACAACAGTGTTTTCCAAATAATTTCCTTTTCTCGATCATAAATTAATAGATCATGGATTCATTGAATTTCGTTAATTAATCTATACAATAATTAAAATACTGCTGAATTAAGCGGCGATGCTGACATAATTTATTGGAGAAGGGGAAGAGAGATTCGAACATCTTGATCGGATTTCTCAACATTATTAAATATTCTAATTCTACAGACAATACTTTATATCTATCCCAATTAATTTGTACATATTGGGAAAGAGAAAACCATTTTCCAGTCATTATATATTCTTAGTCCTTACAAACCATTTAAGACGTTTCGACAGCACTGTGTCATTTTCAATCCTTTAAATTTAGTTCTCTGCAACAGTACAATTCTTTTATATAACTTCATAACAGTTATAAGTCTAAAATTCTGTGGAAAAACAATAATAATTATACTAAAATATATAATTTATTAATATAATAAAGTGTTCAAAAGATCTAACAGCAATTTTTCTATAAAAGTCTAATGGATCATCTATCCTCCATGGTCAAGGATAGATGATCCCCTAGAGTTTTATAGACACTTTATCATATTAATAAATTATGTATTTTAGTATAATTATTATTGTTTTTCCTCAGAATTTTTGACTTATAACTGTTATGACTATCACAGCAAATACAAAATTAAGAATAGCGCTCGTATATTAGCGACTTGTTTTCTTGTTATTATTCCAAAGTTACAATTAAAAAAAATTTTTTATTGTTTTAATTTTAACATAATTTCCTTCATCAGTTGAAGAATTTACCCTCCACAGAGAAATCCTATTCTTTCTTACCTCACCCATTCTTAATGCACACGCTGCGACCAACCATTAAATGTGAGTAATTGAAACCATTACGTCTGGAAACGCGTTGGTGCAGCAAAAACGGAGAGGTCTGAAACCCTTGAAACATTTCAAAACAATTGTTGTATAAAGTGGTTTTAGAGAAAAAAACAGGACCGCTAGTTGTTTTTATTGTAATAGTTTATTTTTTCATTAGAAGCTACTCAATTATACTTAAGAGTATCTTTGCGCTTGGTTTCCCATTTTATTTTGATAATGAAAAAAACAAAAACGAAAAAAGAATGTTGAGATCAGAGGGAATAGGGCCCGCTAGGTTTTGTGGGCTAAAACAAAAAGGCATTTAATGTTTCACTACAAACAGGATCTAACTTAAACCTATCTAAGTATCTCAGTAAGTGGATATGCTATGAAGAATTTTTTTTTTTAAATATCACACTAGCAATACTTAGTAAAAAAACTGTATATATTTAAATAAAACCAATATCAGTACAACTATTTACAATACGAATAGTTGCGGAAAATTATTGAATAAAATACCTGGCAAAATAAAAAAATTAAAATGGAGGGTTCGAGTTCAGTACATGCTAGAGACTACTATTTTTAATCAAGCGGTTGCACGCAGAGACGGTTTGGTCAACCGCTAGGTTATCACTTTATAGAAGTGAGGTATCAGCATGTTCCACTAGGTCGATTCTCATGTATTAACAAATTAAATAAATAACTACCTTGGCCGGAATTGAACCTGGGACCGTTATATATTTATTTCAGGTATAATAAATATGTGACATACCAACACATTTACAGATCCATCACATGTGATATGTGATGAAATATACTATGATCTTCTACATGTTAAATAACAACACCACAAATAGAAACAAGTTTGATAGGATGTTGATAGTTGGGGGTGCAGTCAAGAAAACACGCAAAAATAGGTGAAACTATTTTATTTTAAGTGCCGACGTTTCGACCTACTATGTAGGTCATCTTCAGGGCCGATATGAATGGCTGCTGGGACAATGAGTAACTGACAAATCGGTCAGTTACTCATTGTCCCAGCAGCCATTCATATCGGCCCTGAAGATGACCTACATAGTAGGTCGAAACGTCGGCACTTAAAATAAAATAGTTTCACCTATTTTTGCGTGTTTTCTTGACTGCACCCCCAACTATCAACATCCTATTATAGTACCCACAGTCAACTATTTCTTTCTCACAGAAACAAGTTTGAATAGTCCATGTTGAACTTAGAACGTTTTATTAAATTAATATCCATAATAATTACAATTAATTGTGTTTAAATAAAAAACCATTCGATTGCGGCTTTAGTACAATATAACAAAAAAATTGATTAAAAATTTGTAGCTTTTTGTCATTGAATCAGAAAGCAAAATAAACTTGATAGATATATAAAAATAAAGTCAGAAGTCAAGTGGATATCAATTACTGAATGTTTGTTACCTGTGATGGACATACATCTTTACTTTGTCTCGAAAATTTTATAAACAATTTTTATTTTTTCACAAAGTTATAAATTAAAGTAATCAGTTTATTAAATTTCCATAATAAATACAAGGTATTAATTAAAAAAGACTATTATAGTCGATAATAAGGGCACTTTTTACCCTATATAAGGGCAATTTTTTACCCTATAAGGGCAATTTTTTACCCCACCCACTAAATCTTTCTCAAGAAAATTGACATAGATATTGTAAGGACTAAAAATAATTTACACTGATAATTAGAATTAAAAATTATAATTATCTACGATTAAGTATCGAGCAGTTCTATTATAATTCAGTTTTTATTTTATGATTATGTAATCCGAAGCATGAAATTGAAAATATTAAAAATCAATATCTGAAACATGGCTCTCTCGAAGTCTAATGGCAGTGAAAACGAAAATTAGATCTGACAAGTCTTCGTCGGCTGGAAGGGGCTTACTTTATACAGGTTTCCAGTAGAATCTCGTCGAAGTTTAAACTTTTAGTAATAATTTTATAAAATTTATAGACCGGGCTATAAAAAATGTTATGCTAAAAACATGACGATAAATCACAAGCTGTTCGAAAACAAAAGTACGATACTCCCATTACACAACTTTCAGACCCCATCGTCCATTTTTTCCAATTTAAAATAAATAATTTAATCAAATCAAACCAATGCTACTTGGTGTATTGAAGTCTTAAATTTTCTCACATAAATAGGTACAATAAAATATTTTCTTTTAAGTTTACATATAAATTCCTTTATTTAAAGAAAACAAAATAGAAACGAAAGTTTTCGCTAAAATTAGGCGATTGGGAAGAATATACTTTATGAAGTTTTAAATATTTAAATATTTTTTTATTTTTACTTATTTATATATTTTATGTTCCTTGAGAATGCTAGAACTTTTTCTTAACATAGTATCTAGTAAAAACTATTGATTTTTTTAAATAAATTAATCCACAACAATATCAGTTGAAATATTGTATTTTCTGGAGCATACACTCCTTGACTATTTTTTTTTTTTTAAATATGAACAACAAAATTCCATTTAGTTTATAAAAAAAATAAATAGTAAAGGTTTCTCCAAACGTGCGAAATATACTTTTGAAGTTATCCAAACTTTGATAATTTGTTTTTCTATTGGAGCAATGTTGGGACTTTTTCTCAAATAAGTATCCGGTAATAAAAATTCACTTTTAAAAATAAGTTAAATTAATTCACACCAACTCTACTTAAAATATGCACACACTTTGATCTTTTGCATACACGAATTCTTTCACAAATGAAGGCAAGTACATAAGAATCCATTTATTAATTATAATAAGGCTAAGCGAACCCAAAGGCAGATACCGTTACCAGCAACCCCTGTTTACAAAGTTCCGTCTACGGACCACTACCCAAACCCAAGTCCGCCAGATCAATCATAACTCAATCTTCCCACCTACGTCTCGGTCTATTCCTCAAACGCTTCCCAGTCGACAAAGCCCTTATTTGAGAATTCTAAGTTTTTAAGAATTCGTTCGTTATTAAGCCCAGCAAAGTTAAAAACCCATCTTAACCTTCGCGACGCTATCACTTGAATAATATTAACCGGGTGCATTCTTCGTGATCCCGCGTTATTTAATATTCTAAATTCTCCAGTGGTCCCATCTTTTAAGACAGTGGTTCCCAACCTTTTTAGTACCACGCCCCTCCTTCCTCAAAATTTGTAACAACAAACAAAACGAAACAAGTATTGTCATGAAAACAAAACATTTTCTTTTGGTATCCCAAGATACAACATTAAAACTTTAAATTTAAGATAAAGGAGTACTGATAAGAGAAAAATAACCAAATCTAAGTGAGTTTTTTTTTCAATTGGACTCGCACCCGCCCCTCCCCCTGCCAGGTTGAGAATCATTGTTTTAAGACTCCATTTAGTTTTGAAAAAAAAAAGTAAGTTATTTTTAAACATTAAATAGATATTTTTTGAAGTTTTCCAAGTTTTTTTCTTTTGTTTCTGAACAATTTAGAAACCCTTTCTCCCCTAACACAGCGAAAACTGATTAATCCGGAGACTATAGCCGAACTCCAAGACAGAGATAATACCCAATCCGCTCATCCTGAAGACAATGGCCAAGATCACGTACGAGAGACTCTCGACAGACAATGGGCACAGCTACAGCAAATAAGACATCGCTCAGAAGAAGAATCAATGGCACTTTCTACATTGAGGTCCTTCTGCCTCTGGCCTACTTCTCCTTGACTGATGACAGTCGTTTTCGTTTTGTGGGGCTCTTACGTACGGGACGTAAGAAAGCGGCTATTTTTTACTTCACGAGCTGTTACGTTTCTATTCAAAAAGTGTATTCAAAACTGATGAATTAGAAAATAACTCTCTGAGAGTAAGTTAGTTGTTTGTAACGGTGTCACTTTCCCCTTAATGATAAAAATATTTTAACTGAATAAACATCTCACTTATACTGTTAAATCGTTCAGGATTTTCAATAAATAATTGTATGCATTATAATTAATGAATATTTGTTTTATACAAAAAGAGAAATACGAGAGGAAAAATAATTGATAGAGAAGGTCGAAGCGAACAGCTTAAAAAATTTAAGACTTCAGTACGTGGTAAGACTGTACTGTTTCCAGGACAATGGTTGCATCGGAAAGTTCTTTGTCCTAGACCCCTCTGAAACAGCCAGATTTTCTCCTCAATTTAGAATACACTTTTCTAGAGGCTGAGGAGCCTCAGGAGGGTCATTCATATCCGGCTGTTAAAGATTAGACAGATTTCAGGCCAGACAGATCTTCGGCGATGCAACTCAGCCCTCTACCCGTGAGCTACCACGCACATAGAGCGAATAACTATAAATTATATAAACAATTTATTTTTTGTAATGTTTTATTATATTGTTCAGAACTATATAAACAACAAAACAAAACATTATACAAAATCAACTACCTTTGTCCTTTACTTTAAATTGAATAAATACCAGTATAGGCCTTTTTAATTCATTTTATTTATTCAATGTTAAAAAAGTAGAAGCTTCACTATTATCAAAAAATACTTAAATTTGTTTCTCTATTTTTTTTTTAAATAAAAATATATGGAGTTATAAACATCCATAAAATCAACTTCCAAATATTTTCAAACTCCATTGACATAATTCTTAAAGCCACTTATCATTAACCCAATGTAAACCAATTTATTATATTTTCCAAACATATTGTGTTAAAACCATAACGGTTAAAACATTTAAATAAAGTATTATATCGAAATATGAATTCCGAATTTGCAACGTACACATAACTGTAACTAATGAAAAAATATTGCTATATTGAAGACTAAATAGAACAATTCCCTTTCGAATATCATACTCAAGGCAAAAACACATTGGTTTAAAACAGGAAGGCCTACCTTAAGTGAAATCTTATTTAAGATTGCAAGTTATTTTTCTTTATTTCGAGCTGTCAAAGCAGAGATTTCGGGATTTACCTTTCCAAAGGTAAATTAGCAGAAAGGGGTTGGCAACAATGAAAAAAACAAAACATGAACAATGGCATAAAATCGAGAGGTTGGCAGGACCGGTTTGTTACGACCCAGTTATAGCCGCTGCAACTAAACCTTCTGCAGCTTCAATGGAACTAAGTGCAGCCTATCAAGGTTGAACGGGTTCTACTGTCTGCAACCTCCGAGCAGTCTAGAAATATCTAACTTGTAAACATGTAAAATATAAATATATTTACAAACACACTTTTATGGATGAGTTGATTAGATTTTAAATAAATAAAAATCATTAAAAATGAATTTAAAAAACCTTGATCCATGTACAGGGGAATTGTAGAACTCTTAATTAACAAAATAATTTTTACATATATATATATATATTTATATATAAATTTACTAATCTATCTATGTTTGATCCCAACATTAACGCATTTAACCAAAAATGTATACTTCATTTTTATAAAACTATTTCTAATATAATGATTATAAAACAAAAATATCAGATATTAAAAACACTAACTTTTGGACCTACTTCTTAAAACTGGTACTTCTGGTAATTTTAATTTAAAATATTACAAAAGAATTAAAAAAATAATTACATTAATTGTTGCAAAAATAAATGGATATCTATTAATCTATTTGGTCTTAAACTTCCCTGCCTTGTACAAAAATGAGGAAACAGTGTAATCCTAAAAAAGTTTCGATTTTCAAATTTCAAACGATATATTCATCAATCCTAAATGAATTATTATATGTTTTAAAGTTCAGTAATTATTGTGTTGTTTTATCTTTGAAATATTTTGTAATCAATCAGAAGCAATTATTTACAGAAATTAAAAATATTTCAAATTGCAGATTTGAAATTGTTTCCGGATCACTTCTAGAGCCACTGATTAGTACTTTTAAGGGAATTTAGGAAGGCATTTGTTGCCTACATCAGATATTGTTGTTAATGAGTTAGCTTTAAATAAAATGTTACCTAAGAACTAAATCATCAGAAATTGTATCGTTTTGGTTGTTCTTGTGTGTACTTTTTGTATCTAAAACCTAAAAATAATATTACTATGATATCTTTAAAAAAAATAAAAAATATTTAAAAAAGCATTGTATTGTAAAAAAATAATGTATAAAGGCTTTAAATTTGAATTATATATGCACTCAATGTGAATTCCGGAGCACTTGACTCGTTCAAAATTTCAGTTATGTAATGAACCATTTAGAGAATGTGTACACATTATAATATTTCCTGTGATTTATCTGGTTGTCTTTCACTTTTAAATTTCATATATTAAAATTTATTAATTTAAAATATTAACTAAAGGAAAATAAAATGATTTTATGATTTAATTCGAATGTCCTAGCTTCCTTGTTTGATCATTGACAAGTGCTAAATTTATGAAATATTCAACTTTTACTTTCTTTTTATACATATATATATATATATATATATATATATATATATATATATATATATATATATATATATATATATATACATATATATTTCTTTTTTTTTTGAAGTTTCACCCAACTTTGCGGTACTTGGAATCAATCATAAGAGAATTTTCTGTACTTGAGCTTCCCATACATTATATATTATATCCAGTATAGCTTCATCCTCTCCGATCTCCTACTCCTTTCCTCATCGGATATTATATTATTTATTATTTAATTACTTAAATGCTTTATTTTTTATAACAGGTCTTTTGATGTATGTATGGAGTGACGACCTGCGAGAAGCCTAGTGGGAAACATAAGCTGTTCAGTTGAGTGGGTAAGTGGAGGAAGTAGTCTCTAGAATTTAATTTTCAATCGACGTATATTTTATAACAAGGACCACTTTCAGGCCAGTGGGTGGCTTCAGCCTCTTAGCTTCTATCAAATATTTTATGTATCTTCAGTTCGAATATTATTATTTTCGATCGAAATTACTAAAGGTGGATGGACACGTTAGAAACAAATGAAAATGATAAATATTTAAAAATCTGTAAAGAATGAAAATAGATTAAGTAAAATGTAGGGAAAAATGCTTACTAAAGTAAGCATAATTTAAATTATAAAATAATAACTTTCTACATTGCTTACTGGACAATACTTACTTATTATCCTCTCTATTTTAAATTTATATAATTTCTCATCATTATTGCCATTACTTACAAAGCATTGTTTTATTTCAAATATTCCAAATAATATATTTATTTTATTTTATAGCTAAATCATCCCTACTTTGTAACTGGTTTATTTTCATTTTTTATAATTTTATACGAATAATTTTAATTTGTTTGTATCTTGTCTGATACAAAAGTTCTGCAATGTGAGTCGGAAATTTTGTTTCAAGTAAATAGTTCCACCCTATTTAAGAAATTCGTTCTCTTACCTCCACCCGTACCATAATTCACATTTTCACTTAAATTTTATAACTTGAATGAATTTTATGCAATTTCCTACTTGGAACGAATTTTAAAATGTTTCACGGAAACCATTACGGTTACATTAAATAATATTAATTAGACATTTTTAACTACAAAAATTATTCTCTTCGACTGCTGTTTTTTAAAACTATTTATTATAAATATTTTTACATTACTTTTTACTGAACGCCGGAAATTATTTTTCAAACTAGAAAAGTCATAAAATTCATGCATTCGGATTTTAATATACTCGTTTGTGAAAGTACCAAATTCCACTGCCATGCAAAACGGTCTTAAACTTTTTTTTGCTATTGAAGATTTACAAGTTATAAATAACAAAATAACTATTAAGATGCTAGATACCAAATGAAATATTTAATTTATATTTAGGGGAGGGTTTTGACAAACAAATCGGTTTTACATGACAAGAAAATTGATGACAGGAGGAGATACATTAGTATCGAAATACAAATATACAGATGATTTATTCGAAACCAACTTTTACTCTTCCTAGTTTAAACATTCCTGGCTTTTTCAACCACCCCCTATCAATAAATCAATCAAGAAGGATTCTAAATACCTCCTTCCCAACCTTATATCAGTAAGAGCAAATATTAACATCTCTTTAACCATTTTGTTTTTAAATTATGATTATTATAACAGCAGTATCAAAATTATACCACTACAACACAATAAGGGTCTGGGGTTCAGTAAATGGTAGAGAATGTACTGTTTCTTGAACAACGGTTGTGCAGTTAGGTGATTTTTCTTAGATCACGCTCATCCGCCAGATTTTCCCCCTTATTCAAGTGCCCTCTTTTTAGAGGCTAAGTGAGCCCCAGGAGTGTCCTAGATATCATAGCAACCAAAACCAGCAGTTAACAGAATCAAAATTTACAAAACTTTTATTATTATTATCACTCAGGTCTTTTGCCTACCAACATGCTGCTTCATAAACCAAGTTGATCCGGTAATTTTACCAATGGCCTAGTAATTAATTTTTATCGTAGACTTACCGCGATCAGTTGCCTTTTTTCAACAGTTCTTGAAAATAATACCTGGTAGAGGGAGTGGGGCATGATTCATTATAAAGAACTGGTTTCTGACTCACTAATTAATTAAAAAATGAATAAAAGGGCGAGGTGTGGAAATGCCATGTGCAAGAACTCATTAAGTTATGTTCAGCTGGGTTTGAATTACTCCTGTACAGTAGATAAATTAACATAGCTTCCAGAAATTTTCTTTTAAAAATATGTATAATTATCAGTTAAACAGAATAAGTGACATTTGGAACAGCTGCTTGTTTAATAACTGCTGCTTCTCAGATGTTTTTATTTATTTATTTATAATTTTTACTTGGTAAAATACAGAATTTAGTCTGAAAATTACAAAAATAAAAGTGCATTAGAAAAAGTAAACAGACTAGAAAAAACTTGGAATTCAACTTAGATAATAACAATACTGGACATAGCGGTGAAGATAAAATTAGAATTATAGATATGAGTTAATATCAAATCAAACTATGGAAAATTTGAGTAGGAAAACTAGTATGTAGGAAAATAAAAAAATATATAAATCAAAAGAATTACTATTTGGATAAACAACCATATATATGACACAGGATCAGAGCTATTCAAATACTTTAAATATAACATGATAAAGATTAACAATACGATTGTTGCGTTTTGGATTCAATACAATACAAATATCCTGATCGTCAGAACTTAAATATTTAGTTCTAGGTTCGACATAAAATGGATAGGGAAAAGTATGTGCTTTAGATCGTCGAATTAATTATTTAAACATAGACAATTGTCCTCGGTATTAATTCTATGGGTTGTTTTATTGGAGTAAACAAATATTTGCTTGCTGAGAGAAACTCTAATCTGGCTTAGAAATATTATTCTTATTATTATCTCTAAGGGAAAGATCTGATGTTAAGTACGCCTGAACAGAATTTATACAGAATAATAATTTGTATAAATCGTTGTATTGAGAACAAAGAGCTCTATTTACTTGTTATGTCTTTGTATTTATTTAATCTACTCAAATATTGACTACATGATATCACAATTCGCATGAACCACATAAGATTTAATTTGTATTACTTTAACAAACCTAATAAAACAATCATCAAAGGTTACGCAAAAGAACAATATACGTTACAGTATATATCATAGGCCTTAAGTATTTTCGAATTCCTTTTTTCCCGACGTCATTGAAGTGATAGATTACAAGCCAAGGCTTACTCCATCATTCTAGTGAATGATATGCCCCTCCTTTGTAGTCGAAGTAAACATTTTATTCATATTTATAGCGTTTTTTAAATATTTTTAAAGTAAAAAAAAACATAAAGTATAGAAGTAAATCATTTGTTCCAAGACATTATATGAACAAATCATAATAAAACAAACAAATTATACTAAAATTTAAAAGGTGTATAGGGTTAAAAAGTCACTCTTTGCTAAGTGCTAAAAACATTTGCCCGTTTGCTTGTATTTTTAAAGTAATTAAATTGGAAACCAATAGATATCTGGGAAGAATGAACTTGTACCAGTTTTAGAAAATAACAGCTCTTAAAATTATTTTATCATGAAAATATTAGTGGCAACAAGTTATGAAGATATGCTCTATTTATTATTATATACCATCATCCCTTTGCCTATTATATATTATAAGCTCAAATTAAATATTTAAAAAAATGATCGTAACGAATACACCTTAGGATTAAAACTTTTCCTGAGGTACAGTTTCCTGAAGCCTTTCGAAGAATTTGAACGCAGACTTTTCCAGGAAAAGTTTCTTTAAACCATAAAAACAAAAATAATAAAAAGAGTAGAGATAAATTAGTAATTATTATCACTCATGTATAGGCTGATATAGTCTTCAAGTATTAAAGAGGTTAACTGTTCATTTAAAATTGTATTTATTGCAACAACACTGGTTCTTAATTATATCTAAAAATGATATTACGGGTCATTATTAATTAAATACTGCTGACATGAAATTTCTAATATAGAAGCTTTATATTCATAATTTTTTATTTCAAAATTGGTATTTATTACATTAAAATGAATAATTAGTGTATATAGATTTGGTTATTAAAATAATGCAATAATACAAAAGTTCTTTTCAAATATTTGACCAAGAGAGTAATATGTATGTATGTGTGTATATATATATATATATATATATATATATATATATATATATATATTGGTTTCTACGTTGATATTGGGTGTGTTCCAGATCATATTCCATTTAAAGGCGATGTGGAAATTATGGCTTAGGTTTAGTCTAGAAAATTTTCAAAACATATATAATACTAATTATTATTAATTATAATTAGTATTATATGCGTTTAAAAAAATTCTCAGACTAAAATTAATCCATAATTTCCTCATCGGCTTTAAATGGAATATGATCAGGAACACACCCCAACCTCTAATTAACAATTTAAATTTAATAAAATTAGTATTTTAAAAACAACTAGTTTGTTGTCGGCATTTTAATAACTATTCTTCCGGAACATATTTACTAAAATATTGGAATTAGTTATATCAGTTTATTTATATACTAATTTCTAGATATATTTTTTTTTCGATAATGTATTTACCTATGAAATAAATTAAACTATATAACTATTGTAAATTATGAAAAAGTAGGACATATGACAATATCTAGAATATTGGAATGAGGTTAAATTATTTGTATATCAATTTATTGATACTTTTTTTTTTAATGTCAATCTGTTTCTTTAACCTGATAATAATAAGAAATGAATAAATAATACACGTATTCAATAATTTAATATTAATTTATTTTCATGTATATAAAATTAATCGCTCACTCAATAGTTTTAAATGTGTAATTATAGTTTTCGCATCTTTATTCCTATTCCAAATATTTTCATATTTTCTCTTATATGTGAATTTTACCTAGCGAATCCTTTATACTCAAAACAATGTGCGAATTAGACTTTTTATCTATAATATATCAACTTTTATTAAGATAATTGAGATTAATAACTATTGTCAATTATATTATATGCTGTACACGATCTAATCCAGACCGTATTCTTAGAAAAATATTTGCAAAGATACCAAGGACTGGAGATAAGAGGGAGTACAAAGACTACAATATAAGGGCGGTGATATTTGGGCAAGATGTAGAGAGAGCCCTTTGTTTTGCGGGACCCTAGGGCTAAGCGGGCCTCCGGACCTACCCTGGGGCATAAATCAACGGGTGTTCACGGCATATTAGATCCCTTCTTCCATCTACATACTTCACTCCCAATCCTCTTATTCCAACCATCCACCACAGTCTTAAATATGGGCTTTATCAGGGGAAATTCAAATTTACCACGGAAATCTAGGATACCCTTCATTCTTTATCTAGTTTATATCGAACTTTAGCGTTTTTAATGTATCTTATTATTTCAAGGACTATTCTTAATTAATAAAAATCAGTAAAGAAAATCAAACAGATATTTTTAAAAATAACAATAAATGAGCAAATAACGCAATGTTATGCTACACATTTTTCATTAACAGTTAAATAATATGTTTCAGAGTAATATCAGATTAAAATTACATTTAACAAAAAAACTGTACCACTAAAACCCATGAAGAGTCTTGGGTTCAGTAATATTTGAAAATATTAGTATTAAAAATTCGTTTCATACAACCAATAATGATTTACAAATATTTCATAATGTACAATATGAGGATTGTCCATGGAGTTTGCTTAATACTAAATCCTCATATTTAAACCCGCTAATTTCCAAATCTACCAATGAGATTTGAAATTTTGTTTAAGTTTGCGATAGATTGGTGTTTAAAGCCTAAGTCTTTATAACACAACACTGTGACCCATAAATAAAATCAGTTTTTACCAAACTGAGTAATAACCATTAATAATAATCATGCCAATAGATCATTCGAGCTATTCTTTTTCTTACTTCTGTGGCGCCTAGTAATATTTAATAGATTAACAAGTTTTAGAAAGAATCACTAAAATTATCAATTGTATATCATTATACCAAACAATGGCCAAATAGATACATAACTAAACTATTTATATTCCAGCTTCATTTTTATCCCAATCCATAACAAGGAGTTATGGATAACTCATAACTATGCCATAACTTGCAGCTGCAATATTTTTTGTACATCTTACATTTAAAATGCATAATGCAGCATTATGAAAGTGTTTACGAGAACGTTTGTTGTACAGTTCGACGGAGTATCGTAACATCCAATCAAAACCTAATCACAATATCTTCCACATCATGTGGTAACATTAAAGTCATGTAGCTGCAACAAGTCCATATGGCTAATCGATATAGGACGAAGACACATGAGGAACAAATACGACGGTCCACGAGATAAGCTAGTGAGAGTTTGCTGAAGAGGATCTGATGACACGATCCTAATTCCAATCAGGCGATATCATTGTTCCTACATTACGGTCCCTATCTCACAATGGCAACCATCTAGTGACTCCTGCAGGTATCTTTTATCTGAGGAGAAGGAAGGATGGGGGTTGTCTGATATCAGTAAGGGTTTTTCCTTAGGACGGTGTTCCTCCAGATTTCTGAGAACTGATGAGGGCCATGCTAGGAGACTAACACAATACGATGCCTTTGACGTTACCAGATTCCACAAAAATCGTTGTTAAACGATAAAATATTTAAGTATTTAATTGGATTACATTAATAAACACTTTAATGGTCGCTTTGGGTGTGCAGTTTTTAGCCCCTACCGCTATTTCTGAGCGATTACTTATGAACTCAAACATGTTTGGACATTGAGTCTTTGATTTTAGATTACCGTTGAAAACGAATAAAACGGACAAATAAACTTTCCTTTTATTTAATTAAATTGTGCTGTAATTAAATCGTTTCGATTACATGAATATCTGAATATCTATATATAAATTTCGTATTCGAAAATTAAATTATCACGATTTTTTAATTTAAATTAGCAAATGCGTGGATGCAAACTAATGGTAGTAATCCTGCTACATGTAGTGTCATTCGTTTTAATTCAATTAAAAGTTTATAAGACGTGATTAAATTGCTTCTTCATTAAGAACACGTCATTAACTTTCACCTATCCAGGTTTCAATAGGTTTGGGATTTTTAAAGAGTACCTGACATCGTTTGGTAACTTCATAACATAGGACATCCCTTTAAAGTCCCTTCTGAAGGACGTCATAACCAAGGAATTTTTACTCCGTTTAAAGGCCACCTGCCAGCCCACGAACCCGCAATTTTGGGCTTAGTAGGTTGTAACCACTAGACCACAGGCCGCCCTTAAAAAATCACTTGTTAACACCAAGAAACAAACGAATTGATTATCTACAATACATAATTATGGTTAAGATATTTTTCTGTAAAATCTGAAGCCTTGAAACAGAATGCTATGCTAAATTAAAACATTTTTGTCGTTAATCAGAGCATGACGTTTTGTCTGAAAGGAACATTGCGATGTCCGTGTCACGCTCCACTTGTCGTTAAGCAATCCTCAAGCAGCAATATATTCAAAAGAAGAGAAATTTGAATTCAAAAATTTTTTTAGCGTTTATCCAAGTATAACTATTATGACTATAATATTTAAGATTCTACAGGAGAACCATAGATGTCTCACTCGTATTACTGTCAGGAATTTTCTCCAGGTTTGGAAACTGCCTACGGAGCATGATCAGTAGCAAGGCAGCCTTCCAATTCCCTGGAGCGAGAAAGAGTAAAAGCTGCTCCTCGTTTGTACAAGTCAACTCCGACAGGCAGATATAATGGAACAATCCGTCCTTTCGAGGCCTAGGGCTGGAACAAGATCTACCGATGTAACGTTTGGCGATGACATATCACATTGGGAGGAAAATGAGAGATCTAGGTTATATCCCTATTAACGGTGTTTATTAATCAAAATTTAAATTTAAGGTAACAGATGCTACCGAGAAACGAGACAATTTAAAGGCTTACATGTTTTGTCGTCCTTATCTACTCTAACTAAATCTGTGAGGGGCGACCTGTGGTCTAGTGGTTAGCGTAACAGCCTAATGAGCCCTAGATCACGGGATCATAGCCCGGCAGGTGGCCCTAGGAATTTTTTAGGAGAGTAAATATCCATGGTTTTGTAGTCCTTCGGAAGGGTGTTAAACGGGTGTCCCGAGCCTGTACGATGTCACGTACTCGTTAAAAATCCCTGAACAGGCAAATTTTAGAGCTCCCTCTGTAGCATCGTCCGATTAGCCACAACAGCATAAAGTGACGTAAAATAAACAAATATATGATAAAGTTTATATGTTAAAGTTTATAAGTTTAACCGTATATGTACCGGAAACTATATTTTAGTTATTGATTTTCATACATCTTTTTAATTGTTTAATGTCTTAGATTTCCATTATTGTTATTTTTTTTCATACTGATATCAATGCTTGCAAATGCAGTCAGTGATAACTCTGGCCTCCGGTAGGGTCTTATGCTAAGTGGGCTGGAGAAGGCGGCACTCCGCCCATCTGTGATTCCGAATATAGCCTCCATCGAGTGCTTTTACAACTTTTAACTCAAGAAGTTAGATCCTCGTCTTCGCTTCGGTTAGAGCAGACTTGCCCTTCGCCTGATGTAAAACATCGATACCTCATCTGAATAACTTGGCCAGTGAATGAATGTTTCGTGATTTTCTATTTTTTTTAAAAAGAATGTTGACTACACTAATATCTATAACATTTATAACATTTCATCCCTTATGTAAACTGAAGCAAGAAAATCAAGGAGAACATTCACGTAAAATTATAAGAAAAAGAAAAGGCAGAAGTGGCAAAGCCTGCAAGAAGAAGGATATATTATGGAAAAAGAAAACTGATTAAAGAAAGGGATGGTTGAATCCTGATCTACCTGAAGAAGAGATGAAGATCTAATATCCATAAGATACGATGTTAAACAAGAAAGGTCTAAACAAAGGACAGGAACAAACCTGCTTCAAGACAAAACCAGATATCGCACCTACATTAATGATTTTAAAAGATAACACTGGACACAAAAATTTAACTTTTTGTCAGTTTAATGAATTACAATGGCTGTTTCTTTTAGAATTTGGTGCTCTGATTGCAAATTTGAAAAAGCATTTTTGCTTCAGGAGCAAGGATTTTGTGTAATTTCAAAATAAAAAAATAATAGAGTGTTAAAAGAAGCAATTTTATTTAATCAGCTTTCATACCGTAATTTAAGTCAAAATATAGCCTTTGATGATTTCCTGATGTATTTTGCGCCTGGTACATCTCTTTTCAAAGACCAACAATAGTCTGCCAACATAGTTGGATTCCACTCTCCCTGATATCGTTTATTCAGAGTGGATATTTCTTGATGGATTCGCTCACCGTGTTCATCACTCACAGCCCCAAGATTTTCAGGAAAGAAATCCAAATGCGAGTCAAGAAAATGTATTTTTAGAGACATATTACATCCTAAAGCCTTATAATTTTGTAGAAGATCAGAAACTTGCTCTTGGCAGTTCTCTGCTTTTTTATTTACAAGAAACTCTTTCACATTCTTAAATGAAACCCAAGCTGATTTTTCGGCTCCATTCAAACATTCCTTAAAGTCTGGATGCTTCATAAGCTTCCTTATTTGTGGACCAACAAATACACCTTCTTTTATTTTTGCATCACTGATCCGAGGAAATGTGGATTTTTAACTATAGAAATCTAGGGCCTTAACAAAATTTTGCATCAAACCGAGTTTAATGTGCAACGGTGGAAGATAAACGTTTTCTGGTTTTACTAGTGGTTCGAAAAATACATTTTTTTCTCAAGGTACAAGATTTCTTTGGGCCATTCCTTCTTTATATAATGATTTTTGCGATCTCTGCTGTCCCACTCACACAGAAAACAACAACATTTTGTATAACCTGATTGAAGACCTAACAAAAGTCCTAACACTTTGAGATATCACCACATTCCAAGAATGTTTGTTGATCTATAGCTATGAAATATCACTTTTTTTTTACAAAATTTAAAATTACAAAAAATCTGAGCCCAATGGACAACTTTGATGGTCACTTTCGGAATTACCATAACAAAATACATATGATACAGCCACATTTATCCATTTAACAAAAATACTGTTGACCAGTCTAATAAAAGTTTTCCCAAAAATAATCAGACCAATGTAAAAAAAGCTGTCAATCCTAAGATTAAACTTCCTATTCATCACCAACTACTTCACCCATTGGTTACTCGATTAGCTTTATGAAAGATAATCAAAGTTACTTCTGCGCTTGAAAAATTTATTATTTTTATATTAAATTTTTTTAATATGAAATATTTCTTTCTATAAAAAAAAATCCAGTTATCGTTATCTTCGAGTAATATTTTATTTTCAAATAATTCAATTGTTTGACTTCCCTTAATTCAATTCTTAATTAATTTTGTTTTGTATACTTTTGACAGGCAGAAAAATATGCTATTTATTATATAAGAATAGGTGTAAACAATTATACAATTTGAACGAACGGGGTTTATTCTATGCTACGCGGAAAGGGCGCACCTTCCTAGAAATTAATTAAATTTACTGTTAAAGCTAAATAGACGTAATGTAATTGAAATATTTGATGGTAATCAGACGTAATTTTCCTGTATCAATGATGAAATAATCGCAGAAGATAAAAAAATCCCAAAGCTGAGAGTTAAAATTATATTTACACTAATACTACAAAATCAAAATAATTTAAAATAATTATTTCCTATTTTCTTTTTCTTTTTTTTCTTTTTTATTTGCTATTTAATATGTGTTAATATTTATGCTTCAACTAGTTCAATGTATGATAGGTATAATATTTCGTTGTTTTCTTTTGTTTTCTCCTTCAATTAACTTATTGGTAGATTATATTGTGCTAATTTATTAATTTTAGTTTTCTTATTTTTTTCTATTAACCTGTAATAATATTTTTGTTTCAACTGGTTTAATGTTTACTATGTTCATTTGTAGTTGAAGTTTTATTTTAATGTTGTACTTTCAATTTAGCGTTAACCCGTCAGTTCCCATAAGGTTTTCGGTACAGATTTAAAAAAAATATATATATTCATATTCTCTAAGCTTAATTTAAGTGTCTTGTAATATTTACCTTCAGATTTTGGCTATACTTTCTATAATAATGAGTATGCACATCTAGGTGCTTATGGGCGCCCGAGGTTCGGGAGGGGTTTGAGCTTGAAAACGTTCTCTACATTACAAATTAAATTTATTGAAAATGGTAACCAACATTAAAAAAAAATATCGCTATATAATAATTAGCTTGTTAATTATTCGGAAAAAATTATTATTATTATTACATACTCACAAAGCTAACCTCCAAGCGGAAACCTCTCTGTTCTAAACCGATAAGAGAGTGATTATCATGCACACACTTTATAGGAGAGGCATGGAAACTAAAGCTAATATGTTTTTAACCAGAAGATGGCTGTGGAAGAGCAGAAACTGAGACAGGACCAGTTTTAAATGAACAATGAAATGATTAAGTTTTATTTATACATATAACATTAGGAAAAAACATGAAAGAACAATTGTATGTAATGTACTATAAATGTACGGAATATGCAGAACAATAAACGTCCTTCAAGTTGGGGTACTGCGTGGAGGAGGAAAAAAAGGTGTATATATATATATATTTTTTTTTTTTTTTTTTTTTTTCTTCTAATGTGGCTTTTCACTCAACTAGTTAGATTTTTTTTTTAAATAAGTGTAAATCACTGATGGTATTGTTTGAATTATTCTTCATTACTTTTTGTTGTTTGTATGGCATACAATTTGATATATACGTAGCTATCAATTGTTTCTATTATATAATTATTGTTATCTTGTTTCCTTTTTTTCTCTTCTTCTAATCTGTTTTTTAAATATTGTTATTGGAGGTAATTCGCATTTTTTTCATTATTTTTTTTAATTCTTTCTAACTTATTAAATTATGTGTAATAATTATTTAAATGTATTTATATTATACTCAAAGACATAATAGTTTATAAATTGATACCTGTATTTTTATTCTAAAGGGACTTGTCCCTGAATAAATAAACACTTCATTATTATTATTATATCTACTTATTCCGACAAAAACTTTATTTCATCATTTAGATCAAAAAATGTTTATCAGTATATAAATAGTAATATCCTATAATCAATGTGTATCTTATTCAATGTATACAACTCTAATTAATTACGTAACCAACTATCAGTAAAATTTATTTAATAAGGAGAAAAAAAGTTGAAAGAGGAGCATAATTATAAAATAGAATACTTAATCTTTTTTCTAAACGAAAAAGGTTAATTAAAAGTAAAAAAATAACCCCTCCTAATAAAAATAAACTGTTGGAAACAGCAGACTAGACCGAGAAAATCAATTCCGCCTTAATTGGCGTCCAGGCAGGCAAAAAATTAAAACTAAAAGAAAAAGATCCCGGGAGCGGATAGTCACCTGAGCTCGGGCAACTTGCAATTACTGTAATGTAGTTTACTTAATGCCTTAGGTGCTTCCTGAGCACGAACAAGGTTTACATTAAAGGTGCAAGTTAGGAGTCGGATTGGAGGGATTTTGCATAGACAAATAGTACCGTGTTGCAAGAGGATTACGATGTACTAGCGGACAATCAGTCGGATTAGCCAAACTAATGCAATGTGAAATACACAGCTGCCCATGTTCAGCTTTAATGTTTTCAGGACCAACGGGATCTCAATTATTGATTGGACAAGCAATCAATTAATAATGAAAAATAATAAGATTTAAAAATAATTTAATAACAAAATAATACAAAAAGGAATTTAATGTTAAAAAAATAAACGAGGAAAATACAAAAATAATCTCAGGGCAGTGAATTTTCATTTAATAAAAATAAAACTTATATTCACAACTAAAGTTATTCTATTTTTCCTCCACCTCTCATATTAATTTTTAAAAATAAGTAAAATATCTGAAATTATCTGAAAACAGCAGTTGTTAATAAAATAACTTAAGTTTAAACAAACAGATTTTTGAGGAAATAGGGACATTAAAACGATCACAATCTTAGATATTCTTTTTTTTAAAATATGTCGTTTTCCATAACCTTTACGCCAAATTTCAAGGATTTTTACCGAAAAATGTTTTATAGTGATCATGTAAATAAAAGTACTGACGAATTGAAAAAATAAATTGATTATGGTCGGTCATAAGTTAAATATATGCGAATAGATAGGTTAAAAAAACATATTACACAACAATTTTAGTGATTTTATGTTTTTATTTTGTTTGATAACACAACCAACTTTCTATATTTTTAGTAGAGGGGGATACAGAGTATCGCCAATATAAATGAACCTTTTCTTTGAGTCACTAGGTCGAATATTCAACATTTTCCTATCTAGCACCAATAAAAAAGTTTCATTAAAATTTGATGTGCCACATCCGTAGCCTCTTGTTAATCAGAGAAGTACTACTCCACAGACGTTTATGAGTCAACACAGCGCTTATTTAATTTTTAGAGATTCGTTCGTAACTCAGTCCAACAACATTACAAGCGCACCCTCTCGACGCTATCACTTGAATAATATTAAACGGATACATGCTCCGCAATTCCGCGTTGTTTAATCTCCTAAACTATCCAGTGGTCTCATCCTTTTTTGGACTGAATATTCTGTGAAACTTATTTTCGTATTACTTAAGGCGTTGTCCATTGCACCCTTTCCGACTATTTTCAACTTCGCTCTAGTTAAAGCATTTTTTTTATCAATATACATATTCATATCATCGTAAGTGTACTCATTCACTCTACTTCATACACTTAGGTCTTTAAAGATAGTTTAAAATAAAATCTAGACGGTGGTAATCCAGTGAATTTAAATCCCAAACAGGAGACTAATCCCGGTAAATTTACTAACCACTTGATTAATGTGAACCCATTTAGCGAAGATATATTAAATCTCTTAGGAGCTGGAGGATATTGTTGGCCAAGCCCTGATCCCGCTCACACCCACCCTACAACTTACTATATAGGTCCCCGTTACTTCAGTAACTCGATTAAAATTAATTTCTTCCCTTACGGTTCATTAGCTCCTTTTCCAACTACGTTAACTGAGGTTGTAACTAACTTAAAGATGGAGTAAATTTATACTTAAATGTAAACATGCCAGAAACAGAGGTTTCAGTATAGTTTCAGTAACAAATGAGTATAGCAAGAACTTTTTTCAGATCTTGTTAAGAAAGATTAATAATTGCTTTTAGGTTTTTTAACGGTAATGGATCACTACAAACTGCAAACTCGTGACCAATCAAGAGAATATTATACAGGGTGGGCAATATGGGTGTTGGCGGTTTCAATATCCAATTAAAAAAGAACTACTGGGAGACCACCGTAATTGGTACTGTCGAGCCGGTTGTTTCGAACATTCTGATCCATTTCCGTATCACATTGGCGCTTGGAATTTCACTTAAATCGCGTATACCGTGTTCATGTCGATACAAACGTCGTAAAGTAATCACTGATTTGTTGTTTTTCGTAATACGCTCGGACACAAAACGCACGCAGTGCTCCCGTGTACGGCTCCATGGCGACTAAATTTCCAGGAAGCGGCGCGGCTAACAACATCCCCCCCTCCAGCGTTCCTATTTCCCGATCCAAGAGTGCCAAGCAACCGAGGGAAGTCATTTGGACCACATTATTTTTAGGCCTTCAAAATTCCCATGTTTCTACTGTTTAAAACTACAATTATTTGTTTTTAACGTTTCGTAGTTCTTTTTTAATTGAATATTGAAACCGCCAACACCCTTATGCCCCACGTTGTATAACTTAATATGAAATTCAATGTCAATTTTTACGCATTATTTTACTAGTCGTTTTTCATGTTTGTTTTTTTTAAATTAAATTAAAAATTGTTGATAACTCTTCTAGCTGTGAAGAAATATGAAACATTTTAATATATCACTCTAAAAATTCATATTTCTAGAAGTTATTTACTCACATAGTTTACGCAAAATACAGTGCATTATTATTTGTTTAAACCACTAAGTAGTTCACCCAGCCTTTATGGAATAGGTAATTGGGGGAAAACCTGGAGGTTGAGTGTGATCTTGGACAAATCACATCCCTGTACAACATCCTTTGTCCCAGAACTGTACAGTCTCTGCCATGTACTGGACACAACACCCTTCATCGGTTGTAGTAGAACCGTTTTCTTGTCAATATTGTGTAACGCCTATAAGTGTGAGAAGTATAAGTAGTTCGTTATGTAGTTCGTCATTTTTTCTTAACAAATTCTGCAAAGTTTAAAATTTTCTGAATTGGTTTACAAACATCTCAGGTAAAAATTAAATCTTTTTTGATTGGGAAATAATTGACTGTAGATATAAGCAATCCAGAAAATTATTGAGGTTGTGGTCAATATAATTATGCGTAACAATAATTGTTCTTATTATTGGAAGATTTGACATAACTTTCAAGCCATCATCAGGGCAAAGTAATTTCGACTATTAGTATTATTATATATTTTATTATATTATATTTTACTGGCGCGAAAGCTTCTCAAAGTGTATTGCACGTGAAAAAAAAAATGGTGAGGAATATAGTAAAAAGTTTTTTTTTTTGTGGCAGTAAATGGTAGCCTGATAGGTAGCGGATCATCACCTAGGACAGCCATTAAAGTTAGCACACTTCACAAAAAAACTGACTCTTTTATTAGAGCTCGCCATTAATGTATATTTACCTTAGCCATTACTTCAATTTTACACAAAAAGTTTCAGAACTTAGGATTAGATTTTATTCCTTCTGAAAAAAACATAAGGCTTAGCTACCCGACAGTTCTTAGCCAATGTTCTTCTAGGTTATCCTGACATTATCGTACCAACTGCGTTTTGGCAAATTTTTAAACTGAAACGCATAATTTCAGTAAAATATTCATTAAGCGATTAAATCAGACAGCTTTACGTATATATTAAAAAATCTGTTTCTTTCCTTAAAGCAAATTTATGGGAAAAAATTACAAAATGAGATTTCTTTCAAACAAATTTAAAAAAAAAGTGTATTAAAATGATGGAATTCTTACGAGGATTTCATCATCAAATTTAATTCAAAATCCATCATCTGACTTATATTTAAAATAAATTGAAATAATTTCAACATATAGTTCGAACATTAAAATTATATCTTTTAAATCCTTCACTTGTTTAAATTATGCATGGCCAACATCTATGGGGCAAAAGGGGTGGGGGGGCAAACCAATATCACCTTAATTAAAAATCGAGGTTTATTTAAATCCGATTAAAGTAATGTTTCAATTATTGTTTATATTATTTTTTTTTTTTAGAAAGATGTTTCAGCCTCGTTTTTTAGAAACCTCTTGTGCAGCCCGCATTATGTTAAGTGTCATGAAATCGACCGTAAAATTATTTAAGCTGAGCAGGACTGATTTATTTCAAAGATTATGTAGAGAACAAGAGAAGTTGTGAAAATTTAAAATAATTACAACAAAATTTTAATCACTCTAATTAAAGTTATAAAATAATATTTTTGCTGGAATTTATTTTTTTATAATTACTATACATCTAAAACTACATTTTTTGGGAGAGGTAAAACGGCTGCGAGGGACTACAGTATTCAGGACACAAGTTGTAAAACTTCTACAGTAATGTGATTTGCCAGAAACTCTTTCCTTGTGTGGCAAGTTTTGCCTCGTGTCGGTGACAATTGTAACAGCCAGTGAAACCTACTCCTTCATACGGGTAAGTTTGATTTTGAACTAAATTTCCCTCTCCATTATGAAATCCATACGAAGTATTCTATTTATAAACTCACTCTTATTCCCCACGAATCGCCAAAACTTTCTTTTTAATTGACCGTCATTGGCAGGATGTGTTGCAATAATTGTTATAAATGTTAATTATCTTGTTGATTTACTTGACTAATAACACTATTGTATTTCTTTAATAGTATTCTCTAAATAATGTATTTATTTTTTATTATGAAGAAAAAAACAGAAAAGGTATAGTCTCATCCATGCTAAATCCTTTTATGATATGGTATAGTCATCGCAGAAGAATGAAGGAGAAATGGCAGACCAATTCAATTTTCAATTAATATGCTGAATGGAGAACACGGCCAAGAATACCAAGGAAAATGTGGATAATGAAGTTAAGGAAGCTATGCACTGTCATGGTCAAAAAGAGAAATATATACAAGATAGGAGGAAGTGGAAAAATGATCTAAAATACATTTTTTGAATGACCAAGATACTTGATTGAAGGGATTTAATGTGTGAAAAATCTTAAAACAAATAAATAATAATCTTCATTTTTAAATCATAAAGGCCCAGGGGAAGGCCGAGATTGACTGTTTAAGGTAAAATCAGAAATATCATAAAAGAAAAAGGGATTGGGTGGGCTGAAGCCAGTAGAGCAGCCCTTGAAAAGGGCAGGTGGCGCTTTTTGTCCGAAAATCTCTACACTGCAAGGTAGAAGAGATGACCGAGTTAGAAGGAGAAAAAAAGTTTTTAAATCAATAGTAGTTTCTTCTTCTTATTTACAGCGCTCTATTCAAAGAAGATCTTTGAATGTGTGATGTGCGTTGGGTCATACTGCAGACACATAGCCTACAGGACCAGTCATATATAACAAAGCAGCCTATAAGGGTCATCCAATCTCACGTTCCCATGGAATCACATTTGGGAACAATACAGCAGTTAGTTAACTATAGGTTATTATTAAGTACTAACAAAGAACAATATAGTGAAACGATACTTGGTTCCTTTCAAAACTTGAGCAGGTCAAAGCGATTGCCCCTACGCAACCACAGAGAGCAATGGTTACAAACAGAGTTGGGATATCTTGAACCACAACTGTATCAGATTACCCCCAGAAACCTCCCTCGCCCAAGGGAATTCTGGATGAACCTAATGCTGAGGAGGCAGATCACCATTTAGTTGGGCTAACCAAGACCTTCATTAAGGCCCCTGGAATTAGTATTATGCTCTAGCTTTGAGCTCCTGCACTAATACTACCGAGATTATTTTATTAATTATTGCTTTTTATAGTAGTTAATTTTAGATCGTGTTCAATAATTACCTTATCTGCATACTCTAAATGAACTAATAGACATTTGTTTGACAATTATTATACAATGGCAATTATATAGTCAGTTATTATTATCATCAATTATTTCAAAAAAATTTCAATAATAAAACACAAAACTTCTCTTTGTTCTACTGCCCTAACGAAAGATCTTGAGTTCAGTACATGGTTGAGATTCCACAGGTTCGATCTTTAGCTGTTTACAGGTTAAATACTTTATTTTCTAAAAATTTTCATGAACAAAAATGTTTCATAAATAACCTAAACTATTTATTTACGTAAAGATATGCCGCTGTTATTAATTATGAATAACTATTAAAAGCTGTAATGTAAGCCAATAAATTAAACGATATACAACGAAAATATAAAAGCCAACAAATTAAACGATATAAAAAATTGCATCAATTATCTCTTGTAATATAAACTTTTTAGTTCATAATGAGGTTTAATATTTTAGTGGAAAATAGTTGACTGGATAATTCTAATAATGTTTTCGGATTATGCTATGAAATCATATTATACATTCCGCGTTATCATATTAATCACTTCCGCCAAATGATAATTATTCGATACGCGAATTACCTGAAAAGGTATTACGCTTAATAAAACTTTATTTGATTATTTTCGTATGTAAACGAACGAAGTATAAATGGTGAATCGCGATTTTCAATTGAAAATAAAATAGAAGTTATACTCATAAAAAAAATGAAACGAGTAATAAAAAGTAAAACCATTGATATAAAGTAACAAAAAAACATTTGGAAATGTTAAAGTATATTTCGTAAATATCACTAAATTTACATCTTGCTGGGCTTTGGGGAAGAGGTTGTATAAAGCGTTTAGTTGCTGCGTTGAGTTAACCCACAAAGGCGCATTAATTATTTAACCTGTCAACATCCAAAGATCGATCCTGTGGGATCAGCGTCTAAGGTTCACCAAGTCTCAAAAATGTGGGTATTACTACTTGGGGGAAAACAATATGCTAGTATATTAACCTGATATTGGGGAAATCACGTCCCTGCAATCGGTTGGTTTAGAAATAGTTTAGTCTTAACCATGTACTGGACCCAAGATCCTTCTTTATAGTAGTAAAACAGAGAGAAGTTTTAAATACTAAATACAAATTCGAAGCGATACAAGATTAAAGAAAATATAGGCTGGTATCTTTAACTTTGGTTATTTATAGCAAATTAAATAAATAATAGATAAGTTATTAAAACCTCTTTTAATAACTAGAATTATGTTAGTAGGAACCTCGACTTAAAAAACCTGTACCACTACAACCGGTGAACGGGTCTGGGGTTCAGTACATGGTAGAGACTGTACTGTTTTATGGACAACGGTTCTGCAAGGAGATGACTTGTCCTAGATCACGCTCAACCGCCAGATTCCCCCCCCCCATTTTTATAAAATTTTATTGAGACTGGGTGGGCCCCAGGAGGGTCCTAGATCCTATATGATCCATCTCCAGCTGCAAACAGGCTAAATAAAAGTCATGGCCTGCAGCGGGATTTGAACCAGGATTTCCAGCATGGAAACTCAGTGCTCTACCACTGAACCACTCCGCTCCCTCGACTTGCGAAAGTTCAAAGATATATCTAGTCGCCTCCACAGTTACAGCTTTGGGGAAAACATTGAATAATGTAGAAACGTAATAACCGCTTGGCATTAAAAAACTATGAACGTAAACATAAACCGACTCCTAGGTACTTTCTCCAGAAATAAGGTTCTAGAAACCTTAACCCAATGGCTCGAGTGTTATAACAGCAGGTGTTACTGTAATATGCTATGTTGTGGTAAGTCAAGGCTATATGTTCACTAAAGGTCAACCTGACACCATGATTACCCAACCGTATGAATATTAGTTTTTCCAGATACATTATATAAATGCTTTCGTAGCATAAAATTAAAAGAAAAAATAGTTTAACTCAGTAAGGTGAAATTAATGCATTAAAAACGTGCTACTATGACTATATATCACAGGTTTCAAACAAGATATATAATCTACAGCCCTGGTGAATAAACGGTTAAGTCGGATTTGGTCCAGAGAGAGTTTACTGCTTTCAGATAACCGGAATCGTACCATTCTCATAGTTTTTGGCCTGAAATGGATTTGTGATTTAAGCAATAACTCCTTTTTCAAGCCAACTGCCTGGCTTAGTCCCTTATTCACTACGAAAATAATACGATTCTGCTTCCCTAAGTACAAGAAACACATTTTGGAGAAAATTTGACTTAACCACTTATTCACCGGCGCTGTAGATAAAACGCTTATAGCGCAACTAGCAAAAAATCGTTCTTTTATATAAATATAATACTTTACAAACTAAAAACTTAATTCAGGTATTTTTGGTGGATCCTCCACTGCGAAAAAACTAGTGATATGATGATGTTTTATTACACTCTTCAGACCTAAATACATTTTTCCCGCAAAGCGCACTCTCTTGTGCAATCCAACTCGTAAGTTGGATTTTAATACAACATATCCTCTATATTAGTTGAAAAATTATGCCCTAAATTTTGTATACTTGTCCTGTACATGGTAATAGTTATACAAAAAAAGTATACGTACAAATAAACATGTAGGTCATGTGCAAGGTTATTGAAAACATTCAATGGATTCCACGAGTATTCATATATGAAATATTCCCCATGTTATTTATATCTCTAAAGATCTAAAAGTGGAAGTACAAAGGCAGAAAATGATAATTAAATAATATTATACTATAGTTACAAATCGATTAAGTATGTCATGAATACGAATATTTAATGCCAAATGTCATAATTCAGGTAGATATGCACATATATAACCTATAATCTATTTATATATATGTATATATATATATATATATATATATATATATATATGTATATATATATATATATATATATATATATATGATTTTTTTTAAATCTATATAATAAATAATATATCATTTTTTTATTTTTTTTTTTGTATACTTATGATTCTATATTTTGAAATATTTTATAATTAATCACTTGTATTTAAAGTAAAAAAAAAACCCAAAAAACATAATATTTGACGGTAGGATAAATTATATTGACTTGTGATTTGTGACTAACGTTTTAATATCGGATTTTCAGAATCGTATGCTACAATAAAATTTCATAAGAGATATAAAAACTGTAATTAATTTCGAAATGTAATATGCATTCCCGGTAAGATAGCAATTAAACAACCCATTTAAAACTTTGTTTAACAATGCTATTGAAATTGTTCAATAATTCACTGGAAATCGGCTGAACTTATTTCTACGAAACTTTTTCCCTCTATTAGTAATAGCCGTTAAATTGAAAGCTTTATTAACCTGCCATAAAAACCAACATCATGTTAACACAAAAAAAAAATAAAAATATCAGAGAAGTTATTTTTTTTATACTAGAATGTTTCCTGATGTGAAAACGCTTGAAGCAATTCAGATGATGAAGATTGATATAGTTACAATCTGTCATAAAATGTTTTAGCAGCACAAATCGTTTATAAGCGATTTCGAGAAAAATATAGAGTTAAAATTTTTTTTTTCCATTATCATTTCACTTTATGAGTTATTACAAATTACAAGGGTAATGAGTAGATTTCGGTAATTATTTAATCAATAAATGAACGTTTCATCAAATATATATCATCTATACTTCGAAATGTTATTAGAAAGTTTAATTTCTTCATGAAATGATTACCAAAATTATCCATAATTACATACTCTTTTCGGTATATGCTCCGCAGGTTGTCGCTTCGAGTTGAGTTACAACAAGTTATAACTGTTTAATCGTTTCAAAATACAAGTAAGGTGAGCTTTAGTATGGAAAAGAGAATGTAGTTATGGGTAATGAGTAGATTTCGGTAATCATTTCATCAAGAAATAAAAGTTTCAACTAACATCAGTACATGGTAGAGACTGTACTGTTTCATGGAGAACACGGTTCTGCAGGGAGGTGATTTGTCCTAGATCACGCTCAACCGCAAGATTTTCCACCTTGTATTGTGTACCCTATTTTTATAACAGTATTTTTGAGGCTGGGTGACCCCCAGAAGGGTCCTAATCCTATATGATCCATCTCCGGCTGCAAACAGACTAAATAAAAGTCTTGCCTGCACCGGGGTTTGAATGAGGATTTTCGGTATGACAACTCAGTGCTCTACCACTGAACCACTCTGCTCTCTATAGATGATGTATGTTTGTTGAAATGATTACCTAGAGATAACCATTTCCTATAAATCAATTCTCTTTCCCATACTATAGCTCATGATATGTTGTATTTTTGGTAAATATTATAAGAAAAATTGTTTGTTATGATGCAATTTTATTATATAACAATATCATTAGCTATATAATTACACACTGACGAAATATGGTTTAGTTAATGGCGGAGAACGATATCATTAGTAATTTACCGATTTATGTGGCGGGAGGGATGACGAACACCATTACGAGATTTTTATCAAGATTAATAGGCTCACGCAGCAAGGCCATTAGTTATATGTTTTTGTTCTTGCGAGCCTCTTCTAGAAACATTTCTTAACAAGTTACGAGCAGGATTTTAGGGGTTCTTGCCATAATACATCAAAACATTAGCCGCCAAAATCACTATAATATAACAATTTTTTGTGTTCAAATTTTGTTTAAATTCTCGAAATTAGAGTGAGAAAAAATAGACACACGGTTTCCAAACAACTAATGAATAATATTCATGTTTGCGAGCGACGTGTGGTCTAGTGATTAGAATGACAAACTACTAAGCCCAAGACCGCGGGTTTGTAGGCCGGCAGGTAGCCCTAGGATTTGCTAAAGGTAGTAAAAAATACTTAGTTGTGCCGTCCTTTGGAGGGGATGTTAAACATGAGTCTCGAGCCTGTACGATGTCAGGTACTAATTAAAATTCCCTATCCTAATTAAACATAGTTAACAAAAATTTAAAGCTGTAGCATCGTCCGATTAACCTCAGCAGCATAAAAGTTACGTTGAAATAAACAAACAAACAATATTCATGTTATCCTAATTACCAAAAATATTTAATCAGGAGAAAGTAGATCTCAAGTGCTATAATTTATTGTTATAATTTTTACTTTTTACTGTTTGCCTTACATGTCGTAAAATTATTGTTGGTAATCATTCCACAGGTTGTCGCTACAAGTTGAGTCACAAGTTTTCATTTATCATTCATTTCCCGGTTAATGTTTTTCAAAAATACAAGTTATCATGAGCTTTATTATAGAAAAGAGAATGTAATAATAAAATATGTGTATAATTCAGTAATCATTTCACCTAGAATTGAACGTTTCGACAATCATATATCATCAATGTTAGTTGAAACTTGTATTTCTTAATGTAGTGACCGAAATCTACTCATTATCCATAATTACATTCTCTTATTCACACTAAAACTTACGATAACTTGTAGCTCAACTCGAAGCGACCACCTGCGAAACAGATACGTTTTTATTTTTACTGTTTAATGTCATACTCCTTGTAAAATTACTGTTAAACTGGTTGCATAGGGTATATACATACATGTAAATACAAGACATACGTACTGGTTATAAACATATATTTTAAACCAATACATGTTTGTGAACTTTTTTTTTTTGGAATCAAAGCTGTTTATAAAAGAGAACAGGTATAGTAATTTTATTTCTTTAACGAATCATATCATACTTTTTTTTTCATCACTGCAATACTACTGAGCCATCTCTCTATGAAAAACAAAATTTCGACGTGTAATAAATTTATGACTGCAGTGTTGTTCAATTCGGGTATTACAAACCCCCGATCTAGAAAAAAAAATATTGTACTCAGATATAGTTATAATCTATAAAAAACAAAAAAGTTCCTCTAAAAACCGGCAACACGTAGGAATGGTGGCGATTGTGAGAAGATTCAAGTATTAGTTTGAGGTACTAGTGTAAGAAGTTTAAGGGAACAATTTATTTTGATCAACATAATTCAAATAAAAGTGATAATAATTTCAAGAACAGTAAATTAGCAACAATTTCTGTTTAATTGGATTTGATTGAAGCATAGGGAAAAAAACACACGGTAGTAGAGAGAATATTATATTATATACTAGATTCAACAAAAAATATTATAATTTAGCAAAATGCTTATCGCTTTTTCTTTTTATCAAAAAGTAGAAAAACTAAATGAACATAGCAAACATTTAATACATAGAGATATTCCATATTCTAAAAAATTAAAAAAATAGATGACTTTAAGACCATGACTTTTATTTTAATTAGTGGGCATGATTTATTCGGAAAAAAAAATGAAAATAAAAACAGCAAGCTAATGAGGAATGGCCAACAAACTGACTTTTCTTCCAAAGTTCTTTTATGCCGAGTTTAAATGAAAAGAAGGAAACTCTTGTAATAAATAAAGGCAGGAAATGAATAACAATTTTTAATTATGAAGTGCAATTCTTCAAAGCATTCTTTTGGAAAATTTTCTTAAAAAATCGGTTAATAACAATTTAAAGTATTTATGAAACAATTTATGAAAAAAATTATTAAAGCAAAACTTACCTTGCCTAGATCACATTCACAATAAATATTCAATTTTGCAATATAGAGCCTAACAGAGTAAAAAGTTACGATTCCAAAGAAAGTATTACACACTAATACGCGGTTATACTAAATGCATTTGTAATTTCTGTATACTGGATGAAGATTTGATATCAAAATACTAATATTCCCTAAGAGAAATGTAATCAATAAAACAAGAGACCATTTCTGATAAAGAGTAGAAGATCCAAATCTTTATTCATTTTTCAATAAGCTTAAGTTACAAGAAAATCTAACTTACAAGCATAACAATTATAAAAAATTATGGGTTGAATTGAATGGGGGGTACAGTCAAAGATAATACAATATAAGAAAAACTTATTTTATTGTGACAACGTTTTGGCCTATGATTTAGGCAATCTTCAGGGCTCAGTCAGTCAGTAACTTCCAAATTGTTCTTGCACAGACCACTGATAAATAAAAACATGTACACAACAATAATAATATGTACTTACATATTAACTGACTTCAGAGTTAAGACCCAAATACACTCAACCACACATTTACAATTAGCAAAAATAGAGTTCTTTAGGAACAGTATGTTTTATTTTTATGTATTTCTTATTTTTTTTACTTACATGAATTTCGGTGATACGCAAATATTTGTATGTATCTTACGTTAATATTGTATAAGTTTAATTGGATAACAAAAAGAACAACTTGCTATGTATTCTCTTACATCTGAAGTGCTTCACTTTTATCTCATTTGCAATGTTGTTGTTTTGTTTTTTTGGCAAATATAACCGAAAAACTATAGAGTAGCAACATAAAACCAGGTTAATTAAATTGAACTTGAAAAAGTTTACCTCTAAAACTGATTTGTGATTTCGATAACATTTGTGTTTTTCAATTTTTTCTTTATGATTTAGTTGTAATTTAGGTAATTTTTAAAAAAATTGAATACAGTCCACAAAATAAATTGAAATTTCGATAATCCATACACCCCCCTTAATTTTAGATAATCTGTACCACAACAACATACGAAGACCCTTAGGTGCAGTACGTTGTAGAAATCCTACTGTTTCTTAGCCAATGTTAATGTAGGGATGTTGTTTGGACAAGATCATACTCAACTGCTTAATGCTTCTTCCAATTAAGGTTATTCAATTGAAAAGCGTTTGGGTTAGCCTACAGATTAAAAAATCTGTCTGACACAATCGGATTCTAACCCAAGATCTACAGCTCAGCAACTCTGCGTAGGACACTATAAGTATCTCATCCTCGTAACTATTATGAAGTAACAAGAATAGTAGGAATTTTGAACAGTATAATACATTGATAATGGTTTTTATATTTGAACAAAATCTTAAAGTAATAAGATTAAAACTTCTGGATAGTTGTTGGCAGTTGGCTTACAAAAATACGGCCTTAGGAGTATCGAGACAGAGGAAGGTAGGAGAAGATATTGTATCATGGAGAGAAGAGAAGATTAGGAAGGAAGCAGTCTGAGAACTTTGAAGATCAAATGTGAAAACATTTAACCGGGGATCCACCCCCTTAAGCGGAATACCCATTAAACCAAGGTTGAGACCATATAAAAAAGAAAATTCATAATCATAGGAAAAAAGGAATGTTTGATCCGTTGGTCTCGCTACTTCAATACCCTTTTCAGCTGAGAAAGGTTGAGGAAACTCGAATACGTTGATAGTTTTGCTTTATGATATTTTCGACCGCAGCTTGTAATCCGTTTTTAAGCAAACAGCGTTTCTTAACGTGTGAATTTCTACACTGCGTTCTCGTTTTAGGAATATGACACTGAATTACCCCATTTCATTGTAATTTAAGATGGAGATTGTTAGTTATATATATATTCAAGGCGAGGATGTTATGAAGATATCAGGCACAATCCGAGACTGGGCAATCTGGATGAGTTAGTGGAAGGTATCCCCTAAAAAAGGATGGTTGATGATAAAAAGGAGAGAGATAGATGCGAGCTTCCGCAGCGCTATCCATCAGGTCAGTGTAAGATCCGCAGCCAGCCGTACCATCTCCAGATAGCTTAGGCCTCCTGCCCCAGGTCGTTCTGATATATTGCTCAGTACCCGCCTAATGGATCTTTGAAGACGTCTTTCTTATTGAGGTATAGAAGCCTATCCTGCAGTTCAGGACCTTTTCTTTCCCATTTTTATTAGTCAAGAAATAATTGATAATATATGCGTATAGTATAATATATAACGGGGGAGGAAGTGGCTGCAATAAACTATTAATATCATAAAATATATAATATTATAAATTAAATAATATGCTATCTATAACACTCGTCATTAATGGGATTATAAAAGATTGAAATCGATACTTTAATGTTTAATGTGAAAAATAATTTTTCGTAATTTTTTGTTATATAGTACCCATATACGCAAGGTAGCCGGGTCGAAGGCAAAATGAATAATAATGCTAACTCCAAGAGAATGAAAAGGTATGTGCAGGTATATGCTTCACGTGAGTGAGAGATAACTAGCATAGATGAGAACAAAGGGCGAGTGATGCAAGCTAGGTAATGGGAAAACGGACGTGGCATTACAATACTCTTCCAAAATGCGCATCAGAAGCAATGTGAGGCGCATGTGGCTTCTAAATTGTCTATAACAAATAAAAAATAACCTGTACCACTACAACTCATGGGTCTACAACTATACTGTTGTATGGATAACGTTTGTGCAGGGAGGTTATTAGTCTTAGATCCTCCTCAATCGTCGAGTTTTCCTCCTATTTCGGATATCCCCTTTATAGAGGCTGGGTGAGTTCCTGGAAGGTCCTAGATCCTATAGGATCCAACTTGGCTGCTAAAAGATTAAATAAAATTTGCCGCAGTAGGATTTGAACCATGTACCTTCGGAATAGCCACCACTGAGCCACTATGCTCCCGTACTAAATTATCTATATTTTTTAAGTTCTCTTACCCTTGTCATATTTTGCTTGCATTCTCCTTATTTTACAAGTTCCTTATTTCCTTCCTTAATAAGATATTAGAATTCTGCTTGTATAGAGAATAACTGATACCACTCGGAAAAATACGGATAACTACTATTGCCTTAAAACACTTTTAAACTTTTTGAGACTCGATAAATAATTTCCTACGTTTTAAACAAGAAAAACCAAAGAATCCTGGTTCATCGGAATTGAAAAAGTTCTTCATGAAACAGGAATAGATCAGAGACATTCAGAAATCACTTTACTTTAGTGACATAAAAAAAAGAAGGAAACAATTGAAAATAAGAAACATTTTTATTTTGAAGGGAAAAGATTTGTCCAGGCCGGGATTCGAACCCGGGACGCCCACGTCACTAGCGTGGTGCTCTAACCAACGCAGCTAACTTGGCTCGTAACACGGCCAGACAAATATATTCTCTTCACCGATCATATATCCCCTTTTAAATCCTATATCCGTGTTCTCGCAATTTTGCGATCTATACAAGGGGAAGAATGTTCATTGAACATTACTTTAATTAGGATCTTGTTGACTTACGTCATTATCTTATTTATAATTTATTTTATTTTATTTTTATTAATTGTTATAATTTTTTTATATTTTTATTTTGAAGAGAAAAGATTTGTCCAGGCCGGGATTCGAACCCGGGTCGCCCACGTTACTAGCGTGGTGCTCTGACCAACTCAGCTAACCTGGCTCGTAACTCGAACTAGCTCGTAATTTTTTACTGTGTTTTAAAAGTACTCACCTCACAAAAATTGAATTTATAAATAAAGCCAACGTGCCAGCTTAAACAAGTCACACAACTTGGCCATTATCTGGTGGAATAATTTATCTAATAAAGCCACCGGCACGTTGAGAAGCCACCAATAGCAAGGCTTGTGTAGGTTTCCCACCTCGGTAATTGTATCATCGTAAACGAATTAGAGCGGTTTTGTAATAAAAAAAAACAAATATAAAAATAGTGAATTAAACAAAGTATCTACAATCGATAAGACTAAACTGATAGTAAAAACGTATAAATTATTCACTGAGGTATAAAATTTCTTATAAACCATAAATAATTATAAATTACTATAAATAAATATTTTCTTACAAAGTATAGGAATAAATTTTACTTTTTTTTTTGCTTTATTTATATATTATAATACGGTATTAATCAAATTATACCGAAAACGTCTAAAAATTTAGCTCTAAACTAATCGTTTTATTTTATATATTCAGATTTATAATAGTTCACTTACAGTTAATAATACATATATTTTATATGCGTTACTTGCGTTTAGGCTACCTACCCTAATTTAACCTATTTTTGTCACAATTATCTCTAAAAAAATCTAACAAACACCATAATTTTAAACTTTTACAATTTTCAACGAAGCTAAGGGCACGAAAAAACATTACGTTGAGATTATGGCACAGTGCTAGAACCATATAATCTAATTTCTAATTAACCATACAAATTACTATAAATCAATAAGTATTTTCTTAATAAATAGAGTGAAAAAATTTACTTTATTTTGTTTTATATTATTTATTAAAATACGGTATTAATAAATTTATAGCTCTAAGGTGCAAACATTTTAGCCCTAAACCATCTATAAGCATTTCAGATTAAGATTCAAGTAGTTGATTAACAGTTTCATACATTTTAATTGCCTTACCTGTGTTTAGGTTAAATATTTTTACCTATTTTCGTTATAATTATCTCAAAAAAATATTCTATAACAAATAGCATAATTTTTAAAAAGATTAATTTATTCATTGAACTTAACAACTATATTATAATAATAAAATAAATAAATGGCAGGAATGATATATAATGGCATGAATAAAGACAAGTAAAGAAACTACCCACAGGTAAGACTCAAATAACAAAGTCAACTTAGAAGATTACGAGGCCATCTTCTTTTCAGACACCTCGAAGGATTATCGGAAGTTGAAGAGGTTGCTAGGTTTGATACTAGTGGGAATAAAAATATTGATATCATTTTCGGGCCAAATCAGTAACAAATGGACATTAAAGTCATTATGGATTACTTTGTTCGCACGAAAAAACATTAGGTTGAGAATATGTCACAGTACTAGAACCATATAATAGGACAAGTAAGTAAGTGCTAACCAATGTAAATGAAATAATTGAAAATTAATTGGGCTGGAACATTGGATATAATTAAAATCCAATAAACGCGTCAAATAGTTCAGATTGATATTATGTGGATGCATGATAAAGTATTTATCAAATTTAAATTTATTAGGGCAATCTTTTATAATTTTTAATTTAAAAAATAATTTGTTATATTACTTGAATTTATTTTACAAACGATCCGTTTTTAATAAACATTTTTGAATCAGAAACTGGTTGGCACATAGTTTTTTTACTTCGTAATACGTTAAGAGACATTTGTACACTTTGTAGTTCTGATTGTGGCCTTAACATTGTAAATGGTGAAAATTATAACATTTAATAATTTAAAAATATTCTTTATCAGTATCTGATTATAGTTAAAGGAGAGTCGGTTAAGCGGGGTTTTGCTATGATCCATATTTAATCGATAATGCAGAGTGCTTTTCCGTATCCCCTCTCACTACATACTTTTTCCCTAGACAGAACTTAACGACGATCATTTCTATTGGAATTCTTCCAAGCATTTCCTTATTTCTTCCTGCTACAATATATGTCATGATACTAAGACCACTAGTCATTGTGTAGAAAGCAATAAAATGAATAAGAAATAAGAGATATTGACATCGCATCAGCTAGTTTTATTTTAATAATAAATTAATACGCAATAGAATAACAAAAACTTATTCATTTATAGCCTATAATACGTAATAATAAATTTTTAAATAGTATAAGTGAATATTCACAGTTGGTTTTAAGGCGAAAAGTCTATATTACGAACGAATTGTGAATTGAAAATCATTTAAAGTACTTCAAACATAATTAATAAGTGAATATTTATATTTATTGATCATTGAACAGAATTTAGCTTTTCTGTTAAGTTAAAAATAATTTTTAATAAAAGACAAGTAACCACAGTATGAAAAACAATAAAATGGACACAACATAATTTAAAATCACGTCAGTTAATTCTATTTTGATATTCATCTATTAAATTGGAATCATGTTGAGTACCAAAACCTATTCATTTATATAGAACGTTGTATTAAGTTTCAAATTGAAGGGTGCAAGGGAAAAACCAACGTAGTCAGAAAAGTGTTTTTCTAAGGAAATTAAAAATATAGATTTGAAACCTTATGTTGTAAAAAATACTGAACCGATGTAATTCATAAATGTTTTAATGAAAAGCCTATTTACTTATTACATTATTTTTAATATATATTCTCAATTTATTTATTTGGTAGGTTAATAAAAGAAAGGGTTTCTCCTTTGCGATGAACTAAAATACCTAAATAATCCGCAACTGCGTTGTTTTTTCCCGTGCGTACCTTGGCAAGTTGAAAGAACGACTTTGACGATTCAGATGGCATAGTTATCTCAATATCTAATTTTTTTGACTCAGTTGGTTTTTTCCGTGCGCCCATCAATTGGTATAAGTCAATATTTACACAACGCGAACGGCGAATCATGCACCCGATTATTATTATTCATGTGATAGCGTCACGAAGATTAAGCTGCGCTTGGTAACGAACGATTTTCTAAAAAGTTAATTAGCGTTTTTCCGACTGGGAAGCGTCTGAGAGGTAAACCGAGGCGTAGGTGGGGAGATACGTTAAAAGAGATCTGGCGGATTTTTGTTTATATAGTGGTCCGTGGATGGATGTGTGCAAGCCGAGAGTGATGGTATCGGCATCGAGCCTTCGGGTACGCTAAGCCTTATTGTAATCATCTATTTTTCTCGTATTTGCGGATTCAAAGCAGAGATGGGGGGACAAGTCCAAAGTTTTTGTATTTTCTTCTTCAAACGTTCAGAAATTTTCTTACGATCCTGGCTTTGTTTTATTATCCTTTATCTTATTATATTTGGATATTAACAGTCTGTTATTAAGCGAATAGCTTATATTGCAAAAGAGGGAGAATTGTGAATCGAAAATCATTAACTTCAAAGATAATTAATAAGGGAATATTCCCATTTATGAAAGGGTCACTGAACGGAAAAGCTAAAAGTTAAACATAATTTTTAATTCAAAGAGTGTAAAAAACAGTTTGTTTAAAACATTAATTAGATTCTCCAGCTTAGTTTTTTTATCTTTAACCCTCTCTTTTTATCTTTAATTATAATGAATTTACAATCCTTTTACCAAGGGAGAGTGCTTTGCTGTTTGCTACATCTTCCTCTTTTAATTCCAGTACTAACTTAATCCGAATTTACCCTGTAGGAGATAGACCGACCTTAAACGTCTTGTGAGGAAAAAAAAAATTCTTTCGTAATGGATAATTATTGATGGGAATACTTTGCAGATCCGGGACGAACGGATGACGAGGCAGGTAGGGGGCGCCCATATGTAATCTAGACGTGCAGATCCAAGCTCTTTATAGCTCAGGATTGCTGCGCTCCACCCTCTTCTGGATGCTAAATCGACTGCTGTAAAAAACCTACCCTCCCTTTTTTATCTCGAAGGGCTCAGCATAATCGAGTTATTTATTTGCCAGGACAAAGGGGGTTCTAATTCTCACTATTTAGTCGACTTATCGAAAGAGCTGAGATCTTTTTCGAAAGACATATACAATTTTAAAAACAAAGGATTGCTAGATACCCTTTGTAACTCCATGCTTTTAAGTCTCGATTGTAGTTTAAAAAGTCAAAGAAAGAGTCAAATAGAAATATTTAATATTATAGTAGGGGGAAGAAAGAGATGATCTGAATTCACTACTTCAGGGCTTTCTTTGAACTCGTTAAGACGTAACGCTAAAATCCCTTAGATCTAGGATGAAAGGCCTAGGCAAAGAGGGTAATAAAGGCATTCATTGTTTTATATCTCGAACAGTAAGTCCTAGCTGAGAACATTGCATTTATTAAATCGATAATCATTAATCATTTTATAAGAATATTTTTATCAATTCATCCCCTGTAATTTTTAAACATTGACGATTCTATACTAAGGTTGACCATATTTTTGACGCCATTACCACTAGTATGAGATATTTAAATTCCCGTTTAATATCAAACCTAAACAATAAAAGACATGAAAAAAGCAAACATTCATTACTCTTCAGGTTTGTACGTTTTTTTTTTAAATTATTACCAACCGTTTACGATGTATTTACATTAAACACTACATATTTCATTGACTTGATAATATGATGGAGAGAGCTCTTCCTGTATATATCTATAGAGTTATTGATAACATCAGACATGAACTAGATAACTGTAGACCCGTGTAATGGCTCACTGTCACAGCTAATTGAATCTATGAGGACAAATAACATAATTTACGATGCGCAGTTTACGAACTGAATACAATGAATAAATTAACTAATCTTTGTCGTACTAGATAAAATACATAACTTAACGCTGAAGTATGGAACTTTTGAACAACAATAATATCTACTTTTGTATTAAAAAAAAATTATTCTTAAATTTTGATTAGTAGCAGTGGATTAGTTTCTCCAATTACCTTTATTCCACGCTATTATGTAGCATTCATTCAATTTGATATATTGCTATAAATACAGTTGTAAATTTCAATAAAGTATATATCACATCAATATGAACTACTGAAAAAAATTAAGGAATATAATCAGAGTTAGAATATCTATTTATTATTGAATTTATGTTAAAATGTTAAAATTATTTAAATTCTAACATTATTAAAAAAAAACTATATTATTTTTTATTTCATAAAAATGAAACTTTATTTCATATTTTACTCGATTTAATTATCTACCTAACAAATCATTATTATGTAATTATAATAATAATTTAAAGTGAAATAATAGTATTTTATCGTATAAGAATGATCTTTTGACAATAAATTTATTTTTGTTATTATTATATTTTATATATTATATTATATATTTATTAAATTTATATAATTTATTATTATTTTTAAATATATTTCCTTTGAAGAGAAAAGATTTGATCCCGGCCAGGAAAATCTTTTTCTCTTCAAAATAAAAAGCTAGTTAATATTATTCATAAGTAAGTTTAATTTCCAAAACATCTTAATCCATATTAATATTAGTATATGAGTTCAAAATATAGTGACCCACGAAATTTCTACCTCTAGACTGGGTTCAGTTGATGGGGTACACGACATATATTAAACTGATAAAAAGTGAAATTTCGAGTCCTGCCTTGTGAACATAAATCTTCGTTTCAAAAATACGTATTTAGCTGTCACAAGTAAACGATAATGGATAGATCTTTTGCGTCGGCTTGGAAATGTATTGCTCAATACTAGCCAAGCGGGTACCAGATCTCTTTTTTTTGTCTACTGAAAATGCAAACTCAAAACCTAAGAATAACTGTATTTATTTCTGAATTTATAAATCTATTATAATCTGAGTTATTTAAATTTTATAATTTGTAAATTGGAATTAATAATAACAGTCTGGTTTTCACATATATTGCCACTCCGAGCAATAATTGTATACACTTTCAAGTTGTTTATTTATTAATCAAAACATAAGATGTGGCTGTATGGAATATACCAATGCCACCCCTATTGGGGAAAAAGGAAAAAAAAAAAAAAAATCAAAACATATGATGGATTGCACAACCTCAATGCAGAATATCAATTCTACTTAATCGAAATAATAATTACTATAGTTATATTGTTCGTTAGTTAATTAGTAATAAAGTCCTCTACAACCTTAAATTTGCTGATGACCAGGTGATAGTCACAAGCGATGATGAAGATGATAAAAACTGCTACATGAAATGCTAACAGCTACATGCTAAGAAAACTTCAGGAGGAATATGCTACTTGGGGTCTGGAATGGAACAGAAAGAAAACAGAGTACATGCGAATACAACCTTTTCGAAATTGGAAAAACCCATGAATGCAAACATCTAGGCTAACAGACGATGGAAGCTCCCTATAAAGACAGTCTTAACTCTGACCTTTGAAGGTTAGCCTTAAAACAAAAAAAGTGATGTTCCATTCAAGGGTTGAAAGTGTTATCCTCTACGGATCCGAAACGAGGACGATTAAGAAAAAGGAAATTACGGAAGTTGTTGCCCATAGTGATGGAATTCTGGAGACGCTGTTGTGCTATTTCCGGAATTCAGCACGTCCCTGGTAGAGCAAATAAGCAATTGGTAGATCAGGAATGAGCGATCCTGTACACAATAGAAACAAGAAGATGAAAATGGTATGGCCACTTGAAAAGAATGGCAGAGGACCGATGGCCAAAAATAATCTTTGAATATTGTCCTGTGGAAAGGAGGAAAAAAGGACGACCCAAAAAGAGATGGTTGCAGGATGTAGAGGAGAGCACGGCAGCGAGGGATATTAGAGAAGGAGACTGGATGGAACGACATATATGGCGCGACCTTTTAGATACAAAAAACCACTAAGTTGTACAAAATTGTTTAATAAAAAAGTATTGTTCTTATCATCCCAATTCTTTTGTATTTTCATCCATAGAAAAAACGAGAGATGTAACGAGGACAAATAAACCCTGCATAGTGATTCAACAATTAAACAATTCAAAGAATGATTATCTTTAATATTATTAATCTTGTAACACAGTTAAAAAGAATCTTCTAGGGAAAACGAAAAGTTTAACTAGCTATTGATGTTTTAAGTTATTATTAGTACGAATTTCGCGATTACATACACCAAAGAGAAATAATGCTCAAGAATTTAAATTTGAAAAAAAATGTTGTTTATGATGAAATATTAAATTATCTGACCTTAAAAAAAATTGTGTATATAATTTTATATACATTTATAAGTTTTTGTATTATGTATGTGAGTATGTATATGCATATGTGTGATGAAAAAATTTATATAATAACAAATACACTAAAAATAATAAATTATAGCAGTACCAATAAAGTGATTGGGCTTACGGAGAATATAACTTTCATTTAATTTAGATGTGGCTGTATGGAATATACCAATGCCACCCCTATTGGGGGAAAAAAAAATTCGCAACTATTTATTATGTATCCGAAACTATCTAAACATTTTATTTATTATTATTCTTATACCAATCGAATTATATCCTTCAAACTAAAGATGATAAAAAAAAATCGTATAACTCATTCACAGGCCGCTAAGCGTTGCCAGTCTCGCGCAATAGTCGGCAACGCGAACCTCTAAGTTATAGAATAGAATAGAATAGAAAAATAATTTTATTCTGGGACGAGGTCCCTTTAGAATAACAGAGATAAACAAAATTAAATGAATATATATCTGGCCAAAAGCCTACATCAAAATAAAACAATAATTACACAATATCCTGAAAGTAAATAACTAAACAGGTGTGTTTTGGTAGAGAATCAGAAAATGTGATACAAAATTAAAATAAAAGAACAGACAAATTTACAATAAAAAGAAATAAGCTTTTGGAAAAATAAGTGAATAAATAATAGCATCTAACAATAAAAAAAACACAAAAAAACAATGGTATTATTATGAATGAGGAACATTCAATTTGAATATGTCTATAAATTATTTATTGATTATAAAGCATCTGATTGGGAATTTAGAAGATGTAGGAAAATTTTGTATTTAAATGAGGTTAAAGAAGACGCATGACGGATATCGAGAGGAAGAGAGATAGAACGGGCTAGAAAGGAACGCTCGAAAGTTTTGGTTCTGTGGGAACGGATATAAAGATCAGAAGGGCGAGATCTTGTGCCCTGGGATTGGATAGAGGATTTGAATTGTAGGAGACTATAGATATAAGACGGATGTTGTGTGTTGATAGTTTGATATAAGAAAGGACCAAGGAAGTAAAGTCTACGGATAGAAGGAAAAAGCCACTTTACCTCAGCGTAACGGCGGGACATATGAGATTTGCCTCCTCGGGGCGTCGAAGAAAAATCGAAGCGAACAGTAACGTACAGTAACAGTAACAGTAACGTTAGTGCTAAACGCGACTAAATAATTTTTTACTTTAAAAAAATCATTTTTCCTCCCAATGACCTGTCTTTCACGGTAGATATGACTATTTCTGATAGTATGGACGTAATTCTATTTCATATTTCCCTATGAGCTGTTTGTATTGGGTCATTATTACTAAAGCACACAATGAAGTCATTCGTTATTATCATGGACTTAGATGAAGGCAAATAAAAGCTACAGAGAAGATTAGAGGAGGCGCTAAAAAGGCGTGAGGTGCAGAGATAAAGAACATTTAGCCGTAGGACAATAGCCAATTAAAAAGAGGCATTTCCTCAGTGAGATATAGCGGCTCCTACTTCGCTCTCTCCTGTCCCACTTAACAACGGGCCTCGAGTTTATTTATTCTTTAAACAAACAAAAAATCACATATTTCATATCTTCGTAATACTCCCATCTTTATAATAAGGTTTAAGTGTTCGCACTAATCATAACTCATCCGCTATTCATGCGTATATTGTTTCGTTGAGGCTGATTAAATTATTACGGTTGCACTGCTACTAAGATAAAGGTAGGACATTCATAACAAAACAACTCCTTCAGGTGGAAGAGTATCTAACTACTCAATAAGCTCGTAAAAGCTTGTGGGGTAATGTTTCAAAGCCTTTTATTGTACTCAGATTTTGGTTTAGGCTAAAATCTCCAGATGCATTTGTCTAAAAAAAAAAGGTAAAATTGTTGCTAGACCAATGTATAATCAATTGACTTTTGATTTGAGATTATACAAAAAAAGAACTTCTCATTTTCCCCTAGGATTATAGACATTTATGTTATCAAATAATAACTTGGTGTTTTACGTTAACATATTCAGAACTGGGTACTATAACTTAAATTAAAAAGTGTAATTTTCGGTTTTTAGAACTAGCAAGTATATTATTGACGTCGGATGAAAATATAAACAAAAGTCTGTAGTGATACAACCCAGGAACGGTACACGTAAGTGGAGACCGAGGCATTTCTAAGCCAATGGATGTACTAGGGAACCGAAATCACGCTCTCAGCAGATTTGCCACAATTAAGGATACTCACATTTAAAAGGCTGGCGCCCCTTTATCCCTGAAGGCTGGCGCCCTAGCAGGATCTTCATATCACATAGATTTGATTTATATAACAAATCGGTCACAACGAAATTCGAACGAGTGACCTACAGCTTAATAAATCACCGCTTCACATACCGTCTGTGTTTCAATTTCTTTTTCTGTGTTACCTCCACCACAACTCATGAAGAGTTTTGCGTTCAGTAACTAGTAAAGACTGTATTGTTTCTTCGACAACGGTTGTGCAGGGAAGTGATTTGTTTATAACACACTCACCCACCAAATTTAACCCTATTCTGGGTAACCACTTTATAGAGGATGGGTGAGTCGATGGAAAGTTCCATCACCGGATGTTAACAGTTTAAATTAAAGCTATCATAGCCGGATTTGAACCTTGGAAGTTCAGCACGGCAGCTCAGCGCTCTACCACAGAGGCATTTTTAGAAGTTTTAAATTGTTTTTTTAATATATTCGTATGTATTATGTAGTATTTATAGTATTTTTAAATCAATATAACCGTAAGATTCAAGAAATGGGTTTGGTTATAAAAACATTCTCGTGTTTTCGGAGTCCACGAATCAATAAAGAAAGAAAGATATAACTACAGAAGGGCGATAAAAGATAATTATTAAAACAGAAGTTGCTATCGTCCTGAAATATCCCCGACACGGAGATGGAGATCAATATTTATATTTTTATAAGCCTTTTCTAAGTTGGGATCGGGAATACATAATGGCGGTCACGTTCCCAACACTTGCTCCGGCGCATGCCAAACATATCGAAATATAATACGCAAAAGAAGATGCATTTCTCACTCTATCATTGACCACCGAACCATAAACCTCACCATCAAATCTCCAAGGTTTATTCAAGCCAAGGATTTATCGGATACATGTTCGTATATTAAAGAGAGTTCTAAATTCTACATAGTCGCCATCTTTAAGGCGTCAAAGACTTCATAGAAATTTCATTAAGATTCCTAACACTATGTAGCAAGACATAATTTTTAAACTTGCTTGGAATCTGGGTTGAAAAAAAAAACTTGTACCACTACAACCCATGAGAGGTCTTGCAGTGCTACAAGCTGTTCAAAATACTGTTTCAAGGACAACGGTTGTCCCGGGAGGTGATTTTTTAATTTGGATAGCCAGTCAAAAATATGCGGGCTTTAATTTCCATTGTTAGTTTAAGTTGACCTTTATTACATAGACAATTTGGAGTAACTTTTAATTACCTGTTATAAAAGAAATAGATACATTTTCATGGGTAATGTAAATATAGGTACCAATCACGAATTTCAAAAACAAAATTTAGAAATTACTATTTAAGTCCATAAATTTCTTAAACAGCCCCAATTTCACGAAAATAAAATAACAAGTAAATAAATAAACTTTGCTCATTTCAATTACTTATTAATTGGTTGTAAGACAAATATTTAATAGTAAAATTATTGATTTTAAAAACTGCTAATACAAAATTAAATTTATAGATAATATTTATACTGTTTTCAGAACACAGGGATGACCTATGAGTGTGACTGAAATAATTTAAATTACTTGATAATTGGCGGTAACACGAATATTAAATAATAAAATTATTGATTTAAAAAAATTAAGTAAAACTTAAAAAACACATAAAACTGAAACTCTCAATTTTGAAAGCAAATAAGTATTTTATTTCTATCAAAAATCAATTTTGCTGATTATGGTTGATGATTTGAAATTATTCCTTGTTAGAATATGTTGGTTGCCTAAGAGTAAGCTGGCGTAAGGGAGTTCCTCTTAGGAAAAATAAATATAATAAAAACTTGATGGCCTTTGAATACGAATGAAATCTCATTGCTAATGACTTACACATTGCAGGTAAATTTCTATCGCATCTTAGCTTGTCTGATATTTATGGAGTAAGCTATGATAGAAAAGCTTAAAATAAATCCTTACAACTTAGGGCCACGCCACATAGCGTGTTTTCTTTGAAAGATCAGCTTGCCTAGAAGTCAGTAATTCCCATTATATTCCCTAGCGCGGGATATTTCAGAAAAAGAGAGTTATGTTAGAAGACGTTTTTATCAAGTTTTTCAATGATACTTAAAGGATAGTAAAGAGTATTAATTAATTATTCAGAAGGGTGAGAAACTAGAAGCGATCGATACATCGATATATCGCTAAGGCAACGCGGAACAACAGTCGGCGAAGTCGATATCGAGCAACGACCTGAAGAACCGGTCTTTCGAACATTCCCCTCCCGTTCCAACATATGGCAGGCTACTTTAGGATTATTTATGTGCTTCGGTATATAATATGCGCAGATATAAGTATGTACCAAAAATCTGTAAAGTGGTACTTCGATGAAGTACGTCGAACTTGAAAAGTGTGTCAAACAAGTACCGTTGAAGTCGGAAAGAATCGTATTGTAGCGGAGTTCAACGACCCTATGGAAAAAACACAGAGCTCTACTGTTGACCTTCTCATGCATAATGCCTCACTAAGGTTCCCCAGTTCACAGCTGAGGAAACCAACATAACGTCTGGATTTTAATGATTACATATTATTTTTAATAATGTTAGATAATAGTTTCAATCAAATGCTTCGAATTATCATTCTTCCTTTCTTTGAATTCTTTATTCTTATTATCAGAGCAACGTTTGGTGGGATAATACGTTTATATTTTCGAAACAATTCTCCCAACCCTCCCACCAATAACTATTGAAGATGAGAACTGAATTGTATAACGAAATGGACAAAATAAAATAGACAATGTTTTTATTTTAATTTTTTTTTCAAATAAATTACTTTGTATAAGACGATTATTAAAGAATCTGATAATTAACAGAAGCATGGTTATTTTAGGATTGCTAAATACATTTAGAAAAACAAATAAACATTTTGCGCAAACAAATTGGCAAAAACAATTAATTATGGGAATCAATGAACTACAATGAGTGTTTAAACAAGACTAGAGAAAGTTTGTAAACATAACTAATTTCAGGTATTAAACTATTTATATTTTCAAAAAGAACTTTTTTTATTTTTTCAAATAAAAAACATCCTAGACTCCATAAGTATTAAAAGTAAAGTAATAAACTTATTTTTATTTTACGATCTAATATATCTAGTATATCGTTCTTCCTATTAAGCTTGTATATTTTTGTTCAAATAAATGCATTCGTATTTTTACGAAGATTTTTATAGGTAAATAATAATTAATAAGATTAGCACAGGAATCTCATAATTAACAGTAAGCAAGGTTATTTTAGCATTGCTATATTTTAATAAGACGTTAAGAAAACAAGTAAAGGAAACTAATAGCAAAAACAATTAATTATGGGAGTTAATGAATTGAAATGATTGTTTAAACAAGACTTTTGAAAATTATACAATAATGATTTTGTTGAAGTGGGTCAAGAAAAGGTATTAATTGTAACATAAATGATAATTTGGTTAAGTATTAACAAACCTTGGACATGCTTACAGTTGAATGCTAGTTCACTTTAAATTCCATTGTTAGCACAGCGTTGGAAACAATTGTCCCCTAAACGGAAGAAACCGTTCATTAAATCATTAAGCAATTACAAGAAAGTTCCCTTCAATTATCTTCTAACTGCGTTGCCTTTTTTTTGTTTTCCATTTTCCCTTGAAGTAGTACGGGAAAATATAAAAGATACACTAACACATACACCTGCATTTACATAATTACATGCATACATACAGCTACATATAGGCACCATTTTTAACACCACGGGGTGAATTTTTTTTTAGATATACAAATTCTCATTGATGGAGATATCCTAATGGAAACTTCTTACAATTTTGTATTAATATATCAAATTTTTGTGAAATTTATTACATAATAAAAAAACATGCGTAAATATATCTTAATACACAAAAAAAAAGTAGACAACCTCGATGTTTGAAATATATAATATTGGTTATACCAATTTTAAAATATATAATCAATAATATAAAACCTCAATATTGTTATATTTTTTGAGATACCTCAAAGGAAAAACAAAAATAAGATTTAAAAAAAATCGTCCACTGTTTTCTTCTAGAGCATTGGAACGATTTTTTTTCCCCCATTGTAACAGGACACCTTAGTTTGATCTCGTATATTCTGTAAATGGCAGCCTATTAAGGCTTTCCTAATCCACAGCCATTAATCCAGCAAAATAAAATCTTCATTTTCAGTATGTAAAATTCAAATAAATGTTACTACATAAGTGGAAAAATTCCAACTAAAAACCTTTAGTCTCTAAACTAAAACAGGAAATTAAAAATACCTGTCCAATATTTCGCCTATTCAGGCATCCTCAGGACAGAAAGAGAATAATAGCAAACCAAACGATGTATAATGCACCAAAAAAACACACATCCCACCACCTCCAAGGCTCAAATGCAACTCTCTGTTTTTTCAATATAAAATTCAAATATTTTATTCATAAATTTTTAGGTCTTAAAATGTTTGATTAAATAATAAAAGACTGATACAAAAGAATATGTTAATATTCCGTTAAAGTAAATATAAAAGATAAACACCAAATAAGTGAGAAATAAAATCATTAACGAGCTTAATTCAAAATTGAAAATTCCTGATAACTACATCACTTTTTTTTTTAATAATGATAATAAAGACATTTATTTCAGAAATGATACAAATGCCATTTGACACATAGACTACATAATTAAATAAAGTATTTAAATGGTATCTTTCATCTGAAATTTCTTACCAAAATATTTTATTATACATAAATAATAATCAAATACAAATAAGTTTACGTCTAGTAGTCATGAAGTGTTCAAACCGGTAGACCCTTGTTTAATTTAATTTTGGTTTGGATATAACGTAGTTTACCGCAGTGAACTTATATAATATTTATATATATTATATAGTTATAATAATACTTGTAATTTTTAATAAAATATTTTCATTATTTTTTTTTCTTAAATATTATGGAAAGGAATACCATGAATAAAAAGAAAACAGATTAAGTGGATTAAATAAAATTAATGAAATTAAGGTCGGCAAAGGTAAACTATTACATCAAGGAATTCCCCTTGTTTCGATTAATCAAGATTTCACACTCACAGTGATTTGTCCTGTAACAGTAAAATAAATAAATTACAGGCCACTAATGGACGACTACTTCCAGGCAAGAGCTCCAGAAGCAATCTAAGGAAAAGGCTTTGACAATACTCTTCCAGCCCTGGAGAAATATAACCACTCCAGTTCTTCCTGGCCCAGATAGACCCCAGTCGTTCTGGTTATGTCGAGGACTCCTCAGTTACTCCGTTCCATGTCCTCGTGACATCCTGATACTCCAATGCCTTGACAACTATATCAACCACTTTCACTAAGTGGCTTTCTACTACGTATCGATTCCGTCGTATCATTTTCTTATTGTGGAGTGCGTGGAGGTAAGGGGTCTCACCTACATTCAAGGGGTATCAACAAATCTTAACATCATGAAGTGATTTGTTTTGAAATAAAGGTCATTGATGGAGATATCATAATTTTTGAATATTTTCTGTTGGATCCAGATAGATAGTACTGATAAATATTTGTTGTTTTAATATAAATCCTACTTTTTCAAATACACAAATTTGAAGTCTGGGTATAAACTGTTTATATACAGTTTAAGACTTCGTATGAGCTATCGGTCCAACCTGAACAATTATGTTTGTGTATGAGGGACTGTTTATCGATGAAGACTTCATGCTTCAGAACGTTTCCCTGTCAATAAAAACGTAGCCGTAAGCATACATAATGTCCAAAGATAAATAGTTTACAATTCGTTATCAAGAAATATTTAAACCCCTGGAACCATGTTTAAGTTAATTTTAATTTGTCATAGTAAAATTTTCATAATTTTACTACTACATTTACATAATTTAAATGCCAACTAAAATTGAAATGTTAGCACCCAATAGAAAACAAAACAAGTTTCACGTAAAAAATTTTTTTTTAAAGCGATCCATCCGATTTTCTATATAAAACTTTTATGAGTGAACATTATTGTGAACATTGTTTTGCAAATAAAACAGAAATGTGTGAAAAAGTGAAACCGAAAAAAGTAAAACTTTGTTTTTTTTTCTTTATGAGATTCAATTAATTAGAAATGATTTACAGAAATTAAATTTTGAAAAAAATGTCTAAATAATATTATGTACCGATTTTCTCTCATCTCTTTTTGAATTAGGGCAATAAAACAAAATAGTTTAAATTATAAACTCTAAACAATATCATGCCCATACACAATATCTACTAAATTTGGAAAAACAATAAAAAAATTATATCTGTTCTTGCGTTTATATAATTCGTCTTTTTATTTCTAGAGTTTTTTAATTTTTATTTCAACACGTTCGGTTTGCATAAACCAAAAGTGGAGTAATGCCCTATCACATTAGAAACTTGTTTCTTTTTGTTTTGTCATTTACACTGTTATATCAAAGTTTTGATGAGTAACATACAGATATAAATAAACATTTTTATATGACATAAACCATTAAAAACAATTGATTTGATTAAAAACTTTCCTATTTTTATTTCGAATTAGCTAATAACTACGTTTGTTCAACTTCCTGATTCTTTCTTGTCTCCTTAGTTACCGAATTTTCTTCATTCTTTCAATATGTATTCCCTTCTATTTCTTTTGTCCGTCTTTTTTTTTTTTCTATTCTTATGAAAACCCATAGGTTGCACAATTTCGCCTTTAGAGACATATAGAAGATCTACTAGAGTAATCATAAGTTTTTTATTTTAATTTCTTTTTTGGAGTTCTTCGGGAAAGGAAATTAATCGTATTAATTAATAGGCGACGCTCTAGGAATGTAAGTATCATTATGATAAACCTTTCGGGTATTTCTACTTAACATTGGGACTAAGTAACGTTATGTTGAAATAATGTTAATGATTAATTTTTTTTTTTAAAACAACCTACACCTATTACTTATTCCATCCAAATAAATTATTACCCCAAAGCTTGGTAATACTTTCAGACTCGATGATCCTGAGGCTGGTAGAAATTAACCAGCTGACTGAAACAGCTGGCTTTATTTAGCCTCGCTCAATCGAGGGAAATAATTAGCCTGACGTCGCCAACGGAAATAATCGCGGCATTTAGCGGTTAAAGGGCGGGAACCCCCCCTACACCCTTAATGATCACCAAACCGTGGGGTGGAAATGATTCTGGGAGGGGGAGGAAATGGTGGGCCAGACCACCAAAATGGTGCGGCTCGTTTGACGACTAAATAATACGGCAGATTGGGTTACATGATACGTTTTAGGACACACCGCAAGGCAAACAACACTTCGCTAGTCATATCATGTAAGTAGCATATCGGTCCATCAAAAGAACAACTAAATAACTTAAAATTTGGCATTTTTTGAATTAAGACTTCAGTAGCAATAGTATTGGTTGACGCTTTTTAATTCAGGAAAGACATATCTGATATTCCATTCAAACGGTTTTTTTTAATAGTCATAATTTGAATTTTGATTTGTTTAAACAATGAATAATGATCTAAGTCAAGCTGTTAAAAATTGTCTAATGGTTAATAAAAAAGTTCAATACTATCATTACAACAAGGATTCTTTGCTTGGCAATAACCAAATTTTCACTTTTTTTAAACTCACAAGGGGCTTTTAAATACCTCTATTGAATAAATTAAGTTTTTTTTTCGAATTATAACGTTTTTCTTTTGAAGGAGCGATTTATAAAAATTTAACTAACCATCTAATGTAATATTGATTTTTAATATTACGTTTAACTATATTTATCGAAATACATTTCAATAAAGTTTTAAAAATATATATGAAGAAATAAAATCCGTTTATAACAAATAGAGAGAGTATTGTAAAATAATGGAATGATACATTCATTTGATCTACAAGCAATGATCATGTAGTGAATGTCATTAACAGAGTCTTGTGTAATATTTATTTGTTCAATAAATACATGTGTGGAATGTTTATTAAGCATAGCAATAGGCATTTTGTAGTTTATTCATTTAATGCTATTATGGCTAATCGGACCAAGCTACGGCGGGAGTCCAGAAATTCGCAATTTCAGATATAATTGGAATTGGAATCTTTAACGATAACCTTACAGGCTCGGGACCTCTATTTTACGTCCCTTCTGAAGTACGACATAACCAAGGATTTTTTACTGATGATGTATAACAAACAGAACATCAGCAAGACCACTTCGGTCTAACATTTGGATCATTATTAATGTTTTTAGTGCATTTCTTTTATTTCAAATATGGTAATATAGTATTTAAAATTTGAACTGTTATAATGGTCACATGATGTAGGTATGCTTAACACAGTTGATAAATATGCTTGCATGCTGGTATATGTAGTGAGATCCTATATAATATAAATAAAATTTGATGACTTTTTTTAAACGTTTTAAACGTGGTTTTAATACAAATCCGAAGGCTTACGAGACCGGATAAAGCTTTCACATCCTGCAGTCGTATACAAGACATGAACTCTATATTTATATAAAACGGGTTGGATACACCGCGACCGGTGTATGTACATGTACATACAAGCTCCCTCTGTGGTACTGTCTTCTTGGTCTGTATATTAGAAAGATGTATTAATTTGTATTTATGTTTTCCTACATATGTTAGGATCAGCGAATTACCAGAATGTTCAGTCTTCAGACTTCTTGAATATGTATTTTTAAAAATTTAAATTTAAAAGTTTGAACTTTGGTTAATACATGCAGGACAAGAGGAAATGGCTCGATTTGCCCGATAAAGCAGGACAAAAGGCCTAAAGCTAATTCGTTGAGTAGCTGGCCTCGACAATGGATACAAAGCAGCCCTGATCTATAGTGAACTGCAGGAAGATGCATATCAATGCCACTGTGCAGAATTGCATGTGGGCGAGCAACCTTCAAAGCCAACTCTCAAATCGCAAATGTATTGCCCCCATTGAGCTTTCCCAAGGTGTTCCGCTTAAGGATTTTAATCTAATAAAAATTAATCCTTCCTGCACAACCATTGCCCTTCAAACAGTAAAGTCTCTCCATATAATGAACCGTTCAAGGGTTGTTGTGGTACAGCTTTTTAAACAAAATTAAAAGTTATGACATTTTTCTCTTAAAAGGAGCGATATCTAAAAAAATCATCTAGAGAAATGGCACGTATAACCGTAAATAATTAAAAACTATCATTCGAATTTCCTCGGAAGTTCCTTTGTACCGATTCGAAGAAGATAATTGTTGATATACTGTATTAATTATCGTTTAAAATGCATCATATCATACACGAATATATAACTATACATCTTCCCTAAGATAGATAGATATGGTCCGTATCGACAAGCCATATAACCATCGGCTTCTGGGAGGTCTCCACTTAATAAAACATTACCATGACCAGGACAAAGCTAAGATCCGGTGAGGAGGTTGGCGGAGGGGGCAAATTAATATTCAACCTAACCGCAGATCAATGGAGAGATTGATGACAGTGTGCGCTCTGAATGGAAGATCTGTCCAGTCAATACGGACAATGTCCTTTTCATCCTGGTCGCACAAGAACTGGAGTCCAAGGTAATTAACGATGGTGAAGAACCTGCGTCCTGCGTCCAACTTGATTGGGATGTAATGGGTAATGCCGAAAGTAGATTACTATAAAATGTTCATAATTTTTTCTCAAGCAAAACTGTATTACAAAAAACCAACTGTACCGTACATTGGTCTCCTGAACCCAATGAATGTTCCCTGCGCCCTATATAAAAATTTGACTGTTTAAGGCGATATGAGTTCAATACATTTCAAAATTTTATATAACTGTACATGATGGTGGTAGAAGAGCCTACATATCGGTACAGAGTCATTTAGATGGCGAAGGTTTATAAATATTAATTCGCCTAAGGCCTTAAATATTACATTTTTAGATTTTAAGCGATTCTATTATTTTAAATTCTACTTTTCAATTTTATAACTATTGATTTTCAATTGTTTTAGGTGAGTACACTGCCTAGCTTCAACAAAACTGTAGGAGGTAAAATATATTTTATAATTTATTGAGGATTTGATTTTATTTTGCTTATTTAATAGTATTTTTACTGCACGTTCTCAAGTCAATAATCAAACAAACAAATATAACTAAGTAAGTTGTCAGTTCCATAAATATTAGTCCTAATGTTAATAATAATAACAATGAGGTTTAACGAACCCGAAGGCTCGATTCCGATTCCAACAATATCTGCTAACAAACTTTTCGCAATCTTCCCGCATACGCCTTGGTCTACTCTTCAGACGCTTCCCAGTCAGATCTGAATGTATCACCCATAGTCAGTTTAATATGAAAAACATATATAGTTAATTTATTAATTATTAGATATTGTTGAAATATTATTTATTATATATATATAATTAATCAAAGAAATTCGGTGGCAAGGGCAATGGAGAGTCCAGAAGGACTGGTTACGAACTCATAAAAAAACCCATAGAAACAGATGTATATAAGAATATTAATTTATATAACTGCAATCATATATGATTATCCATTCTCTTTTAAATATATCTATGTATTAAATCTTTGATTGATAAAATATAATAATTTAAATAGTAGTTCTAATACAGTTTTTTGTGATCCTACGAAGCTTTTGTTTGACCTTATGTTAAATAACAATTCAAAACTCCCCCTACAAACAAAAATGTCAAAGAAATAATAGAACCAGGGACGGTAAAAAATAATTGTATCAGGCTAAAGAAGACAAGAGTCTATAAAAAGCCAGGTTCCTTACAATAAAATTTCAAAAGCGAATTATTGGAATAGTGTAAAGAACTAAAAAGTTGCAAGTCAAGTATCGCTTCTTCAAAAGAACAATGTCATAAATCAAAAAACCAAACTTTTTTTTTCTATACACTCAAAAAATATTTTCATTAGGAGTATTTGAAAGTGTCATGTCTAAACCAGGTGAGAAAAAAAATTAAAAAATTGGTATTTGTAAAGCAAAGCATTCCTATTAAAATCATTTTATTAATTATTAAAAAAAAATAAATGCTTGAAACTTTTTTATTGTAATGTATGTCATTATTCCCATTAAACTTCAAGTTCAAACGCAATAAAACTGAAAATATGACTTTATTAAAAAATAAAAAAGTCAGCATATCATATCATGAAAATCGAATATAAATTCTCAAAAAAATGCAATAACTCAAAAATTCCGATTTATTGGAAGTCAAGTATCGCTTCTTCGCTGTGTTCTTTTAAAGGTGCGATATATATATATACCAAATTTATATGAGCATACACATGCAAACATGCACATAAAATTAAAATATTTACAACTTACAGTAAAATTCTTGCATCCATGAACAGAATTTCGTACTCACTGAAAAAAAGATAAAACATAAAAATATATTTAAAAATGCTAATTCATATAAAAAATATTATAAATATGAATACATTTTTTTTAATTTAAGCTTAAAATAAGATACATACATTCAAAACGTACATTGAATAAAGGTATTAAAGACAGACAAAAGCTGATTATGTATTCGCCTAACGTAATTGCTATTAATTATTGCAAGTGCCTTTGCTCGCTAGGACATTTAATAAAATATGTCTCATTACATAAATAGATATTAAATTGCATTAGTTTACATAAACATAAACAATAAATACAATATGGGTGCTGAGGTGCTCGATATACTTTTAAAAAAACAAAAAACCTTAAGATATTTGAATATCATCGGATGTTGATCGGATGTTATTTACCATTGTTTATTTATTTAGTTGAAAATGTTCCGAATTCAAATAAAATATTTAAAAATAATTAACGTACGTAATATAAAAAATATATAAACATATTTTACTTTTAAAAGTGAGCTTTGACATTTGGACAATGGTCTTAAAATAAAAAATAATAATAAATTAGAAACCCGGTCTGTTTTCATCTTTTACAGACAATTTAGATAAAAAAGAATATCAAATATAATTATGGAGTGCTACCGATGGGTAGTTACTCCACAAGTGTTTTTATGTCATAATGTACATATCAGCAGATTTACTTGTTAAAATATTATTATAGTTGTAAATGTCAATAAATTAAATAAAATAAAAAAAAATATATATAAATATATATATATATATATATATATATATATATAATTCGGTTACATAATTATTACCAAATAATGCATGGTATTTTAAATACTGTTTTTAATATCATTATATAAACTAATATTTACTTTATAATTACTTTTTAAAATGTATTTGTTATTTATTTAAATTTTTAACTAAAAATAAACTATTAAAAATCGAGTGACGAAAAAGGCAATTTAAAAAAATAGAGACTTCGACAAGAATTATGGCTGTTTGATAAGATATTTTTTTCTATAAACCTATCTTCTAGAATACCATTAAAATATATATTTTTTAAATATTTTTATTTTGAAGATAAAAGATTTGTCTTGGCCGGGATTCGAACCCGGGTCGCCCGCGTCTCTATACTCAAACAACTGAGTAAGGCATGCGTTCCAGCCAGACAAATCCATTCTCTTCACCGGTCTTATCTATTGTCTGGCTGGAATGCGGGCCTTAGTAGCTCAGTGGTTAGATCACCGCGCTAGAGACGCGGGCGACTCGGGTTCGAATCCCGTCCAAGACAAATCTTTTCTCTTCAAAATAAAAATATTAAAAAAATATTCACCATCAAAAGAACAATATAAAAAATAAATTATTAAATTATATACTTCATAAAAATAGTATCGCTGGGACTAGATCCTTTGAAACTTAATAGTCGTTACAGAAAATATTTAAAAAATACAGCAAAGAGAGGATGCATTAAAGAGCAGCGATGTCGAATATGTATATAAAGAAGATTAAAAAATACTTTTAAAGCACGTTACCTTTTATAGCGTTTAAATAGAGGAACCTATTGAAATGAATTCTTCATTAAAGTAGTAGGAATGAATACATCAAAAGACCAACGTTAAAAAAAAAAAAAAAAATAGAATCAGGGTTGTCTCAACACTCCTTGAACAGTCTAAAACTATTAAACGTATTGTTCTTATTATTGAGCATTATTTTACTTTGGCTCAAGCTTATATGAAAAAGAACATTATGAATCTGGGTTTCGAAAATTTGGGTATAGCACAGTATATATCTTTTTGAAAAAATCGACAACAATTTTATATTTCCGAAAATCCTAAACCAATTCTGATCCAACAGTCCTTGGGACGAGATTAGCCATGTCATTTATGAAATAGTCTGACTAGGCGTAAATTTCCGAAATACTAACAGATTATCTTTAAATTTCTATTTTTTAAGTAAGTAACAAAGTTCAATAGTGATGGTTTAAAAGTGACAGCGACAAGTTGCCTTGCAATAAAAGTAATATGTTTTCATATTATTATTAAACGCATCTCCGATTTTTTATTATTATTACACCTCAAATAAATATTCGCCCCTCATTGTTAGTAATAATACAATATGGAATAATTCTAACTTTAGTAGAATTGGAGATATACAATATTAAAAAAAGGAAAATAATTTCACAGATTTAAAAAGAATTTCGGTAAAATATGAATGTATAACAGTCATATAACATGATAGGGACAGCCCAAAAGGCAAACCATTCCTTCAAATGAAGAATGTCATAACTCAAAAAAACCTAATGTTTCTATAGAAATATTTGAAAGTTCTATGTGAGTTAAAAAAAAAAAATGGTATAGGAAAATATTCCGGTCGTAATGATGGTATTGAAATTATTTTATTATCCATAGGGAAATTTCTAAAAGTTTGAACCTGTTTGTCTTTTAAATTATGTGATCGTCCAATAAAACTTTAATTTCAAAAATGATACAACTCAAAATATGACTTTATTAAAAAAGAAAATGTTGGAAATGGAATGTAAGATATGTCGTTCATGAATTAAAAAACTTCAACCAATACAATTGCAACTGCAGGCTTAGCTTAAAAGTGCCAATTTCTGAATTATATCGCTGTTCATTAGATGCAGCGAATCATGATGTAGTTAAAAAAAAATATTATTACGCGTAAATTATGTGTTTCTGTAAAAACTAAATGGAAAATATTAATTTCAACAGACCAAGTTGAACAGAAATAAATTTCACAGAATTGCAAGAGACAGTAATTTGTGCACAGCACTTTTATTCGAAAATGTGCATTGTAAAATCGAAATTACAAGTGTTTCATAAAAGAAAATGAAGAAGAGAGATCCAGTTCTACGACGTACAATTCAAATCGAACGAACACGTGCAGAGTACTTTGTCCCCTTGGCGAATCTGCATAACCGTTATGTGAAGTCGCGGGGAGGACATTGGAGAATTATCCCATAATTACAAGGCGGCGAACATCCGCTCTGTTCTGATTCATAATTTGCACTTTGATATTTTTAGTTTGCATCCTCTGAGCAATTATATATAGTTCGGCAAAAATTCGTTCGTGAAAATGGGATACAAGACATGCTGATGTGAATTCATGCCAATAATATGGCATATCAACTAATCTTGAATTAAAATTATAAAAATAACAATAAATTCTTCAATTTCAATATTTTTTTGTCCCAAAATCTATATATGATTATTATTATTAGTCGCAAAGCTTCTAAAGTGGAAAACGCTAAGTAAAGATGGTTTTTGTTCTTCTTATTTGCACACCAGGTTTTCATTCTTTGAGAGAATTCAGTTTTTCTTTCTTCGCTCCATTTCGTTCCAGTTCTGAGCGCTTTTATCTCTGGCTTAGCCTCCCATTTTTCAGCTTTAAGCTTTAAAATTGTTTCTTATTTTCATATCTTCATTAGTAATTTTGGCTAATTCCAAGTCATTCTTAATATTTCGGATCCATTCCCCTCCATTAACAAGGGATGCTACGCATTTTACTATTGTCTTAGCAAGTCTGTGATCGGGAAGCTTCATTATGTGGCCATAGAATTCAAGACGTTTTTTTTTCCTGATGTTTATGTCAATATTAAAATATTCTTCAATTTTCTGTAACCTATACCCTTCTTCCCAGAATTTTCCTAATTTTTTTCCTTCCCTCTTTGTTTAGATTTTCTGTTTACCTTTTAAATATCAAGGTTTCGCTTGCATTGTTCCTTTAATTATCGATAAATTTTTGTATTTACAGATCAATGTTTTTTATTGTAAAGGTTTTCTACGAGCTTTTTATAGACCTGAGTTTTAATTATTTTATACTTCAGTTTTATTTTTGTACGAAATAAACTGATCTTTAAGACTATTAACACGCAGTAGAAATAAATAATGAATATAAATAGATAGTATATTAAAAATATATATTTATTATTGAAATGTACGAGACTGGGTCCAGAACCTTTTTTCATTATATATGGCTCATATAAAAATCATCATCGTCTGAATATCTATATTTAAATAAAATAAAATGAATAAATTATTACTGAACGAATTTTATACATGGCACACAGGGCTTGAGCGATATTTAATAATAAAATAGTTAATTTTTATACGACGGTAGCAATATAGAGTATACGATCCCCCGATTTAAATATTCACCCACTCAGCAATCGAAAATATAATTTCGCAGTTCCGCGAGCCAAGCAGATTTCATTCCGATCAATTGGTCCACTATAAAGTAGATTTCAAAGCCAGAGGTATCTACAATGGAGGTGCCGGTATCCTATAGCAGGTTTAGTATTTTCAATTTTCATAAAAGCTTCAAAGAAGGCTGTAATATTATTTTTATGATTAGGTTAAAGTCTTTCAACGTCCTGTCTGAAAAATGAAATTTCAATTCAGTATAATTTATTATTTTCTATTTTTATCAAGAGAATTTAAATTAAGTGAATGGATAGTAATCTAATTCATGGAAGATATCATTCATTATAATTATAGTTTTTAAACTGTTATTATTTATAAAGGAATGAAATTATCTAAACAAAATTTTATGAGACTTAAAATTTAAAAAGAAAATTACAAGAACTTTAGGTACCCGTTCCGCAGTTTGTCGTTTCTTGTTGATTTACAAGTTTTAACTTTTTATTCGTTTTATTTTTAATATTTTCAAAAATAAAAGTTTTCGCGAGCTTTAGTATGAAAAACAGAATCAAATTATGGTTTATGAGTAAATTTTGGGAATCATTTCAAGAAATAAAAGTTTTAAGTTTTAATAATGTAAATTTTATAATAATTAATATATTAATTTATAATAAATAAGTTAATTGGGGCTTTATTCTATTTATTTGTACAAATTTATTTATATATTACGTCCTTATTTTTCAAATTTCTCAAGTCCAATTATATTCTTTTGTAGTATCGATTCATGAACTAATATATATTTCACTAATCTATTATCGATCTAAAAGAATAATTTATGTTTAAGGGAAAGATGGTTAACGATATTATTATTTTTGATATATAAAGCAGATCTCAATAATGCAGATGAACCACAAACAAAACAAAAGTTTCGATTATTCCTTTATTCACAGTACTTAGGTAACACTTTTCAACAATTCAGATAATGTTAGTGTAACCTATATTCTGTTTCCATAACAAATCACAGAAGTTGTTACAGCACTTAAAGGCAGAAGAAACTCTGTGGCATTTTCAGGTCAGAGTGAACTAGATTGTTGAACTATACCATAATGTCGTACTGGAGTGGGAGAAAAACTGCTAGAATTATTCTTGTAAAGAAGTGTTATAGTTGGAATATTTACTGTTCTCTCCAATCCTGTCCTCGATAGAATATCAATGGAAGCTGCCGCTAGACAAAGAAAAGTTCTTCTAGTTAACTAAGACTTAAGGTCAATAGTTAACTTTTTTTTAAATAGAAAAAATATAACAAGGCATGCTTAATGGCGATATGGGGAGGAAAGTTTTGTTACGCTCAAGGAAAAGCATTTCCCGTTTACTAATGCTTTCCAAACAGTAATACAGCCCCGAGGACGCACGTAAAAATCCATTGGACACAGCCCGGGAAGAAATCCTTTAGTCGAAAACTATTTCGTAACCACGTCATTATATTCTGACGGACGCAAGAAAAAAAGGAATTGTGAAGGCCAAACTGGGTATTGTCCGATTCAATAACAAACCTCCGATCAGAAATGTTGTACATCAGCAATGTGGTGTATGTGACACTATTTTGAAAGATAAGATTTTCTAAATAAATAGGGTAAGGATCATTGAGCAGGTAGCTTACCCGATGTACATGTACCCTTATGATACAGATCAGACAGTCAATGGCGAGAAGCGGCAACTAAAAATGTAGAGTATTACATATAGCGAAAGGCTCCCTTTTCTTTCTTTGTAAGTAGATATATAAGTTAACTTGTAACTATGATCGCCACACAATAAATATACAATGTTATTCAATTAGATGAAAAAGGGTCTTTATTAACCAAACAATTCCTAGCCAGTCAACCACTTCAACCTTTGGAAAATATGTCTCATATTTACTAATGATATAGAAATTCTATATCTCAAGTATAACGATCTCAGCATCCCATTTTATTATTTAAATATTATTCATACCAAAGGATCTGTCTGTCCTTCGCTTAGAGGCGTTAAAGCCTAGGGTCATCAACGACTGTAGTTTTTGATTTTTATAATTAATTATATTTAAAAAAAAAAAAATAATACATACACACACTCACATATACTAACAAAAAATATATCTATAATAATTATATAAAACAATCGGAAAAAACAACAAATGCATCTATAGTAGGAACAATCATCAAATATTGGTTATTAATTTACAGTTTGTAATAAATTTCACAACTATGTCGATTTCAGATTTGCTGTATCTAAGTGCTTTTCTAACATGGGGTAGTATTTTGAGCTGATTTAGTATTTTTTTATAGAAATAGGATTCCTCAAATATATGTCTCATACTAAGATTTTTATTACACCTAGGGCATATCGGAGGTGCATCCCTTGTAATGAGATGTGCGTGGGTAAGCCGGGTGTGTCCTATTCTAAGGCGAGCAATAACCACGTCTTCATGGCGTTTACTGCGATTAGATGAAGAATATTTTTTCCTTATGCTGTATAGCATTATTAGATATTCGTGAATGCGTTGGATTATGGGTTTGTGTGAGTAAATATGACGTTTCCTTGAGATCATTGCTTGGTGAAGCCAATTTAGCAAATGCTTAATAAAAAGTAATTTTGATCTATGTGTCACACAAGTAAAGCATGCTATACGTAGGGAATAATGTGTCGCTAACAATTACATTTAAAACATAATTTAAATGTATCAGTATTGATTTTGTTATTTTAAAAAAATAAGATATACATTATGAAAAGGAATTATTATATCCTAGATCATACATTTAACTGTTGTTATAAATTTAATAATTCTCATTAATTGTTTAATATCTTGTCATGATTCTTACTTTTTATTTAATTTTTGTAACTTTATTATCACGGGCAACAATCTTCATAGTTAAATGTGTTTGAATACCATTATAACTAATTAAATTTGTGAAAGATGATAAAAATAATAAAATCATATGCACTAAAATGAACAAGGACAAAATTACGGGAAAACAGGTTTTTGTAGTTTTGTGGTTCAGTCGAAAAAACAAAAAATCGTTAATATTTCCCTAATTTTTAATCCTTTTCAATTCGAGTGAAATTCAAACACCAATCGCCTTTTCTTTATTAAATGTGTATTATTCCGAATAACAAAAAATATATATTCAAGATACACAGAGGAAAAGTTTGGAAAGGGTTGATAGAAAAAATGATCCATTGTATGAAATTATTAGTAGCTTCAGATGCTCGCATTTTTTCAATTTTTTTTATTTATTTTCATTGGTTTTTTTATTATAATGTCAGAAACGAATATGTATATATCATATACATAATTATACTTTTGTGTTAGTATAATAATTTTGCTCAATAATATTTAAATTTTTTAGCAGTATTGAGGAGATGAGGCGGTGTTATTTAATTTGGTCAGAGCTTTTATCTTAAGCAGACAGAGGGATCTTAAATGTAATTTTCCGAGACAGATTTTCCTTCGAGAAAATTCCTTGCCGTAAGTAATCTCATTGGAAAAATGTAGGAGTCTAAAGCTGTTAAATTCAATATCAGTTTATTCTTTCATAGTTAATAATAATTGTAGAAGGCCTAGTCCGGAAGCAATTAACCATGACAATTTTACATATTTCTACATTTAAATATTCATAATTAAGACAAAAATAATAATAATATGCAAAAAAATAAATAACCTCAGTAAATAAGTCATAGGATTTAGCGATCTCATTGATTATATTAATCTGAGAGAGTATGTTAAATAATCACAGGGATATTATAGCAAAACAATTTATATATTTCAGTCGAATAAGTTCTAGAATTCATCCAAAATGTTGACATTGACAACAAATATTTCAGCATCAAGAATATTATTATTAAGTAATCATTAGCATTTATTTAAACGGTTTTACACAATAATTACAACTAAAAAACAAGCTTGAAATATATATATATATATATATATATATATATATATATATATATATATATGTATAAGTGTACATGCTGTATATACATATGTCAGGAAGTTTGGATATCTTAAGGGTCTGAAGTGTTTATTCGTGTAGAGGTGAAAAAATATCTTTTGAGTAATGTTTTTATATTACCCTAATCTCAAAATGTACGAAAATGTATTATTCATCACTTTTTTTTATTTTATTTTATAGCGATGAAAAAATTGCAAACGAAACCGTTATAAATTGAAACGTAATTTAAATTTTCATTTACAACGTGTCTGAATACAAATTTGCAGTCACTGTTTCTAGGCAAAAATCCAGTGCTGTAAATATTTAGCGTAGTAAATAGGGAATAAAACAATTTCATTAAATTTTAGCAGAATTGTTCAGTATTTATAATGTAAATTCTGTAATTTATAAAATAATCACTCGATAAAATAATAATAAAAATAGTCGATGGGGACTTCTTAGTACAACTAATAACACAGGTCTATGATGAAAAATTGTGAATATGCTGTGTCCATATTCAACTAGTGGGTTTAACAGTATTTTTTGTGCTGATTACGGAAAAAATAGTGTAAAAAATCCATCACCCTTAGATAAGTTACAAATCACGTATGAACGAGAGGAAAGGAGACTTTTCTTCGATTCACCAAAAAGGAGTTTGAAAGCTGCACTTCTACACAATGGTGACCTATATGCTTCTGTGCCTGTTGGACACTCAGTCCATTTGAAAGGATATTAAGAAAATCTTGAGTTTGTTCTTAATAAGCTCGGCTACTCTGACCATAGATGGACCATATATGGGGATTTGAAAGTTATCTCCATGTTACTAGGTCAGCAAAGTGGTTACACAAAGTGTCCATGTTTCCTCTGTGAATGGGATACCCGTGATAGGAAACAACACTACGACAAACAGACGTGGCCAATCAGAAAGGCTCTTATTCCTGGAGTTAAAAATGTTGAAAGACAAAGTTTAGTGGACCCTAAAAAGATCTTACTTCTACCACTTCATATCAAATTGGGGCTAATGAAACAGTTTGTGAAAGCATTACCCAAAGAAAGATCTTTGTGAACAGTTTCCTGCCATATCCGATGCTAAGCTTTATCACTAAAATGGAAATGGAAGAAAAAAATGCCTGGAATCCATTTATACTTGTTGTAACAGGCTTTCTTGGAAACAAAAAAGACCCAAACTAAAAAACTTTGGTTGCGAAATTGTTACAAAACTACAAAATGTTGAGCTGCAACATGAGCGTCAAAGTGCAGTTCCTTCACTCACATCTGGACTACTTTTCAGAAAATCTTGGAATTGTAAGTGAGGAAGAAAGAGAACGTTTCCATCAAGATATAAAAGAAATGGAACGCAGATACCAAGGTCGATGGAATGTCAACATGCTAGCAGAATACTGTTGGATGCTAAAAAGGGAAAATTCACGGGCGAAAAAGTACCAAAAGAAGCTTTGATGAAAAAAGAAAACGTTTTTACTAAGACTTATAATAACTTTACAACACATGCGCATCACTTTTATACTCATTTTAGCTAGGTATCGTTGTTTTTTTGCTTTTAATTCATGTTAAAATAATTTTAAAAAATCAACAATTTTCCGTTATTTGTACTTTTTCCAAAAACTACAAAGTACGCAAGCCTTGCGTGATAGATAAAAACAAATGTCATTTTTTAAATCAGCGCAAAAAACTACCTTAGGATCGATTAACTAAATCAATACTATAAAAAAGTATTTTTTTGCAGACCTTTGTAATTTATAATTCAGAAGTTTAGAAATTGATCCTTAATCAAACTCTGTCAGTGCAGACTTTTGATTCGATGTGCAACATCAAGTATTTTTAAATTATTTCTTACTGCATATTACAGAAACTGAGAATCAAATAATAGGTACGACTACTAAAAAAAAAATCTAAGATGGGTAAAGAGAAAATAGTTGTTGAGAATTGGAAATTAAAAAGCAATTGTGATTACATTTCTTTTAAACCAAGTAAAAAAAAAAAAAAACATAGTCAATATATAAATATTATTACTAATTATTAACATCCCGAATTACTTCCTACTGTAAAATAGAATGCATGAGTGGATTAAGATGTTAGTTAAAGTTTTGAGTTAATGACAATAAGGTTTATAACGTACTTTTCAGTAGAGGTAATTGTCTTGATCTAATGATTAAGGTAATTGTTAATGATCTATCAAAACCACTGAAAAAGCACAGAGTTATCCAAGATTATTATGTTGTTAATGTTACAACGCGAAGATTAACATAAAACACTTTCATTAGTAAAAAAATAAATAAAACATAGGCTGACAGTTGATAGTTTGACCCGTCACCTCAGACTCGGCTCGCGCTACGGCCCTAAAGATGGCCTACATCTTAGGCCGAAACGTTGTCACAATAAAATAAGTTTTCGCTCATTTCGTGTTAACTTTGGCAGCACCCCCTGACCAATTCAGTCCATGATTAGATTTATCCAGTCAAATGTTTCCGCTAAAAAAAAATTCAATTTTTACGTGACAGGCAGACAATAACAACACAATAAATCGCGTGATGTTCCTAACTTGTTAACCCCGAAACTGTAAAAGCTAATAAAACCGACTCCATTATCCTGTTCTGGAAAGGTCAAGATGGAGTTTAATACTGGAAGGTGAATGTTTATAACACCGTGAGGTTATTAAACTTAGCTCCCAGAACTCGTAAAGATGCGTAATATTTTGAGGTAATTCAGCCATAGAACCCTCAGCGCTTGTACTACAGTTTATAAACACCTACTCCACAGGCATCATCTCATTAACGCCATTGTTACACTAATTTATGTAGTGGTACAGGTTTTTTTATAGGTGAAAAAAGCAACTGAACTAAAATAATTTTTTTTTAAAAGATTGATTGTTACAACCAGTGAAGGGTCTGGGGTTCATTACATGGTAGAGACTGTACTGTTTCTTGGACAACGGTTATGCAGGGAGATGATTTGTCCAAGATCAACCACTTTACTTTAGGTACTCACTTTGTAGAAGCTGTGTGAACCTCAAATCCCGGATCCTTCTCCGACTGCTACCGGATTACGGGTAATGATTACAAAAACATTAACATGAGGCAATATAGGTTATAGAAACTAATCTACGTATGAATTCCCTCAGCTAATGTACCGGGACAATTACCTGTACTTCAAAGGGTTTGTGAACGAGTGGAAAGCGGAAGAGGGCACAACACTTTTCAATATTGGAATAAGAGTCCATGGAAATTACAGAAAGTAGGAAAATTAGTGAAGAATATTATAGAGAATAGAATTATTCTGTGATAATTAATATTTTCAAAACCCGTAAGGCGAGAAAGGGTGTTTAAATAAATAACTTAGGAACATAGGGAATAATGTAGGTAGGTTTAGAATATTTCGGTTTTGGTACAGTTTCTGTTTAAGAAGAGTAATTCAAGCCAAACCCCATCCCTTGGCAAAACACAAGAACCATTAAAATCTCACGTTCGTTTCGAAAATATTAGCCTACTGGGAAAACTGATAACGAAAATCGTATTTTCACTCACGAGCGGAATGGCAGGGGCTTTGGGTCCTAACCCCGCTTCGGCTATAAAAGTCGATGTGTAGTAGCGAAGTTGGCAGGTAGAGGAAGTTGAAAAAAAAAAGATAAATGTGTGAAAAAAAGAGGACAAAAAATGGAGAAAAAAGGGTTAATACGGAGTTAATCCCGAACGGGGAGAGATAAAAACCGCGCTAGGTGTTCACGTGGTTTATGGGGCGAGTCATTGTGGCTGGACCAGAGCCCACAATCATCCAAGCGCTCTTTAATTAGATGGCTATTCTCCCTACCCCCTTTGTACGTCCTATCTTATACACTCCACACGATTTGATAAAAGGAGGACAATACTTGCAACTACTCAGCTATAAAATTTTTATTGAATCGAGATGTTTTGTTGTTTCCTTTATAACCTTCAACTCTCGGATCTTAACTGCCCTTTTTCAATATGCTTTAACTTCCTTTTTTTTATGCTTTGTTAATATTTTTTGTTCTTGTTTATACCCAATCGTAAAATAGTTCATTCCGATTACGTTTTTCTTTTATAGACAAACAGAATACAGCTGTCCTTGCCCTAAAAAACAAGTCCCACTCCGTTCTACCTATTGCCGAGTCAATACACATTCCTAGCTTTTAGAACGCTGGTTTTATGGCGTATCGAATGCATGGGTTTTAGTGGTACAGTTTTTTTTTTCATTTTAATTAAATATATATATACACATATACACATATACACATATATGCATATGTATATAAAGCCTTGTTTGCTTAGTATCTGTACTCCGTCCCACGTACACTACTTTCATAGATACAATTAATTATAATGAATGATCGTTGTTTGCTGTATATTCAACAGCATAATTACAATAATTGTTTTTAACGTTATTTTAATTATAATAATACAAATAAATAATAATTTCAACATAAAATTACTAATCCAACATATCAACTACTTGCAACTAATATTTTGTATATAATATATTATAATATATAATATATTTTGCAACTAATGTTTTGATGCCTACATCACTTCTGGTACTAAGTGGTTGAGATAAATTCTTGAAATAGGCGATTACAACATAAGTTTAAATGAATTTAAGTTTTTAATGTTTTTGTCCTTAGTTTTTCACACAGCTCCTGTATTTAAATACCGTATAAATAAACATAAGATCAAAACGTTATGAGGTTAACTAATCACATTTTAAAGTACCCCAAAGTATTTTATTTATTATTTTAAAGCACTCCTTGTCTCCATAGTGTATATTTTCTGCTGATACATAAACAAAAAAAAAACTGTGTGTGTCAGCTCCGACGCAGGACTGGAGTTTACTCCTTACCAACTATTATTGTGTAGATTATGTAAAAAGAGGGTAAATGAAAGCATCTTATAAGTAAATAATCAAATCATATATAAATATTTATTCATATTATTTACATCAGTCCGTGAATAGTATTATCGTCATTGTTAAATACTGTGAGAATAGGTTTGTGGTAACTAAAATACGTACGTGTACGTCAGAAGCTACATGGGTTATGTATCGTGAAAACATTGCATCAATAGTTGTACTATATCTAGTCGTCCCGAGTAATCTACCAGAAATAATGTCTAAATTAAATTAATTTTTCGAGAATCGTATTAATTGTAAACTTTCATCTTTATTAAAATCAATATTGAAATCTCCGCCAAGTTTGAATGGAAGAACATGGTAACGTTTCTTCAACAGTTTTGACCCCCCTTCTGTATAAACTAACAATGCCTCGTGGAGAAAATCTATTATGTCTGTAACGTTCTGATTAACTGATATATAAACAGTGACCATAACAATTTCTTTACCATTAGGCAAAGTGCATCTCGGAGCGCAAATGTCCCCCACAGCAGATTTAATAATGCTCTCAGGATTTCTTCTCAAGAGAGCATCATCAAAGACAGGTAAATTGTGCAGCGAATCATCAACATTTTGAGAGATACAGACTTCTCCTCCGCGATTAATGCTTGGTCGTCTGTATTGTGTTATGCGATTAAAACTATCAATTTATCAATTCAACCAATTCGTCATTACCAAGCCAAGTTTCTGATGTCATTAATACATGTGATTTTTCTATTATATTACCACGAAGGTCACGCGTATGTGCTCGGAGGCTTGACATGATTTTTTCTAGTATAGTCCGATCAATTGTAATAAGATAGACAGTTGAAAGTCGTGTGAAGTCATTTCGTAACGGAAGCATCGTTCCTTTTTTCCATTTTCTCATTTTCCATAGTAAAAACGTTTATGCATAGCAGTAGGTACAATATGAAGTCCTTCTTGAGTCGTGACTCTAGATAAAGCTACATACACCAAAGGTTGTGGATGTGTTTTACTATACTTTGTGAACGATTTCATCAAATGTTCCGTCTTGCGATTTATGAATTGTCAACGAACATGCTGGTTTAAATGGAAAATGGTTTCTTTTAACATAAACCGATTTATTTCGAGTGAGAGAAATTGTTCCAGATCTACGATTGATAGGAACTGCTTCATTAGTTATTGCTCTTGTATTTGCGTAGCCAATCATTTTTGCACGTATTTTAAAACATCTAGATAAGCTAACATAAGCTCAAAGGTAACATTGCTATTATATATTCATCTTCTTAACTAGTTCGAACGTTTAATGTTGAAAGGTAAAGGCCCTTAGACACATATTTTTTTAATTTTCCCAAGGTCAACATCAGTAATTGAACATCTTCAGCTTCCCGTCCCGTAAAACAATTTTCGTTTTTTTTTCTTAAAAAACAACCCTTAACGCTTTCCTTTGTTTAGTTGAACAATTATCCTCAAGAAAAGAAAGCGTTATAATTTAGGCTCTATCGAGTGAGGGAAGCCAAAAAGTGTCAACGTTTCACATCTAAAGTAATAACAATGCCTACATATATTATTAACTAATAAAAAATAAATCAACAAACTGCAGTTAAGAATAATCAAATTGTTATGGTAAATTAGGTCGTGAAAGGAAAAAAAAAGTATTAATGGACATATTTGAGGCTAAATTGAAGAAATTAACTATTACTTTAAAATAATTATTCTATTTCTCGTACTGCATTTTTTTAAATTATTTTTTTTATTGTTGCTTTCAGGTGAGTTGAACACGAAGATTTTACGACGAAAAATTGACAGTTGAAGATTAAACACGAAAAAGGGTATACTTTTAATTATATACAATCGCAATAATTATTATTATTATATACGTAAACGTATACATTTATTTATAACGAAACCCAATGGTTTTAGCAAATATGGAAGCTGGAAATTAAGCAACTCCAGGAATGATAAATACAACATCACATGAATGAACACAACTGACAGTACATCTCATATCAATATTCTAATAAAGATAAACTTATTCATTACTATTATTATTCTATGGTGCTACAACTCGGTGAAGAAACCTGGGCTCGTCAACCAGCTTCTTCCAGCCGTCTCTATTTTTCGCAGCTGTCATCCAACATCTTACTCCCAGAATATCCCTCGTGGCTATCTCTACACTATCCGACCACCTCAGCTTTGGTCTCCCCCTTCTTCTCGTGTCGCACAGAGGTTATGTAAAAGCTTTTTCAGAACCTCTGTCCTCTAATCTAGCCACATGAACAGCCCATCGCAGTCTTCTAATTTTTAAGGAGTAAACAACATCTGCTTCGTTGAACATTGAGTAAACTTCTTTGTTTGTTCTCCTTCGCCAGTTTCCATCTAGGTATACTCCACCGAAGGTTCTTCGGAGGATCTTTCCTTCGAAGCCTAAGAGATCATGCTCAATCAGCTTGTTCATTGTCCTTATTTATTAGACATTCAATCTTAAATATTTTATTTTATTTTGATAGTGATAATTTTTAGATATTTCTTGAAAGATATTTAACTTTATTTAAATAAAGTTAATGATATCTGTTTTTGGTCATTATTATGTTGATGTGAGGTGTGCTCTCTCTATATAAACACTTCTTGAACTTGAAAGTTGGCTGGTTAGTAATTACATGCTTTTTTACAGTTTTTAAACGTTTTTTAATTAAATTAATGTTTATTGTTTTGTTTGCCTAATATAAGTGTTCATATTTCTCCAGAATTTTTATTCATTAAGTAAGCTTCTCTAACTTTTTAGGATTGGAAATAATTAACAACCTTAGCGAGGGAGAGTTAATTATGAATGGATTAAGGGGACGAGAAGTCTACTAGGTCGACAGGTGAACCCACGTGGCTTTATTAACCTAATTTTCTACATTATTAAAAAAATACAAATTTAGCTCATCTTTAATTGCATTACCCTTTGTGACTTAATTTTATTAGTTTTTTATTTTAGCTTAAAGAAAAAAAAAGAAGAATTTCTTAAGAATACATCTCAATATATATATATAATATGTAGAGAGGGTAAAGTCACCTCTCTGCATAATCGTTTTCCTAGTGATAGTCTCTGTCACGTACTGAATTCAAGATCCTTCATGGGTTGTAGTGGTACATGTTTATAAATATGACAGATAGATAGAGAGAGAAAGAGAGAGAACATCAATTACACTTAAGGATGACATATTTAATTTTGTTAATTAAAACAACACAACAAAAACAAAAATTCATATTTTGCTTTATTTAGCCGAAATTCTGTTATTTATGTTTTCCCCGATTAAAACTGTAGTATGAACGCTAAACATTTTTACACAGAACGTGCGTAAGGAGGTATTTTTAAATAAACATAAAAATAAATTTTTTATAGTACGTTTCCTGTAAAATCTCTATATCTTTGGGATCCGTGAAGCCCCAAGAGCCCTATTATTGCGTTTTCTAAGCTTTTACGAGGACTTGGGTTGGTAATTGCACCGAACTCCAGGACAAGGAGATATTAAGTAACAGCTCTACGAGCTCTCCTATACATTTTCAAGTAGGTCTATGTCGATTCTCTTCTTTTCTTCAGTCGGTAGCTACCAAAGGATATTCTCTCAGTACAGGCATTCTTTTCAATCTTAATATTTTCTGAGACAATTACTTCGCTGAGGAAAGGAAATAATTCATTTTGTATTGATTCTCGTTTTCTTCTGAGAAGATGAAAACCGAGGTAGGGACGATTTGGTGTTATTAGCTGATACTAATTTTTTTTTTACGGATATAAATTTCAACTCATTATCTTCGGTTTTTTCTTTGTCATTGTAAGCAATTTAAGTACATGTAAATTTTGATGTAATGATCATATACTGATGTAATGATCATATAATGTGTGCTTCCAGGACACATTATATATACTTTAAAAAAGGCAATCATATAGAATAGCAAAATAAGTGAAAAATCTTGAAAAAGCTGGGGGTTTTTTGTTAATTTCTAAATCGATTATAGACTGAATCATTTAAATTTCAAATTTGTAAATTTAAATTATTAACATTTGTCCGGTTGTCACATATATTGATTCTGAAGTATAATTATATACATTTTCAAGTAGGTACTTATTAATCAAAACATACGATGGGCTGCACAAGACCAATTCAAAACATCAATAATTTAATTTAAATAATAATTAGTATATAATTATAATATCTATTCCTTGTATTTGTATTTACATAGATTTTATTTTCATTTTTATTATTATTATCATCGTTAAGTTCATCAATACATAGATCATTTGTACTTTAAATTATTTCATTAAACAAGAAATTTAACTCTAACAAATAAATTCTTGTAGCAGAAACGAAAAGTTAAGCTGGTAAATGATGTATTAAGTTATTATTACTATCTGTGGAAGAAAATCGTCCGGGCGGATGACAATAAATTTCTCTTACATATGGAGAAATGTTTATTAAGTAGCCAACGTTTCGACCTACTTTGCAGGTCTTCTTTAGGGCTAAATATGCAGAATACAGACAATAGAAAATTATAAAATAGCAAAAAAAATGCTAAGCATGGTAAATATACATAACAACAGAAGGTAAACACTGGCAATTGAAAATTAATAAATAGTAATTTTTAAATTATAATTATCAATTGTCTGTCTTTTATTATTTTTATTTACCATGCATAGCCATTTTTTACTATTTTTAAATTTTCATTTGTCTGTGTTTTGCCTATTTAGCCTAGAAGAAGACCTCTAATATCTCCATATCTCCATATCTAAGCGAAATTGATTGACCTCTACCCGGACCATTTTCTTCCACATATATTATCAAGATCAAATATTATCATTCAATATTATTACTATCAATTGCATAATTATAACGACTTGAAAAAAAAACATTCAGTACATGGTAGAGGCTGTACTATTTCTTGGATAACTGTTGTGCAGGGAGGATATTTGTCCTGGATCACGGCCAACCCCCAGATTTCCCCCCCTTATTTTGGATACCCACATTATAGAGGCTGGGTGAGTCCTAGATCCCATTGGATCCATCTCCGGCCGCTAACAGACTAAATAAAAGTCTGCCAGCGAGCGGGATTTGATCCGCATTCAAGAAAAGAAATTGCACAGCACATGGGTAGTTCGCATGGTGTAGCCATTCTCGAACATGTTGCTGAAGCGAACTAACAAGTTTATTCCCTTCGAAAAGTCGCTAAACGTAGCTAAAGAAGATTCCACTTCAATAAGAATAAGTTCAATCTGATGTATGTATTTTCTGAGGAGCTGAGTGGCTGAGTGGTAGAGCGCTGAGTCGCCATGCCGAATTCCCTGCTAGGAAGACTTTCATTTAATCTGTTAGCCCCTGGATATGGATCATAAGAGATCTAGGGCATTCAGTTCGCCCAACCTCTATAAAGTGGGTACCCAAAATAAGGGACAAATCACCTCCTTGCACAACCGTTGTCGAAGAAACAATGTGTTTATGGTTTCTTTTAATGAATTTTCTGTAGATAAAAATATCATTAATCGTGAATAAATTAGTAACGAAACCAATTTCTCGATTCAAGGACTCTAAACACGGCAGTTTATAGAAGTGTATCTACACTCTAACCCGCCCTTTATCCTTACCTTTTATCCTGCTAACAAGAGAGTGAATCCATTAACGACAGATTAGCCGAACTAATGAATAAATACAGAAGACAGAAGTGCAAAAACAATAGGCAAAGAGACATAGAAGGTCTCATTACAGAAAGTCTTTGACGACGATCAAGGGCTCGGTGTGCAGGAAGGTCCTCTGTACACAGGGCTACAAGGGCTACAATCGAAGGGGCACGCCAAATAGAGTTCCCATCGACAAACGGCAATCCTTTTGAGATCTCTAAGGAAGCTATCTCTTCTGGCCAGGGATAGGGAATGTTAATGGTCTTTGCAAACGATATAACTGTTGTTCATATTACTGTTCAAAATGAACTTCATCCAATAAATTTAATTAATTATTTAAATACAAAAAGGGAATGACCATATTATTCTTAGATCTGTAGTTTCCTCTAAAGAACATCTATATGTTAAGACAAGGGTTAATTATTGTAATGTCCAAAAGTGCTTAAACGTTTATGTTTTAGATTTTTTGATTGACCACTTATTATAAGTCAACTCCTGCTTTATCCATCATTTTTCTCTCCCTTTATATTTGTATTCACACCTGGCAAGTAAGCTGAAAATTAGCAGATTGGCAAGTAGAAAAATTAAACAAAATGACACGAGAGGGATGAAGAACAGTTCCCAACGGTACTCTCGGTTGGCTTGATTTGATTTCGTAAGATAGCAGATCCCTCATCCAAGTTCTTAGTCTCCTCCTAGTGTTCTAAAGCATGAGAGTCGTGTCCATTTGTTCTATTCATGGGTTTGGATGCACTTGTAGTATTTCTTGAAAGCGTTTGTAGTATGTTCGTATGTGCTAGCCAACCGCTGGTGATTTTATTTTTAAGCCAGTATGTTTTGTTAATGACATACCAAGGTGCTTTTGTGACAGGTCTGAGTACTTATGATTTGAATGTTTTATCCAATATTTAAACTAGAATCCATCCGTAGAAAAAGCCATATGCTCTTCAATTTTTTAAAATGAAAAATGAGTTTATATTATAAGTAGTTAATGCACACCTGTTTTAGCAAATATCAGTTTTCTCCCCTACCTTTTGAGTATATGAATGAGTTGGAGATGTAGCTAGTTATTTTTCGTATTGTAACAGTAACACCATATACGTCATTTAGGGAATTTTGAGAGGAATAGGAACTACAATGAATAGTGAAATTCCCTTTAAAAAAATACATTTCAATTTATAATGAAATATGATTGATTGCATATAGCGATTTATTTGAGCTATTGACTGTATACTCGATAAGGTTTGTTATAATGTATTGTAAATATATAAAAATTACTTCTTTCAACGCCAGAAATTTATCTGTGTTAAAAATGGCAAAGGAACAATTTGATGAAGAACTCATTCAATATAAAAAAAAATCCAAGAGCTCTTGATCATCCGTTTCAGGGATGAATGGTCCTTAGTTCCACTTCCCGACGTTTATTTATAAATCTATGGATCTAATGGAGCAGACGCATTATACAGTGAAAGAAGAGAACACACAGGGACTCCCTTTGACCGACTAAGACGAGAACTCAAATAGCTTTTATTCGCGCACAATGGACAGCTATTAGGCGGTATTGTGTGGAGCATCCGCCAGCGGACCCTGCACAAACACAGGCTACTCAAACACCCGCTAGGCTCCTGATAGATTATATTCTGCAGTGCCTTGTCTTCTTTGATTGACTTCCCGTGTAAGCTTTTCTCCCTGAGAGGCTTAGTGCGGTAGTTCTACCATAATAACCCTCGAGCAGGGAGTCATCCGTCTATGTTCGCCAACTATCGGAAGATCAATGAAGATGTAACTCCGAGCATTAGTTAGCTCGCGGTGAATTCAAAAATTGGTAAGTAAAAAAAATAAAAGTTCAAGAATAAATCGATAAGTCTGACCTTCGGTCATTAATGAGTTTTAGGAATTTAAATAAATTGCATTACAAACAAAACGAAATGGATTATAATGAACAATTAGAGAAAAAGAGTAAACAAAAATTAAGGAAAGAAACAAGAAGAAAACTTATTAGCATTTTCTATTCACTTATATATCCTTATTTATTTACTGCAGTAGTTGAGAAACTTTTTAGCCCAAGATCGCGGGTTTGTAGCCCGGCCGGTGGAAGTGCTTCGGAAGGGGCGTTAACGCCAGTACAATGCCAGGTACGCGTTAAAATCCATATCATAATTAAACACGGATAGGCAAAATGTATGACTCCCACTGATGTACCGTCCGACTAGCCATACATCATAAAGTGACGTCAAATAAACAAACAAACAAAAAATTCAACTTAGAAGGTCACGAGGCCAACTTCTTTTCAGGTGCCCCGGAGATTTATCGGGAATTGAAGAAGTAGCTAGGTTTGGAATTAGTGGGTTTGAGTGAGAATACAGTTTGTGATGAAAAGAAATGTATCGGGTTCGGGTCAAATCAGCAACGAATGGGACATTGAGGTCATTATGGATAACAAGAATTAAGGTTGATACCTATCAACTTTACTTCATTAGTCACTCTATACCTTTGTTTAAATTGTTTTTTAATAAACTTAAAAAAACATTATATAGACGGACAATGGAGATTGCTGCCTAATGAAGTGGTCTATCGGGAAAATTAATCAATAGTAGATATAATGTGCAAAAGAAGAATTGCCTTTTTCAATCACGTATCAAGATTATCAGGGACAGGATTACTAAAACAATTATTATTATAGAAAAATAAAACCAAGAACAACTGGTTCCTAGAGGCCCAAGATGATTTAAAAGAGTTAATGTTAACAAATCGCAGACAGAAAAGAGAAGGGGTTCCTGAAGATAAGGAATAAAGAGACTTAAATTAAAAACAGTCGCGGATAAAGAAAGGGCAGCGAGGTATAAGAGAACGAAGAAGTTTTGAGAACAGAAGAGGAGGACACAAAACTAATATTTCGAAGAGTATAATGTACATGGATTGATTCAAGAGCTCCAATGTGGGCATAAACTATGTGAAAAAAATTAAAAAATATATTATATATTTTTAATATATTAACATAGCATTTGATGCCTACGCTGACAAGAATTCGGGGTCTGTTAATAGAAAATGAAACCCCAGTTCGCTTATGTCGGTATTGATAAAATCTGAAAACATTCCCGACAAAGACACTGCTAAAAACAGATACGATTTACACCGGCTCATAAGCGGATTACACCGTGTAAAAAACTAAACAGGAGATAGGGGTAAGTTAGTATTCTGAAGGTAAATATTGAAATTCTGCCGAGCCTGGGACAGCGGTTCTTGCGGTGCCCTACGTGTGCTGAATGCCTTGCCTCATATAACCGAACCCATATCTCACCTACTTACTCTATTAAACTCAGCCAGCTCATAAATCAGCGGCAAAAAAGATATATTAGCCTCGCCTCAGTTTCGTCCCCACGGGTTCCCTATTTAAGCACGAGTCTGAATTATTCCACTTAATATCTTCCCTCAAACAAACTAAATAAATGCGGGAAGGAAATTCCTTTATAATATTTACACAGATTACAGATAATGTAGAAGAATTTTCTTTTCAAATGAAAATATTTAAAAATTAATATCTAATAAAATAACATAAATTACACTAATTATAATGACGTAAGTCAACAAGATCCAAATTAAATAAATGTTCAAAGAACATTCTTCCCCTCGTATACATCGCAAATTTCGAGAACGCGGGGACATGGGATCAGTGAAAAGAAAGGATATGACCATGACCGGGGAGCGAGCCTGATACAGCCAGGATAGCTCAATTAGTAGAGTTCCAGACTAGCGATCTTTTCTTTTCAAATAAAAATATTTAAAAATAAATAAAATCAATAACTAATAAAATAACATAAATTAGAAGAATTATACTTATAATAAAGAAGTTGACTTTAATGTATGGAAAATATATATGTTGAATAATACTAGTTCAGATCAACTAACCAACTTAAAGCTGGAACGGATTTGACAAAAAATAGTTGTTGTTTTTTTCTTAGCCCCTTGGCTTTTATTAATTTTTGACAATAACATATTAATATGATACATGCATCTCTTGTACTGCACCAGATGCATTTTAAGAGAGGATTTTGCATTGAATTTTCTTGAGATTAATTAGATGGTAGGAGTGGGGTGGGTCTAGTGATGGGGCTCATTAAAAAAATAGGTGGGTTCGGCATTAAAATTTGTTTACACGTTCAGGTTTTTCAATAACGAGAATGTTGTACTCAAGTAATTTACTTATTATTAAATAAATATACTGCTAATTAATTTTAACGTTAATGATAAAGTTATCATAATTTTTGAACATCTCATTGACAAAACTTCTCGTAGAATATTGGTAAATATCAAATAATATTTCCTACAAAATTAGAAGCGGGTGACTTTTGAGTGGTAATTCTTTTTCGATATTCCCTGCTATCCCAGATGAAGTAGTCATCGGATTTTCGTGCGGTTTTAAACATGCCATATAATTTTAAACAAGCTCTGAGTATAATGGCTCATATTTTATTTACACAGACTGCTCCCTGGTCTATTTATTCTATACTAATTTAAAACTACATTATAATAGCGAGATGATTCACATTATTATTAAGAACGTTATGAATGTTTTATTTCTGCACACAGCAAGAGTACCATATACAAAAACTGTAGTATAGAGACGAGATGGTATTATTTCTGTTCGGTATATATTATGAGTGCTAACTCTGAGATATGTCATATTAATATTGTATAATATATTATATATTGTATAATAATGTCTAAAACATTTAAGGAATTCGATCTAATATAGAACATATCCAAAACCGGGTTATATAAGGAGACACCGGTAGAAGGAGAAATGTGTGTACTGAAGGGAGGCGCGTGTGTCTACATCGATAACACGCCGCGGTGTGCCCTTCGGGTAATTTCACACATGAGGTAAGATAATATCCGCTAGGAGCTGTTCTTCCAGTCAGTCGGACAGCGCCATGGTATCTTGAGTGAAAATATACTATTGCCATAAAAATATATATAATAATAAGGTATACACAAAAAATGGCCATTTCTTAAAATTTAATATTTCAAAAGACTGTCAATAATTTAATCCTATTTAATACTTACCAATACTTAATAATCTTTTTAGAGCATCTCTAACCTTTTTTAATCCCATTTGACTTCAAAAAAAGCCTCGGTTGAATTATTTGTTTAAAAGAAACATGACAGTAATAATAGAAAATATAAACATGTGTGTACAAACATAGAAATAGGAACATGTGTCCTACGAAATTATCGTAATTTTAAGGCATTACTGGGGGAAAAATTCACAGCCGCTGAAGAAACTTTTTGAATTATTAAATGTGATGGAGAAGGTGTTCTTGACAGTACAAAAACAAAAGTTAATTATTTATAAATAATTTTATTTTGAAGAGAAAAGATATGCCCCCGGCCGGGATTCCGACGGCGACGGGCGATCCAAGTGCAACGGCATGTATCGTATTTAGCACTGAGGGCGTGTGTGATGCATGACGGCATATATCGTCTTTAGCAAAGGGGGCACGTTCCTTTGCGCCGGCATATATCGTCTTCAGCAGTTAAATGGTTAATAGGAGCGATTGAGCCTCTTTAGCTACCAAAGAAATCATTTTTAATGCATACATATTCTAAATGAAGCTATACAGACCAGTGACAACAGTTTTTTCACTAGATTATACGCAGGAGTAATTTGGTTAGTAAGCTAACGGTTGGAGGCAAAGCTTGCATTGTTCATGGCCAGCCACCAACCGAAATAATTTCGAGTTCTTATTCTCCGTGTGGCCATTTTAGAATTGATCGCGCTAAGCTTATAAACTTCACATGCTTTTTCTTGCTCCATGATTTAAAATTACCAAGGACTTTAAAAACCCTATGAAAGGTTTAGGCTTATGATTTTAACTCTTTTGGCACGTGGAGCATTCAGAATTATTTTGAGTGACTAATAATTTTTTTAAAAAATAATTTTCAGTTTTCTTTGAATATATTCTAGTATTTATGTACAAGTCTATAGTTACTCAAGCAAAACTAATATAAAATGCAGAAATCTATTGTAGGAGTTATAAAGATAATCATCTTATATGTTTTTTTTAATTTTTATGACAACTCTTGGTAAACTCTGGAATATTTAATTTTAAAAAAAATATTTTATTTAAAAAATTATAAGTATATAAAAATCGATGGAAATAATTTTTCCGACGGAACCATTCATCGTTTTTGATTATCACTGGATAACCTGTAATAGACAAATATTTTATTCTTGCCCTGTCACCTCTGAATTAAGGATTAAATTAAAAATGAATAATCAATATAATAAATTTCGACTAGTCGGAGGCCTCACTTATAATGTTACAACATAAACAACTACGAATATGAGTGAATGAAGCAATATTCGGAGAGTATAAAAGGTTATTGGAGGCGAAAAAAGAATGAACGAAAAACAGGGAATTTGCGTGGTCCTTTGATGGCCGGTTCACAAAATAAATAAATATATAAATAAATAAAAGGCAATAGGTCCGGGCATTATTGATTAAATATGAATGAGAATTTTTTCTCAAATCTTTCACCAAGGAATACGTTAAATTCGATATTTATTAGAAAAGATGGCGTGTTTTCCTCTCTAACCAGTACTTCTATTCTTTTTCATATTTCCTTCTTCCATAGCTCCGATATTTAATTTCTGGTCTTCTTTGGTGCTTCTTGGAACCTTTTAATTTCGTCATTTAATATTTTCTTAATATTTTAGAATTTTTCCTGATATCTTCAATTCCTTTAGATCTTCTTCGCCTTGAGAAAACCATTTACCTCTTTTTTTTTTTACTTTGGAGGAAATAAAAAATCTATTTAGTCGATCTATTAAAACTATATGTTTAAGCAATGCTAACAATTTATTTTTAAATGCTGCTAACCACTAGCAAATTATATTCTAGAAAAACAAAAGGGAAGATTGAAGTTTTTATTCACGTTCATTTTATTCGGTTATACATGATTAATATGAGGTATTTTGGAGATACTGAAGAATTCATGAAAAGTTGTTTTATGATAAAATTGTGTTATTTGCCCAATAACGTCACAGGCATGCAAAAGGCGTTGGGGGATAACGAACAATGTTTAAATAATGCGTTAAAATTTATTAAAAACACCGATATATACCAGTCAATTTGACATATACATTTACACGTTTATGTGTATGTGTGTATGTGGGTTTATGTGTGTGTGTGTATATGTGTGTATATATATATTGTCGGTGTGTATAATGTTATATGGATAATATAAATTTTATATAAAATCATAAATCTTATATAATTATGTATAACGTTTTATTTTAATTTAAACAACTTCATATAAGTTACATTTCTATTATATGTGTAATATGTTAATATGGTTTTACTATGTGCCTAATATAGCATGGTATGTTATTATGTAAATATGTAACAATATTTTTACTAAGTCTAATAAGGTAACAAGAATATATAAATGTAATTATGTAGGTAATGTAAATATGTATACTCTCTAGTGGTAACTATGTAGATACTGTAAACATTTATATTCTCCAGTAGTGAGGGCAATAATAACCATTTGTAGTTGTTTGCCCTTAAAAAAAATAAACAACAACAACGTCACAGGCATAATTTAATAGCATACTTAAATAGTCTAATGCTGGAGTACCCGTGATTCTCGCATAATATTTCTTTGTTTTATTTCATAATAACGTAATTATCGTTAATCAAACTATTAACACTGACATTAGAGACGAATTATTTTTTTTGAAAATAAAAATATAGGCCATTTTAATAAATCCCAAATCTATTATTTCTAATGGTTATAATAAAAAGATCGAACGTATTACTTCACACAAATTTCCTGATAGTTTTGGTTTAAAGTCTAGACAATCAGATTATCATTCAAATAGGAATCTGGATTTTTTTTCTTTGATTTTTTTAATTCTACTTTAAACGAAAAACTTCATATTGGGAGGGTTCGTTATTTTTATATTCGTCGATGAATGGACAATAATTCGAAAACAATTTATAACACCTCATTTACATCAAATAGTATCAATTATGATTATAGACAAGAAACAAATATATATGCTTATATAATATAAAAAAGTATGCACACAAATTTAAAATTATTTACAAACGAAGGTTTTTATTACTAAAACTCCTCTTCCGAATATTTATTTTCGGAGGGATTGGATTCGAAACAGAATCCATTCAAAATAGTTAAAACAACAGAAAAGCTAACAAAATAAATGTAAAAATGAATCTCCCTTCATTTAATAGATTGTGCCACATGCTCCATCCGCAAAAAGTTTCCATCTCTCGATTAAAAACGTTAACAAAACACTATCTGACTTCAGACTTAATAAAAAAATAAATAAATAGAAATATATAAATGAACAGATTCTTTATGCCTTGCCCTTACGATTTCCAAAAGGCTCTTCTATTGTAGCCTATTAGGTTGGATAAAAGAGATCATACCGGCTCACTCAATAGCTTTTAGAGTTCTTCATTGATCCTGAATCCAAAATTTAATGAATCCATCCAATATCTTCTAACACAATTTATTACCAAAGCTAACAAGGCTATATTTATTTTATTAATTAAGTGTATCCAGAAAGTTTGAACGCTCTACGTGTTCCAACAACCAAGCTGAGAAGTACGCAGTCGTAAAAGCGACAGAATTCCTTCTTGACCTTCCAACCAACATACATACATACATAGTTATACTCACAGATAACATGATATTGATACATTCAGTTCTCAACACAGACATACATGACGAGCTTTCAGAAAATATCAGAAAGAACTTTTGCACACTTAGGCTTCTAAATTTCTCTATAAAAATAATATGGGTAAAGGATCACTCTGGTATTGAGGACAATGAGATAGCGGTTAAATCAGCAAAAAAGGCAGCACAAAGTGATTTGTCTCTATCTTTTCACAAAACACCAATTTCGTTCATAAAATTCAAAATTAGGGAAGAATTGATTATGAGTTGGAATGAACTGTGGACTATTCTAAATAAATCTCCAAAATGGACAAACAATAACTACAAATTAATAAAATCCACAAACTACAAACTAACACAGGTTATAAATGAAGATGAACATACCAAATCATACTTACACAGATTTCGCATAACCAACGACAATACTTGCCCAATAGACAAAGAAGAACAGTCATTTAAACACATAATGTATGACTGCCAAATGTATGAAGGAGAAAGGTCGGAATTAAATATCTCCACAATATTAAGGGAGAAAGTTTGGCCAGTATCTGAACATGATCTATATACTACATTTCGACCCGAATTCACTAAATTTAATTACAGTATTGATTTCGAAAAGTTGACATCTATTTAAGAATAATTTTACATACAATATAAAACATAGATAATCATTATATCATTATTGTAATTCGAATTTTAATTACAATTTTACTTTTAATTAATAGTTAATGTAATTATATAATTATTGTAATTTTAATTTTATTAATTTGTAACAGCATATAAGTAATAATGTCTTTTAGTATATATGTTAGAATTACCAATTTGCTGTTAATCCTTTTTGTAAAAACAAATTTAAAAGGCACATAGTATACTCAAGTATGGAATGTGCCAACAAATAAAGGGGTTACTTTGAAAGGAAAAAAAAAAATTTTAATTCCATTAAATCATATAGCAGTATACTGTATAAAATAGAAATGCATCTGAATTGAGAATCGAAAATAAGATATATGGAATAGGTACAGTAGCTGAAAAAAAGCCTATGACATCATAAGAGGTCAAAATTTTTTTTTAAATAAAAGGTAACTTTAAAAAATTACAGTGAACAGGCCTGGAATACACTAATACTTCAAATAATGCTTTTCTCCCATTAAAGAAAACATTACTACAAAGAGACAAATAAATAATTAAGAAAAAATTTAAATATTAATTTATATTACCCTGAATAAAACGATAAAATGATGAAATCATTTTTTAAGACATGTTATCCCCATGAAATGATTTAATTATACGATACATAAAGGAGCGCTGAAAAACAGTTTCATTATCAAAATTTACGTTTTTGTATTAACGATACAGGCCTCAATAGGACATGAGATAAATTAACTGAATTAATATCTCTATTTTTGTTTAAAAAACCTCTTTTTTTTTAATAAATACAATATATAATAGAAATGTCTCTGTATTGAAAAGCGAAAATAAGATAAAGAGCACATACAGTTAGTGAAAGCAACCCTGAGGCATTGGAAAATGTACAAAATAAAAATAATAACAATGAATAGAACTAGAATACACCAATAGTTCAAATTATGCTTTTCCCGCATTTCAGAAAAGAAAACTGCAAAGAGACAAAGAATTAATTAAGAAAACAAAGTGAAATATCAGTTTATTTTATACTGAATAATATACTGTCAATTCTTATTTCATAGTCTTATCGTTCTTTTTCGCTCTTTTTATTTTAATTTTGAGAAAATTTAGTATTCAACTTCATCAACCCTGATTATAATTTTAAACTTTAAAACAAAAAATTAAAAAAAAAAAAATTCTAGAATTTGTTACTCCAACGAAAAAAAATCCAAATTTATTGAAAAGCAATGTGATTATCAATACATAAATTTGAAATAATAAACAAAATATTATTATTTTTGCTAAAAATTTTTTTTTTTAAATAAATACAAATGAAATAATATTTATACTTCCGAAATAACGGTCGGGAATGGAAATGAGAACAGGCTATCATAAGCACATGACCATGATTTTTCATTAAATTTCCATCGCATAATAAAAGATTGTTTTCTGTCAAATGGAATTGAAATGTAACCTAATCCAAATGTATATTTGTCTTTATGACGTGGATTTAAAATTGAGTAAAAAAACAATTAAGATAACAATATTTGTAGTTCATTTTTAATTTTAAAAGTAACCACTCATAATAAACAGGAAAATATTTTTTTTTCTGCGGGATCGGTTCTGATTCAATGTTATTGCTCAAAAAAAAAGAAAGAAAGGAAAAAATAATTTTTACGTATACGTTTGTTCTGTGAAGTTCGAGAAAACATTGTCCATTGAACACGACGGGTCCTGATAAACAACCACAAGCTGTTTGGACAGTCTTTCCGAAATCTTTTTTTTTTTTTTTGTTTAGCTTTTCGTTCGATATTAATGATTGCTCAAAATGCTTTTTTGCTGAGGGCATCATATATGATTTGTTATAGATCATCCGTGATAAAAAAAAATTCCAGGAGTTAGTGAAATTGCCATTAAAATAACTATTTAACTATTTCGGTATTGATTTTTTATTAATTATTTGAATCCTGTATATTACCTTTTTTTGATTATCAATGTGGGCTAATTACTTAGTTTTTATGATTCATCAAAAAATATTGTATTTAGAATAAAATAATGGTAGTGTTGTATTTTTATTTTATATCTTTATTGTCATAGTATAACTTAAGCAGTAAAAATTCGTTTTTTAATAATATTTTTTAAAATAATTTGTTCATTGAAATTTACAACCGTATTATAACAATAGAACAAGTAAATGGCAGGAATGATAAATAGTGGCATGGATAAAGACAAGAACAGAAACTACCCAATGGTAGTACTCATAAATTATATGTAAAGGCCGGTAAATAATTATTATATATTTCTAAATAAATGAAACAAACCAATTCATCAACAACAGCGCTTCTGGTTTAAAAAAATTATAAATTCCTTTTCAAGTTTCTAATTATAATATGGATTGATGAAGATGAATTCAAAATTTTCTCATAATTAAAATACAAAGAGCGAAAAAATAAAAAGATTATACAAAAAAAAATTGAAATGGCGGGATAAAAATGCGATAAGGAAATACAGTCTAAACAGACCGGCCAAGAAGGATCTAGGGCCTTTTTTATACGTTTTAATTATTTTATATTATCTTTATAAAAATGGGTCTGGAGCCAATCTCAACAAGAAATGGGACCTGTGAAAGAAATAGATGTTTAAAACGCTCTTGATTAAAAACTGGAGCTGAGTAATTAATCACGGGCCTTATTGCAGGATCTGGATAGCCAGCGCAGGAACAGTTCGCTCCAGTGGAGTAGGATAACCAAGGATTTTCAGGATTTTTCAAGAAAAAAACCAAAACAGAAGGGAAAATAACAAAACAAAAACACTAACAAATTTCTCAACTTACTTATATAACATACAATATACTTAGCATTCGAAATTGAAAAAAATTCGTTCTATAAGACCGAACGCGAGTTACAGACCAACTATAAACTTTTAAAAAATAAATGTGTAATTATTCAGGCTGTCGCTTTGAGTTGAGTCACCACAAGTTTTAACTTTTCATTCGTTTCCCTTTTAATGTTTTTCAAAAATACAAGTTATCATGAGCTTTAGTATGGAAAAGTGAATGTAATTATGGGAAATGTGTATACTTACATTTCATGATACATATATCATCAATGTTAGTTGAAACATTTATTTCATAATGAAATGATTACCGAAAAGTACTCATTACCCATATATTCTCCTTTCCATACTAAAGCTCAACATAAATTCTTCATTTGGATCGATAATAGATTAGCGAAATATATATTAGTTCATGAATCACCAAAAGAATATGATTAATCTTGAGAAATTTGAAAAATAAGGAAGTCGTTATATACTAGTATTTAAATAAATATATACGAATAAATAGAAGAAAGCTCCAAATAATTTATTTATTCTAAATTAATATATTAATTATGATAAAATTTTCATTATTAAAACTTAAAACTTTTATTTCTTGGTGAAATGAATCCCACAATTTACTCATAACCCATAATTACATTACTTTTTCCATACTACAGCTTACGACCACTTTTATTTTTGGAAAATATTGAAAATAAAACAAATAAACAGTTAAAACTTGTAAATCAACAAGAAACTACAACCTGCGGAACGGGTACCTAAAGCTCGTGTAATTTTCTTTTCAAATTTTAAGTTTCATAAAATTTGGTTTAGATAATTTCATTCCTTTATAAATAATAACAGTTAAAAAAACTATAATTATAACGAATGATAGCTTCCAAGAATTACATTTGTATTTTTGGAAAATATTAAAAATTAAACGAATGAAAAGTTAAAACTTGCACATTCGAAGCGACAGCCTGTGGAACAGATGCCAATAAATGTTTATAAGAAATTAGATTTTTAAATAGTATGCTTGATAGTTGTTAAACAGGTAAGTTACTCCTACTTCACATAACTTAAAACTTTGCCTAGAAGGAATTATGTCTTAATTAGAAAATGTTTGAAGGGTTCTTGCACTAGTTAGAAGGAAAATATTCTTAGATGCCTTCCTAAATTTCCAAGAAAATTTTCTCAGCAATTTATATATTTAAATCTCTCTGATAAATTTAAACCTCTACAGATTCTATTCCTGTTATGATTGTCATAAGAGAAACTTAGAAGCAGGGAACTTCGATTGTTATATTATTTATAATATATTCGAATCTAATTAAAACTATTTAACTAGTGCACCGTTAAACATCATTGTCTTAAAACGGTTTTAGCTTCTTCAAGAGGTATGTTAAATATTAAAAAAAACAAAAAAAAAACGATTATATAAAAAATATTGAATAATCCAATTAAGATGGGCAAAGCGCCCGAAACAAGTTTTTGAAAACTTTTTTAAGAAAAACAAAGATTTTTTAAAAATAAATTGAGTGTTTAATTTCCAGTAATGCAATAAATTACACTAAATATTAAATTGAATTATTGTATTAAAACTATTTTTATTTTTTTTCAACGTCATTAAACTTCAGTCCTCATGTTTCCTTATTACGATAAGTTGCATAATTTTGCACAACCTTATGCCTTACAACATATATTTAATTTAATAAAGTCTGCACCTCTTGCTCTATTTTTATCTGGATTATAAAAACCTATAAGCAATCAGTAGCTTAAATTGACATTTGTCCTTAATTGGGCAGTAAAAATTCAACATACCTTACCAATAACAAGAAAAAATATACCATCTTGAATTTTTATTATCCGTTTTATATATGTTTTAATGAAGAGTCAGTCAAAGCAATTCAAAGATATTATTCTCTATGTATTTTCTGAAACTGCAATACTGTAAAACAATCGAAGATTAAACCGTATAAAAGTTGAATGGAATTAAATGGCTAAATAAAACATTAATTCCTTCTAATTAGTCAGACCAGAGACAACTTCTTAATTACTCTTTTAAGCAAGTGATTAAGTTCCTATCAGAAGGGTAATTTATGTACATTTTTATCATTTTTGGATGTATTAATTTAATTTAAATATCCGTAACATAATAAATTTATAATTTACTCATATAGTAAAATTTAAAATTTAATCAATCACATTGTAATTATATCAATGTTTATTAAGAAATTCATTTTATCAGGACAAAAGAAAAATTATGATTAAAACATTGTGATTAATATATATTGAAAAGGGAAAGGTAAAAAAAGACCTTAAATAAATGTTAAGCCAGTGGAAAAATTCCAACAAAAAACCGTTAAGTCTCCAAACCAAAACAAAAAATAAAAATATCTGTCCAATATTTCGCCTATTCAGGCATCCTCAGGGTATAAAGAGGATAACATATTAGGGGGTCTTGTAATCTTCTTATGATTCAGTAGTTTGTTTGAGCCTTGGAGATGGTGGGATGTTTCTTGGGTGCATTATTTATGTTTCGCTTTGCTATAATTCTCTTTCTAGCCTGAGGATGCCTGAATAGGCGAAACATTGGACAGATATTTTCAATTTCTGTTTTTGGCTTGGAGACGTGGGGGCTTTTCGTTGGAGTTTTTCCACTGGCTTGGCATTTGTTTGGGGTCTCTTTTTGCCTTTCCCTTTTCAATATTAATATGTTTTGTGGAATAGCGATAAGTCCACTGGTTTCTTGATAGTGTTCTTTTTTCTTGCACTTTTACTTTCATTTTGTCTATTGTCTTATGTTTTTATGATGTTTATTACTATTATTTATTTTATTTTATTTTCTTGTGGTTTTTGAAGTTTGGTGAGTGTATATTGAATTTTCAATTTCTGAAGTATTTATCAGCTGTTTTTATCTAACCTTATCCAGCTGGGGTCAAGTAACCTCCTTATGATTCAGTAGTTGCATTTGAGCCTTGGAGGTGGTGGGATGTTGGGTGCATTATTCATGTTTTGCTTTGCTGTTAATCTCTTTCACCCTGAGGATGCCTGAATAGGCGAAATATTGGACAGATATTTTCCATTTCAGTTTTGGTTTGGAGACTAAAGGGCTTTTCGTTGGAATTTTTCCACTGACTTAACATTGTGATTAATATTAAAGGATATGTAATAAACATATTGAGATTTAGATTGATAGAAGATTTTTTTTAAATAAAATCGCCTTAGGTAGTTAGGAAGTTATTTTTAAATGAATAGTATGAAAAAAAAATGTACCACTACAGCCAATGAAGGGTATTGGGCTCAGTATATGGTAGAGATTACTTTTTCTTGGATGTCGGTAGTGCAGATAGGTGATTTTCCCTACATTACGCTCATCCCGCAAAATTTTAGCTCTGTTTCGGGTACCCACTTTATAAAGGCTAGGTGAGCCCCAGGAGAGTCCTAGAGCCTACAGTCGGAGATGGATCCGACTGCTATCAGATTAAATAAAATCTGCCAGCAGCGGGATTTGAACCCCAGGACCTTCAGCACGGCAACTCAGCGCTCTAACACTCAGCATAAAGAAACTAAGTACAGAGAAACTTTCAAGTGGATAAAATGAATCAAAAAATAAATAAATACATATAATCTGAAACTTACCGTTCAGTTAAGTATTTACCTGAAAACACAAAGTTAGTAGCTAAGAGCAAAATCTCCACAAAAGTAGCCGAGAAAGGCTAAAAGTATAAACCCAAGAACTCGCTAAGGTGGAAGGAAATCGTGCGGAAAAGTTTCTTGGTAAGCGGAAAAGCCCCACAATCAAATAAAGGATTTCCTTAATATGATCTGCTCTAGTAACCTTGCCTCCAAGTCTGGTTCATTACTCGCGATTAAATTTCTCGATCGATTGACTATAGATAGATGCCATTGTATTTCTTAATAGAGTACCACCTGGTGAAATAGAAACAATGGAATGCTGAAGATTAAATATAAATTTTTTAAAAAAACCTGTACCACAACAACCCATGAAGGTTATGGGGTTCAGTACATGGTAGAGGTAATTTTTACTTAGACTGAAACGACAAGAAACAGCTCGCTGTTTCAGGCTGCTTCAATATTTGCTAGACAAACGCACTAAGCTTCCAATTAATTACAAAAGACTCATATATACGACAATCATTAGACCCATCTGGACTTATGGAGTAGAGCTTTGGGGCTGCACTAAGTCATCGAATTCCTCTCGTAATCAATCCAAAATCGTTCTTAAAATTCTTAATAATCTTTAATTTGAAACGAACAAAGTAATCCATAATTACCTTGATTTCCTATTTGTTACTAATTTGGCCAGAATACGATATCAATCTTTTCGTGACAAACTTAATGCTCCCTCAAACCCACTAGTTTCAAACATTGCAACCTCTTCAATCCTTGATAATCCTCAGAGTGGTCTGGATGAGGAAGATGGCCCTGGGATCTTCTAAGTATAATTTCTTATTTGAGTGCTACCACTAGTATTTTCTGTACTCGTCTTTAATTATCTCACCATGTACCATACCAGCCATTTGCTTATTGTATTGTTATTATACAGTTGTAAATTTCAATGAACAAATTATCTTTAAAAAAATTATTAAAAAACGAATTTTTACTGCCTAAATAATATTATGATAATAAAGATATAAAATACAACTACAACACTACAATAACTTTATTGTAAATACAATATTTTTAAATGAATCATAAAAACTGAGTAATTAGCCTACTTCGATGATCAAAAAAAGGTAATAACAGAATTCAAATATAAAATAAAAAATCAATACTGAAATTTCAGATACCCAATAGGCTTTTACTTAAAATAGTTATTTTAATGGCAATTTCACTAACTCCTGTAATTTTTTTTTTATCACGGATGATCTATTGCAAATCATATATGATGTCCTAAGCAAACAAAAGATTTTGAGCAATCATTAATATCGAACAAAAAGCTAAAAAAAAAAAAAAAAAGATTTCGGAAGGACTGTCCAAACAGCTTCTGGTTGTTTATCAGGACCCGCCATGTTCAATGGACAATGTTTTCTCAAACTTTCACAGAACAAACGTATACGTAAAAATTATTATTTTTTAAATATTTTTTTTGAGCAATAACATTGAATCAGATCCGATCCTGCAGAAAAAATATATATACCTCTTTATTATGAGCGGTTATTTTTAAAAATTAAAAATGAACCATAAATATTATTATTTTAATTGGTTGTTTACTCAATTTTAAATACACGTCATAAGGACAATTGAATTAGATGTCCTTAAGATTAAGTAGGAAATTCTGTGTTTGAATTGCTTGCAGTTGGTCCGAATGTAAAGAAACGTCGCTTGTGTCCAAAGAGACATTTATTATAGTCCTTAAAAAAACTACAAACAACGCAATAAAATATACTCGCAAAGGGCTGATAAGGAGTTGGAAAATGGCCCTTTTTGCCTTACACCAAACTGTAAATCAAGAAAGGAAACTAATTTTTCAAATTGTTAAAAAAATGTTGATAGGAGTGTGTAGGAAAATTATAAGGTACATGTATATGTGTATAGATAAAATAAGCTAACAAAATTCAATAACAAACGAATACATTAATAGCCTTGATTTTAAAATTTTAAAAAGATACTTGTAATTTCAAGCATACTTTATAGATTTTTTTTCACATTTTTTGTAAATATTAACATTAATAAATTGTAATAGAAACAAAAATTAAACATGTTTGTATACTTTTTCAACTGTCGTATATGTTATTATTTCATTTTATATATAAGTAATTGCAAGGCAAATTCTATGAAGTGTGCAAACAAATAAAAATCCTTTGAACAAAGGGCTATTTTAAAAGAAGAATACAAAATTAATAATTAATTAATTAAAAAATAAATATAATTATTTGAAAAATAATTTAATAATGGGTGATTTTAATTATTAAAATGTGGGTATTCCTCAAACTTTAAAAAAGTTAGCTTTGTAGTTTTTATAATACTTGTACCACTAGAACCCATGTAGGGTTGGTGCAGGGAGGCGATTTTTCATAGATCACGATCAACCATTAGATTCCACCATCCAATTGGGTATCTACTAATTAGAGGCTGGGTGAGCCTCAGGAGGATCCTTCATGTCGTCTCCAGTCGTTAACAGATATAAATAAAGTCTGCCAGTGAGAGGGATTCGAACCTAGAACCTTCCGCACGGCAACTCAGCGCTCTACCACTTAATGGTATGTTTTAAAAGACAGTAGCTCATAAAGTTATATTATATAAGAAATCTTTAGACGCCATCAAAAAATCATTTTTAAACCATTGAATTGTTAGTATGATAGTAGATATACATAGGAAATGGAATTAGTATTACGACAAATCCGACGAACTATTGCTCCCCAACGGACTCCCATCTACACTAAGTAGATAGCGGCCCTATAGTGTTAGTATTCATGTATACTGCATGAGCATAACGCAAAAATGATGCCCGCCCGGAACGTGCCTCCCAAACTTCCCATTGTATTTAAATTAGTAGCTGGGAACCCTACTCACTCACAGTATCTTTCAAAGCTGTATCAAAATCTGAATATTCTCACTGCGTAACGAAAAATCTGCTTATGAAAAAAAATGTATAATGATTCAAATCAAAATCACATTAATACAATATATTAAGATTCCAGAAGGGTGAGTGTTATTTAAAAGTTTAAAACCGGTACCACTACAGCCCATGAAGGATCAGGGGTTGAGTACATGGTAGAGAGTGTACTGTTTCTTGGAAATCAGTTGTACAGGTAAGTGATTTGTCCTATATCACGCTCAACCGTCAGATTCTTCCCCTTAAAAGAAGCTAGGACAAATCACCTCTCGACCGCTGTACAAGAAACCACACATCTGATTTTTCTTCAAAATAAATCTATAAACATTTTCTACTTTTAAGATGTATATTTAATATTTGTTCGAAAATTCCGGGTTTTCACAATAAATATTCGAATTAATAACCTTAAAAATAAATGTTAATTTGTTCAGTTGGTTTACTAAAATATTAGATTTCTAAAATCACTTTTTAATTATAATATTGTTATTTTCAAATTAAATTATTTATTTATTATTATATACCCCAAATCCCAATTAACTAATACCATTTCAAATGTAATTTGAGTTATTGATCGAATTCGTTTTCCAAAACATGTTATTTGATGCAGAATCAAAATCAACAGTTAAAATGAAACGTTTGTTTTTAGTGTTGATGGGTTTTTCATATATTTCCGGGTCAGCGTTTTTGTTTTGTTTTATAAATCAGCCAATATCAAACATTTCACAATGCAATGCGTGGTATCGCCCCTACAAGGGATTCCGTATTCCAATTTTTCAAAAATAAAGCATTCCAACCATCGTTGGAATGAGTCTGTTGGTAGTTTTGATGTATAGAAATAGAATTACTATTTTTTTTTTTTTTTTAGTGATATGAAGACAAATATAATTAGTCGAGTGACTCTCGAGTTTCAGCCAGTACTTTAAACTTCTTTTGGCGAAGTTTCGAGGCTATGTTGACCTCATACTCATGCCCTTACTGTAAAAATAATCTATTAGTGAATATATTAAATAACTCGTTAGTATAAATATAAATAAGGATGTGTCAGATGTTAATACTTAAGTCTTGGTTACAATTTGATGAAGAATATGCGTTGATACATTAATCAGTTCAAATACGTTCCAATCCCTGCATATTGTGTAAATATAGTACAGAATGAGTAAATATTGATCAATGAGTAATGTTAAGCAGTTTTATTTGATTCTTGAATCATATATACATATGTATATATATATATATAAGTATAATATTAGGTTTTTTATTATTTTTAGTAAGAATTAATTAAATTTGCATAACACGAACTTAGACTTTGAACATCCAATCTTTTTATTTACTGCACGATTTTTATACTTCTATATACTTATCATTTCTTCTATAATCCGTTTGAAACTATTTTTCTATTGATGTATTATTTGATGTTTATCAACTTCAAATGTATGTTTTGTTTTTCTAAAATATGTAGTCGAGAGCTGTTTGATTAGAGTTTTTTATTATCAATTGTGTTTTTTTAGTACGTAATATATATATAATTATTTAAAAAAATCCAGATCAGTGTTTCATTTTTAAATCATTTTAAGTCATATAATAATTAATAAACAAATTAATAATTTTAAATTAAATTTTTTATCCATAATAATTGATTCAAGTTATAACAGAATATTGTATATTAGAAAACAACACTTTTAAAATGTGATCTAAGCTCCTCGACACGCTACGAGCAGTATGAACTGGGCGCCGTTATTGTGTTTCGATACTAAACCGGTAAGACATAACTGCAGTGCGGGATTTATTGGGCGGCGTTCAATTTTTCCCCTCCATGTCAGGTTTTAAATCCAATAAATACGCCAAACAATAAATGGAATATCGATTGGACTTTTTTTTTAATACCTACCTTATTGAAATATCTGAAGGTCATGTAAGAAAAAACATTCAAACGTACAAAACTTATCAATAATTGACAATGAAACAAAAATTAAATTTTCATCAGTAATAAATAAATATTACTGCAACTGTAAACCATATCTCAAGAATTTTATGGATTTGAATTTTTAAAGGTAATGATAAAACCTATTAAAATATCCTTCTAAAAAAGACATGTCAAAAATTGGATTTTTTTTAGTTAAGCATTCAGTAGCAAATGTATATGTTGAAACTTTTTAATTCAAGAACTGCATATCTGATGTCCCATTTTCAACATGTTTGAACTGGAAGTGTTAATGGAATATTGACATAAGTTAAAATCAAAGAGAAATACTTTACTTTACCAATACCAAATTTCTTATTTTTTAAACTCACATGGAACTTTCAAATACCTCTATTTAAAATGAGGTTTTTTTTGAGTTATGACATTGTTATTTTGAAGGAACTATATCACTTATGCTTTGCACAAGGAACAAGTGTTGTTTCGGATGTCAAGTGAGCATTTTACTAAGTCTGGTATTGGAGTCTGTTTTTGTATAATCTGTTTGATATTAACAAGTATTAGCTGATTTCTCAATATTTATTCGTACCTTAGAAATGTTAACAAGTTTTAGTAATAAGTGTGGGAGAAAAGGAAATAATCCAAAAATTAATAACACCTCTATTATTGAAGATTTATACACCAATACAACCATTTGATTCAAAGCCAATAAATAATAAAGAAAAAATGCCGAAATGGCTTAAGATCTTATTATAGTCGTAGTAAAAATATTACTAAAATAACCCCTTTAAGTATAATAACAGTACAGGTTTATAAGTGATTTTTTAATAAGAATATTTTTGTGAAAGTATAAAGATATTTATCAACATTTTAGTTCATTATGATGCGGCCGAAAAGTCGATAGTCGCTTCATCCATAAATGATTTTCTTCCCCCAAAATATTTCAAGACCCCTTCCAGAAAAACTAATCATTCCATTCGATAATATTTTTCCAGGAAGCTTGGGCTCCTCTCCAGCCGCTCTGTTGCTATTTTTTCTAGCAAACATAAAATTCTTCTCTTGCTGGTGTGTTTATTAGTAAGAAACAAAAAAAACACAAATAGTTTTTTTTATATTATATATATTTTATATTCCCTTTTGTTTTTATTTTCTACTAAGCCCTGTCGTTTTTAATAAATTTACACCTTCATAAACTTTCTCAAAACCGTCACCTAAAAATCGTTTGGGTGAAAATACTCCTCGAATCATTAATATACGCGTTGTCGCACCAATTGTCACATAAAGCAGAAAATACAGTAGACAGCGTTTTACACAGGCTTAGGAAAATTGAGTCAGATAAAAAAAACAATAAAAGATTTTTAAAAATATAGCGAAATATTTTTCACGAATTATTCAGTCAAAGCCGTGGTACAAAGAAACATTTTAAACCCGAATATTATATTTAATTCAAGTGAAAACTATGTATGTTAAATACAAAAGTTAGATACATCATCAATTTTATTTTCTAGACCGAATAATAATCATAAAAAATTAAATGTTAATAATAATATTTCTATATAGTGCGTAATATTGGAGATAGAGACAATTATCAGACGAGTATGTCATATGGAAAGAAACTTCTTAATTAAATTTGAGTTAATATATTATGTTTCTATTGATTTAAACCATTCATCTCTATTCGTCGCAGCATTACGATGGCTACACCATTCACAAACAAATAAGTGGATAATTATATAACTTATCTTATATGTTTCAGTATAATATAATTTACTATAGTATAATTAATTAATTACAATTACTTGTTTTTAAGATTATTAAATCCGTATACTTTTAAATATATAATAATTGTTTTAATTCCATTATATATTCTTTTATACATTTATTTGTTTACTAACTAAATAATTCGGAAGTTTATAATTATTAGTTGATACCGTTATGGATAACTATGCTGTAAAGAGTGAGTAGATTTTATTTAACTCTTAAAAATAAATGAGATTAATTTATTTATTTTTTAAAAAGCATTATGAAGCAATAATATTAAAAGATATGATACATAATAGCATTTACACGTTTCATTATGGGTCACCTGAGGTCTAGTGCTTAGCATAATAGCCTACTATGCCCATGATTGGGGGTACGTAGCCTAGCAGGTGGCCTTAGCATTTTTTTAAAGTAGTCAAAAATCCTTATTGCGTCGTCCTTCGGAAGGGATGTAAAGTGGGGGTACGTTGTCAGTTCTCGTTAAAGATCCTTATCCTAATTAAACCTGGATAGGTTATACTTAGAACTCCCACTGTAGCATTGTCAGATTAGCCGTAGCAGCACAAAGTGACGTTGAATGAATAAACAATAAAATACATGTTTCATTTCTGTAAAAACAAAAATAAAAACGAGAAAACAAAAAGGTAATATATGACCCTAATGTACTAAATCCACTACAAATTGGATTCGGAAACAATATTCTACCCCCGGTTGTAAGGGTTGGTACTATTCATTAGCTTGGTGACTGAATGTCCCCAGGGGCACATAAGATCCAATTCTCGTTTCCTATTGGTCGGTTCGATATGAACCTGCCCCTGTCTTGGGCCATTTTAACGAGAGGATATACTTTCGAATTAGTTTTTTTTTAAATGGCCTAGGCCTCTTCAGGAAATATCTTGAGAAAAGTTCAATTACTCTTAATATACATACACTACTCTTAATATAGTGTTTGGACATTGTTGGAAAATTCAGTAAATCCCTGACAATCATCTAAAAATATTTACACCCATTTTAGAGATTAACTAGTAAATTTGGACAAACCATATAAATAATTAATACTTCAGCCGTGATGAGTAAGTTGTTAGGTTGAAATTTTCCAATATGAGTCAGTTATAATGAGGAAAATGGAATCGTGTCATTCTCGTAGTTTTTGGCTTTAAATGGAATACAAGAAATAACTCCTTTCCAAGCCAATTCCTGACTCATCACCTAATTCACTGCGAAAATAACACGATTTCATTCCGTTTAGTATATGAAACTCATTTTTTTAATATTGATTAATTTTTTTATATCCTTTCCTTCTTTAAACAAAATATTAACTTTTTATTTTAATAATAATAATAAAGTCTTTATTTATTCTGTGACAATTCACTGTAGGATAACAATACAGATATTAATACATAAGTTTTTATGTCTCATAATAAAATATAATTGCGTTAATATTATGATTAAATTAACAAATGAGAAAACATTTTAAAAAAAAGTAATGAAAAAAATTATAATTTACCTCCAATGACATTTTTTTTAAATAAAGAATAGAGTCAAATAAATAAATAAAAAAATGCTGTGTGTGTTTAAGCCGCACGGCTGGCGTGAAAACTTCATTGGTAATCCCAACCAATTTATATTTATATAGTAAATAATATTATGTATAATGGTGTATTATTATAGATCCTATTAGTAGAATAAATGAGAAACAAGTCAGAAATTTAAGTTATTATTTATTTAATTCTATATAAATCAAGTTATTTATTTTCTTTTTTGTATTCTGCAAAGGATACGATGGATTTGTGATAACTAAAATAATAAATAAATACTTTTGATTGAATTTTACTTATATATCTAGTAAAAACTCCATCAATTGGAGTTCCGTATTTTATTGTACTTTCATTTTTATTATTTGACATATTTAATCCAATGAGATCTTTAAAAAATCAATTAAAGGCTTTGATGTTTCTTGTGAAAAATCGAAATTGAAATCTCCACTCAAGATCATAAGTATTCTAAGTTCCGATTAAGCAGCTTTGCTCAGCTTTGACCCTGCTGCTGTATAAATGAGTAAATTTTCATGGATGAATCCAGTTTTTTTATTTACACTTTCATTAGGTTAGATGTAAATGGTAAATGCTGAGCTTCTTCACGCTTTTTTTTTACGATGTTTTGTTAAGCCTGCATTAGCTAATTTCCTCTTTCGTTTTAATTCGTCATCGAGTTTGTTGTTTGATCCATAATCGATTTTCCAATCTGAAAAAGACAGTATTTAAGCATTCATACGTCATATTATTATTACTCATAAAAAGAACCTGTGTCTCAAACATATTTATTTTTGAATATGGGATAGTAAAAGTTAACAGAGAATAAAAGTTAAGTAAATTTTGAATTTTATATATAAATACTTTTATATATATATATATCATCATCATCATCATCACATGGCGCTATGGTCCATGAAGGACCTTGGCCTCCTCAACAATTCTCCTCCACCTTGACCGATCTCTCGCTGCTCTGCTCCATGCTTACCCCCAGGAGCTTAAGGTCTGCTTCCACATCGTCCCGCCATCGCATTCTAGGCCTTCCTCTTCCTCTTTCTCCGTCTGGACGTCCCTCCAGAATCAGCTTTGGGAGCCTTTTTTTGTCCATTCTGTGAACGTGCCCCAATCATCTCAATCTTGCTTTTTTAATGCAAGAAACTATGTCAGGTTCTCCATATAGGTCTTTAAGTTCTTGGCCCCTTTTAATGCGGAAACAATTTCCTTCCTTGGTTGGGTCATACACTCTTCTAAGAAGCTTTCTCTCCCATGCATTCAATAATCTCTCATGCTGTTTGGTCGGAGTCCATGCCTCCCCACCACAGGCAATATGTGTATGTATATATGTGTATTAGTGTATATATGTATGTATTAGTGTATGCACACGAAGTGACTTACCTATACTATCGAATCACTCTTTATAATAATAATAATATTTATTTTTTAATATGGGAAAGTAAAAGCTAACAAATAATAAAAGTGAGGTTAATTCTTAAATATATTATATATACCTATACTTATTTGTATGCATGTATATATATATGTATATATAAACGTGAAGTGACTTATCTATACGATCGAATCACTCTTTATAATAACAGTAACAATAATTATGTTTTTTATAATGTTTAATGTTTATTATGTTTTTTCAATATATAATATTAGCACGATAAACCACTAACTACATGCACTAACCTCAAAATGTAAACCAATTAATTGTTAAAATAATTATTATTACGTATCAATAATAACTATTAAGGTTCACTAATTGTTAAGTGCCGAAAACAAGATTATACACGAGTCAACTTAGAAAATAATTTAACACAAGAAATACAGTTCAAGTTTAAGCACACGATATATTTTTGTAACCTTTACAGCTTCTCTATTAATTTTATATCAACAAATGATCGAGCGTTTCACCTCAGAGCGTAACGAGTCAGGCTAACTTACTACCTTCGAAAAAATGTGTGAGCGGTGCGCCAAAAGGAGTTTTCACTTCCATAAAATAGAAAAAAGATAACAATAATATTAGGGAGAGAAACATTTGATAGTTATATATGTATACAAATTATATGCGAAGAAAAAAAAATATTGAAAGAAAAATACAAACGATATCAACTAAGATGAGTTATTTTAAAAACTTGACTTAACCACTTATTTAACTAGGCTGTAGATTTATTAATTAAGAAATTTCATCAAATCCGATCAAATCAAATAACTATTCGAAAATTCAGTTTAAGTCTTACGATTATAGACAAACAAGAAACTTACTAAAATAGGAAAAAAAATATTATTTAATATTTTAAAAAATTAATTAATATTTCATATCTAAAGCTCTTAATTACGATTATTGGTTTTCCTTGATGAATTCTGACAAATGATTGGGATGTGAGTGTTCCGGACAGAGAATCACATGAGCCTAATGATGAAATGCAATTCAGTTTCGTTTTTACATTTGATTCGGATCAATACATACGAATGAACTTTTCCTTATAAGCTCTAATAAAAACTCAAAAACAGCATAATCGAATGATTGGGTCAAGGAAGCACAAAAGATAATAAAAATTTTCGGATGCCATGAAATGTAGCTAACATTACTTTTATCTCAAGTAAAATTACATGTTTAGTGAAATTAATAAAATTTATAATTTTATTGTTTTTTTTACGGTATAATTGGTACAGCAATGTTTCATATAGTTATTTTCTTTTTCCCAGCTCTAAAGATGTCCTACATCTTAGGCTGAAATGTAGGGATAATAAAATAATTCATTCTTGTTTTGTTTAATCATTCACTGCACCCCCTGACCATTCCACGCCAATCTCGAAAAATATTATAAAGTATAAAAACGATAATTAACGTATACAATATTCTTTAAATAATCACCTACATCATTCATGTGATTAGAGAAAAAAAAATTCGTTTTATTTTTATTTTTTTTAATAGCAGGACTTATCCAAGTCGAATAAATAATTGGGATATATCATAGCTGGAATATTTCAAACACGATAAAAATATTTTGACAACAGACCCGCAGCGATTCCGAAAACCCATTGGACCAGAGTCGGACAGCAATTATCTCTGTTAGTGAGTGAGTGAGTGAGAGTGAGAGAGGGGGGGTGAGTGTGAGTGAGTGAGAGAGAGAGGAATTTGGAGGGAGGAGAGGGAACGATAAACACAGCTCTGTTACCCCCTGGACCCATCCGTCACACCCCGCCGACCGAAAAAAGGTGACTGCCCCTAAATTCGACCCCTGCTGGCGATTTAAACCTCTTCACGGAGCGATATATAGTCCGTCGGATCGGATTTATTCCCAAAGGACCCCTGCAATTTATATCGTCTTCAATATTCTCCCTAATTTATTTTTCTAAATGAGATACTCAAGGCTGGATCTCCTAATCAGGCCGGATCCTTCCCGTTCCTTCCCGCAATATTGAGCAGTTCTTCAGCTCCCCAATGGACCGTTCTATCTCTTTTTTTTTTTTTTTTTTTTTTAAAGCATCCCTTCTCCATTCAATAGAGTATAATGCAGTGATCATTATTATAATTATTCAAATTATGTTAAAATGTTTATTTATTTTACTGATCTTTAGAGAGTTATTAAATAAATTAATAAATTATTTCTTACATGAAACATACATACAAAATTAAAAAGACGAAAACCGACAAGAAATCACAAAGGAACTCTAGTTTTAAAGATTGAATAGAAAATGGCCTAGATACGTGCTCGTTTAAAATTGGTTAATTATAACTTGTTCATATAAATAGACCAAACCAGAAATCACGTTTGTTAGATACAATATTAGTCATACAAAAGTAAAAAAAAAAAATTACTGACAAATAAGTTAAATGATTTAGGTAAGTTACTTAATGCGATACTTATTTATCATGCAATTTATGTATAGTAAATACATGCGAAATAAAAAAAGTCAAATAGTAGTTTCTTTAACCGTGTCTTGTTAGTTCTATCAATTTCCTCCTCTGTTTTTTTATGTACTTATATAAAGATTAAATAGGAAACGGCATAGAGACGTGCTCGTTAATAATTAATTTATTATCAAATTTACTTATAAATAAACCAAACAAGAAATCATGTTTGTTGGATACGATAATACTCATTTAAAAGAATAAAAACCAAATTACAGACAAATAAAACGAATAACGTAGATGAACTATATACTGTAATATTTAATTAATATTCAATGATGGAAAAACTTCTACTTCATTCAATAGGATACAATGCAGTATTATTATTTAAAATCCGTTCAAATGTTTATTTACTAACTATAAACTAATATTTCTTACATGTAACATACACATAAAATTAATAAGACAAAATCTGACAGTACAAACAGACTTTCGTTCTTCCGATTTTCTCCTTCCTTATAATTCGTTTATAGAAAAATGTATACCTTATATTCAATAAAATTGCAAAACTATCTCAATTGCTATATAATAATTTTAAATATTTAAAAAATTAAACAAAAAAATGTTCTTTAAAAATAAACAGAAAGGTCTGTCTGGTACATACATAATGGTAATAAATCGCAGACTAAAAGAAAAATGAAACAAGGAACAACAGCTTCGTGACTGAAATCGTTCCAATAAATTTTGCAGGGTTCGTAAGGGTCTACACAACAAAAAATACGAAAACTGAGCAGGCTGGAAGAGTTTAAAGCTTTAAAATGGATTGTTTAAAGACAAAAATAATCCACATAATAATTTTTAACTCTTTTACTAAATCAGAGGTTGATCTAAAAACCACAAACAACGAAAGGGTATAAAATGTTGACTAAAATTTATCCCGTCCCTCTGCTATTTTATAGTTCAACCTAAAAACCAAAACAAAATACGTTGTCTGTTGATTGATTGCGAAAAGAGATAAATATTTAAAACGCATCACTACCCTATGATCTTCTTCTTCGTAGAAGAATTCTTTAAGTATATTAAATTTTTAATTTACTAATTATTCATAATTCAAATAATGTGCTGAGAATAATATTTATACTTTATTCATGTACTATGCTGGTGTGCTCTAGAGCAAGCTCGAGGTAAGACTTAGGCGAATTATGAACAGCTCACTTCGGTTTGTCTTCGATGCCCTGAGGAAGTCTCATGTGTCCCAACTCTATCATGAGTTAAAGTGGCTCTTCGCTTCTATCCGTAGGCTCTATTCCCTAGGTTCTTTCTTATAACAAACCATAACTCACAAATCTATAGTCTCCTACCATTCAAATCCTCTATCCAATCCCAGGACACAAGATCCCGCCTATCCGAACTTTATATCCGCTCCCACAGAACCAAAACTTTTGAGCGCTCCTTTCTCGCTCGTTGTTTTATTTCATTATTCCAATAATGTAGCCGTTTGGCCAGATATATTTTTATTTATTTCTGTACACTTTTGTTATTCTTAAGGGACCTGGTCCCAGAATATTATTTTCTATTATATGTACTATGTTGAAACCTAATCTAACGCAACCATACGCCAGATTTACAGAAATAAAGAGCATAAATTTTCTTGTTATCGGTTATATGTAGAGTAATTGAGTATTTATTCAACATTAAAAACAATTTCGATGCACGTTGTAATCGTAGCGAGTTTCAGAAAATTGCTTTAGATCATTTGAAGGCAACTTTTGTATTAACAGATTTTCAAATATTCATGTACCGTGTAATAAACCGTCCTCTTTATAAATGTATTAACATCCTGACACAAATCATCAAAGGTTCACTAAATATTAGCAATCCGTTTAACATATAAATTGTAAATTTCGAACGGGATTACATTAAAACTCAAAGCGTATATTTGATCATACACAGCACACGGGGGCGAGGCTCAGGGATAAATTTGTCAATTTACATACATTTACAACAGCGCTGGAGAATACCACGCTCAAAATTTTTACATTTTACATCAAGTTGTTCTGGTGAGTATGGAATAAACAAGTGGAGTAAGAAAAATAACCGAAATGTTTCTTAATTATTCCAAAATATAATATCTGATTAAAAAATAATTGTGTCAATTTTCAGTTAATTAAACTAAGAAACGCAAAGTTAATATTTTAAACCAGCTGGATATTTTTACAACAGCCATTATATTAAGAAGTATAATTAAACAAAAAAAAATCAGTATCACTACAACCCATGTAAGGTCTTGGGTTCAGTACATGGTAGAGACTGTACCGTTTCTTGGACAACGGTTCTGAAAAAGTAATAATCATTTTAACGTAATACATTATTAGCTGTTTAAGGATTTTCTCACAAAAATTTATATATTCTAAACTGAATCTTGAAAAAAAAATTTTACGTAAGAAAAGTTACAAAACAGCGTATATATTTACTTTTAATACTGTATTACGCGTTCAGTTTTTCATAATGCATTGGGATTTATTTATAAATATAGTCTACATTCATTAGGAGACTTTATTTGGAATAATGGGGTTTAGTGTATTCTAATGCTAGTTAACCCTATACTATTATAGTCATAAAAATAGCCAAGCGATAGGAATATAATCAACTAAGTGAAACTATGGAATAAATGAACTTGCTTCTATAATTAAAGTACAACTACCGCAAAATGGATAACGCCTAAATAATAGAGAGAAAAACTGTACCACTACAACCCACGGAGGATCTTGGGATCAGTTTGGGGTAGAAACTCTTCTGTATCTTGGACAACGGTGGTGCAGGGAGGTGATTTATCCTACATTATGTTTGACCGCCATATTTTCCACCTTATTTTGGGTATTTACTTTATATAGGCTGGGTGAGCCCCAGGACGGTCCAAGATCCCATCGGATCCATCTCCGGCAGCTAACAGATTAAATAAAAGTCTACAAGCGAGCGGGATTTGTACCCAGGACCTTCGGGACGGCAGCACTCTACCACTGAGCCACCCCACTATAATTAGAAGAATAGAATGAAATTATTATTCTTATGTATATGCTTATAAACTACAAAGTACTGAAATACTTCCCAAAGTTTAACAGTATCAACCACGAGTTGGAAAGATCTTTTTGTTCCCCTTTGCAAATATAAACTTTTTCTTAAAAGAAGAGTTATTCGAAACCCACGATTGTTGTCCTCTTTGGAGTATCTCAACTTTCCTAATCCTTAGAATTATTTCGTAAGAGAAACATGATACTGGCACAGCCGACAAAAGTTGTCAAGACCACAACTTCGCAAACTGATAAGGCCACCTTATCCCTGTTCTAAGAGACTTTATTAGCAATATATAGCTATAAAACCGAATAGAAAATGAATTAATAAATAATATTTGGGATGGATAACATTTTATTTAAAGTTTTTAAAAACAGATTCTCCCTATGGAAACAAGGATATCCCGCCAAAGAAAAAAACACTTACAATATAAAGGTCAACCTAAAAAAAGGCATTAGGATTATTTTTTATTCCCGTTGCGATTAAAAAAATTAATAAATGAGTGTGTGAATCCAAATATAGATCATAATTTTACATTTGATCCAGGGATGGGTTAAGTACTCCCTTGTCCTTATCCTTCCTTCCTTTCCCTTCTTCCTTCCTCCCCTTTCTTCTTTCAACAACTGTCACTTAATCCCACTAAACGGCCCCTCACCGTTTTGTATTGTATAATGTCAGCGGCCTCGTGCCGGTTCGAGTAAAAACAACCTTCAGCGGACTCAGCCCGATGTAACGCCTTAAAATACCGAAAGGTAACAGAAGGTTTTTTATTTATATAGAAGCGGTAGTTTTTACTATTTGTAATTGTAATATCATATAATAAAGAAGGTTCTGAAAAAAAAAATACAAATAGACCATAATTAAACAATATAAACAGTGTAATTTCCTATAATTATTATATTTCTATCAATCTAGTCCGATGGTAAGCCGGCTCCTATGGTCTAAAAATCAGGTACAGAGCAGTAAACACACAGCAAAATATCAGACAGAAGCTGTCTGACAATCAGGTTTCCTAGCCACTCAAACGAACCTGTCAATCAGGATTTGAATAATAAAAATATTATTAAATAATTGTTAAATTGAAGTTAAAATTTGTTTAAATTACTTTCTTTAAATTAAACAAGATACATGAGGATTTAGAAAGAGTGCGCCCTTGGATGATTTGGGCGACAGCCAACCCTAGGTTGAGGGATTAGGGACAACATTTTCTGACTTTGTATTTACACTCATATAGCATTAAGAATATTTTATATTTAAACCTTAAAATAATGGGGGATCTGAAACTGAAAGTATGGGAAAAACTCCATTAATGCCTCAAACCTTCAGTCTTGATTGTTCTTAAATTTGTCATATAATTGGTCTTTAACATCCGTATATAACTTCAAGTACAACGTAAATCTACGTTAAGTTATATAGAAAATACACTATCAGCATACTGTTAATACAAATAAAAGCTAATTTTATAATACCAGGAATAAAAGTTTTAATTAATATCATTCCATTACGTGTGAATAACAAATAATATACAAAAGAACCTAGTCGAAAATATACTTTCAAGCCAGAAGTTACAATATAGTCTGGACCCAAGATTCAATTTGTAATTGAAAATTTTATTTTAAGTTTTATACACTTTCATACACAACTGAATTAAATAAATAGGGTTCTCCAATATGTCCCGATAGTTATAACTTAAGTCATAAAGTGTATCTATCCATTTTATATAGTCCGAATAGTTCTATAGTCTCCGATGTGGAAAAAAATAAAATCCTGATTGACCTGATAATAAATACTGAAAAATTAAGATATACAATCAGAGATTATATCACAAAGCAAACAAACAAATAAAACTTAATGTCTCCAGGGTTTGTTGCTAACAAAAGGACTATAAAATAATGTGTAATTATTCACCTGTTCCATATTTTAATGTAAATATTTTTATCATATATCGCTCTTATTTTCAATAGATATATATAATTGTTCAGTAGACGTATTTGAAAGTTCCACGTGAATTTTAATAAAAAAATTGGTGAAGCAAAGCATTCCTATTGTAATGATGGTATTATCGAAATTCTTTTATTGACCATTAGAAAATTTTAAAAGCTTGCATTTTTTTTTTTAACTTCATTTATTGGAAATATGGAATTCCAATAAAACTTTAAAGTCACAAGACTGTTTCTGAATTAAAACGATTTAACTAATACAAGTGCTGTAGAAGGCTTAACTCATAAACGCCAATTTTTTTAGTTTTGTCATCGTTCTTATAAAGAGGCGATATGTGGATATATGAATCATAATTTAGATCTAATTTTTAATATAAAAAATATGGTAAGGGAAGAGAATAAGATAAATTATCTATCAATGACAGAAATTATAGTAGCTAATAAAATAAAATCAGCCAGGTTTCCACAATAACTTTAGTATTTAATTGTTTATAATATCACAAAACATAAAATAATTGGGATAAATTAGTGAAAATGAGGAATTAACATAAATGCAATATTAAATGAGGAAAAAATTGCAAAGAATAGTAAATAAGTCAAATGATCCTGGTTTTGTTTTGGCTAAAGAAATTAATCTTTTCCCTGATATTTATACATGCCTATTTGAGGAACAGATTGTATTTACTCTAGGTAAAATAACGATTTATCAACAAACGGCAAATCAGTTGTTTTTTTTCTGAAAATGTTCACATATAAAGAAGCTATGCAGAGTCCGTTAGAAAATGGAGTAACCAGAGTAATTAATACACCTATTCTATTATTGAAGATATTTTTGATCACTTTTACTAATACGATAGAATGATTATACCACCTTTGGTCAGCTCGAGTCGGTACTACGACGCACGAAAGGTAACAGAGCCTCAGGACACGATGACATCCGCTATGTGATGTTGAAGATGCTTCCTAGGAAAGGTAAAGCCTTTCGATTGATCATATTCAATACCTGCATGAGGATATCGTATTTCCCTGATTCGTGGAAACAAGCGGCCGTAGTGCCGCTACTCAAGCCTGAGAAGAGTGAGGGATTACATGAGCACTATCGGCCAATCATCTTGCTCTCTCACATGAGTGAAGCTGTCGAAAGGCTGACCCATCACCATATGACGAAGCACTGCAGATAGGAGAACATCTCCTAGAACTTCCAACTGTGCCGGACTTCATCAGGCGAAGGAATATAAAGTCTTTGATTCATTAAACTACCTAACGAATCCAATATTCCAAACACTGAAACCTGCTCCACCACCAATCAGATGGCAACAAGCAGTAAAAGAATAATAATAATAAATAAAACACCCTCCTCCTCCATCCATTATCCTTAGAATAAGTTAGTATTAAGTATTAGTTTGTAAGCAAACACCAGATAAATGAAGTGTGCCCCAACACTTCTATTAATCCAAGACATAAGAAAAAAACAAAATTGTAAATAATAAAATAATCTCTTAAAATGAAGCTCGCTTCAGTAAAAGGGAAAATAATAAACGAACATGTAAATATGTAAATAATACAAATAAATAAATATTAGGGGTTAGGAAAAAAAAAAGGAGAACATCATCCCGCCTGAGCAGACATTTTTCCAGAGGGGAGTCGCCTATGGCCATCACCTGGCCAACCTGCAGGCGCACACCATAGAGCACATGCGGATGAACAGAGCTTCCGCGTTCATTTCACTGGACTGCACCCAGGCCTTTGACTGTGTGTCACACACTGCTACTCCTATCTTAGCTGAAGATCATACGTCGTGGCAAGTCGGGAACAGCTACTCGACTACTAGCACCACCAACTGTAAAGTACCTCAAAGGTCTGTGCTGGGGCCACTGATGTTCGTGATTTTCACGGCACCTATGGTCGCCACGAAGCATCCAGGAGCAGAGGTAGCAGCCTATGCGGATGATATAGGGATTTATGACCAGCGTCAGCGCCACAACGCCCTTAATAAGGCAAAGAAGGCGACTGAGGCGATAGTAGAGGAACTCAAGCTGAATGGCATCAGGATGAATCCGTCTAAGATGAATGCAATCATGATATCATTTCAGGGTAGAGGCAAGAAGAGGCTTCCCAGTACTTTCACTATACACAGTGAGGATCGTAGTTTATCTACTTCAATACTCTACCTAGGCGTTACTTTTGATAGGCTTCTCACCTTCTCAAGGCACGTCTAGGAGAGGTTGAAGTTGGCCCTAACCTATTTTGAGCTTAACCTAAGTTGACATAAATCCCATAGGCTCTACTACCTGCTTGTGTCACCGAAGCTCTCAAAAATGGATTTAACCGGTTTTGAAACCAAACGCCTCAAATATTGACAATTTCCTTGATATTTATAAATGTCTGTTTGGAGAACAGATGATATTTACTCTAGGAAAAACTACATGCTAAATAATTATGTTGTTTACACAAGGTTACCAAATTGAGAGATCCTGTCACTTGAACAATGTTTCTTCAGAATACCTAATTTTTTCGTTTTCGTTTGAAAATAAGATTAAAAGATATATACATTTATACATAATAACATTTACATGTTTCTTTAAGGGTTACTTGAGATCAAGTAGGCAGCGGAGTGGCTCAGTGGTAGAGCACTGAGTTGCCATGCCGGAAATCCTGGTTCAAATCCCGCTGCAGGCAAGACTTTATTTAGTCTGTTTGAAACCGGAGATGAATCATATGGGATCTAGGACCCTCCTAGGGCTCATCCAGCCTCTATAAAATGTTATAAAAATAGTGTACCCAATTAAGGGGTAAAGTATATCGGTTGTGCGAGATGTAGGACGTCACCTCCTTGCAGAAGCTTTGTCAATGAAACATTACAGTCTCTACAATGTACTGAATCCTAGACCCGCTCAGGGGTAGTAGTGGTACAGGTTGTTTAAGATCTAATGGTTAGCATAACAATCTACTAAGGTTCGTACCCCGGTAGGTGGATGTTTTGAAGGGGAAAATCCATGGTAATGCCGTCCTTTGGAAATGACGTAAAATGGGGCTACGATGTCAGGTACTCGTTAAAGGTTATTATCCTAATTAAACCTGGATTGGCAATATTTAGAACTCCCACTGTAGCATCGTCAGATTAGCTGTAGCAGTGAAATAATGATTTATGAACGATCGGCAAATTATTTTCGGGAAACGTTCATATACAAAGAAGATATGCAGAGTCCGATGGAAAATGTATTAACTCTGTTTCAAGCTTGGTGTCATTTATCTGTCAGTTGGGCTTAAAGAGGTACACCGTTTTAATTAACGAAACTCCCAACCCTCATCCTCCAGTAACCCGCCCTTCTCATCTGTTTAAGTCCCTAACCACACAAGAATGCTTCTCTTTCTTTTTTTAAATATATATTTAATTCCTCGTTTAATTAAACTAAGCATTAAAAGATCGGGTTCTGCTCCTAAAAGCTTTTAAATGTTTGATATTTTTTTATATTTCGTTCTCGACCCTTCGTATATTCAGGGATTTTTAACCTTCTCATTAAGATGTTATCCATGATAAAAAACGTTTGATATAAAAACTTGATTGATTAGGGAAATTGTTTTCCATTTTAAAACTATAGTTCTTCATTTCTACCCGGACCATTTTCCTCTAAAATCTATAACATTTATAGGAACTTGTGAAAAACTATTTAAAAATGTGAGCTCATAATGCCGGAAGATCATTATGTCAAGAGAAAAAAAAATGTTTAAAGAAAATAATAATAATAAGGCTTAGTGAACCCGAAGGCTCGATGCCGATAACAACAATCTCTGCTTACACACTTCCAAACCCAAATCCGTCAGAACACTCTTAACGAAATCTTCCCACCTACGCTTTGGTCTACCACTCAAACTTTCCCAGTCTGCACAGCGCATATTAACGTTTTAAGAATTCGTTCGTTACTATGCGCAGCAACTTTACAGGTCCATCATAATCTTAGTGACACTATCACTTGAATAACATTAACCGGGTGCATGATTCGGAAACCCTCTTAGTGTAATCTCCTAAATTCTCTTGTAGTCTAATCCCTTTTTGGACCGAATATTCTACGGAACATAAAATAATATTAAACAAGAATAAAATGAATTGTTTAAAATAATTAGATGCTATAGTAATTATTAGTCTAAATACATTCCGGATTAGTACTGACTTATCATACAGTCATGCTGGAGCCTTTGAAGCAATAATAAACAGGAGTGAAGGTTTCGATAAGTTTACAACAACAAAAAATAATACACTAAAAAATTGTAAAAAATAAATAAATAAGTTAATTAAATGAGAATTAGTCACTAATTAATTTAGCTAGAATTTACCGCAAAAAGCATATTAGACTAAGAAAACCTTTTTTTTTACTTAATCATTTTTAGTTTAAGCGTAGTGTTTATTTTATCTTGAACCTTTTAACCTTATTTATTAATGAATTTATGAAGACATTTTTTATGGGAAAAAACAAGACAACATTAATGTCCTTATAGCATAAAAAAACCATCAAATCAACAAATTAAACAATTATTAGCATCGCACCTTTAGCAAGATAACAGAGAGCACGGACGGATAGATTAAACAAAATAAACATCAATTTCCAAAATGAAATTTATTCTAATGAATTTTAACGGTAATGATATAAATGCATTAAAATTATATAATAACATTTTAGATAATTAAATAAATTTATCAAATTGGTGTTACTTAAAAATTTAATGCTCATAAAATGGATAATGACCTTTTCTGCATTTATTTCCGAATATTTCTATAGATCTCGCCTTTCTGACCTTTATTCTCGTTCCTACAGAACCAAAACATTTGAACGTCCCTTTCTCGCTCGTTCTACCTCTTTTTGGAACTCACTCCCACCCGATATCCGTCATCCAGCTTCCTAGTCCACATTCAAATCCTATATCTCCTAAATTCCCAAACAGATGTTCACTAATCAGTAATAATTAATTGATCATATTCATCAGAATTAGTGGATGAATTACTGTAAATATTCTTCACTCATAATGATATTATATATTATTTTTAATTGCGTGAACAAACTGAAGAAAGCAGTACGATGGATAGAAGCTGTGAAGGCAACAAAACAGGTGTTACAGAAGAAATAATACGAGGCAGGAACCGCTTCAGGCTACTGATAGAATATATATATATATATATATATATATATCGGTTTCTACTTATCTTGACTGTTATGGAAATATGATGTTTAGGTTCTTGAGTTTCAGTCAGTTTCTTTCAACTTCTTAAGGCGACGTTTTGAGACTAGGTTAGTCTCATATTCATGCCCTGACAGTGAAAAAATGAGCTTTTAGTAAAAACATTAAATAGCAGACTAAAATAAATATAGATGACACGTGTAAGTTGTAATGGATAGGGTGTACATACAAGTTCCAAAGAATTTATCAGTTTATCATCAATTAGTTATTTCGCAATATATCATAGAATGTTTATATTGCAAAAGCTATGATCAACGAATAAGTAATCAATTTTTATGGAACAGCAGTTTTATTTAATTGTTGAATCATATTAGACTATTTATTATTATATCACCAAGAATTATATATGCATATATTGTATCAAAATGTCGTATCTGTGCAATAAGAATTTAATTCTAAAGCTCACGTGTTATCATCACATGTGATATAAAATTCATACCTTCCTAACATTAAATATTATTATAAATACGAACAGGAATAAATAATAATGGCCACGATTATCACCAAAGGATATAGTATTTCGCCATTAATACATTTTACTGCTGGAGACATTATATAGCCTAAGGCGGTGCTTGCCTTGCCTCTGTATCACCACCTTTATGGCCGTCCATTACCTCTGTATTTACAGCTGATCTTTAGTTTATCTGCTAGACTTTAGTCCATCTTTTACTGTGCACCATATCTCCCGTACCCCTTCATAAATGTGCAATAAACACAGCACGTTATTTTCGCCGGTCTGAGCTGATCGTGTTTTTTCCGAGGGAGGAGAAATACAATATAACTTAGAATAGAATAAATAGAATATTCACAAGAATACCGTAAAAGGTAAAAATATTGACCCATGTTAGCATGTATTGTTCAAGAAAGATCAATCTTAATCTACAAAGAACCACAAAATGCGTTTTGTTAATTGCATGGTAAAACAATGATCAAAAAGGAAAAAAAGAAAGGAATAATTTTATTATTCCAATGCCTAAAAATTAGACTGAAAGGTAGCTATTATGTACAATACATGTTAAAATATTTTATGTTCCAAGCGACATCCTGAAGTATGTTTGAACTATTTTACTCAGTTATTATTACTCGATGCTTGAGGAAGAAAAACTATTTCAAATTTTACCAGCCCTTACTTTTTTTTAATTGAAAATGTCGGTATTATATATATTATTAAAAAAATTGCAATAGAATTCTATTACACAAAAGAAACAGAACGCCAACGGGGCATGAGCTATACCGCTATCCCATTATCTGAAAAATCGAGAGTCTTGGATTCAGTACAAGGTAGGGACTAAACTGTTTTTAGGAAGCAGGGAGATGATTTGTCCGTGATCACGCTTGACTGCCAGGTTCTTCGCCCAATTATAGGTACCCACTTTCATCCCATTATTTGGCCTACATAATATTAAATTTAAGTATTGTATTTTGGAGTAGCTTTTGTTGGAATTTTATGGATTATTCTACTGGATACCAAGCCGCTCTTGATAATATATTTTCTGTGTGGTCAAGAGGGTTCGACAATGGTTTAGATTTACAATTCGATCATATAGATAATGTTTTTTAAATTAATGTATAATTAATTAATATTTTCCTCCTAAACGTTTGAACAATACAGCATCTGTTGGATCCACCATCTTTATATAACTAATTCTGTTCTGAGCTCCTCCAACGGTTCGCATGATAGCGACACATATCTTAAAGATGTTTTTAAATATATATTTTCGTTCAAATGACCCAAATAATTACTTCTGTTAAATTATAACGTTTTAACCTCTTTATATTATAAAATTTATTAATAAAGTACAATCACTATATTAATTATTTTAAAGTGAACAGGGCGTCTGATATTAATATGTAAATATGCAATTTTGATATTCTATGATTTCCGATTTTCAAGCTTTTTCATTCTTAACAATTCTGTTCAAAAACACAGTTATTTTTCTTTGGTACCGCAGAGTTTTATATAGTATTTTTCAGTTTCTTTTTCCCAGCCAATAAAATAAGTCTTCCTTAATTAGTGTAACCTATGAGTGCACCCCCTCATCGTTGCCTACCATTATTATAATTATCCCGTAAACTATTTTCCACTTAAATATAAAAGCCTATTCAGTTTTAATTTTTTATCATGATGATCTGAATCTTATTATCATTATTAATTATTATTATCTTATTATTACTAACTAGCTTGATCCAACATCTGGCCACAACACTGTAGATCAAGATGCTCTCACCCTGAATGCCTACAACTTTTTAAAATACACTTAAAGCGCGTAACCGGAAACTTCTCCCCCAATTTTTAGAACGGAGCAGATGCACTTAGCCGTATTAAGCCTCGAAGCGAAGTACTAATATACCGAAACCTAAATGACAAAGTTCTTCCACGCGAAGCCGGGTATTCCATTAGCGTTGGCGGCTTTGTTCTTGCTACGGCTTCTATGATACGCGATCCTGCCATTTCCAATCAATGGTCCTATATATTTCTCTCTATAGGATCCGAATGAAAGAGAACGGATAATACAGGCCCGAGTAGCAATTTATTGTAGTTTTTTTATATTTATTTTTAATTGAAAACCTTTATCAATATTAAGAATCTATTTGCAAAAGGCTTTATAAACTAAAATGTAGGTACATGTATGTTTATGTGAGCAATGCTTTATTCGTCGGGATAAAAACCGACAACATTAACTAACTAAATAAATTTAAAAAAAAAAACTAAATACTTTTATATAATTATTTAAACAAAATTTTCTGATGGCTCCATCACATTTGATGAGAATTGTACCAAATGTGATTAACTATTTTTCTAATGGGGATTAATACACATAACGTTCGATAAAACAAGACATATTCTCAAGAATATCTACATTAAGTTTGCTAATTTTATGCAAAAAAAAAATAGAAACAGATCTGATAGGACATTCAGGTCTTATCACAACCAATTGTAGTGATGTTATAATATCATTGTTGTTAAATATTGATGATTGCTTAAGATATAGTTTGGATTTCACAACATAATTGATATAGTGATAACAACTAACACTTTCAAAACGTCTTTATTACTCGATAAAAATTAAGATTTTTTTTTTAAATTTGCATAGTAACAACAAATATTTACTTTTAAAAAAATAATGTGAACATATTATGAATATTATGAATTTATTTTTAAAATTTGCCCCTCTCTACTGCCTTTTCCCAATCATTGCGGTCAGCAGCCCGAAGGTTGAAGTCTCCTGGACACTTCAACCTTCCATCCTGGTCAAATGTCCATACCATTTCTATATATGTAAAATAGTTTATACATAGGTAGGCAATGTATGGTGTAATGAGGTAACCTATCTACTGGGGTACAACCTTTCTGTATTTTATGTTTTATATGTTTGTATTATTGTCACATCATTACATTCCGAGAGCCTAAGAAAGCATCATTAATTCAGTCTATTCAGTTTTTTTTTTCCTAATTGTATCATATTATATATATATATAAACATAGACCGTATTATATTCATAATTTAGTGTAGATAGCTAACACATCTTAACAATCTCGTCGATCAGGAATGTTATACTTAATTTTTAGTTTTATAAACATTATAAAACATTCAATTAATAACAAACTATTATTTCAGTAATCGTTCAACAGCCTTCTATTTTCAAGAATTTTATATATATTTTATATATAATACTATAGTAGTATTTCGGTTATTTTAAATCGTCTTATTTCTGTTTCAGATAGAAAGCTGAGAGGGAAATATCGATAAAGAAGAATGAAGTTATACCTCCTTTTTGTCTTCTTCCACTTCGTCACTTCTGAGGGTAAGTGCCCCAGTCTTTATTTACTAACACTTCTTATTTCTTCAGATCTTCTTCTTCTTTCTATCTCTTCTGGACAGTAGAGAGCCCTTATCTATTGAACGTCCTCTCATACGGATTTAGAAATAGAATATACTGTAAAGAGTAAAGCTTTTATCCTGCTTTACATTTATCATTTTCATACTATACAGTTTCTTGCTCCGGATAATTTAATAAGAAGAACTTGATTAGATTTGTTAAAACTATTATATTGTAGATCATGATATATTATTTAAAATTATTAAACGTCGTTTCAAGCTACTGCAAAATTAACTATTACGATTACAAAACACTCATATACATGACTATTATAAGACATTTATGGAATTACGGAGTAGTACTTTGGGCTCCATTCCTCTCGTATCCAATCCTTACAATCTATAATACTTCGTAAAGCCCTTAATACTACTATAAACTGCTTAAAATGCAATAAGCAAAGTCTTTACAATCTTTTTAAATTATAAATTGTACAAAACGGGTCAGTGCCATATTGATTTGGACTTTAAATAATTTATTTTTTATGATCAAACCTTGGATCCAAGATACCTAAGAAAAAGCATTAACACTGTAATATAATATACGCACTTATGAAGTAAATTTAAATTTATATTAAACTCTGGGGCTCCATTAGACCATCGAATTCCACTCGTATCCAATCCTTACAATCCAAAATCCTTCGTAAAACCCTTAATGCCCCTTAGTTTATAACGAATAAAGGCATCCATAATGAACATAAAAAATCCATAATGTTCCATTTTCAGCTGATTTGGCCAGAATTGGATACCAGTCGTTTCAAGAAAAACTTTATTCCCACTCAAGCTTGCTAATTTCAAACCTGCATCTTCAATTTCCTGTAATCCTCCGTGGGGCCTGAAAAGAAGATTGTCTCGTGACCTAAGTTGAATTTGTTATTTGATTACTACCAATGGGTGGGTAGTCTCCCTACCTGTCTTTATCAAACCCACTATATTTGCTTGTTGTTTCGTTATGATACAGTTCTAAATTACAATGACTATATATTTTTTTAATTATTAAATTATTACTATCATTTTCTCTAAAAATAGATCAAATTTAATCACTGTTTCGTGCATTTACAACTGCATAGTAAATCCAATGCCTATTTTTTTCCCTTAACCTCCTTTTTTCAATAATATTAATACAATTACAATTACAAATATATCTATAATACAATTATTACAAATATATACACAGTATAATGAATCCTTATTTTTACCCTAGGGTATGTTAAGGTAACTTTGCTTCAAAATATCGACCCAAAAAAGAAAACGGGCACAGCGCAAATGCACAAGATGTATAAGAGTATATTTTCCTAATCTGCTGCCAAGTCATATCCAACCCAGCCAAAACAAAAAATATATATATTTACATGTATATCAAGTTGTATACCTAAATAAAGGTAAAAAGCGATAAATTTGGAGCCAATAAAGTGAATAAATATTCCAAAACATTTTATAATAGAGCAGATATGAGGTCGTAACTTAGACCTTTTAATAAAGGATGGTATGGCGTCTTTCTTCCACAAGGAAGCATTCCTGCTTGTTCAGATCCTCACTAAGAGAGAAAATGGCAGAGTGCTGTCCTGGGAGAATCTCGTGTTACACCGTGGGTTTCTCTTGTGTATCCCTTTTAAGTATAGGACTTCCTCGGGGCATCGAAGGCAAGCCGTAGTGAATAAATACATCGTCAACAAATTAAAAGATCTACGGAATCATGTAATTAATTCAATATCCTATTTAATTAATACTCATACAGACCAGCTATGAGTTTCTCCCCGGAAAAATAATATATTTGGTTAATCTATAATAGTTTATATGTTTAAACTACCATTTAAATATTTATTAATTATCACAAAAATATTCGTGGTTTATGATGTAGATCAATAATTAGGGATTTTAATACTGACTGCTATTTCATGAAACCATTAAGAAACTATAAATCCGTAAATTATTCTTTCAAAAACTTAACTATAAGAACGTTATAAAAAAGTTATGAAATACCTTTCAATTTCAAATTAATAATTTAAAGGTATTTCAATTATAAACTGTTTCAAATGACATGTAAAATTTATTAACTCTTTTTTTCATTTTTTTTTTATTATCTATTTCCCGCCCTAAAAATTATTTATATATGGATTGAAAATAATAATTTGCAGCAGTAGAAGGTAGGGTTCTTATTTCAATGATCGATGATTATTGTTTCAATTTATTGTTCAGCAAACGTTTTTTTCTATTTTCTTCGTGTTTTTCAAACCAAATTGATTCATTGAACTATTAAAGACTAATAAATTATATATGGGCCGTTTTGATTGACGAGCTTCTTCAATCTCTGTAAAATTTCTGGGGTTTCTGGACGAATACCTGAAGCTAAAACCTGATTTTCACAACCCTACCTATATCTATATTATATCTAGAATGTTTTATGGACTGTTAGCATTCAATCGCGCTATCGTATGACTTCATTCAATAACTATTACTCTTAAGCTGTAAAATATCTCGGAGTTTATTTAGATCGTCGTCTTACCTGAAACCAGCTTATCAACACTAAATTAACACAGGCCTACGCACGACTTAATCCAACAATCAATAGATAATCTAGATTAAAACCAGAAACAGAATTATTAATTTATAAAACCATACTAAGGCATCTACTAATGTACGGTTGTGCACTGTCAATGGCAAAGCGAAAAAAATTGCAAACGTTCCAAAATAAAATCCTACGGATCGCAGTAAACGCGCCTTGGTTTGTACGAAACAGTCAACTACACCGAGAGCTAAAACTAGAGATGACAATAGAAGAATTTATTAAAAAGCGGATTTAAGACCGGATTACCAACAGTCAAAGGAGAGGTAGAATTAAACATAGGCGAACCTATTTCATCCCCAAGACTAAAACCGAGTCTCTTGAAAGATATTCTGATGTGATCTCAATAGATAACGTTTCTCACCAATCGTTTTAACAAATTGTAATACAATCATGTTTCCTTTTAGTTTTCCGTTTTATAGTACTATAGTTCGGTTAATTATTACATTATGATTCTTTTATATGAAAAAAACTATTATATATTTATATATTCTCTGTAAATAAGCTGATAATGTACAGTTAGGGGTGTCTCTTGCATGATACGAAACCCACACTTTTACCTTATGTTAAAGTTTAAAATTCATTATTATAAAAAACCATGTAAGGCTAGGAATAGCCAATCTGGAAAAAAAGGATGTAAAAAATAACTATTACTCAAGATATGTCCCTTTAAAGGCATTTACTAAAAAAAATCTAAATTATTTTTTTGCCTTAACTTTACTTAATTAATTACTTTTTAACTATTAATATTTCGTCTTATAACGGATTATTAAAGAAAAAGATTAATATTATATCACATAAAATTAAGTTTTTGTTTACTACTTACACTGGTGATTGGTATATACACTTTTCAACGTTTCAACAACTCACAAATGGGTGAAAGGTGTGTAAAAAAATAGAAAGAAGGGATTTTTCCAAAAGGAATGATATTCAAAGCAAATAAACATTATTTAGATGAGCAGACCTTCCTGCCTGAAAAAAAAAAAAGTAGCCTAACATATCCTAAAATAAAGACCTAAAGAAGCGGTCAATGCCCTACTGATAATTATCTTGTAGAGTAAACAAAACTCGTTCCTCGCAACCGTAATTTAAGGTTTTTCGTCAGAAACAAGTCATCCAAACGAGTCAACAAAGGGGAACCAAAAGTTCTAATTTTTTTTTCGCAGGATACTAAGAATATAAATGAGTCCAAAAGAACTTTTTTTTAAAGAAAAACTGTTGAAAATGGCAAAAAAAACCTCACATAATTTTCAAGTTTGAAATATTCATGGATTAATAATAAAATAAAACAATATTATTTACAACTATGACTCTGTATTTGTTCTTAGCCATCCTTAATTATTTTACATGAATTTACGTATCGTGTATTAACTTGTATAATCTCTAGTTTTATTGTTAGCTTTGAATATCTTTAATATAATTAATTGTTAGTATGTGTGTATATGAATATATATATATATATATATATATATATATATATATATATATATATATATATATTTTTTTTTTTTTTAAAGACAACCAATTATAGAAATAAAAAATCTACAGGCGTTGATGACCCTAGGGTTTTACATCTCTAAGCAACAACAAACAAACTGGGCCAATCTTCTTTTTAGATGCTTCGGAGGAATATCGGAAGTTGAAGTGGAAGCTAAGTTTGAAACTAGGTTTGAGAGCTAGTTCAGTACTAACCACAATTCCCTTCAGCATCGCCTTAGAAGTGGATGGGAGAGCCCTTATTGAGTCAAAAATAGAATGAATGATAAGTAATGAATTCAGACAAGCAGAGAAACTACCCACTTCTAATACTCAAATAACAAAGTCTACTTACAAGATCGCGGGCCCTTATATATAAAAAGACATTTCATATGCCTCGGAGGAATATCGGAAGTTGTAGAGGAAGCTAGGATAGAAACTAGTAGGTTTGAGAGGAGATGAAATTTATAATGAAAGGTAGATATCGAGTTCAGGCCAAACCAGCAACTAATGGAGCATTTAGGTCATTATGGTTGACTTTATTGGTAACAAAGTAAAGAGGATTAAGGATTTTAAGAAGGATATTGGTATACACTGGTATACAAATCCTTTTTTCGATGGTATGTAATTGATAGTGAATTACCTACTAGGAGACAACCGTAAGAGATTCCTCTAAGCTAGTTCAGTACGAACCGCGATTCACTCCAGTATCGCCCTAGAAGTGGATGGGAGAGGCCATATTGAATAGGAAATAAATATACACCGCGGTTGGGAATAGAGTGCGCAGACAATAATCCAATGCTCCCTATCTGAGATAACAGATCCGGTTGCTGCTTAGAATAACAATGCCCTCTACCTTCCGAGTGATAATCCTCCCTTCGAAGGGATCTCTTTTATTTTAATAGCCTTTCTGCGGGGCCTATCGCCCGCTCTTTCTTTTTTTCCCTTTTCCGATTTTTATAGAATAACTTTCTCAATCTAGTCCCTTTAGTCAATTCGAATCAAATATCTATTATTATAGATAAAACTTAAAGGGCTGAAAAAACTTTTGAGCATTCTGAACCTTATTGAAGATCAGAACTTCCGTTCCCGAAGCACTTAAAAAATGTTGAAAACTTTGTTTTATTTTTTCTCTTAAGAGATGAATTCATTTTATTCTAAAAGCAATATCATTAAGAATAAATCCTAAGCTCGAGAGGATAAAAATAAAATAAAACAGAATTTATATTTAAAAGCCTGTACCACAACAACGGTACGGTAATGTTTCGAGGACAACGGTTGTGCAGAGAGGTGATTTGTCCGATATCACGCTCAACAGCTAGATTCCCCTCTTATTTTGGATACCCACTTTATAGAGGCTGGGTGAGCCCCAGGAGGGTCTAAAATCCCATATGATCCATCGCCTGCAGACTAAATAAAAGTTTTGTCAGCAGCGGGATTTGAACCCAGGACCCAGGCATGGCGAATCAGCGCTATACCATTGAGCCGCTCCGCCCCCTTAATAATATTCTACTTAAATCAATTTTTTTTTTTTAACGGAGTTGTCTCACTTTCAAAATTAACGGCTCATATAACTATAATTGTGTATAAACCAAGTCAATAACTAATCAAATAATGACGACATTTGGTTATCCGATTTAATGCACTGAATTCGATAAATATAGGGTTTTCAAAACACAAAACTATTTAAAATAATTATGCATGTATGGGTGATTTAATTTTAAGTGTTTATTAATGTCTTGTAATATTTGCTCTCACTGCTCATTCATAAACTATATATTTATAAAATTTTAGTATCAATATGATCCTCATGAACATATTTCATTATTTCTTTCATAAAATATAACTTGCAGTTATCACTTAAAAGTCAATAACGTGTCATGTCCATTTCCAAAATATACCTAGGAATTCATTAATTTCTTTGACTCAATAAATGATCCAAACTAATCAATCAATAAATCTATAATGTTCAATTCATAAAAAAAATTAATAATTATTCTGAAGAATGCCTACCCCAAATTTATTTGCCAAAGATGAAAGAGTCAGCACCTTGGTACGGAAAATTTGAAATTTGATAACCATTGTCCATATTTTAAGGTTGTAGCGAAATCTTCTCGGACATTAAAATAGTATAATAAGCATTAAAAACAAAAAAGTTTAATTATAGAATTTATAATTTTCAATAAAATGGGTATCCAAAATAAGGGGAGAAATCTGGTGATTAAGCGTTTTCTAGGACAAATCACCTCCCTGCACAACCGTTGTTCAAGAAACATTACAGTCACTACCAAATAATGAGACCAGACCCTAAAAAAGTAATTTTTAATTAAAATTAACAGAACAGAATGATATATATATATATATATATATATATATATATATATATATATATATGTTATAATGATATTATAATATATAACATAGACTTTTTGTGTGTAAATAATATGCATTGAATATTGTAACTAACACACTAAGCATGCCTGTTTTTCTATCAGTATCAGCACTTTCATGTTTTTCATTAGCAATGTTATAACATAAATTGTATGAGATAACTATTGTACTAAGAAATTAATGGAGTTTTGTTTCACCGCCCGCCAGTCAACAACGCTCACGTTCAATGGAATTTTCACTGAAATACATGTTTGTATCCTCAACATTTCCCATTCAACAATTCTAGGATAATCTGGGTAACCTACAACAGCTTTGGAAATTCTGCTTCATTAAACTTAGTTCATGCTGCGAATTATTTAAATAAAGTTATTCGACTACTGCTTTTATAGATATATTTTCATTAAAGTATAATGTCGGATAAAAAATAATATTTTCAATGAATAGACTGAAATGTGTTTTGATCTAGAAAAATTATTTCTAACCAATGAGTTTTCATGAATTAATTTTAAAATCAAATTTTGAAGTTAAAACTTCTTTAGCCGGGTTTAGCGGCTTTTGGTGGGGGATAAGCTTGTGCGTTCGCGTCAGCAACGTCCTCCAGAATGGCGAAACCTTGCGGCCTGTGCATGATGTAGAATTTCTTATAATCAACTTTGGTGTAAAGGTTAGAATTCCAATGATATAAGAATAGTTAAATTTCTCTAAAAAGTCGTTTAATAGTTGTGCAAATGATAGAAATAATAACTTAAAACAACAATAACTGGTTGAACTTTTCGTTTCCCCTTAAAACATTTTATTTGTAATAGTTAAATATCTTGTTTTATGATCATTGAAAGTACAAATGAACTATTATTTATTGAACTTGGCGATGATAATAATGCTAAAAATGAAAATAAAATCTATGTAAATACAAATACGTGGTATAAATAATAATTTTAAAAACCTGTACCACTACAACCCGTGAACGGGTCTGGGGCTCAATACATGCTAGAGACTGTACTGTTTCATGAACAACGGTTGGTAAGGAGGTGATTTGTTCTAGATCACGCTCAACCGTCATATTTCCCCCCTTATTTTGTGTCCCCACATTATAGAGGCTGGGTGAGCCCCAGGAGGGTCTAAGATCCCATATGATCCATCTCCGGCTGCTAACAGAATAAATAAAAGTCTTGCCAGCAACGGGATTTGAACCAGGATTTTCGGCATGGCAAGTCAGTGCTCTACCACTGAGCCACTCCGCCCCCTTACATTAAATAATATATGACTATACACTAATTATTATTTCAATTAAATGATTGGTTTTCTGTATTTAGCTTGCTTAGTCCATTATAACTTTTGATTAATAAATAAGGTACTTGAAAATGTACATAATTATTGTTCGGAGTGTCAATATGTATGAAAACCAGACTAATGTTAATAATTTGAAATTTAAACAATTAGCACTATAATTGATTTAGAAATTCAAGAAATAATTCACTTCTGTCGGCAGTCCTCACGACAACATATTTAATTGTTTTCTTGAACCAATACTATTAATTTTCACTGTAATACATATTTACATTCAGAGCATTGTATATTTGCCATTTTTTGGATTAACGATACTCCTATTTCTAATAATCAATTGTGTTTCTTGAGCATGACCTCGGAGAAATCGCTTCCTTGCTCAATTTTTGGCTTAGAAACAGTCTACCGAACTCTAGATGGGGTGTAGTAGTATACAAAGTTGTTTTTTACAATCAATTTGATTTCGATTTTATAGTTTAAAATCATATTTTATTATATAATTACGATAATCATTATATTTAAAGATATTAGATATCGCGATCAACAAAACATGGAGGACGGAACAATCTGTGGAAGAATACAAGAAGCACTGAACCGTTTTTCATGAATCCCATTTCCAGGCTGCAGGAGGGGAATCTACTTCTCCAGGGAATCAGATCATTTCTGTTAGGCGAAATTATCAAGTTTTGGATTCGTTCCAGCATACATTACCTCAGCAGTAGACTGTTTCCAATATTGGTCACAGCTATAGAATATTTATTCGGCTGATCTTAGGTAGAAAGAGTTTAATATAAACAATAAATATTATTGTAATTTATAAAATTCAATTGACAATATCTATTTATCCACTAGATAAATATTGGTTCCAAAAACAATACCTAAATACCATCATATATGCGTACAGAAAGATTGGTGTCAGACTAAAAAATATAAATTACAATAATTGAGCCGTTTAGTTTCAAAATCGGGTACATCCATTTTTCCAATTTTTTTTATATGCTTTTAATTCCTGAAATGATGTATTACATTTGTCTGTTTCAAAAACGTCTAGATCCTTCAAAAATCACTACCGAAAGATTCCATTCCCTATCAAAAGTGGTTACATCCATTGCACCAAACGAAAATTTTTGACGTATGAGAAATTAAAATTGCTGTGTGCATATATATAGTTTAATTATATTTATTAAAGTGATTTACTTTTAAAAGTTTCTTTATTATTATTATTTTTTTTTATCAACCATAAACTAGCAAGGTATCGATATTTTTTTTCTTTGTGATTTTTATTTTCATTAAATGATTTTTAATTTCCTTCTATTACCTGGAGTTTTTGTTTATGTATAAATTATGTTGTAATGTGTTGGAATTGTAACATAACGAAAATAAAGGAGGTTTAGAAAAATATATATATCGATATCTTGCTAGTTTATGGTTGATAAAAAAAAATATTTTATATTTTTTTTTTAATTCCTCCGAGATTTATTTACAATATATTGTTACGGGCTACTGGGTGTAAAATGGACTAAACTATTACTTAATTCAATAATCTAATATTTATTAACAAATTAGAAAGAATACAATGCGATTATTTAAAACAGTTAAATTATTAAACTAACATCAATTTACAGTAACAATATTCTACTAAATGTTATCTAATTTCTAAGATAATATACAAATAATATAAGATATTGCTAATACTAAGTAACTAAACTATTTATATAAATTTGTACAAATACAATAATATTACACTATAGTTTACAATTACAAATTAACACTTACAGTTCGCTAACTAAAGCCCACCGACCGTAAGACTCTCCAAATATGGCAAACTGACCCACAGTTTATTACACTTATTACACGGCCACTAATTATCACTGTTGCTCACTAAGCACTTATTACAGACTGATACTAACTCACTGTAACTCACACGCACTATCACTAGTTAACGACTGCTTATTACTACTGGCTTATTACTCACTGACTTATTACTGACTCGTCTTATTACTCCTCTTATTACTGACTGCCGCGGCCGAAAACGCTGTCCTTTTTATATAGGCAAGGTAGGTCGTGGTGGGGCATTACTCGGAACACGGACGAGGACCACCTAGACCGATCTAGAAGGCTCTACGCCATTCTATAATCCCTTCCGCTTAATCCCATTGTTTGCCTAATCCGCTCTAGGCAGATCAGAAGCCGGTCCTACTTCCCGCTCTGACCGTAACAATATACAAAAAATATTTTCTAATCAAAGGCAGGTATATTAATTCTAACTTATTTTTTTAATATTAAACGAGATTATTTAAAAAAAGAGAAGATAAAAACTAGTCAGTAATTATTGTTATAAGTTAACTGTTAGCAAAATAACGAAAAATTATATAAAAATGCTAAATTTATTATTTCTTAAATTTTAATATTTTTGTATCAGTCCTGAAAATGGATGTAACCGGTTTCAAAAAAAAAAAACCTGTACCACTACAACCCATGAACGGATCTGTGGTTCAGTACATGGTAGAGACTGTACTGTTTCATCGACAACGGTTCTGCAAGGAGGTGACTTGTCTTAGGTCACGCTCAACCGTGACCCCTTAAGATTTCTTCCCCCTTATTTTATAGGCTGGGTGGGCCTCAGGAGGGTCCTAGATCCTATATGATCCATCTCCGGCTGGAAACAGACTAAATTAAAGTCATGGCCTGCAGTGGGATTTGAACCAGGATTTCCGGCATGGCAACTCAGTGCACTACCACTCAGCCACTCCGCTCCCTCACTGAGGATTATTTTCAAATTAAAAACGGATTGTGTTTTCAAATTAAATTCCTTCTTACTGTTTTGTCGATTTACTTTAACAATAACTTTTAATAGATTTACCTTCAGCATTTAAATAAATCTACCAAAAATATAAGTGAGCTAAAAATATACACCGATTAAAAATGATATTATAGATAGATTGACTAAAGTAATAATTAATACAAAAAAATATCTACATCAAAGGTAATTCGATGTGCCCTTAGTAAAATTATAGAAGAGAGGATCCGCTAAAAAGCGACTATTTTTAGCATAAGGACCTTTGATATTACGCTTTTGCAGAACCCTTATCATGGATGATACGTACATCCTGTAATTATTTTTAGATTTCTGTTTGTTTAACCTTGAATTATTTTTAGAACAGGGTAGATTCCAAATTGAAAAAATGTCCCCCTCACGCAGAGTACACTTAAACAAACATTTTCCTTTAAATTGGCTAAATGAAATTGATTTTTGATTGATAACATTTTATGTGTGTCAGATTCTGACTTCTAAGGATTTGTTTAAAACTACTTATTCCTTTGTTATTAATACATCATGGGAATTATTGAAAACTACTATGTTGGTAATCGATTTCAAATATCACTTCGGATCCAATATAAACTAATTTAAAATTACTATTTTTTAAACAAACTAAATTGTTAGGGATTCGCTGTTTACTAAGCATCACAACTTCAACTTCAACCGTCATACAATTTTGAATTTTGCTAGACTAGGAGAGTAAAAATACCAAATATTCTCGGAACAGTTATAATAACCATCTTTCTATTTAATTAGTATATTTTATAAAATATAAGAAGAAATTGTTAAATATTACGATGTAAGATTCTTTCGTAAAATAATAAAAAAACAGCCTTTTTTTTTTTAAATAATTAAGTCGCGTTGTACATTTTCCGAGGTGTAAATTCGGTTTTTTTTTCTTAATGACCATTATTTCTAATTTACTTAGACACTGAAAGATGTAAAATCCTCATTACTTAAGTCCGGTCCTTAACGATTATGTGTTATCAAAATCTTCGTATCTTGTGATCTGAGTTGATGAGACGATTCCATGTTTGTTTTTTTTTGCATCTGTGAAACGTTGTTTTAATATAGATTTAGTCGTTTTATCAGAAATTAGGGGGGCTTTATTTTCAAAATTTTTCAAGGTAAATAACTCAATTAGGACTCATTTTGTCTACATTTAGAATTAAAAAGGATGCTATTTTTTTATACGCGGTTTTGGTAGATAATGGACTAAAAAACAAAATGAAAACCCTCATCTTAAAAACTTTCATCACCAGGAATTTCTATTTTTGAAAATATGACATTTCGTGAATTCCGACAACAGATGCGAAATCGGAAAATATTTTTTATTAGGTTTTTCATGAAGGTTACAATGTATAAATTTGTTTCATATTATCTTGAAATATTCTAGAATATAAGGAATTGAACTTTCTTAAAAAGTAGTCATTAATTGTAAAATGCTTATACTGGAATTGTTGAAAAAAATGTAAACATTAAAATTACAGACAACTCAATGCAATCATGGCAATATTTACCTCTAGAGATGTTTATAAAGGGCAAAATAAAAGGGTTGAGACAGCTCATTACTCGTAAAGTGCTTACAGTGAAAACACAGAAAGGGCAGAAGGAAAGCTTGTGTGTGAGCTTTCCAGAGACAAGCTCAGTTATGTCTCACGTTCCTGTAGTTCAAAGATTTTAGCTCTTTTGTCCCCATTACCTTTCAACAAATACTCGAGATACAAAGTAGAACGAACCTTTAAAACGTTACTACATTTTCTCTATTTTTTATCATTCTAGAATGGTGTAATTACTCATTGTGCGCTGCGATTAATCTAATAATAGTGATGTGTTAAAGAATCCATGATCGTAAGAAAATTTCTTAACGTTTGAAGAGGAAAATAGAAAAAAACAAAAACTAATAATGTTTGGACTTGTCCTCCAACTCTGTTTTGAACCAACAAATACGTGAAAAAATAGATAATAAAAAAATCTTTATTTATTCTGGTACAAGTCCTTTAGAATAACAATTCAAAAAATAAATAAATAAACTATAATGCCTAAGAGTAGGATATAATTACAATTAATTAATTATCACAATTAAATTAATACATAAATTTTGAGTTAGCTCCGATAAAATAAATAAAAAAAATAAATTGTTGCTTCATAATTTAACATCACTTCTATGTTGCCATGGCTAATTGAACGATGGTACACTGGGAGCTTTAAATTTTACCTATCCAAGTTTAATTGGTATAGGGATTTTTAACGAATACCTGACATAGAAAAACCCTAGAGCCACCTGCCGGGCAACATACCCACGATCAAAAAAACAGATTAAAACGAAGACAAAAGACAAATAAGATAACAATAATTATTGAGAGGGAAAACAATTAATAGTTACATATAAACAAATTTTATCTAAAGGAAAATTACAAAAAATAATAAAAGAAAAATACAAAAAATATCAACTATTTTAAAAATATATTATAGATTTAATGGCGCTCGAAATTCTCCCGTGCAATCGTCCTTTCTTTATCATATTTATTATTACCATTACAACTCCAACCATCTGCAGTTATTAATTTTGATTTGTTCCTATTATTATAATAAAAATAATAATTATCATTATTATTATCATTAAGTCATTCTTAAGATGTTGATCTTTATTTAAAATAATCAGACATTTTTAGGACCCGTAAAAGAAAAAATAGTACATAACATAATATTAGCGAATCTTAGGAAACCCGAAGGTATCGATGCCGATACCGCTAATCTCTGCTTAAAAACTTCCGCCCACGGATCACTGCCCAAACCCAAATCACGCCCAGATCATCCAATCTTAACTCAATCTTCCCACCTACGTCTCGGTCTAGCTCTCAGACGCTTCCCAGTCTGCACAGCGCTTATTAACTTTTTATGGATTCGTTCATTACTTAGCCCAGCAGCTTTACATGTCCATCTTAATCTTCATGACGCTATGACTTGTATAATATTTACCGGGGGCATACCTCGCAATTCCGAGTTGTGTAATATCCTAAATTCTCCAGAGGTCTCAATCCTAATTTGGACCGAATGTTCTACGGATCACTTTATTATCGACCTTAGGCGTTGTTCCGCTAACGCTGAAGGAAATACATATTTTATCTAGTTTAAACAATTACAATTCTTAGCCACAGCATTTTATTACTATCAAAATAGTAATAGTTTTATTATAATGATAAATATTGCGAATTTCAAACCAGTTTAGCCTAGCGTGAGTAGATCTAGGATCATGTTCGATATGCAAACTTTATCTTCGATATCAGGAACGCAAGAGGATTATAAAAACATGTAAAATACAAACAACATGCAATATGAGCTCCCATAGCAAAGTTATAACTAAAGTTGAGGTTCCGATAACTAGAAGAAAGTTTAGTTTGCAGTTTGAGCTAATCGAAAAGTAGAGTAGACTTTTCTGCCTGGAGGCTTTTAGCTGCTGTTTAACAGAACCTCCCTATATCGTATCTAAACATGCGGGAATATAACTTTTTATAAACTGGACTATATCCGACTTGTTTTAAAGTTCGTAACTTATACGATATAGTAGGATTTTAAAAACATACATGAACCAAAAAATAGAAAAAATAATAATATTCAGGAAGGAAGTGTTCAGCGATTAAGCATTTAAAATTCTTTTAAAAAATGACAAGACTGTAAACAGTAAAATTCAAGGAATAACTATTAATTCATATTATTAATATTGTTAGATTCAATTTGTAACACAATTATCACCAAAAATATATTATTTGGCATTTGTAACGTAATAATAATGCATTTCAAAAAAAAAGTATTTAAAAAAAACAACTCGTGAACGGGTATGGGGTTCAGTACATGGTAGAAACTGTAGTGTTTCTTGGACAACGGTTGAACCCACAGGAGAGAGGGTGAGTGAGCCCCAAGAGGGTCCTAGATCCCATATAATCCATTTCCGATCGCTAACAGTTTAAATACAAGTATTGCCTACAGCGGGATTTGAACACAGGATTTTCGGCCTGGCAACTCAGTGCTCTACGACTGAGGCACTCCGCTCCCATAAAACACCCGAGTGTAGATAAATTTAAAATTCACATATTGGAACAAATCTTACACACAATCTTTCGAAAGGTTTTCTTTCTTATAATTAACCAAAAAATAGTTATAAATTCACAATTATAGGATAAAAATGGTTCGGAAACCCCTGATTTAAGTTTAAACAATTAACCAAAATAGTTTACAGCTTGATTTTTTTATTGCTTTCAGATATTTCCAACCAACGTCAAAGCATTATATAATAACTATTGGGAGAGAATCGATAATTTAATTGTTTAATTATTATCACTTTTGGATAATTTCTGGTTAATCAAAAACAATCATTTATACCTATTTTAAATTTACATTTATTTAAAGTGTTATTTTATTCTATTATAAACTAGAAATAAATTATTTCTAAAGATTTAAGCAATGTTTTATCATATTAATACAGATATTAAAATAGAAGTGGATATCATTATTTAATTTTTAATTTAAGAAATTAAATATTGATTGCTAGTTAATTATGTGATTATTTATACAGCTACATCCAGCCATATCGATTTCCAAAATTATTTTAAAAACTAGTTGAGACAAAGTTTGGATAAGAATTAACATTTATATAAATTTATTTTAATTACAAAATTTTGTCTTATGTGTAATAATAAACATGTTTTGTAACTAAAAAAATTTCTTTCTTTAACAAAGGTGATGGTAAATGTTTTTCTTTTATTTTTGCTAATCTTGTTGTGGTTTTAGGCCCACATCTTTTTCCACTTGGGGTACGAAGGCCAGACACAGACCCAGGTACGTTTGTGGGCCACCAATATAATTTGGGGTGATGTGTTGAGGGTAAAGAAACGAGGATGTTTATAAAATTTGTAACATCTTGCATGTTTAATGATTTTTTTAAAAAATAAATCGCATGAATTACCTAATAGTTGGTCATTTTTTTTTTATTGAAATCGGTGTTTTTGTACTAATATATAATGGGAATTCTTAATATATTGAGTTAACTGCTGTATCGGGTCTGAATAAAATAATATGTATAGCGAAATTTTAGTAGTTATATCATACTATAGGATTAATATAGGTTGAACTGTTCGATAGATCATAAAAGTAAGTATCTTATTTTTTAATTTCTTATATAACTATTTATTTATTTATTGCTTATTATTTTATTATTTTGCATCACAAGTAAACGAGAAATACATGAAAGCATCAAATTACTTGTTTACCTAAATTACAACAATCAAAACATTTATTAGCTGCAGTTAAAAAAAAAAGGTGTGTGAACATTGGCAGAAGCAATAGAAAATAAATTTCAAAAAATAATATAAAAAAGGAAGAATGGGGATTGTGAAATATCTGCTGTTATTTCAAGTTTATTTGTGTTACGTATTAGTTTTCCGATATTCTGGAATTGGTATTTGGTATAAAAGAGCAATCGTTGCTATTGATACCCCAGTCTTAATTGGTCACATTCACAAGATATGTGAGTTGAATCGAAATAAATTGGAAATAAAAACTGAGACTATACTTTTTAATATTCTCTCATTGTCAAATGTTAGAATAAATAGATTATTATATCGAAAAATACCATCAAGTCGGCGAAATCCTAAATTTAATTGTAAATAATTATAAATTGCCGATGATTTTAAATATCACTGATGATTACCTGCACCACTACAACCCATGCTGGCTCCGGGATCAATGCATGGTAGAGACTGTACTTTTTCTTGGACTACGTTAGTGTGGGAATCGCAAGATTTTTCCCCTTATTTTGGTTACCGACATTATAGAGGCTGGGTGAGCCTCCGGAGGTTTAAATCCCATAAGATCCATTTGCGACCGCTAACAGTTTAAATAAAAGTCTTGCCTACAGCGGGATTTGAACCCAGGATTTTCGGCATGGCAACTCAGCGCTCTACTTGCTCAAAGAGGCCCTCTAATTAGTCCTTGAGGAGACTATTAGAACCTGCTATGAAATTGGAATCCGTTATACTTACCTCCTACTTACATTTTAATTCTTATTCTTATCTTATTACCATGATAGATTCTTGAATACTTCCGTCGATTCTTCAATTTCGTCCTTCTGTCCTCTACCACAAGGCAGTCTTCCAATCCATATTCTCCATTCCCTTTACACCAGTCACTCCGCTCCCTCACTGAGGATTATTTACGAAAATTATTTTCAAATTAAAAACGGATTTGTGTTTTCAAATTAAACTGGAATTCGAATGTATTTTTAAATTATGAAAAAACGGGTAATATATAAAAATAAAGAACGCTAAGCCCTGATATGTGAGACATAATGTGAGAACTACCGGGAAATCGCCCTGCTATCTTGCGCATTTAAGGTTCTTTCGAACATTTTATTTGCAAGGCTCACGCCGCATGTAGAGAAAGAGCTGGGAATTTATTAAGCAGGTCTTAGAAGAGGGCAGTCTACGGTGGACCAGATATTCTCACTAAGGATAATTCTGAAGAAATGCAAAGAGTACAAGGTGGTCACACAGCATCTATATGTAGAATTCAAAGCAGCCTATGTATGATAGCATGGACCGCAATGAATTATACCGAGCCCTAAAAGATCTTATTGTACCCCAGAAGATCATTCGTCTTGTGAAAATGACAGTGCAAGGGTCAAAATGTCTTGTAAAAGTCGAATCAGATCTTTCACAAGAATTCGACCCAAATACGGGTGTGAGACAAGGAGATGTCCTCGCCTGCCTACTCATCAACCTTGGAGCAGAAATGGGCATAAGAAATTTCGGAATTCAGGTAGATGGAACCCTGTTTAATAGACTAGTCCAAATTCTAAGGTATGCCGATGACTTTGACATTATAGCACGATCTAAAAGGGCGCTGAGTGAAACTTTCTTAACACTGGAAGAGGAAGCCAAGAAGAAACTTGGGCTTAATGTCAACATATAGAAGACCAAGTATATGCGAATAGGAGAAACCCAGGGAAAAGAGGATTACTTCGAAGTTGGTCAGTACCGATTCGATTGCGTTGACAGCTTCGTCTACTTAGGAACAGAAGTTAATTCAGAAAACGACAAGTCCCAGGAGATAAGAAGAAGAATTAATTCTGCTAATAGGTGCTATTATAGCCTAATGAAGCAACTAGCTAGCAGGTTCCTCTCTGGGCCGACGAAGCTGCTAATCTACAAAACTCTGATTCGACCGGTACTCACATATGGCTCAGAATCCTGGGCTCTAACAAAGGCAGATGAGAAAAGGATTCTAATCTTCGAGAGGACAATCCTGAGGAAGATTTTCGGACCAGTAAACGTGGAAGAAATATGAAGAAGGCTATACAATAGAGAGGTATACGTCCTTTATAAGACCTCAGATGCTGTCAGAACAATTACACTTGGCCAAATGCGATGGGTAGGTCACGTAGCACGGATGGAGAACACGCGGATTACCAAGAAGATTCTCACAGAGGGAATCCATGGCACACGGAGAGTAGGGAGGCCAAATGTAAGGTGGATGTTGCGCAGGATAGAGCTGACTGGCGGAGAACGCTGGAGGCGGCCTAGACTCGGTGACGAGTTTTTGCCCCAGATATTATTATTATTATTATAAGCCCTGATATGTGGACAATTGCTTATGTAGATAGGAAAAAATCGTTACCATACTTTTAAAAATTACAAAAATAAAAATTCAGAAAAGGAAATCAAGAATTAAACAGGGATAAGTAATAAAAGGGTCAATGGATTAATTAAAATCCAGAAAAAGAGAGAAAAAAATTATATAATATTATCTGAAACAAAGCACGCCAGAGATACATTAGCATTTTTTTAGGCTTAACAATGGAGGGAAAAGAGAAGCTCTGCATTGGAAAAAAAGTAAAATTACATTTTACTTTGGTTCGTCTAAACTCCCAACCTAAAAATCTTTTACAAAAAAATTGTATACCTCCCTCAGATCTTTAGTTAAAAACAATCATTGGAAATGTTATTCATTATTGTGGAGCATAATTTAAAATAGAAATGAAAAAATATTGTCTGTATAGATGAAAAGATAATTTGTATATTAATATTTAAAAAATATTATTGCACTTATGATTATTACACCGGAATAATCATGGTCGTACTCGAGCCTGAGTGAGCACCAGGAAGGTCTTGCGAGATCGAAGTTAGCTTTAGTTAGGGGTGGAACAGTGGTAGAGCGCTGTGTTGCGATGCCGAAGTTCCTGGGTTCAAATCCTGCTCGCTGGCAGACTTTTATTCAATCTGTTAGCGGGCGGAGATGGATCTTTCGGAATCTGGGACCCTCCTAGGGTTAGCCCAGCCTCTATAATGTTGGTACCCGAAATAGGGGGGAAATCTGGTGGTTAAGCGTGACCTAGGACAAATCACTTCCCTGTACAACCGTAACCAAAAAACATTAAAGTAAATGGTTGAGTATACTGAACCCCAGACCCTTCACGGGTTGTAGTGATATATTTTTTTTAGAGTTAGAAATCCAACGATTTTCCACAATGCTGTACACCAATTTTACATAATATCTTGAGAATAATTTTTTAATGTCATATCTAATGATGTGGCATTATGCAAGTTCGTGTACTCATGTTGACGAACGATTTCCAATGCGAAAAAGTGTTACAATTGTGAATCAAACGCAGATCGTGAAAAAACAACATATGTATCTTACATCTATCTAAGACACTTTTTATGGACCACTCCTCCGAAGGTAATAAACGGCAAGTGCACGATATTGCCCATCGTCTAAATCATGGATGGGGGGAATTTCATGGATGCAGCAGCTCGGCTAAAGGAAGACTAACACTATAAATTTCCATTAGAGCCCTTTAAGAATCTGTACCCTCCTCCATTGTCGGATAGTGTGAGACATTTCTCAAGAAGACGGAGTATGTGCAAGGTGGAGGCATAAACCTTAATAGGGTCAGGCGTATTCCGGATAAACCCCATCATTCTCTACTCTTTCTCTTGCAATATTTGATAAATCATAGTGTATGATAATAATAAATATTTATAAAATTAAAAAAAAGGTCAGCATAAAAAAACAACCTGTGCCTCTACAGGGTCTGGGGTTCAGTACATGGTAGAGACTGTACTGTGCAGGGAGGTGATTTTTCCTAGATCTCGTTCGACCACCAGATTCCCCCCTTATTTTGGGTACCAAATTTATAGAGGCTGGGTCCTAGATCCCATAAGATCTATCTCCGGCTTCTAACTTTTATATAGGTCTGTATATCCCAGCAAAACAGGTAACCTTAAACCATACTATTCAAATGAAATTCGACTATTAAATTAGGCCAAACGGTGAAAAATACAACACGCCATTTTTTTTTAAAATAAAAGTTTTTAGAAATAACTGAATTAATCTGAATTTGCATATCCTTTGATAGAGAGTATGAATAACTCAATTATCTTTCAAATGGACATGAAGAACGGTGCGGAATGTAACTTTGATTGATAAATAATTTCGATTTATCGAATGGCTAAACGAGTGTGAACTTTTATCCAGCAACAAGTGCAGAAAACATTATAAAACAAGTCCTCCATATTCAGAAAAGAAATAAACATCAGAATAAGGGCGGCTAATAAACGGGGTAATATAATATAATAAAAGGATAATAATATAATAATAAGAGCCTGAGAAGAAAACCTGAAATTCTCAGTTTTATTCTATTGTAAAAAGGTAGAAAGAAATTGTAACTGGAAGATGGATTCAAAAAAGCATGGAATGGTGAATATGTACGGATATTTATACACGAACAACGATAGTACACTCTAAATATACACATACATTGCTGTATACATACATAATATATCTTGCTAAAAATTACAGGTTAATGGGAATTAACAATATGAAAATTTTATACCCAATACTATCCCATCTCTGGAAACATACCCAAACGAGTATTAAACAAACAAAAAATCCTCATAAAGTTTAAGAAAGGTTCTTACATTTTTATTTTACATATTCGATTATAAATGAATCCATACTAAGTGAATATTTTTGTTTGAATCAGTAGGTTATGTGATAAATTTGAAATATGTATCATCTATCATAAATATTGGATAATACTATTAAATAACTAAAATCGCATGGGAGAATTAACTAACTTTTTATTATTATTGATGAATAACATAAATGCTTTGGAATGTATTCTTAAGGGATGAATAATTTATGTATTAATTTTTCGATCTAATCTAATAATTTGAATAATTGTAATACAATGTAACATAAATTAATCATCGTCTATTAACTATTATTTATTATTATGTATAGCTGATTTCATAGTCCATGAATTTGTTTTTATTTTTGATTCACCATTATTTATCAGAGTGTTTATTTAAGCAAATACATTAAGTGTCATAAATGATCATTTATTGCCACAGTTTTAATGTGGAATGTAGAATAAATAAAATAATTTGTTCAGGTATCGTTTATAATTAATTCATAACTTAAAACTGTCTATAACTTATACAATTGTTAAAAAACAAGACAACTAATGTGTTCTGATAATTTCCATTCCAGCATGTTATTTGGAATCTGTTCCTCATGTTGTCACTTCAAATTGAGTTACAAGTTATCGTGAGCTTTATTATGGAAAAGAGAATGCAATCACGGGTAATGAGTATATTTCGGTAATAATTTTATAATGAAATAAAAGTTTCAACCAACATTTCTAAGTATAGTTAATACATGCTTGTTGAAACGTTCATTTCTAGTTGAAATGATTACTGAAGTATACACATTTTCCATAATTACATTCTCTTCCCACGATAACTTGTATTTCTAGTGAATCTTTAAAGGATTGAAAAGTTAAAACTTGATGTGACTGAACTCCAAGCGACAACCTGCGGAATAATTACCCATTATTTTACACGGAACGTTAATATATAAACCTTATTAGCCCCCATCTAGTTATGTCATGAGCATATAAATATAAAAATATAACTATTGCGAATCTAATCTGACCTATAATTAGTTTCATTGAAAAGTATTGATTGTACAAAACCGAAAACTAAAAATTGAAAATCAAGTAATACAATAGAAACAATATTCATTAGTTTATATAAATAGGAAATATAAAACAGGATATTTATAAAGTGATTTTCTGGATTCAGTGATCCATCGGATGTATACAGTCTGCTCCCTCACTATCGTCATTTAAATCCTTGCTTTTCCAATATCGCCTAGCTTCCCAAAAAGGTGCTCTCTAAGTGGGTCGAATTGAATAATTTATTGTGTTATTTAGGTGTTTTAATTTTATTTTTAAGAAAATGTACATCAAGTAAAGAAAGTATTACTTGCAAGCTCATCCACTCAATAGTTGTAATAGATTTATCTCTTCTTTTAATTGCTTAATATCTTGTCAGCATTCGGAATGTTTATTATTATTATTTTTTATTGCTTTCTGTCACTTTTTATACGCATTATGATTTGTATCATGTAGCCTTCTGGCTAAATATGAATTATGTTTCTATTTCTGTTCATGTCTGTTGTTCTTAAGGGACTTAGTCCCAGAATAAAGTTTCTTTTCTATTCTATTCTATATATTTTTACCCAAAGTACAAAAAAAGAAGGAAATTCTTGAGAGAGCTGGAGACATAATATAATTCATTACTCTAAATTTCTCCCACTAATAGAAGTCGACTATGGCCCTAAAGTGGCAGCCTTTAGGCCGTGGAATCCTCAGTAATTAAACCACTACATCAGCCTTTGAGAGAAAGAACTAGTTAAGAACGGACAGTGAGGGAGGGCCATTTACTTCAATGGGTATTTTCCTCCTTAAACCTATAAGCGAAAACAGAACTCTCCTGAGAGAAAAAACAGATGTTGGGTGTTTGTCGTCTGGGCTCTGTGGCAAGCAATGGGGCCCACACACTTCTACAGCATAATCAATCTTTATTAATAAATAATTACATATATGAAATAAGTGTAATTATTCCGCAGGTTGTCGCTTCCAGTTGTGTCACAAGTTTTCAAAATGCTTCAAAAATTCATTTCCCTTTTAATATTTTCCAAATTTACAAGTTATCATACTCATAAAAGATCTCTATATTTATCCTCAATGATTCCAGGATAGGATATTTTTAGGGCCCCCTTTGTACCATCCTATGATTAGCCATTGCAGCATAAAGTGGCGTTAAATTGATAATCAAACATATTCTAATAAATACTAAATAACGTCCTTTTGAGTTGAGTCACAGAAAGATCGATCTGTTTATTCATTTCATTTTTAATATTTACCAAAAATACAAGTTATTATGAGCTTTAGTATGGTTTAGTATAATAAAATTAAAACACCTAAATAACACAATAAATTATTCAATTCATATCATTCTAAGCAAAAGACTAACCTGCTTAGAGAGCACCTTTTTGGGAAGCCAGACGATATTGGAAAAGCAAGGATTTAAATGACGATAGTGAGGGAGCAGACTATATATCCAATGGATCACTGAATTCAGAAAATCACATTATAAATATCCTGTTTTCTATTTCCTATTTATATAAACTTATGAATATTGTTTCTATTATTATTTACTTGATTTTCAATTATTATCTATTCAATTACTTGATTTCAATTTTTAGTTTTCGGTTTTGTACAATCAATACTTTTCAATTAAACTAATTTATAGGTCAGATTAGATTCGCAATAGTTATATATTTATATTTATATGCTCATGACATAACTAGATGGGTGCTAATAAGGTTTATATATTAACGTTCCGTGTAAAATAATGGGTAATTATTCCGCAGGTTGTCGCTTGGAGTTGAGTCACATCAAGTTTTAACTTTTCAATCCTTTTAATATTTACTAGAAATACAAGTTATCGTGGGATTTAGCATGGAAAAGAGAATGTAATTATGGAAAATGTGTATACTTCAGTAATCATGAACGTTTCAACAAGCATGTATTAACTATACTTAGAAATGTTGGTTGAAACTTTTATTTCATTGTAAAATTATTACCGAAATATACTCATTACCCGTGATTGCATTCTCTTTTCCATAATAAAGCTCGCGATAATTTTTGTAAAATATAAAAATGAAATGAATAAACAGTTAAAACTTGTTATAACTCAACTCGAAGAGACAGCCTGCGGAACAGATACCTAAATAACATATCCATAAATAATAAATGTCATAAATAAATTTATATAATGATAATATTCAATTTAAAATTTCTCTCTATTAATTGCAAATATATTTAGTGGTCGTCGTTTAATATTTTATTTTACATAAAATGTGGAATAATAATCGAAAAAAATTGAGTTCAACTAATGAATAATATATGCAATATTTGTAAAACTGGGGTTCGCCCATCTTCAAATATAAAATATGTATATATATACACACACACTTTTTTCTCAAATTTATAGTTAATTTTTACCAATAAATCTATATTTAGAAAATACATATAATATATTTGGTCCACGGCCCATCACTACAATAAATCATACAATCCTCTCCTCTTAATTACTTTTTGATACGATGAAGCCTGAAATTTATCGTCCCTGGAAGATATCTACCCACCTGATATATTTTATAATTATAAAACAATGTAGCCACAGAAGCGATAAATATATCGGGTTCTCTAAAAGATAATTATAATTATTTTTAAATCATTCCTTTTTATACACTAATAAGAGTGAAAGGCTCAAAAATCATAAAAAACATAAAACATAAAAATCAAAACTTTTTGTATTTAGAGCAGGAAAACAATAATAATATTAGTTGGAATAAAAAGTTAACTAATGGGTATTGTTTATAATATAAATTACATTTATATAGAAATTTCAATAATTCTTTTATTGTTACTAATAAATAAGTACTTCCTTTAAGCATGTATAATGTATGTATGTAATGTATGAAATTTACCTTGCATGAGGCTGAATAAAAAACCTAAATTAATAATCATTTAATTGTAATGCTTTAAAATAAGTTCATATGTTATACTGAATAAGAGCATGTAATTAAATATATGAAATGTTATTGGTGATGAAATTTATTTTTTTATTATTATTTTTAACGTAATTATTTTTAAAAAATTGAAATATTGAAGTATGAAAATTCTATTTTATAAAAAATAAGTTATTGATTATAAAAAAACAATTAACAGTAATTTATTGAATTGTTATTAGTTATGTACCTCGGAGGTAAATGATTTCACATTTTTGCAATTTTTTTATTTGTTAATGATAGCCAATTTTCCAATATTTCAATTAAAATTTGTTTCTTAGTTATTTATAGAAAAAGCTTAAAGAAAATTGTTGACATTGATATTCGCATTGAAAAGTAATAGGAATTATTGATCATAGTATTTAATTGTGACAATTTACCTAAAATATTACCTAAAGGCCATTTCCTCAATAATTATTATAAAATATTAAGGTACAGGGTTCCAGGTCACAGAGTTATTTAATTAATATATAGCAAGTAACGTTTTTTAAAATATAAAAACGGAATGAGTAATTTGAATTTTAGTATAATTTTAATATATAATTTCAGAGGGTAAATATTGCACAAACTTTTACTGGGTATTAATGAATTTAATTAATTAATTATTCATTTGTATTTAATTATTTTACTGGAACAATTAGAAAAATTTCATACACAGATGAAACAGGACAAATTTTTAATTTTTTTAAAAATTAATTAAACTTTATGAAAGATATTTAATTTTCTTTCTCTATTTGTTTGATTTTTATTCACGGTTATGAAACCTTATTGTATATTTAACATATATAATAAGAAATATTATTTATATATATATAACCCAATAGGTATCCCCAATCCAGACTAAAAAGAGACAGGGTGAGAAATAAAAACTGAGTTATTGATAAATAATGGAGAAAACCTGGCGGATTTCATTTACATTTTTATAGCAGGTAGTGGTTTTATAATATTTTCTCCTATTTTTTTTAAAGTCAAACTTCTTTTTTTATTAGAGGAAACCCTTGTTTCCGTTATAGCCCAGTGTAGGGCTAAGAAGGGAATTATACTTTTAAATAAAGCTGCAAAGTAACAAAATCAACCACGCTGTGTATCAAGACAGTATCATATTAAGGTCGTACATAAATATTAATCTTGGGTGAAGCAAATAAACCATGAGTTGCTGCCTTGGATACCGCAAATTGTTTTGTTGCTTCGTAATTCGATTAGGCTATGCTATATATATATATATATATATATATATATGCTAGGACTTAGTAGATGCTCTCTTCCTCCCTCTCTCTCTCTCTCTCTCTCTCTCTCTCTCTCTCTCTCTCTCTCTCTCTCTCTCTCTCTATCTCTCTCTCTCTCTCTCTCTCTCACTCTCTCTCTCTCTCTCTCTCTCTCTCTCTCTCTCTCCCTCCCTCCCTCTCTCTCTCTCTCTCTCTCTCTCTCTCTCTCTCTCTCTCTCTCTCTCTCTCTCTCTCTCTCCCTCTCTCTATCTATCTATCTATCTATCTATCTATCTATCTATCTATCTATCTATCTATCTATCTATCTATCTATATATCTATATATCTATCTATCTATCTATCTATCTGTCTCTCCTTCCGCCAACTATTTTCAAGTACATCCTCCCTTTTACAGTTTGCTAAGGGTAATTCTAACTTTATTTAATACGGCGAAATATTTAGATAGCACAAGCACTCCATTGCTTAAGCGTACTGAAGTGCTTAAGTAATCTTGAAATTCAGTGAATAGCTACATCGCCTTTCTCCGACTAAGACGTTCATTAAAACATAATATGCAATATTTTAGTTCATACTAATATTAATATTTATAATTATTAATATTGACAATAAAGGCATAATCAACAACTGTAGCCAAAATATAAGCTTTAAAAAAATATATACAACAGCATATACCCTAAGTTTCTCATACGCATAGGTGCACATTCATGCTTATTACTAATTGGTACAGAAACATATTACGTCAATTAGACTAGTGATGTAGTGACATTTGCAAGTTCATGCTCGTTGTCAAGGAGACATTTCACACTAAAAAAAATCTTTAGCTGTTTTTTGTTTGTTCCATTCAGTTGTGAGTTACAGGGTGTTAACAATGGAAATCAACAAAGAGAAAATTCGGTACATTTTACAGTTTATCTTTGATAAAGGCGAAAATGCAAGCCACGGCGATGAAATCGTGAATGGTGTTTACGGTGCCGATACTGTAACAGCTAATTAGGTGCAATTTTGGTTTCGTCGATTCCGTTCAGGCATTTTTGACGTTAAAGATGCACCTCGTACAGGCAGGCCCGTCGTCGAAAATTTCGATGAAATCACAGAAATAATCGAAGTTGACCATGCCGGTCAGGTTAGTAGTCGTAGCATCGCCCAGGAGCTAAAGATCGACCATAAAACACTTTAAAACCATTTGCGCAAAGCTGGATTAAAAAAGAAGCGCGGTGTTTGGCTGCCACACCAATTAACACCAAAAACATGATGGATCGAATTTCCATCTGCGAAGCCTTGGCCGAACGGAATGAAATCGACCCATTTCTTAAACGGATGGTGTTCGGGGATGAGAAATGGGTCAGATACGACAATATTGTGCGAAAACGATCGTTGTCAAAGTGTGGTGAAGCAGCTCAGAACGGTGGTCAACCAGAACTAACGGCCAGGAAGGTTCTACTGTGTATTTGGTGGGACTTGAAAGGAATCATTTATTATGAGTTGCTTCCGTATGTCCCTGATCCGTAAGGACCAAGACTTCCATGAGAGAGGCATTATGAAGCTACCTTTAAAATGGCAACAAATTATACAACAAAACCGTGCATATTTGACCCAAATCGGACAAAACCGAAACATCTTAAATAAAGTTTTGAATTTCACGCAAAAATAATGGATTTCTTTTCTTCTTTTTCTTCCCCAACCCCAAAAACATCGTCTTTTATTTTGTCAAACTCGCAACCGTAAGTACCTTCACAAACACGCCAAATCACTAAAAACATTTTCACTGAAATGTATAACATAGAAAACAACCAAAAGTAATCTTAATTTTAATTAAGTAATTATAATTTTAGCTCAGTTGGTAAGTCCCCTGGGGCTAGAAAATTTTTGTTTATCTACTTTTAAAAAATTAGTAGAATAAATATTTTAGTAGAATGGCGCATAATTAAATTAGTTTTAAATGATAGTCGATTCCTTCTCGAACTTAAACCGAGAGAAAATTATTTTTAAGGTTGCGAAATTTTATCCTTTTAAGTAAAATTCTGGTTGTATTTAAACTTCACTGTGAAGCTAAATGAGCCCAAATGTAACAATGTATGTATATATATATATATATATATATATATATATATATATATATATATATATATAGTTGATTTCTTATATAAATGAGGTTATGAAACGGATTTAAAATGCACCTCTATCATCCTGAAATAATATTCAATGGCAGGAGCAAAATTCTTATTATTTTAGTCAAAAAAGAAAAGAAAAATATGATTGTATGGGTTGTTAGTTGTTATAGATAAGACTAATCCTTTTTCGAAAAATCTAAAATAACGCTCTCAACACTGACGGCTATCTACCTAGATATATTATAGTAACTTTCAGGCGAATTATTCATCATATAAGTATCCTCCTGTAACTCGATTGTTTCTTTTCAATAGAAAATAAGTTTAAGCAAGTTTAAGAGATAACAGATGAAGGAGGACGAGACGTCTTGAAAGAAATAGGTGCTTTATCATATTTCGATAATCATTATAAATTTAATAAGTAACAGTAAACTCAACGATTAAAATGCGTTAAAATGTTTAATATTATATTTATGTATCCTTGAAAAGAATCTATTGTATATGGAACGAGAGCAGATTTCGAGCACGTGCCGTAGCGAAGGTAACTCCCACGAAGGCATTGTGTAATGTATAATTATAACTTTATGGGTCGCATGCAGTTTTATACCGAGTTGGTTGAATATACGATGAGCGAGTGAATTATCAAACTGACCATTTTCCAGAAGTTGGGGGACGGTTTTTGTTTTTATTTCTGTTCAATGATTACGGAGTTGGCCCATTTCTAGTCTCTCAGCTAACGGCTCTGTTGCATTCTTCATGAGTCTCCTACCGGAGCAATATGGGCTTTCATTCGGCCAATATTTCACTTCCCGGTCTCAATATGTAGTTTAAGAAAGTTTTTATTAGTTCTGCTATTTTATTTATCTATTTTCTTTTTAGTCTCACCGGTTTAAATTTTTTTGGAATTGAAAAAAAAACCTGTACCACTACAACCAGTAAAGGGTAGTATAGAAGCTTGGCGGGCCCCGAGAGGGTCCTAGATCCCTTAAGGTCTATCTCCAACCGCTAGTAGATTAAATAAAGGTCTGCCAGCGAGTGGGATTTGAGCCCAGGATCTTCGGTATGGGGACTCAGTGCTCTGCCACTAAGCAACTCCGTTCCTATTTTTCTAATAGGGATTTTATAGCCCTTCGCGCATTTAATGAATCCCTCTTTTTAGAAAGGAATAAATATGTTTAATTAATAATGGAACCACCATCTCAAAACCAAACGGATAGATTTTATAAAACTAAGTCATCCGTAGCGTCTGGTTGTCTGTTCGCGATAAAGTCGAAACCGGCTGCACGGATTTTCATGCGGTTTTCACCAATAGACAGAGTGATTTATGAGGAAATATTAGGTTTCAATATGTCAAGGTTGTGTGTAAATTGGTTGGAATATAACGATGATTGTTGGAAGTGTTAAAAAAAAGTCAAGTTGCCATGGAGCTTTAATCTTAAACGCTGCCTAATACCTTAAAAATATAACAAAACAATGCAAGATGGAATATTCCTCTTTTCTAGAGCTAAAAAAAAGTCCTGTCATCAAACTGATGCGATCATACCACAGACAAAAATTTAGGCTTAATATGCTCGACTGGTCGTGCGAAGCCGGTTCGCCAGTATTTTATAATTTTGAGGCCCATCCGAAGTAAGATCATAAAAAAAAAAAAAATTAAAAATAGTACCCTACAACCCATGACTGTACAGTTAATAAAGATCTAAAGGCGATTCGTCCGAGTTCACGCATAGCCATCGAGTTTTCTTGGGAAAGAAAAAATATTATACATATTTACTTTTTTGCAAAATGTTAAAACCTAATGTAATAGCAATAACATATCCCTCCTTCAAAAGAACAATGTAATAATTTTTAAAAAAAGGTTTTCAATCGAGGTATTAAAAGTTCGGAGTGAGCTAAAAAAAATGATTTTGGTATTATTAAAGCAAAATATTTCAGTAATGATGGTATTGAAATTATTTTATTAACCATTGGAACGTTTTTAAAAGATTGAATTTGTTTTTATTTTAATTTATATCAATATTTCAATAAACGACTAAACATACAACTCAAAATAAGACTTTATTAAAAAAATATTAGAAATGGCATTGAGTTATGTCGCAACTGTATAGTTAGAGTTATGTCGTTCTTGTGAAGGAGCGATTTGTGTGAATGCCTATAATATTATCTTATCTATTAAAGAATTCAAAAAATTACAAAATTAATAGCCTATTTTTTAAATGAAATATATTTTATTCAAAATATTCAAGGATAAGTAAAAAAAAAAATTAAATATCGATAGAAAAGAAAGGAAAGAAAGTTTTATCAAATAGCCATGCTTTTGTCCCTGTTACAATCTAAAACTCATTACGAAAGAAATCTCATAAATAAAACCGTAGGTCGTCGGGAAAACCCCCTTTTACCCTCTTTGTATTAAATTAGGCCTCAAGAAGGATTTCATTAAATGTCACCAGAAGAAAAAAAAGTAAAAGAGTAAGAACTCTTACAATTAAAACTGAAAACAAGAATATTGAAGGACCTAATGCAAAGCCTTGGTGGATTCCTGGTACCAATCAGAAGGGGAACAAGCGAGGGGTTCTTTCATGGAGAAATTCTTAATTTTTAACCAACAATAAGCTCCCGCATTGTGCAAAATCTTCTTTAGCTTCCAAAAAGGTCGAGGAAACAGCCCCTCCAAAAATAGTTTAAATACAATAAGCAAAGGCTCCACCATCTTGGAAAATTCTTAAAAACAGGCCAGTAACATTGCATAATATAAACAGGGTATTATTGGGTCTTAAAATAATTTATTTTTATCATCAAACCTTGGATCCATGATACCTAAGGCAACGCCCTAACACATGGCAAAACGGATATACTGAAATGCAATATCTGTATTGTTTGTTGTTTATTTAATGTCTCTTTATGCTAATCAAACGATGCTACAGTGGGAGTTCTAAATTTTGCCTTCCAGGTTTAATTATGATGGGGATTTCTGATATCTTAAAGGCTCCAAACACCCGTTTAACGCCTCTTCTGAAGGACGGCATAAACAAGGATTTTTTACTCCCTTTAAATCCGCGATCTTGGGGTTAGTATATTGTTAATCCACCACTATACCACTGGCCGCCCCAAAACCAACGGTCGAGCAAGGTAATTAGGCCGGGATAACCCACAACCACCATTATTTCTCCACAAATTGAGTGAGCCACAGAAGGGCTTCCAGGTCTCACCGTGAGTGATCTCACGCTGCTAACCGCTGTTCTTAATTGATTGTAAAGTAACAATTAAATGTAGTAGTATTTCTTTTAACATTTTATTTCAAAATAATCTTTAATGTTTATATTGATCTTAATTTGATAAATATTTAAGGTCGCCCCAATTCCTGTATTTATGATGTGCTATAAAACATCAATTTAAATTTATAATTATCTCTGGCTTCCCAAACAGATATGTCCTGCTTAAGCAATAATAATACCGCTAGAGTTGATAGCTGACCGTTAGTGAAGTTATACAATAGTGTTATTTAATGTTTAGAAGGGAGTAGAGCTTTGGGCCTCCTCTAAGCCATCGAATTCTTCTCGTATCCAATCCCTACAATCCAAAATCCTTCGTAAAATCCTCAACGCTCCTTATTTTGTTAAGAATAAAATCATCCATAACGACCTTAATGTCCCATTTATTGCTGATTTGGCCCGAACCCGGTATATATCCTTTCATAACAAACTTCATTCCCACTCAAACCATCTAGTTTCAAACCGATTCCCGATAATCCTCCGAGGCGTCTGAGAAGAAGATGGCCACGTGACCTTCTTAGTTGAACATGCGATTTGAGTGGGTAGTTTCTCTACTTCATCATGTCATTATATCATGTCATTATGTATCATTCAACCAATTTACTTGTTATATTACTGTAATATAGTTGTAAATATCAATAAATAAATAATAATAAAAATAAAAAAATGTTTAGAAGAGTCACTGTAACATTTATTAATAACCATAAAAGTGTCACTGACGTATTTCTTGTGTAATTTTCCTTGGTGAAATGACTTGTATTTTGTGATAAGTGATTACCTAATTTCAAACAAAGCTCCTAGAAGAAATTTTCATTGCCTAAAAAATAAATAAAAATCACTGAAGAAAAAAGAGGAACACGTAAATAACATGGAAGATAATTGATTTGTTGAATGAAGAATGGTTTGTTGGCGCTGAATCCATAAGTGAACTTGTAGCACATAATCTTTGGAAAAACTCAAAATTACAAGTTAATACATAATGTTTAATGGTTAATACATACTGAGGTTAATACTTAATGAGAATGTTTTGATAATTCGACACTGACATATTCCTCTATAGCGACCGACTACTAAAATTACTTTTTTGACACTTTTCCACATTAATATTTGCCAAATTTGCATTTTTAAAGCCATAATCGAAAAATTGTACTTTTCTACTTGTGCCGGGTATCTTCCAAGGCGTCCTTATATGCCCTTCCGTGCGCATTATAATGATTATTGAATGATTTATCTTTATACAGGAGTCCATACGGGAATCAGAAATTATACATTAACAAAACAATGTTTAATAACAATATTCGTATCAAATATTGTTGAGTTGTAATCATATAAACAGTTCCTTTAAGTCCGAATAACACAAAAGAGTGAGTCACTACTAGAGCAGTACGAGTCAGCGAAGAAGCTGGACAAAGTAAACGATTCGATCGAAAGGCTGGGAATGGTTTTACGCCGGACTCCAAAGTTATTTATCTTTACCGACGTACAAGTCTTTTACGTCAATATCCAGAAAGGGCACTTGATTAAAGACAAAAGCTGCTAAATTAAGAAGAGAAATGAGATACAGAAAAGAGAGGGGGGATTCATTTTCTCAAAAACATATTCCTTCTCCTGCAAAACCGTTATCGAACAATTAAGGGCGAATCACCATGGGATATAATAAGCGGTTAATGAACCAAATCCCGTCCCATCTCCCCACCTTCCCACTTTCCCTTAACCAACAACTCTCGGGAAAAGTTACTTCGTAAAATTGCTGCCTTGATCAAAATGTTTGTAAATGTATACATTGAGGTTTGGCTTTGTAAACTTACCTCTGCCTTCCCAACCGTGAACATTTAATGAGACCAGTGCCAACTCAAAGCGGCTTAAAGTAGAAAAATGCTTAATATAAATAAATTAAAAATTAAATAACTTTATTGAGACATTTACAGTATAGAGTCTCATTTTACTTTATTTAAGAGAAGAAAAAAAAGAAAGAAAGTAAGTAAGCATTAGCCCTCTTTTACATTATGAAAGTATTAACTTAATCTGTTGGACCTCTTTAAGTCGAACTATTTAAAAAAAAAACATTAAACCTTCTTCAAATAAAATCTACATCACTAATCAATATTTTTTATAATATTGAGAATTATTAATATATCAATCCCATTCTTTTGTGTGCATTAAATTAAATATGCTGTTTAAAACATCTTCAAACCATCTAGTTAAATAAATATAAATTGACACGTACAAAATTATGGACATTATTTTCATACAACTACCAACACCATAAACTGAAAATTCACTAAAATAATGTATAATTCACTAATATTGTACTGTTAATCTATTATTCATTCATCTAGTTTTATTAGTGTTTCCGTTTTAAGCTTTTTGTAGACTACGTAAGCATCCACTATTTTGACGAAACTATAAACTTCACCGAAGTGAATGTTCAAGTGAATCAGTTTACCGTCAGTTTCAAAACAATATTCCTTGATCCCCTAAATAATAAAATACATCAAGAATAATGAAAATTAAATTATATTATTATTTAATTTAAAATATAGTGAAGCAGTTACTCAATACTATATATCCAACGTTTTTGTGTACAAACGTATGCATGTTCATGTATATAATATTAAATTAATAGTAATACAACATGTTGTCATGTACAAAGGTGAATATTTATGTAAGTTTGAATATTGACGCCAAACTTAACAGACGTGAAGATAACCACGAGGGACAGATGTGAGTAAGGTTATAATAGATATTGCTTACTGAGACTCGCTCGAGTGAACGTTTGTTAAATTTATATTATGTGTATTATTAAGGAATATTGACAATTGTGTTGATTCAGGTTTGTAATTAAAGATACCTGAAGCTATTTAGTTAGTTATAACTTTGTAAATATGTTTTTTTTAATTACAGTTCTTCACTGCATCCACAATGTTTTATTCCATTCACCTCCTTGGTTAAGTCGTTGAATTCACGACTTACATTTATAAATTATGTTTTATCATATGTGAAACGCTCCATAATAATAGCACAAATCTCTCATGTCACGTATTTAAAATATTTATTAAAGAGCTGTTTTAATATTATAATATGTGAATGTCATGACGTATTAGTAGTTTGTTTCGTTTAGCGTCACTTTACGCTGCTATGGACAATCGATCGATGTTATAATGGAAGTATAAATTTTGCCTATCCAAGTTAATTAGGATAAGGATTTTTAACGAATACCTGACATCGCACAGACTCGGGACCCCCGTCTAACGTCCCTTCCGAAGGACGACATAACAAAGGATTTTTTACTTCCTTTAAAAAATGCTAGGGCCACCTTTGGGCTATGAACACGCGATCTTGGACTTTTTTACGCTAACCACTAGACCACAGGTCGCCCAATAGACATTTTGTTTTAACCAACAGATTCAAGCCTAAATTTTGTCTTACCCTCACCGAACTGGAAGATACTAAGCTATTACAGCTTATCAAAAATACTAATTCAGCCGGAATCGAACCGGAAAACGAAAATGAAGTGGGAAAACATGACTACGAAACTTTCCGTATTTAATATCCTTATTTTTTTTATACTTCATGTTTTAGTACTTAAGGTTAAAATCCAGCTCGCTGGCAGGCTTTTATTTAATCCGGAGATGGATCCTATGGGACCTAGGACCCTCCTAGGGCTACAACCCTGCTGGGGTACAACAGTTGTCCAAGAAACAGTAGTCTCTACCATGTACTAAACCCCAGACCATTCATGGGTTTCAGTGGTACATTTTTTTATTTTGTACATATTGAATATGATAACCAAATGGTTTAGTTAGCTAGACCCTTTTACATACAAACGTATCTCGAACGATGTTGCTTTTTCATTGAAAAGAATCATCCATTATGAAAAGAGGTCTCTTCACTGATTAGCCAATTTGTAAGAGCGTGGATATCCTCAACAGGCCAGGACCTATCTGATCTTCACGAAGTCCGGGATTTCAAAAATCCATTTATTCTAAACTGCACTTAGGAAGTTAAGTCGGAGGCTTTGGCGAAGCCCTTCCCCCCTCCAAGTGTAATCCTGAGAAATGAAGAGGTGGGCTTAGCTCCCTCTAAGGTCGCATAATCTAAGTCCTTAATTCCACCATCCACTAACTTATTAGGCAACTAGTCAAGTCGTGTGGATTATAAAATCTTAACTTAAAAGATTATATATGCCTTCTTAAAAGTCCCATTCGTCTTTTCAATAATCTTGAAAAACTGGAATATTGAATGAATTATTTCTAAGAGTTTTTCTTCTTTATTAAAAAAAGATATTATTACTTTCTAAAAAGTCATGAATGGACCTGGGGGATCTTCAGACCAGTGTTGTGGGCTGGATGGAACTCACCCATCCTAAACAAAGTGGGATTGGTAAGTCCCATGGGGGGGAAAATCTGGCGGTTGAAATTGATCTCGGCCAAATCACCTCTCTGCACAACTGTCGGTATTGAAATAGTACAGTCTCTACCATAAAAAGAACTGAAAGCCTTCATGTAATATTCACTATAATTTTTACACGCTTGTGTAATCATGTTGGCTTCTCGGGATAGCAACCAAGTTAAGAGGAACAGAGTTGCCTTTTACTCAATACATGGACTATCTCATAATAAATCATAAATTAAGAGAAGGTTATGAACACTCAAAACTCAGCTCTGGAACTAATAGGACATAAAGAAATATTATTAATAAGTAAAACTTAACTGAATTATACAATAATAATATTTATCAGCCTTCCCCTTTTTTCCGAGTCAAGGAAATTCGATTCTAGAATTCCCAAAGTTTTTTCGCTTTACATTTATTAATATATTTATCTTATGATAGTAGTTATAAACAAAGAATATTTTTACAGAAACAAATATTAATAAGGAATGTTGGATTTTAATATAATTTGACATAAGCATAAAGGTTTTCATGGTTGCTATAACCAATTCTAGTCTAGTGTCAACCCCCGCCTCTCAAACTAGCCCTGAAGAAGAACTGCAAAGTGGGTAGAAACGTTGGCTTTAATAAGAACCAATAAAAAGTTCTTCCTATATAAGAGAATTTTACTGACCTATCAGGACCATTTTCTTCTTCATATAAACAAAGATGTGTTTTTTACAGAAATAAATATTATTAAGGAATGTTGGCTTCTACTTATAATTTGACATGAACGTGTTCCTACATTTTTAGAACCTCCGTAAGGTTATTATAATGCAATTAAAATTATTTATTTTTCATGGTTGTAATAAACAAAGATTTTTTTTCATAAATAAATATGGTTAAGGAACGTTGTTTTTTAATTATAACTTGACATAAACATGTAGGTTCATAAAGTTATTATAATACTTTTTTTTTTAATATTTGTTTAATAAACAAATATTTAAACAATAAATAAATATATTTAATTGATGCAGAGCTTTAGTTATGATTTAATATAAACTACTGCAATGAGAAAGGAATTTTTTAAGTTTTTAATCATTCCCAAAAATCACTATAATCTTAGAAACTGAGTCCTAAGACTATTTAAAGGTAAAAGGAAATTAAAAAATTATTTTCCAGGTTTATATGTGTCCCGTGCATTGTTTCTAATTCACAGCTCATTCAAATTTTTACAAGAAAGATCTTAATTTTGTTTCTAGATATCAGGAGTTAATAATGAATAGCGTGATATTAACAATCTCAGACTGTGCGATAAATATTTATTGGAAGGAAGTAAGCTGTTGAAGGAAGCCTGTTGACCGTGCAAGCTCTGTAAATATTCAGCACAACTAAATGAGGGAAGACCTATCCCCCTATTTCTTCCCTGCTCCCTTCAAGATCCCGAAATCTCCCTCAATTCATTCCCTCATTCCCACCATCTCCGGTATTGACTTTGATTCCCCGGCTTCTTCGGTGTATACTTTGAATGGCTCTTTTCAAAAGCTTCTCCGAGCCCTCTTTCCTTCATTAAAGCTCAAAGCTGGCCTCTATTAACCATATCAAAGGCTTTTTCACAGTCAATAAAACTTCACTACAACGGAGGGAATTTTACATTTTGTTAACTAACTCTATATATTTCAATTGTAGGATACGGCTAATTATCTGGGTTATTTGAAGTTATAATTATAATAATAAAAGGCACAGCGAAACCGAAGGTTCGATGCTGATTGCAGTTTAAAAAAATGGGGTATGGCTGAGTCATGGACGTTTATATAACGGGTTTTATATATAATATAAAATATTATTACTTATGTTTCCAGGAAAAAATCAAGTAAACAAATAATTACTGTGTTACAACATAACTTATATTATAGGTATGTTTGACTCGGTCAGATGGTGCTTTAATGTTACCATGCAATCACTCTTGCTAAGCCCTTTCCAACCGTGTAAAATCTCTGTATTTGGATTTGGCATTTCAATACGTTTAGGCTGACATTATATACTTTTGATAACATTTGTTTTATTCTAACGCCTTATTATATTCACAGTCACTATATTATTGTATTGTTTTATATACAATCGATGGATTTTGACAACAGCTGACGTTTGAAACCAAAATGAACGTCGTATTTTCTTCGAGTCAAAAGTTATACGGAATGGAAAATCTCGATAAGCAAGAATACTCACGATTTTTTGTAATGAATCAGTGTTATTAAATGTCTACAAGGTAAACAATGGATTTAGTAAAGAAAAATCGTAATAGTGAAAATGAAATTAACAACGAATTCCTTATATGACGCTTATTAAAAAAAAATCAAACAATAACAATTTAGAGAAAGATATTTTAAAAATATATAACTACGACCACTATTTTAGCCAAACCTCTCATTTTTCTTAATACTTTTTCATATCTTTAGGTATTAACTGCTACCGTAGCACATATGGACAACAAAATATTTGTACTAAATAGACCAATATGCTTCAATTAATACAACACATAAAAATATTTTTATACACATGTGAACTGATTCAAAATCCAATTTAATACAGGATCGGTTTTTTACATTTTTAACGTAGGATCTGTCTATTATAAACGCCAAACTTTTGGAGAGCAAAAAAGCAAAAATGACGTCTATGCACGGCTAATATATTTTACAATAAATATAAAGACATATACATGCCAACAAAAATGGTAGAGTACTTACGAAAAATACTATATTAAAACAGGCGTGCCGTAGAATAAGTCCTAGCTGTGACGCGGCTTTTAAAGTATACTTTTCTTAAATGAAAATTTTCCAAAATAAAACATAATTTAGCCCCGTAAGCGGAAAATATTTACTGGACTACTAAAGATTTATCAAATTAAGGACTATAAAAATGTAGATTTGGCATCAAAAGGTTAAAGCTTCTGTTAATATTAAACTGATACCTTAATAAAGATGGGCCCTTAATCTTTCAGAAGCTTCAATATTAGTTTAAAGGCGGAGTTTGCTTAAGAAGTTACTTTTACTTTAAGGTTATAAGTAACTCTTGTTCATTATTTATCATACTTTTAATAAAATCATTTTAATAAATAGAACCTTATTTCGAAGCCGTAATATAGGAAATCGTAGGAAATGAAAGATTTTCAATGCTTACAGTCTTCTAGAAACAATATTTTTATCCAAGGCAATAATAATTAACAGTTGAGTAAACTATGAATTATTAATTTTTCTTTAGTAGCTGAGGGATCGATTAATTATTAATAAACACAAATATCAGAATGAGTAAAACTTTATATTTCTGAAATATAAACATACAAAATATATCCGTGCTTTTATTATACTGATTAATATCCATTGTTTAACTACAACAATATCCATAAAACTTAATTATACAAGGCTATTTTAAACATTAGGTAGATTTTAAAGATTTTTTTAACCCGTAAATTTATTGAAAAAATTACTTTCACAAATCCTATTTGCCTGAGAGACAAATGAATTGGTAAAAACCTTTTCCAACTGTTTTTATTTATTATTTTTTTCTGATTATGTTAGATCATAATCCTAAATGAATGTGTAATTAAACAATATTATTATTATATTAAGTAATTTAACTATATTATTTTTTTCTAGTAGTATCTTACTAGCGTTTTACTAAGTACGAGTAAAATGTTTAGGAGCATAAATACTTAGAATGCTTCAAATGTTAATGATAAAAAAAGATATTTTATTAATTTTTAAAATGGAAAAGAGGTAAAACAAATTACTCCACTCTTTGTAAATTTAAATTATCACTGTCAATAATTAGTGGGACAAACCATAGATGGCAAAAAACCCAATGATTTTTTTTAAAAACGAACAGAACAAAACAATGAACGACTATGCAAAAAAAACACATTTGTATAAAAAAATACATGCACAAAAATATATAATAAAAAAGAGCAGTTCACTCTCTTTCAATCAAGATCTATTTTTCAACTTTGTAATGTATTACAAATTTTTAATTTATGTTAAGTCAAACATGGAAGCGAACGAAAATAGGATGACAATATTTGTTAATTATCAAATTAGTATCTGTTCAGTTATCAAATGATAAATTTAGGTTAGCCCGTCCGAATGTTATTCAAAATACGAAATGATTCCTCTATAAAAATAATAATGAAATATGTATACCATCATTTAATTAACATAATTACTAATTCATTTTTCTTTATGTATTTAAAAACTTAACTGAAAATGAGAATTTAATATGAAATTCCAACTCGATTATGAAATAATTTTTCTTTTAGAACAGCCACAATTGAAAGAAATCAAGCGAGACTTCGAAGCAGATAAATCGGAGTATATTGCAAGAAGATATCGATCTACAATCGTTTATATTTAATTATAGTTCATTTTTGAATAATGTCCAAGTGTGAATTGATGTTAAAAATATTTTTGTTACCTCCATTAATGATCAAATTAATTCATGGATTAAACCAAAGGTTAAACTTTTGGTCAAGTTTTCCTGCTATCGGGATCAATATGTAACGGTTCAACCCCGGTTTAATTATTATTAATGTATGCTAAGCTTTAATAGCTTAGTAACCTGTTGGATTTTCCTCCTTCCAGTCCGGATAGGGCATTTTATCACAGGTCAGATCAAAAATAATGAATAAAAACAATAATGAGTTTGGCTTGAATATGAAAAACAATTCTCTAAGGGGCGACCTGTAGCATAGTGGTTAGCATAACAAACTACTAAACTCAAGATCGCGGGTTCGTAACCCGGCAGGGAGGCCCTAGGATTTTTTAAACGGAGTTGAAAATCCTCGGTTATGCCGTCCTTCGGAAGAGATCTAAAATGGGGGTTCCGAGGCTATAAGGTGTCAGCTACTCAGGTGGCAGGTGGCCCTAGAAATTTGTACGGGTACTCGTTAAAAATCTCTATCCTAATTAAACTTGGAAACACAAAATTTAGAGCATCCAAATTAGCATTGTTCGATTAGCCGTAGCAGCATAAAGTGAGGTTAAATGAACAAAAAACAAAGGAAAAAATTAGCAAAAGATAATTAATTTTTTATATTTTATAATTAATTTAGTAAATTATATTTTTTTAAATGTAGCGTCGTCCGATAAGCCATATCAGCATAAAGTTAAATTAAATGAACAAACAACTAAGCAAAAAAATAAACAAAAGACATAACTAATTTTATATATTTCATAAGTAATTTCTATATTCTCGGACAATACCAAGACCATTCACTGATCCACCCCACTACCATAAGGAAAAGAGAGAATGACCATAAATAATATAGAAGATAAAGAAGATTAAATTAAGATGATAAAACAGAACAAAACACAAAAAACAAAAATTCACTGAATAAATTTTGCATTTCATAAAAACTTTCTTCTCCCTCGCCTATTATAAAGAAAATAAATAGATACACAATTTCCAGTTTCATCAAAAAGCTTTGAATATTTTATGTCAAGACAAAGCGTAGGAAAATTCAGGAAAAAGGGCAGGTCTGACAAGAGTTTTATTATAGAGGCAGCGCTCCTCTGTCCTTCGCTAGACCTTATGGAAGGGAAAATTGGGGGATATTCTTCCCCAAGTCCCCTTCCCCGTCCCGGGCGATAGATCCTGAGGAACTATAATCCCATTTGCACCCGTTGCTCGTAAAAATGTCGAGTTGCTTCTTCTCCGTCATGAGATCGTCTTGATCCCAAGCAGATTTTTTTCTATCACTACGGATCAATAATGAAGGATGGAAAAGGATTGCTTTATCGAGAATAAAATTACAGTAGGTATTCTTATATTAGATGAATTCCTTGACATCAATAAGGGAATTATATTTAGTGATTGAATTTGGGTTCGAATCTAGCTACGGCAGAAAAAGACAGCCATAGATCAACCCTGTGAGATCTTCAATCCCTTTTGGGAAACAACCAGCCTCAATAAAGTGGAGGAAAACTGGTCGGTTGGGAGTGGTCACGGCGTTCACAACCGTTGCCTTAAATACAGTACCATTTTTCATGCATTACACCCTAAACTGCGTTATAGTAGTACAAGTTTTTTTAAATTTAAATAACCTAATCATAAAATTTAAAAAAAATTGTATAGCTTTCCACACTCAAAAGCAATTAGGAACGTAAGAAAACAATCACTTCATGTGAAACAATACATTTTGATAAACATGATAACAGTCAAAATAATAAATAACAGCAGCAAATGGAAAGGATGCACTGACCAACAGAGCTTTCATATATTTTAAATAATTTATATCTCGCTGTGTGAAATAAACCAACAGTATGCACATAAGTCGAGAAAACATTCATTTAAGAGTAATAACATAGAATAAAAATTATATTTTAGAAAAACTTATTCTGAGACAAAGCTAGTACAAAATATGATGTTATTTTTTTGATCATATTGATTATATCAAGGAGAAAATGATCCGGATGAATGTCAAAACAAATTCTCAAATAGTAGGAAAATATTAATTGGAAACCAACAAATAAATAATATAAATATAATGATCATAAATGAATAATACATTAAATTATAAATGTGAAAATAATTATTATTTTAAATAAATAAATATTTAAATAATGAATATTTATTGGTTCCCAGTATCTCTTACTATTTAAGAAATTTATTGTTCACCATCCCGACTGTTCTGGGGCGACCTGTGGTCTAGTGGTTAGCGTAACGAACTACTAAGCCCAAGATCGCGGGTTCGTAGCCCGGCAAGCGGACCTAGGATTTTTTAAAGGGAGTAAAAATCCTTACTTACGCCGTCCTTCGGAAGGGACGTTAAACGGGGGTCCCGAGCCTGCGCGATGTCAGGTACTCTATAAAAATTCATATCCTAATTAAACCTGGATAGGCAAAATTTAGAGCTCCCACTGTAGCATCGTCCTATTAGCCATATCAGAATAAAGTGACGTTAAATGAACAAACAAACCGACTATTTCTTCCGTAATACAATATAATATGTTTACCTTTTTCAAGAATTATTAAATTGTCCTCAATGGAAAAAATAAAGTATTAGAAAATGAAGCAGTGGAACCATACACATCCCGAATCAAGCATATGTTAATATATAAGAAACTTAATTATACGTTTTTTTTTAAGGTACTTTGTGCTCAAACCTTATTTTTTAAACGAGTTTTCGTTACGAAATTGTATCGTATAATGTTAACGGAAATTCATTTAAAAAAAGTTTAAATACCTATATATATCGTATTTAAATACCTATATATATCGTAATAAAGTATTTAACATATTATATATTCAATATGTTGTAATTGTAATTTCATAAAATTAAGGAGGTACAGAAAAAAAAATTATATATATATATATATATATATATATATATATATATATATCACTTTAGATATTGCAATATATACATTCTATGATGAGTAACTGATTGATGATAAATCAATTCTTTGGTGAATATGAGACTAACTTAGTCTCGAAACGTCGCCTTAAGAAGTTGAAATAAACTGACTGAAACTCAAGAACCAAAACATAATATTTCCATAACAGTCAAGATAAGTAGAAACCTATATATATATATATATATATATATATATATATATATATATATATATATATATAACGTCTACATTTCTATTTCTACATTTTAATTTTATGTATAACCAATAGTACTATAAATTAAATTCTATATGAAATTGAATATTTTAAAAGCCTATTTTTAATTTAATTAATTGATTGGTTTCATCCACTTTGAGCTACGATATATCACTAATAATTCGTGTTTTCTGCCCGTCTTTTATTTCTACATCCTTTCAGATCTTGGCTACTCTCCCTCAGAAGTTCTGTAGAGTCGTTTGGTCTTTGGCCTGTCCTGAAACCTTCATACTCTCTTAGGTTATACCCTTTGATGACCAATCACTTATATAATTTGGAACTCTCGTAAGACCTCAGTATCCTTCAGTTAGGTTTGGTTTTTCCGATGCTCCAAAAATCGAATGGATATAACTATTGAAGTCACTACTCCTTTTCTTTATTTTGTCTGAAATCTTTTCAGCTCTCCTGTACATAGCCTTGCTCACCCGTTATAAAAATTAAAATCATAAAAATACTTAAGATTTCCTAATTTATTTTACGAACTCGATATTTATAAAGCACTTTTATTGCTATTTTTGGTGGTTATCCCGCATGTTGTCTGCAGAACAGATGCCTTATTTTTAATTAAAAAATTATTATATTTAAATATTTCAACTAAATAACTTATATACAAAATATTTTACATTTGTCGGTATCCTATTTATAAATTTATACGAGTTCAAGGATTTAGAGCCATTTTAAGATTTAATATTTTTCTGAAAAATAGAATGGTTGAAAGCAGCTTTTTCAACCAAATGGAAAAAAATAGATATATTATCGTGATCATTTCTTTAAAGAATATCTAAAATCTAGGAAAACGAGATTGTAGAAAGCACAGTATTAACTGTTCCGTTTGAATCACTATGTTATTAAAAGAGGTAGAAAAATATTTTTCAAATGTTCAAAAGAATATTTGATTTAGAAATAAATGGTCTGACGCATTTTAAAAATACTTTACAGGACAGGAGATGGGTTTTTTATTTATATAAAAAGGAAAGAAAATACATAAGAGAATTCATTTCATATTCCTGGCACTCGTACGAAATATACTCAATTTTCAACTCCCTCAACACTAACAAGTGGTCCTTTTACTTTTTATGTTTGAATTTTTTATTTTATATGTTTAAAAACTAGCTTATTTGTGTAGGGCTTTTGACAAAGGTTTTGTTGTTTTTTTTGGGGGGGGTAGGGCGGGGGAAATCCTATCATAACTGTTTGACTCTAATCTAAAAATACAGTATTACTGTAAATATAATCTTAAAGATTGTGAAATTCTTGTTTTGTTTTTTTCAAATAGAACTTATTGGAGTATAGAGGTTTTTATTTAAAGAGCTCAAAATTTCATTTAAATCAGATTTGATTTGCATAGATATTAAATGGCTTTCATCGCCGTGTTAAGTAAACCAGAAAACAAAATTTAAAAAAATAATAATAGAAATGACTTCATTAGCCATTATTTAACATCAGACAGATGCGTTTTTCTTTACAAACTTTCACGATATGATCTCATAGAGATGAACTCCGAACTAATGAGGTAGTCCAAATCATAAGTCAAAACACGCCCTATTATATACAGGGAACTTAAATCCTATGCAGCCTCTACAAAACCAGAATGATTAATTTAAACAGTAGCTTAAACTCTCTAAGCTCCCAATTAATTAAAAAAGACTTATGTACATGACTATTAAAAGACCGGTTTGGACTTGAGGAGTAGGGCTTTGGGGCTCCATTAAGCCATCGAATTCCTCTCGTATCCATTTCTGACAAGCCAAAACACTTAATGCTCCTTACTTTGTTACGAATAAAGTCATCCATAATGACATCAATGTACCATTTGTTACTGATTTGGCCCGAATCCGATACCAGTCCTTCCCATGAAAAAGTTTACTACCACTCAATTTTCGTTTAGTTTCAAACCTAGCTATTTCTTCGATCCCCGATAATCCTCCGAGGCGTCTGAAAAGGAGAGGCCTCGTGCCCTTCTATGTTTTTTTATTTGAGAACAACCACTGGGTAGTTTCTCTACCTTCTTCTTTATGCATGCTATTATTTCTACTTGTTGTACTGTTATAATACAGTTGTGAATTTCTTCTTCTTTCCCTTTCTCCGTATATATTTCAGTGTGGAGGAGCCTTTACCCAACTGTGTCAGTCCTGCCGGTCCCGTGCCAATAGCATCATCTCCAGAGTTTTACCTCTATCCTGTCCTAACATGCCAACATATTCCCTATACCTAGTTCGTGGTCTTGTGCCTGTAGCTTCGAACACCTTCCTTGGGTTTGTGAATTGGAATAAATACATTTTTAAAAACTGAGGATTTTTTTTATTTTAGAGTATACTTGAAAAGGAAAAGCTAAAATTGTGACTAAAACTGCATATTTTATACGAGCACTTAAAGATAAACACGTAAAATCTTCGCATAAACCCTTCTAAATCACATCGTCTTAGGTCTCAAAGCAACCCCGGATCGATTTACATAAATACTAAGCTGATCCTCCGAGATCACTAATGCGATCTAAGTAATTCCGAAAAATGTGAGGGGGGTAGGAAGGGGGAGGTAATCCGGTCAATTTTCAATCTCCTCCACCTCCCCCTACTCCCCGCCATTACAAGGCCACCCCATCATCCCCCAATTTCCAGTTTAATGTCCTTTCAAAGGACCGTTTGATGGGATAAAGGGTCTCTTTATATTTCGGCAAGGACTCGAACCCGGTGAATTAGCTCGGGCTACCGAACTTATCTGACCTCTATTCCCGGATCGGCTCCATCCATCAACTTCCCAAGTATCTAGATAAACTTATATCGGATAATGCTGAAGTATTAAAGACAAATTTAGTCCCAAAGATCAACTTTATTTTTATATCCGTCCGAAGATTGGGAGTAAGCATGAATTATAATCACAGCTGTGTTTGAACTAAATAAAAATGCAATACTCCAATAACTGTAAACATTTTCAAATTTTATAATTCCTTTTTAAATGAACTGGGAGTGGAGTGGCTCAGTAGTGCCATGAATTAGCTAAGTAAAATAGTAACTTGGTAGTTATGCTTATATATTTTTTTAAATGCATTTAAAACTACCATTTCTAATTTTAGTGACTCAGTGGTAGAGCGCTATGAATTGCTGTGCCGAAAGTCCTGAGTACAAATTCCGTTCATTACCAGACTTTTATTTAATCTTTTAACACCCGCAGATGGATCCTATGGGATCAAGGACCCCCTGAGGTAAGTGGGTACCCAAAATAAGAGGGGAAATCTGGCGGTTGAGCATGTTGTAGGACAAATCACCTCCCTGCATAACCGTTTTACAAGAAACAGTGCATGCTCTAACCACCTACTGAACCCCAGACCCTTAATTGGTTGTAGTGGAACAGGTTTTTGTTTTAATGATCAACAAATAATTTAAAGTCATATTTAGTTAAACATTTCTTGCGTCAATATAAACGATTAAAAATTCAATAAGAAAAATACAAGTGTCTAAATTACAGGGAAATATTTGATTATTCGTAATTACACTTTAAATCTTATAACATATGAATTAGCTGTCGTAAAAGCTTTAAAATAATTAAATACTATTAATTAACTTATTTGACCTCCATTCGCAGATCGGCTATTTCGATCTATCTACTCCCCCAGGATCTAGATAAACTTATATCAGGGGATGTTATAGTATTTAAGACAAATTTAGCCTCAAAGATCAATTTTATTTTTATATCGGTCCGAAGAATAACAGAATGGGGACAGATAAAATTTGCACGTGGTCCCTAACAGGCCTCATCTAAAAGAAGATCAAATGCTGCTAATCTCACATTAACAGCCCAAATACTAATTAGAGGAACCTCACTCGACTGATAGTTTTTTTCAAACACTAAAATTTCAATAATCTAATACCTGAATTATCCCCATAAAACTTCTGATTTCAAACATGATACAATTCAAGCTATGACTTTATTTTTAAAAAAACGTCATCATATCATATCCTGGAAATGCAATATTAGATATATCGTTCATAAATTAATAAGCTTTAACGAATATAATTGCTAATTAAGGTTTAAATTAAAAAATGCCAAATTTTTAGTTATGTCGTTATTTTTTTGAAGGGCGGTAGGGTTTCAGATTCCTTCACAACTTTGAAAATATGTAACTGAATATGTGATGTAAATAGTTCTTCTTATTCTATATCTTCTACCTTGCAATGCAATAATTAAGGATAGGAAATTTGATTATTTGCTAATTACGAGATGCACAATTAAAATGATATTCACTATGAAATATTGGGTTGTAACATATGAAATATCAGTAAAGGTTTAAATTTGAATTATTAGCAAAACAATTATTAAACAATACTATTATTAATCAAGATAGACTATTAATCACTTTTAATACATTTCTCCCAACGTTCATTGTAACCCCCAACGTCGTCCCTACGTTGGTAAGGTCATAATCCACAGACCGAAAATTTTCAAACCAACGGAAGATTGTTCTTTCGCGCACTGAACGCCTCCTTAACGTTATGGCCAAGTTTAAATTCGTAGAGAAAAATTAAACGAATTTCCGCGGAAGACATAATTTTATTCTTATTTATTTTTAAAACTTTGCTTCACTTTCAAAATGGAAAGTAAGACTGATTATGAAATTGGATTAAATGATCTTTCAAACGGTATACATAACCTAATTGTTTGTGTACAAATAGTCTAACCCCTTATGAAAAGAAAACTATAAAAAATGAAACTGACTTTTCATCCGTTAAAACCCAATAGATAAAAAAAAATTTTTAAATAGAAATATTGCAAATAGAAATATACTAAAGTATTTACAGTTTCGAAAACTATTGCCATAAACCCAACTGTTCGGTACGAAAGCGCATATTCACGCAATAAATAATCCCGGAGCGAAAATTATAAAGGTAAATGCCTTTAGAGTTAATACCTTTGAGGCAGTAACTATCTCTAAGCCGAGGTTGGAATTCCCAATCAGCCCCACTGGGGGTAATAAGCTCGCGGAACTTTCAGCAACGGATTGTCAAGATTTACTTGGAACAGTGACAGAGATTAGTCTACTTATTGTTGAATAAGCGTTTTAACACTCTCATAATTAACTATTCTCTTTCTCACTTCCATAATACTAATTAAATGCTTAATAACCCAAAGGATATCAATATCGGTAAAACTTCATAAAAGCGCATAATATAAAAGCCATTCCCACAAGGTCTGTTATAACATTATCCTGTCATTAACAATGTGAATTGTTTCCGTCAGAATTCGCCCCACACATATATAACATCGTAAATTTGACAGTTACGTCGGTAAAAAAACAGTTATGTTCATTGTTGAATCATAGATAGGAATGTTAAAAGAACCAGTAATCTGATTTTAACCAAGAGTATCAAACAAACTCAGATACCGAAATTATAAAATACTAACGATGTCCGGTTGGGAGGCGGAGTAGCTCAGTGGTAGAGCGCAGAATTGCCGTAACATAAGACCCGGGTTAAAATCCAGCTCCTGGCAGACTTTTATTTAATCTGTTATCTGGAGATGGATCCTATGGAATCTAGGACGCTACTGGGCCTCGTCCAGCCTCTATAAAGTGGGTACCCAAAATAGGGGCGAAATCTGGTGGTTAATTGTGATCTAGTACAAATACTTCTCTGCACTACGGTTGTACAAGAAACAGGACAGTCTCTACCACGTACTGAGCTTAAGACCCTTTGCATGGCTAGAAGTGTACAGGTATGTTTAGTGAAGTTTCGCTCTTAATTCATTAAAAAAAATGGGTAAACTATATTTATGTTTTTAATTTAAATTTATGAATTTTAGAGGTTTAGATAAAGTATAAAAATTATTCGTGAGACTATAAAATAGTCTTATAATATATTATACGATATATTTAATTTAAACTCGGTACTCGTAATAATAATTCAGTATGCTATATCGACGATTTCCAGCAATAGGAGTTTATAAGCAGTCAAACAGCACTTTGAATATTTCAGTCTAGAAGACTTGATCGTATACTATTTTAAGTTCTATTAAGCAGCCGTTCGTCAAAGTTTTGCATAATCTTGATAGCTCACTGATTCTAGTCATCGCAAGCTCAATAAATGAAAAAAAAAAACAACAACAAAAAATACTAAACCCAAGATCGCGGGTTCGTAGCCCGGCAGGTGGCCCTAGGATTTTTTAAAGGGAGTAAAAAATCCTTAGTTACGCCGTCCTTCGGAAGGGACGTTAAACGGGGGTCCCGAGCCTGTACGATGTCAGGTACTCGTTAAAAATCCCTATCCTAATAAAACCTGGATAGGCAAAATTTAGAGCTCCCACTGTAGCATCGCCCGATTATCCATAGCAGCATAAAGTGACGTTAAATGAACAAACAACAAACAACAAAAAACATGACAGTAAGATTTACTTAAGGAAATAAAATAAGAATTAACTGACAGCATAAGGTTTTGACCATCTTAGCAAAGTAAAAGCTTATGCATTTATTTAACAAGAAGCAACAGTAGTAGCTGCCATGTATTCATTGGTCGGTAAGTATCAAATTCCCTACAAAACGAAAGATGAAACAATTGAATTCATACCCTTTTTAGCAAAGATATGGTGTATTGAAGTCTGTAGCCACGTTTTTACATTTCTTTCGATTCTAAATACAGAATAATACATTATCATCTTCATCCATTCTCCATCAAATTATTTCACATATTAATTTCTAATAATCAAATATAAAATTTATGGACTGATTTTTTATAAATAGAATTTTGTTAATTATGATAGTTAAGTCAGCTGCTGTTATTTAAAGTGTACAACATAATTAAAACCCGACTCTACCTGATTTGATGTTAATTAATTCCTGTCTAAACTTTTATTTCATCCAACATCGCCCTCTTTTGACAGGAAAGGAGGAAAAGTCCAAATGCAAAATTTAAGAAGTTTTTTTGTGAATGCAAACGATATGTTTTATAACATTGTATAATTGGATTTTATTTAGTTAGCGTGAAACTATTCAGAGTTAATTTAAATTAAATAAAGAATAAATGTAACACTATTTGGCTTTAAGCAGGTATATTATTTTTTGGTTCCGTGATGACCTATATTTAAATAATACAGAAAATTATACATATTTGTTTTTTCCTTCAATAAGATATAAATTTATTATTGATAATTTTCAATCCGATAAAATGTGAATTTAATGTCATAAGATTATTTTAAATAATTAAATTAATTAATTTAATCAGTTTTCATTTTTTTTTATGAAAATGGTTGATAGCCCAGATGGCATGGTCTTAAAATTACATTCTGCTTTTCAATTGTAAAAAGATGGCCTTGTGACCTAAGTTGAATTTGTTATTCGAGTTGATAGTTTTTCTACTTGCCATTATGTACTATTCGTTTATTCGTCTATTTATTTGATGTATTATAATTGTGCAGTTGTATATTTCAATAATTATTTTATGCCTCTTTTTGAGTTTTTTATTGATATAAAAAAATTTAATGCAATCATTCCAATAGGAATGCTATGCTTTACCTATAGCCTAATTGCTATTTTTTTACTCTTCTGGTTTAATTTTTACAAGACATGGAATTTTAAAATACCTCTTTGAAAAATTGGTATTTTTGAGTTAAAGAATTGTTCTCTTGAAGGAACGATATGTTTTAATGCAAAGTACCCAAAAATAAAAAAAATCTAACGATACAGTTATTAAACATTTTCTATTTTACAGGATCTTAAGTGAGAAAACAATGTTTTTCTTCTGTTCTTTTTTTTTTTTTTAATTTGTGTAGAAATGTTAAAAACGTACTAGAAAGTTGGAGTAGACATTATTTCAAGAGATTTGTTGACGAGGTATGGGTAAAAATTACTTATTATGTAAATTAAGACCAGTATAAACAATTTATAGGGAGCGGAGTGGCTCAGTGGTAGAGCACTGAGTTGCCATGCCGGAAATCCTGGTTCAAATCCCGCTGCGGGAAAGACTTTTATTCAGTCTGTTAGCAGTGGAATATGGGATCTAGGACCCTCCTGGGGCTCACCTAGCCTCTATAAAAATAGGGTACCCAAAATAAGGGGGGGGGGGAAATCTGGCGGTTGAGCGTGACCTAGGACAAGTCACCTCCTTGCAGAACCGTTGTTCATGAAACAGTACAGTCTCTACCATGTACTGAACCCCAGACCAGTTCACGGGTTGTAGTGGTACGGGTTTCTTTTATAAATAATTTATATTTATGCGAATACTTTGTTGTGAACAGGTTGATTAAGTTAACCATACGCATATCAATTTAATATAAACATATTGCCATGCGAAATCCTGAGATTAGTAAGATATGCTAATAAGGAGTCTTAGCACGGTAATCCTAAGGCGCTCGCTTGAGGCGGCATAAGCCTAGTCTCCACTCCCTTCATAGGAATATTGATTAAATTAGTAAAGTACTTATCAATTTAATTTACTAAAGGAAACTGAATCTATTTCTTCTTGAATAGTTTATTTTAAATGAGACTTCTCTTTTCCTGATTCTATTTCCTGATAGTTATGATGCTATGATACAAAAAAAACTTATAGGAAATACTAATTTAGTAATGCAATCCCGGATAAAATATTAAAAATTATTTTACTGACCCTCATCCGTACATTCATCACTTTTATTTTTATATGTTTAAGCCTCCAGGTTTAAGTTTCCAGGTAATTTATGGATTCTGTGGTTCCAGAATTAATCATAAGGATCACCAGTGCGAGAAACAGTCTTGAAAAGCTACAAGAAGTTAACGAATTGAATTGCTCCAGTCAGAACTCGGCCCGCACATCGTAAATTTGACGACAGATACGTCGGTATAAAACTGTTATGTTCTTTATTGAAGCATAAAAAAGAATGTCAGAAGAACCAGTATTCTCTTTTTAACCAAAATTATCAAACTAAGGTACCGAAATTTTGCCAAAACACGTAGCGAAACCAAGAAACAGTGCAGCCTCTATGTAATAAAACCACAGACCATTCAGAGTTAGCTGTAGTGCAAGTTTTTTTTCATTTCATAGTTTTAAATAAAAAACTATACGGAAGGTACCTTCAACAGCTTATTTACAATAAATAAATAATGTTGAATCAATGTGGTTTCGAGTAACAATATTATGGATAATGCCGTTAATAATAGGGTATCACCGATGAGTTTTGTGAATAATCGAGTATCCACCAAGTTTTATTCCTAGGAGGATGTTTAATTACATTCAAACGATTGATTAAAAAAATGCATAAATAACCTTCCTACTTTTCCGATTTAAAAGGGACCTGATGCACTCCTCATCGATGTAGGATGAGGCCATTGTTAACTGTAAGTAGCATTAGAACAAAGCTAAGTTGGCTGGGAGGACGTGTACTAAGTTGAGCCGCGACAGTTGGTAAACTCCGGCACACTAACGAGACTTCCTGGCGGGATATCATCTTAATGGATCCCGGCCAACTGTTTCCACATCTGAGTAAGTGTTGTTTAATTAACCATTGTACACCAGGGCTTGGGATATAGATCTTGTAATACGGATATTCAGGTTTAGCAATAATTATATATTTATACACTCAACAGAAAAAAAAACCGGACACTTCATATTTTTCGTATTAAAAGCTAATTTTCAGCAATGTGTTGGTGTTTTCGGGTATTCTAGTTATTACAGAGAATGTAGGGTCTAAGTCCATTGAACTAACCCCTTCAGGATTAGTAAACAATTAGATAAAACTCAGATTTGATTTATTTGTCTTGAAGTTGATTTACCTGTCGGGCCTATTCTAAACTGCAAGTAGTTTTTCGCACATTTAAACATCTTTAATTTATTAACTAAGCCTTTACTGTGATTAATAGACATGTTTTTTTTAAATTTTAGTCCAGAATAATGGTTATTTCAAATGTTGACATAGCGCGAGCTGATCCCTTGGCCAGAGAAGGCCGGAGGTTGGGGTAGCGAAGTCTACCATTCGCGATGCACTCCGGCGTTTCCGGGAGACTGATAACTACGATAGGAGGGCCGGCAGTGGGCGACCAAGGGCAACAACGGCAGTACACGATCGATTTATTACGCTGTCGGTATTGAGAGACCGACTTTTAACGGCTCCTGAGGTCCGGGAAAGACTTGAAGTGGCTCGAAATACACGTGTAAGTGCAGACACAGTGCGGCGGAGACTGAGGGAGCATGGACTCGTATCAAGGCGACCCGCGACAGGGCCCCAACTCCTGGAAAGGCATCGAAGAGAAAGGCGATTATTTGCTAATCAGTATTCTCATTGGACTCTGGAGCAATTGGGAACTGTTTTATTCACGGATGAGTCTCCATTTGGTCTATACCACTCAGACGGTCGAGACAGAGTGTGGAGACGACCAGGGGAGCGATTTGCTCAATATACCATTCGTGAATCACTGCCTTTTGAAAGGAGATCAGTTATGGTTTGAGGTGGAATTAATTTCCACGCCCGGGCTGAACTGATTTTCATAAATAATGGGGCTCTGACTGCTCGGAGATACATCGAGGAAGTCCTCCTAGAGGCTGTGATCCCATTTGCTCCATTTATTGGTGAGCAATGCAGGATAATGCTCGTCCACATACCGCCAGAATCGTTACCGAATACGTGGAGAAAGTGGGAATCACAGTTCTGGACTGGCCTGCACAATCTCCCGATATGAATCCCATAGAGCATTTGTGGGATAATTTAGGGAGGCGTGTTAGACGCCGTCATCCTCCTCCTAGTGACTTAAATCAGCTCCAAATTGCTCTTCGAGAAGAATGGGATGCTATGGCGGTGGAGTACGTCCAGAATTTAATTTCTTCGATGCCTGACAGGGTTAGAGCCCTTCTCCGTACCAGAGGGAGTAATACCCGCTATTAGAATTACATGAAGTTGTTAGAAAACTAATAAAAATGAAGAATAACGTTTTCTAAAAAATGTGTAAATTTATCATTTTTTCTTTATTTTGTACATAATCAATAAAAATTATTCACTTTTGGCAGATTTTGTTTAAATAACCTATAAATTAACAAATTCTTACCATAAATTAAAAAGATTAATACATATAAATATATATTTAACAAAATTATAAGACCAAATCTAAGTGTCCGGTTTTTTTTGCTGTTGAGTGTATGTATGAGGGAAGAGTCTCTATACAAATAGAGTAGAATAGAATTGCATATAAAAATAACCTGGACCACTGCAACCTTTGAAGGGTCTGGGGTTCAGCACATGGCAGAGACTGTACTGTTTCTAAGCCCCAGGAGGATACCCGGTAGCTAACAGGTTAAATAAAAGTCTTGCCATCAGCGGGATGTGAACCCAGAGCCTTCGGTATGGCAACTCGGCTTTCTACTACTAGACTTCCGGGGTGATTTTCAGCTGCTTTGAAAAAAGAGTACATCTAAACTCAGATTTAGACTTATTATATAATTATTTTTTTCAAATAGACAAAATTAAAAGTTTATTTAACAAAAAAATGTATGATTATTTTTAACTTTTATTTAATTATTTGAACTATTTCTTAGTTTAGATGTACCGATTTTCCAATAAGACTAAAAATGATGGACGATTGCATTTTTCAAACAGTAAAAAATTAAAGTAATTTAGAGAATATACATAGGGCTTGTTAAATTAAAAGAAGGTTTAATTATAGGATAATTAATTTCAATAATAAATTATACCCTATGTAATCATTCTTCAGGTTTCAAAAACGGAGATGAAATAGTTTGGTAATTAAATAAAGGTTAAAAATTCCTAATAGAAATATATGTATATATATAAATATATATGCAGGGGAGTGGCTCAGTGGTAGAGCAGTGAGTTACCAAGCCGGAAATCCTGGTTCAAATCCCGTTGCGGGCAAGACTTATATTTAGTCTGTTTGCAGCGGGATATGGATCATATAGGATCTAGGACCCTCCTAGGGCTCACCCATAAAATATAATAAAAATAGGGTACCCAAAATCTGGCGGTTGAGCGTGACCTAGGACGTCACCACCTTGCAGAACCGTTGTCCATGAATCTGTACAGTCTCTACTAGGTACTCAACCCCAGACCCGTTCACGGGTTGTAGTGGTAAATTATAACGGGAAATACAGACTCACTTATTCATACATTTTTCAAGCAGAGAATAATAAATATATATAAGCAGGTGAATGGGAAATGTTCTATGATATATTTCTTAGATTAAATCGCTAAACAAGTCTCCTGGGGACCATAACGCACTCCTGCACATCACTAAAAATTTATTGCTCTATTCCAAGGTGTAATATTTTCCTACCGCACACACTCTTAGACCGTTCAGCACAGCTATTCGATTTTGAAGTATAAATATTAATCTTGAGTATAATAAAAATCACAAAGTCTTCTTGAATAAATATTACTCTTAACTTGTATAAAGATAAAAGTCTTCTTATATATTAATGTTATTAAAGATATAGATAATAAATTTTAAGTATCAATGTAATTATTTATTCCGAAAGTAAATTATTGAATCATAAGTTCGATATATACATGAAAATTAATTATTTCAAGAACCAACTAAAAAATTCATCCTGAAAATGAATCATCGAATCCTTGAATACAACTAGTACAGTAATAATTTATTCAACTGTAAGAGTCTGTACATTTTCCCTGGGGATATCCTTTTAATAAGGAAAGAATGAAACAAATAGCTCGGTACTCCTTAAGGGTTTAGCTAACCAACTTGACTCTAATTCTAAAAATAAACTCTGTATTCATAACATAAATAAAATATTTTTTTCCCTTATTCTACCTCATATTATTATATTTTATCTATGTATAGCGTTTTTAAAAATTAAGTATTTTAGGGATGGGTAAGGTTGTATCAATCAGATAATTTGTAGCTGATACTGAAAAGTAGTTGATACATGTATCAGATACGGTCGAAATGTAGTTGATACAAGTATCATATAAGGTCGAAATGTACCGGGTACAGATACTCGGATACTTGACTCGCGGAGTGGGAGGTGCTACCAAGGTCACCCCACCTCTCTCTTGATACTTGTATCAACTGACTGGTCAGTATCAACTACCAGCCAGCATCTACTATAATATCTACTCCCGTAACTGTTACCTGCTGGCCCAGATAGATACGAGAACTGTATTCAAGGCCTTGGTTGTTAGAAGCATCAGCTATTCAGTATTCGCGAATATATTCACTGCCTCATGCTACCTTATGCTATTTATTACTATAACATACGAATTAAAACTGGTATATAATTTTTTTGTATCTACTTTGTGAATCAAATTGTGGGATTTAATTTACCATAGAACTGAGTCATTAATATGTTTTCACATCTACTTTTCAAATATAAATGGGTAAAAAATTGGCTTTAAAATAAGATAAACAAATGTGAACCTAACAATATGCTTGTTGTTGGAATATAAATATGTCATGGAACGTAAATAGCAAAAGTTTGAGGTAGGGTTAACAACTATTTTTTTTTGTTCAATTCCATACCTTTCAAAAAATAATTACCCAGTAAAAAACATGATTTTAATCATTTGATGCCTTGTGCAGGTTACTTTCGGTGAACAACTCTAAGATAATGATAACAAAAACTGATACACCAAGAAAGGCTTCTGTGTAGCGTATTAGAAGAGTAAGAGTCGGGATAACTATATCAGCTACAAAAATATCAAGTAAAAGTATCAGATACAGAAAAGTATCAGTATCACTTGTATTCAGATACAGAAAAATCCAGTATCTACTCATGACTAAGATATTTCCACTAAATTTTCATTATTTCAGTATTAAACCTCCGATATAAATATGAGTTACATTTTACGTTGGTAAAATAAATAAAACAAGTATTTGATTTTAATATAACTATAAAAATATCCATATGCAGTATTCGATTAAATATTTTTCTCACAATCAGAAATGATGAGTTAGATATTGGTAAATTTATGTTTACGTCTGAACGTTGCAACTATATTGGTAACAATTGAAACGGGTTGATTATCTTGTAGTTTAGTTCGATGAAATTTTTTAACAATAACTCAAAGAATAACATAACCGTTTTTATTGTGAAAACTGAATATATTCCAACGTTACTAGCATTTCGTTCTTGATTTTACGAAAAGAGTTGGGGAAAAATATGTAAATCATAATTAATTTTTGGTTATTTTCAGGTTTAAGCTACTATTGCAAAGTTCGTTATTAGTCCTAGCGTCGATTGATTTAAATTAGATAATTTGATAAATTATGATAAAATACATACTGAATTTTTATATTAATTTATGTTTATGAATATCGAGAAAATCTGGGAAATTTTTTCGATAAAACAAATAAATGGTTCAGTAATAGCAATTATTACATTGCACTTCTGAGATCCCGAGAACCCACATCCCACTGACGTGGGGGGGGGGAGATTACTGATGAAGTCTATTAGAGCATGTCTGAATTTTATTTTTATTTTACGAAGACTCTTAGAACATATATACTCAATCGTGAATAATAAACATTACGTTGGTGCAACTTCAGAGAAATTTAAAATTTATCTTGATTCTTCAGCTGAGGACAGAGGGTATGTGTTATCATTAAGAGAGGGGGTGGAAAGAGGCCAGTAATGGAGAGTAAATAATGTAAGCAGCAGGAGCTACTCCAACATATATTATGTATTATAACATATATTATGTATTTCCTTCCTCTTACCGTGGCTCCATATTGTGTCCAACCCAAAAGCTCAACTTCGTCAGAATTTTCTATAAGCATAACAACGGCTCGGTTATTTCCCAATGCCACTGCATCATGTATAGTGGATCAAAACATCCAAAAGTTTGATGGGAGGCGCATATTGTCCATGCATGAAGTTCAAAATAAAAAACACAAATGCAACACAAGCAACAAGCTATTACGAGGCTAAAAATGAGAAGAAAATAGACTGCTGAACTGAGTTAATTCAATTCGACTTAGTTGACGGTTTCTTTAAACAAATAAAAATTTCACCTTTCTATTTTTAGATAATTATATAGAAATCCCCGATTCTAATAGTTTGTCAAACCAGAAAGCTGACCAGAGCTTAAAAGAATATTTGTTATAAAATATTAGAATTTTGGTTAAATTCACACTTTCATAACGTGTGTAGGTCAGTGGAAGTTAGCTTTTGTTTTTCGTTAGACTTATCAAATTTTAAGAATAATATGATTAGCGGACCTTCATAATAAAGTATGACCCTATCTAATATAATATTATAATAAATATAATATTTAAAAGAAATGGAGTAACTAAGAATTATAATTATATGCGTTATCTAGAAGAGAGAACTAAAACCCTGATAATTTTAATACATAATTTATTAATACCAACAAATAATTCACTCAAAAAAACAAACAAAAAAATGTATTCAAAAAATCAAAAAAACACTTCATAATTTTCTTCTATTAAATAATATTATTATGAGGATGGGAGCGGAGTGGCTCAGTGGTAGAGCACTCAGTTGCCATACTGAAAATGATGAAATTTTAATAAAATGATTTTCAATCATATATGATTAATCTGATGTGGAATCTGGAAAATATATGAAATATGCGAGAGATCTTTTTTATCCAAAGAGGTAGGACACAAAGCCGACTCGGAGAAAAGTCTACAGAATAATTGAGAGAGGAACTTGTAAACATGGTAACCACTATACCTAGGCCCCATAAAGGAATGATTTGTTTTGGAAATGAGGGCTAAGGTAGTGTGGTTAATCCGAGTATTTGCATAGACAGGAGTCATGTTTAATTCAACCCGGCCAGTCCTGCTCCAGGATTTAACACACACACCTCAGCCTTTGACTCCACGGGATATCTTTCCATTTTTTTTTTTTTACCCTCTTGCAGGTAACAAACGTTACAAGAGAGATTAAAGCCAACAGGACCCCTTCTTTCTGAGAGAGTCAGGTTGAAAATTATTCCGGCCAGTCCTCCCAAATTGGCAAAGAACCCTTCTCCTAAGTATTACATAAACCCTTAGCCCTTAGCCGTTGGAGGGTCAGATGAAACCGAATTTTAATTCGCCATTACCTTTTGGCTGATGAGACGTTCCCTAAATATATTAATAAGACACCAGAGCGACTTAAAGACTATACTGTTCCAAGCCAACGGTTGCTTGTTTATTTTACGTCACTCTATGCTGCTACGGCTGATCGGACGATGCTACAGTGGGAGCTCTAAATTATGCCTATCAAGGTTTAACTTGGAAAGGAATTTTTAACGAGTACCTGACATCTTGCAGGCTTGGGGTCCCTGGTTAACGCTCCTTCCAAAGGAAGGCATAGCCAAGGATTTGTTTCCCTTTAAAAAACCCTATGGCCAACTGCCGGACTACGAACCCCCAATCCTTGGCTTAGTAGTTTGTTATGCTAACAACTAGACCACAGATTCCCCCCAAGCCAACGGTTGAGCAAGGCTATTAGGCCGAGAAAACGCACAACCACCAATTTTTCTCCCCGATTTGAGTGAGCGACAGAATGGCTTCCAGATCTCACGCTGCTAACCGATGTTTTTAAATGATTGTAAAGTAATAATTAACTGTACTAGTATTTCTTATAACATTTTATTAACAAAAAATATCTAATGTTTATATTGATATTAATTAGATGAATATTTAAGTGGAAAACAGTTGACTGGTAAATTCTAATTATGGTAGGGGGTCCAGACATTAGTTACTTTACTTAAATACTTATTTTATTGTCCCAACGTTTCGGCCTAAGATGTAGGCCACCTTCAGGGCTGGGAAACGTATCAGAAACTATATAAAACAATCCAGTGTCATAAAAGAATAACAGATATTTATGAACAGAATTGATAAGAATGAAAAAAATACAAAAAATAAGAAAAATTATGAAATAACTAATGAGAAAAATTAATGTGAAAGGTTGTTGTTTTATACACTATGTAATAACTGTTGAGACATAATTAAAATGGAAAACATAGTTAAATTACAGCTAATGGTTTAATTTTTAAATAACAGAAAATTATAATATTTATATATTTGCGTATGGTTTTTATGTATATATGATTATATATTTATGGTATATGGTTTTTTATTTGTGTAATCATTGACTGTACCCCCTGACCAATTCAATCCATTATTAGAATTATTCAGTCAAGTAGTTTTCACTTAAATAAAAACTGACCTGCCAAAACATATCTCTACCTAGAATTTAGTAACCTAGCACCCTACCAGAGCTCCGTACTAAATAATAAGCACGATAAATATTAAATAAGACCGAATTTAGAAAATGTAGAAGACTTGGGGTATACTTGAGTACTCCCTTCTTGAATTAAGGATGCCATTGAAAGACAATAACCTGAGTGCTCCTCTTCGGATAGCTGTTGGATTCAAGGGCATGTAGCAGTGACCTGAGTCGTAAGCAATAGAAAACATAAATATTAAAAATAAATGTAAATGAGGCCTATAAAAGATAATTTAAAAATAGATTACGCTTCAAAATAAGATATGAAAATATACCTCAGGTAGTAGAAATTTGAAAAAGAAACAGGAGTAGATTTTGAAAAATATAAATTATAACAAACTAAACAGAAAACGTATAAATCCAAAGTTTTTTGGTTATTGACAGATTCTTAATATATTTAAAAAATATATAATTACTTCATTGCTTCTTCACTACCAAACATTGGGGGAAAAGTAATGCAAAAAAAAACCCCTATTTATATTCGCATTTTACATTTTAGATACCAATTAGACATCATGTCTATCTATAGACAAACCCGCGTAACGTAAATATGGATGTATGGAATATACCAATGCCACCCCTATTGGGAATAAAAAAACATGTAACCCAGATATATTATATTATGCGAAAAACTCATTTCATAGGTTGTATCACTTAGTATCTAAGTTTCTTTGTTCATTTTTTTAAACCGTTTATTGTTTATTTTTCTGATATTTTTACGGTTTTTTTATTACTCCGAAGTTGGCAACAATGTTGTTTACAGCTTTGGAACAATCATTTTTGAATAAAAATATAAGTGGTAAATAATCTATTGTGATTAAGCTACAATTTCATATTGACGGAATTGGGATTTTTTTAATGAGAAAATAAACTTTTAAATAAAATGAATTAATTAATAATAATTAAACAAATTACTTGGTTTTTAAAAAAATTCTCAATTATAGGTTGATATCAAAATACTATGATATTCCTTTCTGCTATATTTCTCTAACTATAAAATGAAGATCTTTCGGAAATTTGAATATATTGCGAAATATATATTATATATTAGGATAAATAGATATTATATTTACTCTGCACCAACTAAATATTTTTCGAAGAGCTGAGTAAGACAATTTAAGGAGATGACTCAAAATTGTGCAATTAGAAAACTAAACCTTCTAATTACTGGATTATTTTCTGCACAACTCGAAATAATAAGAACCAAAATAGCTAGCTTTGCTACGAATACAAAAGCCAGCCGTCTAATTAGAAGAGATTATGTATAACGCGTAATCTGAAGGAATCTATTGAGTACACATAAGTAAACTCGAATACTCAGAAGTGTACTCGGGTATATTGAGGCCAATTGTTCGGTTTATTAGAGCTCAGGATTTGGTTCCTTTAGCGAAGAAAGTTCATTAGGGATTCAATTGGTGTACAATTGAAGTGGATAGAACTCTGAGAAGTTAGTCACTACCACGATTCATAGCGTGAATACTTCATCAGCATCTGTTAACCGATGTGTTCTTAATAGATTATAAAGTAATCATTAAATATATTTCATCTCGAGGGAGCGGAGTGGCTTAGTGGTAGAGCACTGAGTAGCCATGCCGGAAATCCCGGTTCAAATCCCGCCTCAGGCAGTTACTTTTATTTATTCTGTTTGTGCCGGGAGATAGATCATATGGGATCTAGGACCCTCCTCGGGTTCACCCAGCCTCTATGCCATATTATAAAAATAGGGTACACAAAATAAGAGGGAAAACCTGGAGGTTGAGCGTGACCTAGGACAAGTCACCTCCTTGCAGAACTGCTGTCCCTGAAACTGTACAGTCTCTACCATGTACTGAACCCCAGACTCGTTCACGGGTCGTAGTGGTTACAGGTTTTCAGGATTAAATATATTAGTATTTATTTTAACACTTAAAAAAATTAAACTATTTATATTATTATTGATATTAATTTGAAGTTTACTTCAGAGTAGAAAAATCCTTCAAGAGTTTGAGACCAAATTAATCAAAACAATTTTTGATTTTTTTTTTACCCAACTACGACAAGTAATTGTTTTTGCAATAAAATAACAAGTATAATGCCTAAAAATAATGATAGACAATTAAATACGCTAGTACTTAAGACCTTCTACAAACTTCTCTTTTTTCTGCACACTGAGTTCTGTCTTGCTCAACCTATATATAATAGCTTACATTGTTTTAAACACATTTCAGCTACTCTAAATTGTTCATCTAGACTTTAAATTTGATACAAGACCAGGAACTGAGACCAAAAAATTTTCCAGATTTCAATAAAATATTTTATCGTATTTGTCAACGAATTCGTTGCTTTCGTTAAATCTGTTAGCTTAAATTCCTTGGCATCTGTTGAGAATAATTACAATTATAATGTAATACTCTTATGCAAATTTAATCCTTTGTAAGGTAGACTGTTGGCGTATAATATTCAGTACAAAAAAAGGTTAGACCACTGGAGAATTTTGGAGATTACACAACGCGGAATTGCGAAGCATGTATCCGGTTAATATTATTCAAGTGTCGCGAAAATTAAGATGGGCTTTAAAGGCTAAGTAATGAACGAATTCCGAAATAGTTAATAAACCCTGTGGGGTAGACAGAGGGGTAGGTGGTAGGATTGCATCAACCGTATGACCTGGCGGATTTGGGTTTGGGTAGTGGTCGGTAAAAAGAAGTTTGTAGAGATTGGTGGCATTGGTATCGAGCCTTCGGGTTCGCTAAGCCTTATTTTTATAAATAGTACAGTCCCTACCATGTACTGAACCCCAGCAGATCCTTCAGTTGCAGTGGTACATTTTTTTTTTTTTAATTTCATATTTTTAAATAAAAATGTATACGGAAGGTACCTTCATCAGCTAGTTTACAATATATAAACAATATTAAATAAATTGGGTTTCTGAGTAACGATAATATTGATAATGGCGTTAATAACGGCGGATCACCGATAAGCTTTGTGAATAATCGAGTATCCAAGTTGGGTTCGAAACTTAGAACTTAGTCGAGAACAGTAAAATTATCGGATGCTTCCTCAACCGTGCCTCGTTCCCAGCTGAGCCGGTAGCTCAACAGAAGCTTCTAAATCAAACTAATCATTATCAACAAAAAAATATTGAGTAGCTCAAGAAGGAAACAGATTGGCCTGAAAGTTTTAATTATTAGTAGATATAGAGTAATAATAATGCTTAGCGAACCCGAAGGCTCGATGCCGACACCACCAATCTCTGCTTACACACTTCCCTCCACGGACCTCTACCCAAACCCAAATCCCCCAGATCAAATATAGAGCTATTAAAATAAAATAATTGTTTAGTATATTCAATATTCAGATAATTTCAATTATAATAAAATACAAAAAAAAAATATATATTTTTTTTTGGAAAAAACCAAACAAATTATAATTTTCATTATGAATAGTATGTAACTTTATAATAAACTATCTTCATAGCATTTTAATCACAGTTAATGATAACGTTACTTCACATAAATAAAATAAGTAAGAACATAGCAATATGGGTTATACTTTTGATTTATATAATATAAAAATATAACACAGATACATCGCTGTGGAGGGTGGATAAGGGGCGAGTCCCTCAACCCCTATCAACCTCACCACAATAGTTTTAAAAAGTAGGAAAAGTCGAAATATACGAATCAATTTCCAACTCCGAATGATCCTTCCCAAAAAAAATCAATTCATATTTCAACATAATTGATCCTAAAGGTAGTAAGTATCCGTGGCCCAATCCTTTATACAGTTTATACAGCTGATATCCCAACTCATCCGATTACTATCCTTACCACGTATGTTGATGATACATGTGTATTATCAGTCAACACCAATCCAGATATTGCATCCCAAAGCCTCCGATCCCATATCACTGATCTTGAAGAATGGTGTCAAAACTGGAGAATTAAATTAAAATCGCATCAAATCACTTTTACCTTACGTCGTAAACCAATGACTTCCTGCACTTCAGTATCCTTTAATATCCCACTGGTGCCTGTAGAACAGATCCGATACTTAGGGTTGCATCTCGACAAACGATTAACCTGAAATCCTCATACTAGACTGAAAAGACAAGAAACCGCTCGACGTTTCAAGCTACTTGAACACTTACTAGACAAACGCTCTAACCTCCTAATTAACTACAAAAGACTCATCTACATGACTTACGGAGTAGAGCTTTGGAGCTCCACTAAGCTATCGAATTTCTCTCGTATCCAATCTCTACAATCCAAAATCCTCAACGCTCCTTATTTTGTTAAGAATAAAGTCATCCATAACGACCTTAATGTCCCATTTGTTGCTGATTTGGCCCGAACCCGGTATCTATCCTTGCATAACCAACTTCATTCCCACTCAAACCCTCTAGTTTCAAACATATCTTCCCCTTCAATTCCCGATAATCCTCCGAGGCGTCTGAAAAGAAGATGGCCACGTGACCTTCTTAGTTGAACTAGTGATTTGAGTACTACCAGTGGGTAGTTAGTTTCTCTACTTGCCATTAACTCATGTCATTATGTATTACATAGACTATTTACTTGATGTATTATTGTAATACAGTTGTAAATATCAATAAATAAATTATTTAAAAAAAACATAATTGAAAAATTTACTGTTAATAGTACAGAATAAGACCAATTTAAATTAGCAATATGATTGAAATTATTGAATAAAATAAAATTATAAGGCTTTAAGATAAAAATTAAACTATAACAATTGGCAAAGTAATAAATATTGATATATCAACCAAAATTGCGAAAAATATAGAGATTTATACTGATAGAGTTATAAATAAATATATAGCTGTTTACAGTCAACATTCACATCGACCAAATGAAAAAGCAAAGTATGCATGAGGTCAGAAAAATTTATTTTAGTAAGAACTGCCTATTTTAAAGCCAACGTTTTGATTATCATTATAAGCCCTGAAGAAGACTTGCAATGTGGATCGAAACTTTGGCTTTAAAATAAACAGTTCTTCTTACTAAAGAGAATTTTTCCTGACGGCCACCAGGACCATTTTCTTCCAAAATCAAAATAGCTCAAGTAGTTAGACAATCCGGTAAATATTGTTGAAACAAATATTTAATAATACTATAAAAACATATCAATAGCCTAAGGCGTAGAAAAGAGAACAGTAGCAATACGAGTTACGATCAAATGAATTCAAGCTAATGCCGAGGAATTAGGAGTCAGGGAAGCGACTGCAACTTCTCCATTATGCAAATCTCCAAGAATCGCCGGCCTAGTGCTATTTTCACAGTATAATGATCTTCAGGGATTTAATTGTTTGGAACAATAGAAGCGTTTTTTTTTCAACAACAGCTTCGACTTTGGAAAACCAGAAAAACAGAACGGGAAAAAAAACCTAACACAAGAAGAGAGAAAAAGTTTTTCCAACACCCTCCTATAGAGGAATTTCTGGTTTATTACATCAATGCTTCAGTGGGCTCCACTAATCCCATAATCCTCTCCTATTGTAACATTGACAAAACAAAGCGAATTATGTGGATTTCTCCAACGGCCGTCTTTTGTAATTTTCCTCTATTCAATGATTTAGGAAAAGTCGTTACCACAGGAAATGCTCTCAAATTGGACATAATTAAATAACGGAAAAGCAGAAATTAAGGAATTTTCGGGTGAGTTGAGAAGAAAATTATAATGAGCTAAGTGGGTTTAGGCCTTTAGCGCCCTCTTCCTTTATTGTACAAAATCAACAGAAAGGAAATTATTTAATCATAACTCAAAATATATATATATATACTTGAGGGAAGGATGTTATAAAAAGAATAGAGCTGTTATTTATGAGTGGTGTAAGTCCACTTTCTTAAAAAAAAAAATATAAGTTAACAATAGTTTTAATAAGTTGTAGACACCTCAGAGAACGATTTTTTCATAAAGTTAACAAACTAATTTTGGATGTAAAATGATATCGCAAAAATCTTCTTATTTTTTAAGTGGAATAAGTCAATTTCCTAATTATAATAGTGATAAAAAAATTCTTATTGCAATGATTATTGTTTATTATAATGGCTTTAGTATACTGATTTATGAAATGAAAAGAGAATATTTTGTCTCAAACAATTTCTAGAAGAGGGCATTCAGACAGGAAAAGAATTCGTAAGGAGAAATCATAACCTTGACTGAGATATGCTGGAAGGTGTTTAAGAGAGATTAATATTATTTTTTTTTTTTTTTACAAAACTAATATAGCAGAAAAAAGAAAAAGATAAAACCCTTAGCAAAATAAAAATCTACAAAGGTTCAAGACCTAAGGCAAACGAGAAATACAATATGATGAATTTACTGCCTTACAGTCAACATATTTACCATGAACACTTCACTACGCTAACTGTTAAGTTAAAATGTAATTAAAAGAAAAAAATTGTATCTTAAAGAAGTAATTTGCATTTAACATTGTTTAATTGTATCGTCTTTTTAATAAATCTAAAATAAATTCTTAATAAACTTGGATATTCAGGTATTTAAATGTCTTCTTAAATCCTAACTATTTTTTTTCTTCAAAAAAATCCATTTGAGTAAACCTAATGTCTACAAAAATATGATTTTAAATTTATTCTAACTTTTATTTCTCATAATAAGGTATTTTTGAATATTTTCTATTGGTTTAAGTTAATTTGAAGCTAAAAAAAAATCGTTTATTATATTAAATAAATTTAAGCAATAGAGGGAGTATATTATTCAATGCTTTTTAGTATTGTTTCATAAACAATTTCTGACCTCGAGCGGGCATAATCACTGGATCTAAAGCAATATGTCACTATCATCGTGTACATTGGCGGGAAGGGCACTAGTTAACTGCTTCAAATTGACAATTATGTAACTATAAATCTGGCTGCCTTACGACACCATGATATATACCGTTAACCGAATTGTGTATTTATGTTACTTTATATTCTTATAAGCTGGTGGCTGTTGATGTTATACTGTTAAAACCTACATTACTATTATTTTTATTAATTTATACGTATAATTAAATTACGATGCGGCTAGTTATTGCGATTGCCATTCATGAAAATAGACGAAACGAGCAGGAAGGGATAACACACGGCTAAAGAGGATGTAAAAGTCCATTACGACCAGCCCATTTGAGATATTACTAATCAATATACCCTGGCTATCTCTGTTGGCCCGATAATCTGTTGATCCGCGGTTGGGCAGATTGAATCATAAAATATGTATTGCCAATTTTATTTTTACCTCTCGCCGGCCTGATCAATTCGTTGCTTTCTTAATTAATCTCAATTGATTATTTAGATTAATTTATTTTTTTTTAAATCAAGCAACAAAAAAAAGTTTTTTCTCTATTCCATACTCAGGTGTTCGTGTCGAAAAACTTTCACGTTAAAAACAAACTTGTCTAAGGGAATATCGTTCCAAAGAATTTATAAAAAAAAAATCAAGCAACAAAAAAAAGTGTTTTCCTCTTTCCATAATCTGGTGCTCGTGTCGAAAAACTTTCATGTTAAACACTTGTCTAAGGAAATTTCGTTCCAAAGAAGGAAAAAAACATTGTTATTTTTAAGCTTCCATGTATTATTTACAATATGTATTATATTACATTACGAATATTACTATAAGTAATTCAAGTCCGTTTAAAAATTGTACAAATTAACGCATTTAATAATTTATCTTTAAATCTAAAAATGAATGCTAAATAAATTATCAGAAACATATGGCGTTCATAAATATATTTGTGTTACGTTATGTTATGGGGATCAATTAGTCTTTCACTAATAAAAGATAATGAGAATATAATTAATCCCCAATACTACTCATAAAGGGTCAGGGGTTCAGTATATAGCCGAGATTGTACTCTTTCTTGGGGAATGGTTATGCAACGAGGTCATTTGTCCTAGGACTCGCTCTACTACCAGATTTCCCCCCTTAGTTTGGGTACCCACTCTATAGAGGCTGTGTGAGCCCCAGAAGGGTCATAGACCCCATAGGATCCATCTCCAGCGGTTAACAGATTAAATAAAAGTCTGCTATCGAGCGGGATTTGAAACGAGTACCTTCGGCACAGCAACTCAGTGCTCTACCACTGAGCCACTCCGGTATCTTTCCGCAAATTTAAAATGAGGTTTAATTATCATAAAATTAATAATATTCCGTATTAAATTGAAAAAAAAATATTAAATCAGATTCCTGCTAATGAATATGACTGAAACGTGATCAGAAATCTGAATGTTATGACTAAAGTTTATCCTTAATGAAAATGGACAAGAAAGTAAAACATTTAGCGGTAACGTGAGTTCCAAACCTGGGGGGAGTTAAGCGATACTTAAACTTTCATTAGACCTAATCAGCTTCGAGTTTCTTACAACTTTACAAAAAGTTCAACCGACAACGAAACTCTGGATTGCCTAGCTCACTCGCTTCCAAAGGTTTTCTTGGAGGAACACACACATTAAGAACTTGATTGTTCCTTCTTGTATTGTTCACTTCCAAAAAAAAACTTTGGTAATTAAGTGGTAATGAAAACAAACCCTTTACCTAAAAAGATTCTAATAATAAAGAAAAATTGATCATTAAAATATAGCATGAATAGAAAAATTAGCATTCTTGTCTACCAAGTAGACAAGTATAGATTCCTCCCTCCATCTATAGGATATCATATTGAAGAAGAAATATGCAAAAAAAAAACTCATAGTTGGTGGATAAGTCCAAACAACTCTATCGTGGATAAGTCATATTTACTAAGTTGATTTTTGGGCAATTATAACAATACAATTTAAATTTTGGTTATTAGAGTGCTGCCAATGGGTAGTGCCTCTACACGTCCTTTCATGCATTTATTTATTCATACAGCCTTTGTACTAGATGTATATATTACAGTTGTACAATTCAAAAAAATAATTTAAAAAAAAAAATTTTGGTTGCCATGACTATTGGATCTATAACGCATCTATTTTAACTTGGGATATAAAAAAAAAATTTATACAATCAAATTTATTAAATTAAATCGATAATTAGAGGAAATGATTATTTTGAAAAACACATGTGCTGTAAATAATATTTCAAATACTACCTACACAGCCACTGTCAAATAAAGTAAAACAATTATTTTGCCTATTCCAAGGTTTCCTCATCTAAAACCAGCGTTCAGTTCGATTGAAAGCCTAATACACTTTCAGTTATTTAAGATTTGAATGAAATTAAATAAAGATATAACGAAAAATTCCCGTGAAAATTGCTCACAAGTTAATCCGAAGTGAATTCTCCCCCAATTTATATTTGGGTACCCAATTTATTGAGGCTGGGTGAGCCCCAGAAGGGTCATAGACCCCATATGATCCATCTCCCGCCGCAAACAGACTAAATAAAAGTAACTCCCTGCAGCGGGATTTGAACCAGGATTTCCGGCATGCAACTCAGTGCTCTACCACTGAGCCACTCCGCTCCCTAATTGGAATAACAAACAATTTACTTCAAAACAATCCAATCGTACTAGTCTGGGTAATAAATCTTACACACGTTATAAATTTCGTAGTGTTCCTCATTTCAAAAATAACAAGGGCTTTAACAATTCGAAAGCTCAATCCCAAATTTCGGACTCAAATACTAATTAGTGAGTAGGGGGAATTCACAAGGACCAAATGATTTAAACAATCAGTAAAATGTTGGAATGGCGGACAGAAGGCAGGTATAAGTTAGCGAAGCGTTGAGGTTTGTTTGCAACTAATCACGACTAACGGGATTAGGAGTTGAGCAAGTTGGACCGCAGCCACTGTTACCTATGTACAGCCAACTGATCGGTAAGTCAAGTCCCGACCCTTCTATCATCTAGTCAACATTTTTTCGAAATGATTTGAAAAGGATAAACAGAATAACGGGGGAAGGGCAGTGTGTAGAGCACAGTGTTGCTGTGCTGAAGGTTCAGGATTCTAATCCAATTGGGGCAGAAAAATATTTAATATGTTAACAGCCAAAAGTGAACACTATGGAATCAGCTGACTCTCTTTGTGCTTAGCTAGCTTCTATACATTTTGCACCTTTAATTAAGGAAAAAACCTGGTATTTGGGTGTGATTTCTGTCAAATCATCATCTTGCACAACTGATGCCATAGAAACAATACAGTCTCTACCATGTACTGAACCTACAATCCTTCAAGCTTTTTTTTCTTTAATATTATAGAATAATGTAATTTTTTTGTTTGTGTACTGCTCTATCTGTTTCAAATTTAACAGATGTACATACATAAAAGGAAAAATAGTATTTTCGGCAAAGCTTCTTAACAGGCTGAGAGAAAATATTGAGACTCCTAAAACGATCTTCTCAACTCCGGGTCAATTAACTAACTAATTTTCAACTCTTTAACTCAATTTTAAGAGGTTGTAAAGATTTGCAATCCTTTAAGAAATCACGTGAAAGCTCTAGAAACAATTTTGACCCAACAATTTTTGACCTTAAGTTGAAGAGGCTGTTGAGATGCCCAAAAACTTAAAAACCTTATAAAAACACAACTTCATTTTGATTAAACTTTACTCCCAATTTAGTGGTTAAATCTAGAAAATAACTATACATTCGGAAAATAGCTTCAAAATTAGATATAAAATCCAGACTATACATATTGTTTTTAGAGGAAATAAGGTTAAAGTAGTTTCAATATTAATTTGCCAGAAAACTGGAAAACAAATTATTTATACTTTAAATTAATGAAATAATGAATTATATAACTATCACTATAAAGTCTTAAGAAATTAAAACAATATTATCAATCAACAATGACTAATAATATTAAGTAACTCGATCACCAACACAGCTCTATTCAATAATCTTTTTCAATAGTATAATGTAATAGAAAATATCTAGAAAGTGATCTTTATTAAATAGGTTTTGGGCCCTTTTGATTAAAAAATTTTAACGAAGAAACACGCTTTCGATTTTGCAAAAATACACCCGTAGAAAAAAAATTAGCTAACCTGTTTAGGAATAAAAATTAATTGCCTATTCATATACTTGGCAACATAATAACACTGAATAAAGTACAGTAAAGTAGTTAATATCAACCGAATGTTATGTAAAAATATGACTTGTGTGACCACTATGGTATGTATTTTAAATAAAACATAAGTGATGAAATATTTTTTTCCATTACATCTTAAAAACTTCATATCATAAACCAAAATTAAGTGGTTAAGACAAGAAGCCCTTCTATCGATTATATATACACACACAAACATATGAAGGGACGATAACCCTTGTAACAAGTGACGGATAACTAATCAATATTTAAGGCATAAAACTTTTTAACGTTCCATTTGGCGATAGACTTAACTGATTGCCTTCTGCTTATTAAATTCCTCCCAGAAAAAAAATAGGCCTGTGCCCCCCATTTCACATTAAAAATCTTGGATTAATATCATATATTTTTTTTCTCTATCAAACGATCAATTCAATTTTTGAGTTAGAAGTCCCTAATACCCCAATTCCCAGTCTATCATATTGAAAAATGTCATGCCAAGACGATGTAATATGGATGGAATGTATTGCCTTGTCACGACAGACCTTTCACCGGGATAGGTCACCTACAAGCCATCACAATTGTATCTTGAAGGTCTTAACAAGTCATAACTCTCGAAAGGGACATACATTCTTCTCAAAGTAATATATATGTTTTGTATATGAATATATTGCATTAATATGTATTTTTTAAAATATCTGTATTTTTGGAAATTATTTCATTAGTTTGTACTAATTGCAAGTAACTACTAATCTCCAAATTTATTTTTAATTATTAAAACAATACCTTATTATTGTAACAATACCTTATTTTTCTGCTGGTTTTCTAACGTGTGATATACAGACTTGAAAAGGTCCGAGCTGAACTATTATCAAGCAAAATAAATAAAAAGAGAAGCGAGGGGATGGTTGACTGAAAGATAGACGTAAGGAAGAAAATAGTTGGGGGTGCAGTCAAATAAAAACACTAAATAAGTGGGTACTTATACATAATTAAATAAGTACCCACTTATTTGGTGTTTTATTTGACTGCACCCCAAACTATTTTCTTCCTTTCAAAATAAATAAAATTTCGTAGATTAAACTAAACTATGTTTTTAATTTTAGTTTTTTAAATAGAAAAAATTATAAACAAATTAAGTTATTTAGCGTAAAGATTCCAAACAAAATCAAATAAAAAACATTTGTTAAGAAAATCTTATTGTCAAAAAACTATAAAAAATCTGTTGTTCACATGGCAACAAACTTCTACTTGAAACAATTTTTAAAACACTTAATTTCGGTACCATGGAAATTTTATTTGTTTAAGAAAAAAAATATATATATAACAATTGAATTTACCATATTCAATAATTGCTTAATTTTTTAAAAACTATTTTCGTGAAAACACTTTGAAGATTTTAATCAAGCAACTTATTTCAATGTATTTTCAATTATCAAAAATAAACGCTGTGTCCTTTACATTTTCCTTGAATTAACTTTATTTATTTTTACAAAAATCGGATTAGAGCTTCGAGTAAAACTACCAATATTTAACCAAAATTTAGTCTTTTATTTAATAATATTTTAATCTCATATACAAAATGTTAAGTTTGTATTAGTTCCATATATATTCGTATGTATATGAAAAAAACTGTTATGACTCAGTGGTAGAGCACTGAAGTGCCATGTCGAAGGCTCAAATCCCGTTGCTGGCAAGACTTTTATTTAATCTGTTAGCAGCCGGAGATGGATTCTTTGGGATCTAGGACCCTCCTGGGACTCACCGTCGCTATAAAGTGGGTACCCAAAATAAGGGGGGAAATCTGCGTGTGATCTAGGACAAATCCAATACCGTTGTCCAAGGAGCAGTACAGTTTCTACAGTCTCTACCAGGTACCTCAGACCCTTTAAGGGTTGTGGTGGTACAGGAATATATATATATAAAAATGTTAAATCGAAAACGTAGAAGTATATTGGATAAAATCATGACTAAAGAAAATTGGGAATCTCACCCAAAAACTGATAAACTGACCATTTTTTAATGAATAAATCACTGAACAGTAAGGAAATAAAAATAATAAATCTAAAACTAAAACAATTTACTGTTTTATGGGCGCGACATGGCCATATTCTGAGATGACGTTTGGCCGAGGGATGCTGAAAGCAAATCAGGCTTTCAATTTCCTGAGTGAGGAGCAATATCGATTCCTTCACTGACATTCGATAATTTTCTCTCGAAATTATTTCCTTTTTGAAGCTAAGGGTCATTACAATTTTCCCTGTCAAAGGGTGTTATTTTCCATCAAGTGCTGAAGTGACACCTGATTTTTATCATAGGCAATAAAAAAAAAAGAAAATGTTATTTAATAACTAATTGATTTGTCTCAACGAAAATCTAAGAGTGAAAAATATAATTAAATACAATATCAAAATTTCAATTAGAAAATGAATGAACGTGGCAACGTCTGTTAATGTTCCAACTTTTGGGTTCTGTTAGCCACATAATTTTCATTTTTATTAGATACAGTAAATAATACTTGAGGGCATTTCCCTACTCTTTCAAACCATACCAAAATGTTGCTTATGCTCCTTGTAATCATAAATCATTATCATTTTTGATGATCAATATCACCACGAACAACGCTTATCAGCTGTGGTACTTGTTTTTTTTATTTTATCCATTACACACACATTATACACTTTATCATCTAATTATACTGTTATAATACCGAAAAATATGGATATAATAATATTGGAGTAAATAGTGGAACGAGAAACTATCCTACAACATTCTTGGGAAACTATGGTCAACCCAAACTTCTGAACGCCTGATTTATACCCAGGCCAATGTTCTTCCATATTATAGGGTCGCATGGATCTAGGAAGATACTGATAAATTTTCATAACCCACATGACAAAGCACTCTTGGAAAATTCGAAAATATTAGTATAGATTATAGTGAATCGAAATTAAAAAAATTGAGGTCAACCTTGACAAAACACTAAAAAAATTTTAAATACGTATTAAAGTATAGCCTATTCACCATAGATCATTAAATCTTCATATATCATTAATATTAATAGATCTTTAAATATTTATATCTCCCCAGCGAGTATTTACTTCTTTCATTCATTTTTTAAAGTACATAACCGTAAATATATATTACTTATCAAAATGCTGTAAGTACTTTTCATTGAGGGAAACTAACTAGAAAAATGGATATCCTTCCAAAAAAATGTCGAGGAATAAAAAATAAAATATTCTGTTAAAAATAAGGCTGAATAGCCTGGCGCTCAAAGGTAGTACTAATTTATTTCACAACTTAATAAAGATAAAAAAAGAAGCTTTTTTGGCCATACTATAATCAACAAGAAAAGATGTTTTATGAAAAATTATTGTAATTCAGTACATTTTTTTTTTTTTTTTTATAATTCAAATTCGCGTATTTTCCCTGGATATGGTATCATACTATATCATTTTTAAAATATATTTTTAATTTATCGGTAAAAATATCGTTATTTTAGCTTGAACCTAAGCAAAGAAATACCATCATAGCATGAAGTTGACAATTTGTTGTTCTTCAACATTATATTTCAAGCTTTAGTTTATGCCATTTACAGAAAAAAATAGAAAATCATTAAAGCTAAATTAGTTAAATTAATGGATAAAAGTCTCAAAATAACTTAAATTATTATATATTAAGAGAAACACTCGGGGAACAACGAGTCGTCTTGAAAGCTCGGTTTAAATCTACCATTAAATATACCATTCTGGACCGACCATTAAATAAACAATAAGAAATTTAATAATTACAGAGCTCAGTGATAATTTAAAAAATGTTGAATATTAATCCCATTCCGGATTGAGCGTTTTCATTCAATTGCTAAGGAATTCTCCCTGATTTAAACAAAAAGGTATACTAGATATATTCTTCTTAAGGATCAAGCCAATGATAATAGCATAAAAAGAATAAGCAGAGAGTAAAAATATCAATTTTTTATTATTGCCCATGGTCAGTATAAATTATCATAAACATATAACAATAAAAGGAGTGGAGTGACTCAATGGTAGAGCACTGAGTTCCCATGCCGAAAAGCCTGGTTCAAATCCCGCTGCTGGCAAGACTTTAATTTAATCTGTTAGCGGCCAGACTTAGGACCTTCCTGAGGCTCAGCCAGCCTCTATAAATTGGGTACCCAAAATAGGGTGGAAATCTAGCGGTTGAGCATGATCTAAGACATCACCTTCCTGCACAACCGTAGTCCAAGAACAGTCTCTACCATGTACTGGACCCCAGACCCGTTCACGGGTTGTAGTGGTACAGTTTTTTTTAAATATATATAACACTAAATTCAAAGTCTTTTGATAGAATAGAAGCAAAGACGAGAGAAAAAACAGGAGATATAAAGGTAAGATGTCTGGAGAAATATCTCCTTGCCAGTGGATTTTTGGACAATAAGCTTTTCTCACTCTCGACTGTACCCAAAGCCTTTTACTTGTGTCAGGTGCTTCTAAGAAGAAATTCACAGGTTTCAATAACACGGGTTCCTTATTCTTATCTTGAATGCGCAATATTTATTACAAGCCATTAGACTTAAACAAAAATTCGGGTTAAGGAAAAATTAGAGTTAAATATAAATAAAAAACAAAATTAGAGAACTTTGAAATTTCGAGATGGAAGTAACGGGAGCATTTACTTTATTATGAGCATTACACTTCGTGGATATTTACAACATGATCAAAGTGGTATGTTAGTTGAATGTCATAATAAACATATTTATGAAATGCATATTTATATGTTATAGTATATTGCAAACCTCCTAACATTTGGTATAAGAGATTAATATATTAATTTATATGAAATACCTAGTTTTGGTTAAAATTGGTCTACATGGAGTTTACTTAAAGCTCTAAATTGTCTATATTACAAATAAATAAATATAATCGAACACACTTTAATGTTTTTTGTTTTTTTTAGACTTCTATGTTAAATCAAATAACACATAACATTTCGGATACAAGTAATAAATCGGAATTAGTATTTTACTCTAAGTATCATAAAAATGTTGCCCTTTATATTAGTACAGGTGTTGTCTAGCACGTCAAACTTTAAATATAGTTGATACAACAAAGTTCACCATTTGTGTACATCTCTAAACCGCATTTTTCCTAACTCGGTATGGCGAAGGAGATTTAAGGATTCTGTGTAAACATTTAAAAAAAAAAATCCTGTGAGCTCAGGACAATATTAATATATAAGAGACAAGTAATTGCGAAGGTTAAGTCGGAACAGGCCTTTTTTAGAAAAAAATTATTCTTATTTATGAAGTTGAGGTGTTAAGAACAATTATATTAATACTAAAAAGTTTTAAAAAAAAGGTGTGGGAAAAGGAAAACTTCTTTAAAAAGAACATTTTTTAAATATTGAACAAAAATTATATACCAGGCAAAAGTTATTATCTCTCAGCCAATAAATTTTAATATATAAAACGCTAGTCCGATTTTGTGAGATATCGCATATGATGCCTTAAAATCCATCATTTAAACCCCATTGTAAGAAATACTTTTATTTTCTAAATGACAGTGTAATGTTGTAAATTAATCAGTTAACAAATCATTAACCATTTTACTTACTTTTGCTTCATGATTCCCGGAAACTTTACCTTATTTATGCGGCAATCTTCAAACTTAAGCAGGTAACTACAAATGGTTATGCCAATATTTAGAAGATTCATAGCACAACGAATTCTTAACGTAATTCTACCCCTTTAAGTAGAAAAAGTATGATTTTTTTAAAATACTATAAGTATTATTATATAATATATTATATACTATTATTAATATTATTGCCACGTCAGATTCAAAGGGATGGTGTACTTCTTCGGACGGGCGTAGAGAATTTAATTTTGAAACATCTGCCAGAGATCGACCTTGTTTTCCTTTAGTTAGAAATGACAATTGAAAATCTAAAGTGGTTTTTAACTTCAACTACAGAAATTGTACTAAAAAACATCTATCAAGATTTATTTTTTAGTAATCGTACCTATTATTTTTTTAGAATATTTATCTATATTCTACTGTTAGTTTTAAGTGCAAAATTAATATGCTTGATTCAATACGCGCTAATTTTAATTCAATTGAAGAACACTTTTCTTAATATTTTTAAAGCTAACGAAATAAAATAATAAAAATTAAAAGTTTGTAAGTTAATTATGTAAGGATCGACTTTTATAAATTTATTGTATTTTCGCTAATGTACGCCAAGTCTATAGTTAATGATGGTATATTACTATTTTTGAACTTTTAAAGGTACTTCATACTTAAACATTAACTTAGCTACTTGAAGGGAATGAATACGGTAAGTAACCACCACTCAGGCGCTGGCCAGTTCATCCAAGTTAGTCTTGTTAACCAAGTTAGTAAAGCCATTCCTGAAGTTTGCGCGATACAATCGTACTTTAAGTTACTGTACCGGGACTAAGGTTAGATTTCTACTCTACTGATTACTGTAATAACATTCTAGATATAAATAATAAACGTTCTAGAATCTAATATTAGTAGAAACTGTGATATAATAAATAATTATAATGCACAGAATAGTAATTACAACAGATAAAACGTTTTAGTAGTGTAATGTAATATAACGTATACTCAAAATATGCTATTAATTTTAAAAATAAATAAATAATAGGCATGATAGCAATTAACAAAGAATAATCCTTAAATAATTTTAAGTTTAACTACATACTGATTTAATAGTAACGAAATTTATATGAATTTAATTTTTTAATTAAATGAAACAAGGAATTTATAAAATTTACGAAAAAAAAGGACTTGAAAAACTGATTACAAACAAATAAAAATAATTAATAAAGAAAGTATAAGATATCATCAGCCTATTGTTAATTTTTTATTACTTAATAATAATTAATTATTTAAATATATGTTTTAATTGTACTACTACTACTAACGTTTAAAGTGGGAAAATATTCAACATACCCTAGCTGCAATCGGCGCTGATAACACTGCTACAGCAAACACTAAAAAAATTTTTTTTTTTTAATTTAATTTATTGATATTTACAACTGTATAATAAAAAAAATACATCCAGTAAATAGGCTCTAACTAAAAAAAAAAAAAAAAAAAAAAAAAAAAAAAAAAAAAAAAAATTAAAATTAAAATTAGTTCATGCTTTACAAGACATGTTTCTAACATAAAATAAAAATGCATAAAATTATTTAATTTACAAGATATCTTTTGTTCTAAAATATATTAATAATAAAAATGTCAAAAATAATTACAAAAGGAAAATATATGGAGTAATTGTTAATACTATTACGTTATCAATATGTTTATAAGAAAAAATTGAAAATAAATTAAATTAACTAATATTTTACAAGATATTTTCTGTCCTAAATATGTTAATAGTAGTAATCACAAAAATAATTATAAACATGTTTATAACCTAAATATATATATTGAATTTTTTAATATTTTAACGATACATTTGTCCTTAAATATGTTAGTAATAAAAACTACAAAAATAATTCATAAAAGTAAAATATATGTTATAATTGTTAATATTACTACTTTGTCAATATGTAAATAACAAAAAATAAAACTAAAAAATTAATTAATACATTATGAGTATTATTTGTTATAAAATAAGTTAAAAATTAAAATTAATTATAAAAAAGGAAAATATATGGGGTTAATAATATGTTATGTTAATATTTCTTTTTCAATGTGTTTATAACAAAAATACATGTTAATTTAATTAAAGTCTGCTGATTGTCAATTGTGTTTAATTGACAGGTGTGGATACAAATATAAAGAGAAAAAAAATGTAATTAATTAATTATTGGCAAGATATCGTTTGTCCTAAAACATGATAATAAAAATGTTAAAAACAATTATAAAAAAGGAAAATATGTGGAGTAATCGTTAATATTATTACTTTATCAACACGTTTAGAACAAACAATAAATATAAATCAAACTAATTAATATTTCACAAGAAAGGGTTTGTTTTAATTTTTTTTAAATCATAAAAGGAAAATGTATGGAGTAATTTTAATACTAAAACGTTATCAACAGGTTCATAACAAAATAAAAATACATTAAAAATATAAGTATACATTATGTTAGGATATGAATAATTTGTTGAAAAATAAGAAGGCACAGGTGGTAATGTGTTTATGCTTGGCCACTAAATATAATTACAATTATTGTCTGTTAAGAATCGACACTGTGACGTGGAGGCCCTCCTTGGACACACCCAAACCTTATAAAGCATCGGACCCTTAGAATGGGATTGGGGAGAGAGGGCTGAACCGGGCCCTTTCAGTTAATATTGCATTCCTCGAATAACTTTCCCTCCGTACTGCACCTGTAACACGTTGTGGGACAAAAATATCCAGGGGTTATATTGTTAATAAATAAATTATCTATTACTGTACTTTATTTTAATTACGTCCCTTAAGTTAATATTTTTTCGGTTCATTTATCTTCTCTTAAAAAATCTTAAGTTCCAATTCTTTGTTATGTCACCACATATAAGGCAAAGTATGTATCATTCCTTTTCTATTATCTGAACTTAATCCCTTTACTGATAAGCCATTTTATTCAGCTCAAGAGCTTAGCGGGCCTCCTCTCACTCGATATGTACAAATATTAAATATCAAATTTTTGTGAATAATATGAATATGGATTAAGGCCACCTGAAGCCCAGGTACGAGAGATTTTGTTCCCTCTCCCACTAACAGTAAAAATAATTCTTACTGATTTTCATGATTAATCATTGATGAATGAATGAGATATGTAATTTAAAGGAAATGTGTGAGGTTAAAAAAAATTATGTATCTGTAGAAATCGCATAGAACATTAGGTCCAATAAAGTATATGTCCACTGAAGAATTTAGGAGGTTACATGTCGTATAATTGGGAAACATATACCTCGTTAACATAATTAAATTGATAGCAACTAAAACTGATGAAAATAGGTCTATAACTCCATCTTTAAAGTTTGCTGAGTTTAGAAACCGTCAAATCCCCAAAAAGTTAATAAGCGCTGAAAAGACTAATGAACGTGCGAGAAGAGCGAGGCGTAGTTGGGAGGATTGCGTAAAAGTTGATCTTGGGTTTTCATTGGGTTGATCTTGGATTTTCAGAGGCAATGCGTGAACAGCTATTTGTTGTATCGACATCAAACCTTCTGATTTGTTAACACTATTATCACACTTGATAACAATAAATACGAAAATCAAATACATAATAGACCTAACATTGAAAAAACTATACCCAAGATGAACTGGGCTTAGTACACTAATAATACACAAAAGCTAATAAAATCCCATGGGTACAAGTAAAAATTTAATTATTCTAAATTTTTGTCGCACTTATGGCGATTTAGTATTTCTTGAATAACGAGCAACATTAGTTTCATAAAATATTTTATAAGTATTAATTGTCCATAGCCACGCTTAGGTAATGGATCTGTCTTTGGGATAATCAAATATCTCATGATTCAGGTAATGCTCCTGTATCCTGTGATTTCTCACCCTGTCCAATGAAAAATCAGTACATATCAAAAAACTATATACGTTTTCCATATCATAGTTAGTAAGAGTCGTTCCCTGAAGGTCGTAGAAGGGAATATTGAATAGGGACAACAATGGCATAAGACCTTTTCTTAAATTTGTGCCAGCCTGGAGCAGACACAATACAGGATACATAGCAATATGATATATAATACATAATACATCTCATACTACTCCTTCCCCCACCCACTTCACTTATAGGTCTTCAGTTTCCACGGAAAATGCTCGGAGTGTTCGGGATGGAAATTGATTTCTCCTTCATGGATTGAAAGAGCTATTTGATTTCTTTACCGCCTTTATGTGAGAATGGGAATTTAAAGATATAAATAAATAATATTTTATTTAACCTAAATCAGAAAAATTTTAGACAAGATTTGAACAAATTTTGCAAGCTATTAACCAGTTGCTGATATCAATAGGTTATAATTTTTTTTTTTTTAAAGAGGAACCAAACATATCCAGAAATACGTATTTGACGACTGGAACAAATATTAACCGATATGTTACCAAAATAATATATTTTAAATTCACTATTTGTTAACTTAATTTAGCATTTTAATGCAAATATAACTTTCAGACATATACATTTCAGGACAAGATTCAATTGTACAGAGTAAAACCTTATATTTTAATTTAATTTATTGGATATGGATGACATTGTAATTTATAATTACTATTAATTATTAATAGGAATTCTCTTATTATCCAGGAAAATAAAAATTTCTGAAATAACGAACATAAAAACGATTTTTAAAATAGTAATTTTAGGTTTATGATTCAAAAGCATAATTTTTTTCTCTCAACTTTGTCATGGAAACTAATAAGAGAATAATACATTTTATTAAGTGCTTACTTCACAACCAAAAAAATAAAATAAATGAAAAGTGTAGGCCATTATAGCAAAAATGTTCTTGGTTTAGTACAAGGTAGAGACTTTACTGTTTCTAACACTGAGACTGATTCTAACGGTTGTGCAGCGAGGTGATTTTCATACTTATTCATCAAAAAGCATTTTCAACATAGAACAAACTTAAACTTCCCGCTAAAAACTCGATTAATTATATAGACTATTATATCATAATTTATATTTCTAAAAATAATATGAAGTTTAATAATTTTAAAATTATAAACAATTTTATAAAATAAATATAAAACTTTATTTACCGACTATTGATTAATTTTTGTGAGGAGAATTAATTCCTACAGTTGTATTTAGTCAATTTTTATATAAGTAAAATAGATTTCATTGAACTGGCCAATTGACAGCCCTAAAAAAACAAAAATAATAAATAATAACTACACCAATATAGCCAACAAACTTTCTTGGTTTAGGACAAGGTAGAGACTTTACTGTTTCTAACAGTTGTGCAGGGAGGTGATTTTCATCCTTATTCATCAAATAGCATTTCGAACCTAGAATAAACTTTAATTTCCTCCTGGAAACTCGATAAATAGAGACGAAAAGATTACACCGGATATAAAAGCAGATGTAAACATAAGAATCAATTTGTAGGAAAACTAATCGATTTAGAGAGCCCTTTCATTATTGGATTCTGCAAACACCACCCAGAGGTAATCAAGTTGGTGGCCTGATTGCCTGTAAATGAGTTGTCACCACAGGCTCAGCCCTCACACCTGTTAATTCCCCATGTCGTGTTCCCAGCCACCATAAGCCTTAGAGTTCACGACTCCAGCATTCATCAGTAGGTTCCAAGCACCGTTCCTCAATGCACGAATTGTCTTCAGCAAATCTCAGGGTAAGGGGTGAAGAAATGTAATTAAGGTACCTTCAATAGATGTCGAATACTCTTTTTGTTCTCTAAGTCTAAAAAAAAAAAATATTTATAGAGAAATCAAAATGGACTAAAAGTGGAGTTTCATCATAGTTAAAAATTAGGAATCTAAATAGAACTTACTCAAAAGTTGTATTTGTTATAAGTAATCAACTTAGGATTGGATAAACTGTTTCATGTCTATTCTGATAAGTAGATATTATGTCTGAATGATAGAAATAATAAAGACCTAATAAACCCGAAGGCTCAAAGCCGATTCTATTATTCGGAGCTCACAAACTTCCATACACGGTCTACTCCACAGAAGTTTACCGGTCGGTTCAGTTCTAAATATCTTTATAAAAGTCGTTCTGAACTGTGCCAAACAACTTTACAAACTAATCTTATGGATTAAATCATTTCAATTTTCAAGCGGGTGCATGATCGACAATGCCGGGTTGTGCAAATAATTAGTAAATTAATATAATGACTTTGCCTAAATATCCATCCTGATGAATAGATGGAAATTAATGGAATCTGAAATATAACAGTAGCCGGGGTCATTATCCCACCGCTGGCCAATTTCCGCTTCAAAAGATGGGAAAATGCGGAAGTGACCATACATCCTCTTTATTAAAATACGGGAAACCTCCTTCCACCAGAATCAGGGTGACGCAGGTGGAATCATCAACTGGACTTTATTCTTCCCATTCCAGAAAAGTCTATTGTTCATCTAAATTGAAATTTCAACATAAACGTTCCCTCCACTTCCATTTATATATTTTATTTAAACCGGAATATATCTCACTTTTTTTCTGACCTACCCATTCGTTGGCAATCTTTTCATTAACTAACCCAGCGCAAAACAATGTGACCACTGGAAAAAAGGATGGGACCCAGAGTTATTCAAAGATACGAACTTAAATTTGGCAGCAGAAACGACAATATGATATTAATGATGTCATATCTTCTATCTCCAATTCAAAAGTAACTACCTTTTACAGTCCGTAATTGAAAAGGCTGTGAAGTAAAAAAATAATTAAAATACAGGGAATTAAATCCAAATGAAATGCATTATTAACTAAAGTATTACTTTTTATAAAGCAAAAACCATTACTATAACAAATATATATATATACGAATACATGAAAATACGGGTAACGTACAAGAAATGAATTTGAGCTGATTGAAGTTGTCAAATGAATACATAGAATAATAGAATTGTTCTCATTGTGAAAGCAGATTTTACATTTAGACTGTTCATGTGAAAACTACTTTATCCGCGTTTAGCGACTTTTGATTGGGGAACAGACTTGTGGGTTCGCGTCAGCAACATGCTCGAAACAGGCGACACCTAGCGGTCTGGTCCGATCTCAGGATATAAATTCAGTTATATAAATTCTTTTAAACAACTTTGGTTTAAAGTTTAGAATTCCATTCATATAAGCATAATTATATTTATCTAAAAAGTCGATTAAGGGTTGTGCAATTGATATTAGTAACTTAAATGATCAATAAATGGTTAAACTTTTCGTTACCCTGAAATTATTTTATTTGTAATAGTTAAACGACTAATTTTATAAAATTATAAGAAGTACAAATGATCAATGTATTGTTAAACTTATGGATGACAATTATGCTAAAAATGAAAATAAAATCTATGTAAATATATATACATATATAAAATCTATATAGCATATATATATATGCTAATTACTATTTCGATTAAATTATTGATATTTCGTACTGAGCTTGTGCAGCCCATCTTATGTTTTGATTAATAAATGAACTGCTTGAAAATGTAAATAATTATTGTTCGCAGGGTCAATATTTGTAAAAACCAGACTAATGTTAATAATTAAAATTTGCTAATTTGAAGTTTAGATAATTCATATAATTGATTTAGAAATTCAAAAAAGAATACAGTCAGCCAAAGCCTTGAATTTTACATCTGTTGGAAGTACTCATCACTGCCTATTTAATTTTTTTAATAATAATTTTGTATTGTCTTGTTTGTATCGTATTTTCCTATGGCCCAAAGTCCTGTTTTGGTATTAAGTAGTTTAAGCGAAATTATAACCTAGAAGAGTATATGTATAATTTTCTTTAATGCGTTTAGCATTAGCATTTCTAATTTTATTGTTCTTCATTGCAATATAAATGTGTCTGTTTATAGTTGGAGAGCTGCCTAGCGCGAGGGAATCGCCCGTACCCCTGCACATCTACGAGGACGACGATGCCCTGATCACTTGCGTGGTCCGATCAATCGGCCAGAACACGGTCGTCTGGAAGAGGAAGGAAGGAGACAGGTGGAAGGTCCTCACCGCCGGACAGGAGAGGGTCACCATAGACCAGAGGTTCCAGGTCATCCATGATCAAGGTAAGTTGGAATCTTAGATAAGTTGGAATCAAGTAACTATATAAGTCATTCCTAATCCTTCTTGCTTATACCACGTCGTTACTTACCCGTCTATCCTATATACCAGTGGTTCCCAACCTTTTTTGCTCCACGCCCCCTTACATTAAATTTGAATTGGGATATGAAAAAACAAAAGAATCATCACAAAACAAATCATTTAGTTTAACAATCACAGGATACAACATCATAAGTTTCAATTTATGATAAAGAATCACTGGTAAGAGAAAAATAACACCAAATAAGTGATATTTTTTTTTCTTCTGTCTCGCGCCCTCCACATTGTATAATCATTGTTTATAATACAAAGAAAATACACCCATACAATGCTTCCCCAAAAATATATTTGAAATCCAAGGAACATTTATTTTAATATGAAAAATTGACATTAAAAAATAAAATGAGAAGAAATACAAAAAATAAAATTATTTTGCCAATAAATTATGTCAATTTATTATTGGTGCATTTTATAAATAATACAATCTGCTAATTAGTTTTTTTTAATAATTTTCAAATTTACAATAAACATATTAAATTACATAAAAGGTCTAAAATTCATTGCTCCTATGTTTACCATACAAATAAAATCTATAGATCAATTCATTGTTTCTCAAAACATCTTAATTTTTTTTTTCTTTTAATATGAACAATTAGCCTTCCAAAATAAAATGAGAAGAAATATTAAATACATAATTATTGTACTAAATAATGCATGGGGGAAACAAAACAATCTGCTAATTAGCCCTGGAAATATGGTTTTGTAAATAAACTATATGCTCATTATTTTAATGCTTTTCTAAAAACAACTTCAATAAAATATATTATAATTACTTAAAAAGCCTAACATTCATTGTCTATGATCTCATACGAGTTTTATATTCTTTTTATTTTTTATATAATTTAGTTTTTTATTAAACAAGAGGTACAAATAAGGTCGATTTTTATTGCCTAATTAGCATTCAAACTCGTTTCATGTATAATAAATTTCTTTTTACATTTTATCTTAAAATTTTGTTTTAACTTTTTAGTAGGTAATCATTATTTAAAAATTGCAATTTTGAAAAAAAAATAATCAGGCGTCAGATTTTTGTTTCGTTAAACATTTACGGATCAGTCATTTTTTATCGTCCGCTGATCTGACTTGGACATTTTTAATTACAAACAACATTGCCATGTGAGACAATCTCAACAGTCTCCTGAAACATCGTTGGACCAAATCTTGTTTAAAAAAAATGATCGACTCCATACCTTAAATCTACAATCTATCTTGGAGGAGTTCTAACTATAAGTGGTGTTTAAATTATTATTTAAATGAAGGGATATGTATTAGATGAAAATCAACGAACTGAAAAAAATTGGTAATAGTTAACATCATAACTAATGCTGCCTGAATATTATTTTTTCCCGATTGACCTTTGAATTATATCATTTTTTTTCTGTTTCCGGCTTGGACAGTTTCCGTGCACGTGTTTTACAATGGTTTCGTAGAATGCACGGTTTAAGTATTGTAGGTTATTTATAAACTTCAATAAATACGTAGTTCTATTTTATTTATTTTCAGTCGTAATTTTTCACATTAGGTTGATTTACATATGAATGTTATACGCCCAAACTTTATTTAATATTAAGGTATTATAAATATGGGTAAAGAGAAGATTTCGGTAATCAGTTGATCAAGAAACAAGAGTTTCAACTGGCATTTCGAAGTGTAGATCATATATATTTTTCGAAACGTTCATTTCTATGTGAAATGATTAGAAAAGTATACATATTTCCCATAATTAAATTATATTTCCCATACTAAAGTTCGTGATAACTTACTTTATTTTTGGAATATATTAAAAGGGAAACGAATGAAAAGTTAAAACTTGTGACTCAACTCGAAGCGAGAGCCTGCGGAATAATTACCAATATTAATTGTCCTTGTTTCAACGGGTCCTGAACAATTACTTTTATTTCGAAGTCCTATATATTTTTTTTGTTTCATTATTCAGTAATGGTACAGTTTCGATTATTTCTTTGGACAATTCACCATAAAATTTATTCTTTTGGGTTATACGCAATCATTTTATTTTCTTCGTATTTTTTTTTGTATTTTTCACGAAAGTTTGACATATTTTTTTTGGTTTTTATAAAAATATTTGCAACTATTTTTACGCCAGTCTAAAGAAAAACTGGAGTTTTTCAGGTGTGGCCCACGACAAGTCTGGACAATGAAAAGTTAGAAAAGTAATAACTCTTCTTATCTAAATAATTTTACAACCGTTAGAACATTTTATATTTGTGTTAACATAATAAACAAGATTCCTACAAACCATTAAGCTAGCCACAGTTTAAAATTTCTCAGACTAGGACAGTACTAGGGTTTGTGGAGTAATATTGTTTGAGTTATAGTCCAATATTTGAGGGGATATTAATGATGCAGGGCAAGGAATGCGAATATTAGACCCTTCCCCGGGAATTCCCATCAATTGAAGTCAAAGAGCTGCAATATCAACTCCTGTCTTAGCGCATCCCTATTGGGTCGTCCGCGGAAATGATCATGTATTATAACATGTCTATAAACACCAAAGTAAACAACCCGAATCAATAATACACTTCCGTAATAATGTTTACCACTTAATAGTTAACCATCATTAAATCACAGTTCTGTATAGGATGATCCTCAGATTATGAAGTTTTTAAGAATAACCAGCTTGAATATCATACTTAGATTTTAAGATCTAAAGCCATCCTGGGGCAAGTTATACAATGAAAAAAATAATTATATGTACTAAGATCCTTTAAAAAAAAAATTCTGTGCCATTACAACCTGTGAAGGGTCTGGGGTTCACTGCATGGTAGGGACTGTACTGTTAATTGGTAACAGTTGTGCAGGTATTTGTGCTAAATCACGCTCATCTGCCAGATTCCCCCCCTTAGTTTGGGCACCGACTTTGCAGAGGCTGGATGAGCCTCAGGAGGGTCATAGATCCCATTGGATACATCTTTTTGGCTGATAATATATAGCTGTTATACTTTAAGTATAAGAATGCATAGCTATTTTAGAAATAAATTTTCATAACCATTGTATTTCCTATTTTAAATCAGTTCAACAAAGATTTCAAGATTCAAAACAGAAAACTTTGGAAGTAGGCACAGTGGAAATCAATATATTGACAAAAGTTTTGAACTTACTAAGGTAATTTTCAAATATTTGAATCGGTCAAAATTCATGTAACTAACATAAAAAAATATTGTTTTTCCAACTGTCTGAAATGAAATAATGTTAAATCGGAGCAAAGTTTTTACTTTAAAATAAAAACGATAGAATTATTAATAATAATTGCATAGCAGTCTTCGCTGGCCCATCTGGACTTATGGAGTAGAGCTTTGGGGCTTCACTAAGCCATCAAATTCCTCCCTTATCCAATACTAACAATCAAAAATCCTTAATGCTCTTTACTTTGTTACGAATAAAGTCATCCATAATGATCTCAATGTCCCATTTGTTGCTGATTTGATCCAAACCCAATACCAGTCTTTTTATGACAAAATTATTCGAACTAAAACCACCAAGAGTGTTTCAAACCTTGTCACTTTTTCAATTCCCCATAATCCTCTGAGGTGTCTGAGAAGAACATGGCCTTGTGGCCATTGATAATTGAATTTGTTATTTGAGTACCACCATTGAGTAGTTTCTCTACTTCCCTTTATCCATGATATCATTATTCCTGCCATTATACATACTTCTTGTATTATTATACAGTTGTAAATTTTAATAAATAAATTTAAAAAAAAAAGAAGTGATGAAATAATGGGCATGAAACTAATAAGTTATACAACACCTTTAGTAAATATACAACACCTTGTTTCCAGGGATAATTAGCAGATAGGAATCCCATCCCCACTGCATTATTTGGTACAATAATTATGTATTTCATATTTTTTCCCTTTTTATTTTGAAAAGCCAATTTTTCACATTAAAATTAAAAAGGCAAAGATGTTTCAAGGGAAGCATTGAATGGATATATGGATTTTCTTCATATTGTAAATACTGTTAAATTGTACCTATTAAGTTATTTTAAAATAATATATTTTTATGCGTTATTTTTTTATTAGCTAGAATAAAAGCGTTAATTATCATAAGTTATTGTTATGAATGTAAACTAGAATTATCTTATTACCTGCTAAGAGATTTAATAAAATTATAACCAAAGATGCAGCATAAAAAACCTGAATGTGTTTCAGAAAATATTTAAACTGAATCAAATATGCAACCATTATAGGTAATGTTATTGTGTTACAAATAAATAAAACTGAAAAGTACATTGAAAAAAAAATTATAATTACTATTTTTTAATTATTACTAGTTTAATAATAAAACAGACGCTAAAACTATATTGCGTTTTATAATAAAACAAGATTTTATAGAAATATTTTTATATAAAAATAAGGAGTCTATGCTTTAGTAAAAAAAATTTTAAGAATATAATTGAAATAACAGATTTTTAAACTTCAAAAATGTTTACTTTAATTGGTAATGGCTAAAGGAAATCAATTTGAAAATTTTGTAAATGAAAAAAAGGTCTTCCACAGTTATACATATTTTAATCATTTTCTGAGTCTTCCTCTCACTATAAAGATGTTTAATATACATTTCTAAATTTTAGTAAGTTATATCGAAGATCTGTATGGGTCTGATCACTTAGTTCTTTGTTAATGAATTTAGACCTATTCATAAAATGCGTTTATTAAAATTGTTAATTCATTTATACTTTTTCAGGTGGTGATGTATGGGTTTTGGCTGTTAAAGAGGTGAACAGAAATGACTCTGGTCTTTACTCCTGCGAAGTAAACAGTGTACCTGAAGTAAGAAGCTATCACCAGCTGAATGGTAAATACATTTTTTTTTTATACTAAGTGGAAATCTCAATAGACATCTGAGGCCAAAAAATCCTCAAATAGTGTGGGACTCCAACCCACTAAAACTACCTTGTTGTGCAACAACTGAGCTAGCCCAACAAGTCGCTCCTCTTTCACGTGAAAAATCTCGGGCGTGGGATATAGCCCATTGGCTAATCTCCCAATTTAGTGGAATTTTCTTTTGTTTGGAGTTATAATTTACTTTAATTCACTTTAGTAGCAAGTCACTAGGCTTTACTCTTTTAAACCGCCTTGATGCAAATCCTCCTCAGCTATCCTCTGCATTTCTGGGGGGTTTACGTGGATTTTAATTCTTTCATTGTGACTATCTGCAAACCTTCCAATCTCTTCTCTGACAGAGTTTACTTTGAGTTCCCTATACAAATTATCATTTCTGACGTACCATGGAGCATCCACTGAGCCTGAGTACTTTATTTTGGAATGTTTGGATTATTTGCATGTTGCTTTTCTTGGTACAACCCCAGAGCTGAATTCCTTAAGTCCATACGGTAAATAAATAATTATATGAAATATTATATTGCTTTTAACCAAAAGTAAAAAGCTACATGTACCGACCAAAACAATACAAGAAGAACTGTACTGTTTGTAAGCCTTAAGTTGTGCAAGAATGTAATTTGGCCATGACAGCCTGATTTTTCCCTCATTTTAGAATGACCCCTTTAATAAGGCTAAGTGAGCCCCAGGAGGGTATTCATGACTCATAACAGAATATATAATTATTGGTCCAGCCAGTCTCGAACTAAGAACTGTCAAGCAAGAAACCCTACCACTGAGCTACCACACTCCCATTTTTAACCTAACTTTGTAGAATGCATGGAATTTTATAAAAACTATTGCACCCATCTATATATTTTTTTATTCTAAGCTCCATATTACAATTCTTTATAGTTAATGAGTGATTAATTAGGAAACATATTTCTTATGAAAAATATTAAACCTAGAAACTCACCTATAACAAGAAGTTCTGACACCCGAAGGACATCTTTTCAGCAATCAATCAGCACAATCACATAACGCACAGGTTAAAATCTTATAACGCACGAATTTAAATACTTTAAAAAAATTATAACGCACAAGTTAAAATCTTATATCTCACGAATTTTAATATTTCTCAAAATAATAGCACACATACTCCGACTGACCCGCACTCTGAAAAAAATTAAATAAAAATTAGTACTATAAAGTTTTTTTTTATACAATTATTAAATTTCATAGTAAAATATTATCACAAACGCTGTCTAATGACAAAATTTAAAAATAATAAAACAGCAATCAAGCATAATAACATCACTTTAAATTAATTTACTGATTATTCAGAAATGAGCATTCATAATAACATCAAAAATTCTTTTTACACAAAATTAATACTCTTATATCATAACATAAGCATTTTCAAATTTTATTTTTCAGTACCATCCACGGAAAAACAAAGCATTTATAATTTGGTTAGAAGAAAACTTAAGTTATCATTTCTGAGTAATTGGAAGTAATAGGGCAAAAAGAAATTCTACTAGAATTTTCATTGGTGATGTTCATGGATGAAATAGTAACATATTTAAAGAACATATAATTATTTAAATATGCCTTTAAAGTAGCTCATTAAAATGATGGAAAATATATTTTCTTTTATTCTAAGCTCTATATTACAATTCTTTATAGTTAATGAGTGATTAATTTGGAAACATATTTCTTATGGAAAATATTAAACCTAGAAACTCACCTATAACAAGAAGTTCTGACACCCGAAGGACATCTTTTCAGCAATCAATCAGCACAATCACAAAACGCACAGGTTAAAATCTTATAACGCACGAATTTAAATACTTTTAAAAAATTATAACGCACAAGTTAAAATCTTATATCCCACGAATTTTAATATTTCTCAAAATAATAACGCACATTCTCCGACCGAACCGCACTCTGAAAAAAAACAAAATAAAAATAAGTACTATACTTTTTTTTTTATAAAATTTTAAAATTTCATAGTAAAATATTATCAATTAATCTTATAATCCATAATTACACGCTGCCTAATGACAAAATTTAAAAATAATAAAACAGCAATCAAGCATAATAATAATAATATCACTTTAAATTGATTTACTGATTATTCAGAAATGAGAATTCATAATAAAATCAAAAATTCTTTTTACACAAAATTAATACTCTTATATCATAACATAAGCATTTTCAAATTTTATTTTTCAGTACCATCCACGGAAAAACAAAGCATTTATAATTTGGTTAGAAGAAAACATAAGTTATCATTTCTGAGTAATTGGAAGTAATAGGGCAAAAAGAAATTCTACTAGAATTTTCATTGGTGATGTTCATGGATGAAATAGTAACATATTTAAAGAACATATAATTATTTAAATATGCCTTTAAAGTAGCTCATTAAAATGATGGAAAATATATTTTCTTTTATTCTAAGCTCTATATTACAATTCTTTATAGTTAATGAGTGATTAATTTGGAAACATATTTCTTATGGAAAATATTAAACCTAGAAACTCACCTATAACAAGAAGTTCTGACACCCGAAGGACATCTTTTCAGCAATCAATCAGCACAATCACAAAACGCACAGGTTAAAATCTTATAACGCACGAATTTAAATACTTTTAAAAAATTATAACGCACAAGTTAAAATCTTATATCCCACGAATTTAAATACTTTTAAAAAATTATAACGCACAAGTTAAAATCTTATATCCCACGAATTTTAATATTTCTCAAAATAATAACGCACATTCTCCGACCGAACCGCACTCTGAAAAAAAACAAAATAAAAATAAGTACTATACTTTTTTTTTTATAAAATTTTAAAATTTCATAGTAAAATATTATCAATTAATCTTATAATCCATAATTACACGCTGCCTAATGACAAAATTTAAAAATAATAAAACAGCAATCAAGCATAATAATATCACTTTAAATTGTTTTACTTTTTTTTTCAAACAGAAATGAGGATTCAAAATAAAATAAAACATTTTTATACACAAAAATGATACTCTTATATCATAACATAAGCATTTCTCGGGTTTTAAGAAGAAAAAGGTTGAAACTAAATACGGGAAAATTAAAGTGACGCAGAGATTTAAATACCTTGGGGAAATCATATGCAGCAATGGGTCGGATGTAGAAGGTTTTAAGGAGAAAGTCGCCAAATTGGAGAAACTAAGCTTCGCCACCAGTAATTTTTACAACAAGAAGAACCTATCTATTACAGCTAGAATACGACATTATAACACAGTCATCAAGCCGGTTATACTTTATGGAACAGAAACCTCTTGTCTTCCCAGCCTAGAGATGCTTCTGAAAATAGAAAGAAGAATTCTCAGAAGAATCTATGGACCTAGGAGAACACCTGAAGGATACAGGTTGAGGTCGAATGAAGAAATTTATAGGGAAACAACGGACTTAGAGACTGATGTTAGAGTGGGAAGGCTAAGGTGCTATGGACACATGATGAGGATGAATCCTGAAAGACTGAACCATACAATTTTTCACCGAATCCACTGTCACAAAAATGCAACGGGATATTTCAAGCAACTTAGGGATGATATGGACCAGGTGAGGCTAACAGACCGAGATTCTTTTGACCGAGATGCATACAGAAGGACGCTCAGCAGTATAAAGGTTCTTGTGGGAAAAAAGCGCCCCAAAAGGGTCTTGCGTGGTCTGAGGAGAGAAAACTTAGGCACTTAGAGCTCATGAGGGACATATGGGAAAAGAGGAAGAGGATGAAGAGGAAGCATTAGCTGTGATATTCGCGTGGCCTTTAAGGCCTTTTCGTGGGGGGGGGGGGGGGGAAACAAAAAAAAAAACAAGCATTTTCAAATTTTATTTTTCAGTACCATCCATGGAAAAACAAAGCATTTATAATTTGGTTAGAAGAAAACTTAAGTTATCATTTCTGAGTAACTGGAAGAAATAGGGCAAAAAGAAATTCTACTAGAATTTTCGTTGGTGATGTTCATGGATGAAATAGTAACATATTTAAAGAACATATAATTATTTAAATATGCCTTTAAAATAGCTCATTAAAATGATGGAAAATATATTTTCTTTTATTCTAAGCTCTATATTACAATTCTTTATAGTTAATGAGTGATTAATTAGGAAACATATTTCTTATGGAAAATATTAAACCTAGAAACTCACCTATAACAAGAAGTTCTGACACCCGAAGGACATCTTTTCAGCAATCAATCAGCACAATCACATAACGCACAGGTTAAAATCTTATAACGCACGAATTTAAATACTTTTAAAAAATTATAACGCACAAGTTAAAATCTTATATCCCACGAATTTTAATATTTCTCAAAATAATAACGCACATTCTCCGACCGAACCGCACTCTGAAAAAAAAATAATAAAAATAAGCACTATACATTTTTTTTTATAAAATTTTAAAATTTCATAGTAAGATGTTATTAACCAATTTCAAGTCTTTTAATTGTTAGTTATAAAGAACATATATAAATAAATATTTTTAAAAAAGTTTCGCTTAATAAAAAGAATTCCATAAAATAGAAGTAAGCAAGAACTTTTGTTTATAATGTTCATGGATATAATAGTAACATATTTAGAAAATATATTATTCTTAAAATATGCTTTTAAAACAGCTCATTGGAATGACTGGAAAATGCATGTATATATACATATTTTTTTTAAATCCAAGCTTTATTAATATTACTATTTTGGAGCATATTTCTTATAAAAATATTTAATCGAGAAACTAACCTCTAGTATGAGGTTCTGCCACCTGAAGGACATCTTTTCAGCAACAGCACTAATAAATTAACACACCAATAATCGGCACAATCACATAACGCACAGGTTAAAATCTTATAACGCCCAACTTTAAAAAAAATTATAATGCACAATTTAAAATATTATGTCTCACGAATTTTAATATTTGTCAAAAAAAGAACGCACTTATGAACTCCCGCATGGATTCTAAAAAAATATAATAAAAATAAGCATATGAAGTTTTATGCATAAGATGGGCGTTAAAACAAACTATCCATCTACAGATAATTTTAATTTAAAACTAGTTTAAAATAAGAAATTATTTCAAAATATCTCATCTTCAAAAGGATTTATCAATTTTATTTTTACTACTGTACAATATAATATTTTAAATAATTATTTCCTTGTTCAAATAATAATTTAAAACTCAAGTGAAATAATACTTTATGTGACATCGTAAGAAAAATCAAGATTTTAGCTAGAAAATACAGAGAGCCTTGTTTGTTTGATATTTCTGTATTTTAATTAGAGATAGTTATCAGGAATTTGAAATTTTGTGAACTAGTTTAAAATAATAATAAAAAATCATGAAAGTTATTCTATCTCAAACTCTGTTCTTTTTTTTAAATTATATACTTTTTTGCAATTATTAGGCAACAAACAATTTAGCTTATATATTTTATTGTTGCAATCTAAAAAACAGGACATTAAAAATGTTGTTAATATTAAATACATATGATATATGAGAATACAGATCAAGAATCACCATCCTCCACAAAAGCATGGAGTAATATGAACATTAAATGAAAAGAGCCATGAGGATTTCTGAACCAGCTCATCTGAAAAAAAAACAAAGACAATTAAAGAAAGCGATGATGAAAAATGGTTTTCAGGAAGAAACTAGTAAGAAAGAGTGTCAAAATAAAATCAAAAAATTTTTTTACACAAAAATGATACTCTCATATCTTAATATAATAATAAATACCTATAACAAGAAGTTCTGAAACCTGAAGAGCATCTTTACAGCAATCGATCGGCACAATCACATAACACACGGGTTAAAATCTAATAACGCAAGAATTTAAATACTTTTAAAAATGTATTACGCACAAGTTAAAATCTTATATCTCACAAATATTAATAAAAAAATAAAACGCACTTACTCTGACCGACCCGAACTCTGAAAAAAAAAAAAAAAAAATTAGACTACAAACAATTTAGCTTATATATTTTATTACTGTAATCTAAAAAAACAGGACAATTAAAAATTAAATAAATACAATTTACTGATAATGGAGACATTGCTAATATGAAATAAATATGATATAAGAGAATAGCAGATCAATAATCACAATCCTGCACAAAAGCAAGGAGTAATATGAACATTAAATGAAAAGATCCATGAGGATTTCAGAACCAGAACATCTGAAAAAATAAGAAAGGCATTTAAAAAGCGATGATAAAAAATGGTGTCCAGGAAGAAACTAGAAAGAGTGAATTCAAAAAAGCCCAAAAAATAAACCAACATGAAACAGAGAAAGCGGTGATTCCATGTGTCAAGGGCACTACAGAGAAAATAGCGAACATTTTAAAGAAAAATAAGGACAAGCTACACCACTGACAGAAAAATAAGTCAGGTTCTGCACAGTGCAAAAGATGACTTAGGTCTCAAGATGCCAGGAATCTAACAGCATGCCATGGGAAGGAGTATATTGGACGAACAGGAAGATTAATATGTACAAGACTTGTAGGACATATCAGAAGTGTTAAGAAGAAGGATAGTAAGTCATCAGCATTGGCAGAACATTTCATGAACACAAACCATGCAATTGAATTTGACAAAATTAGAGTAGTTAAAAAGTGTAGTGGCACGACAGAAAGAAGGATATTGGAGGCGAGTAAATCATCCCGAAAATTTCAACAGAGAAGATGGTTATAAACTAGGTAAATTATGGCTCCCAAACAGAATCCAGAATAGCCAAGAAGAATCCAAAAAACTTGAAAGAAAACCTTTTTAAATTTTGGCCTCTATAGATTTTCTTTTCTAGAAGTCTTTATTGATTTAAAAACTTCAGTAAAATGAGGTCCATAGATTTTGAGAAAAAAACAAAAGTGTTGAGATACAAAATAAACAATAACATAAAACAACAAAATAAATAAGGTATTCTGTTCAAAATTTAATTCACATTTTAAACATCAAAGGATACATGCCAAACTTGTGATTCTTTGCAAACAAAAATTCAATCTTCAGACAGTAAAGGAATTCAGATGGCAAAAACTGAAAAAGAAAATATCTTGAAGGTGCTGAACGGGCTCATAGTCTTATAGCTTCCGATCGAAAAGCAGCATCAGATTTCCGTATTTTCTTTTGACTTAGAAAAAGCTTTAGCCTTTCCTAAACTGACCACATCCATACATTATTATAAGCGAAATTTAAATGTTTATAACTTTTGTTGCCATGATATCAATGAAAATAAAGGCTATAGGTATATCCAGAAACTGAGAGATCTCGTAGGTCTCAAGAGGTTTCCTCGTGCCTAACAAAGTTTAGGAACTTATGCTAAAAACTTTGGAAAAATAATAACATATTATAATTCGCGTACTGGACAAAATAGAAATATCAAAACTGTCCTAAGTTTATTGAAACTTGTTTAAAGTACGGAAATAAGAGCTTCAGAATTTAAAGCCACTAATATAAGGAAATCTGTAGCAGATAGACCATAAAGTTTGAAATGAAAAGCCTTTATTATATCCTGAAGGTAGATCTGTAACAAGGGGGGGGGGGGCGGCATGATGGATCTGCTGAAATTCATTCCTCCTGTTTAACATGATTACTTTAAAAACTTCTGAAGAAATCGAAATGATGAGTCCTTACATACAGTTGATGAAGAAGACATCAATTATATTTATGTTGAATCGATTAATTCCACTAGAGACATGAAAATTGTAACATTACTAACGATAGCTTTTTGGGTGGTCTTTCTTATTAATTTTAGATAAAAGCTACATATTTGTTTATGCATTCTACAATATTTATTTTAATTTATATTATAAAGGGAATTAAAAAACAATGCACATTATTTCATCGCATTTTTATCACTTTCTATTTTATGGAGTTTATTAATTTGTTTATTGAATGGCTCAAATAATGTTTCAAATCTTGACACAGGTTTAATATAATATTAATATCTAACAAGAAACATAATGGGCCCACGCCCCTCCCCCCGCGACAGCCCTGAAGAAGACCTACAAAATAGCTCGAAACATTGGCTACTTAATAAACATTTCTCCATATCAAAGAGAAATTTATTGACCTCTACCCGGACCATTTTCTTTAACAAGAAACATAATGGTTGCATAACTGAACGACATGAGCTGAATTGTCTTTCATTCCAGTAATATACTTTTAAAAGCAGTCTCTATTCATTAAAAATGAAGTCCCTAATTCTTTTCATACACATAATAGAGTAATTTACTCTCTCATTTTCGGAAATTTTGGGAGAAAAAGTGGGAGAGTGAAATTTAAAAGTTTTTTTTTTAAACTACTGTAATTCCTTAAAACATAAAAAAGAGCATGGAAGCAAAATATCTTAGCACTTCCTATCAAATAATGAGAGTCTGGCAAAAGATTTAATTTAAAATTTTAACTCTAAAATTGTTTGTTTGAAGTGAGTAAGTGAAGTGGTAATAGATCACAGTGCAGTTTCACCACAAAAACTAACCCAGTAGAACCTAAGGTGTCTTAGCGCCTAGCTAGCTGGAGATCTGGAACAATCCTAGAAGCCATCTATCACATTCATTTCCAATTCCAGACATCTAGCCATGTTAGCCTCCAAGCTACGCCTTAAAACATTTTCTGTAAGAGAAAAAGGAAAAACCTGTGGGCATAGTTTTCATCCAACTCCTTTTTATTTGCTACAGTAATTCATAAGACATATTTTTTAATGGAATTCTCATGTATTAATTTACTAAATCAGTAGTCAATTGAAACAATCAATGCTAGGTTGAACACGATTTAATCAATTGCCTATGGTGAGGGAGTGAAAAAACGAACATTCTTAATCTTTTATTTACTACTTATAAATCTATTTCGGAGGTAAAATATAGCCTACATTGGAGAACAAAAGGAGTGGAATAGTTCTTGGTTTTGTTTCTTAAACAAGATAATACATCATTTCGGTCTGATAACGATGTGGGTATGTAAGAATAACAATTTTTTCCTGATGATGTTAAAATGTTTTTGTTATATAATTAAAAGCCATAAGAATTAGAAAAAGAAGACTAATTTTATGAACCAGTGTAGGAAATCAGTTTGCACAATATTAATTCAAGATTGCTACAAACTAAGAAGAAAATTTAAATGTTTGTCACTGATTTAATGACTGACGAAGATGTTACTAATTTTTGATCACATTAAGAAAACAATGATCAGAAGACTAGGAAAAACAAAATAATTAAAGAAAGATATTATTTTTAAAAAATTGGAAATTTTACTCCTGATAGGAAATCCAAAAAGAGGGATTACATATGTAAGAAAGTATACAAGAATCGTAATATAGAGAGTGATCGAATGTTTCTTTTTAATTGGGGGATCTTAATATATAATAAGTATTTTCATGTGGATCTGCTCAGCATATGCCAATAAAAAGAAAACAAGGCAGAAATTATAAGGAACCAGTAAGAGATTGTAGTTATAAATACTGTAACGGAAAGCATTGCGGTATGTAAAAGCTTTCTATAGAAATAATTGATATATCTATTGGCAGACTCCATAGGGCTCTCAAAGCAAAGGTGGTAGGAAAAGGCTTAGGTGGAAAAATGAAAGGATCTTCCAAAAAGATCAGAAACTAGTAAATGGCTTTAAAGATGTTATAACATTTTGTCCACATTATGAGCTCCATTAAAAGCATTATTAAATTCCTAACAGAAACTATTTGAGTTCTAAATTCAACTTAAGAATAACGTAAAATTTGCATGTACAAATCCGAAGATAACAATAAAAATTTCTCAGCAAGCATATACGTAGGACAATTTTTAAGAATAATTTTAATTTAAGTTTTCATCATCTGCATGAAGATTCGATAACTGAAATTTGAATTTTCAGTCTTCATTTTAAATTTTTTTTATATTTATATATCAAAAATCTATTTGAGTAAAGCTAATGTCTATAAAAACATATTCTTTTTCTTTCTAATATGTTATTTTTTATAATTATTATTTCATAATAAAACTTTTAAGGTGTACAGTGTTAAAAACATCACTCTAATGGATTAACATTTACCCATGTTTTTTTAGTACAAACCATTAAATATCTCAATACATAAAAAAATGGACTTATACCACATTAAAAAATAACAGCTCATATAATATAATTTATAAATATTACCTAAGCCAATAGTTTACAGGGAGTTGTTTGGCTTCACACTCAACCACCAGGTTTTTCCCTCAAATAAGAGTACCGAAGGTACAACTGAGATTCATTATTAAGTCCTAAGTGCCCTTGAGTCATGAGCAAATGCAAAAACAATCCCAATTACTAGACTAAAAACATTACTTTCTTAAACTTTTTAAATAACTAAATTTCTTTTCAATTGCTTTTGTTGTAATATGTCAAGCAAAACTCATTTGGATAACATTCTCTTAAGGAATTTACATGAATTATTTCTTTTATTTAAAAACATGGTTAATTAATCATGTTTTTCAATTTTAGCTCTGCATTTTAACAATAATCAATATAAATATAATTTTTTTTTTAGTATTGTCTCGTGATTTGGTTCCTCCAACGCAGGACTCGGCAACTGATCGAGCTGGAAACCACAACTACACAGAATGCTGCATAGCCTTGAATGTTAGTCAATCCTGTCTTGGTTTTTGTAACATCCACAGCATTCTTGAAGGAACCACGGGTCAAGATCCAGAACATTGTGAAACTGATTTTCAATCGATAGTCAGATGCATGGCTGGTGAGAATAAATATTTTTATTATTTCACTTACCTTAGAAAGCCAGAGTATATGCTGATTTAACCTAATATCGTAATGTATTGATTTAAGGGATGTGGAAGGAAAAATAAAGAAACAAATGCATATATTTTTAAAATAAAATCAAAAACAATTAAATAAAAATAGAAATAAATTGCAAACTAATAATTAAATAGATGTATAAGCTGATTTTTAGCTCCTGTCAGAAGATAAGGGAGGTTTAGAAACTCCTATTGAATTATTATTGTACTTATTAATGCTATCAGTTCCACAGGTAATCACTTCGAGTTGAGTCACAAGTTTTAACTTTTCATTCATGGCCTTTTTAATATTATCGAAAATTAAAATAATCATGAATTTTACTATGAAAAAATAGTGAAATTATAGGAAATGTATGTGTACATTTTGATAATCATTTCATCAAGAAATGAACATTTCAACAAACATATATCATCTGTACTTTGAAATAGTAGTTGAAACGATTATTTCTTGATGAAACAATAACAGAAATATTTACATATACATTTCTTATAATTACGCTCTTTTTTTTAGACTCAAATTCACCATTATTTATATTTTCGAGAATGTTAATAAGGAAACGAATGAAAAGTTTATACTTGTAACTCAACTCAAAGCAAAAACCTGATACAATTAATTAGTAAAATTACATAAATGCATATTTTTAATTTAATTTTATTCAGAATTACTTATTGAGCCTCCAATTAATAGTTTAAATCTAAGAGTAACGAAGTCTTAAGGTGATCTGAAAATTGAACGTCTGCCATATGTACCACCTGACTTCTCATTCTTCAGAAAAATGCTTAATGTATACAAAACGTTGTTCTTAGGGGAAAAGTACTGAAACAAACTGAAGTTTGTTTTGGAGAACAAAGTAGTTTAAGTTTGATTTTTTTGTCTCATACCTTAGGAAATGACATTTAATATGTTCCAAGCTTATGTTATGATTCAGTAAGCAGTTCAAAATCAATTAAAAAAGTAATTTTGGAAATACATTTTTGGCAACAATTAATATTTAATAATTAACAAAATATAGTTAATTAATGAAATTAATAGTATTCCATTAACTATTAGTAACCATGGAATACTATTAATGAAATTAATAGTATTCCATTAACATAATTGGAAAACATAGCAAATATTAATGTATAAATTACCTGCTATTGTATGACCAGAACATTTCTTAACATCGTAAGAGTCCATTTTATTTTTTTTTAATTACAATAAAACATTTTAAATTTATGAAGACAATCAATCAATTGTGTTAATAATGAATATCAAAATAATTTATTCATTTTATGACATTTATTCAAACACGTACTATTACTACTGAGACCATAATATCTAAAAATTCCAAATATGGTCATGATAGAATATTTTTAATGTAGGTAATGTGGTTTAGATCAACTCTATTAAAAATTATAAAATAGTTAAACTGTAAAAACATGAAATAAGTATACTTAAATATAAGCTTCAATAATTATATGGTAGCTGTTCTGCAGGTTCTCACTTTGAGTTGAGTTACAAGTTTTAATTGTTTATTAGTAGCATCTTTAATTTTTTCCAAAAATACAAGTTATCATGATATTTAGTATGGAAAAGAGAATGTAGTTATGGGCAATGAGCAGATTTTGGTAATCATTTCATCAAGAAATAAAAGTTTCAACTAACATTTTGAAGTATAGATGGTATATGTTTATTGAAACGTTCATTTCTAGATGAAATGATTACTAAAGTATTCAAAGTTCCTATAATTGCTTTCTATTTTCAATACTAATGCTCATAACTTGTATGTTTGGAAAATATTAAAAGGGAAACAAATGAAAAGTTAAAACTTGCTGTGACTCAACTCAAAGCGATAACCTGCGGAATAATTACCAATTATATTTTTGGAAAGGGTAAAGTAAAAAATCATTGATCTATTTAAATGTTATTATTTTAATAACAAAAAAACAAGTTTTAAACCAAAAAAATAATTAAATAAGAAAGTGTTTGCTCTTCTGCATAAGTATAATACAAATTAGTTACTTCATCATCAAACAAATTTTAAAAAGATATCTGTCCGCTAGAGGGTAAAGCATGCAAAAACTCTAAAAAAAAAAACTGGAAGAGTGAGCCAGGGATCTGTGGCAAAATCTAGGTTCTCAAAATTGAAATAATATCAAGTGGATAATACTTTCAATAATATTACATTGCACTTACCTTCAGTAAAATTAAGCTAAGCTATATTGATATGCTACAATTAGTTAATGAAGCAGTCCTCCAACTATGCTATGTAGTATAGTTACACTATACTAATTATTCCATATACTGTTGGTTAAACTACCAAACCTGATAACTCCAAGAATTGTTACAATGTAATGTGGTTTAGTCAATTTGGGAATACAAATTGGAGTACTTAAAGATACATCATGAAACTTACATCTCCATCCAAAGCCATTAAGCGCCTCTAGGTAATACAGCATCTAGACAAAAATGAATCAAAGATTGAAAAAAAAAAAGTATATTAAGAAATTTGGATTAGTCTTAAATAAAATATAATTAGAGACAATTACCAGAATTATTAATACCTGAACACATATATTAAAATAATTAGAACACTTTTCACTATAACTGAACACTTAAACCAGACAAGAATTAAAGATGGAGACTAATGCAGAAGAGAATTTCAGTTGGCGGGTGGAATCATTCCATATCATAACGTATTTTTCCCCTTTTTCTTTTTTCGTTAAGTATTTCATAAAATCTTTGTTTCTAATTTAATTCTTTTAATTTTATACGAGTTTTTAATTGATAATTATTAGTTTCTTCGTAAATGATGTTTAGTGTTGGTCAATGCCTGTGGGTTGGTAACACTGGCTGCACTTTTACATCAGGTGCTATCACACTAATCCAATTTTCTATTTCCTGTTCGCTGGAAGCGATTATTTTAATATTATTCCTTCAGTTTAGAATATTTCAGTTGTGTCAGTTGGAATTGGATTTCAATTATTAATATTAAAATTTTAATGGTCTCATATTTACGAATCAGTTTGATGACAAACGTATATTTTTAATTTTAATCGTTAATTATTTACTTGAAAATGTGTGTAACTGTCGTTTCGTAATTTTTATTTTATGCTCAAAAGTGCTATGACTGTTTACGTTTCTTAGCTGCATAACTTATATCTCAGACTGTAGAGCCGTTAATGTTGAGGCTAGTTTACATAATTTGGGATTCTACCGGGAGAAAATTTTGATTCGCTTTTATTTGACAAAATCTCAAAGTAGTTTAAGGAATGGTAATCAAGCCCGCTTAGATTAATTTTGTTATAGTGTTGAGGTGTTAATCTTTCACAATATGTTGTCATACTCTTCATTGTTGTTTATTTGTATAAGCCACTATTCAAGGTACATTAAGATGAAACATTTATTTATAGATGGTAGAAACCATGTTCCCTGTTGCATGGAAGAGAAGGTGCCAGATATTTGCCAAGATGTTTGCCGAGGTGAATATACTGTTATAACTGACAACATCAAAACCCATTTTTCATGCGCAGCTTATACTGAACAGACTCTTGCCTGTATCGTTGAGGGAATAGGTAAGAGCGTCGATCTGTTTTATCATGATTTAATATGGTGATTTATTGTGTTGGTATCATAGGTTAATTAATTTATTTACTTTATCAGAACTATTGCCGAGCCAGCCCCTAGATGTGCAAGTCATTCCGCTTACCGATTCATCTTTCGGAGTGGAGTGGAAGTCACCATATAATATTCCTCACAATCTGACTGAATACACAGTGAACGTAACGATGCTGAAGAGCTTTGATTCAGCTTATGTGACTGACATTGCTTCTGAAGAACAAAACAACAGTCAAGCCATTGTCACTCCCCATAGTGTCCAAGTAAATGTGAAAGTAAGTACAATGTTTTTTTTTAAATTTATAAAATCATTCTATAATTCAAGGTTTTGACTTTCCTCGATTCTACATAATAGTTTTAATGTTGTTACTATCACTCCATTTACAATGTAGTGATACAATCCTTAATTGTGGTCAGGATTATGTTTGTTTGATTAATTTTAATCAATCTAGTGCTTTATTTGTTTATAAAGAATTAATTCATTATTTATGTTTGTCATATTTTTGAATAGAGTGTGATTTAAAAACATAAAATGCAATCGTCATGTTAGTGAAACTTAAATGTCTTACTATTAGAGCAGAAAAATTTATTTTTATTAAACAAAAAATACAATAACAAAAATTGGACCACTTTCATTCTATTGGTTAAACTTTTTCTTCGTTGCAAATTCTGGAAGATTTTAAGAAAAACTATTTACTTTTGTAATTTATGTAATAAATGTGAATGGCATTTTCCTCATCTAATAAATTTGTTTGTTGTTTATTATGAATATATAATATATGTATGTATGTATATGGAGTAATAAATCATAATAAAAATAACTTTTTCATTTTCATTATCATTGTTAACAGGTGACTGACAACCAAAGCAACTACGTTGTGATAAAAGAACTAGTCCCTTTTACCATGTACGAAGTAACTCTCGTAGCCAAAAATAAGCACGGATCTAGTCTTCCCTCAAATCCGGTGCGCTCACTTACACTTACTCCTGGAAGTATGCGAAGTGCTATACCAAAGAAAGTTCCCACGCTGCCTGACATTCCTAAATGTTGTGCTGATAATGGCATGCAGGAAAAAGGGTAAGAGCAATTTTTTATTTGTACTAATATGAAAAAAGACTCATGTTTTTACTCTAGAGCTTTTCTTAAACTTAAGAATGGGTAACTCCTATTCTTTGGTATCTATTTGCCTTAGGTGATATAATGTTAAACTTGAAGTATTTTTATCATTGAACTATTTATATATATTAAGAGATTACTTAACTTCCTTCTGTTAAGCATCTAAACTGTGCAAAAATTCATAGGGATATGACTAATTTTGTTGTATTTGCTTTGCCCAGCATTTCAATATTACTTTTATTATAAAAAACATTAATATTAATTAGAAATTATACTACATTAAATATTAATCTAGTAATGAATAGCAATATCCTTATTCATTTTTACACAGTATAAATTGTTGCAATTTTACATAACATCATTCCGCATGCTGAATATCAATCTGAGTGATAATTCTATAAGCCAATGCAAATGAAACTAATATAGCTCTAAAAATTAGAGATATTTTTTTCACTATTATGAATCCATAGGCTCAAATTTAATGCACAAATTTACCAGGCTGTACTGAGAATGTCTGTGGTTTGTCATTTAATTTGTTTAATTTAAGGGAAGAAAATTTTATAGAAAAATTGTGAATGCAAACAATGATTTTATTCGTATGTTGGGTAATTATTCCGCAGGTTGTCGCTTCGAGTTGAGTCATAACAAGTTTTAACTTTTCATTTGTTTCCCTTTTAATATTTTCCAAAAATATAAGTTATCATGAGCTTTAGTATGGAAAAGAGAATGTAATTGTGGGAAATGTGTACGTATTTGGTGATCACATCATCTAATAACGAACATTTCAACAAATGTACATCATCTATGCTTTGAAATGTTAGTTGAAACTTTTATTTTTTGATGAAATGATTACCGAAATCTACTCATTACCCATAATTACTGTCTCTTTTCCATAACAAAGCTCACAATAAGTTAAGTTACAATAATGAAGTTGTTCTAACTCGACTAAAAGCAACCATCTGCGGAAGAGATGCCGTATGTTGTAATAATGCAGTCAAAATTCATATTCTTTACTTAATTTACTTGCAGATGTGTTCTATAAATACTTTATAATTTTTAACTGTCAGGAGAGGACTTATGTAATAGTTATAGTTATAATATGATAATTTATAAAAAACTTGATAGATCAAAAATATATTTAAAAATTTTTGTTCTACAATTTTCAGTTGTGTTGACAAATTATGTGGCCTTGTTGAAAACAAAGGAGCACAATTAGAAGTAGCAAATTTGATGATTTGTGCGCCTTGGGCGACAACTGCTTTCAAGTGCCTGGCCAATGGAGTTGACCATACTCCCTGTTGTCGAGGGAGAGGTCTTCCGAGGATTTGTCAAGATTTGTGCTCTGGAAACTTGACCCAATTTGACTTTTCATACTTCAAGTAAAAAAATTTTCCTATTACATTTTATTTGTTAATAAGCATATTTATATGTAATGCCAATTTTTTTTATTTTTCAGGTGCATTAAATATATGCCGAGTTATATAAGCTGCCTCATGGAAGGTTATGGAGTTCTACCGGGTAATCCTGTCGGTGTAAAAATTTCAAATGTCGACCTCGATTTTGGAATTGTGCACTGGAGCCCACCAAAAAGTCTCGGAGACACTGTTGTTAATTACAATGTATACTATCGACCTCTTCATGATAACCAAGAATATTCTGTTATAACTGATGTAAGTTAAATCAGACCAAATAATATTAATATGCAATTCTGTTAAGTGAAAGAAATACATTTGTTCATAAAATTTGTTTATAATTGCTCAATTTATTTTAGCATCTAGAACTGATGAACTAAATGTAATATCAACATTAGGAGAAGATTATTTTTTATAGTGATTGTTTCTAAAATGAAAACCTTAATAAAATTAATTATCGATTAATAATTTCCCAGTTTATTAATATTTGAATTAAATTCTTTTTCATTTGGTTATCTTCGTTTATTTGTCATAAAAATTTATGAATTAGATTTTTAAAGAGATTGTGTAATAATATTACTTAATATTCAATTTTAGGTAAACTCTCCATTGATTTTAGAACATTTGCAAAGTAATACAATGTATGAGGTATATGTTGCCGCTGCTAATGTTCACGGTATTGGTGATCCTTCTCAAAGGGTTATGTTCTCTACGCTAAGCCAGGTAAATCTTCAAATATTTATTATGTAATAATAATAAAGTTCCTATTATAATTATATATAATAATACAACTGTAATTAAATTATAATAATTCCATTAAATAAATATAAATGTTGCTAACTATCTTGTCATAAATTTTCAGTCTATGATAACTTTAATGCAATGATAGAAAAATGAAACTGTTTTACACGAACGATAAAAAGTATGAAAATTTTAAGTGTTTTGATGCCTCTGACAAGTTTTTTTATTTGTCCATGAAAAACTAGACCAATAAGATTTAGTAAGATACGGGTTTGTAGAAAGTAATTTGAGAATAGATAAATAATAAACAGTTCAATATACTGTCCTTATACTTATATTTTACAACAAATGTCCAGAAGATAATCAAAAAGTGTTCTAAAATGTTAAATAGCTTAAAAATAAGAATAAAGTATAAATAAGATATTTGTTTTATAAATTTTCAGAAACTAATAAAGAGTGTAAGTTCATAGACACAACAATAAACAAAATTAAATTTAGCCAATCCAAAAAGGTTTAAATAAAACAAAAAACCCTTTTCCTTCTACTAAGCTGGAAAAAATTGAAAACTTTGTTATTGCTCACATTTAAGTCCGTGTATCAAACGTTAATTTGGTGTCGTTTAACTTTTATTTTATTTTTTTCTATGAATTACACTGATTACATTTATGTAACATTAAAATGTTTTCATTATATTACCATCTACATTACAAATTACCATCATTCAGATCGGTTTAATATTGTAAATAGAAATCATAAGAACTTACATGAACTTTTCATGGTTAATTGAGTATTACATTGATTTTTTTTCCTGATTATATATATTTTTTACAATTATTAATTTTCAGAAATACGAAGCTGAATTAGAAATGAATGAAAATGACTACAATGTTACTGCATGCTGTGTCAAGGCTGGTCTAAGTACATCATGCATGCCATTATGCTCGTATGATGCAAGTATGTCTCAACTGAAAATGTTGGCTGGAGTATGTGGTGCGGAATTTTTTAAACTGATCCGTTGCGGTGCCGGAGGCAGAAATCATACACCTTGCTGTACCAGACGTGGCGTTTCTGCTCCATGCTTACCAGTTTGCTCTGGTACTTTGATACAGTCCTTAATAACAACAACTCATACCTGCATTCCATACATAGGAAATATCGTACAATGTTTTGAAGAAGGTAAAGTAACAAGATTTCTTAATTTTTATTTTATTTTACTTTTTTATAACTATTGAATCTAGTGAATTAAAATTAATTAAAAATGAACAGTATCATGCAAAAAGTCAATTCTCATTACACAAGTATGACTTAATTTGAAGTTAAGCAGACTTCAAAATCTGGAGGGTCTCAAATAAATTAATTTTCTTTATTTAAAAATCTAATTTTATTACAGTTGTACAACATATTAATTTGTTGCACCAAAAATATGTTGTAATTTAGTTCTTTTTCTTGAAAAAAAAAAAATTGGATTCTATTACAAAAATTTATTTCAACTTTGATTTTTAATTGGAGATATTTGACCAAGAAACAGTTCTCTTGTATTGAATTAGTAAGCACTAATTCTATACAATAACACAACTTAATAATTTTTGCGAATATTGTAGTATACACTCTTTATGTGAAATTTGTAGTGTGTGTTGTTTTATGTAACAATAAAATTTCAGCAAAATTTTCAATAAATTGTCCACTAAGATGCAACTAATACTAATAATGCAACTAATCCAACTTGTAGTTTTTTTCTTTTTTATTGTTATGCAGCAATTTGTTAAGATCAGATCTCATTATTTTTTATGAGCTCTATTTTTTTTTCCTCAGAAACATTTAATGGATTAACCGCCTATTATATTGTTGTTTATGGGCAATACTTCCCAAATGTTAGAAGGTAATGATTATGTAAACGTTTTCTATATTATATTATCTTATTACAGGTACAGGAAAGCTTCCTGGACCGATTTCAGAATTGCACGCCCTTGAAGTGACTGATACAGATATTACACTAACATGGAAACCACCTACTGAAGGCGCTAATGTAACAGATTACCTTATCAATTATAAGAAGGTTGATAACACATCAATTCATGAAACTGTATTGAAGCTGGACAATGTAAGCTTAGTATTACTTATTTTATTTTAAATAAATATAATGATAGAATAGAATAGAAAACAAACTTTATTCAAGTCCCTTTAGAATAACAATCATGAACAAAAATAATAAACATAATATATATATGGCCAGAAGGCTACATAATAATACAAATCATAAAGTAATTAAAAGTGATAAAAACATAATAAAAATAAAAATGAAATAACTAAAAAGTACGAAACTCGGCAGGATTTTAACTAATTGTAGAAAATAAATATATTAATACCAACAAAATAATTATAAACAAAATTAATAAAATAGTTAATAAATAAAATAAATCAATGGGATAGCATGCAATAAAGGATTTAGATAGTCTATATCTTCTTTGGGAAAAATAAACAAAACATGTAGGCAACAAAATCGATTATTCAATCTTAATTTATTTAAGCGGAAGATCGGCCTGCTTAGAGAGCATCTTTTTGGGATGGCAAGAGATGTTGGAAAAATAGTCAATATAATCAATAAACCAAATTTAAAATTTTTGATATCATTATCAAAACAGTTGTGACTTATGCCTCTAGTCTTTAATATAATTTTAAAGGATATATAAAAGGTAAAAGAATAGGAATGTTCAAAAGTAGTTTAAAATTATAGGGCATTTTATTTTATAACATTTTTATTGTTGAATGGAAGTTTGAGAAAACACAAGAAAATATTTGTATTATAATTATTTAATGTTACTAAATATATAAATATAAAGTAACAACGTTGCTATATTTTTTTTCTTATTTTAGCAAATGAATACTACCTCAACAACTGAAAAAGTAACTGGATTGGAAACTGGAAAGGTTTATAAAATATTTGTTGTTGCCAGAAATGAGCATGGTACATCTCTTCCATCTTCAATTCTTCATGTTAATATCTCAAAGACAGGTAGGGAACAGACCTGATAGAATATATTATGATAATTTATTTTCTATATTTACGTGTTTATTCCTCATATAATAATTTATGTTTCTACGTTATTATGTTATATCAATGTAATAAGTAGTGTATAGTTTTTTAAACTTATTACTAAAAATCATAGACTCTTTGGGTATATTAAATACTATTATCGTTAAGACAATGCATAGGTGACCAGATGACAAGTGAAATTGTCATACCTAAGCTTGCTCTTTTTATGTTACTTCTGTAATAACTTGTTGGCATACTAGTTGCCAGAACTCACTAATGATAACTCTGCTTTCATCATCTAAATAAACATAGCCATTTATAATGTGTAACATCTATATTTCTGTCCATTAGTCATCCTTAAGATGAATGTGAGTCTCACTAGGATAAATTAAATCAAAAATGCTTTGCCTTATTTATGTTATTGTTTAAGAGAAGTATCAATCTTATGATAGAAAAATTAAAAACCTTCATTAAAGATATAGTAAAAGATTTTAGAGGTTAGAACATAAAGAAATTTGGTGTTAAAAAAGGCATTAAGGATTTAAAACAGTTTTTGTATTTTTCTATACAGAATGCTTTTTCCTTCCTTATTCTTGCAGTTCAATAAGACTTTCAAGGTTATTGCAAATACAATTCTCATCATTGAAATTTTCTCAAATATCTCCTAATTCAGGGCTGGTAAAAATATATTTGGAGTCCTTTTTTCACTGTCTTGTACAATATCTGCCACGTGCTGAGTCCCAGACCCATTCATGGGTTGTAGCTGTACAGGATTTTTTTTCCACTTGCAGAAAGTTTAAATCAGGATCTTCTGCTACTTCTAATTAATATGATCAAGATATTTGCAGAAGTTGTCACCATTTAGCATCCTGAAGCTATCCATTAATTGGTTGTTTCAGAGTTTCATTGGATTTCCTCACCATTTTTCTGCTATTTTTTTATTTTTTTTGGAGACTTTTGATTTTATTGCTTTTTTTGAAGACTGGAAAGTTCAGGGGATCTATTGTTTCTTCTTTAGCAAAACAGTCAGCCTTATCGTTTCTGTGAATCCCTCAAAATCTACTGAAACAAAGCATCTAATTAATTTAGAATCTATTTCCCAGAAACACCTTCAAACACAATATTTTGTCTAAAAAAAAATATTTTGTATTGATAATCTTGATACATATTTGATAAGTATTTCTAAACAATCCTATTTTTCTAGTGGTTGGTGATAAGGGCCTAGCTGCGGTAACCACACCACCTCATTCTTTGGCTGTTTCCAGTCATAGCGCAACTTATGTGACTATTTCCTGGCAGCCTCCAGAATTCAGTCAGCCTGCTGAGCAGCTAATTTATAGGTATATTGCACTTTTCTTTTTGGCTACTTAATTTAATGAAATAATTTATTGTTGTTTGACGATAATAATAATGTTTTGTTTTTAGGGTGTTTTACAAAGCCAGTTCAGAAACAAGCTTTCATTCCTCTGATACTACTGTTACATCCCACACTCTGGAAAATCTTAATCCAAACACACAATATATTTTCTACATAACTGCGATACTACCAAAGAAAGGTCAGAGTTTGCCTTCAGAAACACTGATAGCTTGGACTGATCCTGCGTACCCAGCGTTTGTTGAGGTAAAGATACTACTTTATTATAGCATCTATAATTTTTAAGTCTTTAAAATATTCACTATAATATTTAAAAGATATAAACCATATGAAATATTTATACAGTTTTTAATTAATTTTATAGTCAAATCATACTTTCAGCAATTCCCATTATAGTCTCCAATATATTCTTGTCATCCCACCAATTAAGTTCAGATGTACCTTCTCATTCGAAGTTTGAGGACGAGTTGTCAGCTAATTATGTTATCCTTGACTTTTTCATTTTTTTAATCATTCCTCTTAGTGATTTGTCTTGAAAGAGAACGAAATATATTTATATAGAGACATATTTGAACAATGTGGAAGTTATTCAAAGTTTTCCAGGCAATTTCTTCAAAATTATCCTTGGTAAAGAACACTTTGTATGGCCTGTTGGTATTACGAATGGGCATGACTTATTTTTTTATTTTGGTAGCTGCTTTCAGTTCCTTTCATTAATGCTTATTTGCCATTTTTTAGTTGTGAGCGTAAAAGTTTGAACTGCTTAAAAAATTCTTAAACTTTATTATTATGAGTCGTATATCAGATGAAGGTTATCTCCTGCTTTTTCATTGTTGTAATTAAGTAGAATATTACAGTCAGTTTCCCATTCTTTACAAATAAACATCATTCCATCATCTATATGATATTTGCATCCGTAGTAAAATATCAGTTTATATTCTATAAACCCCCTTACAAAACAGTATAACCTTCAAAGAGAAAGTGAATGTAGATAGATTCAAGTGGTCCAATGTGGCCAGTAAAGTTAAAAAAATAAATAAAAAAGAAACCCTTACTAAATGTCTTTTAAGCATTTATTTATTATTATACTTTAAAAATAAATTTACTTTTAAGTGGCAAGTATTTTATTTTTTTGGCCCTGTTTATTATGAGTCATATTTAAATAGAAATGGTTCCCTGGATATCTCTAAGAATGGTGTAAAATGGCCAGGGAGTGCAGTTAATGAATTACACAAAACGTAGGCACAATAAAATAAATCATTCTTATTTTGTGTAAATCATTGACTGCACCCCCTGGCCATTTTACACTATTCTTAGAACTATCCAGTCAACCATTTCCATGCAGAAAAGTATTTTAATCATAATATTTGTTCAAACCTTTTTATTGGTTTTTCTGCTGTTGTATTATTAAATAACAAATGTATTTGATGTTTGTTTTTTTCTTCATTGAGTTATGTAACAATTTTTAAAAATAAATATGAACTTTTTCAGCCCCCAACAGTTCACCCTATTAACCTAGTGGTTGAAGGCAGCAGTATGACTATTCTGTGCATTGCAATGGGTACTCCTATGCCGACTATTTCTCTCTACATATCAGGAAGATTGGTCAGGCAAGAGATCACTAGGCACATGGTCACTGTAGTTCACAATGTGACTAGAGATATGAATCATATCTCATGCTATGCTGACAATGGATACGGGACACCGATGGAAGCAAGGAGGAGAATCATCATCAGTTGTATGTTGACTTCTTTTTATGATTTTTAGCGATATTTAAATGTTTAAACATCATGTAATTATAATTATGGTATTAATTACAGATCAACCACATCTGACAGCAAATGGAATCAAAATGGCCACGCATGGTGATACAGTAACTCTTGAATGCTTAGTAGAAGCACACCCTGATCCAAAAATGGTATTTTGGAAAGATTTTGCCAACAGGATCCCGGTGATTCAAGATCCAAAACATGAGATCATTATCATGAAAAATACTGATGTATGCATTAATAACAAAACTTTTATTTATTTTTTTTAGTAGCTATTGATTTTTGTCTTGTGCTGAACCAACTTTTTGACTCATTATATTTTCAGGATGAGGACAAGTGGACAATGCATCTGGTAATTAAAAACATAGATGACTCAGATGGTGGGGAATATTATTGTCATGCAGAAAATGGTTTTGGTAATGCTACCCAAGCCGTGTCTGTTCGACTCCGTAATGTTGTAAGTATTTCTTATTGATAAGATTGTGGTTTTGAGGTGCACTGTTGTATACTCGGCTCATAGTGTTTAAAAGTATGGGTTTTTATAAAATAGGATCTACATAAACATATTATGAATGCCCAAAAATATTTAGTCATTTATAAAAATCCTATATGGACTAACATATTACGAGGGTCGTTTGAAAAGTTCTCGGAATGTACATGAAAGAAGTTTCTTACCTCGGTGGAACTGCTTTTATTTTTCAACATAGTCAGTCTGTAGACTAATGCATTTGGTCCAGCGATGTTCCAATGCCTTGATCCCATCTCGAAAATGAGATTCCTCCAGGCCTGCAAAATACCTCTCCAATTCGGCTGTCAGTTCTTCCGTTGTAGGGAATCTCCGTCCATCTAGGAAAATTTTCAGCTTGGGGAAGAGATGAAAGTCTGATGGTGCCAAACAAGGGGGATGTGGCAACAATTCGTACCTCAGTTCATGAAGTTTTGCCATGGCAATAGCACTTGTGTTTGTTGTTGTTGTTGCATGATTTTTGCATAGCAACAACAACAAAGAGTCGTCACTACCACTCACGCCACTTGTTCACTCACAAAGGATGTGTGATTATTGCGTGGGAACCTTGTTGCTCTACCACTGACATCTAGCGGTGATTCCGAGAACTTTTCAAAGCACCCTCATACTTTAAAAACCCCTGCTTTAAAGATTAATGTCAATAAACCTGATTTTGATTATAGGGGTTTCAATATAAGAATTCTTTGATTGCTTACTTATTTTACAAATTAACCTAGTTCCTATTAATGATTTTACTTGGTATCTGCTTATTACCACCATAATATACTTATGGCTTCAAATTGTTAGTTACTTATTGCATTATTAAATAAACTCTAAACTAACAGTTTTTAATCCATTCATCACGTATTTCTTCTGGTTTCGACCATGTCATCAAATTCTTTGCATATTAAAGGCAATTTGCCTTGGTAACGACACGGTCAAAACCAGAAGACATATGTGATGAATGGATTAAAAATATTGGCTACAGAAATTTAAGAGAGCATTTAACATTTTTTTAGTTTCTCCAATCTGAGCTCTAAGCCTATTATTATTAAGTTATATTAATATGTGACTGAATCATTCAATTTACGTTTTTTTTTGTTTTTACAGCCTGCTGTAAACAACGTCACACAATGTTGCATTGAACAAAATGTTACTTCAGCTTGTATGGACGCTTGTTCATTCTATTTGGATATTGATGCTGTTATTGACAGACCGGAATGTATTGGTGAATTTGACAAATTAATGAAATGCGCATCAGGTGAGGCTGCAATTAGAATAATATTAATGATGCCTTTTTGCCCTATTGTATTCATTTCCATTCTATCCCAATGTCTTATTCTTTTATATTGCTGCATTAATCATTGTAATCCTCCTGAAAGATTGGAATGGTTATGATCCTTAGTTGTCATGCAAATACAGTGGAGCTGTCAGGGGTGGTTCGGATAATCGAAATTCACTAAAAAAAAAAAAATATATATATATATATATACAGTGGAATCCCGATATTTCGTATCCCGATTATTCGTATTTCCGGCTAATTGGTACAAATTTGCTGGTCCCCAGAGAAAATCCCGATATATTGTATAAAATCAATGCATTTCAGACCCCTCGGTAATTCGTATTATTTTTATGCTCGAGGTCACTTACAACGTCATATAATTCGTATTTCCAGCTTTAAAATCTCGTTACTTAGTACTGTTTTCGAAAAGGGGGGGGGTCGGGGAACAGTGAAGCAGATATGCCAGGGAGCAGAATGAGAATAAATGCTATCTAGGGAATCACTCAATTTGTATTGTGTTTATACACAAGTATGCTTGTATTGTTTAGAGGCACAGTAGATCCTATTGTTTTTTACGGGAGAGCGAGTGAGAGAGACAAGTTTTTTAAGAAATCTCATAAGTAATCCGTACGGTTTTCACTCAAAGGAAATTAGGGGAGTAGAGAGGTGAAGTTCTAGGAATTTTATTAAGCTTTTCTTACAATCACACTTTTATTTACAATTCAGTCTCGTTTTTGTTACCGTTGTGACACGTAATCATACCTCCAAAATACGTTAGCCTCTCTAATGAAGAGAAACAACAAATCATAAACGCCGTGACCATTGGCTGTAAGCTAATTGACGTATCCAAGCATTTCATCCTCCCTGGTTCCACGATCACATCAATCCTGAAGAACAAGGACAAAATCACTTCCCAGACTTGTAGAGTACTTAAAAAAGTGGTTGGTACAAGCAAGGAATTCAAATGTACCAGTTGGAGGTAATATTTGAAGGGAAAAAGCCAGAGTTTTCACAGAAAAATGGGAATTGAAGACTTTCGTGCAAGCGATGGATGGTTCAATAGATTAGAAAAATTTCATTAATAAGTTTTTTTATTTTGTACTCCCAATACTTGGTATTCCCGATAATTCGTACCAAATCATCAGTCCCTTGACCATACGAATTATCGGGATTCTACTGTATATATGTATATATATTATGTTTCGGTTCTTGAGTTTCAGTCAGTTTATTTCAACTTCTTAAGGCTATGTAATATTTCCGTAATTCCATAATATTTCCATAACAGTCAAGATAAGTAGAAACTGGTATATATATAAACATGCGTGAAAGGAAAATCTAAAACAATAAATTAAAGTTTATAAAAAGAAGGATTATTTATTTACGTAAAAATATATGTCCATAGTGAAAAATAAACGAATAAAAAATGCAACACAATGCAAAGAACGAAAATGTATAATTATTCACATGTATGTAATACAAAATTAAATTTATGCAATGATTTATCAAAATTAATTCTGTGGCTTAAAGAACCTTTTAATACTTGTCTGCTTCAATGTTGACTCCTCTTCATGGCAGCTAGATCTCTAATTCTTTTTAGTAGCAATATATTTAAATTACATTTGAAAAAAAAACAGTTCCGCTAATTGAACGTTCAGATAATTGACCCTCCACTGTATAACTATGTGGGGCTTCCAATATAAATAAATACGTCTGTAGGAACTCTGAAACCTCTAACTCATTGGCTAATTCCATAAACAAAAAGTCATCCAAAATTAACTATAAAGAAAATCAATAACGACTATTAAATATTGATACATAGAATAAATAAAAAAATCAAATATTCAGTAATACCCTGATTAACTGGCTCATAAAGTTAATTTTTATTTAATTAATGCCTCCCCCCCAAAAAAAACATACTAAGTAAAATCAATTTTTTTATTGGTCTATGCTTTACCGATGGGGGAAAAAATAAATACAAAAATCTGTATGATGTGTAATAACAATAAGGCTTAATGAACCCAAAGGCTCGATGCCGATACCACCAATCTCTGCTTACGCACTTCTGTCCGTGGACCACTTAAAAAACCCAAATCCCCCAGATCACTCTTAATGTATGTAATGTATATATATTAAATAAAATTAATGCTTTAGATAGATAACTACATCATCTGCATTACTATAGTAAAAATTAAATTATTTAAACTAGGTCACTAACATACTATTAAGTGAAGAGACTTTAATGCCCTGATGCTGATTTTTTTTTTTTGCAACTGTACAAAATGATCATTTATAAACTTAAAAGGGAATTTTATGTAAAATATGTTGTTCGTATATATTTGTATAAATATGTTAAGCTTGACTTTGATAATGCTTTTTTTTATTATTATTAAAATCTCAGCCCTATTTTAGCATTCACAAGATGATTTTTTTTCAAATGTCTTGATAAACCGATAAAAAATAAGATTTCAAAAGATTCAAATTTTCACAGTTCCTACTTAACCATTGTCAAGACAATGTTTGGAATTTGTCAAAATATTTTAATAATTAATAAATTATATAATGTTTAGATGGTTCTGATCACCGTGCTTGCTGTGCTCAAAATAATGTTGAAAGGAGCTGCCTTGATTGGTGTCGAGGAGAGCCATTAGTGGGAGAAGATAATAAATTATGTTTACTACAATACACAAAACGCATCATGTCCTGTTTCAGAGAAGGACGAGGTATATTATCTTTTTATTAATTGAGGTGTTTGGTTTCAAAACCAGTTGGATCAATTTTCAAAAGTTTGTCAGTACTGATCAAAAAATTTTTAATTTTAAAAAATAGTCAATTTTACTCATTTTTTAATAAATAATAATTATTAAACAATAATTACTAAAAAAATTGTATGATCTTCTCTTTTTTTAAATCTAATTTAATATACATAAACAAATATGTTGGATAGATCAGAAAATATCGATATCCGGCTAGTTTAAGTTGATACAAAATAAAAGGGAATGGCATCTTTTGATTTTGAAATAAAAACATATAATACGTCATTTATGGAATTAAGGACTTATTAAACATAACAACATTTTTTTTTTTTGGAAAAAAATGGATGTACCTGATTTTGAAACTAAACCCCTCAATTGTAAAATTGTAAAAATATTAATGCTTGAAGTTTTTAGTAGGAATTTTTGTTGTTGCCACTATCGCCAATTTTTATACCAAAATTGTTGTTGTAGATCGCTTGCCAGGGCCTCCTCAGAATGTTCGAGTTGAAAGAATAGATGACCATTCTGTTTTAGTTAGATGGGATCCTCCTTTGAAAAATCCACACACAGTGGAAATGTACAGGTGATTAAAAAATTCCTTCATTCTTATTCCTCTATACTATTTTATAAGTGTTTTAACTTGAGCATTATATTTTAGAGTTTTCTGGAGACCAGCAAATTCAAAGAGTCCGGCTTACAAGAATGACAGTAAAACGACAAGTTTAAAAATTTCAAGTCTCAAGTCTGGTGTCATTTATGAGTGTGTTGTGAAAGCTGGTAACATCAGAGGTACCAGTACGCTGACAGAGCCATTAAGATTTTCGACAGATGAAAAATACATTACATCAGCAGCAAGTGTCGGTTAGTGTTGCTGATAACATATAGAATAGAATAGAAAAATAATTTTATTTTAGGTACAGGTGCCTTGAGAATAACAGATGTATTCAAAAATAATAGAATCAATATCTGTCCAAGAGGCTACATTATAAGTTTCATACAGTATTCACATAAGTATTTGAAAATAAATTTCAGGTCAAGAAAATAAATAAAAATCTCAAATAACAAGAATTTGTTTTTAAAAAAACACATACATAAGTGTATATAACATATTAAAAAATAATATCATTTTAGTTATGTATTGTTGAATATTGCATGTAAAAATAAAAAATTCAAGTCATTATATCAGTAGTTTTGTCTGCTGTTGTCCTCTGACCACATGATAGTAAATAGCTGAGCATTTTCTCATTTAATTGACCAAATATTTATATTTATTTGTTAAGTTTAGAAAAATGAAATTCATTATCTTAAATATTTATGTTTTGGTGGATGAATATACTCCTATTAGCGGTATTTATTGCTTGAAATTAAAATTGTTTTAAATCTTTATCTTTATTCTATTTCATTAAAAAAAATAATTGTAGTGTAATAACTTATATTATTTTATTAGGTGAAGAGCATTCCCAATTCGGAATGGCTGCTGGATTAGTATTCATGATTGTATTCCTTGTTGGAGTTGTTGCTGGAGCCGTATGGTTTGTGAGGACGAGGAGCTTGCTCGGTCATAAATCAACTGGTGGAGTTGCATTCGAAAATCCAAGTTACCTAAGGGAAGTCAACATGGATCATATCCAGGTATCATACTTAGTTATTAAGTTTTATGTAGATTTAATAAGATTTATTTTTATTAATAATTAAAACAAATTATATTTATATAAAAAATGCTTGATGATTCTACTGATTTTTGAGGATTGATGAAACAGATTAATTTTTATTGCTGTTAATTACTTCTGATACAAATTGACTTATTTCAAGTTTTAAAATACATGGACCAAACTATCAATGAATATATGAATACTGCTACCTGATCTCCATAATAATTCCTTTAGGTACTTCTGTATTAGCTGCTCTGCAGGAACAATTATCTGTCATTGTTTGTAACCTCAATACCGATAATTCTGATACTGACATTAACAACCTTCTTATTTATACTAATAGAAAATCAATTCTAGACCTCTCTAGCCATATTCCTCTTCTTATATAAATGTTTTCCCTACAATTTTGAAAAAATATTTCTATCCTTGTCAATATCCATTTGATGATTTTTTTCTCATAATTGAAAAATTTGAATGATTCCAAACTTCTGGAAATATTTCTCAGCTTCTTTTTTTAAAAACAGATATTCCCAAAGTGTTATTCTTTCCATTTTAAACAGGCAATAACATAAGGAATAATACAAAAACAGAAAATTTAATTAAAGTAAATGTGGTAGTGGCATATTAAGCAACGGGCCAAGCCTTGGTGAGTCTGTCTTGATTGATTGGAATGAAACAAGATTTCCCAGAAGTTTTACGTTTGTGAAGTCAAATTTACTTTTCTCTTTGTTGATTTCAATGCCTAGCTGTCAATATAATTATATCGAGTGTCAATATATGCTTGTTTAGATTTAGATCATGGTCAGATTTATCCATCCCACACACAGTGATGTCATCGAGGTATGAATACACTCCGGTGAGGTTTTCGGCAGTTATAATTTGGTCTATTGCGCGTTGGAAGCAGGCTTCTCCATTAGTCACGCCGAAAGGTATTTGTGTAAACTGATACAGCTTACCCACTGCTTCAAAACCAGTATATTTCTTCTCAACTTCACGTATTGGGATCTGATGATATGCTTGCCTTAGGTCCACAACACTGTAATGTTAGTAATTAGCAACTTTTCTGACAAGTTGGTCAACATTTGGTAAGGGGAAGGCATCAAGTAATTCCACTTCCTCTACAGGGTCTTCATATTTGCTGATTCGCACGTTCCTTTTGGCGAGCACAGGACATGGGGTTAACCAAGTTGGCAAGGAGACTACATTGGCTGTACGGCGAGAATGGGTTAAAGTATTAAAAATCACCACAGTAAACAATACAGAAACACTAAAAAACCAATACAGAAAACAATTTAATAACGCTCACACAAATAACTCAAATAAACGGTTTTCATGTAGAACGGATAATACACAAGTACCTTAACAAAAGAAGGAAAGTAGCTTATGTTAAAAGGCAGAGCTGAAGGTTTTTCATTTGTAGATTCATTTACTTAATTAGACCACCAGTAGATTTCATATTGAATAGGTTAACAAAGATTGACTATTTCTTACTTTGGCTGTTTTGTATTATAAATAAAAATAATATGATGTAAAGGCAGAATATTAATCATAATTTCTTATTCTGTATGTTTGTTATTACTAAAATTCTAATTTTCTTTGAGATATAACTTACTATTAAACACTAAAATTATAAATTATAAATAGAACTGTTTCAATTATTAAAGAGGACTAGCTATAACTTTAGAATTTTACATACATTATTTTATTGTATTTTTTTTAGTCTGGAGATGCAAACACAAGTAGTGGCATGAACCATTCCGGTTGGAAACATGAGCAGCTCCACGTACCATCATCGACTGAAGTTGCCCCGTCGATCTACGAGGAACTGAAGCTCGGCCAGGATGGTGTGGGATTCAAGAGATTAAAACCATAGTGCCAGGTTTCTTTCATTCAGTCTAATGTGTGATATGTATAAAAAGTACTTTGTTCTTATTCACACGTATGCTCACAGCAAACATCTATTTTCAAAACCACTCAGAGAAGAATTTATAACCCCCTTAGAGCTAAATGTAAATCACATAATGTTTGATAAAATCCTGAAATACTCTTTAAAAAAAAAAGAAAAAAAAAATGTGTGTAAATGTTAAGAATAGTGTTTAGTGTGAACTTTTACTGACGTAAGTCAAAGACTTTTATAACTGCAGATCTTGATGTTATTTTTTTATCATAAAATTTTTATTTTATTAACTTTGTATTTTAGTTTAAATAGCTCTTTAATAGAAAAAAAATAAACTTGTGGTCATGATGGGTGTAATTCTTATAACATGATGGCAAGTTGAGCAAAAAGCTTCTGTAGAACTTAAAATGTAAAATAGATTGTTGTTTACTTTGAAAGAGTAATTTTCTATGTAAATGAAAAAAGAAATTAATTGTACGACATAGTGCAGAACTAATATTAAACATATGTGAAAATTTTAAACTCCACATTTTTGTATTACATTAATGGTGAAAAACAAAAAAAAACATATCTAGTCCAGCAACTAAAAAGTTGAATGGTTATAGATGCTCTTAGTTTTATGCAAGACAAGAAGGCAAAATAAACTAGTTTCGAGTTATGGTGCGAGGGAAATGTATCGAAAAGAAAATGCAGGGTTCGTATGTTTATAACTTGCATAACGGCATTAGAGCTGTTAGAGGATTCTTATTGTGTATAGATTAGGGACATTGTAAATAGTTATAAATAAAAAATATTTTGGCATCGTTTTATTAAACATGCTAAATGGATGTTATAGTCTTTAATGATACTTATAAATTATTAAAGTAGTTTGACTGTTATAGATTGATTATTATAATTGAACTGAGTGTCACTTGAATGTTGTGATGGTAAAAATAATATGTCAACTAGTCGGCATATCATTTATCCACGAACCTGTGCCTTGAGGTATACTTAGGTTTCATCTTTATTATAACTTGTAATTATATTTCTTTAATTTTTTTTCTTGTAGAATTTTGTTTGCCGTATTATTTTAGGTCCAGCTACAAAGTTTATGAAATTATGTATTTTCTTCCAATCAATAGCAGTTTCAATGTACCTACTTAAAAAAAGTAAGGAGACTAGTTGCCTATAACATTTTTCTTACTGTTATTTTTTAAAACAGTATACAATCCAAGGGACCATATGCACATCAATGATTTTTAACCATGAATTACTTATGATTATCATGTATACTTAAGATTTCAGGGACCGAAAACAATTTTATTCTTTGAAATATATAAATTATTATTATTTATTTCATTGGAGCAAAATTATTGTTTTCCAAAAATAGTGAAATTAACTTTTGTTTTAATGTTTATTTATATTTTATTTGAGAAAAATATATAAAAACTTAAAATAACTTCAATCAAATTAATAAATAATTTATTACTTTAGCTTGTAGTTCATTTTGTAATGTAATAGCAATTTATTGATTTCCATTAGAAAAAAATAAAATAGTGGGGCAGGATTTAATTATATTCAAATTTATGCTAATACTATTATTAACATGTCTTAAAATTTTTTATTTGATTTAAGTTAAATGTTTATGACCCATCCGGTCCCTGTCTAATACAGTAAAAAAATGTATAAGTTTTTCTACTTTTTACATGTAAGACAATCAGTAAAGCTCAGGACATTTTTTTGAAATATCAATAAATTGCTGAAATTCAGACCAATTTTCTAAAATACTTTTATATCTTCACCTTATTTTAAAATTATAATTTTGGATAATTATTCTGTTTTAAATTTTTTAAATTAATCACAATTTTTAATTTTTTCAAGTGTATTATAAAATTTGAAATATTGTAATTAGCTCTCCTTGCTCTTTTTAAATGTAGCATAAAAAAAAGATATATTAAATGGTATATGCAATTTATTTTAAACAATAATAAGATATTTCTTGGTGAAAATACTTTTCTTTTCACTTTGGAGTAGTTAGTACTTGTGATATAAAACTAAAATGTAGCATGCCAGTGTAAATAATCTTAAAAAACCTTTTAGTCTTAGTCGATTTTTACTTGAGAAATAACCACAAATTTAAAGTATATTCTAGTATTTTTCCATTTTTTTTTTTTTTTTTTTATTATTTACATGAGACCTACATTGATGTATTGAAAAATTATATCATTAATATCCCAAAGAGGTGTGTGCAATTCATTTAACATTTAAAAGATCAAACATAACAATTGCACTTCTAATAAGAAAACATATATAACAGTGTTTTTTTGTTTTTAAATGAACACTTGGTGTGTAATTTAACAATTTTTGTGAAAGCAAAAAAAAAAACAATAAAAATTGAATCATCGTATTGTGTATTATTTTTATTTAATTCTCCTTGCTATCTGATGCTGAACTAAGACCTCATCGAGATCAGTATACCTTTGCATGGGAACGAAGAATATCTCACACCGAACCTTACACAAGATTTGGCCTCAACAGAGTGCTATCAGTATAAGTACATACTTACTTTTGCAACTTTAAAAAAACATTATAAGAAAATTCAACTCAGTTTTTTCTTTTGAACTACCTGAAAATAGGCTTCAAATTGTAAAAATTCATTCAATTGTTCACAAGTTGTAAGAGGAAAATTGAATGAAAAGTCAGAAAATGTTAAGTTTTTCTTTTGTGTACTTCAATAGATTCATAAAACCCACCAAAAATCCATATATCTGTTTTCATGATATAGGAATAGCAAATGATAAATTGAATCTAATAATTAAAATTTAGATTTTTGTTGAGCAAAATAAATAACTAACTAAAAAATAAAATATAACCGACAATTTTATTTAATTCATTATTCTTAAATTATTTATAATCGCATATTAAAAAAATTAGCCAAATCTGTTAATGTATTTATCTATAAAGGAGTGTTCCAGTATTACATTGTTGTTTGTTCAAAAATGATTGATGGACGATGTCTGAAATGATTTTCAGTTTTAATTAAATTGGCGACTTTTTATTATATATTTTTAAATAAAAATAGAAATAATAGAATTAAAATAAGCTAATTATAGGACGAAAATTAAATATTTAAGAAAATATATGCTATTTGATCAGAAAAAGTACTTAACAATGTGAAAAATTAAAGAAATTCAAATATGATTAGTTGTAGTAATGAGATAATACAAAAAGGTTTTTATAAACTTAAACATGTTCAGGCGTAGAGGTACATTGATTGAGGCCGCAATAATTAGCAAATGTATTCCTCGGTTTGGCCCTCGATGAGGGATGAGACATTGTTAAGGCCACTTCTAAAGAAAACTTATCATTTTTTTTCTTGGTGTTAGCACCTATGGTATAGCAGCCCAATATGGACAAGCCTTAAATATAAAATAAAATCCAATATAAGATAGCAGAATTGGACTCAAATATGGAAATCCTGGACTTAATTGTGAAGAAGCATTTAACAGAACACCAAAGGAGGAATGGTTAAAACAAAGCTGTCTTGACATAGAAATATTACAAAGAAACATTACAGTTTTAATTTCCACAAGAATATTGAAGAAACAGTAGGAATGGGAAAGAAACATGAAGTCTGAATATTATTTATAAGACAAATTAAAACTGAAGAGATGGAGGGGATAAATGGAGCAAAACCAGCAAGATATAATAAGAGAAGAAACTAAGAATGGGCCAGAAATAACAAAAGAAAAATAAGATGAGAAAGAAGTTTTAGGCTTTGATGCAGTCCATAGTGAGATTTGAAGCTAATTGGAGTAATATCTCCCATCCCTCTCAAGAATACCATTATAAAAAAAGGGTAATACCAAAAGATGTCAAAAGCATAGTACTGTATGATCGAATAAACAGAACATATCAGAGATGTTTTGGTTTCAGAAAGGACCTATTTAGCATTCTAGTATAAACTCAGAGATGTCAAAATGGACATATTCGAATGTTTCGTGGACTTCGGAAAGGTTCCAGATTTAGTATGAAACAAGCTTATGAAGACTGCTTTTATGAAAATCAGAAGGCATCCGTCCACATTGATGGCCAACTAACAGAAAATTTCGTATGATAAGAGGTGTGAGACCGGGCTATTCTGTCACCCACATTATTTAATGCCTATTCGAAGACATTGTTCCAGGAGGTTCTGAATGAATCTGAAGAGAAGATATCCATAAACAGCTTCTTACAGACAATGCTCAGGACCTTCAGTATATAACACAAAAGTAAGCATCTAAAAGAAAGTTTAGTAGAGGATTATTTGAAAAGGCCTTCCAAATTGGACTTTTTAATCAAACTTCAAGCTGGTACTTTGTTAATTGTCCAAGTATATTTATCGTAATAAACATTACAATAAATCCTCAAAAACCTCAGACTTTCAAATCATCAATACTGTGGCAGCAGTTGACTAATGAGGGAGCACTGTGGGTGGGAATATATATTACTTACATTTATTTTGCAAAAATTTTGGTTTTTGCAACAAGACGTGCTTTGGTAAGCAAGTGATGGATAAAAGATTATAGTAAAAAGTGGGACAAACACTCTTCACATTAATCTCAAGGAAAAAATAATCAGTGTACAAAATATATAGTTTAATTAACAAACAGAAACGTTTCTTTCTTATATTTTCATATAAATTTTTCTTTTTTTAACCAAACTCAAGGTTTTTTTTTAGATAACTGTTATAGAAAAAGTAAGCAATATCTGGTTCTTGTATCATGTCTTCTGTCTGATCATGGTTATATCCCATCATAAGATTTTTCAATAATTACCATCAACTTTTATTTTGTATAAAATAATTATGTACATATAAAAAATTAAATACTAAACATTTATTTACAAAACCATTTAAAACTTAAGTATTAAGAAGTTGACAATGTCCTCATTGAAGCTTCTACATTTTGTGTATCAGTGACAGTTTTCATAGAAGTTTTAACCTCATCCATCAGATGTTGTTGGCAAAGAGCATAAATATCTTTGCACCGTGAGATACCAATATCCATCGTATCCAACAACAGCTTCAGGTCCATTTCACCATTCTGATAATAATGAGTAATCTGTAAAGAATCAGTATAACATTTAAATTAAATATAGCCTATATCATTCAAACTTAAATTAAATACTAATTTAGTTTAAGGGAAAAATTATAATAAAGAAATTAAAGGAATTTTTACAGATCAAAATCAATAAAAACGGTATTCTTTCTCAATATAGCTTTTGATATTAAATAAGCTAACACATAATTTAAAGAAGTTAAAGCTTTTGTAAGTATTAAAAGGATGTAAACTGGACTGGAATTCTATCTAATATTTCATTAACACAATAAAAACCTTTATCCAGTCATGCATGTTTTTAATGAAACGTTTCGTCATTAAATGTCATTTTCAATTATCTATATAAACACTTTTTGTATCCTTTCTTCTTTGTTAATAACTTGAAAAAGTTAAAAGTCATAAATTTTTTTTTTCTTTATTGTCATTGTCAATGTTTAAAATGTTTTACTTAGAGGTCCTTTAAAAATGATTAAGAGGACATGGAGGATAATTGACCTCTAAGTAAAACATTTTAAACATTAACAATGACAATAAAGAAAAAAAAAATAAGATATTTATGACTTGTAACTTTTTCAAGTCATTAACAAAGAAGAAAGGATACAAAAATTGTTCATATAGATAGTTGAAAATGACATTTAATGTCGAAACGTTTTATTAAAAACAAATATGACTGGATAAAGGTTTTTATTGTGTTAATAAAATATTAGCTTTTGTAAGGTAATCTGGGAAAGAACTTTCTTCCAGTATGCTATAATGGCATTACCCATGGGGAAAGTGTATAGGTACTTCATACATTTATCACTTAACAGGAATCTACAACTACTGTATACTACTTTGCAGGAGAAACTGTGGTCTGTGTTTAAACTATAGAAAAATGTAAAGGAGAAATGAAAATCCAGGTTTGTAAACAACAATACTAGTTTGCCACTGAGACAGCATTATAGTTCAAAATACACTACTTCTGTATTAGCCAGTCTGCATGAAACCTACCTCCTTATCACTTGTAACTTCTTATTACTCATCTCATTTGAGTTATTTTTGTGTGGATTATTAAATTGTTTTCTGAATTTTTTTTTTAGTGTTTTTGTCTTGATAATTTTGTTTATTGTCTGTTTAAATTTCTGTATTGTCTATTAAATATAATTGTGTTTTTGTCTTATTTCTTTTTGTTTTGCCAATTTAAAATGAAGAGAATAAGACTTTTGGAATAGCTGTCTTTAAAAGAAGAAGCTATGAAATACTTCTAGAAGTTAAGAATAATTCTAAAGATGAGATTATGTGAAAAAGGTCATCAAATGGATTTTGACAAGGATAGAAATGGAGATTTTTTTGTCGAAAGTTTAGGGAAAACATTTATGTAATTAGAGGAATGAGGCTAGGGGGGTCTCAAAATTTGCATATTTCAATCATCATTAATATGAATAAGAAGGCAGGTGTTATCAGTATCAGAATTATCAAGGTTCAGGTTATAAACAATGGTAGAAAATAGTCTGTGCAGACCACCTAATAAACAAGTACCCAAAATCCTATTACATAAATAAATAAAACCTTAAATGGTTATATTATAAACATTATATTGGAAAATAAATCATGGCATAGACACCAGAATAGAAAAATAAAATAATAACAAAAAAAGTTTAAAAAAATGTAATTGCGATAAATAATTATGTTACCACAAAAATAATCTTTGAAGAGACAGAAGAAAATACATAGATGAAGAGCCAGGGAAAATACGGGGAGGGGAACACTTATTTTTTAGAATGAATTTACACATTTGAATGACAAACTGAAAAAAAAATAGCAACTCCAAACACTAAAATTTGATTTTTTTCCAAATTAAAAGTGACATTCCTCCTTCCTCACATGGCCCTTTCAATTTATAAAATTAATAAAAATAACCTGATCAGCAGTGCTCATGTATGACAGTGTTATGAGTCCATGATTTTGGGAAGCCGCATTCTTTTCGTAAGACATACATAGAGCTTCTTCCTTGTCTGTTGGATCAATAAAAATTAAATCGCCATGAATACCCTGAAAATCATTAAAATATGATGTTAATAAGAAACAATGGCAGAATTGGAAGCTTTTAGATTTAATCTTTGAAATGAATACAATGGTATTATAACATAATGAATTTAATACTTCACATCATTACACATTTTATTTATGTTTTTTTTCTGATGCCAACATTAGTAAAAACTTAAAATGTTACGGTAAGCATCGGCCTGTGTCTTACTGACAAGAGGGAGCGTGGCTTACGTCACCATGACTATTTCTTGAAGATAGAATTTCGTCCCCATCCCTACCAATGCTTCATGACTTAAAAGATATAAATTATATCATGGAGGATAAAATATATTCTTAAATAGTGGTTCACTATTTTAATAAATTATTTTTGATCTCCACCCAGACTATTTTCTCTCTTTGATATTTATATGGTTAACTAATAATCATCCAATATATATTATGCTATAAACCAACTTATTATTATGATATAGGTTATTAATCATCAAAACGTTTATCGAATTGTTCATTTCTTCAGAAATGATTATTGAAATATACACATTTTTTATATTTTCACTTCTTTTTTTTTCATTTTTGACAAAAATTAATACAATTTAAATTTATTTAATCAATTACACTTTATTATTACATGTTATAGTATCATTATATCTATTATTTAATCAAGGAAACTATAAAAACTAATAATAAGAGTTTAGAATACATTTCTTTTCTTTCACCCTGAAAATCACCATATCCTTTTTCTTCTTACCAATCTCAATAATTAAGCTAATAAATAAATATATTTCATACATCGAAACCTTCTGCCTTATATTTAATGAACATTTTTGGTATATCAAATTATATCTTATTTATTATCAAATTATATCTATATCATATCTTATAGATGACGGCAGAGAAAACTGCTGATATAGGTGAGAAAGACATAATAGCAAGATGACAGACACACACCCTCTTATTAGTGAGGGACACTGACCGATGATTGCCAATTTTATTTACAAAATTTAACTCTGAGGTACAGATATATCATCAAACATAATGCTAAGTACTTACAATAGTGACTGCTGTCAGAACATCAAAAATTGGTAATCTTGCATGAGCTAATGCAAGGCTTGCCGCGGTTATAGCGGCAGCAAGGGCAGAACCACTGGCATCCAAGATCATTACAGATACTGAAATCTCCAAATTGGGAAATTCATGCTGTAAACAAAATACAAAATGAAAATAACAATTTTAAAATGACTGAGAAACATTTATTTTAAAAATTTCTCCAACAACTTACTCGGCAAAAGGATGGTTCTAAAGCTCTCTTTAAGGCATCACTATATGCCTTGTCAGCAGGCGATGCTGGATGAGATTCGACTACACAATCGACAGAACCGAGCTCAGTGTAACCTTGAAGGTAAGGTATCTCTCTTGGGCCACTTACACCACAGAGGACTTTAGTTTCACCCATTTCCAGATAACAAGAACCCCTAGCTTCGACTAAAGCTCCGAGTCTAATGTCTAAAATAGATTAATACAAACACCATCAGCAATAGAAGATATGCTTATCCCTGACATGTTATATAGTATTTGACACTTACACATTTTCCGGTTTTCATCACTGGTTCTCCCATCTGCTCTTTTCCCATCAATGTAAACTTCGCTTAGTTTCTCCTGATAGGTCTTAAACTTAACACTCTCGGGGAGGAAGGTTTCATAAGGAATATTTTCTTCATATTTCTTCTGATCTAGTATATAATCCTCAATTGTTGTTGAGCCTAACATTTTAAGAAAATTATACTTGAGGTGTGAGAGAGGTTATAAAGGAGGGTTATGTTAAAAGGCGGTTTGCCAAAGAGCAACATCTTTACAAAAAGTAAGAGAAAGTAAATGTGATTTATATGATGGAATAAATCTCCAGGATTCGTTCAATAAAATATATCTTCAGCCCCAGTGAATAAGTGGTTAGGTCCAATTTTCTCCAAAATGTGATTCTTGATCTTATTTTCGTAAAGAATAAGGGGCTAAGTAAGGCATTGGCTTGAAAAGGAGTTATTGTTTATATTACAACTCCATTTCAAGCCAAAAACTACGATAATGATATGATTCCGGTTATCTGAAAGCAGTTAACTCTCTCTGGACAAAATCCGACTGCACCACTTATTCACCGGGGATGTAGATATATTACATTACTATATCCTGATATATAAACGAGTATATCATTTACTGCACCCTGATTATTCATTCCATCATAATAAATTTTTAAAGTATTTCATTAATTAGTGATAAAATGTTACTGCCAAAGGTATTGCTTGAACTGAAGTTTTGAAATTCGTGTCAAAATCTTCTCCAAAATTTAAAACTAGGCCGATTTTCTCCAAAACGAAAGGGACCGATTCGCAATCGGCATGTGTATTTTGTTAGTTAAGAAACAAACAAAATACACTTTGTGTTCATCTTAGAAACACAAAATCGAAGCTATTTGGGTTTCTAGGATGCATTTAATAATAACAAATTAAATAATTATAAAAAAAAAAACATTTTTCTTCTCTAAAGTTGGTCTATAGCCAATTGAAGAAACATTTTCAGAAACCAATGACACTTTCTGTATTACTATCACATCTCTAATGCCATCGTAAAATGAAAAATACGACGTTTGTTGGGATAATCGGAGTTAAGCTATTCCATTTTTTAGTATTACTTTGGTTCTAACAAAAAAATTCGTGGGAACACCACGATTAAAGAAAACCGTCTAGTTTAAGAACTTATTCAGACCACTAAAATTTGTTTGTGTCATTGTCAAGGGGAAATGTTGCTGATTTATGGGAATTGAAATAAATTACAGAGCAAAAGATTTAGAAGAATATTTATATACATTTTAGATTCGGACGAAAATTAAAATATTAGTTTTGTTTCAGACCTCAAATTTCATTATATTGAACCCTTTAGATCGCTCTAAAATTGATTTTTTTTTTGTTGAAAAAATGGGTTTCAGTCTCTAATGACTAATTGCAAGGGTAAGCAATGGTTTATTGCATTAATAAGGTCACATTTAAAATTGCCCACGACTTCTTCGACCTACTGAAAACAGAAAATATTACTGAAACACGTGCACACTTTACTTAACCTTAAGTAAACATTAATAAAATCAAATTTAATTATTCGGAGTTGATTTTGGTGTCCATTCCAAGTACCGCAGATTAAAATACCCTAAATATTTTGATATTGATTAAAATCTTATGAAAAAAATACGTTCTACACAGAGATATGTAACAAACTATTTTTATTAACAACCACTTTTCATTACGTCAAACAACATATTTCATGTTTGATATAACTATGCTGCTGTACTATAAAAAAAAAGGTGCTTTGCGTATGATTGTAACCCGTTTTAAGTAACAATAAATTAAGATTAGGTAACAACTAAACCTTGTACCTCTGAGAATACAATGCTTGTCATATAACTTATATGCTTCTTCCACATTATGTCACCTAATGCTATTCAAGATTATCATATTACTGTTATTTAACATTTTTTTAAACTATCAATACAAATCTAATAACCTGTTTTTAACTTGAGTCTTTCTGTAGAAAGATTGTTCACTAGAAGTGGTCTTCGGATCGACAGCTCCTTAGATTCAGAATTAGCCAATATGGAAGGCATTGTAATGTTTAGTATTTAAATTTTTATTTTTTACTTTCTTTTTTTTTATTCTGAAATCATCTGTGTATTAACATTGTAAGTCAGCTAGGTTGCCGTCAAATGTTTGTTGTACTTTTTTTTATTTAATAAATTTGAATCAAGCCGTAAATAATATCTTATAAATTTAACCTTAAAAAACTATTAGAAGAAAGAAGATTGGGTATATTTTTCAAAAGTAAAATAATAAAAGCTTTTATGTTTTTAATTCGTATATTTTGATGCAAAAATTTTTAAAATACCAAATTAATCTAAGTGACCTCGAAAAACATTTGACAGTCATACTACACAATTTTCTAATCTATTTCCCACCTCAAGTTGCTCAACAGTGCATTTCAGCAAAATAGTTAAAACAATTTATAATTTGCTATGAATGAATACCACTACTTAATAATTGGTCAAGTCGTCGGTCGAAAACCACAGTCAGAAAACGACATTGCTTTTCCAGCTTCGCTGAAAATTGAGATATTGTTTGCTATATGAGTACTTTTTATGGACCTGGAGTTTGGAAATGAATGTTCAAAGATAAAAAAAACTGTTATAATAAAGGCTGTAGGTAAAAATTCTACGTCCTCTGATTATCATTTTGGTTTTTGTTTCAGCCAAATGCACTTTTCGAAATCGATAACCTCTTGATCTCCACCCATTGGTTGCAGCTCTAGCCAATAATATCATAAGTAACTTTTTATCGCATTAAAAAACATATCATTGATATTTAATTACAACTGTTAAATATCAAACAATAATTGTATTCAGTCGTCTTATTTTAAGACGACACTCCGAAAATGATGCTCTTGAAGTAAAGTCTTTAACATCCGTTCGTGGCATGTTTATGCCCAAGAAGAAGTTGCTTTACCCCCATCATTTTTCCAAGAAGTAACATTGCAACAATTGAAAAGGGACTCTCTATCTTATGCTTATGATAAGTCTTGGTCTGAAGTATCTTTCAAATTCGATAATCCATTCTGAGCTACATCGTATTCATCCACTTGTTTCTTGAAAGTAATACGTCATCTATTTTCTAAAAACCTCAAGGACGTCATTTCATGTTACCTCAACCCCATCATCATTTACAATATTTTCTCGCATATCAATTTTTGCATGAAGCCCTCCCACCCGATTACTAAGTCTCTTTATAACTGTTTACGCTATATCTTCAGCCCCGGTGAATAAGTGGTTATGTCGAATTCTCCAAAATGAATTTCTTGTACTTAAGAAAGCTGGATCGTGTTATTTTCGTAGTGGATAAGTGGCTAAATCATACATTGGCTTCAAAGAGGAGTAATTGCTTATATTACAACTCCATTTGAAACCGATGACTAAAAGAATAAGTATTCCGCTTCCCTCAATATAGTTAACTAAACCAAGAAAACAATGATACGAATGCACTTTAATATCTACAGTATGCTAAAAAACATATTTGATATCGATAAATAAACAAATAAGAGACTAAGTAGATGATTATATATAATTAAATCCATAAATAAACTAGTAAAATAATAAACTCATTTTAGGTAGTGATGATTCGCTACTACATAATTAAAATACGGGTTTTGCAAACAAACCTACAAATCACCAGAGGTGTACAAGATACCCTATACAAAGTATTTGAAATACAAAATGCAAGATACTTTTAAATTAAGTATTTAAGATACCAGATACAAGATACTTTCTGGAATGGTATCTGAAATATTAGATACAAAATACGTATCTTTTAAATACTTTTTAAAGATAAAATACTTTTATAAGAAAACAACTTTTTGTTGAATTCAAGTTTATTTGTTTTACGCGAATTATTTACAAATAGATCGTGTAAATTTGACAAGACAAAATATTATATTTTTGAAGTTTTAATTGAGACTTATGTAAAACCAGTTCTTCAAACAATTTATCACTCATTTTGCTTCGAACAGACCTCATAATCGTACCCCCCAAAAGAGAAGAGTCGCTCCACAGGGGAAGAACTTGGCAACAGGCGTTATATTTAAAGCATATTTTTGTAATTGTAGGATAAGCATTTAACCTATTTAAGCTAGTATCTTTATTATTTAGGTATTGCAGTGTTTCTAAGTCAGCGTGCTGCCAGTAGACCTTGTGTTTTCGCCACATGCAATAGAGGAATCAGAATCCTCTAAAAACATGTAATAAGTATTGAAAAAGGGAAAGGTCAAGAGAGACATTAAACAAATGTTAATACATTAGTGGAAAAATTCCAACTAAAAACCTTAAGTCTCTAAACTAAAACAGGAAAATGAAAATACCTGTCCTTACTGGATTGTGACATTTAAAATTAATATCACCATAGAGTCTTGTCACATTTTGTGAATAAATTCATAGATAACTATTACTAAAAGTGTTTCAGCAAACAGTATTTACAAAATACTAAGATACCAAAAAAAAGGTATTTAAATACAAGATAAAAAATGAAAATACATATATTGTATCTCAAATAAGTCACATCTCTGCAAATCACGGTAGTCAAACTTAAATAATATCGAATGAACTAATCGGAGAAAAAATAACGGGATGATAAAGCAAATTGGCTGTAGAAATACTGACTAATTTTACGAGGCAAATTCATTAAGGGGGGGTCGTCTTTGAATTCAATTTCTGTTAGTGGCTGATCTTTCTTCTCAGGGCTACCACTACACTAAAGAAAATATCCCTAATCTCCTAATTGTTTAAAAGGAATTATTCTTTATGATTTGTTCTTTGCTTGGACATGTAAGAGAATAACGTTTAGAAAGTAAGTAACATATTTCATTATTATAAATAATGTAAAATGATACCCATATTTTATGAATGATAATAAATTTCACTACCATTTAACGCTATGAAAAATTAACTATGCACTTATCAGAAAGCTGAGAATAGGAGAGGGTATGGTAATGAAATGAGATTTTAGTATATTAAGTAATTAAAGAAACAAACCCTTCTTTAATATTTTCATTAAAGCTTTATTATAGCAGTTGACAATAGGTCAACTGATTTAACTAATTGAATTAAACCCATTATGAAAAGGAAAATTCATAAAGCTAGTAAGTAAAATGAGAATCTTCCATGAAGAAAGCTTAGATGAACATCAAGTTTTCCATCAACCTAAATTGTTTAGATTTGTTTTCTCGTATTTAATTAGTTCTTGTCTTTGATCTAAAAAGAATTCTTGTTTTCCTACCTTGGTCCTTAAGTTTCCAAAGATAAATTTTACATTATGTTTAAGTATAACCACATATGTAATTTCTAGATTATCACGCAATGAGTGTCTTTTTTGTTATCTGCATCTTCTATCTCCACCAATAATTTCTTTTTTTAACGCTAAGCCATTAGCACTAAGTGCAATTCCTGGCCTCCAGGAAAGGGATTTGTATTACAAGTCCTCATTCTTTAAAGCATTTACCACTGCGGTAGTTACATCTATTGTTTTAAAAAAACAGTTTAGACACAAATAACATATCGTTGATTCATATAATCACACCAATAGTTAAAAAGAGCAACAAATTTAATGTTGGAAGTATAACCTTTTTTCTAAGGTTTAAGACACATTTTTTAGGGATTGACAGAAATATATTCTTGTGGTTACATATACTACTTTACATACAATTACATAAACTCTTCTTTGGACCAAGGGGTGAGAAGTACCTAACTTCGACAGCAGTGCTTGTTTTGTAGAGTTTGCTTCAAATATGAATTATACAAAATATAAAATTGTATGAAGTTTGAAAATTGAAAGTGAGAGCCTTAGGTTCTGCTATTCTCTATTAGTGTCACATATGCAAAGGATCGGTGTTCTCACCAGAAATGCCCTCAGTAATTATTACTCAAGTTGTGTTACCAGTTTTAACTGTTTATTCTTATCAATTTTAATAATTTCCAAAAATACAAGTTATCGTGAGCTTTAGTATGGAAAAGAGAATGTAATTACAGGTAATGAGTAAATTTCGGTAATCATTACATCAAGAAATAGTAGTTTCAAACTAACATTTTGAAGTATAGATGTTTGTTGAAATGCTCATTTCTAGATGAAACGATTACTAAAGTATACGAAGTTTGCATAATTACATTCCCTTTTCCATACTAAAGCTTATGAACTTGTATTTTTGGAAAATATTAAAAGGTAAAGGAATAAAAAGTGAAAAACTTGTAGTGCCCCAACTTAAAGTGACAAACTGTGGAATAATTACCCACTAAAACAAATCTTTTACAGCTCATGATATTTTTACAGCACATCTCCTTCCTCACAAGATGACACTATAATGCCAAGGTAATTCTCATATTGCTAATCGATATAGTTGGATTTAATAAGTTGTTTACAATACACCAAAAGTTTGTTCAAAATTGTACAGTAACAATTAAATTAATAAGTATTAATTGAGAAGCTAAAATAAACCAGACTTATTAGCATTGTTCCAAAAAAAAATATATATATATCATTTCAAGTGATACAAATGAATGTAAGGGATAATTCAGGTTTAATCATTAAAAAAATAATAAAACAAAAAAATCTATATTTTTACAAAAAATATTTACACGCATAACGCTAAATTCTTAACAGAAAATTTAAATCAGATTATTGATATTATTATCCTAATACATACATATAGAAAAAATAAAAATTGTATACTAATTAACAATTTAATAATTGAGGGCAGCTTAATTATATATATATTTCATCCTTTTTGGCACAAACAAACATATAAAACATTTTTATCTAGCAATGGGTTAAATTAAAAGAGTATAAAGAAACATATATTATATTTAAGACAGTTTAAATTAATTTATTGAAAACAAAGAGTCTATACTTTTATACATTTTTAACAAGGAAACAATACATATCACAACATTGTTACCATATATAACTTGTTGTTCATTAAATATACATTCTTCATTCTCATTTAACATGAAGTATAGAAATCTAAATATATTATACTATTTTATACATTACTTTGATATTCAAAGCTTTTAAGGCACATTAAAAACATTACCGCCTGAATGGCAGAAGGCAAAACTAAAGTTGTCAGAGAAATAATGGTTCTTCATGAAACTCATTATAAAAAGATGCTTAATCAGCTGTCTCAATCTCGAAGGCTATTGCAACTGGAGGCTATATAGCAGGCTCGAAGGCTATATAGCAATTTGGAGTAGTAATATGACAGTATAAAATAAAAACATCACTCAGTCGTTAGTACACATACAGGTAAAAACAATATTTTAAAATTCTTTTCTCTTATTATAGTAATAAATAAACTTATTGTCATATAATTTTCAGTACTCCACAGAACAATTTATGACAGTCACTAATAAAACGTCTTTTAGCACGGTTCGACTGTAATAAAATATTTATAAATAATAATATACATTAAAAACATGGGTATGCACTAGTACATGGCATAAATCTTTGTCATTATTATCAAAAGTTAACAAACTCATTTCTATTTGATTGTCAGTTGTTGAAGTTCATTTCCAATTTTATCTGCATCATTTTTCAATGACTTAAAATATATAAATATAACACAAATGTATGTCTGTGAGATACAAAACTCCAACCTCGTCCAGGAAGGCGAATTTAGAAATCTGCATCCCAACCCGACAGATCGTCCGCTGGAGGTCCTTCAGAATCAGCAGGATAATCATCAAAGTTAGACGTGTCGGTTACGCTCCTGACTTTAGGAGTTATCGGAGGCGTAAGGGTTCTAGCACGAAGTCCTTCCCAGTTGAAGCCATCAAACCATCTGTGAAAGCAAAGTGATAATACAGACACATAATTTAAAAATTATTTTAATCAATAAAACTGAGGTGATAGCCGTTCTATCTTATATTTCATAAATATTGTGAAATTTAAATTTTGGAAATTATTTTTTCTAATGACTTAGTTCAGACTGTTGTAACGTCAAAAAGTTATTTCTAGCCCTCTGACTGGAAAACCAGTATTTTAAATGAATTAAATATCTGAAAATTGATTACTAAAAATAAAATAATAATTATGAAAAATACGAACTTATGCTTTTGTATTTCACTGATGCCGCCTTTTTGGTAGCCTAACCTTTCAGCTGGGTTATCCCTAGAAAAAGTATATCATTAGTACATAAATATATAATTATAAATTAATTATTGTGATGATTAAGAAGAAATATTACCTGCAAAGTTTTTTAATCAGTACATTTGCATTACGTGTTATGTTTCTTGGGAATTCAATTGCATCTATGCCTTTCAAAATTATGTTGTAAGTTTTCATAGGATCTGTACCAGTAAATGGGGGTGTGCCTGTGTAACAGAAATTATTTGATGAATAATATGAATACTGTGAATATAATATCACCAGAACCTTTATTAATTTTAAGTTTAAATATCATAAAATTTTTACATACCAGTAAGCAATTCAAACATCAAAACGCCCAGAGACCAGTAGTCGGCACTTATGTCGTGGCCTCGGTTTAGTATCACTTCAGGAGCCACATATTCTGGTGTACCACAGAAGGTCCATGTTTTCCGTCCATGCTAAGAATAAAAAAGGGCATTGATAGTAAAAATAATGTAGGGAGTAATTTTCAATTTTTTAAAATGTTTTGTCAACATCTATCTTAAAAGTAAATAACCTGATTAAAAAAAAAATAATTATATGAAGATGTTATTAATTGAACTGGAGCAAATATAAAATAAGGAAAATTAAATTAATTTTTGGACATCAGTTACTGCTAAAAATATGCGGCTGCAGAACTGGGATAGAGAATCGAATTCAAAGCATGAGCGTAGGTTTTATGGTTGGAGTAAAAAAACAATATATTATTATTGACCATCAATCAATGTCTTCCAGTGTCCCAATTATATCTTGAAAGAGCGAATCGATTCCATTTTAAACATTAATTAATTTTACATTTCAATTTCTATCTATATTCAAAGAACAGTAAAACTAATAATGCTTTCTGTTTATTTTGATCCTATTAATTAATTAAACTTACATCATATAATATTATTATCTTGATCGAATTTAGCATACTTGAATGTTTTGGCAGTCAAAACATTTAATTTACTTTTCAAATACGATTGTAACTAAGGTACTTGTACGTTATGGTATCACCATTTTAGAATTTAATATAATTGATTTAATATGATATAAATAATAAACATACGTTTTTATTAAACTAATTTTAATTGTTTACATCAATCCAAAAATCTAATAAAATTTGGGCGAATGGGTCTTTACATTTTAGTTTTGTACAGTACATAAGCTCAGCAAGACAGGAGATCAAGTGCGGTTTGTTCCTCGTTTTCCTTTGTTAACCCACTTGGCAGATCCCCATAATCATTCAATCTTTTGCATGTTTGCCAACGATCTTGGGTCAACAAAATTCTAACTGGTTGTATAAATTCATGCACCCCTTTCAGCTTTCGGACACTACAATACTTCCAGGATGGATTCTATTACTCCCAAAATGGACTTCCAGGATCCTTCTTTCTAATACTTCTAAAAGTGTTGCTTTGGATCTATCAAGCACCAATTCTAGGAAACATTAATTTGTCTCCCTGGAGATCCCTCCAAACACCCAGCAATGCAGCGCTGTCTTTTCATCTTGTAAAGTGTACATTTTCACACATATAAAACTCACTTTGTAAATCCCACATAATTACAATTTTCATATGTTCACTTCACACATGTTTTATAATCATGAAATCCAAAACATTCTATTAAATTATAAGATGTTGATGCCATTCTATAAATAATTATAAATAAGCGATTTATAGAAAAAAGTGAAATAAATTAAATTACCTGCAGTTTCTTAGCAAAACCAAAATCAACTAGTTTCACATAGCCGGTTATGTCTAATAGGAGATTTTCAGGCTTTAGATCTCTATAAATGATATTTCTTGAATGCAAATAATCAAAAGCTTCAATTACACAAGCTGTGTAAAATCTAGTGGTGCTATCGTCAAAATGACCTTTGTCCCTAAAAAATAATTACATGTAAACCATGAGGATCAACTACGATAATAAGCTGATTCTATTTTAAAATTATTTTAATCCATATAATGACAAACCTGAGAATTGTCCAGAGTTCTCCACCCAGGCAAGATTCCATTAGCATATATAAATATTTCCTATCTTTGAATGTTCTGTACAATTTTACAATAAAATCACAATTTGCCTCTCCCATTATTTCTTTTTCAGACATGATATGCTGCTGCTGCCGCGTTTCTACTATCTGCAAAAAACAAAACAACAGAAGTAATAAATATTGTACACAAATTATTAGGATGTGTAAAATAAATGCAATGAAATTTTTCCACAGAATTCCTCACTCTAGGAATAAGGAATACAGTACAAACTCATCACTTTTGGTACTTTTTTTTGGTCTGCCGAGAGAGCAAGTTTTGGTTTTTTATTTGTTTTTAAATTCAAGCTAAAACTAACTAGAATTATAACAATTGTTCTTATCAATGTAATGATCAATATTTAAAAGTGAAATATAAATTTATTAAAAAGAGCTAGAAAAACAAAACGATTATGTTTTTTCTGTTTCTTAAAAAAAAAATTTCCCTTTTTTTCTCCTACACAAGTTATTACAATAGAGGTCACTTCTGGTGTAGTATTAAGCATAAAAACCTTCTATTTCCAATTGTCCAAAAAGAAATTGCGGATTCCCAGCCCGGCAGCTGGCTCTATGTTTTTTTAAAGAGAGTGAAATTCCTCAGTTATGCCACCCTTAGGAAGGAACGTATAATGGGTGTCCCGAGTCTGTGAGGTGTCAGGCACTCGTTAAAGATCCCTATCCTAATTATATCTGCATAGGCAAAATTTGGACTACTACGTCCTCTACGTTGGACTAGCATCGTCCGCTTAGCCAAAGCAGTGTACAGTGACATTAAATGAATAAACAAGTAATTACAATACTTCCTTAAATTAAATAATGATACAATTAGTACTAAGATAATTTGAACATTTTTATGGCACAAAATGAGTTGTATTTAACATTTAATTGTTACAAACCTGACTTTTCTTCATTTGTTTCAAAGCAAACGATCGGGAAGGATCAGCTGCAATCTGGACAAGCTCTACACGCCCGAAACCACCAACCCCGAGAGTAGCTAAAGCCTTCAGGTCGCTCAGTCTTAGACCTTCAAATTCTTCATTCAACCTATATATTATAAAAAAGTAAGTTTTTTTTTTTTCAAAGTTAAAATAAATATTAATACCACAACTAAATAATAAAATAACAATAATTGGTAATAATTATACAATTTACATTTATTTAACATTTTATTCCTTTTGGACTACATATCTAAACTATGAATTTAAAAAAAAATACATAACAAAAAGTATACCATGACTTTGAAAAATTGGAAACATACAGACAATTTTTCAAGTGCTTTTTCTTTTTTATAAAACCCATTAAAAACGAACATATTTTGTCGATAAACATTTTTTTATTGTTAAATGAACTGTTCGTGTGAAATATTTGTTTATATAATTGTCCAAGAAAATAGGTTAAGTGCAGTGACATTCTGAAAACTAGCATGTGTTTATTTAAAAAAAAAAAAAAAATTAATTTTATATCTCATAGACCAGTTTTCAAAATGTGATTTTTAAATATTTTTGTAGAAAAAAAAACTTTATATATAATCAAAGAAAAAAAAATCTTCAATTTTATTTGTTTACATATTCAATTCTTACCTTATATGATTTCCAAAATCCTAGTGTGCCATTTGTAAACAAATTTAAATTAATACTAATTTCAAGCATTGAAAATTTTGTTACAGCAATAATTAAATTACTACCCAATTGTCTAGGATAATAACAGCAATAGACTTTTTAACATAGAAATATTTAAACGATTATCTTTTTAAACATGACACATTTTTGTTGTTTACATTTTTTAATGATAAAATAAAGGCTATAGCAAGTTTGATTCTTTGTACTTCATGAAATTTAGTTGAACTCTTAATAGTAGGAATTGAAATAATAATTACCTCTTCCTATCAATGGCCTCATCCTTGTACCTTGTTCTTATTTCATCAAGGCCAGAAATAAGTTGGTTGAAGGTTTCCCGGTCAATAACAAGGCAGGAAACCCCTTCAGGATCATCGGCTATAATATTAGCAGTTCTTAAATCGTCTCTGAAAAAAAATATATCAAAATTAATTTGATTAGTTAAACTTAAATAAAAAAATCATACTGAAACATTATGATAAACTCCTACTGGATTGTCCCAAGCACAAGTACTTACTCCTGATAATAACTTGTGTTAGGGTATTTATAGACAATGTGGCCAGATTTGTGATTTTATGGATCCAAACTCAGCAATTGGTAATTCCATTTTTTATAAATATGGGGACTAAATTATAATATATTATTTATTTAGATAGATATTCTACATATTGTAAATATTAACATACATGAACTTCTATCTAAATATCAACAAGACGATGCTTGTAAAACTAATTAGACCTGAGAGTAGTACAAGGCATTTGATGATTCGGAATAAAAATATCTATAATATATACTAAAAGATTAATAAATACTTTTCTTGCTATAATTTAGGATTCTGATGAATAAACTTTTTTATATAAATTAGAATTACATCTAGATAAGATGATACGAAGTAAAATATACAAATTTACTTAATCTTTCATTTTAATTGGTTTCACAGGTTATTAAAAACTACTTAAATGTCATTAACAGAGAAAGCAACATTTATGAACATGCATTTATAAATTTATGCTCATGATTGCTACAGTCGGTCACTTATGATTGCATTACAACATTAAAAATTATGATTTTAAGACTAACATTTAATAACACGGAGAGTGCAATGTGCAATTTAATATGAAACATTAAATTTATGATGTAATGAATGGAACATGACAAAAAAAATTGTTAAATTGAAATCAATTTGAGATGATGCATTCTGAAACTCCATTCCATGTTGATGACAATCTAACTAAAAATTCCCATACACGTTCCTTATTAGTGTTAGTTACTGTACAACTTCTAAATAATGAAAAATGATTTATCGTATTAAACAATTTCTAAAATGGAATTAATTGATGTAGTGAGGTGAGTTAGCACTTGACACCCATATACTTATCGTACCCGACGATAATTCCCCTTTGCCGAATGACATCCAACAATCTAAACATTTATGATCAATTTAAATGACTTGAAAAAACATATTAATTTTACAATATTGAAAAATAGGTTAAATTTTTTAAATAATTAAAAAAAGTAATGGCCTCTCATTAGAATTCTAAATGAAACAATTTAATATATAAATAAATTTTAATTAGTGCCAAATGCACCTTTGACAGATCAAAAACTTGTCAATAAATAAAATCAAGACTGATATAATATTTTCAGTTGTTATTTTAAAGAACTATATAAAAACAATAATTTTTGAAATTCTTTTATTCCATTAATTATATATACCTATACAAAAAAAGAATGCGAATTGAGAGCCTATTATTTTAAAATATTACAGAAGTGATAAATAAGTACTTAAAGTAACTGGCTGAAATTGTAGTGATTTTAAATTGGACCAAATTAATGAATTGTTTTTAAGCATCTGTCGGATGCAATAGAAATGAGAGATGACCCACATTTTTTCTGATGTTTTTCTAATAATTCCTTATTTCTAATAAATACAAAGGTCCATTTTCATATCTTTAAATGCACTACTGGACCTTGTCTAGACAGATTGATCCATTAAAGGCCGGTTATAAATTAATAATGTTATCATTATAAATATTTTTGGTAAATTTTGGCCAATAATTAGGCTGGGCCGTGGGACAAGGAAGGGAAGGAGAGCGGAGCATCCTTTTTTTGGTTAAGAACATTGAAAAATGCAATGATTTAAGATAATGTGATAAACACAAATGAATAATAATTTTGATTAATTTTTAAATTATTCTTATTTCCTAATAAGGAATAAGGGCCTGTATTACGATTGAGATTGTAACAGGAATAAAAAAAAAAAAATTTGCTGAGCTGAATTTCAATTCTTTGATTGATTGCTCTTAGCTATTAAAAACAAATTTTCTGTACCATTCTTTAGATAACTAAAGTGTTGCATTTATTGAAATGTATCAACGTTTACATATTCCCATTTCCCATAGTTCTTCACGTCTTTATTAAACTTTTCCTAACTTTGACCGTCAGATCATAAAATGCAATGAAATAATTTAGGATTTTTCTTTGCATCCAACAGAGGATTGGATAAAAGGATTAGTAATTCAGGGATTGTTTTCATTTGTAATCAATTCATTTCATAATAGTTAAAATGTTAGGTAGAGGAGAGTTATATCAAATTAATAATTGAGTGTATTTAATAAAATAAATATAAATCCATTTCCTTACCCTTGAAGAGCTTTTTCGCCAAAAAAGTCTCCTTTCCTGAGAGTTCTAATGAATTTTTCCTCCAAATTATTTGGTTGCTTGATTGTTACTTTCACCTGAAAACAAAATTGATTTTACTTTTTGATAGCACAAAAAAATTAGAACTAATTTAAATTCGTCCACATAGTGTGTGTAAAATAGTTACCACCATTGTACGAGGGTGGTTTAAAAAGTTCTTGGAATCACCGCTAGATGTCAGTGCTAGAGGAACGAGGTTCCCGCACAATAATCACACATCCTTTGTGAGTGAACACATGGCGTGAGTGGTAGTGACGACTCTTTGTTGTTGTTTTTTGCTTAGTGATTTGTGACAATGGAAAAAACTGAGATTCGAGCAGTGATTAAGTACTTTGGCCGAATTGGAGAGGTATTTTGCAGGCCTGGAGAAACCTCATTTTTGAGATGGGATCAAGGCATTGGAACATCGCTGTACCAAATGCATTAGTCTACAGGGAGACTATATTGAAAAATGAAAGCAGTTCCACCGAGGTAAGACACTTCTTTCTAGTACATTCCGAGAATTTTTTCAAACCACCCTCGTACTATATACATAAGTTAAACATAATAAAGCATATAAATTAACAATGATCATGGAATATTTTATGGAATAAAAAAGAAAAATATACTGAAAATTTTAAAAATATTTTATAGAAATTAAACTAATGAATTAACTTATGGTTTAGTTTTCATCAAACTGGCTTATTTTAAGTAAAATATAAATCCACATGACCGAAACATACCTGTCCTTTACTGATAATGAAAAAGGTATCTCCTCTAGCTCCTTGCCTGATGATATAATCACCTTCAGTATAGTAAGTCTGAAAATGAAATAATAAACAATTAAAAGAATAAAATTAAAAAGCTTGAGAAACAATATATATATATATATCCTCCTTCCCCCAATGAAAGACACGGAAAGCAATATTTTTGTGTATATTTTTGTTGAGATAAATTTCTGAATAAGCACTTAAAAGACATTGAAAAATCTAGAATTTTTTTTTTTGAATAATTAAAAATATACAACCAATTTAACAATTAAATTCTAAAGGTGCAATAATATTAATGTTATTTTCTTAAGTAGGACTTCCACATCAATTTTTGTTGTTATTTTGCTGTGTCGACAAGTTAAAGTACTTAGTGTCTATTATAACTAGAAAAAAATAAAATTCAAAAAGAAATAAGGATGTGGTTAAAGGCAGGAAACGCCTGTTATTTTTTTGTATCGAAGTTCACACCTGTTGTCTCAAAATTAAAAAATTAGAATTTATAAAACTATCATCCTTCCAACTCTTCTTTATGGGTGTGAAACATGGCCAATAACGTTGAAGTATGTTGCAAATAAGGTACTCGATAGAATATTTGGTCAGAAATATACATACTTCAACTGTAGTATTGTTCAATTAGCCACATCACCATAAAACGACATTAAATGAACAAACAAAATGAATAAGGAACGACATGATCTGATTTTACCAAATATAAAATTTAAATGAAAATTGTTATCTAACCATATTAATTTATTATATTATATATTACACATGCATTATAAGGTGTATATTATAAATACATTAATTTAATGTATAGTACAATCATTTTTATTTTTACTCACCTCTTCCAAAACATCAGAAATTTTAATGAGAGTTTCTTCTGGTAAGTTTTTAAATATGGGTACACTGAAAAAAAAAGGTTAAATTAAGAACTATGTATTGAACATATTTGAATGATTTGTATATGACAGTTAATGACTAACAGCAACTAAATCATGAAAATTATTGGTGTTGGATAAAGAATAAATAACAATTTATAAAAACAATAAAACAAATAATTATGATGTTACAGTGATGTGCAATAAATAAGAGAAGAAGAAAGCGAAGCAGATAAACAAGACATGTTAGTCATATAAGGAATGGATATCAACACAGTATAAAATGGGATGACAATATCATGCAATGATTTCATGAAGAGGAAAGTTATTCATGGGCCCAACGTAACAGGAGAGAATAACTATGTATGTGAGTTCCTTTTTACATGAATTGAAAATATCAGAAAAGATATTCCTAGAACTTAATTATCATTAAGGCCTAATTCGGAATAATTTAATATTCTTTAAAGTGTACAGATAAAAAAAAAAAAAAATACCTCTTCAAAAAGTCTGTATATTCTGCCTGCCTGATGAGGCCAGTCCTCATCATAATTGTCTGGAAACATTGTCTTTCTATTGCCCATAGTTTGCAATCAGTAGCAGCTGTAAAATATTGCCAATGAATTATAGATATAAAAAGTATGATTTAAAACTTAAAAGTTCATGTTGATAAATGTTTATATATATGGTTAGTTTGACACTTAATAAGAACAAGGAATACACTATGAACTTCATATTGCTATTAAATCTGTTTTGTAAATGGTCTGCAATTTAGCAGTATATTACTCAAAATTAAGCATTTGGAGAGTACAGGGGAACAAGAAATATGGAATACAAAACAAGTCCTAAAGGATTGGGAGTTCAGCATTATTATCCCAATTCACAAAAAAGGTATCTCCACTGAATGCGAAAACAATAGACCAATAAGCTTACTATCGGTGGCATACAAGCTATACACCTCAATCCTAGAAAGGAAACTAAGGCTTTCAGTCGAGAACCAATTAAAGAGGGAACAAGCGGGATTTCGCCCAGGGAGATAGACTCAAGATCACATTTTCATATTACGAAGCATCCCAGAAAAAACATGGGACAGAAATGCGAATGTATATATGGCTTTCCTTGATCTAAAAGCAGCAACCGATTCAGTCCCTCGACAAAAAATATAGGACGCTTTGGCGGCTAAAAATGTGCCAGAAGATCTTATCACTGCAATTAAATCAGCATATGAGGCAGCGAAAGGAGTAGTGAGGATCAACGGAAGGGAGTCCAAGTGAACCAACTTATGGAAGTGAAAGCTGGGTAATGCTGCACAAACAAGCTAGACGAGTGACAGTGGTGGAGATGAAATTCCTGCGGAAAGTCATTGGAAAAGCCAGGAGGGGCAGCATCGGGAATGAAAGAATTAGAGAGGAGCCAAAAGTGATTGAGCTAAAAGATTCCATAAAAAATATAGAGAGCTAAGGAAGGCCATGGAAGCTAGGTCCACTTGGAGGAGGCCGAGAGCCTGTCCCAGAGTTTCCCATCAGGAATATAACCAGCGCATCAGAGGAGAGAGAGGCAAGACCCTCCAGGAAATGAGATGGCTGAGTAAAGACCACGAGGCATCTTCACATTCAGCACGACAGACGAGGAGCCTTCACACGCATTGGGTGGAGGCTCCTCGATGCTAGCAATGGCATAAGAAGAAGAAGAAAAGAGAATGTAATTATGGGAAATGTGTATCCCAAGGTAATCATTTCATCTGAAAATGAACGTTTCAATAAACATATTTCATCTATACTTGATAACAAATTAATTAATAAAATTTACTCATTACCCACAATTACATTCTTTTTTCCATAATAAAGCTCACGTAAGCTAGTATTATTTGAAAATAGTAAAAATCAAACGAACAAACTGTTAAACTTGTAACTCAACTCAAAGTGACAACCTGCGGAACAGATATCATAAAAAACACAATTCATTTGTATGAAAAAAAATTGAACAATAAAAATGAATATTTTGTATTTAATAATACATGAAATTTCATATTATACTTTGTGTAATTTAGTGATAAATGGTTCCGATTAGTAGTAAGTACTTGTTGGCTTCTTCGTACTATAAGTATTTCCAGGTACTAATTAGATTTTTAGAACATGTCAATGCTTAGTAAAAAGTAAATTGAATATTCCTCTAAAAAATTAGAGCACCAAAAGCGCTAAGTTTCGACCACACATCTTTTCAGTATTGATTTTTAAAGAAACATTTTGAATTGATATTAGAGTTGTATAAACATTTTATAACAATTACCTCTCACTAACCATATTTAACTTTAAATATTAACAAAAAAATCATCTGAATTCCTTCGCTTTTCACCTAGCCTCCTCAAAGAAAAAAAAGATAATAATAATTCTTGAAGTCGATCCTTCATGAATTTTGAGACTTTATAATAACTTTAGTAATGACGAAATTCCGCTAAGCATAAGGAGTATATTCGTTTACCCATTTTTCATGAAGCATTGTTCAACTATAGATAATCAAGAAATATGAAATAGCAACAAAAAGAACAAACATATTGACAAAAGGAAATTATACCTCTTACAAACAAATTTAAAAATTGGACAAAAATGAAATACTATAATTAAATTAATAACTTAGAATTTTATTAATTCTATACATACCTTTTATCGTTGCAGTCCTTTTGCAATTATATAGGATAGCCAATTCACCAAAAACTTTTCCTGGTGCAAGCGTGCTAAGGTATTTGTTTTCTCTAGAAACTTCAACACGGCCCTCTGAAAAACAAAAAAAAACAATAATATTAATACAATTTATTAAGAAATTGAAAAATAAAATAAAATTGAGATTGTCATCAGTAGTTCTGCCAAAATAAGGATCAATCTGATATTACAAAAATAATATTAAATAAATGTGAGCAGTTTTATATATCACAAGTAGCTTATTTTCCTAACAATGGGTACTTATTATGCATGAATGTTTGGAGCTTAATTGTGGATGAGAACATATGGAAGTTCTTAAAAATAAACAACAATCTTCTGCTTAAATAAAATTGTTCACTTATCTATTCAAATAAGTTTGAAGAATTTGAAGTAAGAAATTAAAAATTATGCTCTCTGAATACATTTTTAGTTATGTTTAATGTAAGATTATTTTTCAAGAAAAGAAGACAGAATTTTACCTTTGTTTTTGGTCTTACATCCCACAAAGAATGATCCCATGCTTAATTTATTTTTCACTTATAGCAAAGCAAGAAGGATAGGAAATTTCATAGTACCATCAAAGGTTTTTAACACTAATTAATATAAATAACATGAATCAAAGATGGGAGACAATATAAATCACAGATTTATAAAAACAAATAAAACTTCGAGTTGTACTTTTACTAGAATTGAAGAAACAGTTTAAATGAAAATAATTATATAGCAAACAAAGTTTACATACATACATTATGTATGTATGTAAACAAAGTGACTGGAAAAATAAGGGAGGTTATGTTTACAAAGATGATTTGTCAGTATTATGTCAAACTGACTTCACCCTAACCAACGAGCATAAAATTGACTTCATGCTCCAAGTAGGACTGGAATCTGAAGAAAAGCGGTCAAGTAACCATATCGATTTTTTATTTTAAATGTCGGACATTATGTAATTCGTAAATTAAAAAAAAAATCGGTAATTATTCCTTCGAGTTGAGTCACAAGTTTTAAGTTTTCATTCGCTTTCCTTTTAATAGTTTCCAAAAATACAACTTATCGTAAGCTTTAGTATGGAAAAGAGGATGTAATTATCGGAAATGTGTAAATTTCGGTATTCATTTCATCTAGAAATGAACGTTTCAACAGATATATATCATATATAGCTCGAAATGTTAGTTGAATCTTTTATTTCTGGACGAAATGATTAACAAAATCTACTCATTAACCATAATACATTCTCTTTTCCATACTTGTATTTTCGGAAAATATTAAAAATGAAACGAATAAGCCGTTAACTCAACTCGATGCGACAACCTGCGAAACAGATGCCGAACTTACCTTGTTTATTGTAATGAGAAATAAGAATTAGCAAATAACGTGTGAGTGTTTGGTAGAGTACTCAGGTGGGTTTAAATGGAATTATAAAGATTCTCAGGGAATGAGAAAATAATAATTGTTTCTAGAAAAAAGCAACGCAGAATGATAATTTAAATTTATGATATCTGTTTCGCAAGTTGTCGCTTCGAGTTGAGTTACAACATGTTTTAAATGATTATCCGTTTCCTTTTTAATATGTAATGAAATGAGAATGTAATTATGGGTAATGAGTAAATTTCCGGAATAATTTTATCAAGAAATAAAAGTTTCAACTGACATTTCGAAGTATAGATGAAATATATTTCTTGAAACGTTCATTTCTAGATGAAATGATAACTGACGTTTACACAGTTCCCATAATTACATTCTCTTTTCCATACTAAAGCTCATGGTAACTTGTATTTTTTGGAAAATATTAGAAAGAAACGAATGAACAGTAAACACTAGTGCTCGAAGCGACAATCTGCTGAACAGATACCCAGAATGCTAATTTAAATTTATTGTACACTCACGAAATATATAAATTTTATTGCGTGGAATATTAGTTGGTTTAGAATTCAATCATCCTAACCAATCTAATAAACAATTACGGACAGGAATTCCAAATAGATCCGTTAAAACGGGCACTATGCAATTTTCTTTGAAGTCATAGTTACATTACCGAGCTTCGAGGATTACATAAGGAAGCCAAGAAACGCCTTGCGAAAGGTGCCCGAAAGAAATAAGTCAATTTACCGAGTAATTCGTTCAACAACGGAGCGACCTGCAGAATCCAATTCCATTTTAGCAATACTAAAGAATTTTGGTAGTTAGTGATACACGCTTTAAATGGCCTGTGATGGCCCATAATAGGTTTCTGTATATAACGGAAATATAAACATTGTTTTTAGGTTGTATTGGTAGATGTTTATGTGATATATGTGTAACATTTTATAACACTACTGTAGGAACTCAATAGACAGAAGATTCATAAGCCCAGTCTGATTCATTTTTAACGAAGGATGCATTAAATAATCATGACCTTACTCTAGCTAGCGAAGGTTATGCTCAGGTTAAACCATCAAGAGAGGATCACAATGTCATGGTTGACATGCCTCATGAATCATACAAAAAGAGCAAACGTTAAAACAACACTTTGTAGTTATTTTACCAACAGCATTGTAGTTATTAGCAAACCTTACTTAACCTCTAAGTACCATTAAACATCCACCAAAACGGGTGGAAAGCAATAGTTTCAAGGATAGTTCATTTCGGTTTATCTATATTTAAAATCTACCACGTAATTACCATTGATACAAAACTGTTATATATTAAAACTAAAAACAAATTGTTCAGATTTAAACATATTTTTGAACCAAGTTTGTTTATTGATTTAACGTTCATTTAAATGTATGCTGCTATTGCTAATAGGTTGATGCAACAGTAAATTTTGGCTATCTAGGTCTAATCAGGATAGGGATCTTAAACGATTACCTGACATTGAACAGGCTCGGTTTTCATGTCCCTCCCTAAGGACGGGATAACATGGGATTTTTTAATCCCTTTAAAAACTCATAGAGCCACTTGAACCATCAGGGTTCAAGAAAAGTGATCCTTATGGTTTATTATTTCTAGTCCAATTTAACAGATTATTGACATAAAAACCTTAAATAATACATTTAAAAAAATCTTTCATGAAATTCAACTCTGATGAAAAGTCTAGAGTACTTAGTGCGATTACGAAACATTCTAACTTTCTGTCGCTAAGTTTAAGTAATTACCTAAACTTCCGAATCCTGTAGTTTTGATAACTGAGTCAAAATAAATAGATTTATTTTACAAATGTAGGAGTGTGTGTGTATATGTATACACACACGCGAACATAATGATAACTAACCTGGAAAATGAGGAGCCATGGCACGAGGCGGTAACCGAAGCCTTCCACCGCGCGACTGATTAGCGAGTGGGAGGTTGATTCATTCATTGCGAGCCGTCTACAACCGGCATCCGCTCGTAAAATCGTTCCATCCCACTGAATGACCGAATACTTGACTAGCGTATGTATGAATGGAGAGGGTCCAGCAACGAAAAGTACAACAAATTTTTGTGTACCTTAGACCTAGGGTACAAGAACCTCGGTTTTCCTGTGTTACCTGTTCCAATATTGGGAGTGCCTAATTGGTTTCAAGTTAGAGTTCGGTGTAATAGTTGTACTAAAAGGCGGCTCTTGTATCTACAGCTCTGGGGGATAAGTGGTTTAATCCGGTCTTCTGCCAAAATGGATTTATTCTATTTAATACAGGGGAATCGTGTTATTTCCGCAATGAAGAAGGTGGTATTGGCTTGAAATAGAGTCATTGCTAGCGAAAAACTACGGGAATGACATGATTCCGCTTCCCTCAAGTTATCTCTCTTTGGACGAAATTTGACTTAACCACTTATTCACCATGGCTGCAGATATAAAATATTAATATACTGTCATAGGCATGATCACTAGCTTGCTACAAACGTAAAAGCAAATCCTAATAAGTCAGTCTTATATCTCCAGCAGCACAAGAGTGTTACACTCTTTGTTTAATATTATTACAAAAATTGTTTGAAAGACGTTTCAAAAGCGGATTCTTTATAGTAATTCCCAGGGGAGTAAAGAATAGTCATGGATCCACCCCTCCGTAAAGAACTCTCTTAGTGCTATGGTTCATACACCCCTTAATAAAGCAAGTTGGACACCTTTATTTTTAAAATATAGTATATAAATATTTACAATAAATGGTAAATGGCTGTTTATAACGCATACTATATGTTTTTGTAGTCCTTCATAAACTTTAAAAAGGTATTTAATACTTAAGGTAATATATTCTTTATGATCACAAGTTTTAATAAACCAATAAATAGTCTTTTACTATTAAGGGTGTTAATAAATCAGGGTTTAAATGAAAACTATTTTTATGGGTTAAATTTTGGCGTTCCTAAAAAAATATGACTTATTTTTTAGGGCATTCCAGATATTCAACGCTGTTGCGATCATTATCATATTAAATTTTTATAGGACTACAAGGTCTGTTTTGACTCCATTGTTATGATAAATTGAAATAATAACATTAAGTATAAAAAAAAGATATATATTGGAAAACAAACGAAAATGACAATTTTCTGCATATTTTAATAAACAATACACAATAATCAAGCCAGAAAAATCGATAACCAACTAACCCTTAGTAAAATTTTTCCTTTGATTACCGACCCAAACCAACTTTACTAGGCCATGAGTGCTTCAATACCAATTCTTGAGTTCCAAGAACCTAAGTTAAATGCACTAACATTTTCTAAACATTAAGGGATTCCCAGAGGTGTTTGGACCTAAGGTGGATAATAATAAACAAGAAGAGGCAGCCATCTAACGAGTGTAATTATGACCGCAGTGGGAAATCCATTGCAGCTTCTTGCAATCACACTGGAAATTGTGCCAGCATCGCTAGCTATCTGCAACTGGATCAGCGCATTATTCTCCAGCACATTCCAGCTTCAATAAACATAAGCACGCGCCTATGCCTTCAGTCGGAATATTTCTTTTTTTTTTAGCCTTGCTAGTTGAGTTTAATCAGTTTGTTTCGTTTATCGTCACATTATGCTACTATGGCTAATCGGACGATGTTAAACTGGGAGTCCTAAATTTTGCCTATCCAGATATAATGAGAAGGATCTTTAACGAGTATCTGAAATCCTACAGGCGCTGAACATCCACTTTACGCCCCCATTTTTGTCCACCTTCCGGGCCACGAATCCTCGATCTTCTTCAGTGTCGTAATAATAATAATAACCTTAGATAGAGTATCTTAAGACAGTCCCAGTTTAACAACACGAGTTAAGATTGACATTTTCACTTCAAGCAAGTTAATTTTCCCAAGAGTCTTACTAAAAGCAATTAAACACTTAAACAAAATTAAAGAATTGTTCTGGTACTTTATAGTTTACAAAACGTATTAGAAAGTGACGTAGAAATGACGTCAAGTGATGTCACTTGACGGATTTTAACTACACCTACCACCAACCTGCGGAATAAGTACCATTTTTTCTACTAATGTAACTGTTTGGATACTACTTATATCTTATGCAGAAAACATTCTTTTGGAGTTAAGGAATGGACCCCCGCTCCAATGGCCTTCGATGTAGAGCATCATATTCTGGAAAATAAACTGACTGAAACAACTAATGACGATAAAAGAAGAACTTTCGATAAGTGATCACAATAAAAAACAGTTGAAAAGTGTGCATAATTAATGCCTAATACCCATAACAAAATTTTTAATTATTTTATCTATTGTTATAAACAGATTTTAGTGGTGTACATAAAAAAAAAAAACTGTTCCACTACGACTCATGAAGAGTTTCGTTTTCAGTACGATGCTGAGACTGTACTGTTTCCAGATTTTCCAGCTATTTGGGGGACCAACTTTATAGGGGCAGGGTGAACCCCAGGAGGGTCTTCAGAGCCCAGAGATCCATCCCCGGCTGTTGACAGATTTCATAAATTATCTGCCACAGTTGGAATCAAATCAAGGAACTTCGGCAGAGCAACTTGCCGTACCACTACTTGAGCCACCCCGCTCCCCAATAAAAAAAAAAAAAAAAAAAAAAATTTAAGATTTTTATCCCAATAATAATAATCAATTGTATCCCAGGATTGAAGCCAGGAACTGTTGGTACAGCTTCACTTGAGGCATAAAATACATTTTTTGCCAAAAATATATTTAAATATAAACGTTCCTCAAGGTAGTATCCTTGGCCCAATCCTTTATACAGTTTATACAGCTGACATCCCAACTCATCCTAATACTATCCTTACCACATATGCTGATGATACATGTGTATTATCAGTCAATACCAATCCAGTTATTGTATCCCAAAGCCTCCAATCCCATATCACTGATCTTGAAGAATGGTGCCAGAACTGGAGAATTAAAATAAATACTCAAAAATCCCATCAAATCACTTTTACCTTACGTCGTAAACCAATGACTTCCTGCCCTTCAGTATCCTTTAATAATATCCCACTTGTGCCTGTAGAACAGATCCGATACTTAGGGTTGCATCTCGACAAACGATTAACCTGGAATCCTCATACAAGACTGAAAAGACAAGAAACCGCTCGACGTTTCAGGCTACTTCAACACTTACTAGACAAACGCTCTAAGCTCCCAGTTAATTACAAAAGACTCATCTACATGACCATCATACGACCTATTTGGACTTACGGAGTAGAGCTTTGGGGCTCCACTAAGCCATCAAATTCTTCTCGTATCCAATCCCTACAATCCAAAATCCTTCGTAAAATCCTCAACGCTCCTTATTTTGTTAAGAATAAAGTCATCCATAACGACCTTAATGTCCCATTTGTTGCTGATTTGGCCCGAACCCGGTATCTATCCTTTCATAACAAACTTCATTTCCACTCAAACCCTCTAGTTTCAAACTTAGCTTCCTCTTCAATTCCCGATAATCCTCCGAGGCGTCTGAGAAGAAGATGGCCACGTGACCTTCTTAGTTGAACATGCGATTTGAGTACTACCAGTGGGTAGTTACTCTACTTGTCATTATATCATGTCATTATGTATCACTCAGCCAATTTACTTGTTATATTATTGTAATATAGTTGTAAATATCAATAAATAAATAATAAAAAAAAAAATATATAAACGTATACTTTTTGAAATCACTATTTAACAATTTTATACTATTGGCAATAAATATTTAATATGATTGATTAAGTGGAAATTATACTTTACTTGAAATATTATGTCGTGGTATTTTTGCCCGTTGGAGAATTTTTACCCTCCCCCCCCCCCCCAACATAATTAAGGAAGACTGTTCATTTATATTTTTACTATTATTTTTTAAATATTTTACTTTTTTTTAAAGAAGAGAGAACAGTTAATTTATTAACATTTGATTGAGTGTAATCAGATTTTAGCTAATTTCAGCAGAATTATAAGAAATTTTATATTAATTTATTGACTTTATGTAACTTATTTTGCGAATTAAAATATAGTAACCTCCCCCCCCGACCATTTTGTTCCTCATAATATATGGTAACGTTATATAATTCATTTATTATTATAATTTAAACTGTTATGATTAACGCCTGATGGCTAAGACACTGTTTGGCAGATAGCAAGGATGTGATTCATACCCGGGCATCTGGACAAGTTATTGCAGCTAAAATAAGCCAGATGAGATTGAACATGTGCTGGCTAATTATCTTCTACCATCGGCCAGTTTTTATTAATCGATCTAACGTCATCGCATCCTAATAGCATTCCAGTAACCAACAGATCATAACATCTCTTCAGCTTCTATGTTGCTTTGTAGGAGGGATTTCGTTTGCGATATTTTAAGTTGTTTTCTGGATTTTAAGCGATGTGCACACCAACTTCTGTTCTACAACGAAATCTCGTTACATCCTAAGTTAATGTTAAACTATTTACGACCAATTAGGTACTCTTGTTAATGTGTTCCAGCTGATAAAATGAGACGTGCTGTCTGCAGTCTAGAAATTTCAACAAAGTATTTCAACGCCACCTTTTCCAGATAAAGGGTGGGGTTGAATCCTTTAATCATTATTTTAACAGCATCTATATTCTTTGAATATACGTTTTATTACTAAGAGTACGCTAAGTATCGGTGCAGAAAGATTTCTGAAACACGTATAAGTTTCAAAATGAAGCATACAAAAAAAAAAATTAGTTGTATGATGACTGGAATTAAACAAATCGTTATTAATTCTTTTTTCAGTTTTTTAATAAAGGTATACGATTGTATGAGATAATAAGTTTATACATAGCTTGTCACTATTATAGACAGTATATTTAAAAATAAATAACATAATGTCCTAATATTAACTTTTATATTTGATGTTCTTCGATAGGAAAACTGTCTTATTTGCCTTGTGTAGGTACACCAATGAAATGACATAATTGAAGAAGAGTAGTACTTCTTCTCTGGCTAGATGCTACAACTTGAATGTATACATTCTGATCACAAAAATATTCTTAAAACATCCGGAAAAAACAATTAATAATTTATGAGCAGTACATAAATTAAAGTGTACCATTAAAATAAATATTGACAAACGTTCATTGGGTGGTCATAATCAAAGGAGACTTTATTACTTAATCTGTTGTAAGTTAAACAATTCAAGATTGAAAAACAAAGATTAAGTAATCTTAGTAATTATTTAAAACTGTGAGATATTACAGAACATCGACGTGGTTCAATGGCTGTGACAGAACGGTGACTATTTGTGCCGAGAGAGTTCCTTTTTGCTCAATCCTAACTAAAACAAATCTTAAGAGGTACAGCTGCCGAAGGCTATATGCAAGAAGTCGAGGATCTAAGAGGGAATCCATGTTAGAGGACAGATTGACTGGAGAAGGTGCGTTGCTGGTGCTTGTCCAGTCTTCCAGATCATGACCACACTTCCTCTTCCTCGGGGTAGATGTTAGATACCACTTACTGCCATCCTGTCTCTCAAGTGCACTTATTCTTTTCATACCATTTGCGAATTACGAACAAATAGGAAACAGGGAAGAATGCACTGTCCCTTCTCTATTGCACAAAATCTTGGAGAGTTTTGTTATATGTTTAACTGTCTGAAATAACCAGATTCATTTCGCAATTTTTTCGTCTTGTACCTCGCGACATTGTATCATGTCGGAACGAAAATCTAACCGCATTTCTCTATACAAAAGTTAAACACTGCGGTTAATATACAATATACAGCAAGGTCATTACGAAATATTGGCAGAAATCAGAGCGAGGTTGATCAACAAGGATTTATACCATATATATATATATATATATATATATATATATATATATATATAAATATATAATATTGAAATTTCTATCTTCAAATACTAACCTCATTAGGTATATTTAACACAATATGATTTTCGTATTGATGGGCTGTAAGTCAGTTTAGTAAACAGAGCAGAAAGTAATATTGTTTAGGGAAAATGATACAGCAAATAAATTTTAATTTTTAGTTTTCCTTACTTTTCATATCTAGAATTTTTATTCTTCATTAAATTATAGGTTAAAATATAAGTTTAGAAAAATATTTTTAAGAAAACTACTAAGATATTTTAAATGAAATTCGCCGAAGAGAAAAATTTTGGTAAACAACTTAAATTTGGTAACCTAACTCATGAAATATGTTAAGCTGGATTTTAGGGATATTTATTTTTAAATGCACGTTTAAATATAGAACATAAATACCTATTCTTCGAATAATAAAAGAAATATTATATTTTAAATTTTAATCGTCAATTGATTTTTCAAAAGAGGGTAATGAATACCAAGGGTTTATTAAGAGTGAATGCAGCCGATTAAAACAACAAAAAATTAATAAAATTTTTGCCAACTGTTTTACGTCATTGTCTAACGACCTTTAGACACGCAGTCAGCAGATCCACCAGCCATTAATGGCGTTTTGGAAGTCGCATAATCTTATCATCTTATAAGAATAATAATACAGCATTCTAAATTTTATCTATAAAAAACGGATAGAAAAAAAATATATATCCTTTAGATAGCCTTGAGCTTGAGTAGGTTAATTCGAAATACAATTTAATAAATTTCAGCATATATTTAGAGTAATATGCATACATTATAAACATACTTTGAAATAACTTTCAATTTAAGAGAAATTGTTTTAAGATGAACAAGCAAAAATTTACATCGTAAAAGAGCATATAAAATAGACAAATAACGAAATAAAAATTAATGAAATCATAATTACCTAACAAGTAACTAAAACCGAACATTTCAAATTATTCTTATACTTTTTATGAAATGGGGCATGTTGTCTTGATCTCTTAACTGTTTCTTTAATATTCACAATTTAATAATATTAGTCAAATTTCATTAGTTTTCTTTTTTTTATAAAATAGCATTGAGAATCTATTAAAATAATATTCCATGGTAAATGATAGAATTATACTAGAAAGGACATTTCCTATCTAAAACACTAATGAGTAACTTAATAGATAAGGTCAATGATAACAATCCTGAATAATAATGAAAAATCGTGCTATGAGTGAATTTCTGAAGTAATTATTACAAAAATCAGGCTAGAAATCGTATACTTATGCAGGAATTCATCTAATCTCATTTAATTTAACGTAAATTCGAAACAACCTTTTTTTTTAAATGTTTTTATGAAGAAAAAAACCCCATAAATTACTAATTATATTTACTCGATTTATAACGAGCAATGTTTCCATACTCCTTTTTTTTATTAGAAATTATAGTCTTTTCATATTCAAAAACCTCAAAATACAATTGCTTATCGCCATAAATATTTAACTTTTTAACTTGGAGGTACTGCAAACTGTCTTAGGTTCGTAACACATCCAGCTTTCTCCTTTAAATCAATCCATTTTCTTCTGCAAGAAAGTCGAAGGCCTGAAAAGATTTGAAGACCTTTATGACGGGGCTGGCAGATTGCCACCAGAAGCTTCATGCCTAGCATCCCAACCACCCGGGAGAGGTGAAAGCGATCCACGCAGAGCATTCCCGTCGCGTGCGTGAAGAGCCAACTGTCCACGTGCGCGAAATCCATCGCCTTCATTCGAGGATCTCCTTACGTGCCCAAAAAGAACGCTTTTTCTTGTCCCAATCGGAAGAAACCGGAGGACCGGGTCACACCTGCCTCAGGTTAGGGAAGAACGGGCTGGAATTCGGAAGGTGGAACTAAAGATTCCAAGTAAGATGGGCTCGTTAGGAAAGAGAGCATACGCAGCGTCGTCTTGTTGAGTTTTAAACAAAATCTATGTATAGATTTATAACGCGTAAATAAATGGCCGGGATGATGGCTGACCAAACAACCAAGGACCGCTCTCATGCCTTCCAATATTGCTGGAGGGATTTGAAGTAGGTTAGAACGCCCTACTTACATTATTCTTTAGTTTAAAAAAAACAACACTCGTCGATTTTTCTGAGGCAAAGATCTAAGCTCATCATCCGGAAGTAAACGGGACCCCCGTTCGGGTCTCTGGATGGAGAATCCTTCATGAAATTCATTGCGTAAGTTAAAGTATAGATATTTACGTATAGGGACTTATATTTATTACGAAACTTAAATTTTCTGTTGTTAAACGAGAGATGAACGTCAGGAAGATACCAATCAAAATCGATTCAGTGATAATCAAAACAGTCCAATACTAGAAATCTCTAGGGACTTAGGAACGTAAGAAGTTTAAATAAAGCTGGTGGGTTAAAATCGGTCTTAAATAAACTTATACTTAATAAAAAAAATAGTAAAACTTATTCCATTTGTAAACATGCCACCAGTCCTTAAAGTTTCATTAAACGAACGCCTGTTGAACTATCTGTCTGATATGTTAACATTACCAATGGTTGTGTAGTTTTTTTGAGGAAGCTAGTGTGAGTTGTTTCTGACTAATTAGATGTATAACAAAGATATTATAATAACTTCTTTGGCAATCTAACGACTGTGCAAGTACCGCAGACGAGACAAGTGTAAAGCCTGAGATTCACAACCAGTCTGATCCAATGTTATAATTTATACCGTCCTCTTCTCGAGAACCCCGTAGTGCCTCCAGTGAAAGCCACTCTCACTGAAACATTCCTTTTCAACTTAGCGCTTCCGAACCAGGTTGGGCTACGTCTTAACTAAATAACTGGGCTTCACAAAATGTAGCGCTTTCTTTAAACGGACTTACAGAAAAGGATTCCACGTCACGACAAGCTTCTTGCTTGTATGGAGTTTTCAAGCAGAATAATGGAGAGTTTTGAAAGTGACACGCAAAAGAGAAATGGATTAAGAAGAAAACGTCATACAATTGCTCATAAACACGACGGTTATATAATTTAATGCAATGAGAAGACTTTACTCTGTTTTTTTGGGGGGTGGGGGGGTGGTTAGTATAACGTTTAAACCCAGTTTAGAATTTATTGTTTGATGGCGACCTTCCCTTCCGTGTTTTATGGCACAATTGACATTGAGATTACTAGTGATAATAAAATGTCGATTAAAAGAGATATTCGCAATGGCTCTATAATGAAGATAACAAACAAAAAACAAATAGCAATGTATTAAGAAACAGTCCTAAACAAATGCAAATTCTAAGTGATGCAAGTACATACTAAGGATTTGTTGAACTCAGCTTAGTATATCAGAAGATATGATTACAATGAATTTTCAAAAAGATAATTATTATTAATGATATTAGTGTAATATAATGTATATAGCCTGTCTTGAAAATAAATATTTCTACTTATTTCAGAGTTTTTTTTTCTGATCCCTTCCCGGACCATTTTCTTCACCGCACATAGTTTGTTTGTTCATAGGTCACTATGAGAATACTCTTGCCCTTAAGTTTTGCAGATTGTACTTATTGATATCCAATAAAAATATATTATTATTTGAGAGAAAAAAAAGATACTACATGATCCAAAACATTTTATCAGGTATTCCCAGATCAGTGGTTCTGTGATAAATCAAGATATTTTATAAATGGTAATTCATTTTTTAAAAACTCCAATCTAGTCCGAAGGCTATTAACTTCATACGATTTTAAAATAATTAAATTTCGCTATATATGTTATTCACCATTTTTTTAATGTGAAAAGTCAACCAGAATATTATTCAAAATCACAAACCTTAAATTTAAAAATGAACGGTTAATTTATATTTCTTATTTATCTATCTAAATGATGATTTCCTAAAGTAAAATTAAAATAAAAAAATCATGAGTCAAAGCCTTTAAAGGCTCTCGCACTTAAAACTTTCATTGAAGTAGTTTTTAATAACTAACTGTCATATTATGATAATCTGAAAACAGATTTAATTATTAAATTCTTAAAAGATATATAAACGAATTAATACTTTTATCTATTTATCGCAGGTTTAAATTAACAGTAGGGACGGGGTAAATCAGAGTGTAGAGTAAAGAGTTTCTGAGCTGAATAAATTATTTAATCAGACCCTTCAGGACCTTATTCAGCTTTTACAATATAATCATAACCTGGAGGTCTAGAGTAACTCGACCAAATCATCTCCCTTCACAACCGAAGGGCCTCAAAACAGTTTCTACCACGTGCTGAACACAAGACCCATTTAATAGGTTGTAGGTTTTTTTAAAATATACTAACGGCAATTAATCAGTGTAAAAAAAGTCTATAAAAAGGTAATTAGTAAAATACAAAAACAATACAGCAATCATGATGAAATTAATTATATAAGACATTACAATTATTACATCAGAGAGGAAGATGTAATCACCGCTATTTGGATCAGAGATGGTTCGCCAGCGAGCTTCTACTCAAATGACGACAGTACCGCCCACCTGGAGCTTACTCACCCTGTCTAATGAAGATCTGCGATGTCAGCCTTCAGGGAAAGTGGGGCTGTACAGGAGTCACTATGCGGATAAACTTTCTCAGCCATTCTTTCAGTCCATATCCAAACAATTATTCCAGTTATTCTAGTCGTTGGAATATGAATCGCAAACTACGTAGGGAGAAAAGGAAAACGATTTATGTGACACGTTTCAGAAAGAAGATTCACAGATAATACTTATTAAAAAACTTTACCACTCAACCCACGAAGGATTTTGGGTTCAGTAAATGGCATGATTGTGCAGAGAGGTGATTGAGCAGGATTGTCCGACATCACGCTCAACCACCAGGTTTTTACTCCCTTAAGGGTACTGTCTTTATAGGGATCAAAATTTATGTAATGCTTCAAGTGAAGTAGTACTTCGAGTTCCTGGCTTCAATCCAAGAATAATAATCTGCCAGCAACCCAAGAATGGTATTGGGAATAGTAAATGGTAGAGACTGTACAATTTCTAGGTAACGCAGGGAGGTGATCTGTCTGAGCCTCTTTGCAGAGGCTGGGTGAGTCCCAGAAGGTTTTCCGAATTCTGCAAGATTCCATCGTGGCTGATAAAAAATTAAATAATTTATCTGCTACAGACAGATATGAACCAGGGAAATTTGGACAGCAACTGAGCACTCTACACCGGGCTACCTTCCCATAGATAATATTGAACCGTATAATAAATCTAAATAACATATTAAGAAATCAGCGTTATCGAATATCCTTGCTCAATAATCCACGTGAATATATTAAATTACTATATAACGACCAGGAAACCTGATAATCTTATAAAAGAATTATATAAGACGATATTTTTAAATTAAAATGAAAATGTTAATAAGCGAAAGAAAAATTGAGGAAGGAATGGTATTTTGCAATTTATAGAGCACACAAAGAGTAAGTAATTTATCTAAATTGGAAATTTCAGCAAAAAATAATAATATTGCCTTGTGAGTTCAATTTGTTTTCGTTTTGAAAAGCAAATTGAAATTTACAATATTAACGCTACGGATATATTTGATATATTCGTTCTACAACTATAATATAACTTTCGTTCAACAACTAATTTTATAACAATGTTTATGAAAGCAATACATAAATATAATAATTTGAAATATTATTAGTAGTGATATAAATAATAATGTTGAGACTAATTCGAACTCAAACAAACCCTAATAAAGAATATTTTATGTCTTTTCTGGCTAGACAGCTTTCTCACAAGTTTCATCACTTCCTCTTACTTAATAACAAGACATATACTCTGGAATATATAATGAAATAAATTTTATTTATTTAAGAAATAAATTATAAATCAATACGCTTTTGCGCCATTGAGATACTTCTTATTTTCCCTCCAGAGGGCATGGAAAATATATTGGCCCATTTAAGTTGCACAAAATGGCTAATAGAGCTTAAGGAGGTCGGATGGTGTCCGATGTAGAGTAGTCACATGCAACATCTCTGCCGAGACCAGAGCACGCTATCCGGGGGAAAGTATAGCTAACATTATTCATCAAACCGGTCTTATTATTGTAATTTTTCCTTCTTTTTTAGGATTTCTCACTTCTTTTTTTATTATTCAATAACAGTCGCAAACCGCCAGTTTAAGAAGATGAAGTACCGTGACATTGCACGCATTTCTGTCAGATATTAATCTGAACATATCATTGTTTAGTACCAAATTTGTTCACATTTTTCAATTTTTATTTGAACAAGTAATTAATACATATGATAAAATATATAGCCTTTTATTACCCGACTGAAGGCTACCTTGGTCTTAGTACCACGTCAGTGTAGTAATATATTAATATATTCCTTCATACACATTTTCTGTGAAAAAAATATAGCTATTTATCACATTGGCTTATACATAATTATTTAATTGTCGTATAAAGTTTTGATTCTTCAATAATTGTAGTAAATGTCAGGTTAAGAAGATAAAGAACCGTGCCATTGTACGTATTACTGTCAGATATTAATCTGAACATAGGACTGTTTATTTCCATATTTTCCCCATTTTTCTAATTGTATTTGAAAAACAATTTGAAAACAATATACATGCTAAAATATATAGGCGTTGTATTACCCGACTATATTTTAAGGCTTCCGTGCTCTTAGCACCACATCAATATAGCAATATATTAATATATTCTTGCATAAACACTTTCTATGGAAATTATAGCTAATATTATTTATCATACTGGTTTTGTTTTTATTGCTTTTTTTATGATTTTTCAAAAAATATTTTTTTAATTCTTGAATCATTGCCGAAAATGTCATATATTACGTCTTACATTCTATGGAACATTACTGTTCCATTTAATATAACTGTTATTTTTATATTATGACGTAGCAATCCATTAATAATTGTATATTATTATTATTATTATGAATAGATACATTGACATTGATGTATAATTTATCAATGTATTACTGTGCTTGTGGTAGTTGAATACGATCATAAATCATAAATTTGCATGGTAAATGCTTATTATGTTCTAGTCTCTGTATATGTATATTTAGTATGTATATCTAGTCTTGGCATTGGCAAACTAATAGATTTGCCAATTCATGTATCTTAAGATTTACAGACTACGGAATAAGATTAATAGTACTTATAACGTCAGCAGACTAATACAGACTTTGAAGACAGATACAGAAACTGTTACATAAAATATACAAAATATTAAACTAAACAAAAAGATTAAACCTCTATTTCAAAGGATTAAAATTAAACGGGAATGAGATTAAATACAATAATACATATTGTCGCATTCTTAAATAAAACTTATTTAATTTTTTTAAATAAAACCTTTCTTCTTGCTGTTGTTACTTTTTTAAATTTATTATTTTCAGCATTTTACATAATTTTTATATTGACAAGATAGTTGTACAAACATATGCATGTACGTATAAAGCTCTAACATTCCGGTAGGAATTAATTAATTTTAATTAGAAAGAAAGTTTAAAATAACGATTGAACAATAAACTTTATTCCTGGACTTGGAACGAGAAATAAAAGCAGAAAGGCCGTCCTCGACCGAACTTGTTTTATTTTCTCTATAAAAGGTCGGAGCCTCAAGGATATCGAGCCCTCTGACGGCTGCTCCTTCGAATCCGGACTAAATGTCAACGCATGTTAGTACATGTGACTGCTTTTCTGCGTACCAAGTCAACTGTTTAGACATACATAAATATGTATATAAAATGCTAAATAAAATAAAATGCTACGATAAAATAAAATGCTAGACTTCATAATCTAGGGGGAGCGGAGTTGGTTCAGTGGAAGAGGACTGAGTTGCCATGCTAATAATCAATCCCGCTGTTGGCAAGACTTTTATTTAATCTGTTAGCAGCTGGAGATGGATCATATATGGGGAAAAAATCCTAACAGATCTATGTAGATAATAAACCACGATCTTCAATGAATCGTTGGCGTTTACGTGATTTTCACAATGACTAGAGAAAGTTTAATTCTAAACTTCCCTATTTTTTCCTAAGCAAAATTTGTTAGGTTGCTTATCAAAATAATAAATGTTCTAAACGGTATTATTAACTCGGCACGACAACTCGGTTACGAGTCTTGGCCTCCTCCAGTCCTCTCTGTTCTGCGCAGCTGACATCCAGTTCCTCACTCCCAGGACATCTCTGGCATCTCTCGCCACACCATCCGACCGTGTCAGTTTTGGTCTCCCTCTTCTCCTAGTGCGATGGAGAGGTTCAGTCAAGGCCCTCTTAGGGATTGCTTCGTCCTCCATACTATCACAAGCTTCATTGTCGGAACATCTTCTTCATTAAATATTGTATATATTTTGCTGTTCGTTCGCCTTCTTCAGTTCGCGTTGAGATGGATTCCTCTAACTCATTTTGTTCAGAAACGTAAAAATAAACCACGGTTTATTCCCTACGTAGAACTTGATTTTGTAGATAAGTTCGCCAAAGATTTCGTCTTTAATTTATTAAGATTCTAGTGATATCATTCACTAGAACCTAATTTTCTATTTAGTTTCGATCCGTTTTTGAAACATGAATAGTTTATTATTTACTGGGGTTTTTTGTCCCAAACCGGCTAAGTTTTTATTTGATGACTCATGATCATAAGGATTTTTTCGTTCTGCGTTAAATTTGTTTCCACGACAGCTTAAGCGGTTTAGTCTCTGAGAAAATACAGCGATGACGTCCCAAAATTTCCTAAGAGGACAATACCCAGCGGATTGAAGGGAAAAGAGCTAAAACCCTCGAGGGGATGAAGGCACTATGAAGGGACCGAGGGAAATGGCTGCAATTTATTAGCTCAATCATCGATGATACAGTGCCCATGAAAATACTAATGACTTTGGGAAAATAACATTTCCATTAAAAATATCCTTTATAATTATTGGATTAGACAGTCTTAAGTACTTCATGAATGGGCAAGAGGAGGGATTTCATACATATCATACTGTTATAATTTCTTTTTACCCTGAAGTATAAGATCGACAATAATGCTTATAACTGGGTTATTATTCCGCAGGATGTAGCTTCGAGTTACAACAAGTTTCAACTTTTTAATAGCTTAAAAAATACAAGTAATCATGAGCTGTGGTATGGAAAAGAGAATGTAATAAAGGGGAATGAGTATAATTCGGTAATCATTTCATCTAGAAATGAACTTTCCAACAACCATATATCATCTATACTTACCGATTACCGAAGTTTTAACATTTTCCATAATTACATTCTCTTTTCCATACTAAAGCTCACGATAACTTGGATTTTTGGAAAATATTAAAAAATGAAACGAGTAAAGAGTTAAAACTTGTTGTAGCTCAACTCGAAGCGATACCTGGTGGAACCGATACCGAAGGTTGAATAGAAAAAAAATATTGTTAAGGATCTCCTGAATAATAATTAAGGATTTTAGGAAAATCTAGGTTAAATGAGACCATTAATCAATTTTCTTTAATTTTATATACTTGTAATAATTACGCATAATTATTTATAACGGTCTTAGAAAAAATATTTATAAGCAAAATAGAGAATAATTTATAGACTAGACTAGGTAGTCGACATTAACAAGAGAAAGTGAAAAGCCATTCTAGACTGAATACGGGGTGGGTTGGGTAAGGTCATGCGACACACAATCTGGTCTCTCGAAACAGACTTTTGAAAGTATTTCTTGACTCAAGAGCCGATCCATTACTACCATTACCGATACATTAGTACCAAGATCTGTGGCAGTATCGACCACAGAAATCCCAAGGGTCTGGCCCGAGTTATTGTGTAGCAAAGAGGTTAGGCAGGTTCTAACATGGCGGCTGGGTTTCCCAACAAGGGCGGGCTTCATGGAAGGTAATGGCGACTTCTGTTTGCTCATTCATTATTAGGTGAAAGTGTTTTCATGCTATATTATTTAATGCATGTCACAATTAATACAGATCAGAGCTAATCGGACTACATCGGGAATTGATTAGAGAAACGTTCATAAAGTAAGGGGTAAGCAAGGCTTAGGATGGGGGACAGTAGCTTGGCAATATAATACTTCACAATTCATCCAAAGCATTTCGATGTATCCAAAGATTAGATTAAAGGGTGACCTTCAAACATAGGATAAAGAAAGTGCTGCCAATAGGCAGTTTCAGGAATCTACGGATTCATGAAATCGTATCGTAAATACAACTATGAACTTCAATATTGGTTTTTACTTCCTTGAAAGCATTAAATAAAGTAATGTAATCCCGAAAATTATTGTTTTCAGATTTCATCGGAACTATCTCATTTGGATTTTTCCTGAAACCAAAGTTTTTTACTTGTGATTGCTGTCACTTTGAATCAATAAGCCTAGACAATTAAGATGAATAAATTTATTTTAGCTAGGTAATTAACTAGGCGTAAATTATATTTAAAATTAGGTTTTTGTAATGAAGAAAATGGATGGTAACATGATAATATTTAGACGCAGGTTGTGAAACTAGACCCAAGGAAAATATAAAAAAAATCGTAACTAACAGCTCTGGTTTTTAAAAAATGCTCCTATACATGCATTATTGGTATTCATCAGACTGAAGATGACCTCATTAACGAAGCTATTTTAATGGAGTGAAGTCAATTATTTTCTAGTTTTATTTTATGTGTGATATGATGGATGAATTGAAATTAAAAACGAAACCAAAGAAATTAACTAAGATTTATAATTGAAGGTATCCGATTTATATGGCCTGAGAGTCTTTAGATCAAACAGGCTCGTTTCACGGCTGTTAGCAGAATAAATAATATATCGGTCAGAGCCGGTCTCAAACTCGGAAACTGGACATCACTCAGCACCCTACGTATGTACCCTATGTAGCTTTTCTGCTAAGTAAAAAAATAAAAAAAATAAACAAATGATTTTATCCGAACATGGGGGCCACCGGTCTCAATCACGTGGATAGAAACGAACCAGGAATCTCGTAACGCTAAATACATGATAATTGACGCTGAGCTGGCTAACAACAATTACTTTTAGCTAATTTTAAACATGACTCACCTAACTAGAGCTAATATTTAACTAAAATGGTTACTAAAAGGCTGCGAGACTAATCTATACGAAATGGATCCATTTCAAATACCAATAGGCCTCTCTCCAGAAGGGATCAACGCTGGAATGTACAGATTCCGAAGGAGTCAGATAGGATCTTGAACCTTCGAAATTAGGCGAAATAACGGAAAATATATTTATTTCACATAATAATATCCAAAGATATGTATCCGTTAGTGGCTACAGTTTCGATAAAATTAAACTACTAAAAATCATAAGAACGAACATATATGTAAAGATTAAATTTTGCACTTAAAACACATCAATTAATTCTATAAAAATTTAAGAACATAATTTCTAGATCAAAGCACAAAAAATGTATAAAATATTAGTCCTCAGTAAATAATACACATCAAAACATTTTTAGGTAATTATTCCGCAGGTTGTCGCTTCTAGTTGAGTCGCATGTTTTAACTTTTTATTTGTTTCTCTTTTAATATTTTCCCTAAATACAAATTATCATGAGCTTTAATATGGAAAAGAGAATTTTTTTAAAGAAAATATTAATATTGAAACGTATAAACAGTTAGAACTTATAACACAACTCAAAGCTACAACGTACGGAACAGATACCAATTTTAATTTTTTAATTAACATTTTTAAATTAAAGAAATTTTGACTGATATTTGATCTCTACTTTATAATAAATAATCTTCAACACACTGGATTACTTTAATTATTTCTCATTTTTTCCAAGTTTATTTATGGTAGAATTCGATAATTTTTTTTTTATTTACCCAACATAAATACAAATAAAATAGCCAACAAAATGTGAACACCCAATAAGTTCATCTTAACCAGGAAATAGATACTACTTACAGTACTATGATATCAAATTGCACTCAAGAGTCACCGTAAAGCTCACCTAAAAACAAAACAAAAAAAATAAATAAAATATAATAATTATTAAGGTTAATATTTTCTAAAGGCATGCACTTTCATAGGAATTTTATTGAAGACTGGAGATGATATATTTTGACAAGTAATATAATAAGGATGAATTATAATTAGGGAATTTGTTTGATAAAAATTGTAGAGGTTATTATAGAGAAAAATAATTACTTATTATAGAAAAAATAGTTAAATGATTTTTTAACAGAACGTTCTTGTTCACTGTATTAATGCCAGCAAATTGTTCATTTATTTAAAAATAAAATTGTTTTATTTTATTATTCCTCTTCAAGGTTTTTGATTGATCACAAAATAAAACAGTTCTGAAAATGGCAATATTCCAAAACAAAGATAAAACCAAGATTACTCGAATTGTTGATCAAAGCAAAATACCCCAATGATTGAACTTAAATCGAGCTACTCTCACAATCAGAAATCATTTGAAAAATTCTTCATCAGTTTTGAACTATTTCATCTTCGGATTTAAGTTGAAGGAAATAAATGTAATTATCATTCTTGAATGATTATATTTTTTTCCCTTATCTCATTTATAAAACATCAATAAACAGATGCTTCTTCGACTGTTTATCATTTATAAAAGATTTGAGCAAGATTTATGTATCAAAATGATACTTGCCGCGAATACTTTGAAATATAATAATGCAATAATATATAATAGTTACAAATACGTATATTTTCCTGGTTCTAAATAAAAAGTCATAAAATGACAAACAAATAAACTAATTATAGCAAGATTAAAGATAATGCGAGGGTGATTAATCGATAAAATTATTGTCGATACGATTTGTATTGAAGATTAGGACTAAAAAAACCATTCGAGGAGAAAGAGACTGTTTAAACTAACAGCACATGGGAAGGACTCCACTCCAGCAATATACTTTCTGTTTACAGATGGAACCTTCAGATACACAGAAGCCGACGTATGAGACCACTAAAAGACCAGGGCACCTGAGTTTATGGATGTTTGTACAAGAACTTGTTTATGTTTGTGGGTAAGAAGAAATGTGGAGTCTGAGGATGGAACCATGTGTTGTTATTTGTGGTTCTTGAATGCGTTCGTACAACAAAATATTTAGGTATCGTTCAGAAGATCTCTATTTTTATGAGGGAAATAAGCGAATAAACGCTTATTTCTATCTAAGATCACCAGAAGAGAAATAAAACGAGTTTGAACGTAGAAAGTATAAATAAATTTGGCAAGGCACAATTAACTATTAATAGTAATATACACTATATAAAATAACAATAAAACTGTAAATAGATAACGTTAATTGTAAAATAGTTGTTTGTTGTAATATGAGAATTTTATTCTGTAAAACTGAAGTTACAATCCACCAGTAACTAAACTATACGAGCGTCGAACTGAAAAACAGATCATATAAAAAATAAGATCCACAACCACAACCCAAGAAGGGAATTGGGTTCAATACATGGGGACTTTCCTGTTTTTAAGGCAACGATTGAGCAAGGAGGTGATTGAGTCGAGAACACTTTATACCCATTTAAGGATGCTCACATGGCCTATGGAGATTTTCGTAATCCTGAAGAAGAACAACGTAGAGTGATTTATTTCATAATTTGGGTATATAATCTTCCATTTCTTTACTTATTTAAGTGATTAGAGAGATTATAATATGATTAATACATGTAACAATACAGTGGGACCAACCGACCAGAACCATTCAACAACCACGGATTCTCCCATTAAGAGTGCCTGTTTATAGAGGCTGAGAAAGCCCGAGGAGGGTCTCCATAGCCAACATAGTCGATTGGGAGCTGTCACCAGACTTAATAATTTATCTGCCTCTTCCGGCCTCAAACTCTGGAATTAATTTGCACTATGCCTGTCTTCTGGCTCATTAACTATATAATACTCCAACAGATATGAATCGACATCCATTCCAAGCGACCTTCCAGTTCCTTTGTATTGATCCACAGCATCCTTGACCTTATCTATGCCAGGAGTACCATCCTTTCGCAGGCAGGACTTATCGCGGAGTTTCATAACTTAGCGATACAATGGATCCAAGGCATCAGATAAGATTGTCATATTCTTCAGAATAAAGTCCTTGGCTCCTCCGATTGTATGATACATCGCGATGTGCCGGCATATTACAATATTTCAGCTCGAGTCACATCACTCGTACTATTTAGTGGGGTTTGTAAGAATGCTAGCTTGAATGCTTCCAGATGTGGTAATGTTCAACATGGTTATGTATATAAATATGACCATTTTAATAAAAATCATTCAATAAGACCATTTCCAGTGTCCCGGTATTTGAATGATCTAAATTTTTTTCTCGATATCCGGTTTTCTTCGAAAATTTCAATATATTTTGGTCATTAATTAAGTTTATTTGACTATAATTATAGTACAGATCGTTTATCAGGCCATAGATTAAAACAATATGGATCTAAAATAACACATTCTTGATTTGATTCATTGTTATTATCAAATTGATTCTGACGTGCCTATATTTTATGTCTATAGAATGTTTTCATTGAACTCATTGAAGTGTTACAACCAACTAATTGTTTATAGCAAATGTTTAATTAGTTAAGAAGGATGGCGAGGATCATAGCAATAGTAATAACAACTATTATACTAATATTAAATGAAATTTTTACAATTCCAAACATAGCAATACAATGAGGATGACTTACGGATCCATTAAATGTCTAGTTCTGAAAGATATTTATAACTTATACGAATTAATATAATCAACAGACTTTTTTAAAAAAGCTACAAAGGAAACTAAGGCAGTAGGAGCAATGTCCGATAGGGTTCGAATCGAACTAATCTTTGTTACATTAAGAAACTAGAACGCGTTGATAGGTCTAAGTGACTCCTGGGTAGTATCATCCGGGTAGAACAAGATGACGAAGGAGCATTGGAGGTTTTAAGGTGGTCGGCGTAGTTGTGGAACACTCCCCCCCCCAAAAAAAAAATTAAGACCTCCCAGGAGATACTATAAAACTGAATAAATTGTTAAGGAGTGGACGTAAAAATTGTAAAAAAAAAGGACACTCTGAATCCCATCTTCTGTTGATATAAAATATGAAGTAATTATTCCGCAGGTTGTCGCTTCGAGTTGAGTCACGACAAGTTTTAACTTTATACTTAAGGAGAATATGTATACTTCAGTAAACATTTCATCTAGAAATCAACGTTTCTACAAACATATACTTCGAAATGTTAGTTGAACCTTTTATTTCTTGATAAATGATAACCGAAATCTACTCATAACTCATAAATACATTCTGTTTTCTATACTAAAGCTCTCAATAACTTATATTTTTGGAAAATATTAAAAATGAAACGAATAAACAGTTAAAGATTCTTGTAATTCAATTCGAAGTGACAAGCTGCGGAACAGAAACCAAATAGGATATTCTTTTCGGGTTTTTTTATTTGGAAATCGGTTAGTTTTTAGTATAGGGGTAGTCGGTGCTATAAATAGAAAAATATGGCGGACGTACTCTATTATTGGTTGTCAATCCAATCAAGTCCTGGAGACGACCTGATTGGCTGACGATCATCATCGTCTAGGAATCACGATCGACCAACCGATAGCGCAGAACGTTTTGTTCCCATTTACCCCGCTCGAGACATTGCAATTTCTAATCCTCGAAAGTGAAAACATTAGTCAAAAATAACTTTTCCTTCATAAGAAGTGGAGGATTTCACATTTGCATTTTACATTAGATCGAAGGAATGCGCTTCCCCTGAAGGAATACTAAGGCGAGCGGAGTCGGCATGTCTGAAGCGACCGAAGTGCGGTTTTGTCTCTGATACCAGGTAGTGTTTCAAAACTAATTAACTTTCTGAGAAAATATCTTGGGTAATTGATATTTCGTAAGAGATGGGTTGACTTGGCTAACTGGAAGTGGTTTACCACCTCCGGTTCGTAATGATGGTAAATAATAATTAAGTGAATGTTGACCAATAATATTATTGAACGAGAATAAAATTCGTGAAAATGAGATTTTTTATCAATTGACAAACTAAAAAAACCCTGTACCATTACAACCAATGAATGGGTCTGGGGTTCAGTACATGGTAGAGGTTGTAATGTTTCTTGGACAATGGTTGTGTAGTGAGATGATTTGTCCTAGCTTCATCACGCTCAACTGACAGATTCCCTCCCTTATTTAGGGAACCCACTATATTGTGGCTGGGTGAGCCCCAAGAGGGTCCTAGATCCCATAGAATCTATCTCCGGCCGTTGACAGATTAAATAAAAATCTGCCAACAAGCGTGATTTGAACCCAGGACCTTCGGCACGGGAACTCAGCGCTCTACCGCCGAGCCACTCCACTTCCTCCCAAATATCAAGATATGTGGAAATAAATTAGAACTATTCTCTCTTTCTTTTTTATCTATTTATTTTTTTTAGATGGGTCTACTGATTATTTAGGAAAAATTAAAATAAGTTACTTCTAGTAGTTTTTGAGTACTACCACTGGGTAGTTTCTCTACTTGCCTTTTCATGTCAATGTATTCATTCATTATATTTACTTGATGTATTCTGTATACAGTTGTAAATTTCAATAAATATATATTTTTTTTAAACTTTTAATAAGTAACCTTGACAGGGAATAAGGTTCAAATACCGAATGTCACGAAAATAACTTAAATTTAATTAAACGAATGCCAATAACAACAGTTATTATATCTTATTAATTATCTCTCGAACTCTTATAGCACAAATATCTATTAACTTTGAGTGCCGATAAAAAAATTTTAAGTAAAAAAAAACTTTATTCGATTATTTTTTAATTTTTTTATTTTATCGGGGAACGGGATGGGGAGTTGCAATGGCGAAGGTCCTGGGTACAAATCCCGCTGCTGGGAAGATTTTATTCAATCTGTAAGCAGCCAAAGATGGGTCCTATGGGACCTAGAACCCTCCTGGGGCTCACCAAGCTTCTATAAAGTGGGTACCCAAAATAAGGGGAAATAATCTAGCGGTTGATCGTGATCTAGGACAAATCACCTCCCTGCACAACCGCTGTCAGAAACAGTACAGTCTCTAACATGTACTGAACCCTAACCGCTTTAAAGGGCTGTAGTGGTACAGGTTTTTTTTTTTAATAAGAAACAAGGAAGTTCGTTCTGTAATTCGATAGGAATAAGCAGCTGTGTAAGTGGGGCAGGCCAGACGGGTCAAAATCCCCAGCGCCCAGGCTTATGGTGGTCTTCTAAGAGGTGACTAAAAATAATCTGTGCAGTTAAAGCGTGTTTTGAATGGATATAAAGTATTATATAATTTTTTTATAATTAAAATACCTGAGGAAGCATTCCAGTGGGATGGCTTAGTATTAAAAAAATATAGTAGGACCATTTGAATTTCTAATTTCACTAAGTTTACTGAGTGAATTTATAAACAAATTGCTTAAACACTTGCTCTTTATTTGGGCAATGTACCAAAGACGTGGTAACGATAATGAAGACTTTCTTAGTGATGATGTAATTTTACTTAATTAGAAAGATGTTTTTTATCGAGAGTTTCCTCAAAATCGGGGTTTTCTGTTCATTGAGACCGCATCCTGCCATGTCTTTCTGAACTTGGTAAATCCATGAGACTCTTGGTTATGGTAAAGAAATAAAGTTATCAACTTTTGAACGGTTCATTAAAAGGAATTATGATTTTATTTTCTGTTACAATTACTAATAATTACCACAATCCAAATTAATAATTGTTTCCATTTCCCCAAATTACGTCCATTAGTTGAAACATTAGCCCAAGAAAAATTATTTATGCATCTAATTGTTTTGCTATTTTTCTTAACCCGAGGAGGTATGTCGAGGGGGGTTAATATATATGGGAAATAAGATTTGAAAGGATAACTTTATATAAAAACAACAATAAATTGTAGGATAGTTGATCAATATGTATTTATGAGAAAGAAGGGTAGCACAAAGTCATGGAACTCGAAAACGCTTTCACTCTATTGGATATAAATAGACGCTCCAGTTAAATCACTTATACAAGGAACAAAGACATGTGTTGGGGGTAATGCGCTACAGAGATCCGGGTGTAACCCGATAGCATCCATCAGGGAATTAGGCGTCGTGTCTGATAGGCCCAGCTGCTCTTCGAAAAAACGACATCTCTTCGTGACCCTCTTCGGGAGAAAGTCCCTGCTTACAGCCTGGATGGAGGATGCTGATCCTCGCAGCATCGAACCATCAGACTAGGGTGTCGAGAAGCAAGTCATAGTTCGGGGGATGAGAAAACCATTCCACAACCGGAGGTATTCGCGTCCCGTCGGGAGAGTAAACAAACATTTAATTGGAAAAAAAAATTCATATTACCTGATAAAGTGTACAATATTGACAGATGTACTCCAAGATTTGGAAATTAGGACGAATGTGACAGGTGTTCCGAAATAACTAACTACTTGTACAATAAGATTAGCCAAAATAAAAGCTTTAACTTTTAGATATGTGAAGATAACAATTTTTTTTCATAGTTGAATAAATGAAATATCTCTTTAAACTAAAAACAACGTCAGTACATGTTCATTGGAAAATAAAGGCAGGCCGAAGAGTCTGGAGTTTAGGTTCAGTACATTGCAGAGACTGTACTGTTTCTAGAACAACGGTTGTGCAGTTCAACCACCGGGTTTGTCTCCCGATTAATGATGCCCGATTTACAGAGCCTAGGTGAACACAAGGTCCGTCCGTTGCTGTTATCAGATTTTAATAATTTATCAGCCACAGCTGGATTTGAACATATACTGGATTGAATATATACAACAGTAAAATTAAAACGATATAGAGAATTAACAGCATATGCCATAAAAAAAGGCTTCCTTAGGCGCAACATAATTTGCAAATTAAAAAAATAAGTATACAATTTAAAATAATTGTATTTTAACATTAACATTTTTCTTTTGAATGTTACAATGACATAACCATTTCAATGACAACTTTCCGTATATAGAAATTTGTGGAACTGAGAACTTCGATTTTCAAATCTGGCTGCTGAAATCACGGTTATGATTACGCGCGTGTTGTAAGAAATCTATTTAAAAAACTTAAATTAGTCATATTTTTGTTCATTACAATGAGGGACTACTAGCTTCAATTAAGTATTTTCGGTAGTGCGGAGTGAAGAGAATAGTACGAAGAAGGTAAAATGCAACATGACTTCGAAATAGAGAAATTTGCAGATACGCCACTTTGGATAGGGCCCGGAGAAACGAGTATATTATCATCCTAACAATAATGAACATTGTTATTCCCTGCTACATGTCACTGCCTCCAGACAGATGTCGGCTTCCTTCACAACGCCGACATACTCTGTGTTCCGAACCGAAGAATCCTGGAACTCCACTTTAAACATCATCCACAGGACGAGCTGTAGACCAGAACAGACGGTAGTCGGAAAGTGTTAAGGCCATATTGAAAGCAAAATAAGTGGAGGACCTCAATTCCATCCAATTCTGTTTTTTTCCGTATCGAGTGAAGATCTAGAGTTGAAAGGAAACGTCAAGTTTTTCTTAAAAATACAAGTCCGGTTCACTAACATTGGATAACGCCGGGTCATAGTATAATGTATTCTTTCTAGCTTATCATTATAGTGTTCAGGATGCAAGGACCTATCTTCTGGATTTAATCCTATCACCTATACCTTCGTGATTCTGAAAAAAAGTGTTGTATTTTCTTCGAATAGCCTTAAGTTTGCGACTGTAATCTTTGAAAATTTTACAGGAGCCGTTTCAGACCGCACAGCATTCATTGTTGCGAATAGGGATCAATATTTATATTTGTTTGTTCCACGGATATGTCCGGAAAAATAAAAATAGGGTAAAAACATCGAATTAAACAATATATGACCAATCCAATGATTGTGGATCTCCTTCATTAAGGGTTTCAAGCAACTAAAGCTAGATAATGTATGGCATATATAACTACATGATGTATTGTATTTTTTCTTTGTTTCCTCTAATATAAATTCATGATTATATAAATATATTAGCAGTCGTATTTACACACACACACGTTATATAAACAACACATGCACACGAATGTTAGTAATTTATTTTGAAAAAGAGCCCATCTTTTTTTGTTTTTTCGACCTAGAAACGTCAAAATATTTTTCATAGAAAAACCTTTCGTCAAAATTGACCAACTATTTTAAGATATTAATGATGAAAGTTTTTCTATATATCATAAATAGTAATTGATTCTTCTGAAACTAAATGGAATTTCTAAAGTACCTTAATTTTAAAATCTACTTTACACAGCAGAGGTAAGTTTGCGCGCTTATTTTATTTTCATTTATATTATAATTAAATATATATATATATTTTAAATTTATTTATTATGTAATTTTCATTTGCACCTGCGCACATTTTAAATATATTTTAAAATAATTAAATATATTTTTAATAATTACTTTATCCTTCTTATTTTAGTTAAGATGCTATTTTTCTAAATATATTCTTTATAATGGTAGTTTATTTCTACTGCTTATCATTAAAAAGAAGATGAATCATTCAACAGAATAAAATGTATTTAACAATAACATTAATGCAATATCTCAGATAGAACAAGAATAAGAAAGTCACTTTGTAAACTAAATTTAGTCTGAATAACTATTAAAACTTATGATAAAAATGGCATTATTTTGGTATTGTTATCGTTCATTTACATAAATAGTTATTTAGAAAAATAGCCAACCTTAACATATAAATAATTTTTTAAGGTAATGAAAAAATTCTATTTATTGAATTTCTTTTAATTAAGTAATATATTATGCTATAATTAAAATAATTCATTAAGCTTACAAAAGAAGCCAGGTAACTGCCAAAACAGCTGGCGAATAATATACATGGATTTTGACAAAAAAAAAACAACGAAACCAATATGAGTATTTTGTCTGGAAAATAAGCTACGAACTTAAATCAAAGTAAAGCCAGAGAAAACGAAGAGGAGAGAGAAGAAAGAAGAAAAGGCTGGGAGGGGGGTCCCGTTAGGGCGAACCAGAGCTAAGCCAGAAGAGTCATACCCAACGCTGGGCCACTTTTACCAGCTCTCGCAGCCATGACCTTTTCCCCGCCCCCTCGTGCCCTTTCACTCTCCGATATCTTTTCTTTGTGGCTCTGGACAATGGTAACGAGGAATCTGGGGGAGGCGAGGTCAGGAGGAGGACTGGGGCAAAGGAGCAATTTGTGGTCAGGAGGGAATTGGAAAAGTACACAAGTTGCAAAACATGTTACACAACAGTCAGGAGAGCTATTTTCTTTTTTCCAAACTTGTTTCAAATATTTAGCAATTTGGGGTTAAAATTTCACTGCATTGTGCAGCAGGAGTCAGATTACAATACTTGTTCAATGTAAAACTCTCAACAAGTTAGTCTAGTTTTCTTCGATTAGAACAAAACCAACATGTGCTGAACACCATGAAGTAGAAATCTCAGCAGAGAGGAGAGAGAGACGCAGAGACAGAATACACACCTGACATGCCATTCACAGGTGTCTCAAATACGAGTCATAATTTTCCTATATATCATTTTAGTTATCTATGTTAAATTAACAAATTTAATGATGTATCATATCATTATAAGCTATAATTTACTTTTATTTTCATTATCATTACCCATTACCAATTGTATACAGTCCACTAAAACCTAACCGGGAATGTACCATATTTCCAAAAGAGAGGAGGGTATTATCCCACTTTAAATAATATTGTTAGTGGTTTTTATAATGACCGAAAATAGGATTAATTTTCAATAACCGTTTAATTGCATTAATGCTGAAGATAAAAAAAAATAAATAAAATAAATACACATTAACTAATGCAGAATAAGCAGTTATGGTTCGTTCGTTTGAAAGTCTACTAATAAAGATGAAAGTTTACTAATAAAGATGCAACAATACTGAGAAACATAATCAATAAATCAGTACTACAAATTTGTATCAACGAACCTGCAAAAGTTGTGACAATCCAAAACTTATCAAATAGAAAGAATGAATTTGAATATTGAAACGTGTCTACCATTCAAAGAAAATAATAAAATACAGGAGACGCTGTTAGTGACGTTTTAAAGCCACGAAGTTAATTCAAGAAATTTAAGTGGAGCAGTCATCGCTAATGGCATCAGCAGTCGAAGAGACGTTAATTGACTGATTTTTATAAACTTTTGGGTTGACGAAAAGATTATACAGAATGCAGAAGAAATTAACTTGTACTATTAACAGAAAAATGTAGCTCTTTGGCCAGATATATCTTTATTAAATTTTGCAGACATCTGTTATCCTTATGGGACCTAGTCCCAGAATAAAATTATTTTCTAAAATAATAAAACTATTTTTTTTTGCTCAATAAAATAGAGCCAAAACTCAATATGAAACATTAACATTTATTAGAATGAAAATGGAAAAAACCACAAGCAAAGCCTTATGTTTCAAATCTGGGGTAAAAACAAACAATTACTAGTCGACGTTTCGCCTATTCAAGCATTATCAAGACACAAACAAGAGTAAGATCAATCACATCTCAAAGAAAAAGTGCAATACATCCCAACGAATAATCGCCCAAATATTCTCATAACCTGAGACCGCACCTCCACCCCAAGCCGTTCAACTCAAACTCCTCAAACTTTGATTTTGAGTTGAACGGCGAAACGTCGACTAGTAATTGTTTGTTTTTACCCCAGATTTGAAACATAAGGCTTTGCTTGTGGTTTTTTCCATTTGCATTCTAATATTTTTTATAATGGGATAAAAGTATTCCGTTATACTCTACTAGAATAATGACTTAACAACGAATTATATAACCATGAGACGGAAATTCATTAGGATAGAAAAATAATTGACTGAATTGTTAAAACATACTTTATTAAATAACAAAGATATAATGAGATAAATAATAACCGAAATTCCTATAAAACTTACAAAATAATACTCGCACTAGAACAAATACCTCTACACCTCAGATTATAAACATATAATATAAATAAATAAATAATATAAACAAATAGCGCACATTTGCATAAGTTTTTGTATTTGTACAACAAGGACAATTACAATACGAAATACTAATATAATATAATTTTTGAACTTTTGAATTTTCAATAATAAAGCTTTATAATTGACCAGGTAATTAATCATACCCTTATTATATGCCCTTTGTCTTATTATATGCACTTGCTGAATGAAATGACAAGCATAAACATTCTTAGCTTTATTTTTTTTTTCATTTCAGAAAAGAGGAAAGGCTATTAAAGAGTGATATTTTATATATATAATTATTATTCTTGTTATCGGACCATGTTCCATCTTCTAGCAACAAACTTGCCAAGAGTCTTGTTTATCGAAAGCCTTCTCGAAGCCTGAAAGCCGTCCCATTCCCGGTACGTTTCGACCACACCTGCAGCCCCTTCTTCAGGCTTAGTTTCCCTCTTCTTCTTCTTGAAGCTGAAGCCATTATCGTTTACGGACATCTGCACGGCTGCAATGACCCAGCGCATGAAAGACGGAATGCATATTCTCCTACTTCCTTCTGGGATATCTCGCACCCTCTTTCCAACTAGAAATAAAAAAAAACAAAAAACAATCCAATATCTTCGAGTATTAATAGAAAGGTAGCGATGTAAGCGGAAAAGCCTTGACGCATTCATTTCGAAGCAGCTTTATTTTATTCTACTTGTGTGGTGGCCTCCAATGCAAAAGCTTTCTATTCTATAACAGCAATGCTATCTTAATGTTGTTTATAAATAATAAGTAAGGTATCTGTTCCGCAGGCTGTCGCTTCGAGTTGAGTTACAGCAAGTTTTAACAGTTTATTCGTTTAATTATTAATATTTTCCTAAAATCCAAGCCATCGTGGCCTTAAGTATGGAAAAGAGAATGTAATTATGGGTATTGAATAGATTTCGGTAATCAATTTCATCAAGGCATAAAAGTTTCAACTAACATTTCGAAATTATAGATGATATATGTTTGTTGAAACGTTCATTTCTAGATTAAATGATTACCGAAATCTACTCAATACCCATAATAACATCCTCTTTTCCGTGTTAAAGCTCATGATAACTTGTATTTTTGTATTAAAAGGAAAACGAATGATAAGTTAAAATTTGTGACTCAATTTGAAGCGGCAACCTGCGGAATAATTACCATAAGTAAAATATAGTACGGTATATTATACAATAGAGATTAAACTATGGAAAAAATGACTTTAATAAAGAAAGTCTAGATCATAAATATATATTAGATTATAAATCTAACAAACAGTCGAATATTTATTTTATTTAAAAAAATTAAAATAAATACAAGCGATATTTCCTTAGACAAAGGTTGATGATATTGTTGTTCTTATTCCTTACAGCCCAGAATCAGCAAGTGAAATTATGATGTCTACCATGGGTAGAACGTACGTGATGAACAGTTATATCCTATTCATTATACGAGGGAAGTTATGGGGCTTTCGAAAACATCTTATTCGAAATATCTAGAAGATATAAATCTGTTTTATAATAATACGAAAATATCTTTTGACCAGTAAATTATTCAATCAAACAAGAAAATAATGCTACATATCATTTTGTTCCAGTATGTAACGTAGATATCAAGAATCTCGAATCTCATACTACTAGATAATAGTTACTAGATAATAAGTAATACTCCTCTTAATCTTAAAACTAAAGATGGTGAACACTGGTGGTTCCCTATCAGAGTTAGTATGACTACACCTCCGCATGACTCCAGATCTATCTACTTAAAAAAAGTAGTGAGATTTAACAGAAGGGTTTAAATTCGAATCGCTTCGATCCTGGTTTTCGTTTCCGCTCCACTTATATCCAGCTCTGTCGGAGAATCGTCCTCCTTTTTAAAATGCTAAGCCTCAATAGATCTTGACGCATAAAAGTATTCTTCGTATATTGACAATCAGAGTACAAAGAATCCTCAGGTATTAAGAATAAAGACCAGCTTCATATATGATGGTCTTTCAAATTTAATATCACTCTTTATGTTGGAACATATAGAATGACGCGAACTAGGAAACAAATGTGATCTGTAGATACCGGATTTATATATAAGATATTGCTTCAAGGATCTTATATTCTGATTCTGGTTCTAAAGTGCAAAAATACGCAGTCAATTGTATTCTTAATTACGATTTCCAAATCATTGATTATGAAAGAGATGTAACATATTCAACATAAATTATATAACATAATAAATTAATTCAATTTTATTAAGCTTATATAATAAAAAATAATTAAAATTTCCTTTTATTTTTTCCACTTTATGTCAAGTTTTTGTCTGATGATGATGATGAAGATGAAGAAAACTCGTTAAAATTTAGAAGGATAGTCAAAATTTCAAGTTTTGTTATAATGCAGCAGCGTTTCATGTAGTCAATTGACTCGAAAAGTAGGTTAGTATAGCAGATAAAGAAAATCTGTAAAATATTGTATTTTTCTCTAATAATAATGGATCTAGTTAAGATAGTCTTTAGAATGTGGGTACCTGGCCAATCATAGTAGGAGGTTATTAGATCACCAATAATAACTGACTCCCAGAAGGATAAAGTTCTTTATTTAATATAATTGATTTAAATTACCCCAAATTTGTAGGCCAATATAAAAAAAATTAACAAGTTTTAGAAGAAAGCAAAAAAAAGTTTCAGATCGCACTGTATTCCGTGTAGTTGATAGTGGTTAACTCACATATTTATATATTACGAATTGCATTAAAGTTTAATTAATACCAATTAATCGAAAACAATGTCTGAAATTATGCAAATAATTAATACAATTTTTAAAAACCAAACAGTAAAATTGGACATAAGACCGATTAGTTATTATGTACAGTAATTCCACATGATACGTGATGCATCCACATATTCTTCGTAATGTATCCAAGTATCTTCTTGGATTACAAAAAGTATCGATTCCTAAGAAAACAATACTTACATAAACATCAACCTAAATATTTTTAGTAACATTTTTCATTCATATTTATCTTAAATATAACAATCATACGAAAGTAACAACTTTCAAATATAGAAAACTAATTTTTTTAATACTTCATTTCATTGATATTACTGGTTAAAATGTTTAATCCATTACCTACAGCTGTATTAATTTTAGGAATAAAATTTAAAGAAATATATTTTTTTTTTGTTGGGCTTTTACAACCTTTGGTCATATGCCGAAACCCAAAGCATTTTATCGCCAATACTCTCGGTCTTCTTAATCTCCCTCCGCCAAGCCTCTTAAATTCCTTGCAGCCAGGTTTTCCTTGGGCGGCCTTTTTTTCGTCCCTACACTGGGATATGGTCTAATATCATTTTCGATTTTCGGCTCCAGCTGCTTGGTCTCAATTTTGTGCATTATCGTTTCCACTTTAACTGTATCTCTTATAGCAGAGTTTTTTACTCGCTCAATTCTAGAAATGCGATAACTTTTCTCCAAAAATCCATTTCTGCAGCTTGCAGCCTTTGTGCATCTCTTGGCCCAACGAACCACATTTCCGAACCATAAAGGGTTACACCTTCAAAAAAGAAAGAGTGAAAAATTCTGTTTTTGGTTTCTAGCGAAATACTTGGGCTCCACAGTACGGAGTTTACCATGCCGATAACCTTCTTTCCTTTATATCAGTCTCGAGTGTTCCCTTGCTATCTATGTACACACCCAAATACTTAAAGAGAGCACTCCGATCTAGTGACCAATTTACTAATGGGAGAGAAGATGTCGAAGCGCTGAAGGCCATTTATTATGCCTTCTCTTTGCCGATTTCAAAACCCCATTCAGAGTATTCCTCTTCTAGCTTCCTTAGCATATAACTAAGATCACCTTCCTCAGAAGCTATCACCACTTGACCGTCAGCAAAATGTAGACTGTATAACGTTCCCCATCCTATTCTTACACAGAAGTCGCAGCATTCATTCAATGCTTACTCCATGTACAAGTTGAAAAGGGTGGGTGATAAGCTACTATTATTTTATGTAATAATACTAATATTACTGTATATTTATTTATATTATTGTATATATTTATACTATTTAGTCCAGAAGGAGACCTGCGATGTGGGTCGAAACTTCGGCTTTCCAATAAACAGTTCTTCCTATTTAAGAGCTTTTTTTTTACCTAAACCCGACCCATTTTCTTCACCATTTATAAAAAATCAACTAATATTATTCAAGATAAAGATATATATATTATATATAAAAAGAATACTAGTTTGAAAATTAATACTTAAAAGTCGCATATAACCAATTCTATATGAGACGGAAGGGAGAGATATGATAGTGCAAGTGGGACAACGTAGAAAGTAAAAGTGGAACATAGTGAGGGTGGATGAAGGCCGAAATGGCGTCACGAGGGTAATCATCATGATGCAGGATGATCGTGAGGACGAGCCCTTCATCATCATGATTACACGTGATGATCTCTGTGAGGGACTGGAGTTCCTCTCCACCACCACATACCATCCGTACGTATCCTTGGCAATGTTATCTATTTCGGCAATCACAAGGCAAACATTGGAGTCAAAAATAAACTTTTTCATTTCCTAGTATAAATCAAAGGGAAATAATTATAGTGTACAAGGTAATCCCTCATCCTGGTCATCAACCTTGATCCCCGAGGAAGTAGTCATTTTCGAATTAGGAACCATATTCTTCAGGGCAGGATTACTTTCTAAGCGGAAATGGTAATATGGAAATGGCTTTAAAATTTTGATTTTAAATAAATGTGGAAAATAAGCAAAAAATACTTACATAAACATATTACATAATACAATAATATATTGCTTCGGTAAACTTAATTTTACTGATAACAGAAGGGCATTCTGTGGTGTAGTGATTAGCATAACAACCAAGATGGCCAGGTCGTAGTCCGACAAATGGCCCTAGGATTTTTTAAAGAGAGTAAAAAATTCTTGGTTATGCCGTCCTTGGGAAGGGACGTTAAACGGGGTCCCGACCCTGTACGATGTCAGGTATTCGTTAAAAATCTATTTCCTAATTAAACCTGGATAGGAAAATTGTATGGCTCCTGTTGTAACATCGTCCAATTAGCCATACCAGCATAGAAGTGACGTTACATAAAATAACAGCAAACTTATAACACAATCATCCTTCGTTTATTGTAAAAAGTTTATAGGTCTAATTTAGATTATAAGTAAATAATTCTTTGGTTTCTCAATAATAAAAGTAAGAAATCTCCCTATACATGCAGGAGGTAAAAAATAGTTTTGCCCTCGTAATTAAAATATTCACTCCCGTCTCGCCGTTTTGACAAAACTGGTTTGTGTCTGTCTTTAGTTCATCCAATATAGCGCCTAATTTAGGTAATTAATCCAATAGTTAATTGTTTTGGATCATGCAGAATGGTGTTGATGATCCAGATTGACCAGTTGATCCTTTGTGTAAGTCTAAGGAATTCGTTAATTTATTATCTTTCACACATGTCACCAACACAGATAATGTTTGAATGTCGACAATTGTCTAAGCAAGATTTGGCACCAAATCGACCTTATGTGAAAAGTTAGACAGAAACATTACCAAATGTAAAAATCGAAAAAGGCACGTGCTAATAAACTTGAATAGGTAGGATTAAAACGGAGAGGACAAAAACATCCACGAGAAATATTTTTATATAGGGGAATTTCTAACAAACATTCTATATTCGCAACAAAACATATATTAATAATAATCTTTATTTATCCAATTTAACACGTTAAAATAGGATTTTTATTAAGAGGAAAATGTTGATTAGTTCGTGATAACAATTACGTAACTATAATTTAATTATAATAATAATAATAATGCCAGCGATATGAGAAAGGGTACCCAGGAAAAGGATTTAAGAAACCGAAGGGCATGGCGTCAAGGACTTGATCGGTTTTCTCACACCCTGTCCTTGAAGAGAAGGAGAAACCAGTCGCTTGAGGAAACGAAAGCACTGGAGAGTTGTTCTCAATAACGAGTTTAATAAAAATTATAAATAGCTGTACAAAATTGTTAATACTCCCTGTAGAACACCAGGATGTAGGTATAAGTATCATCTTTACCACATGGCCCAAGGCAATACGATCTATCTAAGGCCCTTAACCTCGTAAATGTTGTATATCGAAATATAGGAAGATAAAGGAAGGACCAGAGATGTTTTAAGTGAAGCTGTGACTTAGCGAAGGAGTGAAAGAGTGATATTGTAACAATAGAATGGTTAGACCCTATGATCAGAATGGCTAAGTACCGAGCAAGATCCTGCAGGTTTTTATAATTAGCAAAAGAAGAGAAGGCCAACCACGTAGGTGGTGGATGGCAGATGTTGAAGAGGACCTTAAAGTATTAGGCGTCACTGAATGGAAGCAGAAGGCCAGGAGACAACTGACAGAGAGCCGATCAGACTGGAAGAAAATTTTTAAGAAAGCCAAGGCCATCCCCGAGCTATAGCGATATATAGTTATAGTGGTAGTAGTGGTATATAATAATATAAATCTGTACCACTACAATCCATGAAGGGTCTTAGGTACAGTATGAGGTAGAGAATGTACTGTTTCTTGGATAACGGTTCTGTAGGGAGGTGATTTCTCTTAGATCACGTTCAACAACCAGATTTCCCCCCTTATTTTTGGTATCTACATTATAGAGGCTGAGTGAGCCCCAGGAGAGCCCTAGATCCCATAGGATCCATCTCAGGTTGCCAAAAGATTAAATAATAATCAGCCAAGCAGAGCTATACCATTGAGTCACTCCGCTCCCTATATACTAATATAAGTATATTGTAAATATAAGTCACAGTTTGTTGTTATAATATGTATATTATATAAAGGAAACAACTAACAAAAATGAATGAATTCAATATTAGAATAAATTAAATGACATAAACTTTTCAATTTGTGCACTAAATTTTTAAACTCATTATTTTAAAGTGTATTGTATTTTATTTGTTATTAATTTTTAAATATTTTTGTTTGAAAAGAAAAGATATGTCCAGGACCGGGACTCGAACCCGGGTCGTCCAGATCGCTAGTCTGGAACTCTACCATTTGAGCTATCCTGGCCCCAATCAAGCACGCTTCTCGTTCGTGGGCATATCCTTTTTCACTGATTAAAGGTTTCGCATATTTCGTTGACAATGTTACCTAACATCGAGATATTTTAATTTACCGGTCACATATTATATTATATTTTTGATATTACAATCACACATATTGATTTCCTACCCCCTTTATTTCCAGAAACTGTATATGTTTAGTTAGACCATCGCAGTTGCTCCATATGCTAAAGAACAGAAAGATTAACACAAGGCAACGAGTGAAAATATTTTCCCAGTCTGAGTCAACAATTAGTCAAGATGCGCTAACCTTCCCCATGGAATTAGCTTCGAGACGGTAAATATAGGAACAGTTGCCTTTAACCGGATTTTACTGACTGGCGACACCTCCTGCGAAAGGAGCCGTCCTTGGAGTACGGGACCACTTTCTGATCCGCGGATTGGCGAAATTTCAGGGAATTGCAGATTACGCATGCGCCACGGAAACCGAATCATAATCAAAGATGTCATGTCTGCAACAGGAGACATCACCGGAAATCAAGTTTATTATTTTACCAAGCTTGAATTCGTAGAACATCAATATAAGATAAAGAACTGTTACGCATTTTTGGTTTGCGTATTGTAAAAACCCACATTTTCACATTTTAGGTGAGGAAAAAAAACAACTGTGAAACGCAGATACATCGCCTATTGATACCACAAGCTACACGGTCGTATGACGCAGGCAGCGGGTAACATATCGGTACTGGCTGAGGAAAGCAATTTTCCAGTCGAGGAAAATCATGAAAGAGGTTTTACGCTTTCCCGGGACGTGGGATCCGAGAAAAAATAGCGGCATAAACATCGTGTGGATTTGGCAAGACCACTTGCTTCGCACATCGTTTTTTCCACTCCAAACGCGCCGTTTTTTTTAAGGAAAAAGAAAAACTGAATCCTCTTCCTCACCTGGATTAAAAAACTCTTTCCATTAGCGATTTTGCTGATTATCATTTATTTGAACACCTTTCCTTGCCTTACAACAGCACGAGTTATGGCAACCTTAACGTGTTTTTGTTTTAATCAATTAAATTATTTAACGATTTTGAGATCATCGAACTTAAAAGGAAGGAGCAGAGCTTTGGGACTCCACCAAGCCATGGAATTCCTCTCGTATTCAATCCTTACAATCCAAAATCCTTCGCAAAATCCTCAATGCTCTTTACTTTGTCACGAACAAAGTAATCCGTAATGACTTGTATGCCCCATTTGTTACTGTTTTGGCCCGAATCCGATATCAATCTTTTCATGACAAACTTTATTCCCACTCAAATCCACTAGTTTCAAACCTAGCAACCTCTTCAATTCCTGATAATCCTCCGAAGAAAAGAAGATGGCCTCGTGACCTTCTAAGTTGAATTTGTGATTCCAGTACAACCATTGGCTAGTTTCTCTCATGCCATTACATATCTTTCATTAGGTTTACTATTACATAGTTGTGAATTTCAATAAATAAATACAAATAAAAATAAAACATAATCCATACCCAAGGTTACCAAATTTATAATCTATATGCACATGCAATTGCGCATGAAATGAAATGCAAATGAAAATTAAATTATAAAAAAAAATATGCACATAAAAAATCAGTAATTAAATAATAGAAAGCTATTCAAGTCATTAAAATTAGATTGTATAAACAATAGATGTGGTGGGCCCGTCAAGACTATTCTCTTAATGCTTCTGGCAAAAAAATAATCCTACACAAACGGATAGTTACTTATTTATAGGTGTACAATCTTTCTATTTCTACATAACTTTTACTGTTTTTGTTTTCTTTCTTTCTGTAATATACTATTAGAATTATTAAAATTTTTTGACGCAATGTCTTCGACTTTTGTGCAGACGTGAGATTCCGCATTGGACAGTCAATTACGCGACTTCTAAAAATGAACTCACTTCTATTTTTTTTTTACTCTTAGCAGATTTAAGGTAACCCAAACCATGATGAATCGAACCGAATTCTCAAGAACATAATCGATTCGACTATGACATAATACCACTCCCTACTTCTCACTGAGAAGGCCTGACAAGAGACCTGCACTGTCAAAGCCCTGGATGGACGGATAGCGCCTGATTTCTCCAGGACGTTGAAGCTGAGCCCACGCCGCCAGTCATCCGGCCTCCACCCACACCAACCCGTGCCTCACAGCTCAGGTCTATTCCTCTGGCGGTGCGACCCACACGGATTGCCATACAAGTTTAAATTTCTCTTGATTGGTTTAACACCTTCACAAGATGTGACCGTTCAAGCATTAAACGTTATTTGCATCATTCATGCAAATAACGTTTTTATTTTTATTTTGGCAGTGTTAGGTATTCATTCTGACAGCAGCTGGAGATGGTTCCTATGGGATCTAGGAACCTCCTGGGGCTCACCCAGCCTCTATAAAGTGGGTACACAAAATAAGGGGGGAAATTTGGCGGTTGAGCGTGATCTTGGACAAATCACCTGCCTGCACAACAGTGGTCCAAGAAACAGTACGGTCTCTACCATGTACTGAACCTCAGACTTTTCATTCTTGTATGGGTACATTTTTTTTTAAGTAGTCATAAGTTGAGATAAACTAAAAATTCTACCTATGAGGTCTGTGGGGGGAGATAATATAATTAAAAAATGTATAGTTAGTCAATGTATTTTTCTAGGTTCTTGAATTTAATAAAATTAAAAAAAAATATTAATCAGTTTTATTTAACTTAATATTTTTCATAACATATTATATAAATTAATATGTATAAAACCTTAATTAGCACATCCCAAAATAAATGTTTTACATCAAACATAATTAATTAAAAATATTAAGCTATGCTGTTTCTACTGAAATAGAAAATGATGATACCCGAAATATACAATAAACAAAATCTGAAAACGAATATAGAAAACAGTAGTGATAGTGAAAAGGAAACAACGATACTATGCCAGAAAGTGATTTTTTTAAATAATTACTTGGTTTAACAATGTTTTCAAATAAAATAGCTACCACGGTGCGATAAAAACAAAAGTAAATGTTATCTATCCTAATATTAACTATATTCACATTTAGTATACAAGAAAAAAAAAACAAGTTTAAAATGTTATGTTTAATATTTCCATCTACTGTTCAAGTACCTTCATTACAAATAGTTCAATTTAAATAATCAACTAAGCTTTTGTAATATATGACATGCATATACAGTTCGCTGGTTTTGCAGAGAAATTAAAAAAACAAAAAATGTTCGTTTTTTTCGTTATTTGTAAACATCAAATAATTACTTGTTACCGTTATCAGGTAAACGGCTTTATTACTAATTAAATAACTCCCTGAATTATTTCATTATTACTTTTTCTCCTAAAATTATTTATATCCTAATCACTTCTAAAGATTCTATTATTGTCCCAACTGTTCTCATATCTCTTGTATCTCTGTTATAATTTGAGCCTTAACGATAACCTACATATTTGGGTCTTAACCTTTAGCAATAATAGAAAATTATTTAATAATAGAAAACGTTTAAAATGGTACCAAAAATAGGGATCGTAACATTTGTAATCTAAAAAATATTTATATTACAGAACATAAATTGATATAAAACAAAAAGCTTGAATAATAAGCAATACACTTTCTTATTTTACTTCCAGGCAACTTTTATAGAGAAAATTTCAAATGAAATTAGCTTTACATAAGTAGTAAATATTACTTGCTTCATGTTTCCAAAAAAAATAAAATAAACGCGAAGGATGAAAATAAGCCTTCTAGCTGTACAAATGTACCTTTATTTTCTCAGCGAAAACGAATTCGTTTTCGTTGTAGCTTCGAGTTGAGTCCCTTTTAATATTTTCCAAAAATACAAGTTATCGTGAGGTTTAATATGGGAATAAGAACGTAATTATGGGTACTGAGTAGATTTCGGTAATCATTTCATCAAAAAATATAAGTTTCAACTAACATTTCGAAGTATAGATGATACATGTTTATTGTAACGTTCATTTGATTCCCGAAGTATTTATTTTCTATGATTACATCCTCTTTTCCATACTAAAGCTCGTGATAACTTGTATTTTTGGAAAATATTAAAAGTGAAACGAATTAAAAGTTAAAACTTGTTGTGACTCAACTCGAAGCGACAACCAGCGGAATAATTACCTTGTTTTTTTTTCAGGGGAAGGGAGTCACATAGGAAACCGGTAATCAATAGAATTGTTTAGAAACGCCCCGCGATCTTTAAATATATCTGGTTCCTCAGACTTCTTTTCTTCCCTCTTTCTCACTCTCCCCTCCCCTATTCCAACTGGACCCGGATTCAGGGAAAACAATACTGGACCAGGAAGTTTCCTTGCAACCCCATTTGGATGACGTGCTTGCTGCCAGCTGTGGACGAGTTACGTATCTCCACTTAGATACGCTGGCATTGTTATGCTCTGAAAACTATGCGGATACAGCATCTCAGATCTCCTAACAGAGGATGTCTACGCTACCTTATTGATTTGCGGGAATAATATTGTGATCTGGCAATATCTTTATTTCCTATCTTCTATAAGGATTTGTGAAATCAGTAATGCATTGTGTCAGATTCTGTTATATATTTTGGGTTATACTTTACTTAGAAAAAAAAATAAATACTCGTAATCTTGCACTAATCAGATTATATCTATTTTTTATGCAATCGTTATTATTATACAATTATGAAGTCTAACGAATTAATTCCGTTATACGGTTGCGCATTCCTACTTTTCGGTCTGCAATGCCGTTCTTCTTAAAGGTTGGGAAAACAACATAAAAGAAGAATATAATTCCTATGTCATCGAAGTTATCTTGCTTCTTGGTTTGTTTTAGATGATCTACCTTAAAATATTTTGCGCTAATTAACGCAATGTCTCTAAAGATTGCGTGCCAAGCCAGTATTTATTTTGCTACTTTCACTGAGTTATTACAGAAAAAAAAAATTCCGCTTGATTAGGTGTTTCAGCAAAGAGCACGTTTTCTTTGACGATTTGATTAAGGGAGCCTTATTACTCTAATCGGTCACGTTTAACGAACTTTGGCACTTACTTTAAACATTTGAGTTAAAATCAAGATTACTCGTATAAAAATATCCAAAATAAATAACAAAGAATCTTTTGGTTCGTTATTAATATAACTAATTTTTTTAATGAAAAAATCTCTGGTTGAAATTATAATCCGTAACCTTATCCGGTAAATTTTATCCAACTGACAGCGAGCGTCACAAAGATTAAGATGGGCTTGTAAAGTTGCTGTGCTTAGTATCAAAATAAATAACAAACTCCCAGGAAGCTAAACGCTGTGCCGACTGGGAAGCGTTTGAGGGGTAAACCGAGACGTAGGTGGTAAGATTGCGTTAAGAATGGCCTTTAACTATTTAAGGTTAATTGCTTTAACCTGGCGAATTTGGGTTTGGGTATTGGTCCGTGGGCAGAAGTTTGTAAGCAGAGATTGGTGGTATCGGCATCGAGCCTTCGGGTTCACTAAGCCTTATTATTATTATACAACCAGTACTCAGGGAAATCACTTCGAACTAAATTTAATATGAATGTCAATTATTACATTTAATGTAGTAAAGTAGTTGGAACAAATAAAAGTATTGAATATTTACTATCCCTAAATAATTCATCACAATGAAAATATTTAGGTGTAAATATCTCATAAACAAAGAGTTTGCGGACTTAATCCCACGGGAATTTTTTTCTTGTTTTGAGTTCCTTAGTTCAAATTTTCAGTTTGGCTACTTAACCCTGAAACACCCTGTATGTTGTAGGATAAAAATATTTTAGACAGGCATCCAATATTCATAAGAATTTGAGATAACATATAAATCATTTTCACACAATATAAGGCAATGTACGGCGATGCCTTCTTCAAAATTAAACACACAAATAAGCGTAATTTAATATTTACAAACTTTTCGGCATAGGTACCAAATATCAAGATATTAATTAGTACGGAAAAGTGGCATTCGAACCACTTCTTATATTGTAGAAGAGAATGGTTCTGGTGGAGGTCAACATGTGAACTTTTGACACCGGGGACCCCGCCCCCCTCGACAGACCTGAAGAAGACCTGCAGAGTGGGTCGAAACGTTGGCTATTTAATAAACATTTTTTCCCATCTAAGAGAAATTTGTTGACCTCCATCCGGACCATTCTCTTCCACAATTATAATCAAGGTTAACTATTATCATTCAAAAATTAAAATCTTAAATTTTGAGGGGAAGTTACATTTCCCTTCTTTGGTGGATTACATAAATTAATTATTTAAATAATTAACAACAAACTAAAGTCAGTTTACATATTTACTCATCCAGTTGCATGTCAAATAACTTCCTTATGATAAACCAGAATGAATCATTGTAACTATCTCCCAACTACCTCATGACGTCCTGACGGCAATGAAACATCTATTTACGCATTTACTAGCAACGGGAAAAATTAAATGAATAATAGAAAAATAGAAATAAAAATGAAATAATACTAGGCTAGAAAAAATGCACAGAACATTCAGAAGAGTTGATTTAGAGCTCTCCAAAGTCGATGAAAATTTTAAAAAATAAATTAATTGAATTTCGGAAAATATAAAAGTTATAAAAAAAAACCTGTACCACTACAGCCCGTGAACGGGTCTGGGATTAAGTACATGGTAGAGACTGTATTGTTTCATGGACTACGGTTGTGCAAGGAGGTGACTTGTCCTAGGTCACGCTCGACCGCCAGATTTTTCCCCCTTATTTTGAGTACCCTATTTTTATAATATTTTATAGGGCTGGGTGGGCCACAGGAGGGTCCTAGATCCCATATGATCCATCTCCCGCTGCAGAAAGGCTAAATAAAAGTACTGCCTGGAGCGGGTTTTGAATCAGGATTTCCGGCATGGCAACTCAGTGCTATACCACTGAGCCACTCCGCTCCCTATAAAAGTTATAGAACATATTAATTTAATTAAGTATAAATTACAACTTATTTTTAATCCAATTGATAATAACTTTTATAATATGTGTAAAACTTAAAGAGTAGTACGGTCATTTCCTATCCATTCTTATTATTTCTCACCGAATATTCCATAATGTATCTTACTTTCTATTTTTTCTCACCAATTATTTTATAATTTATCTTACTTCCTGTATTTCTATTCATTCTAATCATTTCTGTTTATATAAACTTTTATTTTCCTCGGTACTACAATGTTTTATTTAGTTATTTTCTGTTATTTTTTTTCAGCTCTGAAGATGGCCTGCAATCCCTGACCATTTCACACCACGCGTAAAATTATCCAGTCAACTACTTTCCAAATACATTACATTACTGGCGCGACAGACTCATAAAAAAGTCCTTGGCCTGCTCAACCGCTCTACCCCAATCGTCCCGATCGCCTGCTCGAGTGATGGAGACCTTACACAGCCTCAGATCTTCACAGACGGCATCCTTCCATCTAGCTTTGGGCCTTCCTCGAGGTCTTACTCCATCCGGATTTCCTTTATACAGCTTTTTAGCTGTTCTTTCTTCGCCCATCCTATATAAGTGGCCCAGCCACTTGATGCGTTGCCTCCTGATGAAGCTCGATATCATTAGGTCTCCATATAACTCACTTAGCTCCTTGTTCCTTCTGATCCTGAGTTGGTCGTTTTCCCGAACTGGGCCGAATATTTGCCGAAGAACTCTTCTTTCGAATCTATTCAGCTTTTCCACGCTGGATTTATTCAGTGTGAGGGTTTCGCCAGCGTATGTCACTACTGGCCTAATCACGGTTTTATATATCATCAGCTTGGACTTTAGGCTAAGGAGCTTACTTCTCAGGAGCTTTGACACTCCAAAACATGCTTTATTACCTAATACTATCCTGGCTCTGATTTCCTCCTCCTCATCCAAATTCTCATTTATACGGCTTCCTAAATACTGGAAACTTGACACTCGTTGGAAAGTGTGTCTTCCAAACGTGTAGCTATGAGGTGGTCGGTTTTGTTTACTATTCTTTATTACCATTATCTTGGTTTTCTCCTCATTCACCTGCAACCCCATTTTTCCAGCTTCCACTTCCAGCCTCTCGAAAGCTTCTTTTAAGATTATCAGCGATCTTCCTACTAATACAAGGTCATCAGCATATGCAAGGATACCTAGACTCCGGTTAAAGATGGTTCCCTCCATCAGTAATCCTGCCCTTTTAATGACACTTTGCATTACAATATTGAATAGTAGAGGTGCCAGCGAGTCTCCCTGCCTAAGTCCTGTACTAATCCCAAATTTTTCCGTAATTGAGCCATTTACCCTTACGCTGCAAACTGTGTTTTCCATCGTGCTCATTACCAGACGCACCAACTTGGATGGGATCCGCATTTCGCTCATAGCTCTGAAAAGCTCATTCCTGGATATTGTATCATAGGCCGTCCTGAAATCTATGAACAGCATCCACAATGTATTATTGTACTCCTTCATTTTTTCACACATCTGTTTGAGGGAAAAAATCTGATCTATAGTAGATCTGTTAGGTCTAAAGCCTCCTTGGTATTCTCCAATATTTCTCTCAACATAGGGCAATAGGCGATTATACAGAGCTATCGAGAATATCTTATAGGCTGTATTCAGTAGGCTTATCCCTCTGTAATTTTTACATTCTGTGGAGTCTCCTTTCTTTTTGTAGACAGGCACTATAATAGCTTCTTTCCAGTCTTTCGGGATCTGTTCCTCTTCCCATATTTGAGCAATTAGTTCCTGCAGCTCTTTAGTTAGAGCACTGCCAGCTGCCTTCAGGAACTCAGCAGGTATGCCATCTGATCCAGGTGACTTGTTATTTCTTAGCTTCATAACAATATCTTCTATATCCTCTCCATCCGGTGGTACTGCTTCGTCTTGGCTGTCATACGAGTCACATTCCAAAACACTTATTTGTTCCTCTCTCTGGCTTAGTAGTCCTTGGAAATAATTCCTCCATCTCACTTGGACGTCCGTCTCCAGCACCAGTAGTTTCCCCTCCTCATTTTTCACCATGCTCCTTCTAGAGCAGTAACTGGTTTTACACGCCTCCACTCCTTTAAAAAATTTGTTGGTATCATTGCTCCTTCTTGAGTTTTCGATATCTTTTATCTTATTGTAAAAAGCTTTTCTTTTCTTCCCTTTCAAGATCTTCTTTGCTTCTCTTCTTGCATCCTGGTACTCTTTCTTGTTATTTCTTGTGCTTATACTCAGGTATTTTAATCTTTTTTCATTTCGTCTTCGAATCGCCTCTTTACATTCTTCATCAAACCATATATTTCGCGATGGTTTCTTGTCCATCTTACAGTATTCGCTCGCGGTCCCTATTATAATTTCTTTAATACGATTCCAATGTGCATTCACTTCCCATCCATCTTCTACTACCGGCGTATTTTTGATTCCTTCCTCTACTCTAAGGGAAAAACATCTTTGTATTTGCTCATCTTTTATCGTTTCCTTGGACCATTTGTTGACCTTAGGTTTAATCATCCCCTTTTTGAAGGGAGACGTTTTGAGCAATACTTTCATGATAACGAGGAAGTGGTCGGAGTTGACATCCGGGCCTCTAAAAGATCTTACATCTTGGATATTATTGAAATACGAATTATTAACAAGGATATGATCAATTTGAGTAAAAGCGCCATTGGGTGAATGCCATGTATGCTTGTGTTTATCTTTATGAGCGAATACTGTGCTCATAACTACTAGCGAGTTTGATATTGCGAAGTTGATCATTCTTTCTCCGTTGTCATTTGATTTGTTATGGAGACTATTCATTCCAATTGTCGGTATGAACTCTGATTCTTTGCCTACTTGGGCATTAAAGTCTCCCATAACAATCTTCACATCACCAGAGGGGCAACTTCTCACGATTCTGTCCAGATCTTCATAGAAAACTTCTTTTTCTTCATCGTTCTTTTCCTCTGTTGGGGCGTGTATATTTATCACCGACAAATGTCCGGTCCTTCCTCTCAATCTCAGAGTGCATATTCTTCCACTGATTGGTTGAAAATCAACTACGGCTGATTGTAATCTCTTACCAATCAGAAATGCTGTCCCGAACTCATGTTTTTCCTTACTTCCACTATAGTAGATAGTTGCTTCTTTTCTTTTGAGAGCACCGGTACCAGTCCAACGTACCTCCTGGATTGCAGCGAGGTCAACTTCCATTCGGGTCAGTTGTTCTACTAACTCTTGCATAGCTCCAGGTCTAAAAAGGGTCCTCACATTCCATGTTCCAAATCTATAAGCTTATAACATATAAGATTATAACTTTCCAAATAAATAAATGTAAATCTTAAACGGATAAAGTAAGTTTTAAGGATAAGAATTTGAATTGAGATATCTGTTCTACAAATGAGATTGGTTCGCGGTCCTGGAAATTATAGTTATTATTTATACTATTTTTGATTTATACTATTTATGTGTTAGTAATATATGTTTTTCGTTCAAATTCGTTCAAAATTTCAACAAATTTGTTTCGATTACACTGCCAAATAATACCTACTAATATAAAATGTTATTAAAGTAAATTAGAAAGTCCACTTTTTTACGTTCTATGGCACTGTTCTGACTATGTTCAGTACAACATCCGAGGTTTTATTGACAAGAGGGTGAAACTAATGGTGTGGGGTTATAACCCCTATTGATGGCCTATTCAATAGGGGTGGGGTGGCGATATCCCCCTACGTTTGGAATAATACACCCCTACGTGTAATAAAACTATACGCGCGTGCCCGTTCGTATGAGGATATAGAACAATATTTTATTTGTAGAATAACTACGAAATGTCTGATCACACGTAACTTCAAATTTGTAAATAATCAACAAAAAATAAAAAATGGTTATTAAATATTTATTCCTTAAATTAATCATTCGAACTAAAGAAAAAATCACCAATAAAGAAAATAAAAATAAAGATATGTTTTATTTAAAAATAAGCCATTGATGAAAACTATTCGGAAAATTCTTTTAAGTTTTAATTATTAAAAAAAAATTATAACAAATAATATAATAAAATAAAAAAATTATTTAATACTTAAACTCTTTCGCCTCAGCAGGATAATAATATTTTTAAAACTCAAAGCACTATGTACGAACGAATCAGACAAATTCATAAGTTTTAAAAATAAATATAAAAAATCATATAGTGCATTTAAAATTTTAAAAAAGTATATAATAATTAAACTCTTTAATCTTTATAGGATATTAATATTTAAAAAAATTAAAGAGCTATGTAAGTACGAATAAGACAATTTCAAAAGTTTCAAGCTTTAGTTTTAAAAAAATTAATATAAAAAATCATATAATGCCTTTAAAATAAAAAAGAATATAATACTTAAACTCTTTTATCTGTATAGGATATTAATATTATTAAAAATTAAAGCATTATATACGAACGAATCAGAAAATTTCATAAGTTTTAAGTTTTAGTTTTTAAAAATAAATATGAAAATCATATAATACCTAAAAAATAATAAGAAAGTATATTATTCCTAAACTATTTTATCTTAATAGGATATTAATATCTTTAAAAATTAATGCATTATATACTCACTCTTTGAAATATTTCCTTTAATTATTTTAAAATATAATGTGAGACCCACCTGAAACAAAGAATAAAATACATTAGAATGGTACAAGCTTATTTAAATAAAAGAAATAAATATTAAAGGAGCCGAAAATAATGATATTTAGATAAAGATATGATGTTTTTAACTGAAAATCTCTGATTTTGCGTTAACACTATTATGGTCTGCGGGTGCAATAGGAACATAAATCATATTCAAACCTTCATCTTGAAAACCAAGGATTCTTTTCTTCGGACTTAAAGTAGATGGAATGAATGTTTGGAGGATTAGCACAATAAAATAAAAAAATAAATTAAAAATGAAATTATGACCAGTGTTTCAACGGAGAGGTTAAGATTAAGTTTCGTTAATTTCAGTACTATCGATACATTAGATCCATACTAGAGCGTACAATATAAAACCAAATTTAGAAGTGCTGTTTACACACAAAAAAAATTACTAAACTAAAAGGGAAGAAAATCAAAGAAAATTGTATTACTAATTAGAATTAAAGCAATAATTGTTTTATGTAATATACAACAAAAAATATCAGCGAGAAAAATATAATAATTTTTTATTTATTTTATAAATAAATGACATTGACCAAACCGCAAATGTTAAAAGAAAGAAACTTTTAAAAGAGAAAAAACACCGCAATATTTGATGTCACTGTGCCAAAAATGACATGAAGATATTTATAAACACATAAACCAAACACCAGAGCTATCTGCTGGCTGTGGTTTTGTTTGTTTTGGCATAATACAAAACAAAGCTCCTTCAAGGATGTATACAAGAATTTCAATTTTCATCTACGGAGAATATTTATAATCAGGAAGAGTCAGCCGAAGAAGGCCATTTTTACCTACCTACTTCATTTTTTGTTTTCAACAAAAACATATAATTTTGCAAGTTGGAAGACATAAACTATAATAATACTAAAATATAACTGGATGATTGTCACCTTGCAGCAGTTAGTAACATTCCAGTATTTTAAATGTTGCTAAGCTCTAGTACAATATATTATTGTAAAATATTTAATTCTATATTTTGTTATTAAACTCCTAACTCCTAAATCTCTATAATAAAACACATTATGGCAAAAAATTAACATGAAAATAATTTCAACTAATAGCATAGAAGAATACCCTTTCAGTTTCCAACACAGAATACAATCAAAAATCATATTAACATATTTATTATATTTTAAAACATATTATAAATATACAAATAAACATAGGAAGAGAATTTGATGTGAAGTTGAAGATAATGTTTATTACCTGAGTACCCCCCACCCAAATGATTTTTTTGCTGAAAAATAATAATCATTGTTTATAAAAAAAAAATGAAATTAAATAGCTCTACTATTTGGATATTAAATCTTCGGACAGGCTACGTAAATGCCTTCTACAGATAGGATGGGATATTTCGTAACGTGTGATAGCAGTGGCAAAAACACTTCCTCCATTCGATTTGATTTATCGAAAATTCTATTGTTATGTATTGTCAATTAGTGATATGTAATATTAATGCTATTAATATTTATTTCTAATTTAAAAATTTTAGATCGTTTTGTGATGACTTATGACATGAAACCATTTTTTTTCTTAATTATTATTATGCATAAATAATTTTATATTAAAAGTATGCTCAGTCCTTAACTAAATCGGTCTATTTATTTTATTGTTCTTACCAAATCAACCCAAACTTTTTATGACAGTATTAATGGAATGCAGTATTAATCATGGATTTATCTTAATATTTTCATTTCAAATAAGCTAAACAATTCTTTCCACGCATTGTTTTTCCAAAAAAAAGTATAATTAACAAACCCTCATGGGTAATAAGAGAAAATAAAGACAAATTTATCTTAAAGTTTCAGTAAAGAGTTAAACTATTCAGGATAAGAACAACATGCTGTTTTCATGTTTAACAGCTAAGAGACAAGTGAGAATAATCACTAAGTATTTATTCCAGTGCAGGAGTGCATTTAGTAGCATTCCTTCGAGTGAATGGTCTAATGTGTTACTAATGTGAGTCGGTGCAACTCTAGCGAGAGAAAGTGGGTTTTTTCCAACTTCTATTTGTATTTGGCAACTTGTGAACAGTTCAGTCACGTAATGAAGAAATCTTAGTGCTCCAGAATATACAAATACCAACAAAGAAAAGTTAGATACTTTAAGAAATATCGAAATGAATAATTCCTTGGCACATATGGGCTAGTGAAAGTCAGTGTAATCAAAGACTCACTCGATGTTTTCAGTGAAAATGGTAGTATTATCATAGATCAAAGTCAAAGGTAATTTCGGATTTAATGAGATAAAGAGGCAACTCATAGACGACCTAAACTGCGATGGCTGGATGGGGTTAGTTAGGACTCCAAGAGCTTGTTTTGGAATTGGAAGCCTGCCTCATGAAATAGAGAGGACTGGTGGAAAGGGATCGAGGAAGGCAAGGCACTCCATCGTAGATCCGTGAAACAAGAAGTATTAACTTCACAAATATTATTCACATAATTTTGCTCTCTGCTTAGATCTCCTAAATATGTTAGGATGGAGTGGAGTGGCACAATGGTAGACCGCTGAGTTGAAATGCGGATGGTACTGTGTTCATAACCCCTTCGCTGGCAGACTTTTATTTAATCTGCCAGCGGCCGGAGATGGATCCTATGAGATCTAGGGCCCTCTTGAGGCTCAACCACCAAACATTTATAAAGTGGGTACTACCTCCCCTAAAATCTCTACCATGGACTTAACCTAAGACCTTTCAAGGAGTGAGCGGTACGTATATAGATGTGTGATATATATGTATATGTATATATATATATATATATATATATATATATATATATATATATATATATATATAATTCAATTACTTAATGTATATATATACTATTATATATATATTATATTATATATATATATTATATATATATATATATTATAGGTTAATGTATATATATAATTCAAATATTACAGCATAAACCCAACATCAATAATTTTATTCCTTATTACAAAATACCTATTACTTTAAAAATTCAAAGTATGGGTATGACACCTAGCAAGTTGTCTGTCAGGCATGAGGATGTAAATTACCAAACAAACAGGATCTTTTACGGATGTTCAAGGTCTCACATCCACGTTTTTTTGGTAGTAACCTCATGGTTTTGTGGGGAATGTCAACCGCTAACATTTCCGAAATCAGTGTGTTGAGATTTCCACTGGGCTGTTATGGAATCGTTGGTAAAGAGCCATTTTTTTGGGAGTGGATTGCGGGTAGAAGTAAGTCCATTGTTCAGGCTTGTTAGTTCCGAACTAAAGTGGGTTTTTGTATGGACGGTTGTAACATTCAAGTGAGTGTTTTCTTTGTTAATGCACATATCTATAAGGATAGGTTCATATAGGTTTAGTCAAGTATTTGTTAACACATATCTTCTGTCTGAGATTAATAACATTGAAAGGAGAATATACACTACCAGGACTAATGAGAGCAAACTATCTATAACTAGCCATTCCAATTGCTTCTCTATTTTTTCTTAATTTTTTAAGAAAAAATAGAGAAGCAATTAGTTATTGTTAAAAGCTAGAAGACAGGTATTTTATCTTACGACAAATCAGTTATATAAATTTAGAAAGTGATATAAAATTAACAAATACTGTGTTGGATCCTGGTGTTTTGTATGAGTACAATAATTCAGAAAAATCAATTATAGAACATAGAAATCAGCATTTCGTTCGGTGCAACCCCCACTCCAGTCTACCTTTTCTGTTCTCAAAGTAAAACTTAAATCTACCGCCGTACAGAAATATTCAACAATTTTCAGCCAAACATAACAGAATTATTCCATTCTGAGAGAAAAAAACCTGTGGGAAAGATTGAGGAATGAGATAAGTACGTGTATGGTCTTGGTGGTTTTATGAACGTCCCAGGCTAACACGAAGCATTCAAGTCTCTTTCAACTCAAAATCACTAATAAATTACAGTAATTTTTCCTGAGATGTCGCGAGTTGGATCTTTAATAGATAAGTGAAAAATTGTGTACAGTAAAATTTGGTTACTCTTCGGTTATTTTTTTCTACCCGTGAACCAAGAAGGCTATAATGAATAGGAGCAGGAAGAATTAAATTTTTTTTAAATATGATCCGTAAAAATGTTGTTTATGTTTAGCTGAATTTATGAATCTTGTTATTACATTGTTGTTTAGTTAACGTCACTTTACGCTGCTAAGGCTAATTGGACAATGCTATAGTGTGAACTATAAATTTTGCCTATCTAGGCTTTTTTTATTAGGACTTGACTTCGTATATGCTTGGTACCTCCCTTTAACGTCCCTTCCGAAGGACGACATATCTAAAGATTTTTTACTCACTTTAAAAATCCTAGGGCCACCTGCCGGAATACGAACCATTCTTGGACTTAGTAGTTTGTTATGTTAACCACTGGATCACAGGTCGCCCCAGTTTATTTATGTTTGTACAAATGTTGTTTTCCACGGAACCAGGAAATAGTTCGTTATTTTAAAAATCTACTATATTAAGCCATAACATACCATTTATTCATTTTGTTTTTACCTTAGTAACAAAACTTATTATTTTAGGGTGAGAAGATAGAAAACGTCTTTTTATATATATATTTTTATGTAATGATTGTTTGAAAAGTGATTTAAACGTTGGATAAAACCAAATGCTTCGAGCATGAAATACTTTATAGATGATAAGAATAGACCTACGATAAGTTTAAAACCTAACCTTTACCACTACAACCCGTGAAGGGTTCAGGATATGGTACAGACTGTACTGTCTCTCTTGATATCCGGGATCCATAACACAAAACATCTGTAGAAACGATGAAGGAATAGAATTTTACTGGCTTGGTGTAACGTTTTTTATTTTCGCCAATCGCCATTTAAAATTATATGATATTTGTGGAATTGTAAAAAAACTTAGACTATCAAAGAAAAATGTAAACTGCTCCATTCCTTGCGAGCATTGCGTAAGCTCAAACGTAATCGTTCGTAATGAGATAAGAGAGTGGCAATAGCCGTAGCAGATGAAAAAAACATCTATCCAGGCGTGTCGTGCCATCCAGAGATCTGGATATGCGATTATTTGACAGAAACAATATCAGCAGATGAGTTCAACGAACCTAGATATAGGTAGCAGCCCGTAAACAGCACTGACTCAGTGGATCCATTGCCAGCGCCTCCTGGATCTGGGTCAACAGCTGCCAGTGCCATTTGAATAAGACAGGAGAGGATAGGAGAGGTCACACTAAGTACTTAAATGCTGTGTAACTATTCATGGCGACTCAACGGTTGTTTGAAACAAAAATATTATTTCTGCTCCATTATTTATAACTATATCACACAAGTTCTAAAGTGAGATAAGTCAATAACCTACATTTTTTGGAAAATAGAGAAAAACTATCAGTAGGCATAGAAAAGCATTAGGACACTAAGTGCCTTTTGACAGCCAAGCTCTGAATCCAGGTTGATACAGTTTTAATGAGTGATAAAGATACATTAACGATGTTATTAAAAGGTTTCCTATCTTGCGGATAGAATATATGAGGTAAAATTACACAAAATTTAGATGGATCCTGATGCCATAATAGGGCTTCGAATCTAAATGAACTTAAATACATATTGAATTAAAACATAAATAATCCAATAAGTCAAAACATATCGAACTTTAATGGATCCACGATCTTTCAACTGTACGATAGATTTAGTGTTCATATGTTCACTTATAGTGTTCACATAAGCAAATTTAAAACGTGATATGATAAAAAAGTTTGCGGAACAATTTTTAGAAATTACCGTAAGCGTTATTAAAAATATTATTACGGATCTGTATATTTTATTATTACTTAATTGCTTGTTTTATAGTGTTCTTCGATATTACTAATACAAATTTAAAGTTTATAATGATTGAAAAGAGAAGATAACATATCTGAAAAATGAGTGGGTGTCTGCAAATAATCTGCTATCAAGTCCTACGTAATTAAGTAATTTTTTGTTAGGAGATTGTAAAATAGTTCTCTTTTTACTTACTTACTTTGTTACTTTTTGAAATCGAACCTTCAGAATTCGGAAGAAAAAATTATAAAAAAACAAAATAGCAATGAAAACCTATAATTCCTTGTCTAAGGCCAAGAATATTTCGATAATAACAAGAAACTGATTAACAAAACATACGTAAAAAGCCTTCAGCAAGAACCAATAAAAAGAGCTCTTAGCTGCAATTGATTTCGTGGAATAGCAGAAACACGTTCTCGAGGAGGTGAAAGAGAAACGACTCATATAGTATAAATATATTATGGTAATATGAAAGGAATGAATAACAGAATACCAAGAATGATAATAGAAAGAGTCGGATGACACGACAGTAATGACAGTCGGAGGAGCACGAGATGAACAAAGATCTGCTGATGCAGGAGTTCGGTTAAGGACATCTTGATAATGAAGATATTACTTAGAAAAAAATCTGTGATGCCCTAGTTAATGTGCATCGAGTTCAGCGACAATTTAACTGAAGTTGCCACCTAAAGAAAGTATTTCTATCAATTGAGTGCATAACTTTAGTAGATAGAATGAAGTTTATTCCTGCAAATCAAGAAGAGAGATTTGCGGTAGAAGTACTCATATTCAGGGAGCTAATATCGATTAGGCAGTATCAACCCCTGTATGAAAATGGTATCGCAGACCTTGCGACCTGAGTTACTTGCACTTTTGATACGAAGTCAGTGACAGATAATTGGGCGAGAAGATATTGAATAGAGCGGTGGTAATGAGATGGCGAACAAGAAGGACCGAGAGTATTGTGACGCTACCTCATCATCCAGCTGACAATGACTCTTTGTTGCCCCGGCTCTGGTCACGATGGCTCCTCGAAGGAGTACTCACGGCCCTTCCAGTCCCTAACTACTTCCTACTTGGGCTCCTGGAACAGTCGTTAGCGCTGACACCTGGACCGTTATCCCAAGATTGGGCAACGCCAGTTCCTTAATCCTTTCAGCTCTTTAGCGCGTGCTGGAGGACACTGTTGCACCGCTCCACTGATGCCCTATAAGACCATGGGAAAGAGATTTGTAGGAACTAAAAATTGCAAAATGACAAGACATGGGCTAATTATCCTAATCGTTTTTTTTTGAAACTTGAAACCTTTACATGACAATAATAATTACATAAAAAATTACATTGGCCATTATTTGTAAAAAAAAAAACAAAAAAAAAAAACGCTACGAAATAATATGTTTTCTTTACTTATACTGATATAATCAATGGTGATGCATTTCATGCAGGATTACAAAACATTTTTAGTAGAGACAACTAGCAAGCTTGGAGGCAATAATGAAGTAAGAATATTGGATTTATTTTACATGCTATTTTTTATATTAATTTTTCCTCTGTTTGTATTTTTATATATTTGAAGTTAGTATATCATCGTTCATTTTCATCTTCACCTCATTTTTTCATTTTCACATTTTATATTAAATTCATATTTAAGAATGAATATATAAATGAAAAAATATTGTATAAATAAAAAAAAATGTAAGTTGGTATTTTATAACTGATTTTATTAATATCAAAAGATATTAAATTACTCGTTATTAACAGTGAATTCTCACAACAAATGTTAGCTAAATATGAAATAAGTCTTCACGAAATAAACACTGATAACTAGATAGAGCTGACACCCTCCCCCCACTTTTCCCGATATCCGTTGATTGGACATATTGCGAAAATAGCGTTTTTAACATTTAAATTATATAGTAATAATGACGTATAATATAATGACGTAAGTCAAGAAGATCCAAATTAAATAAATGTTCAAAGAACATTCCTCCCCTCGTATACATCGCAAATTGCGAGAACGCGGGGACATGAGATCAGGGAGAAGAAAGGATATGACCATGACCGGGGAGCGAGCCTGATTAAGCCAGGATAGCTCAATTGGTAGAGTTCCAGACTAGCAATCTAGACGACCCGGTTTCGAGTCCCGGTCCTGGACATATCTTTTCTTTTCAAATAAAAATATTTAAAAATTAATAAAATCAAAAACTAATAAAATAAAATAAATTATAATAATATATAATGACGTAAGTCAACTAGATTGTAATACTTTATGATGCTCAAGATTACGGAAATCCGTTGGTAAACTGAACCTGAATTGCTTGTTTTCAACAAACAAACAAACAAACACAAGTAGAGGAAGCACTAAAATTATTCTCTATTCTACAAGCGGAGCCAGGACCGTTAAGAGTCCTGTTTAGAGTCTAAAGGTGAACAGTAACGACAATGTCCTAACAATATTTAACTACACCTATGTATTTTTATATCCATTGTCTATTCTTTAACAATAAGAATTATTGTCAAGGGTATAAATGTTAAGTGACGGAACTGAGATTATTTCAATAACCTGCAAAACCCAAAAGAACACTTCCACAGAAAATTTATTGAATATCGAATATATTTTCAATACTTTTGCTTTAAAAAAAAAAAAAAAAATTAACAGCCATTAAAATATTAGATAAAGATTTTTGATTGATTTAATTTATAATAGTTAACTATTTATAGAATTGTTTAGTTGAAAATGGCGACGAAACCTTGGGAAAATAAATTTTTTAAGTATATAAAATAACAGAATAAAATAGAAAATAAAAGAAGTTACATTTTACCCTGTGACAAAGTGCTTAAATAGAAAAATAAAAAAATTAAAACAATATATATATATATATATATATATATATATATATATATATATATATATATATATATATATTTAAATTTATTGTTTGAAATTTACAACTGTATACAAAATACATCAAGTAAATAAAATGAGTGAATACATTGAGACAAGTTGAGAAACTACCCAGTGGTAGTACTCAAATAAAAAGTTCAGCTAAGAAGGTCACGAGGCCATCTTCTTTTCAGACGCCTCGGAGGATTATCAGGAATTGAAGAGGTTGCGAGGTTTGGAACTAGTGGGTTTGAGTGGAAATGAAGTTTGTCATGAAAAGATTGACATCGGAGTCGGGCCAAATCAGCAATAAACGGGACGTTAAGGTCATTATGGATTACTTTGTTCGTAACAAAGTAAGGAGCATTAAGGATTTTCCGAAGGATTTTGGATTGTAAGGATAGAATACGAGAGGAATTCGATGGCTTAGTGGAGCCCCAAAGCTCTATTCCGTAAGTCCAGATGGGTCTAATGATTGTCATGTATATGAGTCTCTTGTAATTAATTGGGAGCTTAGAGCGTAAAACAATATCAAAGTTATATTTGTTGCATTTTATAATCATGATTTCATTTTCATTCAAATAACTTTTCGTCACGATTTCGACCAAAGGAAGCTTAAACGAAACCTGTTAAAATTGTCAATTTCTCATGTCAAATAGACTATTTTTTAGTTTTATGAACGTCACTTACGCTGCCATGGCTAGTCGGACGATGCTACAGTGGGAGTCCTAAATTGCCTATCCAGGTTTAATTAGGATAGAGATCTTTAAAGAATAACTAGCGTCGTACAGGCTCGGGACCCCCGTGTAACATCCCGGAGACAGCCAAGGATTTTCACTCACTTTAAATAATCCTAGGGTCATGGGCCGGACCGCGCTGCGGACCCGCGATCTAGGGCTTAGTAGGTTTTCATGCTAACCACAATACCACAGATCCTTTGTCAGACTAAGTCAGTATTTTAACATATCGTAGCTATAGTACTGTGATACTGGGTAAAATATGTTTTTATTATTTTTTTACTATCAAACATTAATTTCATCTCAAATTTATTTCTGAAAAAATATAATTAAATCATAAATTTAAAAAACGTCAAATTTTTGGAACAAAATTATTATTCGTAAGTAAATCTACATAGTAATGACGTGAATGTCCGATATGGTGCAGGCTTCATAAGCATACGGATATACGTAGTTCGTCATTTTGAAGGTAACTCCACAGGAACCTTAAGGTTCCTAAATAATTTCAATGCCTTTTCGCAAGCTGAAATTAATTTTATTGATATTAAAAATCGTATTACTTCAAGAGTTAAACATATCTAATATATTTTTTGGGTTTCTGGAATCTAACATTGCTATCAGAGCCCCTCCTTACAGCAGATGGGGATGACCACAATCCACCATTCATTCAAACTGACGTAAGAGATAAGAGACAGATTGGTGTTGCGTCTGCGATATTACAGAGTTAGCGTTCACAACACGTGCTGAGCTCTGTTGTAATCGCACACACTGGTCTTACGTAGCCCATTATGGCGCAGTGAGTAGTGGAAAAGTAAATTAAAACCAAATCTGCAAACAACACATGTGAAAACGTAAACAAGTAACGTAAGATGTCTCTGATGCTATAGTTATTGATATATTCCTGTAATCCGTGAACAATGTTGACGCAAAAACAGTATAACAATAAAGTAGTATTTGTTAAAATTAAGCAAACATAAATATTATTAGTATTTCGATGAACAACTAGTGCGATTGAGTAACTAGAATAAAAATACACTTGTACCGAAAAAACCCACGAAGGGTCTGGGTTTCAGCACATCGTAGAAACTGTTCTGCTCTTGGACAACGCTTGAGCAGGGAGGTGTTTCGTCCGTAATTACGCTCAACCACTGAGCCACTCCCCTCCCAAACTATGTGTAATAATAAATTTAAGAATATATGCAGTGGAGTAGCTACACATTTTAAAAATGGACTTTTTTATCTTTAAACCATTTTTGCTGTATTTATACCCAGCAACAATTTCCATATCTTAGATAGGTAATCGAATTTAATTAATAATTTAGCATTATTAAATTAGGAATTCGACATTATTAAAAAATTAGTGTTTACAGCGAATATGAATTATTAATAGTAGGGTACAACAAATAATAAACAAATGATACATCTATGATGAGCGATTGTAATTGTATGAAAGCGCACGAAGAAGAGATTTTCACTTGTTTTAAGAGATTGTATGTTTTATAAATGTTTTTAGAAAATGAATCATTCTTGTATAGATCGTTTGTATTTAAATTTAAAATTAAATGTTAGGCTGAGTTATGGCCTTAATATTATATAATGAGAAAATTCATCTTTACAAAGTATCAAATATGTTTTTAAACCGTATATATACTATAATCTGTCCACGAAAAATTTTGGTTTAACAGACTCCAGTACGACCTATAGTTTCTCTTCTCTTAAACGAATCCTTGAATATTTAGAGCGCAAATATTGAATACTTTCCAACACTATAAACCTATTTCCATCGTGTGTGAAAGGGGGTTGACAATTTTTTTCTTCTCTTAGTCGGAATTTTCTGAAGTACGTGTCACCTGATTTCGAAGTTCTTCTGGAAGATAAAGCAGGTCATCTGTTCGCCTTTGGGAAAGAAAAAAATGTCATAAGTACTTCAAGGCGGTAAAAGCATGTCAGGAGACTTAATAATTTTCTTTAAAAGAAAATCGCATTGTGCTCTCTCAATATTTAGCACACAGCCAAAAAGCCAAGGCTTCACTTATGATAAAAAATGATAATAACAAAATTCTGATGAAAATTTATCAAAACCATTAAAAAAGAAAATTTTAATCTAAAAAAAAACCTTTAACACCTTTTAAATTTTGTTAAGAAATAATAATCATTAAAACCATTCAGAATAAACGATTTCTTTTAAATTCAAAGAGTTTTACTGATAACGTTAATTTACTGGTAATTGTTCCTCTTTTTTAATCGTAAACCTACTAGTCAAGGAGAATTAGTATACAAATAATAAATGTCATAATAAATTAAAAATATCACTATAAAAATAATGAATGATAGAAAGAATTTATAATGCAAAAACCTTTTGAAGCATTTATAGGACATGTGAAAAACAGCAGAACTGTTTGTCCTATTAAGACGGAGGATATGGTCAATACCCCATTCTCCAAACCTTTAATTTTTTATAATGTTTTAGGAAAATCGAATAATGAATATAAATATAATTTATATTAACAAAAAAGTAAAATAAATGTAATTTAAAAGGAAAAAATTTATAAGGAAGAAAATAGTTGGGGGTGCAGTCAATTAAAACAATAAATAAGTGGATACTTATTTTAATTAAGTGCCGACGTTTCGACCCACTTTGTGGGTCATCTTCAGGGCTATAGGACGCTCGCAGTAGCACGAGGGGACGCGGTCTGTTGCTAGTCGTGCTACTGCGAGCGTCATATAGCCCTGAAGATGACCCACAAAGTGGGTCGAAACGTCGGCACTTAATTAAAATAAGTATCCACTTATTTAGTGTTTTAATTGACTGCACCCCCAACTATTTTCTTCCTTACATCATCCAGTCAACGATCCCTCGCTTCTCATGAAAAAATTTATAAAAATATTTAAGTTATGAAAATGTTCTATATACGATACTTATCGTATATAGAACATTTTCTATATAAATATACTTTTATATAGAAAATGTTCTTATAATTATATTTATTTCTATATGTTCTATATAAATTACTTTTCGTAAATTGGACAGGCCGTTTTAAGAAGATTTAGAAGTTGGGATAACATTAAAAATCCATTAGCGTAGAGTTGGTTATTTTTTTTATTTAGAAACCTACTCCTCCATTACAACTTTTTTTTTTACAGAAATAAATATATTCAACACATAAATTTGCATTTCATCTTCAAAAAAGGACATGAAAAAGCATATGAATATTTCTAGAATTACTTGCAAAGCTGGAGGTATGATGGTATCATGGTCTGACTTGACATTTAGAGAGAGAAATAGGACGGGGGTCACAGACGAAAAAGACCAATAAAAAGTTGCATATAACAGTGCAACCAATTGTCACACCCTGGCTCGGAGTGTTTTTGCAACACTTCGTCATTGCAACAAACTACTCCGAGCCCATAAAGGCTGCAATAAATCCTAAATGCCAACGCGCGATACATTACTCCAGGTGATGCACGATAGTTCGTTTCCAATGCTTAGGTCAAGGACCGGAAAGAAGAATCATCTACAGTGCTAGTAAAACCAGTTAAAAATCTTAAAAATTCAGAACCTAATATAAATACGGCCCCTACTTCTTATATTGAACGTATTGAACATCACTTTCTACGTTATCTGTGACCCCGTATAAAGCGATGTTATGCGTCAAACTAAAACAAATGCGTACATAAACGAACCTAATTAAATTTTTCAATGTCATATTAATTATAACTACAAGTCTTCAACAGATTTAGTATCATTAAATTCGGCATCGTTTAATCTAAATAAACTTGAATATACGCAATAAAATATATTAAAAGTTCAAAATAGTTTTCATTCAAAAATTTCAACCGTCATCAATTTTAATAACCATAGTTAAGAATACATCATGAATTAAATAAAATAATTAAATTATTTTAAGTGGTTGCCAATGATGATGTTATTTTAAATTTTATAATTTATTTTTAAACAATACAACTAAGAACAAGAAAATTAAAATAATTTTTATTGAGAATATATTCTTAAAATAAAATAATATTAATAAAGAATAATCTACCGGGTATAAATTCCAATACAATCTACTCTCCTTATTTTTTCACATTTCAAGATTTTATTTGTGAATAGTAGAAAATACAAATATATACTGTAAAATATACAATCTGGGTAAATAGGACTTAATGCATCAAAGTTACTTAAACCTTCCAGATCTTATCCAGGATTTATCCACTTTCAAGAGTAAAAAAATCACTCTTGAGAAAAGCACATAATTAATTACTGATAATAATTAGAATGTAACTTTATTTTATAGACTTAAATCATAAAAATCTCTTCAAAATTGGTCCGTTACATATTTCTTTACCCGTTTAAAATTGCTGAAATAGCTTTTTAACCTTTATAGTGGGCAGTCACTTAATTTTTGTCTTCTTTTTTTTAAATGTTTTTGTAGATTAAGCCAAAAACTTTATAAACACGTTACTAACGCATTCTACCTAGAAAGACAAATATATAGATTTGTATAGTCAGTCCTCACTACTCATTACTATTTTTAATAAATTAATAAATAGGCCAAATTTATTGTCCAATAATTAGTTAAACGTTTTTATTTAAAATGTGTTATTCATTTTAAGGGAGCAGGGTTGATTAGTTTCCGAGCTTATTATTTACAATTTTTGTTATTACTTTATTTTTATCGATTTATTTATGTTGTGACTTAAATACTATAAAATATAGAATAATATTTATTTAGAATGCATAAAAGTTTTCTGCCGATGAAGGAGCTTGATATACTTTGAATATAAAGTCCCGTTAATGGAATTCAGGCTCACCCTGAGGAGTCCAGCTCGCGGTCAGGGGCTTAACTGTTCGTGCTCTCTCTATCTCAGACTAAGTAGTGCGACAGGCTTCGCTACTTAGCTCAGCTCAACCCTGATCAAGATAATAGCACACTTATTATAATGCTTGTTAGAGAGTCTTATAATCACTTAGTAGGTTTTGCCTATATATTTTGAAAATAAAGTCTAGAAGCATGGGTATCCACTTACTAGAGGCTGGGTGAACCCCAGACGGGTCTGCAAACCCACAGACTCCTTCCTCGGCTGTTAACAGCACGGGAACTCGGCGATCAGTAGATTATTATATAATCTTATAATACTATAAGAATATAATAAGAAATAGATAGATAAATAAAACTTCTTAAATACTGCTACATGCAAACGAATTCTGATATTTGGAAGAAAATGGCTGAGTGAGGTCAAAGAAAGAATTCCTTAAATCTATATATATCCTATATATAATTTATAATATATCCTAATTAAAGTTATGTTGAACCTGGGTTCGACTATAATTAGAGTCATGACAACCTGGGTTCGAATCCCGGCCAGGGCCAAATCTTTTTCTCTTCAAAATAAAAATATTTAAAAATTTAAACAATTAACAAAAAATTCCTTAAATCTATTTAACGAGTTAAAACATTTATTATATTAGGGCCTGACGTTTCTGCATAGTAATATCATGAAAATATATAATAAAAAATGTATAACAAATTAAACAAAAAGATAGAATTAAAGAAAAAAACTTAAATAAATCAGTTTCGAACAGGATTTATATATAGGTATGATAAAATTATATACTAATATTAGAGTTCATGGCAAAGGCGTTACCTTACATTCTAGCTATATATGATTTAAACTATCCATAAGGAAATAAATTTATTTTAGCTCAAACCTCATAAAAGGAAATCACCTAAATATCACAATTAACGAATCAAATTTTTAGCGTAATTTATACCGGAAGTTCACCCTAATCTGCTTAATTATAAATCGCTTAGAGCTATCTAGATAAAGTATAAATAAGAAACAGGTTATACGAAAATGAGCGTCTTCCTTTCGTGAAAGTTGGTCCGAATTACATAGTGATTAGATCGTGTGAAAGTTGATGATGAGATGAGCAGTCGATGCCGAAAGCGGGCTCTCGCGAGTACAGTATCTTTTCCAACTGTGTCAAGGCTTCAATTCTAATTAAACAATTAGCTCTAATCAATCTGATTGTAGGATAATTTTAGGAACAAAATTATAGGATCATAAGGTTGGCACGCCAAAAAAATTGTAGAATGACATGGTAAGAGTGCTTATACATTTGTTTGTCTTTAGGGACTGGGAAGCGTCTGAGGGATAGACCGAGACGTAGGTGGGAAGACTAAGAATGATCTGGCGGATTAAGGTTTGTAAGCATGGGTGTTGCCCGTAGACGAAAGTTTGTAAGCATTGGTGGTATCGGTATCCTACAGGTTCGCCAAGCCTTATTATTGTCTTTAGGGGTGGATCCAGAACAGAATAGAAGAGAGTGAGAAAAATGTAAGGCATTCTAGAGTTTTCATGTTTTGATAATACGTAAGCTTGTTCGATACATTATAAATGCAATTTCTTTGAATAATGATCATTATCGATCGGGGAAATCATTTTAAAAGCATGAAATATTCATAACAGTACTTCATTACGTTTTTTTAAAATCATTTGTATTCCATATAGTAAAATAATAAATATTTATTGAGAGGAATTATACAAATGCCATTTGGCACATTTGTGATCTTCTTTCGAAAACTTCACCTAAGTGATAACATGGAAGCGTGTATGGAGAAGCCTCCCACTGAAGGCACTCCTAACATATTTCTCTGTAGTAGATCCCTGATCCAGAGACGTTTCAGTATACTTGTCGGATTCTGTGGTAATATGTCGGTCAGTAATGATTGAACCAGTTAGCTTGGATGTCTAGCAAGTGAGTCATGAATCGGTTTAAGTGGTGTGCTGTATAGTATAACATAATTGGATAATTTTAAACAAAAGATTTAAACATTAACGGTAATAGAAATATAGAAAACTTTTCAATGTATAGATTTTTGTTTTGAGACCTGACGTTTCTTCTCTGTATTTTTTCATCAATTTTCTAACAATTATTTTATTTCTCGTTTCAAACGTAAGCTCTTCTATGTCATTGCACTTCGTCAAATGTTCCTGTACAGCTGTCAGAAACCTGTCCATCCAACAGAAATCTATTTTTTTTAAACTTAATCTTATTTTTTCATGCCTGATAACAAAAATTCATTTTTTAAAATTTGTATTATCCCAAGGATGTTTATTTTCTGTTTGATAGGATGTTTTTTCTATTAACACTCAGACGTTTTTATTTAATATTTCCAGTTACTTACAGTAACCTTCCTTTACCTCAAGTAAGTGCATTGGGGTCATGACGGTTAACTGATGTCCATGGTTGGTGTTTTTTTTTGTGTTGTGAGATCTGCTGCATTTTGTTCTTTTACATAACACTATTTTATTTATTCACATTCTTTCCTCACTATCTGTTTTCTTGTCTGTTTTTTTTTTATACATAAGACTTAGGAATTTTTCATTTAAGCCTTAACTATTATTTTATATCTCATTAAAACGTGCTTACAAAAATTATTGAATTTACACTTAATACCTCCCCCCCCCCCTAAATTCATATAAATCTAATTACTTCTCATTGATGCAGAAAGAAAGTTAATTTAAGATTATGATAATTGTTCGGCTTAATTACTGCAAATAATAACAGAGTTGAACAATGTTTAATTACTTCAAATAATTATTAAAGATAAAATGACTTACTAAATTAAGTATGTATCATTCGTTGAAGAAGAATAATTACCTGGAAAAAAAAGAAGAATTAATTTAATGATTATGTTAGGTTATAAAAAAAATAAACACTAATATTAAAACTAAGGCTATCGATAATTCATTTTCAAGAATTATTAAATGAAAAATAAAAATAAATAAAATTATGCGCTTGCCATGTTTCTCTTTTTAACAAATTTTTCTCATTCAAATGCTACTTCTTTATTCTTATCTAAAGAATAGCATGAGAGATGGATAGTACCTACTTAACCTGTAAATATGAAAAAAATATTTTGACATGCAATAATTGGCAGATTTAGACAATTAAATTAATTTGTTTCAGATTTTGAGGGTAGACCATTAATCACCCAATGGAGGATAGAATAAAAACATTAATAACGTTCTTAGTTAGGCATTCTTTAGTTCAGATTGTATTATTTATTAATTATAAACATAAATAAGTATACTGATGGAAATATATTTCGTTGTTATCTTTAAAAAAAATATGCTACTTTAACGTGGGTTACTTATTTTTTATTACATCATAAAGATAAGAAAATAATTAGACCATAAATTATGATAATATTAACCTTGAGATAAACTATATTTAATCAAGTTGTAAACTAATTTAATTTTTTAATTAAAATAATTGAATTAAAACGTGAAAATATTCTGCTTCAATCAGCAGTGTATATTCTTGACCTAGACTAATAAAACCATAGGGATTTAAATACCTCTCTCTTAAATAATCAGTAAAGACGCAAATCATAGAAGGTTTATAGAACTTTTTATGGAAATAAGATTCAGAGATTTTAATATTAGCAGAGATTTTAATATTAGTAAAGAATTTTAATCTTTAATAATAATAGTTGAGCTTATATAGAGATTTATGAGGAATAAAATGGTCCGGGTTCAGGTAAAAACAAATTCTTTTATGTAGGGAGAACTGTTTATCGGAAAGCAAATGTTTCGACCCACATTGCAGGTCTTCTTCAGGGCTTCTGATGTAGTCAAATGTCAAGCTTTAACGGCAAAACAGTTCTCCCTACTTAAGAGATTTTTTTTTAAATAATTTTAAATTAAGAATCTGTTATATGCTATTTAAATTTTACAAAATTATGTATAGTGATAATTACAAACATCGTAAGGATAAATATGCCGCGGTATTATCATAATGACCATGAATACGTATAGACAATTATTAGAAATATATTAAACACAGTTATAAGTGTTTAAAGCGAAAGTTAATTAGGGGTTGTCTTAGGAAAGCTGTGGTTTTCCACATGGCTTGCCACTCGTTTCTGCAACCATCTTGCCACTTCTGGAATACAGGGAGGGGTTGTATTGCCTATTTCGCCTATTGTTTTGTTTGCTACTTGGGTAACAGAAACAATAACCCTACTGTGAATCGGTCTTCATCTCATCCAACAAGCCATAAAATAATTCGGATTGAGGTTTCCTTAATTTTACAATTATGCGTGAAATGAGAAAATAGGACTATCATGCTTGGATTTCGGACTTACGAGTAATATTGAAATGGATCATTAAACCAGTGCTATTATTGGAGAATTTAATAATTCTTATCATATTAATAATAACTATTATATCAAAGTATTATTATGCCCTTCCTAATATGCATATGACGTGTTTAAAGAGATGAAACCAGCCTTTATAAAAAAAAAAAATTAATTTACCTAAATATAAACTACCAGAAAATCTGATTCAGCATCGTTAAGGAAAAAATCATTTATTAACAATTTTCTTGAACTCTGGTGTTGCAACTAACTCGCATTTACAATGGAACGGGCAACGAAACTTGGATCAGCATGATTTGACTCATAATTAAGAAATGTCATTTTCTCTTTATTTATTGTGTTTCTTACTTAAATAATTACAAATAAATACAACAGTTGGGGTAAATATGCTTGAAAGAAAGGTTCAAAGAAAGATTATTTTCGAACAGTGCTCCAAATCTCGAAAAATGCCAACCGCACTAAAAATCCCTTTTTTAAAAATAATGCGAATTTTGTAAAATGTAAGTTATAATGGTTTAGTTTACATCGAACTATTTTGGATAAATGTTTATAATTATTTAAATTACGTATCTCCCGACGAGAAAAATTATCAAATATTTTTTTTAAAGCGAAATATCAATGTAAATTTTTCGGAATCTTTGGAGAATTGCTTAAGAAGCGTCCATCATGAACAATGGACGAGTTTTTAATTTTTTTAATTACAACATTACTTCAGGAACGAAGGGATAATTAGCACCATGTCTCAAGGTTCAAGGGCCATTTATTTTTATCGATTCTTTACTAGTATGAAATTTATTATTTATTAATGCAACCCATGAAGACTTTCCCATCGAGTTTTAAACCAAGAACTCGCATTAAGGACTCCTGTCTCCCAAATACTAAGTCCATTTTAAAAATACTTGAACTAACTTGAACAAAAGAAAGTCGTAAGCAACTGAAGTTAAGTATTTCAAGTCGGTAAATACCTAGGGAGTTACAAGAATTTTTCTAACTAATTGACAGCTAATGCCACTCTCGATACTTAAAATTTTGCACTTTTTTTTAAATATAATTTTTTCACAAATAACTCTAATGATAAATGGAAGCTGAATCCTTTCTGATGCTAAAACATATTTACAACCAAATAATGTACGCAATATAATATAAAATTAATGTTTTTATGGCGTAAGTATAAATTATTGTATGTAGTAATGATAATAATAACAATGCATTGTTAATGAAGGAAATGCTCATTCCGGACTGTAGCACTATATATTAATTAATTAAATTTAATCCCAATTTAAAGATTTTTCCATTTTAATTTCAAACTTAAAAATTTTCGTATCTACATTATGTGTATTGATGGTTAGCTTTATAACATACCTTAAAATAATTAATTTATAAAGCTTAAAAAATACAAAAAAAAAATGTTGCTCTATGTAACCACCACAATCCAATGAGAGGGAATAGGGATTGGACTTCAAAAAAATATTTGGACCGTAAGTTAATCCTACTTTGCTACTGGTACTCATACGGGAGAAGAAATTAGTCGACTTAATTTTTAAAGAAAAGAAGCTATACAGAAATTTTAGAATCCATGGGAAGTTGATTAGTAAGACAGAAAGTGAAATTGTTGAATACCAGTGAGAGCTAGTCACCTTACTACTGCGAAGGCACTGTTAGTCACGGCATTGACTTGAGAATACGCCAACAGCATTGAGCAACTGACAACGGAACTTGTACCTTTGTGAACGGTATGCATTTTCTATAATTCCTCTGATTTTTAAAGAAATTCAAACTTTCTTATATATTTACAGTCATTAGAGATTTTTCGTTTTTCAGTAAAAAAAAACCTTATTTTTCAAACGTCGCTCATTAGCAATACGAATTAAAGTAGGTATAAAGATCTTAAAGAAAGAGAAAACGATAATTCTGATCACGACAATTTCAAGGCATTACGAGGCACGTCCGGAAAATACAAGCAATACCCGAAAACCTCTTGACCCCGTGAAGTCAGGTTCATGGAACCCATCGAGGTAAGTTTATTTGCCATTAGCTCTGAAGAAAGTGGCTAGAACTCACGAAGGAGAAAGCAGAAGAGGCAATAAGGAACTAGCCAAATTAGATATTACCGAACTTACCCAGTTTAAGAGGCCTTTTCTCTGTTTAAAATTCTACTCCAGTGCGACCTCAAGGTTTATTTATTTTTTCAAACGTTGTTTTCCAGGTAGAGAAAATAGAAAACTTTTCCAGTTTAATAATTTCGTGAAAATATTTAAATTTATATTAAACCAAAGACGTCGAGTATGGAATACATTATAGAGGATGGTCTAAGAATAGATATACCTAAGTTTAAAACCTAACCTGTACCACTCAACTGTGAAGGGTATGGGGTTTACCACATTGTAGAGACTGTACTGTTTGTTGGGCAACGGTTGTCCACGGAGGTGATTTGTCTTAGATCACGCTCAACCGCCAGATATCCCCCCTTATTTTGGGTACCCACTTTGTAGAAGCTGGGTGAGCCCCAGGAGGATCCTGGATCCCATAGAATCCATTTTCGGCCGTTAAAGATTAAATTACGATAAGTTTACCTAACCAAATAATAAAAACTATAAGATTGTACGATAATTGAAGGGTGTGACTGTTCTTTGAAATCAAATAATATAATGAAATTTCACAATAAAAATATAAAAGTTTGAATTAGAATATTATTTTTACGTAATTCTTAATTTAACTCCAACATTTGGTGTGGAGAAGAAACTTATAAAACGTTTCGACCTACAAGATCTTTATATTTAGCCCTGAAATGTGGGTCGAAAGGTAGGCTTTAAAATAAATATTTCTTTTTATTAAAGAGAATTTTTTCTGACCTTCCGGACCATTTTCTTCCGCCTATAAGGTCAACTAATATTATTAAAGATTTAATTGGTTCTGATAGATTTAGAAAAAAATATTGTTACTTACAAGTAATGTTTAAAATGAAGTACAATTTTTTAATAACTTTCTTTAAATAAAGAAAATTCTAAATTAAGCGATGTATGGAAAAAGTTTTTCAAATTTTAATCATTATACCTCTAACTTACTCTAAAATACTCGAGAAAATCAAAAAAGTATTATTCATTGATTATTAACTTGCGAAACTAAGTATTAATAAGGTTTTTCGAAAGGGATAAAACTACTTGCTTGCTACACAAAACGCATTGGACTTGCTACGCTTACATCGTACAAGTACAAAGAACGGTTACTACAGATTGGGGATACAATGCGTAGATCCTTCTAGGGGATGGGTTCAACGAACCAATAGGACAAGCCCCTTTGGTTTATAGTTGATCCACGAAAGGATCTAACAATGCCCAGGCGTTTCTCGGCATCTGCGACAACGACTATCCGATACTAGCTACGCCGGTTATCCACGAGTATGTCTGAGGACAGTTGCGATTCCGAGCCATTTTAAGGATATTCGGATGTAAGGAGTATCCTACTTTTTAAACACATAAGGATATTAGCAGTTAAAAAAAAATATTAACTACCAAGTTCAACATTTCTTAAGTAGAATTAAGGAAACTGTGTATTAAAGAGGTAAGTGGTTTAGGTAATAATGCACTCCAGACAATTTTGTTATCTATTTTGGAACTTCAATATATTATTATTATTTTTTTTTTTTTAATAACCCACTTGGATGGTACAAAGAATCAACTTTGGTTACTTTTCATTGTGTTCGATTTCCTTTGCTTCCAAATTTCCTTCATCCTTCGAGAGTGTTGTTCTTTCTCTTCTGGAGTTTCTTCTAGTTTTTGGTTTCTTGCTCTCCCGAAATAGTGCCCTTTGAACTGCTCCTCTAAAAGGTGTTTTGTTTTTGATTGTATCTGTATTAATTCCAATATTTTTCATGTCTTTGTCAACTTCAATGAACCATGTGGGTTTAGATTTGTAACTGTTCAGAAGGTTGAAGATGCGCTTGGTTAGTCTGTTGTCATCCATTCAATATATTATATTAAATTAAGATCATAAATATGTTGACGTATGAAAATTGATAAAAGAAACAAGAGGAAACATAAACAAGTAGAATATATAAACAAACATTGCAAAGATATAAAATTAAATTAATCGGCGGAAGATGAAAAACCATCAATACGTCATCTTGATTAATCTGAAGACGAGATATAATTTAAATTAACAGAATATCATGAATAAATAAAGGAAACGTCATATAATTAAAAATAAAATAATAAAATGTGAAATTTATAAAACTATGGAAGGAATCGCTAACTTAGTGCATAGAAGATAGTATCAATAAAACTAACTATTTAATATAATAAAAGCCCACTTATAAAAAATATTGGGAACTAAACAAAAAATAGTACAAAGCGGAATGTACTTAAAAGAACAAAACATTTATTATTGTAGCATACCAAATTCTTTTATTTCATTGTTTTTGTTTATATATATGTATATAAGTTACTAAGAATGTATAGTTACAATTTTTGTTTATTTTATTATTGTTAATTTATTCTTCTCTGTTGGAAGATTTTTTTATACATTTTTTCTTTCATTGTAAATTATGATTCTGCACAGATACATTTAAATTTGTACAATTGTTTTTATTTTGAGACTGGTCTATTTAGTACAACATGTAATTTTGTGAGTTCTAGTACATTTTACAAGAAATAAAAAAGTATTAAAAACCAAAAAACCAAATTTAATAAAAAATAATGGTGAATTTTTAAACATTTTAGATATATAAGATCTTATAAAACACAAAATATCATGCATAGTGTTTTGTTTTTTGTATTTGTATCTGTATCCATACCTGTCAACTACAAACAATTGACAATAAGTAGATTGGTTGACAGTAATATAAAAAAGAAATTCATGAAAAAGAATTTACCTAGCAGCAACTCTCCCCTGGCTTGATATAAATTCCTGTAATAACAGATCCCTCATCCACGTTCTTTTTCTCCTCCTAGTGTTCTCAGGTAGGAAAATTCATTTGGTCTACCAATGAATTTGTATATTCGTGTAGTTTTTCTTTAAGGAGCTTGTAGTAAGACACAATAAATAATAATAAAAAATACTGCTGTATGCTCGATCTAATGATGCTAACTATCGCTATTGCAAAAGTTTCTTTATTATAAACTTAAAAAACGAAATTATACAGCAACCCTATAAATTAAAACAACAAGCACTTAAGCTACGTTATGAGGGATAAACACTAAGTTGGAAATGGCAAACTGCGACAATTTTTTTTTATACTTATAAAAAAAGTATTTGCTTTTTATTTCGACCTTAATTGAGTCAAGATAATATATTTCATTGTACCTAAAACCCTAATTCAGAGCAGTTGCTCTTCATGGAGGAAACAGGGTGATTGAAGAGAATGAAAAATAGATTTTTTCCCTACTGTATTCTAATTTTGGTCACAAGAAAAATACTCAATTACTAATTAATCATTAATATTCTTTTGAACCGATCAAATTGTATATTATATTTTAATAACTGGATAATTACGGGGAAAAAAAGAACTTATTCGAAATATAATTGACCTGATTCGCAGGCCAATGTTCCATCTAAGGTAGATCTAACTGAAAGTTTAATCCAGTGAGCAGAGATTCCGTTAACGTAGTCATCTTGTTATAACTGCGATGGTTAAACTCGGCAACTGGAGCGTGATGCTATAAACTTAGATATCAGAATCGTTAGTCCGGATACATCTTGTCTTCACACGAATGCTCATCGTAAACGAAGGTACAGGGGATAGACGTGTACTTAACCGACATTCGTTAAGACCGACTTTCTAAATAAGTAATTTTGAAGAAAAAAAAACTTTACTGTTTCGTAAACTACTATTGATACTACAGAATATTACAAATTAATCTGCTATTTATTACACCATGTGAGGACTCGATGTTTAAGGATTTTAACCAGCTTCTTTCAGAAACTTCAAAGCATTTTCAATAATAGCAAAATAAAAAATGCAATGATTTGTTTTATATGTATAAAATGTGTACCCTTCGATAAGCTCCTATTTCAAGTAATGATTTTTGTTTTAATAGAAAATTTCAAAGTAATCCAAATTGAGTCACTTCGTATTTTAAATAGAATTAATTTTAAAAAACTATTTCTTCCGCAATGAACACATTACAATGTTTCATTAAGCCGTAAAATTTCATGTCTGGAATTAATTTGAAAATCAAGTTTTTAGAAACCAACAATTTTGTTCTTGAGACAATCTTTAAAAATCTGACATTATTTTTCAGAAAAATCTTATTGTATATTATACTCCAATATAAAAGTCACGTTTGTGACTAATATACATTAATAAATTAAATTTTTAATATCTTTGTTATTGGGGTGAACATTTTTTAGAAGTTCTTATACAACTTTATTATTTTGTTTAAATAGTTAATTAAAAGCTCTTTACACCTAAAAAAAAAAATTGAATAGTTAATAATACCAATATATCTAATTTTTTTTTTAATTCCTTCAACATGGAAAACTACATTACCACTCAAACCCACTTGTTTCAAATCTAGCAACTTCTTCTATTCCTGATAATCCTCCTAGGCGTCTGAAAAGAAGATAGCATCGTGACTTGCGGAGTAGGCATTGGGAATCCAATATTTCATCTCTCGTATCCAAATCCTTACTGTCCAAAATCCTCAATGCTCCTTACTTTGTTACGAACAAAGAAATACATACTGACCTTAACGCCCCATTTGTTGGTGATTTGGTCCAAATCCGGTATAAATATTTTCATTAAAAACTCCGTTCCCACTCAAACCCACTAGTTTCAGATCTACCAACTTCTTCTATTCCTGATGGTCCTCCGAGGCAGTACTAAAAATGCTTAGTTTCTCTGCTTGCCTTTATTCATGCCAATATGTATCATTCTTGCCATTTACTTGTATTGTTATAAAACAGTTTAAATGAATAAATTCATAAATAAATAAAATTCTTTCTTGCCATAGCAATGCAGTTTCAGATAAAAAACAAGGGCAATAGGAAGTGACCTTGGTCTACGTCACATGTAAGGTTTTGTTTTTCTTTCCCTTTCAAGGGGAATAATAAAACAAATAAGAAAACAAATGAAAGGATTCAACACCTGCTTTAATAAAAACAGCTGGTAAAGGTGCTCAAGATGACGAGCAGGTGAGCTGCCTGGACCAGATCCTGACACTCACCACATCCTGCCAGCTGGTCCAAACCTCAGGAGGGTTATTCAGGTAGCGAACCAGGGTACTCAGGTACAACACTGCTCAATACGGTGTGTGGAAAAGATGGAATGTGGGGATTGTATTCTCAGATCTCCACCACGATCATCAGGCAAATAATAAACAATTTAATTATTTTAAATATAATGAGTGAGAAGAGAGTAAGAATTTAAAGTTAATCACAATGATTTCGGATTACTTATGTCAAGCTCATCCTAGAAAATTCACATCTGTCAGAAGTATTTTTCTTATATTTGAGTGGAAAATAGTTGACTGGATAATTCTAAGAGTTTTGTGAAATGGTCAGGGGGTGCAGACAATGATTACACAAAATAAGAATAATTTATTTCATTATGCCTGCGTTTCTGCCTAAGATGTAGCAAATTTTCAAGGCAGCGAGGAAATTAAAATGTTAACATTAAAGATCATTTCAAGAGACTTACTAAATTTGTTCTATAAGGCGAATTAAAACTAATCGTATATTACTACCAATCCTATTGATTTCCCTTAGTTCGTATATTTCATTAACATAAAGAAAAATATATATAATTTATCAAAATAGTTTTACAGATTAACGTAAGCATTAAACATAAACATGGTCAGAAGAGAAATAACTTGTATTTTAAATTGTGCAAAGTGTTAGTTGTCAGTGCTCACAGCATATACTAAACAATTAATAAACGCATGGGTCGTTTATGCGAACATCTTTCATCAACTATTATTGTTTATTGCCTACTTCTAGGGCAATAAAATAATATATAAAATAATAATAATAAAATAAATCATATCATATAGTGCTGATAGGTATAGATAATAGAAGCTGATTTTGTGGCTTTAATATATTTATACAGGCACATCAAGTCCAGACAACGGGTCTTGGCCAAGAGGTAGGAGTCGCTTACGGAGTCGATCCTGACTGGGAGAGAAAATAAAACCACAAGACGAGCAGGAGACCGCTAGGCGTTTCTATGCCTTTATTCAAATCTGCATCAGGGAACAGGAGCTGTAATGAGATGATGCCGTAGCGGTCTAAACATCGCGTGGGAACCTTTCCTATCTCCCCGCCGTCTCGATGGGAGTTTTTAATCGGCTATTTCTTCTCCTTGGTTATTAACTTGATCTAAAGGGTCATCGCTGTCAGATGGCCGATTGGATCTAACCTCATGGCTCGGGAGAAATACGAAGTGCAAGAGGGAAGATAATAAAAATGATAAATTTACATACATGCATACATAATTATCAATTATTATTATTATTGCTGCAAACTATACTTATCAGTATCACAGATATTACGAATTACTCTGATTCTCACATTTTCTCTGTTAAAAACTCGATTCTAAAACGAGTTCTTATTATGAGAGAGGTATGAAATGGCGAGGAGGTGCAGTCGATGATTAGACAAAATAAGAATGACTTATTTAATTGTGCCTACGTTTCGGCCTATGTTTTAGGCCATCTTCAGGTTAGTGAGGGGAAGAGCCCGCCTGACTTTGACTGTTGGAGTTCAGTTGGACAGTTTTCACCTCACTGCCCTGAAGATGGCCTAAATTTTAGGCCGAAACGTAGGTAGGATAAAGTTATTCTAATTTTTTTTAATCATTGACTGCACCCCAGACCATTTACACCACTTTTAGAATTATCCAGCCAACTATTTTCAACTTAAATAGATTTATTATTATATCGGTACCAGGTTGAATACAGAATACAAAAAAAAAAAGATCACGAATTCAATATTAAGAAACGACTTTTAAAATGGCAAATTAAAAATTAGTAAATACAAATGAACAAAACCCCTAAAACAGACAAAAATAATTATTAGGACGTAGTTGGAAAAATCCACAAAACAAAGCCGTGAGTACCGTAAAATAGGTAACCAGTCAAGCTTCGCCTATTCAAGTATTATCAGAGTTCAACAAAATAAAAATTCACATCAATGAAGATCAAATGCAGCACTCTCACATCAGTAGCCAAACAGACTCAACTATTAGTGACAGCAACCTCACTCCCAGATTTTTAGTAAAAAAAATATTGAGTATTAACAAAAAAATAACCTATACCACTACAACCCATGAAGGGTCTTGGGATATGTAAATGGTACAGACTATACTTTATCTTTGACAACGGTTGTGAGGAGAGGTGACTTGTCCTATATGACGCTCAACCGCCCAGGTTCTCCCCTTTTTTGGGTACCCATTTGATAGAGACCGGGCGAGCCCCAGGAGGGTCTAAAATCCCATTGGATCCATCTCCAGCTGCTGACAGATTAAATGTCTGTGAAGCAGCGGGATTTGAACCCAGGACCTTTGAGGACGTCATCTAACGCTTTACCACTGAGCCACTCCACTGCTAATATTAATATTAGGATCTTCATATATTGATAAAATATATGATACGTACACATAAAAAATACAGATACGTACTAATAAAATTGAAAATTAAGTTTATTTTTTATTTCACTATAAATTATTCCCAATGGCAATTACACAAAAAAGAGGTCCTAATTATGAACAAATCTCAGCTTACGATCAACAACAATTAATCGAGGCTAAACAATTTTTTTATCTCCGGTCAGGATCGCCTTATTTACTCCGAGATAAGGCACAGACGAGAGACCAATAAAACACCGAAGGAGATACCCGCTGGGAAGAAGTGAATCGAATCCGGCCTTCATTAGCACATCCTCCAACAACTATCACGCCCATTATATTATTATCAGCCCAGTGATAGTTAACTTACTAAACAATACTTTCCGCCAATCACACAGCGTGAACAACCTCACTGATATACTCTGCACCTTTCTGATAATCATTCAACTGTAATTTAGCTTGCAAAAAAGCGAGTACCTTCCTTACAACTAAACGTAATCATAGTCAAAGAAAGTGCATAGATCATAGAAGTGTTCTTATTATACAAATTGTAAATTAATATTTTTTAATACAATCCTAATGTTATTAAACTTATTTATTATAGTTTATATAATCTGAAATACAAGTAATTTTTGCAATGTGAAAAAAAAAATACATTTTTCGATTTCTATCCATCGCGTTTGCTTTAGGATTGATAAATGAATAATCATATAGTGTCTCCCATAAGATCCCAAAACAGTGTATAAAGAAGTAGGTAAAATTGGCTTGACTTTAACCAATTTTTTATAACTTATCTGGTCCGTCTAGTGCTGCTACCTATCGGGATAGACCGAAGGGAATTGATAGCCTACAATATGTAATTTATTTTGTGGCGGACTATCTTCAATTATGGATGCATACCTGCATGCCTCAAATTAGGTCATCTATCAATCATATTTTCTGATATGTATTAAATTTTTTTTTTTTGCGGCTCGGCGTTGGTGTAATCGTGCGATGCTATAGTATGATGTTATGCCCGGTTATGTTATGTTTCGTTGATGAAGTAATACAACTTCGTTTTATTGGGACTTTTTTTTTTTTTTTTTTTTTCATTTGGACCATAGACCTAAAACCAACAAACCTGGTCACATGACGAAAAGCACTGATTTTGAATGAGCCTGGGAACTGTTCCACTCTCCTGAAAAGTGGTGTTTTTCTCTTTTGCATTTGTGTTGACAGTCTGTTCTTCTCAATTTCTATTAATTCAAGAACTATTTCTTAGATAATAAAACTCAACTAACAAAAAATCGTAATTTTATAAAAGTTTAAAAAGAAGACTAAAAGCCGCATTTCGTCATCATAGACATTAGCGGGATTGGTAAACAGTTAATTAAAACCTTATAATACCCTAGAGTAAAAAAAAATAATTAAGGATTGTGCTGCATATATGTTTATGTTGTAGTTCGGATTCAAAATAAAACAACTCAGAGGAAGGGGAATAATCATTTTGAATGTACTTAAGCTTCGAATTTTACAAGAACAAACAAAACAAAAAAAACAATTAACTTGAAAGATTCATTACACATCATTCATGAGCAAGTGATAGATGATCGCACAGAAAACCCAAACAATAGGCGAGAACCTTGACATCATACAGAAGTCATATATTTGCATAATACTTCCGCTACCTAACGGAAATACGAAGGAATTAACAATTCCAAACACCGGCTCAGATGAAAGAAATATCACGGAAGAATTATGGTATCTTCTGTTTTCGTTTCGGCTTCCGAGTGAGAGAAACGCAGAGGAAGACCGAATGCCATGACATCTGACCACGTTACGATATCACAGTTGCATCACTGATGGCCTTTTAGGCGAGTGGGAAAACCAATTTGGTTAGGGATACTTTCCCGTTACACAAGGCTGGATGACAGATGGAAATTCCCCCCAAAAATAACTTGGAAGAATCGACAGGGAACGAAACAAATAAATAAATAAGGGAGACAATATGAGATTGAATGTAAATCATAACTAAATTATATGATGCGCGTAGTCGTTCCTCCACTTATCAAACTTGGTGGTCCGTAGACTAAATTATATTAGTAAAAACTATTAATAAATCTAATTAAAATTGTGTAAAGAATTAGTGGTATCTGTTCCGCAGATTGTCGCTTTGAGTTGAGTGACAAGTTTTAACTGTTTACTCGTTTCATTTTTAATATTTTCCAAAAATACAAGTTATTGTGAGCTTTAATAAGGAAAAGAGAAAGTAATCATGGGAAATTTGCAATTTCGGTAATCATTTCATCAAGAAATAAAAGTTTCAACTAACATTTCGAATTAAAGAAGATATATGTTTGTTGAAACGTTCATTTCTAGATGAAATGATTACCGAAGTATATACACATTTCCCATAATTTCTTTTCCATACTAAAGTTCATGATAACTTGTATTTTGGAAAATATTAAAAGGGAAACGAATGAAAAGTTAACCGAATTAATAAATCTAATTTAAATGAATAATTTATTTCTAAATAAATAAAACTCAGAGGTCAAAGAAAAAGACAATTTTTAAAATAATAATTAAGTTGCAAGTACACAGCAATGTATAATTTATACAGAATATTTTGAATACTTTCTAAAAACATTCTCGAATTAAAATAGTAATATAAACAAAACAAACTTAATTTCTACCATTTATTTGCTTAATGTTTAGGAAATAAATATAATCCCGAAAGAGATAAAAAATAATGGCCACTTGAAAACTTGAAGAGCACTTCATTTACACTCTTATTGTTTATATATAACAATGTAATTCTTATTATGCTATTTATTTTGGTTTATTAAGGGGAAAGCACTTAAAAGTAACTCGACCATTACTGCTTGCTGCTGTGCCTAGGATGAAATAATGATTTTATTTTCAATCAATCACTAAAAAAAACAATATTTAAAACGCATTCAACCGTGCATTGAAGAAATCGACCCAGGCCATTAGGTTTTAAAATATTAAAAGTAGAACACCGTAAAGTTAATTTTTTATTTCAAGTAATTAACTATTACGATCTCTTAATAAACGATAAAAAATTAATTGAATGCAATCATGGACTCGAGAATAATCAATTGAATAATTACAGAGACATAAATAGGAATAGGTTATAATTGATATATTGGCTTTTCTTCTAACATAGGCTTACATAATTTTAATTTTAATGTTACTAAAAAGGTTCAAAGATTATAAATGAAAAAAATATAGTTGCTATCATTAAATAAAGAATTTAAGACTATTTTTAATGGCATATTTACTTTTACAAAATATTGGTTTTTGGTATTTTCAATTTCGTGCAAGGGAGGTGACTATAAATCAGGAATCTTCTAAAAGTCGTGACCAATAATTTAGTGTAAAATAATTTAAAAAATCGATCTTCTATTCGATTCGAACTTAAGAATGTCTACTGCTGTCTATGAACATGTCTATTGCTGCTTCCACTATTTTAATAATTCTTTAACCAGATTCTGAATTAAACAAGATTACATATCGTGTGAAATTATTATATTGGTTTAAAGGAAATATTAATGTACACAACATTGCTACGCAAGGAGCGAAGGATATTCCATTGATGTCAGGGAAAAATCAATAAGGCTGAAGAAACTATTATCATAAAAAATAACAAAAAAATTAATAATATTTAGCACAATCTCACTCCTTCTTTTTTTCCCCGAGGACTTAAAGTATATTTAACCTTACATTAGCCCAAACAAAGCCCACCCTTCCATTTTCTTCAATACCAACGTTTGAGAATTTCGAATCATCGATCAAAAAAGTTTAAATTCCTATTAATTGTCTGTTGGATTAACAATAAACAATGGATTGGAGTAAACGATAGGTCTTGGGCAAATCTTGTTTATTAAGAAAATGTATATGAATGAAACTAAACAAAAGTATCTCCATAAAATACTTATGAGCTTAGTGATAGAGGCGTCTTTAAATACTTAGATGATTGAAACTGGAAGTGGGACATAAAGAAATGAGACATTTTCGATAACATTTACTAATATTTTTCCTTTATCTATTAATTTATTTAATACAAATTTATAATAGTTTGGAACGAACTTAAGTTCTAAGCATTAGAAGTTCCTTGTATTGTATTGTTTTATTATTGTATTGTATTATTGTTTTATTATTTAGTTATTGTATTGTATTGTTCCATGAATTGTAGCAGTGGTACCAACAAAGGCTGAAAGGTAGGTTCTAATTATAGGTCATAAGAATGGCTCCCGCTCTTCTCAACCATTATTAGTTTCGATATTACACGCTGGCCAATCCAGCCAGCCCTTAACTTTCTGATTTCACGTCCCTTCCGAAGGGAAAGCGTAGCTCTAAAACGTTAATCAAATGGGGTGGATTCATCCCTAGTGGCAGGCATAGAAAATAACCGGAATAAACGGGAAAAAATTATATTTAGAAAGTTGAATGATTAGATATTGTCAAATGTTCAATATATAGCATGATATAATGCAAAAAATAATAAAATTAATATGTAATTAACTATAGTTTCTTTAATCCATTATTTACATTCTTTACAAGTTCAATGAAGGTGAAATTCGAAAGTCAATTAATTTGAAACTGATGTTGTACACTAAATTATTTTAAGAGGAATAAAATGGTCTGGGTGGGGGTCGGAAAAAACCCTCTGAAATGAGGGGAACAAAACAATCAATTGTTTTGTAGTCAACTGCCAACCCCCATTATAAGCCCTGAAGAAGACAAGCAATGTGGGTCGAAACGTTGGCTTTAAAATAAATAGTTCTCCTTATTAAAGAGATTATTTCTGAACTCCACCTGGACCATTTTCTCAAGGTCAACTATTATTAACCAAGGTAATGCTGACCATTTGATGAAACTTTAGCTTACAATCAACAAGTATACTAAGTTGAATGTTCCGACGAAGTCTTAGATGGAGGATCTGTTCACGAGGGTACAAGAAACATTAATGGCAAGTATTAAGAGAACCCTGACCGCCACTCGGACCATTTTTTCCCTCATCTATATATATATATATATATATATATATATATATATATATATATATATATATATATATATATATATATACTAGCTGACCCGGCCACGCGTTGCTGTGGCTGTTGTTATAGTTTTAAAAAATATTACGTTTAAATTTGAATTTAAAATTTTAAAAAATGAATGGAAAAAATGAATTAAATAGATTTTGATTTTACATTTTATTCATCTTAGGTCAGTTATTCAAAATTGGTCAGTTACCTTCTGCACCTAGCAGCCTTTTTGCTGTGTTTTCTTGAATGCACCCCCAACTAATTACATCTTATTATTTTATTCATCTTATTTCTAAGTATAGTATATAATAAATAAATAATATAAAAAATTCTTAACTAATAAAATATAAAGATTAGATTAAGTAATGAGGTATATCATGGTTGATTTTTAACTATGGCTAGTAATTTTTTTTAATTATAACTATTTATTTCAATTTAATTGAGCGCTAATCGATGCACAATATTTTTTGTTAATCTTTCCTTTGCTAATACAAATAGATTAGACGGTTTACTAACACGTGAGCATGCAACATATAATTGTCCATGGGAGAAACATAGATGTTCTAGGTCCAAACCGCAAATGGACATTGTCTGGCCTTGAGACTTGTTGATGATCATAGCAAAAGCAAAGCGTATATCAAATTGGTCTTTTGAACGGTATTATGGGTTCATTGGAATATGTGGCTACTGAACGATTTCTCCTTTAAAGATCCCAGTCAACATTGCTGCTTCAACATTCCCGGTGATATTTTTGATGACCAAACCTGTACCGTTCCATAATTGTTGGATTCAAATTAGGCATAATCAATAATAATGGCCGAAACATATAGCTTAGGGGTATGAAAAATAGTTTACATCCTATTCTCAGACCTACTGAATATACACACACAAAATTTCATAAGATTCGGTCAAGCCGTTTCGGAGGAGTTTTGTTACAAACAGAGTGACACGACAATTTTATGCATTAGATATGTATATATGGTCAACTAATATTATTTAACTAATATAAATCATTTTCAATTCGTAACATATGTCATACGAACAAAAAATACGGTTTGAAGCTCTTCAGAACGAAATAAAATTCCCTTTATTCCTATACTGCACCAATTGTTCAGATGAAAACTTGATTTCGATTTCGTTTTGCCGGTTTCTTCTGATATATTGTTTTAGGGGAAATTATTCCGCAGGTTGTCGCTTCGAATTCGTTACAACAAGCTTTTTCTGTTTATTCGTTTTATTTTTAATACCATCCGAAGATAGAAAATTATCATGAGCTTCAGTATGGAAAGGAGAATGCAATTATGGGTAAAGAATGGATTCCGGTAATCAATTAATCAAGAAATAAAACTGTCAACTAACATTTCGAAGTGTAGATTATGTATGTTTGTTGAAACGATCGTTTCTAGATGAAATGATTATCTATAAAATGTTTCCCCTAATTACTTCCTCTTTCCCATACTAAAGCTCATGATAACTTGCATTTTTGGAAAATATTAAAAGGAAAACGAATGAAAAGTTAAAACTTTTTGAAACTCAACTCGAAGCGTAACCGATATCGTTGTAGGTACACTTACATACTTTAAGTAAAACTCTTATTTAATTTTCACTACATCAGCTGCTTTAGTGCTCTATAATTATATATAACGAATAGCAGTAAATTATATAAATACGTTATTGTTAGCATAAAAATAACACAAGGTTATATATTTAGTAACAACGTTTTTTCTTGTGGCTTCTAGCCGCGGTAGAGGCAGTCCGACAGCGAGCTAAGGTCAACTCTTACCACACCTACTCGACTGTCCTTGCCCAAGCCTGTCTCGAATTTCCCTCCTCTTGTTTCAACAAATAAATAATTAATGAGCACTTAAGACAAAAAAGGGCATTGTAACATTATCTACTTCCATTAGAAAACCGAATAGCCATTGTCTCACAACTTTATGTGTCCTAAAATTTAAATTCTGAAGTATTTTTGATCGTTAGATAAGATCTCAGGATATTTTAAAACAGATAAAGTAAATGAAAATTCGAGAGGGTTTGACCTGCTACAATGGGCAATGGTTTAAATAAAAAGGATCTGTGACAAAGTATTGAAAAAATTATATTTTATAGCATATGATAGAAAAAAATTATGGTTATTGTAGAATAATCACGAAAAAAAGATGGAAGTTTTGTTTTGAAATCTAAAAATAAGTATTCATAAAACTATCAACCTTTCAATTTTTTTTTACGGATGTGAAACATGAACGCCTTACGGTATTCGAAAAACCAGGTGTTGCGTAGAATATTCGTACCTAATAAGGATGAGACCACTGAAGAATTTAGGAGATAACACAAAGCGGAATCGCATTTGGCCCATTGGAAGATGGGCTTATAAATTGTTGGGTTTGGTACGAATGAATTCCTAAAAAGAACGAATCAAAAGGCAGGGCATAACCTTCTAACGTCTTTTTTACTTTCTCTTTTTATATTACAGACAAAACGGACACATCAGCAGGATAATATTGAGGAAGCTACAAAGAGTGACTATAGAGAAGAAAAGAACCCACAAGAGGTCCTCGAAGATGAATCCAAGGAGAAATATGAATACAAGAAGGATATAAAGCAACGAAGATTCAAGGCTGTGAAAGAATGTCTTTATTGTTGGCCCAATCTCAACCAAGGACGGCGGAAAGTATAAATCAAAGTAATTAATTGTTACAGGGCATATAATACATATATTTTGAAGAGTCGTAATGGTTTTGGATCTGTTGAGGTACAATTTTCAAGTGAAATAGAGAAAGTATGTTGTAAGAAGAAAAATGAATGTGATGAACGAGTTAGCAGGAGGGGATCTAAAACCCTCCTGGGGCTCAGCCAGCCTCTATAAAGTGGGTATCTGAAAGAAGGGGAAATCTAGGACAAATAAACTCCCTGCACAAATCGTTGTGCAAGAAACAGTAGGGGTACTGGTTAAAAAATAGAAATCTTCAGAAAGTGTTGAGCAGTCTTCTGTCATAAACTATCATCAAATCATGACAGTATTTCCCATAACTTACATAGTATGGTGGCCAATTAGGATAAACGAAGCTACTGTACACTAAACTGAGGCATAACGAGAAGCTTGTGAATGGGTACAGATAAGGAAATCGCAGTGAAAGATGAGGAAATTTTTCTCCTAATTTCAGAAACCCATCTCGTCAAAAAAACAATCTTGAATTTTATTTAAGGCTTTCATTTGTTAATTATATTTACATATTATATCTGATTAGTATTTTAGATATTTGCTGATTATATACAGCTATACTTATTAACCGGGCTTATTTCATGCGATTAACGTTAAACGCTTCGTTTTTTCGGGCTATAAATCCGAGACAGCCGTTTCCTGAAACTCGTTAAATATGAAGTAGTTTTTTTTCTTTAAGCGGGTTATATTTTTTACCCTTACAAACTGTCGGATACAAATCAAGTTATGCTAGTTTTTACTTAGATATTTCCGAAGAGTAAAAAAAAACAGAAATTCTCGTCATGTATTCTATGAAAGAAAAATCAAAACGTGATCAAATGTTTTCAATGAATCCCAGTATACCCTGCTTTAAAAAAAAAAAATCAATATGCTGTATTTCTTGTTTCGAATGATTTAAAACTGGGTCCAGAAATATTTGTTATATTGGTACAGTAAGCTCAAGTTCATACGTTTTCGAAGTTTTGATTTTAAAAAACAATCAAAAAAGTATACTATACGGTCACTTGATTTCTAAATCACTGGGAGCCATTTCTCAGTATCTCGGCTATCACTGGAGTAGGAATGCAATTCACACCAATGGGCCATCATTACAGTTAAACGACAGCCGAAGAAGCTAAATAAAGATGAGACCTCAAAGACCGTGGACATAAAAACAAATTGAAGCGAGGCCTCCGGATTCCAAGCATTGGCACAACGGCCTAGCGAGGACCAATTACGGTGACATACTGCCCCAGCTGCCTACCCTCTCGGGAAAAAAATAAAATGGAGACTATTCAGCTTCCGGCTTCCCTCCATCTATGTTTGTAGGGCGAGCGGTCCATCAGGGCTATTGGAGTACCTTAAAGGTTCCCCGGTCATCGAAGAGAAAGCATTATACTACCTAGTATCCTAGAAACCGAACAAAAACCCACAACATTCCGTGAAGGGTATTCAAGATACCAAAACAAATGAATAGTTGCCTGGAAGAAGGGCGTATGTTACATCTTTCAGTTTTTTGTTTTTTTTGTGGAACAAGGTCCATGTGATGGCCCCTACCGAGCATGATGAAAACAACGAGTAAGAAATAAATAATCAATCACTAATAGGCATTAAAACATCCTATAACCTTTAAGGATTCTGCAGGATTAGCATCTTCTTCACGAAAGAGTTGCTATAACATCATAAGTATAATATTACTTTAAAACAAAACTACAGTTTTTAACAACGTGCCATTTGTGAGATGAACCTTCTCTTTTTATCCAATAGTGATTGAATGGAGTAAACAATCGTTTGCTCTCATCAACCCAGCATACTTGGAATAAACTGGTCAAGAAACGGAATTAGTTCAAGAATAGAACTCATCCAATTTTATCTTCCGTTATAATAGTTGACCTTATGTACATATACGAGGAAGAAAATCATCCTGGTGGAGGTAAAAAAAATACTCTAAGCACTTCTTACTTATCATTACCTCTTTATCACTTAGTTATTAATACTCTATAATTATTCCCCTTGCTTTGTATATCATCGTATCATATCATTAAGATACATTGATGCCTTAATTTTAATATTTACCATAAGTTATTTTAACTGTTTGTATTTAGCATATTTAGCGCTGAAGAAGATCTGGAATGTGCGTCGAAACGTTGGTAAAGAAAACAGTAATGCCTAATTAATAGCATTTTTTTTTACCTCTATCCGGACCATTTTCTTCCTCATCTAATTTTACTTTGAACGAAAACCAGCACTACTCTGTTAGTCACTGCATCCTATCCGAGAATAGTTCAGAAGTGGGTGTACCCATTGCAAAATCTAGACCAATTTTTTTTGGTGGACTTCATTGAGAAGCACTTTTTTGCTAAATAGGCCTAGATGCTAAGAAAACAAACATAAATACAGGAGTTCGCATAAAGTCTAAAAATAGACAGCGGAATAACGAAGAGAATCAATGTCCAAGGATAATGCATGAGATTAAAATGAAATTTTACAAGAAAATTTTTGAAGTTTGTTACAAATTCGTTTTACAAGATAAATGAATAGTTGCCTGGAAAAAGGGTGCATGTTACATTTTTCAAAGTTTACGGGAGAGCCAAAATAAGAGAACGGGTCATTTAATTAGCTGACTGTCACATAAGCCCTTCTTACATTTTATAGATTTTGCACTTACGCCTTTGTTCGATTGTAAAACAACCAAAAAAAATGTTACGTCCACGATGTAACATGTCGGTTAGAATGTTTATTTTGACATGACATTGAAAAACCGAAGATTCTGTAGAAATTTCGCGTGCGGACGGGTATTTCTTGACGAGGAACGGTAGGGGCCATCACATGGGCCTTGTTCCACAAAAAAAAAATCCAAAACTGAAAAATGTAGCATACACCTTTCTTCCGGGCAACTATTCAAATACAGAAATAATTGAAAAATATTATAACTAGCAATAAAGAATGAATTGACAGGAATTAATGGGGTGGAGGTTCTTTTGGAGCATAGAAAAAAAAATGCAAAGGCCAGAAATGGACTAAAGAAAAGAAGATCACTCCACTCTGTAAGAATGGAAGACTTTATTATTAGTAGGTTGAGAGGGAAAGGGAATATGGGAAGGGGACCAGAAAATAATACCCGTGCTGTTGCTTACAGGCCCGTTCACCAGAAAAAAAAGAGGCCAAAATCGTTTTATATTAAATTACATTTAAACTTTTTTTATTTATTAAAAATTGTAAATATAAATTCTTCACATAAAAATATGACAGATTTTAATATCGTAGAAAAGAAAAAAAGAAGTTGAGTTATGAGGATGCTCAAAAGTTATAAAGGCAGAAATTACATGTAACTTATATCTCTGCATATCATCTTCAATGAAGTGCTATGAGAAAACAAAATGTACATGAATATATGTATGCTTATAAATATGCATTAAGTCTATGTATCCAAAAATATACATACACTGAGCAATTTTGCAGATAATTTTTTTGATAAAATGTGGTAAACACTATAGTTTAAGTAAATCATGTTTAAATTATTTCTCCACTGTTTAAATTTCAAATAAACAAGAATAACAGTGAACATATAGAACGTAGGAATCTAATCAAAATTCCAATACTTTAACGACATCAACTACTTCACAAAAATTAACTTTTTTTGTGTTTAACGAACGTGCTGCAGGAAAAATCATTTATCAAACTAGAGATATAAAACACAGGAGATATTTTTAAAATTAATTTTCAAACCCTCAATTTGAATAAAAAGTTCATCATATTTTTACTTAAACGAATACAGCAGGGAATGGTCAGGATGTACGTTATAAACACAAACTCCTTTTATCTAGTCCTCGTCACTATTTTTTATTTCATCCCGTTTCAGATAGGTGGAGAAAGAGAAGATGTTGAGACCGGTTAGCCGACCTACAGTGATACATTTTTCTGCCGAGGCTCGAACCCGGAATCAGGCTATTACTTTTAAAGCCAAGCCACACCCATCTGTCTCAAGGGCTTTCGCGATATAACTTCGCTAAATACTTAACATAAGGCATGTTATTGCAAGTCAAAACGCCACTTACTAATTTCCAGTAGCCATCGGTATTCCAATATGTATGCAGTAGTTATTGATTACAACTTCACATAGAAACGTTCCAACCCACAAAAATCTCAAATAATTTAAATATTCAAAGAAATAAATAGTATCCAAGGAAGAGAATGAAGTAGTAAAGAGCAAACAATTTAGATTAGAAAAAAGACCAGAAGATGGCCTCGAGATCATCTACTATAGAACTTTATTGGAGTGCTATCGATGGGTAGTTTCTCCACAAGTGTTTTCATGTCATATTCAACATTTTTGCACATTTACTTGATATAATACCATTATAGTTGTAAATATCGTTGAATTAAATAAAAAAAAAAAAAAAAAAAAAAAAAGAAAAAAGACCAACAAAATAATTAACTTATTATAAATCTCTCCTTCCAATGAACGACATAACTCAAAAATTGGCATTTTGTATTGTAATTGTATTACTTGAAGACTTATAATTTGAGAACGACATATCTGATATTACATTTCTAAGATTTTTTATATCATGTTTGAGCTTGAAGTTTTATGAGGATAATGACATAAATTAAAATCGAAAAAGTTTAAAGCTTACAAACATTTTCCAACGGTTAATAAAATAATTTTAAAACCATCATTACAATAGGAATTTTTTGCTTTACCAATACCTAAATTTTTATTTTTTAACTCATATGGAACTTTGAAATAACTCTATTGAAAAATTAGGTTTTTGGGTAATTATTCCGTAGGTTGTCGCTACGAATAGAGTCACAACAAGTTTTTTTACTTTTTGTTAGTTTTCCTTTTTATATTTTCCAAAAAAGTTATCATGAGCTTTGGCATGGAAAATATAATGAAATCATCGGAAATGTCTATACTTTTTATTTTACATTTAATCTAGAAATCAACGTTTCAACAAAACATACATTATCTATAATAGTTAAAAGTTTTATTTCTTGATGGAATGATTAACAAAATATATTTGACACCGACTCAAACAAACGGCAGTAACAAAATCAAAAAGTACTAAGTAACGGGTAATGCTTAGTTAAGCAAGACGTTAATGAATATGTAAACATTTACTTGATTGTAAGGAAGTTGTGAAACGAAAAAGAAATCGAAACCGAGACATTATGCCGGTTATGTAGAGGGTCATGCACATGTGCTTAGTATAATAGGGCTTGTACAAGTGTCAAAATATGTTACTAATAATGTTAACATATGTTATAACAGCTAACAATAAAATAAATTATAATAATATATAATGACGTTGTCAACAAGATCCGAAAATAAAAGTAATGTTTAATGAACATTCTCCCCGTGTATACATCGCAATTTGCGAGAACACGGAAATATAGGATCAGTGAAAAGAAAGGATATGTCTGACCGAGAAGCGAACCAGGATGGCCGAGGTGGCTAGGCCCCACGACGGTTACGTGGAAAACCCGGGTTCGAGTCCCAGTCCTGGTCATATCTTTTCTTTTCAAATGAAATATTTAAAAAACTTATAACATCTAACAATAAAATAAAATATATTAATTTAAATTTGAAAAACAAACCTTCTAGTTAAAGCAGGAGACTTATAGTAATTAAGTAAACATATTTTTATAATTAAAATATATGAATAAAGTAGTAACTCATGTTACGAATTTTTATGAGAAACACAAGTAAAATTTTAAGTAAACCTTTAAAATTAAACAAATTTACAATCATACAAGTCACGAGGTTAATTAATATTCAATAAGAAAAAATAAGATTAAAATGAAACAACAAGGCAAACAATATTTATTAATAATATATCGAAACGAAAAATAAAAATAAATACATAGGAGAAAGGTTTGCAACACGCCCTCGAGGTATTAAAGGCGTAGAATTACGAGGTTTAATTACCCGTTCAAGGATCGAAAATTAAAGAGTCGGATGTATAATTTAAAATAGAAGGGACGTATTTCTTCGGAAAAAATAATTATAAAAAAAACTTTCAAAAATAAAGGAAGAATGAATTTCCACCAATAGCCACAAATGCAGGAAGTGCACAATGTTATGTGATGAAAATGATCACCTTTTTCAAACTTGGTGTTTGGGCAATGTCAGAATGCGTTAGTGAAATGTTTTTGGTTAATTTTAAGAGCTTGTTTTTATTTATTTCATTAGGAAAGCAACGAATAAAATTTACGTAATTGACAGCATAAAAAAATATTTATATTTAATTCAGTTAATAGTTATACAAAAAAACTGAAAGGAAAGATATGTTAACAATAAAGGTAGATAAAAACTTTACCCGAGTCAGAATAAAAAATATTTTATATGTACATTTATTCATTTAGAAGCAAAGAAAGAAATTTATATTGGGAAATCATTTACTATTTTTCCTATAATTAGGATTTATCTCATATTAAATTAATTACCTATCATTGTTATTAATTATTATTACCAAATGCTATTACCAATCATAGTCCCTTATATAATCTAATTAAAATAATCATAAAATCTGTATTGCAATTGTGTAGAATGGAATGCAAGAATTTTTCACATTCAATAATTTCCAGTTATTTCGTTTCTTTATTATTTAAGACACAATGTTACAGTTTGAGATATAATAATTGAATTGGGACTGTCATACTCTTTTGAATTTGCATAAAAAAACATTTCGTTCGAAAATTTACTATTTTCTCATAAATTTATCGATTTATAAATGATGAATAACAATTATAACCATTATTATTGGATGATTTATTTTTTATATCCAAGCAAACAATTCAGTACGAAATATTTTATTAAATAGCATATCTTACAAGAATTATCCCATATAAATTACAGAAGAAAAAAAAATCCTTGTTCTGTGACAAAATTTACTACCATCGAGCAAAGAATTGTAAACGTTTCAGACAGGCCCCCTACATAATTAAAATATATGGCACGACACAGCGATTTATTACTTAACACATTTTAAACAATAAACTAAAAGCATTGATGGAATACTAACTGTTGGACAAGTATGCCATACGCTGAAGTATTGGTCAATCAAATCGATAATTAGAAAGTGGTCCAAGGTATCTCGTGATTTCTGACCCTGGTAAGTTGCGCAAATTAAATCGGACATATGCATTTATAATTATGTTTACTGCGTTTTAGGTATCTCTATCCGACCTCGTTACCAATAAGGATTATGAGGTAAAAAAGATCTTTATTGAAAAAAAAATCATCTGTTTATCATAAATGAATATCTCTGCACCAGTCTAACCATATTTGTAACTAATTGAATTGAAAAAAATATTGATTAAAAAAATAAAAGAGTATTTAAGTAAAACCATAAAACTTAAACTACACTAAAATGATAAGGTTGAATTTTGTTTTCATTGGATACAACCAAATTATTAGATAATTTGTATTAATAATAATAGAAAATAGACGTATTTTACATCCATCGTATTCATTATTTCATTTGTATTTGTTAAATAATTTAATTTATTAATAGCGATTTTAACTTTTTAAGTTAATTGAGCAATTTAGGCCAGTCTTGAGGATATGATTTAATGAAAAAAAATAAGATGATATAATAAGAAAAAATAAAATAAAATTGAGATTTTACTTAAAGAATTGAGGTTTAAATAATTTAAATTATTAATTATAATTTTAATTAATTCAGAAAATTATGATCAGTCTTGAAGAAGTGAAGATTAAGATGAGGTCGTAAAGTTTTTGGGCTTAGTAACGAACGAATTTCTAAGAATTTAATAAACGCTGTCCCGACTACTGAGTCTGAGGTGTAGACCGAGACGTAGGTGGGAAGATTACGTTAAGAGTGACCTGAAGTATTTGGGTCTGTGTAGAGGTCCGTGGACAGAAGTTTGTAAGCAGTGATTGGCATCGAGCCTTAGGGTTCGCTAATGCTTTTGATTTATTTATTATATGTGTGCGTGTGTGTGATGTATATGTGTATAATGAATATATTTGTATACGTGCTAAATGAATTGTTTAAAATTTATATATTATCAGTTCATGTTATAAGTACATAAAAGCAATAACAATGATAATGTCAAAACAAAATTATCATGACATCAAAATGATTAAAAATAATCGTCCCTTTACTAAGTGCTTAAGAGGATAAAATTATACGTTAGGAAAATTATTATTATTAAAGTATTATTGATAAGTTTAATTCCGTTGGAATAATATTTTTTCGCTGAGGACAGATATTGATTGAATTACGATAAGCTGCTGGCGCTTGTCAACAAAGTGGTTGCGACATTAAAATAGTTACAGAAAAAAATAAATGAAACAAGAAACGATTAGAAAAATGGACTGGCTTTAGAAGAGATAAGTGAAATATTCTTGTATCTGACATTATAAATAAAACCGAAGAACCTTGGTAGGGGCAACTTTCACACAACCATAAAGAAAGGTTATGGAGGTAACATTTATTCATATTTCTTTTTCAAGGATGATATTTACATAAAAATTTAGTTCTTTTACATAAATAAAAAATACAGTTATTAAACTATTTAAAAAACAAGGAATAAATAAAAGGGAGTATCAATCTGAAAGAAAAATAACGAATTAAATATGACATGCGAATTAAATATAGATATGATATTATAAATGACATCATATAAATATGAATGTACATGGTCAAACTACGAATGAAGAAAGGGAACAAATATTTAAAAATGAAAAAACTATAAAACTCTTCTAGCCTGAAGCCTGTTTAATGGTTGAAATTTTAATCGTAAAATTAAACCATGAAAAGGCTCACATTCTCAGCCAGGAATTCCGAACATATTTCAATAATTTGAAGAATTTTAGCAAGGCTCCCAGTGCTCGGGAAATGTACAACTTAGCCATCACAAAATTATTAAAAAATTTTTTTTCAATTGATTGTTAAATTAAAAAGCGAGAGAAAAGTAAAGTACTTATGTGAAAACGAAATTAGACATTTCTTTATTCTCAATTAGACAAATATAACTGGCATTTATCACGCTCGTGTATTTAGGTTAAATATTTTTATTATTAAACTGGTTGCAGAAGTATATACAATATTTATAACATATTTTATATTATATGTCATGACAAAACTAAAGCAACTATCCAACTTGCAAATTATGTATTTCAGAGATAGATAAAACAAGCTAAAAGTAATACGAATTCTAGGACATCCAAAAAATGAGTTACAATGAAAAACAATAAAAAAAGAGAATACAAAATAAAGATACAAATATTTAACACAATAAACTAAATTTAAAAAAACCACATCCGATATAAGGTCTGAGATTCATAGTTTGTAAATAGAAACAGATAAATTAAATACATGAAAAGTAATAAATTAATCAAGAACAGTAAAGTCAAGTTACAGTAAAATTATGTCAATAAAAAACCTACAAATGAAAAACTGAATCAAGTCTAAATATAAGTAAACTGAAGTAGACTTTTATTAAAAATATTTTTTTTTTTTTTTTTTTTTTATTTAATTCAATGATATTTACAACTATAATACATTATTATATCAAGTAAATGTGCAAAAATGTAGCATATGACATGAAAACACTTGTGGAGAAACTACCCATCGATAGCACTCCAATAATTATTAAAAATATATTTAAAAAATATATAAATGGTTCAGGGTACTAAAATAGAAAACAAAAATGATAAGAAAGATTAGGGAATATATAAGATTTAATCGACAAATATTGTCCAAGTTTTAAGATAATTTTATAAAAGAACTAAAAAATAATATATAATAACATAATAATCCACCATAATATAAACTGGATGGAAACCACTGAGAAGCATACACTCAGTGGCTTAAACTAAATTGAAAAAATAAAATATCAAATAATTAAAAAATAAATTTGCAACATTTCTATTTTCACATCTAATGAATGCAGAAATTTAGTAGACTAAACAACGCGGAATTGCGAAGCATGCTCCTAGCTAATGTTATTAGCCACGAAGATTAAGATGTGCTAGTAAAGTTGCTGAGTTAAAATGACAATGCAAGGGTTAAAATGTCTTGTGAAAGTCGAATCAAATCTATTCTACGTGTGCCATGGACTCCCTCTGTGGGAATCTTCTTGGGAATCCGCGAGTCCTCCATCCGTGCCACGTGACCTGCCCATCGAAGTCGGCCAAGTTTAATTGTTCTGACAACATCTAATGTCTTATAAAGGTCATATACCTCTCTATTGTATCGCCTTCTCCATATTCCTCCCCCTTTTACTGGTTCGAAAATCTTCCTCAGGATTGTCCTCTCGAAGATTAGGATCCTTTTCTCATCTGCCTTTGTTAAAGCCCAGACCTCTGATCCATATGTGAGTACCGGTCGAATCAGTGTTTTGTAGATCAGCAGCTTTGTCTGCCTAGAGAGGAACCTGCTAGTTAGTTGCTTCCTTAGGCTATAATAGCATCTATTAGCTATTCTTGGCTGCCTCTTCCAGTGCTAAGAAAGCTTCCCTCAGCGCCCTTTTAGATCTTGCCATAATGTCAAAGTCATCGGCATACCCTAGGGTTTGAAAAGGGGTCTGTTAAACAGGGTTCCATCTACCTGAATTCGGGACTTTCTTATGGCCAAGTGTGAGGTGAATGGAGGCTGTAGCGGAGGATGCTGGAGGCGGCCCAGACTCGGTGACGAGTTGTTGCGCCAGATATTATTATTTATTAGTAAAGTTGCTGGGCGACGTAGGAATTCCTAAAAAGTTTATAACCGCTATACCGACTGGGAAGCGTCTGAGGGGTATACCGAAGCGTTGATTCGGTAAGATTGCGTTAAGAGTGATCTGGGAGAGAATGGTGGTATAGGTATCGAACCTTCGGGTTCACTAAGCCTTATTAAATTATAATGAATCCACTACTCAATTGTACCATAACTAGACAAAAATCTTCCACAAAAGCCAATCAGTTAATACATGAATTACTTCATATTATTAATCGACATTTCTGATCTCCATAATATCAAACCATCATTAAAATACGACTTATTACAACTATTCAAATATATAATAAGGTCGAGAGGAACTCCACGATTATGTTAACATCATATGATAGTAATGGTAATGATAGTAAATGATAAGTGTTTAAACTGAGTAGTAATGAGTGGGTTCTTAGCCGATAGTGATGAAGGCCAATTTTAATAATTGAATGCCTATTATAAGAGGATGATTAGGATCATGAGAGGGAGAGAGTAGTTAATTTTACTAACTAATGTAATGAGTTTTAGTCTTAGTACTAGATTTTAAATGCTGTTATTGGGATGTTAAACCTTATCAGTGGAAAGCGTGAGCTTCTTTACTAATGTTCTCATACAGGAAGCATGAAGACATGTTAATAGCGGTAATTTTATTGTACTAGACTAAATAGTGAAGAAAAGCTAGGACTGTAGTTTAATTATTAACATTGTAATGTCCTTTAATAAAACTTGTACAGTAACTACTTGTACAAGGAGCGTAACTTGTACAGTTAAGGAGCGTTACTTGATTTGAATGACCTTCTTTATTTAATCTTTAATAATTCATAAATTCAATAATTTTAATTTTATATAATTATTGTATTATTTTAAAATATCTAAGAAAATTATGTCAACTGCTCAGTAATTCGTTTAGTTCCTTTATCTGTATTCAAGAGCTAAGTTTAAATAAGGAGTAATCATAATGTTATGGAGAATAGCAAAAAACAAAAAAAAAACAGCGATTCCAAGACTCTAATTTTTTTTGTTTTAATTTATTTACTTTCTTAAGGTGTTTGAAGATAAGGCGTTGGACAGAATATTCGGCCCAAAAAAGGATGTTACCACAGGAGAATTTAGGAAATTACACAACAAGGAATTGCGAAGCATGCACCCGGTTATATTATTCAAGTGATAGCGTCGCGAAGATTGAGAGGGGCGATTTCCTAAAAATTTTAATAAGCCGACTGGTAAACCTTTGAGGGGTTGACCGAGACGTAGGTGGGAAGATTGCGTTACGAGAAATCTGAACAATGTGGGTCTGGGTAGTGGTTTGGAGAGAGGTATGTAAGCAGAGATTGGTGGTATCGGCATCGATCCGTCGGGTTCGCTAAGCTTTTTTTTTTTTTACTTCTTTACTTATAATTTATAAAGTGTGGGTAATAGAAAATATGTTTTTTCAGTTTAAAGTAGAATTTTTATAATTTTTGGCCAACTGCAGCTCAGCCTCACGCTTTAAACAAAATAGTAAATAGTGAAATTTTAAGTTATACAATAGTAAGTAGTTTCTGAACCAAATATTGAAGAAAATATAACTTATTTAAATTCAAGAATACAATTTCACCAGCAGACAATACAGGGGCTCTTAATTTATAAAAAAAATAGAAAATCTATAATAACCACGTGATCTTAACTCCTTTTTTTAGAAAGGAACCCGTTAAAAAAGAACCTGTATTTTTAAGAAATATTACTATAATTTATTTTATTATTGCTATAAATGACATTCTGAAATTTCAGAGAAGTTTTCAATTCAACAATGTTTCCATTGCTTGAATTTAGCAAATCACGATTAATAAAAAAGGTAAGAGGAACGAAATAAAATTGTTTTGTTACCAGACATACTTTCGAACTTACAAGTAAAAACCAATATGTGAAAATTTGGATTTTTCTATAAATTACAGGAAACAAACAAATTATATTCAAACTTTTTTTCTCTCTTAAAAAACTTAAAATAAATTTCAATAACGTGAAACTAATAACAAAAATACATTTCTGGCTGCTAAAAAAAAGTTGTTCAATTTTAGCTAAATAATGCTTAACCACCAATTAGTGAACGCATACAGACTTATGATTCAGTGTTTATCAATCACAGAAACTGAATTAATATTATTCACTTCTCACATACTGGTGAATATTCGGTGACTAGACATAAAAGTCCTTGTATGAGATGTCTAATTACTTAATTACATATGTAAGCCAATTAAAACGAAGGATGGGCTACCGCTGGGAATTGTATTTCATCAGTACGTAAGGCATTCTTCATACACGATTACGACAACTAGCCTTCTCACAAAAGACAAGGGTGGGCTTAGAAACACATAATGGGTATTTATATTATTAGTTTTTATTGTTGTTATATTTTTTTTAAATAATACTGATTACAGATTAAACTTCATCATCACAACCCTAGAACCCAACGACGATGTAAAAAAAAAATTTTAAACAATCAGTTATATAGCCTTACTATATGTAATTAATCATCCATATATTAATGTCATCAGTTCAGCTAGAACAACGTAACGTGAACTAAATCAACAAAACCTATTTCGCATTAGTGATTTTATTCAATGAGTTGAACATCGAACACTTGATAGGGTTAAACACATGACCTTCAATAAGTTCTACGTGTGGGGTTCTCTTACAAGGTCCTGAAAATCACGTTTCATATTAATAGCATCAGTGACTCGTATGCATCTGAGGTTCAGAAACATTTAAGATCAAGGATTATTTTTTTTTTAGTTATTATTCATTTATTCACTATTTTATAGATTTTTTAAAATGATAATTAGCTCTGATAATAAAATATTGCAATTTAAAAAAAAATTCCTATTAAAACAATTAGAATCTTAGATAAAACGAAACAAGAATGTGTATTATTATTATTTAATAACACTAGATGCCCTAATACTGATCTAAATTAACAGTAATAGAAAAAGTTATAAACGAGAATAGATTAAGATATATATATATTGCTAAAAATATATATATAAATCTATGTAGAGCTATTTCATAAGAGCTTTAGAAAAAAAAGTTAAGAAAATAGCATTGTGAGTAAAAATAACTTACGGTGCAGTATAAAACTAAATCATCTTGAACAGACTCACCTGAAATCAAATAAAAAATAAGAGTTAGAAACTAATAGAAATCAATAAATATTTATTTTTTAACTAATTCACATTAAGCATTCTTTCGTAATTCATCATTATTTCTTAATTGATAATTAATTATTAATAACAAATTTTCAAATATCCAACATAAGAGGAAATTTTCAACTCTCTGGATTGCAATCCTTATCCAAAAGAGCTTTCAGCCCTCAAATATCCGACCAGAATTATAGGCAAAATAGGTAATTTAACAACATAGTATGAAGTTAATATTAAAAAATATATTTAAAGTAAAAAATAAATATACTAGCGTAGATATAAAGTGCCCTTAAATATTTCATTATTTATTAAACTTATGCCATTTCAATTCTTTAAATTTGCTTGGACAGTCATAAATATCTTATACCTGGATTTAGATGTTTAAATTCTGATAATGAGGTTGTCAGATTTAATTATTCAAAATTTTGAGGAATACCGCAACGATAACATATTTTTATAGTATCTTAATATACAAAATATTGTTTAAAACTTTTAAGACAACACTCTTCTGAAGTAAACTTCTAGCTGATTAATCAATTTTGGGTAAAACAATAACTATTAAATTGTCTTTAAAACCACGTTCGACACCAGCCATACTAGGCAGGATTTTTAATGTTAGACTGATGAAATGACACGTAGAACGAAGATATTTATCTGTTTTGAATTCCGTGCCGTTGAACTCAACAGTTCCCATTTAAAAGTTGTCGATTACATTCCACGGTCTCAATAACCTTGAGTATCATTGTTTATTATTGTCAACAGTTAGCAAAAATTATCATTTCGTAAAATACATATTCATTTTGTTTAAAAAAAAATGTATATTTACTTTTTAATGAGTTCATTCAAAGATTAATTACTGGCACTGATAGAAACTATAAATCGTGTATTATAATTTTTTATATATAAAGTATTAATCAAGGGGGCATCTGCGATCTAGTGGTTAGCAAAATAATCTGCTGATTTTTTAAAGGGAGTAAAAAAATCTTAGTTATGCCATCCTTCGGAAGGGACGTAAAATTCCTAGCCTATGCGGTGTCAGTTACTCGCTAAAAATCCCTATCCTAATTAAACATGGATAGGCAAAACTTAGGGATCCCACTGTAGTACCATCGTCCTACTAGCCACATAATCATAAAGTAACGTCAAGTGAATAAACAAGTATCAATCGTATTAACTATATGAAGGTTATGCTTATGGATTAAGATGGATAATGTGGTTATTAATATCCGAAATACTTTATGTGTTTCGTTATTTTAAATGTATGTCAATTAAGAGAACGAAGTGTATTGATTTAATTGAACACAATACAATGCCTTCTGGTATTGTCCAACGATCCAATCGCCACAAGATCTGTTTTCTATTATCCAGCCTACCCTGACATGCTCCAAGAGAATGATTCAAAGACGTTATAGCCTCCACGGATCGGGCCGCTGGAATGCAAGGCTGAATAGACACACATCTACAGGAAGGTCTGGTTGAATGGTAACGTCTGGGTCTATTCTCCTCAACCGTCCAAGGACTTAAATTCCTGGATCGGATCAGACCGAATGACGCATTAAATAGTTGAGGAAAACGCGTTTAATTGGAAATCTTAATTTGTTCTTCAAATATAAACATTAATATATTAAAGTTTTTTTCTACAAAACTCATATCATGTATACTTTTACCAATGATAGTATTTTGTTGCTCAAGTGATTTTTTTTGTTTAAATCCTTCGTAAAATACTCAATGCTCCTTACTTTGTTACGAGTAAAGTCATCCATAATGACTTTATTGCCCCATTTGATGCTGATTTGGCCCAAATCCGATACCAGTCTTTTCATGAAAAACTTCATTCCCACTCAAACCCACTAGTTTCAAACCTAGCTGCTTCTTTAATCCCTGTCTGAAAAGATCGCCTATTAAGTTGAATTTGTTATTCGAGTACTACCACTGGGTAGTTTCTCTACTTACCTTTTCCCGAGTCATTATATATCAATCCTGCCAATTACTTGTCTTATTGTTTTAATACAGTTGTAAATTTCAATGAATAAACTAATTAAAGAAAACACTTTTTGTTGAAGAGGTATAGGTATATTGTAGAGCTATATTGTACACCCTACAAGTGTATAAATTTCTACACCAGCCTTTTGTAGTATTCTTCAGGTAAGGTTCGAACAAGAGAGCTAGCTATGGTCAAAGACCGCATGGTTGACAGCTGACAGATTGCCACTTAAGAACCAGGTGTATATATCCAGCCACAAGGCAGATGCTCTTCAAGGACTTAGCACATAAAAGCTACCTCAGCAGTTCTTCTTAACCAAAACTCTTAATAGTTTTACCTTAAAAATGACTATTTCAACTAATATTAAAGAGAAAAAAACCTACTGAATGCAGCCTAAATAAAAAAACAGTATAAAAATGCAATTAATCCTGACGTTTTGGCCTATAGTTCAGCTCTTCCACAGGGCTACAAACACCAAGTAGGTTCATAAAGGATAGGAAGGAGAAATTGAAGATAAATCCAAATTTAGATCTATAACAAAACTAAAAACAAATAAATTGGTCAGAAACTTAAAATAAAGAACACTAAAATGGACAGATGAAAGGAAAGAAATAAGCGTTATGAAGAGGCATTGGGATGATAAAAGAAAAATGAGGAAAATTCTGCAATTATCAAATTTGAACACTACTAATGACAACTGGTCGGTAAAATACGTACACAGTTTTATTTAAGGTTCTAAAGCTTTAGTTAATAAATAAAAAACGACCATTTGGTGCCATTTAGAGAATTTGTTAATGTATAAATTGCACTTACGAATTAATGAGGAAACATGTTTCACTACATCATTCAATACAACCGTATGGTATTGCCATGTTGACAAAATAATAATTTATAGTATTATTAAAAGGCATCGATATATTTTATTAATATCCATAGCTATTTACATTAATATAGTTTATAATGTACATACGCAACTACAACTGTATATACCCTTCCAACCCCCAAGTTATACAACCCCTTATGGTGTCAGATATTATGAATCATTGAATCGAATAAACGTTTCAATTGGTACGACTAAAAATATCACAGCGGTGAAAGGAAATGTAAAGATCTAAAAACTGCATTGCAAAATTTCTGAAAGGCATTATGCAAGACGTCATAAGCTCAAAGATCCCTTTCAGTTAAAGTTTGAGCTTAAGAGAACTTATATCACCACTTGTGAAGTCCGTGACGCAATCTGCCTGTAACGATGGGAAAGAAAAAAATGTTACTACAATGGGGTAAAGGATGAGAACCGGGAAAATAACAGAACCAGAGAAATAATTCATCATTTGGAATTGTCTTATGTGGCTGAGTTTCTTGTTTGGCTGGTGATGGGATCGTAAAATTTAAAAAAAAATCTGAGGTCTTGTTTACGGAAATAAATAATTCAAATTGCTTTAATTTCGGTAATTAAGCTACAATTGATTTATACATAATTTATGTTTCAATTAAAGAGTTAATCGTAAATGTATTTTCAGATTATTGTTCGTAGTTATTGTTGTTATTATTGTCGCTAACCAAAATGAAAAAAAAATAAACATTAAAGATTTATTAGATTTCGATTTCACAATTTTCTCTATGACTAAAAAGCTAAATAACATATTATATTATTCTTTAAGAAATTCACTTTAAATTTAAAAATAAAGCATTGGGCAAAATATTTTGCATATTTCAATGCAGAATTTTTTCACTGGATTTCTGTGATGTCTCAGTCTTGTATGAATAATTAAAATTAATTTTTGCCTATTAAAACCATTCAACAAGAGCGATTAAATTTGGTTTTGTGAATTTTAATTAATAAATATTGCATTTTTGTTCAATTAACTCTAGAAGGTTAATTTCAACGTTAAAGCCACCCTTGGCTAACTTCTTCATGTTCTTCTGTCATGGCTCAGATTATCACCAAATAGCACTTTAAAATAATTTAAACATTTTTCGTTGTTATTGCATTTTAGAAAATTAATTTATTAATTAATATTAACATTTAAGCTAACTCATCAAGTATTATTAAATTTATCATTTATTACTGATCACTCATTACAGAATAGAGCAAACTAAATAGGTAATAATAGGTATGATTACTATAGAAAAAATCCTACGATTTTTAGCACGATTCCTATAACTGCCTTAAATATATTTTTGTGACAAAATTTGTTTAATGCTTGAACTAAAGAACCATTTATTATGATACCAGATAATTATTAAGCCGTAATTTAAATACCTTTACCTATTTTTACAAGTGTCTTAATTTTTAAATTTAATATAAAATCGATAATATTAAAAATTATTTTTTACAGAAATACTTTTAATCCTTGCAATCAAATAACACTTTTGATTCAAACTAAAGCACCATCAACAACAGCCAAAATGTTTTTTAATTATATTTTAATATATTTTTTACAGAAAATCTATTGGTCCCTGTAAAAAAAAAAGACGGCTACCAGTGAAAATAAAGATGCAAAAAGAGGAGTGGGGGTTGAAAATCTAAATATTATATAATAATCCTAAATAAAAATGTTCAACATAAACAGACGGCAAACAGAGTAATGATCGTTAACGATCGCAGGAACGAACGAAGATACCAGCATCTCGATGACACTGTTCAAAGCGTATTCAGGAATGTTTAAAATGCTAAAATAGGTCTTTGCTTAGAAATATAATAATAAATATTTATTGACTGAAATTATATGAATACCATTTGGCACATTGTATTTGTGATATTTCGAAAAGTAAGGGACTCAGGTGGATAGAAACATATAACCTAAAATTTTCGAGATTATAATAAACTCTTCTTCACTGCGTACAAGAAATTAATTAGACTAACAAAATATTACTAGCATTCTCTTAGATCTAATCTATTTGATTAAACTATTTTCAGCTTTTGAAGTGAGCTGAGCTATCTACGCTCAGCATTTAAATAATCTTATCTTTTTCTGTCCTGATTTTGTGTGAATTGACGAAACGTTTGAAATTTATAGAAATCTGTATTAATAATATAAATATTTATGTAGGGGTTCTTCAATGAGTAAAAAATATATCATTAATGAACCTTTAATGAATATCATTTGCACACAGCGTATCCGTGCTCTACTATTCGTGCTCAGAAAAAAATAAATAATAGTCTACATATGCTAATTACAATGAAAGTGGAAAAGCTAGGACGCAGTCGTAATGGTTTTCATGCCCTGAAAATTTCAACCGTAACCAGGCCTCCATATTTCACATGTCCATCTTACAGTAACCCCGATCATAAAATACGCAAATTGAGGAGATAATGTCGAATATTCACATTTTATTAAATAATTACATAATTTTTTTTAGGTTTCGATTTTTTTATGCTCCTTTCTTTGTTACGAACGAAGTAATCCATAATGACCTTAATGCCCCATCTGTTGCTGATTTGGCTCGAATCCGATATTAATATTTTCATGACAAACATTATTCCCACTCAAACCCACTAGTTTCAAACCTAGCAACCTCTTCAATTCCTGATAATCCTCCCGAGGCGTCTGAAAAAAATGTCCTCGTGACCTTCTAAGTTGAACTTTTTATTTGAGTACTACCACTGAGTAGTTTCTCTACTTGTCTCTATTCATGCCAATATATACCATTTATATACTATTTACTTGTTGTATAAGTATAATACATTTAAAATTTCACAGAATAGTAAACAAAAAGTTTCGATTTTTTAATTAAGGATTAGAGGAATGCTAGATCGGAGAGTATGCTTTCACTGTAGGGGGCAACTACCTTCCTGCATTGAACATCCGCGCAGACCATTCTGTTCAGGAAGTCTATAGAATCACCAAAGACAGTACGGCAAAGTCAACGTCTCCCGAAGGTTCGTTCAACTCAAGACCGTTACGAAGCCGGGAGTAATGAAGAATGCAATCAAATGCACGGGGACAAAGAGGAGCAGTTATTAATCTTCTTTTCTTTCGATCCTCTTCGCCATTAGCACTCGGATAATGGAAGCTCCAGGAGCAATTAGCCCGGACTCTCACCTCCTCGATTCATCAGGGAGTTGTCCGGAGAAGAGTTCAGAAGAACAAAGTGAAAGTATGGGAGACAATGAAGTCTTAAATATAAAAAAACGATACGATTAGTCCGTTTATGAGAACAAAAATACTTTATGAATTATACTATATAATTATTAATATAAATGGGATCTAAGTGGCCTTTAATGGAATCAACTTCATGGCTGAATGTATTATTGTAAATAAAACTTTTCGTACTCTATATGCTTGAGTATAAGTGGTAGTACTTAATCAAGTTTCTAAGATAAGAAGCGAGAAAAATAAGAAAGAATTGCGTTAAGGTGATAAACAAACCTAAATAATGTACATGATTTCATTCCCAAGTATCATCTAGCCTTTTTCCTTACTTAAAGAACCTAAGTGAGCTTCTTCATCACTTCTTATTTTTTGGTTATTATTGGTTTTTATTTGTTAATTATATTTCTCCCTAATTAATCAAGGCTATTATTCGATATCCTCCAACTAACACATTTAACCTCACAATTTTTTGTTCCCTTACTTCCTGCTTTCTTCAAAGATACATCTTTTTGGTTTTGAATGGGTACATATTTTATAATTATATTTTTATGAATACTATTTTAATTTTTTGATCATAATCCCCATGTGATCCTATCCTGTCTTAATTATTCTCTCATCTTCTTATTTTTAGCTCTAATGAAGGCCTATATATTAGGCAGAACGTAGTCACAAATTAAGCAGGTGATATTTTTCATTACTGCGTGTATTATTTCTGAACGCAAACAAACATTTCAAAATTGATATTTTGATATTTACGTTTTTAAAGTGACTCCTTAAGGCATAAAATGTTTCTATTCTATTTTCGTCGAAATTTAATAATTCCATTACAAATTTTAAAACTGTTTAGAGACAGATTAAGAAAAAATTCATATAAAGAATAAAACCATAAAATTAATCATTCTTTTGCATTTTAATAATCACTTTTTAATGCTTTGACGTCAACAAAAATAATTTAAATACATATATAAATTATTAACTAATTGTTAATGAGCATATAACGGTAATCTTAACTATTTGAAGAATGTTTAGCGCATAAGTATTCAAGTCTAAGTAATAAGTATTCAAAGTCGATTGTTCGGATGAAGTCAAGGATAGAGGATTTGTTTACAAGAAACATCACGGCAATTAATAATAAAAACCAGTTTTTAAGAATTTCTAATAAAGGGGTTTCCCAGATAAAATCCTATTCTCTACGTTCTTCCACGGCCTGGGTTATATAAGCACCTCTAGCTAAGAGTCTCAGGCGCAAACAGACTTGTAAAGAAAAATGTTAATTATCAAGAGTATATGTTTATTTTTCTTAATTTAAAAACGAAACTTAGGAACGAATAAGCATGAAAAGATTGATCTTCAAATCTATAGACCGATCTATAACTGCTATCGAATAATGTAGGAATAAGCGATAGAGCAATCGCCATGGTGCAGCAGATGTATTAACGATCTCAAGGCGCGTTTGAGTCGTGAGTAAGAGTCACGAGAAACTTTTATGAGCCATATCCTTTTACTGTCCTCAAGAGACTCGGGTGTGTAACGACCCTTAATAACGTCGTAGCATGACCGAAGATAATACAGGATCGATCATCAAAGGATCAATGAAGAAAAGATAAAAATTTCCAGGATAAGTTCCATATCTCGAAGGAATCCTGCAAGAAAATAATAGAGGAGTACATATAACCTGTACAACTACAACCCGTGAAAGATCAGGGGTTCAGTACATGGAATATGCTGTACTGTTTCTTGGACAATGGTTGTGCAGGGAGGTGATTTGTCTAGATCAAGCTCAACCGCCAGATTTTCCACCTTATTTTGGGTACCCACTTTATAGAGGCTGGGTGAGCCCCAATAGAGTCCTAGATCCCATATCCATTCGCTAATAGATTTAATAAAAGTCTGCTAGCGAGCAGGATTTGAACAAAGGCCAACTCAGCGCTCTACCACTGAGCCACACCGCTCCCATACTCCGCATACTCGTACACTAATGGCTCTATTCACTCAAGTACGTAATAAGTTTTAACATTTGTTGTTATTTTATTCAACTTCATTTTATGCTGCTATGGGTAATCGGACGATGCTACAGTGAGAGCTCTAAATTTTGTCTACCCAAGGTTTAATTAGGATAGAGATCTATAACGAATACCTGACATCGTACAGGCTCGGGACCCGCGTTTAATGTCTTTTCTGAAGGATGGCATAACCAAGGATTTTTTACTTTCTTTAAAAAATCCTATTGTCATCTGCCGGGCTACGAACCCGCGATCTTGGGCTTAGCAAGTTATTATGCTAACCATTAGACCAGATTAATATTTGTTGTTAAGCGGAATATAATCCATACTCCAAGGTTCTTAATAAGGGTACGATCAGTAGGAAACAAGAACCTGAAATATCTGTTTCAACTAAAGATATATCCTCCTGAGAACGTTCCCATGCAAAACTGGTTCTACTCGACAACTTTCTGCCTTAAATTAATAATATGAAGAAAAATACTCCACTTCTTTCCTTTATATTTATGTGCCATAATATTATATGTAAGTGTATACATACAACCTTGATTTGTTTTCTATTAATGCAATGCACCGTTACAACATATGCACCCTACACGTAACATCAAATCAAAGGCATTGCCTACAGAACCAACAATTGAAAAAACGATACAAAGACTTCAAGGTTTAACTACGCTCATTTCAGGTCAAGGTCCGAGAGTCCGAGACACGCCCAGAGGAGAAATAGATCACGGACAGTAGAAAGTGATAGCCCGCTTAGAAGATGCGGGCTGATCTTTGATTGCTCGAGACAGAATCGGTGAAAGTATGCGTATCCAATGCTTAACAGCCAGTACCATTGTGAGGGGCGAGAAAGGTGGGTACCTCGACCGCGGTTGGCCTCGGATAAGAGAACGACTATCTGCTGGGACCAACTTTCCAAATGATGTATCAGAAAGAGGTTGTTTTACTGTCTAATTCTAATTTAGATACTGGCGTACGAAAGATGTTTTAGAAACAAATTAAAAATACAAGCATGCCGTTCTTAAACAAAGATTTATATTAATACATAGGCTTTTAATAGAGTCTGGCACCCAGGTCTCCTTTACAAAATCCGACAATTCCTTCCTCCTACATACTTTTTGATCATTCGCTCCTTTCTCACTGGCAGAACATTTAAAGTAAATCATAATGGTTCCTACTCTCCTCTCTATTCCCAGTCTGCTGGTGTTCCTCAAGGTAGCATCCTCGGTCCTATCCTTTACACAGTATATACAGCTGACATCCCAACCCATCCTAACACCTTCATCTCCACCTATGCTGATGACACATGTGTGTTATCAGTTAATAACGACCTATATCCCTTCAATCACATTTATCAAGCCTCGAAGAATGGTGTCGGAATTGGAGAATTAAAATCAATTCCAAAAAGTCCCATCAAATTACCTTTACCCTTTGCCGAAAACCCATGACTTCCTGTCCTACTGTATCCTTTAATAGTACTCCACTTATCCCTGTTGAACAGATCCGCTACCTAGGACTCAACTTAGACAAACGTCTTACTTGGAACCCTCACACAAGACTGAAAAGACAAGAAACAGCTAGACGCTTCCGACTACTTCAACACATACTAGACAAACGCTCAAAGGTTCAGATCAATTACAAAAGACTTATTTATGTTACTGTTATAAGACCTATATGGACTTACGGAATTGAACTATGGGGCTCCACCAAACCATCAAATTCCTCTCGTATTCAATCCTTGCATTCCAAAATCCTTCGCAAAATCCTAAACACTCCTTATTTTGTCACAAATAAAACCATCCATAATGACCTAAACGTTCCATTTGTTATATGTTATCCATATAATAGAAATGTAATTAGAGTGCTGCCAATGGGTAGTGCCTCTACACGTCCTTTCATGTATTTATTTATTAAAACAGCCCTTGTACTAGATGTATATATTACCGTTGTACAATTCAATAAAATAATTAAAAAAAAAAAAAAATATTAATACATATCGCTCCTCGAAAAGAATAACGACAATTGTCATTTCCAGTTAAAACTATGGTAGCAATTGTATTGGTTGAAGCTTTTCAATTCAGTAACGATATATCTGATATTCCATTTCCATGATATGGTATCATGCTTTTTTTCAAATAAAGTCATAATTTGAGTTGTCTAATATTTGAATTAGTATGAGAATAATGCCTTAAGTTGAAATAAAAAAAATTTAAGCATTTAAAAATTTTCTGTATTATATAAGGTTAATAAAAGAATTTCAATACCATCATCAGAACAGAAATGGCATTACCAATGCCTAATTTTATATTATTTAAAAGCACTTAAAACTTTCAAATGATATATTAGAAAGAGAATAGTTTTATCACTATTCCTAAGTTAAATCAGCATTAATTCAATAATTTAATATTCACTGACAACATACCAACTGTAGAGTTAAAAATAGGCATAAAATAAAATGGTCAACACATTTAAAAATAAATTAATTCTTTTGTTCTGTTGCATACAACTATTCCGACCAAACGCATAATCCAACAAAAATAGAAGTAAATAAAGAAGAAATAAATTAAAAATGAAAACTAATCTAAAATCGATCTTCAATCGGTTTGTCAATTCATTTCAATTAACTACACATCCTAATAGACAGTCTGCGCAAGATCTTACATTCGGTATTCTTTTTTTTTCAGCATTACATTTCAATATTCTGAATTTTATTATAACATTAAAGATAAAAATGCCTTAAAAATAAATTTAAATAAAATAATTTTAAGATTTGATGACCACAGGATTTTTCAATCTACAGGGAAAGAATACAAATTTCTCGGGCAGAGTATGAAAACAATTTCGACAATGGCTAACTCAACGATTGGATAAATACAATTTAAAACATCAGGAATATAATTTCCTATTTACATTTGTGCATAATTATGTTCTTTATCCATAGAACGATGTTTTCAGTTATTTTTGGAATCTAAACAATAATAATCATAGTGATAAATAAATCAACTCAATAGAAATATATTAGTAAAAAAAGGACGAACTGTGGAAATGGAGCCAGTACAAATTAAATGCAAACGTGATAAAACTTATCACTTCGAATAGTTCTATAAAACTGTTGGGCAAATTAAACAAACTAACGGGTTTTAATTTTATACCAGGGAGTATTAGAAGCGATAAAAACGAAAACTTTATCATTACGAAATCTTATTTTAAAAGTTAATATAATAAAGAAAACGGGATTTAAATTTTATTTTATAGAGTTAATAAAAGTGAAGAATGTTAAGGAAGAATTAATTGTTTTTTTTATTATTATTTTGTATTACTTCGAATACCGAAATTAGTTTTTAAAACATCTCACAGCATAAAATACATTTTTTTTTTTAGTTTGAAGAACATAAAGAAGTTTTATAACACAAGAATGTTTAGAGACAGCTGTGTTTCTCTTTTACTGCATTAAATTCTTAAATCGGGAGCGGGGGAAGCTACAATTATTTTTAATGAGATAAAACTGTTGTTACAATTGATAGACAAGGCAAGTACATTACAAACAACTATAACTTTTATAGTTAGAGAGAGAGAGAGAGAGAGAGAGATTCACTAAAAAGACATGTATATACAGGTATGCTTATGTACATATGTGGAACATACAAAAGTTAATGTGCCATAAAAAAAAATTGACTCGAAAAAAAAGAAACAGCACTCTGGATGTTTTTATGTTGTCCCTATTTTTTTTTAAAACATAATTTATTTCCGTGTTAAGTGTCTCAAGAATATAATAAAAAAAAACATTTAAAGCAGGTAGGAGGGTCTCGAGGCCAGTACTAAATGGTTCAACGTCTACCAACCACGCAGGTATTTTTAGACCTAAAATTCTCAATGTCCTCTATTTTTGTAAATGTGACTGAAGTGGTTAAGGCATTTCCTTACCAACTTCGTAACTACAATGGTTCAGTTGCAAACACCAATAGTATGTGAAATTCAAGCTCACCATAAACGCATTCAAACTATTGGTAATTTACATGTATCACTACAAACTGTGAAGTGGCTGGTGCTCAATGCTGTACTGTTTCTTGGACAAAGGTTGTGCAGGGAGGTCCTAGATCACGCACAATCACAAGATTTTCCCTATTTTTAGGGGCTGGGTGAGCCCCAGATGGGTCCTATATCCCATGGGATACATATTAGACCACTAACAGATGTAATAAAAGCCGGCCAGGGAGCGGGATTTGAACCCAGGACCTCCGGCATGGCAACTCAACGCTATATCACTGAGCCACTCCGCCCCAATTGGTAATTTAGTTTTACCAAACTAATGGTAGTGAATAATTGTTCCTTATGGGCTATAAACCATGATAAGTATCGTATAAATCCGAAACTACGGACTAAAAAAATCATGCCATTCGAAAAGTATCATGCAAAATGATACTGTGGAAAACAAAATATTTTCTGTTCTTGAGATATGTCATATTTTTCAGCATTATGTCTATTCCTTTTTATTTTTTTTAATGGTTTACAACGTAACATAATTGCCTGGGTAAGATGAGTAACCATAGAAAGTAGGACGCTCTACTAAAGGGACATGGAAGAGAGTATTACTCAAATATCTGAGCAATATGAATTTAACAATAAACACCATTATCCCTTTGCGCTATAAATACATCTTTGGTAATTTCACACCTATCTAGGGCTCATAAGGAAAGGTATTGGGAACCATTACACGGGCTCAATTGTTATAATGCCACAGCAATATGAGTGGCGTAATAAATGGCATAAAGCGCTTTGTCGGGCGGTCACGAAGGTAGGAGCGTGAAGCGCAGTGTCCTAACCGACTGTCACGAGCGCCGAATTTCATATCGGCAGCCCTTTCAGGGCGATTTCCTCACCCTGTCGCGGCGATTTAGCAGGTCCGGTTTTATACAATGCGAGCTGTGAAAAGACTAACGGCGAACCAAAGCTGTTGTAGAATCAAATGAAAAATCCAAGCATGGGTTAAAAAAAAAGGTTTAAATTAACACATATTGCTCCTTCAAAAGAAAGACGACAACCAAAATATTGGCATCTCTATTTAAGCCTATATTAGCAATTGTATTGGTTGAAGCTTTTCAATTCAGGAACGACATGCCTGATATACCATTTCCATGATATTGTATGATGACGTCTTTTTTTTTTTTTTAAATAATCTCAATGAAGATCATGTTTGAATTGAAGTTTTATGGGAATAAGTCAAAATAAAAAGTTTCAAGCTTTTAAAAATTGTCTAATGGTTAATAAATAAATTTCAATACCATCATTTTGACAAGGTATTGTACTTTTTAACACCTCAATTGAACAATTAGTTTTTATGAGTTATGACATTGTTCTTTTGAAGGAGCGATGTATACAAAAAAAACCTGTATCACTACAACTCATGAAGGATCTTGGGTTCAGTTCAGGGTAGAATCGGTTTCGAGTATAACAGCTGTGCAGGGGAGGTAATTTGTCCATTATAGAGGCTGTGTCCCAGTGATCTTCAGTCCAGCAACTCATAGGAAAGAGCTACACCACTCAATTGACACATATATATGCAAACTTGAAAAATAGCATTAAGAAAACTAACTCACAAATGTCTATTATGAAGGTAAATCTTCAACAGAACAAAATAAAAATATTGAAGCATAAAGGTTAGGTGCTAAAAACTGACCACCCTATTATCTGACATCTGCTTGAGATGTTTAATGTTAAAAGCAGATTCTTTAGAAGACTGAATCCTCAAGATGCTCTACAAAGACGAGACAATGATTGAGATAATAAGCAAAGTGAGCCAGTAGTGGATAGAACCACTTGGAAGCGGTTTTATTAAAAGGACTATTATAGGATAGCACAACCTTAAACGGAGGTGGAGTACGTATGTTGCTTACCCTAAAATTATGTCATTTATTATCATTATTATTTAAATATTAATAGTCTGCATACTCATTATTTTAATTGTCGGTATACGTACTGAAACTCAACGTTATAACATTTTCAGATATGAACATGGGTTATAAAGTATGAAGAAATATTAAAATGTAGCGTGAATTATTTAATACAAAAAGTATTAAGAAATGTGTATTAATTAGAACGAAACACTGAAACTCGGCCACGGACTGAAAAAGGCCTGTGAAGTTTTGAAGTGTGGCGAGTGAAAGGATTAGAGACACATCAAGGCTAGTCTTACTTTCCAGTTCTCACCTCTGTGAGATCCGTCAGGGATAACGATAGAAGATGGATAGCAAGGGAAATCTGAGAGAGTTGGGCAGGATTGAATGGGTTTTAGGAACCTTTGTCGAGTAACTCGCAGCTTAAAATATTATTATTTTAAAGTGAAACAAGGTTATAGAGCTGGTCGTGGAGAACCCAAAAGGATTGGTCTAGCAGGTTACGCAAGGAACGATTCATCAAGGACCTAAACAAAAGAACTAAAGTTTAAGGAAGAAAATCAATAAGCTACCATATTCATAGTGAAACCCTTGTAAATTGTTAATAAAGCGCAGTAAAGGTATATGTTTGTTGCAACGTTTATTTCTAGATGGAATGATTACTGAAGTATACACATTTCCCATAATTACATCCCCTTTTCCATACTTAAAGCTCATTATAACTTTAATTTTTGGAAAATATTAGATGAGAAACGAATGAAAATTTATATCTTGATTGGCTCAACTCGAAGCTACAACCTGCGGAACACATACGAAATATTTAATCAATCCACTAGGCAAGACATTTAAAAGAAGATAGTAAACGGTACATTTATCATCATTCGTCCCCATTAAAGGTCTGTCCTCACTTCAGTCCCTTTTAATCCCATATTCCCTTTTCCCTACTTCTAGTTGGCATACATAACATTAAGACTATAACCGTTAATTCGCAAGGCCATTTCAAACCTGTTTTGAGTCAGGGACTTGAGCTTTGAGGGAAAGCCGATTTGGGATCATCAGATGTGCCAAAAGTCCTTCGATCAATGCTCCATATTATGTTCCAAACGAGGCCTTACATCATAGCCTCAATTCAACTCATGCCCTTGACCTTATTCCATCCAAATCGTCGAACTTTCGCCAGGGCCATTATTTATCATCCTAATCCATTGGCGCGATTCCAATCCCTCCTCGAACCATCCGTATAACCCCCTTCGAAGATCGAAACTGGCAGAGGTCCCAAATCTTTTGTATAGGAGCTGTTGGAGATGGTGTGAAGGGGCACTAACTCCGCTCGCTTACAATATCAGAAAAGCCACCGGGTGAGAATTTATTTATGTGATATCTTGGCACTTGATATTGCTATTATTCAATTTATCAATTTTATTTGTGGAATACATATTTATTATTTTATTATTAGATCTATTTTTATCTTCTTATTTTTTTTAAAATGATTTTTATATAGTTAGAATAAAAATCCCTAGCAAAGTCCCAGCAGACTTCTAACGTCGTTGCTTGTATTCTTTCGAATAGTACCACCGTATGTCGAAATCCCAGCCTTTTCATAACAAGCCATCTGCTTGTGACGTCAGTCGATTCATCCTCTATGCTAAATCTGTTCTACAGAAATAACTTGATCTAAAACTTCAGGAAAGTAACTTGGGTATCTGTTCCACAGGTTATCGCTTCAAGTTGGGTAACAACAAGTTTTAACTGTTTATTGGTTTTAATTTTAATATTTTCTAAAACTAAAAGTTATCGTGAGTTTTAGTATGGAAAAGAGAGTATAATTAGGGGTAATGAATAGAATTCGGTAATCATTTCAACAAGAAATAAAAGTTTCAAATAACATTTTGAAGTATATGTTTGTTGAAACTTTCATTTCTAAATGAAATGATTACCGAAGTATGCACATTCCCCATAAGTACATTCTCTTTTTCATACTAAAGCTCACGGTAACTTGTATTTTTGGAAAATATTAAAAAGGAAACGAAAAAAAGTTAAAACTTGTAACTCAACTCGAAGCGACAACCTGGGGAATGATTACCATTTTTTTTTTTTTAAAATAAATTATTAACAAGCTTAAGAGACAATAGTAGCCAAAAATCAGAACACACTCTTGGATATGGAGCATATTTTTCTAAAATCCATGTTCCTCATTACTGCGGGGAAGAAACGTTGCATTTTTTTAGAACATCATCAAAAGGAATTGAACACTTCAAAACCTAAAATTACGATATAAAAAAATGATTTAACGATTTTTTGTTTTGTTTACAATGAATCCTCTGTACATGAGTTGATAAAAAACGTAAAGCTTTGACTCTGAAACTCTTGCCATAGAATTTAACACACCACGAGTTGGTGCTAAGAGGAAGACATACAGGAATGCATACATAAAATATTATGATCAATGCATAATTTGTTATACATGCACGTAAGGACATATAACTATTATTGAGAAATACCGTTGGCAACGTATACTCGGGAGATGGTCAAGAACCTTGACCAAACGCCAAGGATTCAGGCGATCAACAGACTAAAGACTATAAGTTTAATGTTCATTGCTCACCTTGGGTAGGCCCTCGTTTTAGCAGCCGGCTCAGGAAATGAGTTATATTAAGCGACAATGGCGTAAGTCGACAGGAAACATTAAAATTCTTAAAAATAAATTAAGAAAACAGCAATTATAGCAAAAGTAACCACTAAGTCGGTTCATTATTATTTTTTCAAACAATTATACAAATTCAGTAGTTACATAAGGGTGCCAAAATGATGTCTGATGTGAAAATTTTAGGATCCTCATCTTGGTTTAGTTATGTGACTCAAAAATATTAAAAAACAAAACTGTTATTGCAGCTATATTCAGAATTTTTTTCTGGCTTCAATTGAACTTAAATATTAAAGGCTCTCATACATTGTACTACCGTTATAATTGTTCAGAAAAGTAAGAACAATATATTGTTACTAAATACTCTCTTAAATTGCCATGCCTAATATTCTGACAATTTTTATTAAAACTAATTCATGAAAATAAGTTCATAACTCCATTCTTCAAATATTTCTTCGGGTTTCAATTGTGTCGCCAAATTCTGCAGAAATTAACCTGACACTGTTTGTTCGTTCAACGTCACTTTATGCTGCTATGGCTAATCGGACGATGCTACACTGGGAGCTCCAAATTTTGCCTATTCAGGTATAATTAGGATAGGGATTTTTAACAAGTCTCTGAAATCGTACAGGATCCAGACCCGCGTTTAACGCCCCTTGCGTTGGACGGCATAACCAAGGCTTTTTTACTCCCTTTAAAAAATCCTTGGGCCACCTGCCGGGCTACGAATCTGCGATCTTGGGCTAAGTAGTTTGTTATGCTACCCACTAGACCAGAAGTCACCCCACCTGAGACTGATTTAAGGTCTCAGATTAAGCCCTGAGGAAGCTGCATGTCTAGCGAAACGTTTGTGAAGAATTTGGTGACACGATCAAAACCAAAGAAACCTTTGAAGAATGGATTTATGAAGATTGTTTTCATAAATTAGTTTTTAATAAAGTATTTAAAAATACATAATTGTTTTTCGTACTTTTTTAGTAGTTTTAATGTATAGAAGGGATTTATGAACATACGAATGTGCATATAGTCAATTAGAATCTAATCAAGTATAACAATATGGCCAAAATTAATGCTTCCATCTGCATCTGTGCTTCCAATCATTCAGAAATTTATATTGACTACACTATGGATACATGAAATACATAATGGATCATACCTTGCTATACCTCTCTAATTATAATAACTTACTCATTTGCTCATAATAAATGACAAGGAAAAACCCTGGATACTACAGTTCTACATACGGATATGAGTCAGAGCATTGTCTAGAACGAAGCAAACGCCATGATCTCGACTGGACGGAGGCGTTCGTCTCAGTGTCACTTAGTTTCCAACCCATGATAATTCAGGACAACTATTCGTCTTTTGGTTTACTAGCGACGTTTCATGGTATCGCACCGGATCCAATGTAGGTGTAGCCTAACTCGGTATTGCGTTCGTTCCGCGGTCTCTTACGTTGGCACTGCGGTATTCAAAATACTAAGCTATAACAATTAAAATATAGCTACGCATCATGTATCATATCACAACGTATAATTAAATTTTCAATAAAATATAGTAAATGAAATTGCCTAGTAATTTTTGTTTTATGAAATTTGTACCTATGTATCACACCATTAACTAAGAGGAAGAAACACTCATTCCACCAACTTTTGGGACAATCGAAACCTCAGATCACAAGCTAATAATGATATAATTAAAAAAATTGACTATATTAGCAGAAACTAGAGACTGGATATGAGTAAAGAGTAATCTAAAAGCAGAACCTTGAGAATGAGTAGATGAATTGGGCCATTATACAATCAGGGATGTAGCCCTACCTACTGGAGGCGCAGGATGTGAGAAGTTCTATCCTAATAATCTGTCATTATCAGGTTCAATTTAATTATTATAAACAATTAATATTAATTACATATTTTAAGGTTGAAACTATGAGGATGAGGTATCTCATTCAATCATCTTTTCAAACGCTTCGGAGGACCATCGGAAAGTGAAAAAATAACGTGAAACTAGTGGGTTTGAGCGGGAATAAAGTTTGTCATGAAAAGACTCGTATCGGGTCAAATCAGCAACAAATAGGACCTTCAGGTCATTATGGATGACTGGCTTTATGATCATTTTAAATAAGGATTTTGGATTGTAAGGATTGAATACAAGAGGAATTCGATGGCTTAGGGGAGCCCCAAACCTCTACTCACTAAAATCATATATAAGTCATATATATGATTGTTTTTTAATTAATTGGAAACTCAGAGCGTTTGTCTATTAACTGTTACAGTAGCCTGAAACAGCGAGCAGTTTCTTGTGTTTTGTGTGAGGTATGAGGATTCCTATACATAGGGAGCGGAATGCCGCAGTGGTAGAGCACTGAGTTGCCATGCCGAAAATCCTTGTTCAAATCCCACTGAGGGCATGACTTTTATTTTGTCTGTTTGCGGCCGGAGATAGATCACATGGGATCTAAGACCCTCCTGGGGCTCACCCAGCCTCTATAAAATATTATAAAAATAGGATACCGGAAAAATGGGGGAAAGGGTCGAGCTAGGACAAATCACCTCCTTGCAGAACCGTTGTCCATGAAACACTACAGTCTCTACCATGTACAGAGCCCCAGACCCGTTCACGGGATGTAGTGGTACAGGGTTGTTTTTTGTTTTGTTTTTTAATGAGGAACCTCAGGTAAACGTTAGACAAGATGTAGCATCGGATTTGTTCTACAGGAGTCAGTGAGATATTATAAACCCTATTTGTACTTACCGAGTAGAGCTTTGTCACTAAGTCATCGAATTCTTTTCGAATCCAAACCGTATAATTCAAATCCTATTATCTATAAATAGTTTTGCCAAGTTATCAGAATCGCTAAACTATTTGGAATCCCCAAAACGTATATTATTCGTAGGAATTTGTAATGAAAACATTTTTGTAACAACATTACAAGACGTTGAAGGTTCGGTAGACACTGGACTGCTTTTAAAAAAAGTTTTATAGTAGAATGTAAATAATATATTTGCCGTGGACCATCATTGAGAGTAGATGCTATGCATAACAAAAAAGTAGAAAAAAAAGAAATATCCGAGACGTTGGTTTTGAATTCCATTCCTCTTTTAACGGTGAGATTATCGACTGAAAAATAGGCAAACATGGAAAAAAACTGACAATCTCTGAGCATTGAAGTCTTCAACAGGTCTTCAATATCTTCGAAAATAGAAAAGTACAGTAATTACCAACACTTCCATCCAATCATTTGTAATTCCAGCTGAAGATGTGATTAGTACAAACCAATGTAAGCACGACCTTCTTCGCCATCAGAAGAACCAGCGGACCGTTGAAGTGAAACCGCTTCCAAACATTTCAAGGGGAAAATTACTTTTAAAAAAAACGATTCCTTTGGCCTCAATATTCGTTTTGTTTGAATTAAAATATCCTAAAACTATAGAAAACCCGTATACCGGATTGATGCAAAATTAAAGCGTAAATCACGATCTATTTGTGGGAGTTAACAGATTTTTTTAATAGAGAAAACACAAGATAAGTATCTTGTGTAAATAAAGTATCACCATTTAGTAAAAGTTTATTAGTATTTTTTATAATTTAAGTACCTACTTCAATGGATAATTGCGCCAATGTAAGCACCGATTTGATTATTACTGGGTTAAAAAAAATTAACAATCTATATCTATTTGGAACTAGTTATAATTAAATTAGATTTATCTAAGTTACTAAGTAGAAGAGCATAAAAAAAAAGAGAAGTTCGTAAACATATCAAACCACTAAATAAGTTCATGTGAATATTTACGTAAGTGTAACAATTGAAATAAAGTTTTAAGACATTTTTTATTAATCAAACGAATATTTCTTACACTATATCTTTGACGCGCGGTTATAAGGGCTTAAGTCAAAATTTTGTATTTTTCAGGAGAGCAACAGCAAAGTTCAAAACATTATGTACAATCTAATTATCGATATTATTTGTAATTTTATTTTTATAAAACAATATAGCAGTAATTTACAAACAATATAGTAGTAATTCTATTTGAAGCATAGATTTATTTCTTGTCTGATCATTCCTGATTCTGTATTATTGACTTATTTTGACTTAAGCCCTTATGACCGCGCATCAAAGATATATGTTTAATGAAAATTAAATAATAGGGTAATCGTCTTATGGAAAAATATATTCATTATTTTGAAATAGTTCTTAGTGAGTTTTATCAACTTGATACTTAAAAACCGTATGAGAGCATGGAGAAATAAAAAATAATTAATTTTTTTTTTAACCTTGATTTTTTTTTATTAATACAAATGACGTTTAAATAGATGAAAAAATAATCACGTATAAAAATAGATTGAAGAAAATTAACACAAGGCTGTTAAAAAGGTTTAACAGAAAAACAAATAGATGTAGACATGAGGTTATGTAATGTTGACAAGGCGAAGACTTTTAAATACAAGCAAAACACTGGTTTGATAAAATCCTACAGGCGACAGGACCAATTGTCAACAAAGAAATTTAAGAACTCAAAAATTCAAGTAACTAAAAGATACGTAGTAGTAGAAAAATATTCCTTAGTATAACGTAAGGAAACTGAAGTTCCTCGTCAGGTTGCATTATTGTTATTTTTTAGGGTAACAATACTTAACTTATGAACAGAATAACCTTCCAATGGAACTAGAAACTTCATCAGAACTACAACCGAACCAGATATTAGCTACACAGATTTATTCCAGGAGTAAACCCAAGGATGGATACTTAAAAAATAGTTGAAGAACAATGGATAATTAATGGACATAAAGCAGCAAACAGTAATTGATTCTACTTGTAGCTATGGTTCACGTACACAAGCATGTGTAATTTTTTACAACTGACAATCGGTATTTTATAAAAGGCAGGGAGGACGGAAAATTGATTAACAATATAAGTTGAGAGAGATCAGCTAAGCTAGCTTTGTGTCTTCAGCAATTCTTCTGCGAAGCACCATTTAGTAGTAAGTAAATATCAATACAACATTAACTAAGCTTAAATGATTATGGATACCTAAGTTCGTTTCCTCATAGTCTACAAATAGACAGAACTTTTTGGAAATAACTTCTTGACAACTGTTGAGAAGGCCAACTGAGGTAATGCGCAAAGGATGTCGACATTGTAGTGTCCATAACATGCAGTCTTATCTTATATAGAATTTGAATATATAAATTTAAGAAAAGGTGGCTAGCAATGTGTAACCTGCAATTCGTCGGCAAAGTAGCACACATCATTTAGTAGAACTATTTAAGGATACCTAGGTTCTTTATCAAGTGGTCTAGAAATGTCTTCGTTCGGACTAAGCTTGTTGGGAATAACTTATAGACAACTAAGGTTATGCACAGAATATATCTACATATATATCTATATAACAACAAGATAATGTTTGTAACCTGTAGTGTTCTTGTCTCAGACAGACGTTTGAATGGATGACAAGCTAGATCGTAAATTATGTACGACTTCTTCAATTCTCCTGAGTAGTAGAACTTAGCAGTGCGTCTATTCTACCCAGAGGAAAGCAACAGTGTAATGATGAGATAGAGGGAAAATTGATTAAAAATATAAGCTTAGAAAGGGTACCTAGCTGTGTTTCGAAGTAGCATTTAACAGTGCGTCAATGTAAATATCTTTAGCTGAATAGGTAAAGGGGGCCTAGGCCTATTACCTAACAGTGTAGAAATGTCTTCCTTTGGAGTAAAATTTTTGACAACTATTCACAAGCTCCAATAAGGTTATGCCCAGAGGACATCATCAGTGTAATGGTAAGAACATTCAGTGTTCTTGTGTTAGAGGTTTGAATAAATGACAAGCTAGAGGGAAAATAATGTTTGACTTCTGCAATACTCCTGAGAAGTATAATTTAACAGTGCGACAATGCTGATATTAATCCAATATAGCTTAACTGATTAAAGATGCATAGGTTCATTATCTAATGTATAGAAAGGTCTTCCTTTGGACTCAACTGAGGAAATCGTTGTGACAACTGTTCAGAAGGTTAGCTTGGGTTATTTACAGCGTATATCAGTGTAATACTTATAACAACACAGAGGTTTGAATGGATGACAAGTTAGAGGAAGAATTAATTAAAAATATATATTTAGAGTGGGTACCTTGCTGTGTGTCTTATGCAATTCCTCTGCAAAATATCATTTGGTAGTACGTTAATGTAAATATTGAACTGAACTGATTAAGCATACCTAGATTTATTGCTTAATAGCCTAGGAATGCCTTCCATTGGACTGTATTTGTTCGGAATAACGTTTTGACCATTGTTCACAAGGTCAACGAAGGTTATAAGCACAGGATATCAACAGTATTTCTACAGTGTTTATAACATGCTCTTGTCTTAGACAGAGGTTTGAATGGATAAAGTTGCCTAAACCTTAAGATTGATGTAATGTTGATAAGGCTACCTGGACATGACTTGTGGTGCGCCCTACTGTCTTGCCGCTGAACGGACTCCTTGGGCTTGACCTGCTCGCTCCCGCTGCCGGTCCTGGGGCTGTGGAGGTTCCCCGTCCTCCTCTTCCGGATGCCATAGGTGTGCACTGGGACGATAAGCTTCGGTCTGGGGATGAGGAACTCCTCTTCGCGGTCGGCGTCTAGTAGGAGCCTTGGAAGGTACTCGAAGGAGGAGGCGGTGGTGGTGATGGAAGGCGCAGCCCAGAGCTGGTCCAGCCCTGCCCAGCTGGCCTCGTAGCTCAGCATCGCCCGGCCAGGGTAAGCTCGCACTTTCATCGGATCATAGCTCGAGAAGCGACTACACGTCCCCACGGCTACCGCACTACTGAACTTCCTCTCGAGTGGAGGGGGGCGGTCATATACTCCCCCCACCAATCACCCTTCACCAGCTGATCGTGGAATCCGATCATTCTCAATCAATCTCAAACGACATAAAGTCAACACAACCTAGTAACTCACTTGATTTGTCTGTATTTACAAAACAACATTTATATAAATAATAAATTGAAACAATGACACTTATGATGCGTCATATCTTTTTTTTAAATATTATATGTACATATTTTAATGTGGCGTGCCTCGTCCAGTTTTTTAGGCATCAGGGGATAGTGAAAAATATATTGTATCAATAGCATCTTAAAATTTATTAAAATAATAAAAATATTTAACTTAATTAAAAAATACTAATATTTGACCAACTTTTTTTAAAATAAATTAATATAAATGCGTTTTTTTTTTTAATAAATAAAATATAATAAACTAAAAATAAAGTTAAATAATAAATATCAACAACATACTAGAAGTATATTGAAATAAAGAAGTAACTAAACTTTACTCTATATCAACAGTTTTTCCCCTTAAAACAGATAACTATAATAACCTTGAAAAATATGATTTGACCTTATATATTCGTATAAGAGGAAGAAAATGGTCCGGGTGTATTTCAAAGAAAGAATTCCTTATATACAGATGAACTATTTAAATCAAGCTTATTAAAAATGTATTTGGGTTTCAATAACTCGGACTATCTTCTCCCCTAACTACAATAACAATGATGTCCCATATTAAATGACCAAATTAATTCTGTAGGGATGTCATTTTAAAGACAAAGAGAAACGAGTGAAACAAGTAATAAAAAAAACTTATGAAGATGGAGTACGAAAACCATGAACCTATCTATAACAACTAAATTATTACAAACACCAATTTCCCAAGTTAATAATTTTTTATTCGTCTTTCTGCTTATTAAAAATGACTCAACTGCTTTTCAAAATGACCCTAAACATGGTCCTCATCGTCTACTACAAATACCAAAGAATAGCATTAATACAATGGTTTACAGTTAAATAAACAATTAAAATTGTATGCTCAGAAAAATATGATTAAAATTACTACAATATGATATTATTTAAGATTATTATTTTTTTTTCTCGATAAACCTCACTATTTATTCGTACTTTTCATGAATATTATTCACTATATTTTATATAAATAAAATACTACAATGAGTTATATACAATTTATTTGTAAAGTACTAATTAATTTTAATTTAATAAAACCAATTCAAGAGCAAAAATTATGTTAATTATTTAACGGTAAAATATTAAATAAAAAGATAACTGGTGGTGATTGGGTAATGACATATAATACTTTTTTCCCAACTAGTGATTGGTTATATATTGCTCTTTATAATGAACTATAGCTATAAGAAATAGGATAAAAGTGAATGTACCAGGATCCAGATTGCACATGGATAATGTTTCATTGACTTACATTATCTAATATTATATACAGTTTTTCTCAAAGATGATTTTAGTTTTAAAGAACAAAATATAACGTAAAATCATAGATACAAAAATAACAAATAAAAAGGTTTGTATTTAACGATTTCTATAAACAACATTCCATTAAGATTGTTCTATCGTTAGTAGTCTTTTTTCAGGATAATTCTGGGTTATTCGGACAATGTAATGGAGGTCGAACACTACATCTAGGGGCAATAGAAAAATGTTTCAATTTATTAAGAACATATCAGCGTCCAGTTCAAAACTAAGGTGTCACCTGATCTCGATAACATAGATAACATAGATTAACTATCTTTTATCGTCCTTAATTATTTACCTAATTTAAGGGAGTTTGTATTCTGATCTTCCTAAACATTCGGCTAAACTTCTAGTTTTTCTTAAATTCATTCATCATGTATTGCTTTCGACCGTGCCGTGCCGTCTTTACTAACGTTTCCCTGGCCATACTACAAGCTCCAGAAGCTTAAACCAGATGAATTACGTGATGAATGGAATAAAATTATTGACAGTGGCAATTTGAGAGAATAGTTTTTAAAGAAAAATTAAAAACAAGAATATTATTAAAATAGGTTCCATTAACAGATAGTTGGAAAGCAATCACACATTTTGGAGATTCAATAAATAATTAAATACTAATGTTCTTCTCTTTTTTATTACTTACAGGTATCGTTAAGGTTTCTCAGAGCGTCGCTGGCAGATAATCCATCAGATTATCTTTTAGTTCATGAATAGAAATGATTTGGCTCTTCTTGGTCACTGATCAAACATTGGCACATGACCTTCATCCTGTTATTTATGTATTTAAAACCAACAGCTGGATAACTAAAGCCTAGTTTTAATAGACTATTGATAAGAAACCATTTGGCTTTGTGATGTAGCAATGTTAAATTTTTAATTTTCATTTGTCGTTGATATTGTTACGGGCTACTGGGTGTAAAATGAACTAAACTACTACTGAATTCAAGTTACTAATATTTATTAACAAATTAAAAAGATTACAAGTAAATTATTTAAAACAATTAAATTATTAAACTAATATCAATTTACAATAACAATATTCTACAGATTATAACCTAGGCCTTACTCTTATCTAATTACTTAAATAATATACCAATAATATCAGATATTACTACAACTAAATAACTTAACTATTTACCTAAATTTGTACAAATACAATAAAATTACACTATAGTTTATAACTACAAATTAACACTTACAGTTCGCTAATTAAAGTCCACCGACCGTAAGACTCTCCAAATATGACAAACTGACACACAGCTTATTACACTTATTACACGTCACTAACTATCACTGTCACTGTTACTCATTTAGCAATTACCACTCACTGATACTAACTCACTGCAACTCACACGGACTGTCACTAGTTTAATACTGCTTATTACTGACTGATACTAACTGACTCGGCCGAAACAGCTGGCCTTTTTATATAGGCCTGGTAGGTCGGGGTGGGGGCACTTCTCGGAAGATAGAGAATTGTCTCGTTTCATCCAGGTTGATCCAGAAAGTTCTACACTGTTCTTTGATCCCTTCCGCTTAATCCCACAGCTCGTCTAATCCTCTCAGCCGGACCTTCTTCCCTCTCTTACCGTAACAATATAATAAATAAAATAAGTTGTGTCTAATTTCAATCATTTTGAAAATTAATTTAATTCATAGTTGAATCCTAACGATGGAGCCAGTATTGAAGTTGACGTACCCATTTGCACAGTTGACTTAAGCACCCAGCCAGCTGTGTTAATATTAACTCACTTTTCCTTCCGAGCTGTTTGAAACCATGCATTATCCATGTTTATTTAGTTCTTTTGCGAACGAAGCTTGTCTCTCTCGGTAAAATGCTTGGCATAAGGCTTGTAAAGTTAGCCATAGCCACTTCAACTGTTAAGATGCAGGGACATATCTTATCTAACATTCCTTTCTTATGGTAATTTTTTTTTAAACAGAAATAAGTACAGTTACACTGCACAATATATGTTAGCTGTAACTTTGTTGTGCGCGTGACAAAAAAAAATACTTAAATTTATATACCAACACCCCCGGTGAATAAGTGGTTAGGTCGAATTTCGTCCAGAGAGACTGTTTTGTGGGATGGGGAATTGTGTCATCCTCTTAGTTTTTGGCTTGAAATGACATTGCAATATAAGCAATAAGTCCTTTTTAAGCTAATGTCTGACCTAGCCCATCATATACGAAGAAAATAGCAATTTTCGGTTCCCAGAATATAAGAAACTAATTTTGGAAAAAAATTTACTTAACCACTTATTCAACGGGGCTGTATGTACGTAAAACAGAAACCAGTAACCATGTAATCCACGAGGTAGTTTGTTTTCAGCATTAATTTCTATCTAAACAAGAGTAATGAAGTCAGTATCCACTAAGTTTTTTCATCCCAATTAAAGGTATCCACCACTTGAGGCTTCTGTGCTATGTTATCAAGCCACAGAAAATATATTAAGTCAAGTGTCCAATGCCTTACCTACAGAGCTAAGCCTGTTATCAATAATTTAAGCAAACAAACAAACATAATGTTATACAATAAAATAAATACGCATTGCTATTTTCCAAAATATTTTAGAATACTAAAAAAAAAACATGTACCACAACAACCCAAGAAGGGTCTGGGGTTCAGTACATGGTAGATACTGTACTGCTTCTTGGACAACGGTTGTGCAGGGAGGTGATTTGACCTAGATCACTCTCAATCAAAAAGTCAAATTTTCTCCCTTATTTTAGGAACCCAATTTATCGATGCTGGGTGAGCCCCAGCATGGTTCTAGATCCTATAGGACCCTTCTCGTGTCCCTAACATATTAACTAAAAGTCTGTCAACGAGTGGGATTGCAACCCATCACCTTCGGGATGGCAAATCAGCGCTCTACCTCTGAGCCACTCCGCTCCCCTTAACGCTCAATAAAACAAAATAGTTGCTGATACTATCTAATGATTAGTTGAAAAATCTATATTTCATAAAGGTCTTTATTTAAAACTGAAAATAATACACATTAATATTAATAATAAATAATCATGAAGGGACCTTCTGAATTGGGTCATGGAAGACGTTGGGATGGGAACAGTCTAATTAAGTTACAATCAGATCTTGACTTTTGATATTTATGACTTCAGTTTACAAATATATGCTAATATAATGGCTTGATCAGATTGGATGGGAGACATCAGTATAAATGCATCTTCGAAAAGAGTAACATTAAAAGGTTAACTGTATCGAATTAAGTTTCGAACAAAATATCAGTTATTTTTTTACTATTCTGCAATTATTTTATAAGCATGAAATAAAAAACTTAAAAAATAAAATAAAGACTTAATCCATCAGTGATTCTATTAAAACCAACCATAAACTTCTTAAATAAATTGGAAGAATTGAATAATTGGATAAGATAATAATTATTATTAGTCGCCTTAAATATTATTATTAAAATTAATGTTACAACTATTCGAATGCATTTTTTTAAAGATAACTTTTATTTTATAGTAAAAAATTTAATGCATACTAGATTTTGCCCACGGCTTCACTTGCGTGAAATCCGGTCCGCCACATACAGTTTCGTGACAGATCATTTTAAATGAATAATTTAATTTGGTTTAACTATAAGTTACTCGTACATCCGAAATTTCAGATGTCAAACTTCAAAACTGACGGATTCCATACAATCTCCATTATATTAAGGGGGAAACTCTTGTAATGGAATTGTACAAATTCCTTTCTTAGTGCTTATTTAAGCTATATAAAGAGCCTTTATGGGAATTTCATGATTGCTAAGTTCAGTGGTTTCTTCTGTGCGTTGACCGCTGGGTGTATTAGTCAATCAGGTTACAGCTTTATATAAACTGCGCCTGTGTAGTGTGTTGAAGTAGCCCATGTCCTTCCCCAGGCTTGAGATTATCCATATCAAATTTCATCACAGACGGATCAGCACAGCCGTGAAACATATATTGACACTGATTAACAAACGGGACGGACAGAAGATTACTGTTGTTCGTGTCAGTAAAGGATTAGTATGTAATGTTATTGAATTTATTGAAAAGGATTATTTAGTATAACGGTTTCACTTGTCGTACGGGAGCAGCGAGAAGAGAACTATGTTACTTGATTTGTTCTGTTTAGCGAAAATGTCCACAAATGTCAACAAATCATTAAGTGAACAGGTCCAAAGTCACATCTGGAAAAGATATCCTATTATAAAATTCATATTCAAGTCCAGTCCATAATTGCAAGGAATCAATGTATCTAGGTTTTTAATTAAATTCGATAAAAAATACAAATTCACTGACACTTTCTACAAGATTTGGCTAGTTTGTAAGTTTGTGGTTTGTGTTGTAAAGTAGTGAAGTGCCCGTATTTCTGAGTTCACTTTCCTTCACATATTTGAATAGAAAGGTAAATATGACATGAAAAAGTAGCTTAAGTTTGGCCTTCTCTGGATGCAATGAATAGCCACTTAAGGGTAACCCGCATGATTCATGATAGAAAGGAAACATGGAGTGAATGAGGAAAGGACAAAAGCTCTATAAAGTGTTTGGGCCCGTAGTTCTTTCAAAATAAAAAATCTAAAAGTGCTCTTTTCAATATTATTGTAAATATTACCATGACAAAACGGTATCCCTTATATTAATTGTAAAAATCTTAATGAAACAAGCGGAGAAATTAAAAGCGGGTTAGTTCAGTGATAGAGCACTGAGTTGCCATGCCGAAGGGCTGCTGGCAAGACTATTCTTTAATCTTTAGCGGCAGGGGATGGATCCTATGAACAACTCACCTTGCATCCATTACGTTGGTACCCAAAAAAGGGGGAAAAACCTGGCGGTTGAGCGTGATCTAGAACAAATCACCTCCCTGCGCAATCGTTGCCAAAGAACCAGTACTGTCTCTACCATGAATTGAACCCCAGACACTTCATGGGTTGTAGTGATACAGGTTTTAATGTAACAAGCGACATTGAATTTAATAAATACATAAGAATGACATCAAATTCTAAGTCAAATTTCTTTTCTGCCACAAGAGTGATCGGTGTGAAATTGTTCGGAGTCATTTCAACAGTTTTTCCTTATTTTTTTTACCCATATGGGATATTGTTAGGTTGAAAAAGTATAAAAGGGGATTAGAAAGGATTTCTTTGAAAAAAAAGCAAGGAAGTATGTAAGATGAGAGAATACAAAAAATATTGTGTGGATTTTTTAAAATATATCCAAACGCCATATACGAGTGTAATTTTAACCAGACTTCAGCAATATGTTAATATATTTGTTAGACAATTCATTGTCCTCCAAAATCAAACCCTTTCCAATCCCCACAAATAATATACAATATTAAGATAATAGAGCAGCAAAGTATGCTCCTTATTTCTTTATTATCATGAATGTTAAATAATCATTTAATAATGTTTAATAAACAACACAAACACACCAAATATTGAGATTTATAGTTGAAAATGTCTATAATAGAAATTCACAATAAAAAAAATCCTGTCTCCTATTTGGGTTTTTTTCTGCGAGACTAGGTATTTAACCGTTTACCGTGAGATTTGGTAGTAAAGTTTAAATGTCAACCCAATAGATGCTAGAAAAAAAAAAGTGATATTACTATCCACCTTTTCGATTAAAAATAGTGACCGATTTGAGATTTTCAACGCTTATTACTTGCCCATTTAGGGGAATGACGTGAAAATGTAAAATGCTTTAGAATTATTACACCAAGACCTTCCCCTAGTCTTTTGTATGACTGGAAAAAAGAAAATCTGGAACATTAAACTCTTTATTTTGACCGCGTAATACTTACTAACTTTGATAGTTTCTTTCGAAAAGTCATAGTCTATGACATTGAGATAAACACCACCTTACCACTAACAAGCAACTGGTATTATAAGCGATTTGTACATTTCTAGTTGGAATAGAATAGTATTCACATAAAAATTTTGGGAATTGCGTAACTGTTTTTTTTATTCGCCAATATTCTGACGTCAATGTTATCGCTGCACTTAGTAGAAATGTTTTATTAAGTATTCTTCACAGTGTATAATAAATTTTCAGGATAAATGATGTAAAAGCAGGACCAATGGTGAATGTCTGGGAAAGAAAAATACTGCGGCGGATTTATGGACCCATCTATGACAAGGGAGCATTGAGAATCCGTAATAACGCAGAAATCCGTTATAATAATCAATAATAAATCAATATATGATATTTACAGGTTTTATTATACTTTCATACTTTTTTATTTTCACGAAAACAAATAATGACGACTTTGATGGTTGTTCAACAATACGTGTCTTTCCTTTTTTTTTTTTTTAGTTGATAATAGTTTAGGTATTTTCAAGCCCTTGAGCAGATATTAAGTCAGTATTTTAACCGACCTGAAAACTAAAGAAATGCGCAATAGCTCTCTCGGAGACATTATCATGAGGGTAGCGCTTTCTCAGCCACGACCGCATATCATTTCGATAAAAGAAATAGCTACCATTTCACTTACGGCTAATCTGCAGTTTTATTGGATAGAAACCGCGAACGTATCACAACGCAGAGGCGTACAGGTCTTTCTGGCATTAAGGAGAGAAATGGGGGTGCATAAATAATACATTAGTCATGCGTAAGCTTAAGTACACCAAAAGAAAAAAAAGGGCATGGTAGAGACTGTACTGTTTCTTGGACAACGATTATGCAAGGAGGTGATTTCTCTTAGAACAAGCTCAACTTTTCCCCCTTATTTTGGATACCCACTTTAGAGAAGCTGGGTGAGCCCCAGGAGGGTCCTAGATCCCATAGGACACATCTGTGACTGCTAATAGATGAAATAAAAGCCTGCCAAGCAGCCTGGTCGAAGCCAGGTCCTCTCAGGCTCTGCCTCTGAGCCACTCAGTTTCCCTTAAGACATAATTTAAAAAAAAGGACTTGGCGATCTCTATGTTAAGGAAAATACTTGGAAAGAATACTAGCCGAATAAACCGGCCACAACTCTCATGCCTGGGAACACTACGAATGAGACTAAAAAGAAAGTGGATCTATTATCGTAGATAATTAAATCAAGCCACGGGGTTGGTGCCACTACCCAGTGTTCTTGATGGCTCTCAAGTCAGTTTGTTCTATTTCACTGACAGCCAATCAGCCGATTGTCAATTGTTTCAATTTGACAGGTGTGGGTACAATTATGAAGAGAAAAGATTTGTCCAGCCCGGGATTCAAACTCAGGTCACCCACCTCTCTAGCGTGTTGCTCTACAAGATCCTAAATAAAGAATGAAAATTCTTCCCCTTGTATACATCGCTAAATTCCGAGAACACAGGATCGGTGAAGAGAATGGATTTGTCTGGCCGTGTTACGAGCCAGGTTAGCTCAGTTGGCGAGAGTCGTGGGCGACCCGGGTTCGAATCCCGGCTTGGACAAACCTTTTCTCTTCAAAATAAAAATATTTAAACATTATAACAATTAATAAAAAATATTTATATATTGTAATCAATTAAATTACTTATATCTGCGATAGTTACTTTTCTACAGTACGGCTACTCTGATCTATAGTAGCTTGTTTAATCTGACCCTGAATTATGAACTACATAGTTCGCCAGAAAGTTTGGATGTGATATTCATATGTGTTATTTGTAAACCTCATGAAGGAACATCTTTATTTCGATGTTTAGAGGAACGTCAGGCTGAGAGGCAAGGAATTCATAAAACCGGCGTTTAATCAAATGCAATGAAGGGATGCTGATTAAGAAATAAATTAAAATGGACTTTACGGTCACTCTTATCTGTATCCAATGAATAAAAGAAAATATGTAATTACTGTCGTGGAGGATGAAAAAGTAAAAACTATATCTGCCTAACAGACATATATTCCTACAAGTGACTTATATGGGACTTCATTTGTAATAAAATATTACCTAAAAACTGAGAAAGTATTAAGAAATACCAATATGATTTAATTGCATCCAATGAAATACATTGTCTCTATAACACTCTTAGCTACAGTGGAGTTTGCTACCTTTAATATTTATAAGGAGGTAACACAAAAATTGCTTCCAAGATTAACGATCTGTTGAAATATCATATAATAAAAACTTCAAGGAACCACTCCAGTATAAAAAAAACAACACACACAACTTTCACTTGTCTGTCCACTTGAAAGAAACGGATTCTCACTTTTCTGGAAGAAAGAAACTACATCGGTAGCTCCTACACAGAGAGAGTTGTTATTTTTAATATTATTTCATATAACATTCATAATCCCAGTTCTAATTCCTTACCAATGTGTTACCAGTTTCGCAGGTTGTCCCATCGAGTTAAGACACAAGTTTCAAATTTTCATTCGTTTCATTTTATATATTTTCGAAATTAAAATAATTTTATGAATTATATAGTAACCATAACTGACTGTACATAGATTAAAGAACCGACTTACAGATACTGTTTAGGTTATATCATCATCTATACTTCGAAATGTTTGTTAAAATGTCCATTTCTTGATGAAATGGTTACCGAAATATACGCATTTCCCATAATTACACTATTTTTTTCATACTAAAACTGACGACTACTTTGTAATTTTGGTTTAATAGCATGAATGAAAAGTTAAAACTTGTAGGCGACAACCTGCGGAATACCACAGGTTCGTTCAGACCCCATTAAATAAAATAACAATATGAATTATCATAAATTATAACCACTTCAGTCTATTTCTTTCTGCTCTTTTTTTTTTACTCTCGATAACCTCCAAGGAATTTATGATGTATGCCAGACAATACTTTTCTTCTATATTCATTAGCTACCAAAAGGATATTGTACATTTATATTATTACTGTCCTGGTAAATAGTAAAACCAAGCCCATGTAAAAAAAAAAAAAAGAAAAGTTTTCATAAGAAGAGAAGAAAGTAAAATTATAGAACCTAATGATCATCTTTACCTTCTGTTTTCTAGGTGATGCCAAAAGAAATGGTCATAATAAAAATTTAAAAAAATCATAAGATTATAAAGATGAATAATAATAGATGTTTGTTCGTTCATTTAACGTCACTTTTTGCTGCTATGGCTAATAGTGGTACATTGGAAGCTCTAAATTTTGCTTATCCAGGCTTAGTTAGAATAGGGATTTTTAACGAGTACCTGACATCGTACCGTTTAACGTCCCTTCCGAAGGAAGGTGTAACTAAGAATTTTTTACTCCCATTAAAAAATCCTAGGCCCATCTGCCGGGATATAATAATAAATAAAATAATTTAAAATACAGCTACAGCGATTAACAAGGAAGTTAGTTCAGTGGCGATTGAAATAGGACCGATAAATCGAATGGAAAGGAATGTCTGTCGAAACCTTCAAAGGTGTTACATAAGACAATATTTTGTATGCGAACCTTAAAGTCATCCATACTGGAAAGCGTACTATACAAAAGAATAAATGATTTTGATACATTAGTATACTTTCAAATATTCCGTTTAATAAGAGAAAATGGTTCGAGGTTGAAAAATGGTCTTGAGTAGAAAGAACTGTTTACTGGAAAGCCAACTCTCAGATAATTTGATTCTTATGTATATTAATTTTTATATTTACCTTTGTAATTTTACTTGTCTGTATTTTGCATATTTAGCCCTGAAGAAGACCTCCAATGTCGGTCGAAACAATGGCTTTCCAAACAGTTCTTCCTACTCAAGGGAAGTTTAATGGGCGGGGGTTGTTATTATTCAAGATGAATTCCGTATAAAAGTCATAGGAACATAGGAAATTGGAAAGTCTATACTCTCAGAGATATGTGGCTAAAATAGAGTGTCATTAAGAAATATTAGAGTGGTACGAAATGCAGGAATGTCAGAAAGTACTAGGTCGGTGTGAAATGGCATTTAAAATAACACGATACTTTCAATTTCCAATTGGTAATCTGAAAGCTAAAGGAACCGATCGGTTATTTCAGCTTTCAACGTCACTAAATTTCCCGCTCACTTTTGTTCAGAAGTAGAACGGTGCTGATCGAATCGCATCCAGGAAATCGTAATCGTTCGTGAAGAATCGTGTAGCAGGTGTACCCTTGTCCGCGAATCAGCCTTGTAGTTTCCGTCCCTGAAGATTTTCCTCAAAACGCCATAATTTCTTATGTTCTACCTTCCAATTTTCTATGTTCCTGCCAATACATGTGCATGTAAAGCTAAGTTTTACTTGTGAAATGCTTGTTCACATAGACTGCCGTTGAAAATGCTGAACCAATAATTACAAATCGGCAAGAAATTCCATGGGTATACTCCCATGCACTTTAGATAAAGAATTGTATCGAGGTGACGAAATGTTCGGTCTAATTGTTTCACACGTCTTTCACTGTTAATCTTTTCTTTTTAAAAAATATTTCTAAATACTTATGAACAATAATCACAATGGGGTATGTAGGTGAAAGTATCAAGGGTACTTACTATCTATAAGGAATATTTGCATATCCACCAACATTGGATTTGTATTTTGAGCAATAACTTTGTATGTTCAATGACTTTAATGTTCAATAAATTTTTTATCCAATTTTGATAAAAATCCCTTTCATTTTTACCCGTTATTGTTATTTAAAACACTGAGATAATTACTTGCCAACTTACTGAATTCTTCCATCAAAAACCTGCACATACGTTCTTTCCTGGAGATGGGTTGATTAATTAACTCTAATTACTCATACATTTTTTAAAATTTTATTTGTTGGAGCATCCAATGACTTTATTTGATGGGAAGTATTCTATTTTTTAAAATTTTAAATAAAAGTCTCCAAATAAGTCAAAATCATTAACAAAAAAATTAATGGTGCTATAGAAATAATGTCTAACACATAATTAGAAGAGATAAGGAAGTAAAAATGTATGCTGAATAACGAACATTGGAGTATTGTTTAACAGGCATCTATCCGCAACCATATATTTATTTGAAAAAAGGCTGGTTAGTTAAATACAATAGATAGAGAAAATAAATTATTATTTTATTCATTTATATAAAACATAAATGCAACCCTGAAATGAATGAGGAGATAAGACAGGCGATTACCTTTTATTACTGTTAAATCACAATATTAATTTCTATATTAAAATCTAAAATTTCTTTAGGTTAATAAAAACCCTAAAGTAATTGGCAATAAATTATTGTAGATTTATAACCATAACTATTTGATATGATAGATTAATTTTTACTCCTTAATTGTGACAGTACACTTTAATAATGTTGGTGTAACAATACTGCATAATATTAATATAATAAATTCAGACAACCCATCAATACATCATCCCATGAAGGGTGTTATCTTCAGTAAGAACTGTTTAACAAACAGGCCACAGGTTGCGAAACAAGGTGTTTTGGGTAGGAAAATGCACAAAAACCAGGTTTTTTCCCAACTGAATGGGCAATCCCCAGGAAGGTATGTAGATCCCACAGAGTTTAGCTATGATCGATAACAGTATAAATAATTTATCAACCACAGTCTGTCTCGAAACTAGGAATCACAGAGAGGCAAAGCTTTTAATAAATCACAGGTTGTTAATTAACAACCATTTTTAAAATAACAAATGAATACACAGTAGAGTATGCTCATTAATTTTTAGAACATGTTTTGAATTATAATCAGGAAAATAACTAAATTTTAAAAACTACAGAAGAAACACTCAAGCAAAAATTGATGTGAATTGTGAATTAAGCAGACACTAAAAATGAGTATGAGTAAACAATGTGTAATTAAATATAATTTTTGGCACATAGTATCTCCTAAAAGTATGGATATAAATGGGTTAAAGTAATCAAGAAGCAAATTATTTTTAAAACTTGATGATTTTTGTAAGCAAAACTAAAAATATCCACCGAAGAGCGGCATGAAAATAAAGGGTTCAGACTTTTCATTAGTGCAAGATATATAGTATTGATTTATGAAACCAAATAAATATTTTAAATTATAAAAAAATAGAGATAAATATAATTAAAACTAACAATGAAGTAGCTAAGCCAAACAAATCCATTATTAAATTAAAAAACAATAATATTGTTACGATAATAAAGCTATTATTTTTAAATGGTTAATAAACACTGAATAAAAGCCATAACAAAATCAATTAAAAATAATGACCCCTTCAAAACTATTGAAGTAACAGTAACGACTGCAGTTGCGACAAATTAAACCATGTTAAAATCTAGCCTTTTTTTATTGTCCTCATGGTGGTGATTAAAATAAGGCTTCCTCAATAATATGCCAAATAGATTTAATCTTAATTATAAATTTAGAAGCTAAGAAATTAACATTTTAATCCAGACTCGAATTTATTAACTAATAAAATGCAGGTTAAATGTTATTTAAAATTTTTTTTAGATATATGTTTTAAAATTAAACCTATTAAAATTAACAAATTCAAAGCATAATGCTTCAATTCCTTTAATTTAAAAACTAAATGGAATATAATTTTATAGCGATAGTAATTTAAAAGTTTTCAAGGTATGTAAACTAAGGTTTTTACTTAGTGTGTGATGAGTACATTTTTCAAAATGTTACTTCATTCATTCGAAATACTGTATTCATATTTGTAGTGTCATCCTCATGTCATGCATCAGGGTTACATCTTGATATTGGTATATTTTTCAATAATATAATACAGGTTAGTCTAAAACACCTCACATCTTAAAGTCTGAATATAGAGAAATTGTGTTACTCCAAGTAAAGATGGTGTTTATATAAAATTTATTTAAAAGTTAATAAAAAGATTCTGTTGAATCACAGTCTATGTAAAATTTTATAAAAATTTACATATCAATAAAAGTCATCCCTAATTAGACTAATAGGTGTTCTTTCTTATGCTTAAAAATAACATAGACTATAGCCCAATCAAAATCTTTGCATTATAACAATTCCATGTAATATGATATATTTCATATATGCATGATCCTTCATAATTAAAATGAAATCAATAACCTTTATGAATAAGTGTTCCTTCTAAATAAAAAAAAACCAATTGAGTAGCTCATATAAATCTTATGGTGTGAAAGTTAGAATTATAGGAAATTAGCATTACACTAAGCCTCGAATAACAGGCAAATCAAATTTATTTGTTTTTTAAAACTTTTTCATAGTAAGTAAATAAGATGAATTAACACAATGCAGAACATAAAAAATAAAAAAAATGTCAGGAACTATTCTGATCACAATTGATGGATACATATTTTAAGAAAATGAAATAGGATCTATTTTATTCAACTAAATAATGAAGTAAACCGATTGTAATATGATTATAAAATAAGCAAATAATGAGCTGAGAGAATAAATAATTTAAAAATAAAACTACTATACGATTACAGCAAAATTGGATAAATAATTCATAAAATTGAGTATATTTTTTAAAACCTAAAAACCAATAGTTTCTTCACTTAATTTATTCATTACTTTACTTCATTAATTTAGTTCCTTAATTTATTCAAGTAAACTTCTGCAGTTTTAAACAGCTTAATTTTAATAGAAACAATACTGTAAAAGCGAGAAAGATAGAGGAGCATCATTCAATATATTGTTTCTACTATAATGCACTTATTCCAAAATTGTTTGAGTGAATTAGAATGCATTTCTAATTAATCCTTTAGGATACAACTGCATAACACTTTCAAATATTGTACCATAATTAATGGATTATAAAAAATAAGACCAAAATTCCATCTAAATACTATTTCAGGCAATTTACAGGCAAGAGGCATCTAGCGGAGAAATCTTAAAACGATGTCCTATTAGTTCTCCGCAATGTCGCTAGAGTGCGGTTGTGTTTACATAATATTAAGATATTGTGAGAGGTGTTTGAAATATTAATCCACATGAGTTTTACCCAAAATAATTTTTGATTTGTCTAACTTATTAATATCCTCCCGGTTTTGTTTTAAGAAATTTCTTATACTTCAAGCAATTCCTTACTTATAAAGAAAAAAACAATTTATATATAACAATTTTAGTTAGTTAAACAAAAAAAATAGGAATTTTTCAATTGGAGATTCCTATTATATATTTTATAAATATGGTTAAAATATAACACTATGATATGACTGTGGAAACAACGGTATGATTAAAAAATAAATTTTACTATTAACTTAAATTCTCAAATGATATTTAAAGTGTCAATCAATTAAACAAATTATTTTATGAAGCCTTATAACAAAAAAAAAAAATATTATTACGTTTTCTGGTAATGTAAAGATGGCATTATATTCATCATAGTTTGTAAGCCCACTGTCTTTTAAGAAAATGTTTTAGAAAACTATGGAAAATAATAACAGTTCTTGGAGGAGGTCCGAAATTGATAACAAGTTATACCAAATTTTATATTATATTTCATATGTTTTAATTATTAATTTAAAAACAGGCAAACAAATAATATAATGCCTTTTACAATAGGTATATGTAATAGTAATTCTCGGATGATTTTTTGGTATTCAAGATAAAATCTCCACCCAGTGATTTTTTTATTATAAATTGTTTTTATCTGGTGAAAAATAAGATGGATGGGCTACATGAATTTTAGCCATCAATTATAAACATAAGAATGTGCAAAGGGGATGCCGAAGGTGCAGGAGGATCTGCCAATAAGTCAGTATTATATCTTTTAGAACCAAGAGTATTAATTATATTTTTAATTTTAACACATATAATGTTTAAAGACGTTTTTTAAGAAAGCATACTTGTTTATAAAAAAATCAAAGGAAAGAACATTGAGTGTATATAATTTAATACCTGGATTCTTCATGTTTAGTCCAATATACCTCCGTATTATTTCAGGTAGAATTGAGTATAATTTATTTAACGAAATAGCGATGACTAAACACTTTTCTTAAATATAATCTAGATAAAATATAAAAATAATCACATTTATTGCCTTTGAAGAGTACTTGAAGTTGAAATTTGATTTCACTGATTAATATTAAAACACAGATATACTATACTATAGATATACTGATCTTCAGTTTTACTTTTCATTTCAAAGTGGAATTAGTTTTGTCTATTCTACTTCCAACAACTGGAACTAAACAGAATAGCAATTCACACAAGCAGAAGATTAAAATGTAGCAGAGAATTTGCATTCACAGTTGTGTTTGTGTCTTCAACATTTTTAGAATTTTTATTAATAAATTTATTGTTGCCCACATGTAACATCAAACATTGAAATAAAACAAAAGATTAATTAACATGATATTATTGCTATTATTGCAGATATTGTTTACTTAAAGCAGGTGAATATACAGCAATAATGTTTTCGTAAAATAGGAATAATCCCTTGGTTTCTATTACATTCATACCACTTATTACATCTGAAAATTATGAAATCAAATGGTTCCATATGCTTTAATGAGGAATTAAGTAATGAGGAAATTCAACTACCTGATAGTTTTGCATTATTTTTCATATAGTTAACAGTATATTAAATAATTAAACACTGTAACAATAACACTTTCCACATATAACCATTAAATATTAATGAGTTAGTATTTTACTAAAACAAAAATGTAAACATTATGAAAAGTTTGTAGGGAAATACAGTGGGCTAATGTATAGGCCGAGAACAGTATCTAAAAAAAAATATCATCATAGAAATAATAATCAAAAAATCTTTCATAATTTGTTTATAGTAGAGACCAAAATAAATCCATAAAAACAGAGCCATTATAATTATATATTAAATCTCAAATCTCCTTCAGAACAACAAGGAAAAAATGATATTTTTGAGTTAAGCCTTCAGTAGCAATTATATTGGTTCCAGGTTTCTTGAGGAATTCAATTTGATATTCCATTTCAATTTTTTTTTTTTTTTTATTAAATCATATTTGAGTTGTATCATTTTTGAACTTGAAGTCATTATTATGGGAATAATGACATTAGTTAAAATAAAAAAGTTTCAATCTTTTAAAAAGTGTCTAATGGTTAATAACATAATTTCAATGCCATCATTACATTAATAATTAAGCTTTACCAATACCCATTTTTTTTACTCACTTGGAACTTTGAAATACCTATATTGAAAAATTATGTTTTATGTGTCATGAAGTTGTTCTATTGAAGGAACGATTTAGGCATACAACTTCCTATTTTATTAAGAATAGTTTTTGATTCATTTAACAAATAATTTTGATTAAATAAATAACCCCATAAGGCTAAAGCCCCTTATAGCTTTGTGGTTAAGGTGTGACAGGATAGAAGATTACCAAGTTGGCATATCTCTTGATTAGGTTGTAAAGGAAATAATATCTTCATACTAATAAAATAATCGTTAAATTGATATATAAAATGTAACATAAAAAACTATTCTCTTTATTTTCGACTTAGATAACAAAAGTAAATGTCTTTATTACATTATCAAATGACACACAAAAGTATAGTCAGTATTGAATATTTATATACAAAATCCCCTCTCCGCATATGGTTCAATATCCGTTAATGCCGGTAGAGAAAGGAGATGTAATAAACAATGTAAAAATAATTCTCCCTCAGGATTCGTGAAGGAATCGTTAACCAGGTGGGGCGTGCAAAACCTAAACCTGAAAGCACTCCCGGAATAAATGTCGTGAGCTGTTAATAAAGGTGCATCGTACACCTGGTTTAAGGAAGTCACGAATATCTGCAACAGTATCAATGCAGATGCTCCTCAGGTATTGTTAAATCACAATATTTGTTTCCATTGAACTGAATACATATATTATTAAATTTTTTTTTAACGATTTTTTTGTACAACTTAGTTGTTTATCATCATTACCAAATACATCTCGCCAAATACTTTAAAATAAAATTAATTTATTCATTGAAATTTGCAACTATACTAAAAAAATAAAACAAGTAAATGGCAAAAATGATACATAGAGCCAAGGATTAAGTCAAGTAGAGGAACTATCCAGCGGTAGAACTGAATTTTTAAAAAAAATATTTTATTATTCAAACATAGAAAATTGTTAGTTATTACAGACTTTGAATCAAACCTGACCGTGACCTACTAGTAAAAGTATTTTTTATTGGCTGTAAATTCGAAGTGAAATTATTAATTCACCTGATAAACAATATCTAACACCCATTTTCTTAGAAAAAATAAATAAAACATATCACCCCGAAAAGTCATAAAGAGGAACCCGTTGGGCTAATGATGGTAATAAAACAGCTCATAAAAAAATACTATTCAGATATTCTCCTAACTATAAATCGCGGTCGTTAAGTTATATCACCACTACTTCGAAATAGACCCGGAGGGTATCCATCTTGCTGTGAGGCCCGACTCTAAGGTTTCTCCATACTCGATCCAGGAATACTGAATGTATGAATGTATTGATATATTGAAAAATAGCGGATAAAAAAGCGCAAGGAGTTATTAGAGTTATGGGATGCGATAAAGGTCCATTGTTGCGATGTATAGTAATACGGTTATCATCATTCGAAGTGAGAAAGGTGTTCAAAAGTTATATATTTGTATCTATTGATTACAAAAATACATGAAACCCTTATTAGCAGAATACGTCTTAAAATTCCTATAGCTTAAAAATTGTTAATAGTAATCTTAGTTGATTATTTTCTTTAATACACAACGTTTTTGGCAAACCAGCGGCGACTTAGGATTCGATAAGTACGCGAGTAATTATTTTCAATATACAGTAATGCTTAAATAGTCAGTTTTCAAATATTTACTGTACTTGTCTACTGCTGAAACAAATTTATGTACCAAAAAAAGAAAGAAGATGACGAAATTCGTCCCATTAATCAACCTACGGTAACAATTAATACTTTTGTTTGTAATGAATACTGCATCTGCACTTTTACATTATATACAACTTTCTATCGATTATTTATTTTCCTAATTGCTATTATGTATATTATGATATTGATTTTTGTATTAAGAATATAGAAGGTATAATATATGCGAGGTATAATATTACTTTGTTTATGACATTTATGCAATGTATATTAACAAATATATTTAATCTAATTGATAAGTTTAGTTGAATTCAAAATTTGTTGTATTTTCTATATATTTAGACAAATTGTTACCGTTCGTTTTATGATGTTTTTATTTTCAATTTTCATAATATTATAGCCCTTCATAATATTTGATACATAATAAAATTGTGAACTTTCTTAGATGAATTTTGCAATGCTAAGACCTTCAACTACCTTGTTATTAAAAATCCAGTTTCGTTTTTTCGGAACAAGATAACTAAAACAAAGAAGAGCTTTTTTTATACTCTCATAGTGGGTCTATGGGATGTACCTCGACCTGTTAGAATAGGTTGGCAAGCAGGATAACCCGTAGCTGTCTGCCTTAGTTGGAGTATGTAAGGATGTTGAGTTCTATAAGCATTAACATGCAAAAGAAGTGGAAGAATCATGACCTACCTTCCATGACGTAAACTATGGAACCGACATCCCCCTCCTTGATGATGAGGCTACCTGCAGCGTACTCTACCGGGTACATGCAGTCCACGATCTCCCGGATCTGCGTCATTTCTAGGTTCTTCATGAAGTCGTTGTCTAAAATGGCAGCTTTGATCAGTTCCCGCGATCTGAAAATGTTTAATTCGGTTAATAAAATTGAATATTTAAAGCAAATGGTAGGTATTAAATATGGATTTAATATAAAAGAGAAAAAAATATACATTTCAAAATTTAAAAGCCTTTAGTCTCTTTAGAACCGTTAAGCAAATCATCAGTCAATATTTAAAAGTATTGGCGTGATCAGAATATGAACAGTTGACATTAACACAATTCACAATAAAAAGACGGATGAACACATCACTCTTTAGCATCATTTAATTCTAAATTAAATAAGCTATTCTGTCTTCCTACAACTTAAAACTGGGAAGAGGTATGTTGATGAAGTTCTTGCGGAGTTTACCACAAGATAAAGCGTTTGTATTTCTAAAATGGAAACCATTCAAACAATGCTTAGTTAGTTCGTTTAATATTAACAGTGTAATTGTATAAAGTGTGGTTTTGGTCATTCGATTAATATTATACTACGGGTATATCTAGAGGAGGCTCCTTATTGTCTAAAGCTGAGTGACAGGAATGAAATATTTAAAATACTAAATTTATATTACGATTTATATTTGAATAAGATATATAACAATCAAAGGTTTGGCTTTAGACAACTTGCTGGACTGTTCCAGGAAACTTCTTTATCTGGCAAAGATCCAAAGGTCACGAGGCACAACGGGGCCTCTTGACAAAAAAGTTCGGTGAGCTGTGTTGGGAAATTGATCTCAATGAAGTTATCGGTTGATATAAACAATTAAAAAATAAAATTATTCATTTGCAGAATCGGATGGTGAAATTTCCTTTTGTAGAGAACAATAAAAAGCAACACTTAATAAATGGAAAAGTAGGGGTATTCGCCGATTAGAAGTGAAATGAGATTCTCATAAAGCATGTAGAGATGGCATGATAAGATACTCTGTGGGATCTGAAGACCCTCCTGTGGCACGACCAGCTTCTATAAAGTGCGAACCTTCAATTGGAGGAAAACCTTACGGTTGTGCGTGATCTCGGCTAAATAATCGCACATCTTTGGTTGAAAGCAGTATAGTAGAGAGTACTGAACCCAGTACCCTTCGTAAGTTGTACTTATTAGAGGGTAATTGAAGATTCAGACTGGTCTGTCGAATGGAAGAGAAACTGGAAACCAGGAGGAACAACCCTGGTTCAAATAAAGACAATGCGTCCATACATGGAAGAATGGCTTCGTTTGATTGCAGCTCCTCTAAGCTGAATGGCGCAAACAAGTAGAGAAATTATAAGAAGATTAATGGAAAAGTTCTTTTCAATATTAGTCCATTTTTGTTTGTATAAATTATCTGAGTCAAGTAATGAGCAATTACTATAAGCTTCCTTTTCCAATGTAGTTTTGGTCAGCACCTCAAAAATTTCTCTGGGGAAGATCTATCAAGTAAGGGTAAAAAAGCATCTTTTTCTCAGGTGTTAGCTCCAAATTAAATCCAGAATATTTGATACTGGTTGTAGGTCAGAAATCTCGAAAATGCAAGGCTAAGCACTTATACCATACATGGGCATCTTCTAAAATGGGCACTCAATTATACCAAATCCAGACATATTGAAATAACTTTAAATATCCCCGTTGACAGTAATCCTACGCAAAGCCGAGATGTCATTCCGACATAAGAGATACGGTTAAGTCAATTACGTTCGGAGACATGTCGGCACGTTGTGACAGATGGTCCTAGGGCGTGCAGTCAATCATTTATCACGATATATTTATCATAATATCTGCTCGAAGAAAAACGAATAAGGATAAGGGAGAGAATTCGATATCATTATGGAGATATTTATGTAACAAATTATATCCGAAATCCCTACACCAGTTACCCAATAAATAATTTTCGATAGATTCCGAGGGGATTCTTGTCCTATCTGATATCGCTTTTGGTCGCATACTTGAGCGAAGGCATGAGGTCCAATCCACGAAAGTGGAAGAAAATTAACAGAATTTATTATCCACTAAAATGCGAATTAATACCTGACCTTTAGGTTTTCTTTCCCACCAACATCGGTCCTAAAAGAACAAACTGAATGATAGATCGATAATCTAAACTGCATTGCAAACAACTACAACCATAACTAATTTAAATAATTTATTGTGTACAATAAACTATTAAGTGCTAGATCCTACATAGTTTAGGAACCCTCAGATTCTACATCCTCCCAAAGATTCTACATTCCACTGGTAAGTTTTTCGTTTTTCGCTATTTTATTTATTTTTTCACTATGTAAAACTATCCTTTTCTTCATAATAGAATCTATCCCATACACATATTAGATCGTTTTTTAATTTATTTTACTGCTCTATCTAGAAACATTTAAACAAAATTCAATTTATGACTTTTAGTTCCATAATATCTTTTTCTCTTAACCTCCTTTTTTCAAGAATATAATACAATTTCAATTAATATATTATATAATAAGTTTAATAAAAATTAATTTTAACCTTATTTGAACTTTGAACATTGACATTTCTTATAATATTAATTGCAAAATCACTTTTAATATAACTTTATTTTGGTAACTCATTTAAAACTTTTCTGGCTGTGTAAATGTTTTATTTCCTTTGATGCAACACTTTTGATATTATATCGTTTTGGGCGTAAAGGGTAGACCAGAACATAGACAGTTAATGAAATAAGCGACAGTATTTTTTTAAAATTTTAGTTATTGTTGAAATACAGTGATTTATTTATCACGTGTATAATAACGTTGATTATTTCTGGTGCTAATTTGTAATCCTATATATTTAAGAAAATAAATCCTACATCCCCCTATATCTTTAAGTCTTAATGTGCCGTCGTTTAATGGTGGTCACATTTCCAATATACTTTTTTACTAAAGATTGAATAGTACAATGTTGCAATATATTAACATGAAACGAAATTTAAACAAAAAAGAAGTTTTTACCGGCTTGATGGACTAAATATGGAAGAGTTCGGCGGTACCATAAATGGTAACAGCTCAGATATAATTACCTAATGAATTACATATCTAGCAAATCTAGGGCGGAAACGTCTACAGCTGTTGAAATCCTAGGAAATAAAACAGGAAATGCTGTTGAAATCCTTGGAAATGCTGTCTGAAGTGAGATTATAGAAATACTAACTACGACTGACACCTCAGTTTTATTATTAATAGAAAACTCAATACTCTTTAATCATAAACAAATTGCGAAAACCTCCGCGAACGGAGCAATCTGAAATGCAAATTATTTCACGGCGATAAGATCAGCCGTCAGTCACAAACGCCTATCTTTTTATTGAGCGGCTATTAATAAATTTGAGCGGTTGTGAAAAGGTACTTTTATAATATCAGATTATCCTTGATAGCCATAGTCAGAAAGATAAAGCTATTTAAAAAGCATGTTCATCTCAAACCAGAAAACAACACCTCACGACAACCTTTCTGTGGTATGGGATATTAATAAAATGGAGGATAAGATGGCAAAACATTATAAAAGTGATATCACGTCCAGAACGGAAAGGAATGATAACATACTGGGATAACGTGTGAATATTTGGCGCTTCATCTGCTCCCTATTCCTAACTGGAAATTAGGATTTTCTAGATTCAATGAAGCCTGGTTAATATGAATTTGGAAGAAGCATATCATTACGTACCTAAACCTGATCCCGGTAAATTAAAACGGTTATTTTATTAATTTAATCTTATAATATAGTTTAAATATTCAAATTTTCTACCAAGTTTAGGGATACAGATTTTTACTTTGACATGAAATAAACAGTAAGGAGATCATTGCGATCGCGTATATATCCAATTATAATTCGAAACACACTATCTAATTTAAAAGTTGTGTCTGTGGTACAGTTTAGCAAACAAACGAAAAATTTTATGGATTTGAAATTACGTATTTAACATGGATTTATGTATAAGAAGTTGCTCTCGCTTTTTATTTTATTTTGTTTTCCCTCCGTTTTGGGCCAACTAGGGGCCTCGTACCAATTTCAATTCCTTCTCACGTGTTGCTTTATTTTCCTCCAATACTCTCTCATCTTTTCACCAAGTCTCTTTTTTCTTTCTTCCGACCACTCCAGGCCTGTTCCCTTATTGCTTGTACCTTGGGATCCCAAATTTATCCAAGGACAAAAATATTTGTCCTACAAAATGTATGGTTTGATCAGAGTCCCCTCCTTCCAATATGTACCGATAACGAAGTCAATAAAGAAGAAGTAAAAAAAAAAACAGCTGGTTAGTAATCATTTTTGATGACCTCGTTATCGATACATGTTGGAAGGAGGGGAATCTTTGATCAAACCATACATTTTGTAGGACAAATATTTTTTCAAATAATTTAGATAATTATCTTGAGATTTAACAAAAAAAAAACCCAGTTTGTAATAAATTTTTGAGAATCATCAAATCGACACATTTTATCCTTGCTATCTCTGTTAGCTACCACAATCGAGAATTTTCGCACAGGAAATTGTTGGGCGTCTTATCGAAACGAAGCTATTCACGAAGATTCAGCTTGATAGTAATCAAGTGCAAAAATGGACCAAGGACTCTACGCTATGTAATCAATTTTATAATTTCCCGAAAAAAAGCTTTATATGATTTCAATCAAAATCGTTATATCCGTATACAATTAAAGCTAATGTAATATTTCATCCTCATTGAAATTGCCAGGAAGAACTTTATAGTCCAACAATCTGAATTTCTATTTCTAAAGTATCTTTAATTTTAATAACTAATAGTCTCTCATTATTCTATTTCTCGGCTTTTATTATTAATTAATTGAAAAATGAATACAAATAAATTATGAACTGTTGTTTGGTTTCAAGAAAAAACAAATATTCCTTATTATTTCTCTCATAACAAGAAAAAAAAGCGTATTTTAATTTTATTTTTATATCATATTAGTTTAATAAATGCGCTATACTAATTAATATATTAACGTAACACAGAATATAAAATAAGTAGATCATTATTTGTATTATTATACAATGCTAAATGTACCAGTGTAGTTTTAACTGATGTCCATGCAATTTGCTAATTGCAAACAAATACAATATTATAAAGATTTGAATCAATCTCCTCTGAGTTTGCTGATGAAACACTCAATCCAAGCCGAGGAAGCTTATTTATGGCCTTTAATGTTTACTAAATGGGTTGCGTGAGTCTTTATGTCAGAAACAAAAGGACGTCTTTTGGCCGGGTTCCAGAAAGTTAAAAAAAAATACAAATGATCCGTCACTCATCTGGTAGTATTCTATTTCGGTTTCTTATTGCATTCCTCACAAAAAATGGGGCAAAACATCAATTTTCCTGAACTAGGATAAGTAATTTTTAAAAGTCAATTAAGGGAGTAATACACGCGTAAATTAATCAGAAAGTAGTATATTTAACATAAAGAATTAGAAAATAAATATGAGGAATTTTAAACCAATAGTGGAATTTAAGAACATGCCGCATTTAGTTTTGTTCATTTATCACCTCCATAAAGATCTAAACAGATTTTCTTTACATTACCAAAATTATGAACTTATTTACAAACTTACTAACCTAGTATTATGAGAAGATACAAAATAAATATCATGAAACGATTTATTAATATTTTTAGTCACATTTCGTATAGATGAATCCATAGTAAAAGTCAGATAGTATTGGGAAGGTATCAGGAGATTACGAATTCTTTGAGGAATAGAATCAAGGAGTTTAAGGATTTTTTAAAGGTTTTTTGATGCGGATTTTCTAGTTATCTGAGAATCTAACATGGGTCATCATAATAAGGTCACTTCATATTAGGTTTGGTCATAAGTTTTGTTACATCTTTATGGAGCTGTATTGGAACTCTGTTGCGGTAAAGACATTTATATTAGGAAGAGCATTGAAGGAGGGTAGAGAACCAATTAGGAGAGCCTTAATTTTAGATGAGGTAGAATTCATTTTTAAATAGTTAACTAATTTAAGGGCTCATACTATCGCGGCATCTTGTATCTTGAAGGATTCCTACAGTATATCGGGAGGAAGACAGAATATGCAAAATTTATTTTATTGAGATGTATCAGATATTATGCATGTATCATATAGATGGAAAATAAGATAGCTGAGAGGGAAGTTCCCTGAAAAATGCATCGAGAAAGAAGTATGATGGAAGATAGGGCATCTTAAACCACTCTTGGATAGGCAAAGGCCACAACATTCAGTATGAAAGGGAGAATAGCAGGACTATCGGAGTCAAAAAGGCTTTTAAAAACCAAAGAGTCCATGGTCGAATGGACTATGTTTGAGATTAATATTGTAAATTTTATATTTATCGCATTTAAGATTTTTACCTTCATATATATCCTAAAACAATTTAAATACTAAAATAAAATAAGTTCTTCAACATTCAAATTCATTGCTTTCTCTTACTCAAAGTAGGTTGAATTGATTGGATTTTGTCATGACGTGCAGGAGTTTGGATCAAATTGAATTCTACAATACTGTAACAAGTCTACAAGGAATTTTACACTAACGATCGTTTCAGGCTCTCCAAATCAATCTTAATGTGATCCTCCGAACTATGCCTCGGTCTACCCCTCAGACTCTTCCCAGTAACCTTTTAAGAATTCATTCTTTAATAAGACCAGCAACTTTACAACCCCATTATAATATTCGTGACGCTATCACTTCAATAATATTAACCGGCTGCCTGGTTCGCCGCGGTTGTGTAATTTCCAAAATTCTCCATCGGTCCCATATTTTGAAGCTTATCATAATATTTTAAGGAAGAAAATAGTTGGGGGTGCAGTCAATTAAAACACTAAATAAGTGGATACTTATTTTAATTAAGTGCCGACGTTTCGACCCACTTTGTGGGTCATCTTCAGGGCTATAGGACGCTTGCAGTAGCACGAGGGGACGCGGTCTCAATCTCAAGGCCTCCAGACCGCGTCCCCTCGTGCTACTGCAAGCGTCCTATAGCCCTGAAGATGACCCACAAAGTGGGTCGAAACGTCGGCACTTAATTAAAATAAGTATCCACTTATTTAGTGTTTTAATTGACTGCACCCCCAACTATTTTCTTCCTTACATCATCCAGTCAACGATCCCTCGCTTCTCATAATATTTTAATGTTATTAATGAACAAAGAGTACTAAAACGTCAAATTAAGTTATGCGAAGATAACAACGCAGCATTGGTAGATGTGTAATAGAAATAATTATCACCAACTAATTCATCGAAAATATCCAGTCCGGTTCCTTATATGGGAAGAAACGGATAACCGCATTATTACCTGCCATTAACGGAATTCAAAAATGAAAAAAAAAGGAAGGCATACTTTCTAACCTCTCTAACCTCGTATAAGAGTTATATTAATCAGCTGGTAAATATCTCCTTAAAGGTAAAGTCGACAAAAAAACATTCAATTCTGCCTGCAAATGGTTGACCGAGTTCCATTCGCAAAAATAAGTGGGGGAAGGTTCTTGACGCCTTTGGAAAGGCCGGTGTGGATCAAAGGTTGGAATTTATGGCCTTCGGGAGACATTGCGGCGGCAGGGGGAGGGGGGAGAATCAATTAAAGAAAACCGAAGACCAATTAGTTCTGTAGAGTGGGGGAGTAGGAGGGGAACGGTGGTCTTTAAGCTATTATACACTATAAATAACATCCTACAGGTTTCCATTAATAGCAATATGTTAATTTAATAGTAATAATTTCGGAACTTAATAAAAAGGCGGAATCGAAACGGGTGGTTCGTATTGCGGTTGCGGAATTATGGCGTCTAGCTTCTTAATTGGACCTTTACTAGACCAAAATACGAGTAATGGATCAAAAAAGTTCTTTTATTATCACTTATCTCGCCCGCCCGGTGCTGCTATCTATCGGTATAGACTGAACGAATTTGAACCCCCCACTATCTGCGAATTCATTTTGTGGCGAACTTTCGTTACATGTGGGCGTATACATTAGCAATGAGCCATCATGTACATACTTCCAATGTGAGATCCCATAAAAAACACACTCATATTTAATTGATTTAATTAATTAATTAAAAACTCAGATATTTTATTTAATTGTTCCTCCAGGGGGAGCGGAGTAGTGGTAGATCCCCCTGTAGGCAAAACTTTTATTTAGTCTGTCAGCAGCCGGGAATGGATCATATAGGATCTAGGACCCTCCTGGAGCTCACCCAGCCTCTAAAAGTGGGTACCCAAAATAAGGGGGAAAAATCTGGCTGATGTGCGTGATTCCCTAGATTTGTCCTAACAAATCACCTCCCTGCACAACCGTTGTCCATGAAACAGTATTGTCTCTACTATGTACTGGACCTTTACGGGTTGTAGTGGTACAGGTTTTTTAATGGTTCCTCCTTAACAACAATCCTTACAGCGATTTAATACTTGAGAAAACTGATCTGAAATTAAAATTTAGCATTACTATAATAATATCTATTACGATACACTTTTATAAGAAATAGAGAAAAATCTATTTAAAAATGTATTTATATAATATTCATATCTATTGAGAAATAAAACATCTATGAACAAGGAGTCAAACCACCAAAAAAAAAATTAGTTAAGGGCTTAGAAATGATCTGAGATGTGAAGATTGTTTGATTGGTTGATGATGATTGTTTTATTTGGCCAAGAAAAAGACAAAAGTATCCTTCATTAATTAATTCATTAATCTATCCGAATTCGGCTGTGGTAATTTAGTCATTGATAATGATATAAGCTGTAAACCGAACATTTGGGATCTACAGACCCTCCTGGGACTGGGTGGTTTTCCTAAAATGGGTTCTCTTACTTGGGTAAAAAGCTGAAAGTTGAGTCAAATCACCTTCCTGCACAACCGTTGGCTTAGAAACAGTACAGTAACCCAAGACTATTCGTAGGTTACCTTGGTTGTGGTGGTACAGGTTTTTTTTAGACCATTTATTTTAACCCTTGCATTGTTTATGAAATAATAAAATAACTACAATTCGGTCAATATCTATTTTTGAAAATCGCTTTTTGTGTTTTAATTCATTATGCGTATGTTTTGCGATAAAAAAATATATATGTTTTAAGTTTCGAAGATTCAGTAACATTATACGGCACTTAACTGTGATCAATTTAATCAAGTGGACGTATACCCTAAACCTCAAAGAAAAAGTTATTATGAAGGAATGTTTTGGCTATTTCTTGACCAAATAAATTGAGGTTTAGGGTATACGTCCACTTGTTTAAATTGATCACAGTTAAGTGCCGTACAATGTTACTGAATCTTCGAAACTTAAAACATATTTTTTTTTTTAATTGTAAAACATACGTATGATGAACTAAAACACATAAACTGTCAAGCAGGTGAGAGTTGCTCAGGGATAGTTTAATAGCCGCGTTTATGGAATGGAAACGTTATCCGATAATATGACTTTTTATAAACGAGTCAAGTGAACCAATGAAGGCTTTTATATGAATCTTAAAAGGAGTGTTATAATGTTGAAAGCTATGAGCCAACATAATTTACATACTTCCAATGTAAGATCCCATAAAAAAAAAGCTCATACTGAGAAAAGGCCTTCAACTCAAGATTCAATTATTTTTATGGTTCTTCCTTAACAACAATCTTTATACGGATTAAATACTTAAGAAAGTCTAAATTACGATTATACGATTATTATAATAATATATATTTCAATACACCGTAACAGGAAATAAAGAAAAATTAATTTAAGATAATTATGAATCTAATAATCACATACATTGGCAAATAAAATATAAATGAAAGATATATTTAGTTGAGGGTTTAGAGGTGAAATACCTCCAAAATATTGCATCATTTGAAAGTATTCTGCAGGTTTAGTAAGAAAGTTTCAAAAAATTTATGTATCTAAAGAGAATATGTTATAGAATTATTTCAATGTGAAAAGTTTTCACGTATTTATTTTGTAGGAAGGTAGAACTAACTAATAACAAGAAGAAAAATTCAGACAAACCGACTTTCACGTTTTTCCTGCATTATTATTCATTACTTGCAATCCGTCCTGCGAAAACGAATAAAATAATTCAATGTTTATGCTCCGGAATGAGACTTATGGCTCCCTCGCAACGCTTGTCAAGATGAGCACAAATACCCAACGGATTCTTTTCAGTTAAGGTATGGGTATTACAATAGTTTATTTGACAAATGAGCACTGAAATTCTGTACAATTTCACGAACGTTCAGCGATGGAATTTTGGAACTATAAAAATAAGATATATATTTATGAAAAAGATACAACAGTTATTAACTAAGTACGATTAATATTGCATTACATATAATGTTCATAAGCCCAATATAAGTAATAAGAAAATAGCAGGGTAGCCAATACACCTAATATTGACCGAGCGAAAATAACTACCCTTAACTGGACTTCAGTTTTGTTTATGACAAGATAGTCAAAGAGCGGTGGGTTGAAATTTATTATAAATTAAGATTTACAGTAAACTTTTTCTTAATTAACAGTCATTATCTGGATAAGTTCAATGGCAGTCTATTACTGTAAAAGGTAGCAGCGTGTCAAATTGTACTAGTCAAATTTAGTCATCAACTATAAGAGAGTAGAAGTGTTGCTAGATAAGAGGCGAGATAGCCCGGTAATGGATGAACTTGCTGCTCCAGATAGGCCGGTTAATATCCAGTTAATCTTGCAGCCCTGATGTAGTGCCGATGTAGCGGACTGTCCGATGATCCATCTTAACGACTGCCACCATGTTTTCCTCTGTCCGCAGGTCAGGGGTAGGGTACATGGTTGGAAGGGGTAGCAGTAGATTCAGAAATAGTTATAACCTTTCATTTGTTTGGTCCATGTGCTGCAGGGCAAGTGGAAAGGTGCACTTGACGATAAGTGACCCGGTAGATCATCAGAGTAACCATGTACGGAAGACCTATTTTTTTGTTTCATCTTGTTAAGGATTGTAGTTAAAGAGTCTGGAAGTGCTATGCCCTTACAATGGTGAGTAAGGAGTGAAGTTTGTGAATTACACAGAAAAGTTGTGAACTTATAGATGGTTCTATGAATGATCATAATTTTATGAATGATTCTACTTACAGAGTCATAGGTCACCCAAGTCGATAAAATGTAGTATTTACAATGTAATTTAATACCTTAAATAATAATCATTAGGGAGCACATAATCAGAAATGATTAATAAAGTTTTGTTAACATTTTGAAATCAAGTATTACATCCAAAACTAAAATAAAGTACACCCCCAACTTTCTCTACAGACCTTTTTTGAGTAATATAAGATTATAAATTTAAAAACTATACAATTTTGGTTGGAACGAAAAAATAAACTAATAATTATACTGAGAATAATTTTTTGTAATAGTCAATCCTTTCACAAAATGGCTTGTTTTTATATGGATTTAAGACGACAGCTTAAGCCACGATGAACCATTTTCAACGTTAAAATATTAATATAAGTAAATTAATGTTAAATAAATTAATGTTATTTGTATTCTAAATCACAGTTAATAAAATTTCATTTAATGCAGAATTTTTTTTCGAAGGGAAGTAGTTGATAAGTTATCACTAGTAATCAGCAGCGGGCAAAAGTCTAAAATTAACAGGGACGCGTTAATGAAACTATAAATAATATATTGTTATTAACATATAATGTAAATATATTGTTTTTCTTTATTTCATTTTTAAATAATTAATTGCAATACAAATTTCATGGTGGGTAATTCCTTTGTCCATGGGGATAATTGACCATAAAGGACCATGGAAGATAATTGACCTCCAAGTAAAACTTTTAAACAGTAAAAATGACAATAAATAATAAAAAGATTTGTGATATCATACTCTTTCAAATTGATGATAAAGAAGAAATGATGCAGAAAGTTGTTTGTATGGTTGATTGAAAATGACATGTAATTGTCAAAACGTTTTATATTAAAAAAATAAATGACTGGAGAAAGGTTTTTATTGTGAGAATGAAATATTATAATCATATTCTTCTTAAATTTCTGGTTGAATTCCATACTCATGGCCACTCCCCACTTCATAGCTTTAAAATCTACCCGAATATCTACCTACGATATATAATAATTATAATAAAGATATATATTTAAGAAATCACACAAATGCCATTTGGTACATATTGTATCTGTGAACTTCTTTTGAAAACCTGCCTTAAGGGATTCAGGTGGAAGAACCTCACATTGAAGGCACTCCTAGCGTGGTTCATCTCTCTGTAGTAGATCCCTGCTCCAGATACGTTTCAGTCCCCTTGTCGGATTCTGTGGTGATGTTTCTGTCAGTAATGTTAGTGAAGTTTGGGTATCCAGCAAGTGAGTCATTTAATTGTTTGTAGTTTTTCTTGATTGTGTCAGTCACGAGTGGTATTTTAAGATCTTTTTATAATGAGTTATTTATTATGTAACAGGGTACGCATAATATAACATAATATTTTTATTTTTCAATTTATTAATAATCTAATTACAGGTTTTAACATCAGTATACTAAGCCGTAGAGACTGAATGATTTGAGGAAGCACATTTTTGACTTATAAGTGGCACGTATTTGTTTCCGGCTTTGGTGGTCTTAAATTCATTCTTGTCGGATGTAGGGATTAAATCTCCATCCCTCGCTTTAACTAAAAGAGGTTATTAATCCTTTCTTACCTTCAGCCATAGATAATTCGATATAAATGCTTAGTTATACCTTTAAAGAGAAACATTATAACAGCATTGACCAGATAAGGAACTTAAGTAAATAATATCGTTTATAAAGAGAAATGAAAAACTTCTTTCTTGAAGATGTTATCAGGAAATGAATAATTTTGTTTTCAATATATAATCGGAATGCATCCAAAGTACATGCATAAGACGCTGGAAATATATCTGAGGCAAAAATTATACCACAAGCCAATCCGTAAAAACCTACAAAGGCTTGTATATATTTAATCAGAGCTACCATTTAAAGGTCAGATGAATAAAATGGACTGAGCAGAAGAAGCCGGTGCCTCTCTTGTATTTATTAATCAGGTAGCTTGTTCCCAGATCTTATCTTCCCCACTGGATGCTACTCCTTACATCTCCTCTGGAAGCTGTCTCTATTCCCTTCTGACCAACCTAATCTCCAATAATTATTTATTAAAAAACAGTATTTTTTAAAAATTTATATGGATAATATTTACCGCAATTTCATTGATAATATCATCAATAAAAAATCTTATCACCTGAACATATAAATATTAATTTATCAGTTGTCAAATACCTATACAATTTTAATGGGCTGCGGAGTGGCTCAGTGGTAGAAATTCCGCTGCTGGTAAGACTTTTATATAGTCTGTAAGGGGCTGGAGATGGCTCATGGGATCTAGGACTCTCCTCCGGTTCACCCAGCCTGCATAAAGTGGGGTACCCAAAATAAGGGGAAAAATTTGGCGGTTGAGCGAGAGCCAGAAAAGTTTTCTTTGATACTATAACAACTATGAATCGAACTTTTGGAGTCTTCATACTCTCCTGGGACTCGCACCGTTTTCATAAAGTGGTTTCTCTTAATTGGTTAAAAAGCTGGCGGTTGAGCGTGATTTCGGCAACTGAGTGATCACCTTCCTGCGCAAGTGTTGGCTTACTAACTGTAGAGTAACCGATAATCTTCGTAGTTTACGTGGGTTATGGTGGTACAAGTTGTATTTCAACCGTTATTTCGTTGTTTGCATTGTTTAAGAAATATACAATGACTACAATTCGGACATTAGCTGGCTTTGAAAATCGCTTGGTGTGTTTAATTCATTATACATTTCTTGCAATAAAAACAAAACAAAATAGTTTTGAGTTTGGAAGATTCATTAACATTGTGCGGTACTGAACTGTGAACATTCTATATATACGTTTAAAGTTTTAATTTAATATAAATAACTTTATATAAGGATTTATCTTTCTACTCTATGGGCAGTGATAACCATTAGTAGATTTTTGGGCTTAAAATAAAAAAAAACAGCAACTCTATATACATGAGCACATGTGATAAAATATCTAACTTTAAAATTAAGAATTACTTTTTGCATTTTCTTGTTGAATTAAAGCAATGATTATTAGTTTTAATCTTTACAGTTTGGCTGCATTTGCATCAATGAAACACGCACCTGTCCGAGATGGATTTCCTCTTCATAGAGGGTGATTAATATATACTTAAATATATTATATTACTTTATGCAATAATAACACCGTACATATTGTTTGGTATGGACCGGATTTTCAAGAGGACTGGACAAGTAAGCAAGAGAACAAAGTAAATATTGAGTGCTTGGCTTAAACAGAAAAGGTGAAATTTTTTGATAAAATAAATTACTTTATTAACATAAATTAATAAATTACTTATTAAACAAATAATAAGCTGCCGTATTATTTGACAAATAGTAATTCTTGAGGTTCTTTCGAATAAACCATCCCACTGTACTCGATATTCGAAAGAATTTAAACTTTCTAAGACATCCTCTACAATGCCTGAAGTGAAACAGCAGAGGGAAACAGTTAACAACAGAGCTGAAATCAATACACCCAACTCTGGAGAAGGAACACCAAAATAAAATTAGCCCAACAAGGGCCAGTTCCAAAATAAATTTAAAATCAACAAGCGATAAAATCGACTCAAACACACAGTCGATGCGAGCAATACAAGGCAAAGGCGCGCTGTTTTGGTCAGTTTGGCATCGACGTACAGGCCCGTTTGTTTAATACCCGGCCGGATAACACCATTCACAATATCAAAAACATCATAAATATTCCTCATACAATATTGCACCGTATCACAATATTGCAATAAGGAAGATTAAAAACGTAAAGAAGTAATTTAAGCAAAAATAAGATGAGTAATGAACTAAGGAACATATCAAAACTATCAATATATATATTATATTATATTATATATTATACATATTAATATAGCACCATGGTATACAAATAATAAAACATAACACACATAGATCAAAATGACAATAATATACGGTGAACTAAACAGACGATGTAACAAAGATAATTATGGTCCAGCCCAGGTTGTCAACTCCTGATCTCACCAGCCCTGAAGAAGACCTGCAATGTGGTCGAAACGTCGGCTTCCAAATAAACAGTTCTCCCTACATTAGAGACATTTTTGTCCTCAATGATTATTATAACTTGAGGGACCAGAAGATAAAGCATGTTTCCCGAAAGTGATGAATACATCAGCAATTCCATTACAGGAATTTAAAATCGGTAGATTTATCTCCACTATCCCATTATTCAATTACGATACCAGTAGCTATGCAATTAATAACGCCAATTTTACATCACTAAAATATCACATAACTTATAGAGCTTTGTTTTCCACATTTCTCTTTGTTGTCTCTCCGGGATCAGATACATAATTTCGCAAACGAGTCCAACAAGGAAACGCTCTCAGAGAAAAGATTAGACCGGAGTTGTCTCAACAAGAGCCATACTAAAAGGCGGCTTGTATCACTTTGTTTTTGCTCTAGCTTCCAAAACTGGTTATCGTGTTTCGAAATAAGTTTTTGAAAACTTCTTTTCTATTCCCCGTCGATTTATGAGCGATCTAGAGTCCCTAAACTCGGCAAAAACAACTCATAAAGATTTGATATACATTTTTAAGTTCTTGTATGATTTATTACGATATTATAAACACAAAATATTAATTTATTTTCAAAATTTTAGTACGAATCCTGTTCTTATATAAAGGGGTGTTTTAAATCATTTCTGAAGAGATTTATATATTTTTTTTAAATCATATCACTTGTATTTTTATTACTATCTTTTGCATATTTATAATAGAAAGTGAATGACCGGACATTATAGCAATTTCTTAAAGAATGTAAACGAAATAAATAATACTTTTCAGAACCCACCCATAAATTTTTTTTCTCATTCCAACGGCCGCCCATAGCCAAATGGCAAGAAGAATATTGACTTTTAGCGATTATTTAAAAAGTGTAACTGTCGGTATTGTAATCGATTAATAGTTAAAACATAAAGGAATATTTAAACAATTTTTGCGCGCTCTCTCTCGGATAACCCCAAAACAACTAAAATGTTTAAGAGAGGTATCGCATAATTTAATAATTTAAAAAAAGTATTTAAAGGGAATTTTATTAATAGCGAATGAAACTTGTGGCAAATAAAATTAGGTTTCTAAATATCTTTATTTTGATGAGAAAAGATTTATCAAGGGGCGGGACCCGAACCCGGGTCTCCCACGTCTCCGTCGTGGTGCTCTTACCAACTGAGCTAGCATGGCTCGTAACACGGCCAGACAAATCCATTCTCTTCACCGATCCCATATCCTCGTGATATCGCAATTTGCGATGTATACAAGGGGAAGAATGTTCATTGAACATCACTTTCATTAGGATCTTACCAGCCGGGATCCTGGCTGATTTTTGCATCCCGGGCCTGGACAAATCTTTTGTCTTCTAAATAAAAATATTTAAAAATTATAACCATTAATAAAAATAAAATAAAATAACATATAAAATTAGGTTTCAATTGTTTTTCGGAAAAAAAAGACAAATTTTATTCGTCTAAAACAAGTCAGAGCGGAAAAAGTGTGAAATGTTCATTAGCACTTTACTGAACACTAAATGTTAAAAAAAAAATGCAAAATAAATCAATCGAAAAGTAAAACAAATAACTACAATATTTGTTTATTATCCATTAATCGATTTTTAATCCATTAACGAAATTGGAAAACTTATTTCAGTTTCAATTTAATTTACGTTATCAACATAAATAAATGTATTTGTATTAAATGTTAAAGCAAAAGATTAATCATATTGGGTCATTAGTATTGTTCCTGTGACCATAACAACTTTCCAAGCCCATTGTAGCTACTTGCAAGTCTATAGTAGTATAAACTATGAAAGCCGAGTGGTTTACTCAGCGACTGTGATTCACCACGGGGTAGAGCGCTGAGTTGCCATCCTGAAGGTCCTGAGTTCAAATCCCGCTACACGGCAGACTTTTATTTAATCTGTTAGAAGCCAGAGATGGATCTTATAAGTTCCAGGACTCTCACATGGCCTCTATAACGGGGATACCCAAAATAGGGGGAAAATTTAGCGGTTGAGCGTGATCTAGGACAAATTACTTCCCTGCAAAACCATTGTCAAAGAAACAGTACGGTCTCTAACAAATACTGATTCCAAATGACCCTCCTTGAGTTGTAATGGTACAGTTTTTTCAGTAGTGTAAAGTGATGTTTTTATCTGTTCCGGAGGTTGTCATTACTAGATGAAATGATTACCGAAGTATCCACATTTCCCATACTTATATTCTCTTTTCTCTACGATAGCTATAACTTGTATTTTTGGAAAATATTAAAAGGGAACCGAATGAAAAGTTAAAACTTGTTGTGACTCAACTCGAAGCGACAACCTTTGGAATAATTACCGTGATGTTTAATAAATAGCCAAGAGGAATCATCTGAAACTGATGAAAAGAATATTCGTATTGACTCATGTAGACAATTTCAAATAAGATAAACGGGAATTTGAGAACTCCCACTCGCAATCTCGAGTTTATTGGAAAATAAAAATAATCTAAATTAAAGCAGTAAAACATAAATTTTTGGGCAAATTATTGAAATGGGAATCCGTTCAGATCTGATGCGACACTAGTGGCTATTGGATAAGAGGAGTAGACTCATCCACTAAGCTCTATCCAATCAGAAAAGGAATAAAATAAAGTTGAATAAACGCCATTACGAACGACAGCTTCTTCATCATATCCAACAAACAACTTAATTAGAACCGGGAACGGCTCGTAGCGCTCTTTATTCCTTTTATTCTTTTTTAGATAAGGAATTTATGAGTGAATCAATTCGAACGCGATAGCTCAGCAATAAAAAACAAAGAAGGAATTTAACACTCTCAAGTTATACGTCCCCTTCCGTCGTTTTCTCATACATAATGGCAAGCACGATAAGCGAGGAAGGGAGTTCCGAATTTATAATGCATATCCAGAAGGATATATAAGTATATAGGAGGTTCGCTATAATTCGGAATTTTATTACGGAAGGCTAAAAACCGTTAATAGTGGATGGGGATTGATATAGCGACAGAGATAACTCGACCGAAGGGCTGCTTCGGGTTTGGCGGCGCTCTTTGGTCCTCGAGTAACAAATTGCGGACGTTTCGAAAGAATATTCCGTTGTTGGAACTAATGATTTAAAATAACACTTCTCGTTAGCAACAGTTTATTATAACAAGTTGTACAGATTAAAATGCGATTGGAGGATATTATTTTTTTTTTAATATTCTTTTTGAAAACCTGCTGGAGTAGTAATTTACTTTTTTTTCTTGTACTGGTTTTATTTCATATTTTTCTTCTCCTCATTAATTATGTATTTCTGGACCCAGAGATATATAATTATTACGTAACCCGTATCACTACAAACCACGATTTGGTTCAATACATAATAGACCCCTGGTTCCCAAACTAGGGAGCGTGAAAACTAGTCAGGGGGAGGCCCAAGATTAATTGAAAATATAAAAAAAATTCTCATACCAGTACTCCTTTATCTTAAACGGAAACTTAAATAATATTGTATCTTGTAACAGATAAAATAAATTAGTCCAGGATCCATGGTCCATTTTTGCACTTGATTAGTATCAAGCTAAATCTTCGTGAATAGCTTCGTTTCGATAAGACGCCCAACAATTTCCTGTACGAAAATTCTCGATTGTGGTAGTTAACAGAGGTAGCAAGGATAAAATATGTCGATTTGGTGATTCTCAAAAATTTATTACTGACTGGGTTTTTTTTTGTTAGATCTCAAGATAATCATCTAATTTATTTGTAAAAATATTTGTCCTACAAAATGTATGGTTTGATCAAAGAGTCCCCTCCTTCCAGCATGTATCGATAACCAGGTCATCAAAAATGATTACTAACCAGCTGTTTTTTTTTACTTCTTCTTTTTTGAAGTCGTTATCGATACATCGTGGAAGGAGGGGGCTCTTTGATCAAACCATACATTTTGTAGGACAAATATTTTTTCAAATAATTTAGATAATTATCTTGAGATTTAACAAAAAAAAACCAGTTAGTAATAAATTTTTGAGAATCATCAAATCGACATATTTTACCCTTGCTACCTCTGTTAGCTACCACAATCGAGAATTTTCGCACAGGAAATTGTTGGGCGTCTCATCGAAACGAAGCTATTCAGGAAGATTCAGTTTGATAGTAATCAAGTGCAAAAATGGACCATGGATCCTGGACTAAATGTTTTGTTTTTAACGTAATACTTTTTCTTTTTTTAAAAAAGGGCTGAAGGCTTTCATATGAACACCGTTGAGAGAGTATTTTTCTAAGACAACTCTTATGCAACAAGAGGATTTGGCCTAGATCATACCCAATTAGCAAGTTTGTATAATTGTAGGTACCCACTTTGTCGACGAGGATAGATGAAACCAGGAGGGCCTGCCAATCCCATAGGCACTATCTATGGCTGTTAACAGATTTAATAGCTATAGTTTATCTGCGACAGTTATTGGAATCCTCCACCTTTAGTACAGAGTAAAAAACAAATATTTCTTTTTATATCTTTTTTTATTTTTTGTTAAAGAGACACATGATTAATTCTTCAAACATGTAGTATTAAGTATAGAAATAAAATCTCAAATTTATAACAACCGATATTTTCGGTGCTTTTACTGTATTACATAGTACTCTAATTAATTAACTAAAATTAATTGATGAATTCCTGCAAATAAAATGGCATATATAACTTATATATTATAAATATGTGTCATAAATATCGCTACCTTAGTATTACAAGGTTGTATGTTAGAAAATTGAAAAATCAGAGATTTCGATACCAAATGGTTCTGTGGGTCGAAAACTATAAATAGATCTTCAAAACGTCAAAAAATCGCGACCGGGTATCATCCAAAGACTAAAAATAAAAAGATACTCAGAATCTTTGACATCGTTTTTCTCATTTTCATATATGTGTATCATGCAACTTTGTAACACTAAAGTAGCGACATGTGTCGTCCCCTGTATTAGAGTGTATTTTATTAGTAAAGAGCGTTCAAACTTTATTTTGTTACTAAACATTATCTCATTTTTCTCATTATTTTATCCTGTTCAAGAAAAATGGCTACTCACTTTCTCTGATGGCGGTTACTTTCCTCAAGACTTAGCTAAAAACTCGGAAACAGGAAGTCTTAAAATATTGAGTGGCATTTTTCAGCCCTGTTCTGAATTAATTAAATACCGAATGATGAATGAAATCAGATAAAAGAACAAGAACTGCCCAGTTTATGATAGCATGAACCACATAAGTACATGCAATAAATATTTGATGGCCCTTTAATAAAAAAAAATTAAAGGAATTTAATCAGCCAGAAGTTATGTATGGAGAAAGTGGTTCGATCACATCTCTTGAAATGAAATTCACACGAATAAAATGTTATCATTCCTATTCTGGCAATCTATTTATTTGTTGCAAGCATGAACATATCAAATATAAAAGGCTTAATAAAAATAAATAAATTCAATTATCACAATTTATAATATTGAGCTGGCATTAACATAGCGATAATCCTAGACAGTAATAATGTTTAACTCTATTAATTAATATTAATTTTGTCACATTTGTAGTCTCCATGATACAATAAATAAAAACTAAGGGTTAATTCAGATTTTTTTTGTTTTATCTATCGCAATATCTTTGTTATTTAAATTTTTTCTTTGTCGTTCAACGGAAAAAAATAAATACTTATAACCAGTATTTTAGTACGTTAAGGAATGTTAAGTATAAAGTATCTAAGCGGAGTGGCTCAATGGTAGAGCGCTGAGTTGCCTTCGAAGTTCCTGGGTTCCAATCCCGCTTGCTGGCAGACTTTTATTTAATCTGTTAGCGGCTGGATTAGATGGTCCCTATGGGATCTAGGACCCTCCAGCCTCTAGTGGGTACCCAAAAATGGGGGAAGAATTTGGCGGTTGAGCGTGGTCCATGACAAATCACCTCCCGGCTCAACCCGTGCCCAAGAAACACATAGATCCTACCATGAACTGAACCCCAGACCCTTCACTGATTAACGTAAGGTCCCAAGCATTTTAAGTCCCATCCGAAGGACGGCATAACCAAGAATTTCTTTTTCATTTAATAAAATCTAAAAAAATCCTAGAATCATATACCGGACAGGGAATCCATCATCTTGGGGGTAGTAATGATATCCACACCACTACATGTCAACTCTTTACATTATTGATACTTTTTCTATTATTGATACTTCAACTTAAACCTCGTGTGTTGTATTTATGAGATGTACAGAATAAGACGCAGGCTGGATCTGGTTTTCACTCACTGGAGAAAGCCCGGGGGTATTTAGACGGGCGTGGTGAAAAAAAAAACCAGGCGGTTACGGATTGGCAAATTGACGACGGGGGGGCAGGGTCCCTCCATATTTCCTTGCGAAACAGTCTTCCCCCCTTCTCCTCCACCCGACGTGGCCTTATAAGTCCATTAGCTTCATTAAAATCCTTACCCAGCCTCGGTCTAACAAGCCAACTGCTGAATGAGAAATAAGTGGACCGGGCAATATATATATATAAGACAAAGGCTACATAAAATTCAAAGAAAGTCCATAAAACAGGTCATGGGAGTCAGGTTGTATATCGGCGTATACGCTCAATTAGTGAACCCTACCTTCACTGATGGTATACGTTGAGATATTCCATGACCTGTATCCCCCAATCCTATATCCGTAAGTAAAATCATTCTTATATATAATTTTTAATTGACCCTTCCAGACATACAATTGATTCGTCAAATCAGGAAATTTTTTCCTGCCTACATAATAAATTTAAAAAAATCTGCAAAATTCGTATTATCAATAAAATAAAATGTATTTTAATTATCTTAATATATTTAATATTTCTCATCAATTATTTTATAATCTAACTTTTTGTCCAATGCATTTTATTCTTGTCATTCATATAAGTTCTGTTTATATAATCTGTTATAAATGATTGAAAATGTTATCCTCTACGGATCCGAAATGAGGAAAATTTCGAAAAAGGAGGAAAGAAGTTGTTAGCCGTGGGGATGGACTTCTGGAGACGCTGTTGTGCCATTTCCAGAATTCAGCACCCCCCTTATAGAACAATAAGGCAACTGGTGGATCAAGAAACAACAAGATCCTCTTCACAGAAGAAACAAGAACATTGAAATGTTATGGCCACTTAAAAAGAATGGCAGAGGAACGATGAACCCAAAACCAATCTCCGACTATTGCCAAAGGGAAAAGAGGAAAAGAGATGACGGAAACACAAAAGAAGATGGTTGCAGGATGTGGAGGAGAGCATGGGAGCCAGGGGTCTTAGAGGAGGAGGCTGGACGGATCGAGATCTGTGAGATACGAAAAACAACTATGTTGTAAAAAATCGTTAAATAAAAAAATTAATAATCTGTAATGTTTTCTTTGATACTGCACTGTCGATATTGTTATTCAGTTTTGTTTTATTCTGGCGGTGGCCTAAAAATTGGGCAGAAACAGAAACGGTAGCAGGTATAAAATAGGGTATACTTATTTTGTGTAATTGATGGGCTACACTCCCCGATCATTTTCCACATGTCTCAAAGTGTATCCTGTAAACTATTTCCAAATCAAAATCAAAATAAAAAATATCTAAGTTACTCACCAACACCTATAGAAATAATCATGTCTCACCTGAAACAAGGGAACAATTTCGTTAGGAAAAATTTGTAAGCAGATTTAATTAATCGCATAAAAAGCAAGCACATTATGTATATTAGTTTATTAATATTAAGTAGTGTTATTTCAGTTGTCACGAAACGTTTAATTAAATAATTCGTAAAATATTTCAAACTAATGAGTAAAGCGAAAGTTTTTAACTCTTTTACCAAAACAATGTTCTGGAAAATTCACAAAAACTGTAACTGTGTTGTCTGTTGAATTCTTCTTCCTATGCCTTACCCGTTTCTTTTTTGTTTGCGGCACTTCTAAATGATTGGACAAATCCGAGACCAAACCATTGGCTTAAATTGCATTATCAGCTACTGTTGACGATATTTGCGATTTCGCATGATGTGCCCAATACATTCTGTTAAAAGTCATGTATCCACCTCATGGGATCCGGAAACCTACTGGGACTCCAAATGGGACCAAAGCCTCTACAAATTGGGCACACTTACTTGGGGGAAAACCCAGTGGCTGTGCGTGTTCTTGGTAAGATCCCTCAGTGAACAGCCTTTGGCTTAGTAAATGTACAGTGCCTACCATGAACTGAACTAAACTTAAGACCCTTCATGAGTTGTTCTTTCTTTCTTTCTTAACATGATGGAAGTCATCCATCCAAGGGTTGTTGCGGTGTTATTTTACAAATTAGTTAGCTGTTACGTTACTTCCAGGAATGTGCCATTGGGTTTCATTCTACTGATACATAAATTCATATATATTTACATATCATTACATATATATATATATACATATATACATATCATATAAATTCAGATATACGAAATAAAGAAATAAAATAACCTTGATGAGATTGTTTGTTTCATTTAACATCAATTAATGCTGCTATAGCTAATAGGACGATGCTATAATTGGAGTCCTAAATTTTGCCTAACCAGGTTTAATTAGAATAAGAATACTTAACGAGTACCTGTCATCGTACGGTCAGCGAAACGATCACAGATTTTTTAATGAACGTGATGTAATGGTTTTAGTTTTAAAATATTGTCTATCCTAAAAATACACTATGGATGTGGAGTGGCTCATTGGTAAGGCACTGAGTTGCCAAGCCGAAAATTCTGGTTCAAATCCAGCAGCTTGGGAGACTTTAATTTAATCTATTAGCAGTCAGAGATGGATCCTTTGGGACCTGGGACCCTCTCGGGGCTCATCCAGCCTCTAAAAAGTGTGTACTTAAAATAGGGGGAAATTCTGACGGTTGAGCAGCACCTTGGAAATAACCTCCGTGTACAACCGTTGCCCAATAATCAGTACAGTCTCTACGACGTACTAAACCCATGGGTTATAGTGGTTATATTTTTTATTTATTAATTTTCTTTTGTGTTTTGTCACTTCACTAACCTGATTTTTTTCGTTTAAAGATAATATATAATAATAAATACTTATTGACAGAAATTATACAAATGTCATTTGACACATATTTTTGATCTTCTTTCGAAAACCGTTCGTGGAAGCGTGGAAAACCTCCCATTGAAGGCACTCCTAGCGGGGTTCTTCTCACAATAAAAGATCCCTGCTCTAGAAACGTTTTAGAAATGATAGTACCATTACGTTTGGGTGTCCAGCAAGTGAGTCATGAAGTTTTTTTTCGTTTCAGTCAAGAGTGGTAAGTTCAGGTCTTTGTTTGAAGATAATTCTAAATTCGTCCAGACAGTTTATATTCAACAAACAAAGTATGTTATTGCAATTTAAAATATTATATATTCCTGTGAATGATGAAACTCCATAAATCCCTGTATGTTTATGTGTCTGAGCTAATTATCATGGTATCTAGGTTGAAATGCCATTTTTATTCAGTTATTTATTCACTACAATTGCATTTTCTAGGAGTGGCCAGATATGATATATACTGAGCCCTTAGTCTACGAGAATTTACATAAGGAAGTTTCCAATTTGGTGCACGCCGGTGTGAAAATACAGTTGTGAAAGTTGTCACGAAGGTATGATAAATCTGTTGGAACGATTTGAATAATTCCACGAGGCTAGATCAAAGGGAATGTGTGTGTTCCCTGGCGGTACACAGGTCTACATCTGTTGCGGCTAGTCCACTAGCCTCTTACTTTACTGCCCTGAGTTAGGCCTGTTCTTGCCTTTGTAGCTACTTGCTTTAAGCACCCCAACTGTCCGATCGAGAACTGTAGTGGTCAATAAACTAATATGATAGTTATTGGTTAGATATCGTTCAACGGTTCGTTATTAACATACTAACCTTAAATAGTACCACATTGAATCTACAGGTTGGTTAATGGTAGCTAGTTCAAATACAATCATAATATAAAACCATAACAATAACTCTTAGTGGTTAACACAACAACTTACTGCACTCAAGAACGCGAGAACAGCAATGCGTATGCTTATGCCTTCATTTGGAAGGGAGGTAAAACAGAGGTCCCGAACCCGTACAGTGTCAGTTATTCCTGTCCCTATTAGACCTGGATTGGCAAAATTTAGGACTCCCAGGTAGCATCGTCCGATACTTCCATAGCAGCAAAAACTGTCGTTCAATTAATTTTTAAAAAACCAAACCAACCTATCAAATGAGTTCAGTAATTTTTATTTTTTATATGAATTCCTCTGACCTTTTAACCTTAAATTTTCTCTCAAGATCATAATAGATATAGAAAAAATTTAAATGCGTGATATCTTATTAAAAAAAAAAAGATCCTATAAAAAAAAATGATACCACATTAAAGATAAGAGGTCGCAAAAATTTCACTACTTTGTAAAACGAATCGTACCTAAATTTTTTTTCGCAATATAAAAGTATCTAATTGAATTTGTGAAATTTCAAAAGCCCAATTTAGTCAAAAATAAAAATTAATAGGATATAAAACTAGAAACATAAAAAAAAAAAAGTTGATATATATAATAATAAAAATGCTGCTGCAGTCCCATATAACACAAAATACAACGTATTATGGACTATAGAGAACTACTTTATGAATAAATTACTTATTACTGGCTATAGATTAAAATATGTGAAATTATATTATACAATTGTTGGTACATGAAAATAGCTTAATTACTATCTATCTACATGTACCTACATCCATATCTACTTATGTATTATGTATCTACGTGTACGTTTTTCCTTATAACTTTTAATCCAAAGCCAATGTTAATACGAAAAATGCTTGTCTTATCCAGACTAACGTTAATTTTCTTAACGCGATCTTTTTTATTTAAACATTTAAAATTGATGAGCTAATATGAAAAAGATGAATTTTTGAAGGATGGTAAATTTCCTTTATGGGACAGAGCATTATTAACTTAAAATGTTTTATTTAATTATTTCTGTTAGCGATTCTGGGAGAAGTTAATTTACTATCTGCATGTTCATTCAAAGCCTTAAACACATAAATAATTAAGCAACTCTACACGATGTACTAGTTAGCTTTAAATAGTATTTTTATTTCAAATCTAATACAATTACAAATAAACGTAGGGACGTAGCCTGAACGATGTCAGGTACTCGTTAAAAGTCCCAATCCTAATTAAACCTAGTTAGGCAAAATTTAGAGCTCCCACTGTAGCATCGTCCGATTAGCCATAGCAGCATAAAGTTATATTAAATGAACAAACAAACATATTAATGATAATAATTGTAAGTCAATTTATTCAATGAAGGATCAGACAAGAACCATTAATTTATGTAAAAATCTAATGGTTATCTGGGACACTATCAAACGAGTGGATACGTGTGTGAAATGTTTTCAACCGATTTGTTATTGAATGTTCCAGATAGGTGCAAGTAAGATGTTGAAAAAAATATTATAAATTTAGATCTTTCTCGTGGGCAGACACGAAGATTAAATAGGTCAATGAAATGATACGATATTTCCACGCCTTTGCAATCGCTAAATAAACGATGTTTCCCTGGCAATGGGTAACAAAAACATCTTGGTTTTTATTAATATTAATATTCATAAAATCAACGACACATTTTATTATTGTTAGTGATTCTAGTAACATTACTAAGTATTGTTAGGTACTTTTATTTATTTATTACTTTTTTCTCAACTTATTTCTTTCTATTGTAAATTTTTAAGCTATTTTTTTACTATATATATTTTTTTTTTATTCTCTACCAGAACATGAATTTAGGTAATTTTTATGTCAATATTGTAATATTCTAATAAAGTAGTCCTTTGGCAAGATATATCTTTATTAAATTTGGCACACACTGTTATTCTTAACGAGCCTGGCCCCCAGAATAAAATTATTTTTCTATTTTATTGTGAAAAACATAATTTGTGATTCTCACGGGGTTTAAACTAATGATGCTCTATTTTTATATTCTATTACTACAAGAGATTTTTTTTTTTTATATTAATTTTATTTGAGTGAGTTTTAATTGAACCAGTAACCTTCAGGCTTGTCGTATTCATAGTGATGTAAAGTAAAATTTTAGGTAAATGTGTGTGCATATATGTGTGTGTGTGTGTGTGTGTGTGAGCGAATGTATATAATAATAATATTAAGGGCGACCTGCGGTCTAGTGTTTAGCGTAACAAACTACTAAGCCCAAGACCGCGGGTTCGTAGCCCGGCAGGTGGCCCCAGGATTTTTAAAAGGGAGTAAAAAATCCTAGTTACGCCGTTAAACGTAGGGACGTAGCCTGGACGATGTCAGATACTCGTTAAAAGTCCCAATCCTAATTAAACCTACTTAGGCAAAATTTAGAGCTCCCACTGTAGCATCGTTCGATTAGCCATAGCAGCATAAAGTTAAATTAAATGAACAAACAAATATAATAATGATAATAATTATAAAGTTTTGATTTATTCTGGGACAAGTCCCTTTAGAATAACAGTACATGTTTTGTAGGCTATTATGTCTTAGAGTATAAAAAAATAACATTTATTTAGTTATTACAAATAATTTAATAAGAGAGAAAGAATAAAATAAAATACGAATTACCTCCAATAAAAATATTTAAAAAACAGATTAGAAGAAGAGAAAGATAAAAAAATTAAAATAAGTTAAAAATTATTATATAAGAGAAACAATTTATAGTTACATATATATCAAATTTATCTATTTATGTAACTGGATGAGTGAACAGCATCACATGTAGGTGGTTTATATCCCACGCACTCACATATTTATATATACCACATAATCACACACACAAGTGTATATTAAAAAAAATCATTACTTTAATTCAAGACTGATCCTACTATTTCCGATTAACAAATATATATAGGAGTTTTTCAAATTGTTAAATGTGTGGTAAAATGGTTTATAAAGCCACAAATTTAACTTGCTATTCTTATTTAAAACCAATACCAATATTTTACAAGTGAAGAATTAGGCTTTTATATTGTGGTTGAATAAAAAAGAACACGATTGTGGTCAATTAATTAATCTGTTCTATTCGATAATATTTCAAGATTTTATTAATGGACTTGAATTTTTTTGTAAATTATACTGGGAAATAATCAAAGAAGCAGTACTTAAAAGAAATGATTTTTTTAGAAACTGGACCACAGATAACGTGATATGGTTTAATAAGGAATTAGGGAGGTACTGCAAATAGTGAGTCTCAAATCACGTTAACTGATTACATAATTAAATAAAAGAATCTCGTTATATTTTACTACATACTATGTAATAAAAACGATTAAACGAATGACAGATTAGAAATTAAAGAAATAATTAGAATGCTAAGTTAAATTTGTGGCTATAACAGAAAAGAATCGCCAACATGGTGGTAGTCAGGAATGAAATATACGTTAAAATGAGGAATACGTAATTATAAACTATCCACTTCTTAAATATATGTATTATTATACAAAATCTGTAATATCTACTGTATATTACTGTATAATATTCTTATAGATCGATGAAAACTGTATATGAGAAAATTTAGAAGTCTAATAGCATGAAAATTTTCTTTGATTCGTAACTTTTTCTCGGGAACGTACTGATCGTACGAATAGGCAAAATACATTGAGGAGAGACTTCAGACCAGTCCTGAATCTCTAGTACCGTTTTGGTATTAAGATATTTTGCTCCGAGTATTGTCAACTGTAAAAAAAAAAAGCCCACCTATTCAAGAGAAATACGCAAAAAACGTACTTCATGGACTCAGCGGTGTTCCAGTCGATCCTAGTAACAGTGTAAAAAATAGGTATTAAATAATAGAAAAAATATACAATAACATTCATAACGAGCCCTATAAGTCCAAATTGTTTTATCTTACGCATTGAATGTATAAATAAAAGTACAAGTGCGTGTTTCGGTTACCTGAAATCTGCTAGGAAGAGGTTGGAGCTAAACTGAACATCAGGAAAAGACAACTCCTAATATGAGACATGACCCAGCATAAACATCTGAGTAAGATATTCCGTCACAGTTAAATTCAAATCGTTCTCAAGCAGCTTTATTCATGTAACCTACCTTCAAAAAGTTTTAATATTTAAAATACATACACCGGCCATTAAATAAATTTAAAAATACGATATGAAAGAAAACAATTCCATAACATAGTAGCAGAGAAGTTGGCGGATCGTTTTAAAACTGTGTTGCTAAATATCCAACAAGTTAAAATCACTGACATCCCTTTTATATAACTAATAAAACATTTACAAAGATCTCTAAATAACACTCGTCACTGACACATTCAACAAAAACTACACATTACTGACAGACACATTACCAAAAATTCCGACAAGGAGACTGAAACGTCTCTGGAGCAGGGATCTACTACAGTCAAATGAACCACGTTAGGAGTGCCTTCAATGGATGGTTTCTCCATCCACGCTTCCACGAGAATCCTTAAGTGGAGGTTTTCAAAAGAAGATCGCAGATACAGTATGTGTCAAATGGCAATTGTATAATTTCTTTAATATTTTATTTTATTATTATTAAAAATCACTTACAAGGGTTCCACATACTGGTAAAACCTGAAGCAAAGAGGATAATAATGAGAAATTCTGGAAACCTAAGTTGGCTCATCTAACTAACAACGATGTGACTACCTGATATATGCCTTATTGTTGTAGGCCATATTCAAAAGCATGGAATATAACATTAAATTCCCTTTGAAGGAAAGGAAAAACAATCATTTCATTCTTCTTACTTCAAATAATTAATTAGCGTTACTTAATTCGCACTTATTACCGATTAATGAATTCGGCGAGTAATAGAAAAAAGTAAATAAAATAGATGGATTTAATTTAGGATTTAAATTACAAAGCTTGATGTACTGTGTAAATTTATTAATTTTTTTTGGATCACCAACAAAAAGATAACTAAACTCGAATTTTAAGTTTCATGATTCTTTTCATGCAATCATTAAACAAGAATAGTTTTGGCAACGAAACGGGTGAAAGACAGAGAGGTTCAAAGGAAACTAAAATGGACAATGCTAAACAAAAGTGGGGATAAATTATTGAAAAATAAATAAAACAAAATGTCATGTAAATTACTGTACGTCTAAAGAAATCCTATTTTACGATTAAGAGACACTACACTAAAACATTCCCGAGAGCCAATAAAGCTATTATTTCACTATTTGATCTACTTTTCGCCAATTTGACAGTGACTTAGTCCGCGAGAATGCAATTTCACTACCTGATTTATGGCTTGCACACTGTACTCTTTGGTTTATGCCATTTTTAATGCACCAATTCGGATCAGAAATAAATCTAGACTGAGGAATTATTTGTTTGTAAATAACAGGGACTTAATGCAAGAATATTTAAGGGATTAAAGGAGATGCTTTTCTATAAATGTTAACAATGGACAACTGTGCCAATACTTTTTTGACCGTCGATTTTCCTACTTTTTTTCTTAATAATTGTAACATTATTAATTTAGCTTTTAATTGCCTTCAAAAAGACTGATTTGGTTTCTATGTTTACTATAAAATTCCAACTTGAAAAATATTTACAATATCCCAAAAAAATGAAAAAAATTAGGGTGTGCCAATACTTTTTTGACCCACTGTAGTAATTGCAAATAAGGTAGGTACCGTTAGCAAAACAAAATGAAAAACATTTATTGATCATTGATAAACAAAATAAGAGAATAAGATAATGTACATAAAGTGTTTGGGGTCCCGCGAAATAGTTGGACCTTCCGATTAGAGCTCCGAAATTAATTAGGAAAAAATAAAACGCTAAAACTACTCCGGATCGCAAGTTATTTGAATGCAACCCTTTGTTAAACTAATAACATAAATTAAATTTTATTTTATGAATTAAATAAATATGATTTTTAATAATAAAAAACAACTAAATATTTTAAACTTACGATGGTGAATTTGAACCTATTTAGTAACAAATAAAATGTTTATCAATTGCAAAATAAATAAACGTTTATCAATTAGAAAAAAATAAATGTTTATCTTGTTTGCCAGTATTTCTATAACACAAATACAAGCACCTTATCTATAGTTTAAAATTGTTAGAGCCAACTTAAAGTCATGCAGAACCATGAAATATATTTTGACATGAGATTAACAACTTCAAAATGCGGGGTTTCTCAGCGATTTAAGGAGAATTAGCCACAAAGTGGAAGCTTAAAATAAGAAGAAACTTGAATCAGGTTATAAGACGGATAAAGATCAGAAGGTGGATGTAAATATAACAACACTATTCACTTCTAATCCCCTGATTTAGCGCGCTGATCCTCGGCTAGACGTGTCCGACACATAAGAACTCTGTCGTGTTTGCATTAGTCTCGTGTATTATGCTCCTTTAACATCGCTAAGAGGTTTATGTCTACAATGGAAGGTCCGGCGTGAAATATGTCAGCGAGAGAGAGGGAGAGAAAGAGAGATGGTAAGAGAGTGAGATTAAGGCACGAAACGGCGATTAATAATCTTGATCCATTATTTATAAATATGTTGAATTTATTGAGCCGCGTAACTGCATTGGAATATCAATAAAATAATACTCAAAGATAACAATAAATAATTGTTGAAGTAAATCAGTATTAAAAGACGGATGAGACCAAACAACAATAAAATTTAGAAAAAAAAAACTAATATAACTGACATTTCTCAGTTCCATTCATAGTTATCAGATTATGAAAACTTCATTGGTAGTTTAAAAAATCAATAAATCGGTCATAAATAACTAATAAATAACACAAATGAATGAATAGGAAATTTGAAGAAAACAAAATATCTGGTGGCCCACATCGATGAATGAGGTCGAACATAAATTAATGACCAAAAAATAGTTTATTTTCGGATGTTTTGTTTTTTACGACACTATATCGAGAGCACGGCAGGCCAACGGCTATCCCCCAAGATATATATTTAACCAGCGATGAATATTCATATATTTGGTGACAGATATATTAAAGCTGGGTCACAAGAATAACGAATGTCCACGGGATATTAAAATTTAGAGACCACAACAACATGTCGGCTCTTTCCAATGGTCCCCAAAGGTTGTATAATTACTTCGAAAACATTAGGGAATAAACATAGCTACATTAATAAAGAGCATATATAAATTACATAGATTGTGTCATTTTTGTAAAGAAATTTATTTTTTACTACTGTTTGTATGTTTTTTCTGAGATAACTTATCATTTGCACAGGAGGCATACTTAATCAATCAGATTTTCAGCGAAAAAATATATAATGAATATATGAGGAAGAATGGCCTGGGTGGATTATTTCTTTGTGTATTTCACCATCTCTAATTCGTATTATCTTCTTTATTAAATATTTGATAATGCTCTACAATTATTCTCTTTATTTTGTATATTTTTCTTTATATTTTATCACTTAGATACCTCGATGCCTGTATGTATTTGTAATATTTATTATTGTATAATTTTAATTTGTTTGTATTTTTTTATTTAGCACTGAAAAAGATCTGCAATATGGGTCTGAACATTGGCTTTCCAATAAACAGCTTTCTCTATTTAAGAGAGTTAATTTGACCTCCACATCTCCACCCGGAATATCTTCTTCCTCATATATATATATATTAGATTATTAGATTAATAAAAAATTATTATTGAATAGAATAGAATAGAAAACAAACTTTATTCCGGGATCAAGTCCCTTTAGCATAACAATCATGAAAAGAAAAAAATAAACATAATATCTGGCCAGAAGGCTACATAATAATACGAATCATGAAGTCATCAAGAGTGACAAAAACAGAAATAGAAATAAAATTAAAAGAAAGGACGAAACTTGATCGAATTTTAACTAATTGTCGAAAATAAATAAATTAATATTAACAAAATAAATATAAACAAAATTAATAAAATAGTTAATAACGAAATTACTTAATTAAAATAAATGAATGGGATACCATGCAATAAAGTATTTTACATAGTTTGTATCTTTGGGAAAAATAAACAAAAGACGTAGGTAACGACATCGAGTAATCAATACTAATTATTCAAACGGAAGATTGACCTGCCTACAGAGCGTCATTTGGGGATGTCAAGAGATGTTGGAAAAGCAGGGATTCAAATGAAGCCAGTGAAGAAGCATGGCGGATGAAAGGAGGGATTGAGTTCCACACAGTGGTGGAGCGGGCGAGGAAGGAACCCTCGAATGCCATGGTTCTGTGGGAAGGAATGTAGAGATCGGAAAGGTGGGTTCTTGTTTTGTGGATTTGAATTGGAGGAGACTTTAGATATATGATGGGTGCTGCGAGTTAATGGTTTGGTATAGAAAAGCACTAAGGAAATATTGTCTACGAATGAGAGGGAAGAGCCACTTTAACTCATCATATTGATGTGACACCCGGGATCGCCTCGGAGTAAATTAAGACAGCTAATTTTGGTCAACTTTTTGTATTGGGATTAAAAATAGATATATTAAAATATTAATCAATGCCCATAACAAGCAAAGAGTGATCAGAAATTTCAATTTGATTTTTGTGTAAAACGTAAAACGTCTTTTCTGCTATAATTTAATTCTAGCATATTAATTAAATAACTTTCCTTTTTTCTTCATCTGGCCATCTACATATCTATTATAGAAAATATACGAATAAAACGTAATTAATGAATTCCACATAAAAATGACTACTAAAATCCTGCATGCGAAATCACCTGGCTGTCATTTTATTTCAGCAAATAATTTTCTTCGGCGGACTAAGCCCAAAGTTATAAGTGCTAACTTTGTTCAATCATAGGCTCATGCATTTTCCTTTAACCTAACTTTGAACAGCTAAATATATCATATTGAAATTTATTTGTTAGTTTTTGGGTAGTTTTATATTCATAAGAGCTCCAGGGGCCTAGCTCATAACGGCCTACCTTAGCAGCCAAATAAAGTTTGAGAAGGTTACAATTTATTTTATAGCCTACCCACGGAATGAATCTACTTTAAATAACATGGTAACCTGTACTGATAACCCGCCCACTAAGTCTTAAGGGGAGTGATAAGAACTTTAAGCGAATTCTAATAATAAAAAGTGTTAATTACCATTCAATCGGGTAGCCTAATTCAAAAGTAGATTTTTATTTTAATAAAAAAAGGTTGTTAAAGGTCAACGGAGAAAGGAGTTGGAATAATGTGATCCTTAGATGGCCAAAATACAAGAAGACAAAGAAGAAGAACTATTCACTACAGGCATCATCGCAAGGGTGCTAAATGGTTCTCATAAACTTCACAAAGGAAAACTAATTAATAAAATTAATTAATTAATAAAACTTCACACAAGGTATGCCAACCATTGATTTACCATCAAACACTAGTTTAATGGATAAACCAATTTATTTATACAGGATTCCCATAATTGAAGAAACGGCTCAATAGAAAATCGAAGAAAGAAATATCTATTTTCTTGAATTTCGCTTTCCTAAAATAAGGACCGAAAAAAAGATGCTCCAATCCTAAATATTTTATTTCCAACCGACATGTCACATATTTCATTGTAACTTTCATTATCAATCACGGAGATAAAGAGAATAAGGAGGTAAAGTTCCATGTGTAAATAATAAGAAGACTTTAATGAAACATATTCTTTAAGAACAATAAATATCGATTAATAGATAAAATTTATGTTTGTAATCGATAATTCGAAACGCGAGATCAAGTGATCAAGTCCTGCTAATTTAAATCAAATTTATCAGCGAAAATTAAACGCGAATTTTATTAATGGCCGTCTCCCACGCCATGCCAACTGGACGCCTAGTGTCAACGCGTTATAATAAAAAAAAACCCGAAAGAAAAAACTCGATTCCAGAGAAAAATTATACTAATTCCTTGTTATGCAGAATTGGCATATCTCGCCTGCGTTTCGACCTAATTGGATGTCTTGTTTAAATTTTTATTTTTATGCGATACGATCAATGTTCTGGAAAGAATTTAGATTAGAACTCCTGTTTTATATATATTTTAATCTACATCATATATTTATTCATAATTCTAAAATACATTTAGATAATGTGAAATTCTTTCAGTTTTAACGTATTCGTACCAGGATTCGGTGAGTGCTTATACCATCAGGTTTCTAAATGTTGAAGGTATTTTATTTTAAAAATAATGCGTGCAGTACACAATTTTCAATAGCTATGACATTGAATAAAACTTAAAATGTTCCTACTTAGTTCGATAAGATGGCCTCACATTCTAAGCCTTGACATTCTAAGCTGAATTTGTTGCTCGAGTACTACCAGTGGTGAGTTTACCTAATTGCCTTTATCCTATTGCATTACACACCTTTCATTACGTTTACTTGACGTATTATTAAAATACAGCTGGAAATTTCAATAAATAAAATACGTGTTCATACTGTCTAATACATTTAGATACTGAAGAATTTCTTTCAGTTTTAACTAAGTTGTACCATGAGTGCTTATATCTATTAGATTTCTCATTGTTCACTGTATTTTATTTTGAAAATAAATAGAAAAATATACATTGAATGCATCACTCAATTTTCATTCACCACATAATTTTTAATAAAGTTGAGTAATTCGAGTACTACCAGTGGGTAGTTAATCTACTTGCCTTTATCTGATATCCTTATACTCATACACCATTTATTATATATACTTGCCATATTATTATAATACAGTTGTAACCTTCAACAAATAAATTTTATAAAAAAAGTATAGAAAATTGATTTAGTTCCCATGAAAGCATTTATTTACAAACAATTATCATCAAAACGCATGTCGTCACTCTCTTACGACTTTAAGTCAGATATTGTTTCTTTCAAAAATATTCAGCTTTCCAACGTTACGTTATGCATCTATATTGCCACTTATATATCTAGTCATTTTTTTTCTTTCTTCTTCTTAGTTCAGTACAAATTTCTATCTTAGCTTAAATTTGTCAATTTTATTACTGCTATGAATAATCAAAATCGCAATATTTGGAAACGATGTTTAATTATAAAAAAAAAATTAATGGTATTTTGAAAAAAAAATGAAAATTTATGAATTGTATGCATACATGACATTCAAACACATATAACCGGAAAATGCATAACTCGTGACATAGAAGAGGAGATAGAAACTATAATGGAGAACAGAACTGTGATGTTTCAAAATGCAATATTCGCTAAGAAGAGTTTTGTAAAAAATTGAACCAGGTATTTAGTAGAAAATGTTTAGAAACCACGAGTATCATCAAAGTAATTTTATTCTGAGACTAAGCCCCTTTAGAATAAATAACAGTAGCATATAAAGAAACTATATATAATTTTATATGCTAATGATTATAATTCTAGCAATAATTATTGATAACATTTAACAGAAAGAATAAACATTATGCCCTTAGGTTTCCTGATTGCTCATGTTTTAAAACTGTTATATTATAGATAAATATTATCACAATACTGTTTTACATTAATTCACTTTTGTATTCAGAACACAATAAAAGTAAATAACGATCATTAATTACAAATATTATTGTTCTAGTTATTCATTACTATCATCAACCGAATTACAATTATTTCATAACTTTATAATATGGTCAGTGAATTTGTTTGATATTGTGGATATAAAAATTCGGGATTCCATTATAACTATATAATAAGTTCCTTACATAACAATATCGATATTTCAGGATAATGACATCATATTTCTGACTTGATAAAATGTAATATTAAAATTATCAATTATATAATTGAAGTTTTCACTTAAAAGCCGAAAATATCCACTTTAAAAATTAATATAGAAGAGATAAGTAAAATACTTGTTGATAACATTATAATTTGTTTAATTTAAATAATTTTTAAATTTAGAAATTGATTTGAAACAATCTTGTTTAATGGTAAGTGGATTTACCAAATTTTAATAGAAACCTTATCTTATTTAATAACTACTAATTAAAATTTAAAAAAATAATTCTACAACCATGACATTCAGTTATGAATCCGAAATTTTTAATATCTTGTTTTAATATCTTTCAGGATATAACCTTATATTTTTAAATAGATTATTTGATTAAATTAAGTTTAACGTAAATACTTATTCTTAATTGTTTTGAAATCAATTTTTTTTTGGATTGGATGGGGCTGGAGTTTATTATGGAATGATAGGTATCTGGAATGGGCCAAAGCGGTAATATATGGAACGTTAAGGTCTTTATGGATGGTTTTATTTGTGACAAAATAAGGAGCGTTTAGGATTTTGCGAAGGATTTTGGATTGCAAGGATTGAATAAGGGAGGAATTTGATGGTTTAGTGGAGCCCCTTAGTTCAATTCCGTAAGCCCATATAGGTCATAACAGTCACATAAATCTTTATATTAAGTCTTTTGTAATTGATCTGAAGGTTTGAGCGTTTGTCTAGTATGTGTTGAAGTAGTCGGAAGCGTCTAGCTGTTTCTTGTCTTTTCAGTCTTGTGTGAGGGTGAAATCAAATTAATATATAATTTCTTTAATAAAACAGTTTATAAAAAATAACAGTTCAAGAACCAGACAATTTTGGAAAAAAAAAATCTTTTTTAAAGGATAAGAAATAATTTTTACATTATTGTTATAAATATCATTACGATACAAGGAAAAAAACAACAATTATACGAATAACTTTCATAGTGCTCAAAACAACTTGACAAATAACTGAAGAAGTGAATTGTCTTTAACACATTTTAACCTTTTCATAAACTGTTAATCTTACGATAAATTACGCATAATAAGTAGCGACAATTACAAATTTGTGTTAAAAAGTAATAGTAGATTACTAATAATAATAACGATTTCAACAGGATTCGATGCATATTCATATAAAGTGCTCGCTCACTACATGTTTCATTTTTTTTTTTTATCCTGACGTTTTATGTTAATTTATAATTGAGTAATCGACCTTGGTATTTAATGTTAATATAGATTTTAATCCACTTCAGTCCCAGTAGTAAATTAATCTCTCATTTTAATCGGTTCATTTCGCATCGATTTAATCTTCATAGCAAATAATCCTGATTTTCCCTGTCCATTTACTGCTAACTACTAGGCATATTTCATGCCATACCATTTATGTAATAAAATCAACATGTCCCGGATGATGAAAAATGTATGGCAAGATAATGACTAACGTTTTTGTTTAATTATAAGCATTAGTAATTTATAAACTGCTATTTATAATTCATTAATATATCTTTATAAAAAGCTTATCAGAAACTATCTTAAAGGACTGTTGCAATTCTATAACACAATTTTTATTTCTTAACCATATAAATTAAAATATTATTAAGCGATTTCTATATAGTTTTATCGTAATAAAATCACATAGAATGTTACTAATCAACAACAAAAAAATCGATGCAACCAAAAAAGGGCATACAGTTGTAAAAAAAAATGAGATTTTGCAATAAAAATATTATACTTGATTAAGTTGGAGAAGGAATATAGTACCATCGCATTAAAAAAAAAAAAAATTTCTTACTTTATAATTGCAATGGAAATAGCCCATTATTTTATCCCAGAATGGTTCTGCGTGCCCTTTTAAGAAAAATAATTATTCAGAGTAAATGATTTCCGTTTTTGGTAAGTGCGAAACATTGTCCATGTTTGGCCGACAGTAGAAGGTCAGCGACTTGAGAAAAAAAGAGTTCTCGAAATATTTAATTAATTAAAAAAATAATTAGCCTTTCTTCAAGTGAAAATTTCAGTCCTTTAACCAGTTTTAAATTATAAGAGCGCTTTTTGATTTTTATTAGTTAATTAATACACAAATTTGAAAATTATGAATCGAACTGAGACGATAATTTAATTTAGATTGTCAGAAAATATTGCAGATATGATATTTATGCTCATTTTTTCACTAAATATGTCTCTATATTTATACCATTCTTGTTACATTTTTTAATCATTGTATCATCAATACCTTAAGGTGTATAAAGGTATTTATAAATTTTTAATTTTATTAAAAAATAAAACAAAATATTAAATTGCTAGGTATACGCCTAGGTATACGGTGTTTTGTTTTAGAGTTGCGAAGTTTTGAGAAAATTACCTTTCATTTTTACTTTAGATCTCAAAATTGGATGGTAGATAAATTATTTAATCTGATACTTGAATTAACGGTAGGAAACCTGCCAGGGGCTCAGCCAGCCTCTCATCATCATTATCACATGGTGCTATGGTCCATGTGTCCTCGACAGTTTTCCTCCACTTAAACATATCTTCCGGAGCTCTTCTCCATGTCTTACCAGTCATAGCATTCTAGACTTGCCTCTTTCCTCTTTCTCCATCTGGACGTCACTCCATGATCAACTTTGGGAGTCTTTTTTTATCTATTCTGTGAACGTGCTCCAACCATCTTAGTCTTTCTTTTTTAATACAACAATCTACGTCAGTTTCTCTATTAACCCAGCCTCTATGAACCCATAATAAGGTGGAAAAACTTGGCGATTGAGGGTGTGATTTTGGCTAAATCACCTCCTCGGTTCAGAAACAGAACGGTCATTCCGTTGTAGGGATACAGGTTTCATATACCACTCTTTAAATTTGAATTATAAAATCTCTATTCAAAAAGTCTAGGGATTTGTTAGTTTCCCGTCTTGAACTTCACCCGTTCTTACGAATCACCTAATTGCCGAACGATGGCTAGGCAGGATTCGGCAAAAGGGAGACTCTCTCTCTCTCCCAGGAGTCGGGTCAGGTGATGAATCAGACAGAAGTTACGTGACATTTCCTGCCATCAGAGGAGAATGCCATCCAGAACCGGACGATGACATTTTATCGGAGCGAGGTGTGTGTTGTGACGCGCGATGACTGATGGAGCAGGTGCTCGTTCCCCGGCCACTTCGGTAATGAATGTCTCAGCGGCTTAGGGACCGCTCGTATATCATAGCACCATCCTCTGTAATAACCAATAACTGACTCCGAGGGTCCTTAGGTGTCGGCACAGTTGAAAATATTCACCTCCAAGCTCAGAAACTTTATAATACTAAAATTTGGATTTATTCCTCACCGAGACACATGAAACCTCAAGAAGGTGATGAAACGTCCTGAACATAATAAACTGTAGAGTTTTATTATCTACGGAGATGTGTCATCAAATGTGCTCTCCGCATCCATAGAATTATATTTATAGCTATGTCTCATTCACTAGTCCTACCTGGTGTAACTAATGTAATTTACAGAATATATAAATAGATAGATGTAGATAGTACTAATTTAGTAGCCACTTATGTAAATAAATTGTGAAAATATAAGTTCCATCAATTAGCTATTCAATAAATACATCCTTCATTAAAGCTTGAAGGGAGTGGAGTGGAGTGTACAGAGTACAGTACTGAGTGGCCATGCCAAAGTTCCTGGATTCAAATCCCGCTCGCAGGGAGACATTCTGTAAGCGGTCGAAAATGAATCGTATTGGATCTAGGACCCTGCTGGGGCTTACCAAGCCTCGATAAAGTGGGTCCTCAAAATAAGGGGGGGACCTGGCGGTAGAGCGTGATCTAGGGTAAATTACCTCCTGCACAAATCGTTGTCCAAGAAACTGTAATGGCTCTCTACCGTGTACTGAACACCACGATGTAATGGTGCATGTTTTTTTCAAGATAGAATCAGATGAAGCATTGGCTTAACTTTGTATTGATTTGGGTATATAGTAATTTATAATCCTGAACTAACAACTTTAAATTCCGAAGACCAAAATAATTGTAAAATACGTAGACACTGCATTAATGACTTTTAAGTAATAAACAATGAGACATTACCGAAAGGAAAGTTTGATAAAAAGCATTTAAGCATTGAGGTAACTTTAAAGGTTCATTGCTGGTACCAGTTTGACGTTTTAGAAAATATACTAAAAATATGCCATAGATGCGCCTATTGGTTATAGTCTAACTTCAGAACTAACAAATTGGTTAATTTATTCATAGCTTATGTGTTCGGTTATTTGATATGAATTCATAGCTATGCTTGAATCCGGCAAGTACCGCTGTAATAAAGTTGTGGGCATGTTACACACTCACAGACCGGAACTAAAGACGAATTGCGTGTGTAAGTTAGTGTATTAAATCCATTGAGAAATTTATGTGATTTTATGCAATGCATACACCGAACACGGATGCAAATACAACACGTATTACAACCTAGCGTTCAATCGTCCTGCCTTTGAATAGATTAAAATAAAAATATGAGATGGGTGCAAGTGATTGAAAAGTAAATGAGTAAATAGTAAATGAATTCAGTAACCTACGACGAGTATTCTACAAAAAACAAATAGTGAAAGTAGAATTTTACTTGAAACATGTATTTACTTTGTAAATTTGAAAATGTATTTTCATAAATGTGCTATGAATTTCGCTTATTTCCCTTCTATTAAAATTAACCAGTGTTTGACGTAAATGATATGAGTTTATATTCATTTCGAACTATATTATCCAACGTACAGTTATAAAACAGTAGACTTTTATTGAAAAAGACGAACCAAAGAGTGCCTAAATTAAGCTCGCCATATTCCTCATGAAAATTTCGGGAATGGTTTCTAGCTGAAGTGTTCACCAAGATCAATGTAAAGTGTTAGTTAACTAACGTTTTACATTGACCTATTAAACCAAAAAATGGTTTTGCGGACGAAATTCGATGAAGCTAAAGGGAGAGGTTTCGTCAGAGAAAGTATAGCCAGGCCTCAACAGGTCAGCAATTAAATACTTGTATTACAGGAAGAGACCCAAGAGAGATTTCACCCACATAAATCAACAAGACCTCATATTGATTATAACTGGTATGAATATTCATCAATATATAACGCGCGTACATGTATTATTTTTTACCTATCAGTTAATAAAAAAAAAAAAAAAATGAAATTGAGAAAAAAAGTAACCGCGATATAATTGTTTTACTTTAGGGAATCGTGAATGCATAAGACCACCTGGGGACAATAATAAGACAATCAAATAGTAATATTAATTGGGGTATTTTAGATTGAGAACAAATTTAAAATTACAAAAACGATGGTAAAATATTGCAGTCTGATTATAAAAGCAATGTCAATTCGTTTTAATTAAAAACTATGATTTTTCTAAACAAGAAAAACAAAACGGAATTGAACATTCCCAAAATGTAATTAAAATATTATATTGACCCTTTAACGTCCGCTTATACAAGTGTGTGATGCTACAGCCAGAAGTTTTTGGTCGGTACCACGATTTCTGTACGGTGATTTGTGAACGCGAACATTTTGGATATTGCGTCTTTGATTTCAGCTTATTATTATTAAAGACGAAAAAAACGGACAGATACATTTTTTTTATTTAATAAATTGTGCAATAATTAACTCGTTTCGTGTATATGAACATCGGAACATCGATCGTAATCGAAAATTAAGTTATCATGATTTTTTTTTACTAAAATTAGCAAATGCATGGATGAAAATTAATGATAGTTTTCCTGCTACAGCTAGTGTCTTTCGTTATGATTAGATTGAAAGTTTATCCGAAGGAATAAAACATCAATTGCTTAAAATATCAGGGAGGGGTTTATCGTGTTATTGTGCTAATAAAATTAGAAAAACTCCATATTTTATGAATAATATTTGACAAATACCGTTACAAACAGGTATATCGGTTGTCCTTGTAAATATGTTGTTTATTTGCACATATTGAATTATTTCAAGAATTTACATAAAGTCTTTTGAAATTAATACTTCAAAAATACTGCCGGCCCCAGGCGACATTTGACTTCGTAGAAGTGCAGACAGTAAAGTGTTAATGGTAAGCAAAATACTTAAAAACAGTAGAAAATATTTAAATAGTTCTTAACATATTTAGGACTTTGACTATATAGAACGCTAGCACAACTGTTGTGTTATAATCAGTACAGTCTCTACCATGTAATGAAATCTAAGAACTTTAATCGGCAATACATAAAGTATTGGGAGCCATGTACGATAACCATGTAGACCGAGGCAGCGCCATTACAGGTAGTAACATGTATCGACTACACGAGTCGGATCCGTACCCACTCACTTGCTCATTAGCGTTACATTCTCTTTATTGTGTTCCCTGACCCTTTCATTCTTGTTAATTTTAATTTATAGCAGTTTAGAATAACATTTATCTAAATTAGATCCTAATTGGGAATAATAAATCGTTTAAGATGAAGGGATAATAAATCAATTTCTCCAAATAAATAATGAATGGTTATAGTTCATTTTTTCAATATAAACCTGATTGAGGACATTTATAGCATATATTTTTAGTCGATAGTGAATGAATTAGCGGAAACATTCTCAAATGCCTGGGTTTTCCCTCAACTAGAGTTATCCACTTTATAAATGCTGGGTGAGCCCCAGGAGAAATTGCGAATCCCATGTCAATTTCCGACTGTTTTCTAAATAAATAGCAGCTACGCCGGGTTTGAACTGAAAAAAGAGGCAGTATTACTAGGAAAAAGTCATATTTTAAAAAGGGGCTTTGGGTATTATTCTAAACTAATAATAAACAAGACTACTCGGTGTTGGGTATAATCGAAATTCATTATGGATATTATGAGGAGAAAATAGTTCGTGTGGATGTAAAAGTAGTTTTTTTTTCTACGGGTATCGTCAGATTGAGATTTACTTCAACCAAAAAATTCCTGTAATGCGTTTTCCATTTTCTTCTATCTTGTATATCTTCCTACCTCAGACCATGACTCTGCATTGTTTCCTCGATTCCTTCTATCCACCTTTTTCATGGTCTTCCTCGCCGGTTCCTCCCATCAGAATTCCAATTGAAAAATTAAATCGGTCAATTTTTCTTATTTCATTCTTCTGAGATGATCATACCATTCCAATCTTATTTTCAATATATTTCGGAGAATGTTTTAAAGATTTTTCATTCGCTCTCTAATTTCGGCATTAGTCCTTCTCTTTAGTCTGGATACCCTGGCAGCTCTCCTCCAATAGTCCATCTCAGTTGCAAGTAGCTTTTTTCCTAAAGCAGTGCTTATCGTCTATGTCTTTTCTCCATATGACAATATGCATTCAATTATAGATCTATATACATGAGATTCTTGGAATCTTTCTTTACACTATTTTTCCAAGGGAACCAAGATAAGCTTAACATTGATTTCGGTTGAAGAAATAAATAAAGTAATTGTCTAAAAGTTTGTTATCTACAAACAGTTTCTTTTTTTCCTTTTAATTTATTTTCTCAAATTTTTATTATTTGACAATTTATTTTAACTTTCGTCCAACCAGATTCTCCTTCTAATAATTTTTACGGTAAACAAATAATAATGCAAAATAAAATCATTAATTTGCCTTGAGGTTTTAAAAATGCGGTCTAATTTTGGTATACATACTCAAGTTATTATTTTTTAAACATATTTTTATTTACGAAAATAAATAAATATTTATAAATACATATATATAAATAGTGTAGTGCTACTGTAGGAAGCCGAGTTGTCAGTAGACCGATGAGTCGCCATGCCGAAATCCTGGGTTCAAATCCCGCAGCTGGCAAGACTTTTATTTAATCTGTTAGCGGCCGGAGATGAATCATAAGTGATATAAGACACTCCTGGTACTCACCCAGCCTCTATGAAATATAAGTAGAAAACATGAAATACAATCGTGGTCCATGAAACAGTACAGTCTCTAGCACTTACTGAACCCCAGACCCGTTCACGGGTTGTACTGGTACAGGTTTTTAGATAGTGGTACTGTGCTATTAATGGTACGAGGAATATATTCAGAAGATACAAGATCACTTAGCTTCTCCTAATCTAAGGATTTTTAAATGCTGACTCCAGAAGAAGAAAGGGTCGAGTTTAGGAGAATAAATTTGAATGAATACTTCGGAATGATGTAGTTCGATTTGCCTTATAGTTTTGGATTCACGATCGTCCTAAATGACAGTATAAATTCAGAATGTTTATTACCAAACCTTTCTTCAACACACTGAACGGCCGGAAACCAAAAGCCATCCGTAACCAAAAGGCATCCGCTGAAGCAGAAGACCCTAGATCCCGACATAATACCCTTCGGAATTGGCGCTGATTATCAGCCAATCAATCACCTAGAGAGGAGAAGAATCAATCAGCGAATATTCACAAATAGTTGACGGCTCGTTCCAAAGAGGTCGTGACGGTAGCGCTCATTAGGACTCAGTGGCGGCACTTCAAAGGAATCGAAGAGCTATTGGCGAAGGTTCTGGACTGTCGAGGGTATAGCTTTCAAGAAAGAAAAGAAAAAAGTATACAAAGTCGAATTATCCCTAGAAAAGGATTTTTCCTATAAATAAAAAAAACTGAAAGAGTGTGAAATGGTGGGGGTGCAGTCATAAATTTTACACAAAATAAGTTATTTTTCATAAATCTCATCACTGCGTGTCCAAATCATTTTATAAGCTATTTAATTATGGCTGTATCCCTGACTCACCCCGATAATTTTTTTTGAGAAAAAGGAACGTAAAATTAAAGGTTGTATTACAGGATGTATTTTAGAAGATTGTTAAATAGTGGGGGGATGCATTCAATAAATCTTAAACAAAATAGGTTCAACTCATTTTATTTGTGCTAACGTTTCGGCCAAAATTTCGGTCATTATAAAGGCAGAGAGATTTAGAGGCAAACTGTAAAATTAGGCCGAGACGTAAGCAAAAGTAAAATAAGTTAAAATTATTTTGTTTAATAGATTAGCTATTACTTACAATGATTTACCAACGCATGTTAATAACTAAAACCTCAAAAAGTACTAAAATATATTATATTAAACCTACGCTCGCATATCAACAGGAACATCTTTGGGATTTACGGCTTGAAAACTACTGCTTTAGAGTAATTTTTCGAACGGGAAGAAATGTCGGTTTTCTGAAGAACGTTGCACATGTTGGAAAATACCTTAGGCCCAAGAAATTATCGTTATTTGAAAAAAATCGGCAAAGAGGGTGTGCGATCCCAAGACATCTGGACGTTCGCTTGGAATTTTGAGGCCATTGCTCCCTGACAGGCTGATCTCTTTGAGGAGGGACTTGTGAACTTTTTTTCGTTGGAGATCTCTAAAGGGTAAGGTGTTTGTACACTCACTTCCTCCTCCTGACGAGAAAAAGATCACCAGACAATAAATCAGTCTCAATTTAAAAAAACGAGGAGTATTATATCAAATATCCGAGAACATCAATAACCGAAGATCTAATTTTTAAAACCAACAGAAATAAGACTAAAACATATTTATATAAATTTATTTTATAATTGTTAGCTTTCAACAGCCATTCGATAATTAATGATAATAATCGTTAAGTCGATTATTTCTGCCACAACCTCTAATTGAATGATGATTGGACCAAACTATAATGACAATACTATTTTTAGATAAATATCTATACGTAAATATCAGTATTAGAATTAGATTTTGAAATGAATCCTTATTATTAAAGCTAGCATTTGCTTGTTATATATTTATATTTCTTAACTGAACCAAACCTCGCAGCGGCCATTTGACATAGTGGAAAACCACTTTGCGTTTCCTGGTAGAAGTAGAAAAGGTAGAATCTTGACTCCTTCGCCTGGTATTTGTAGGTTGCCTTTAGTAGCCTGAAGAGGTTCACATACCAGGGAAAAGGGATAATCGTTTGCACAATTCCCCGTGGGCGATAACCATAACCATGTGATTACTGCTTATTTAAGAAATACTTGATAAGCTTTACTATGATTAGTAATTATAAGCTCCCCACATAAGTATACATATACATATAAATGTCCAAGAAACTGAGGCTCGATTCGTACAAATGTTTCTTATATAATCACTATTCAGCGACTATGAAGTTATAAAGAATGCCTCCAAAAAAAAGAATTAGCAGAAAAAATAATTTTGCAATTTTTTTTTTTTTTGTGGAGACCGTTGATTTCTTATGATAATTAAAGTACAAGCATATATTGACAGAAAATTAACTAATTTTTATCTACAAAAAAATTATCTCCGGCATATATTTATGAATCAATCACCAATTCTGAATCTTGAATATGGTACGATTTTAAATTGACTAATGGAATAAAAGAAAAATAAATAAATATTACGACGTTGGTATCTGCATCTTAATTATTTTTAATGATTTCAACATTTTTATTAAACAAATGTACTGTACTCACAAACTGACGACTGGGTAAACTCACCTGAAACAAGAAAAAAAATACAAAATTAGAAATAATTAGACATTAAAGTGTAAAAGTCATTGACTCTGAGGGTGAGGGAAGTTGAAATATAACCTCGCCTGGGCCAAACGCCAAAATATATATGTAAATAAAAACACTGAAGGCAATAAGAACCTGAAAAAGAACTGGGGATTAAAACGATAAATTAATGTCACAAACTAATTTTTCTTTATTTTTAGTTTTTCACACATCCTTGACGCATTCATTACTTCAAATTTCGAGATTAAAAAATGCTCTCCGCTTACTTTGTATATAAGATTTCCCAAATATTAGGAAAATACTCCTATGAATTAATAGGGCAATGTCGATGAGTAATACAACAATAGGGTTTTTATCAGCTGATTCGTGTTGGTCAAAGAAAATTCAATACTATTAATCTGATATCGGTTGGAAAAGTTTGTTATTCTTAATTCCGAAATTTCCAAGGTTTTCATTAGAAACTTAACAGTTTAAATTTACAAATCTTTTATCCTACATAACTTTACTGACGCGAAAGAGCGTCACAAAATGTTAGAATGTTAACGGCCTCGGGTCTTCGAGTATACTTCGTAAAATATTAAACCCAAGGACGAATAGACCCATGGAAGAGTTCGGGAGATAGAAAGGGGTTTTATTTCATGCAACAAAATGTCGATCGAGAATAAAACTATAAACAAAAGATCATCTTGAAATATATAAGGTCGATACAATCCTTATGGTAAGGTTAGGAAGGGTGCTTATCATGGTTGCTGACTTTGAAAGAAGGAGGATGATTTAGTCTTGAATAAGCTACTTCGTCGAATATTTGATCAGAGTATAGTATTGGAAGAATTCAGAAGGAATTAGTGGGCTTGTAACGTTATTGGGCTTAGCAGAGAACGAATCCAGATTATGTGAGCAGAGTTGTACAATACCGAAGCATAGGTAGGAGGATTTTGTTAAATATTTGGGTTTTTTGAAGGATGTCGAAAAATGGAGGTGTACATGCATCTAGCATTAGTGGTCACGGTATCGAACCTTCAGGTTCGCTAAGACGTATATTTATGGAGGACCTTGCCATCCTCGACAATCTTCCTCCACTTTAAACGATCTTCCGCTGCTCTTCTCCATGTTCTTACCCAAAGGAGCCGAAAGCCGCATATACACTTGAGCATTCGCCCCGAATGAGCATTCGTTCGCCCTGTTTTGCTCAGATGAGTACAAGGGAAGCCGAACGGATCCCGACTGCTCGGCCCGAGCCGAGAGTTGTCAATACTTCAAAGTGAGCACGCATTCGTTTCGTGCTCGGTGGGTACCGGGAAAAACTCGAGACGCCCCGAATGGCCGAACAACCATCCCCTCTCTACTCTGAACTCCCCTTTTTAAGCCGCCTATATACACTTAAATAGTGAATTCGAACGTGCACGCGACATAGCTATTCCGCAACGTTAAAAAAAAACCCTTTAAAAAAAATGGAAATGAGTCAAGACAATTATCTTGTATTAATATAACGTGTTAGGGGTTCGGGCCTCTACCTTCCCGGCTAAATGCTCATGTCATTCGGGATGAATGCTCAAGTGTATACGCGGTTTAAGGTTTGCTTCCACATCGTCCAGTCATCGCATTCTAGGCCTACCTCTTTCTTTATCTGGAAGATTTGTATCATGTCTGTGTACGTACTCTAACCACCTTACTCTTGCTTTTTTAATACAATTAACTATATTAGGTTTTCCATACAGGTCCTTAAGTTCTTGATTCTTTTTTATGCGGAATCGATTTCTTTCCTTGGTTGGGCCATATTCTGCTCTTTGGATCTTTCTCTTATAGTGTATTTAATCTTTCTCTTATAGTGTATTTAATCTTTCTCATATATAGTCTATTAAATCTTTATCATATATAGTGTATTTAAATATTTGATTTAAAATTACACCACTCCCGCATTTTGGATTTACAACGCACACAGAAGAGCCCTGATTATCCTTGAACCTCGGGTGGTAGCCGAGGAAGTGTCAATCAGTAATTTAGAAGTATAGCAGCTGCCATAATTCATGAGATGGTTTTTATAACCACCCGCAGCTGAGACCGCCTTCAAAGAGCAACATAAAAAGCGACGACAGGTAAGAAGGTAACGGTAGTAGCCGAGATGATGCGGCAAATACTGCGTGCATTATTTATAATCCTCGGCAGCTCTTCTTGCGGCAAGACGTGGAATGCAACTGAAAGCTCTAACGGGATATTAGCTCCTAGTTTTGCAGTTAATTTAGAAATAAATGTGATCATGAAAGAAATATCGTGTGTCTCATTTCTTAAATTAGTGTGTCTTAATTGCTTATAGTTATGATTTTGTAATTGTTATTGATATAATAATGTAACATATACTCATCAATATAATTACAATATTTACACGACCCTATCTTACTTTATCCACTTCAAAATCCTTATGTTTCTTCGCTATTTTCAAGTCACTAATCTAGATAATTTTCAGCTTTCTGCACGAAATATCAGGGATAATCAATATGGCGAGCTGTGCTGTGAATGGATCAGCCATTAATACTAGTAATCGAAATACCATATGAGCTCGTTAACTGTTGGAACACATATGGAATCCTAACGTATAATGGTCCTTAGATTGAGTTGTGAAAACTTTTTTTGAGTTTAGTGTTACTTAACCGGGTTTAATTCAATAAATCTCACGAGGGCTCACAAGAACTCATGTCGCGTAGTGGGACTAGGAGCCCTAACTGTCCAACTGGGCTTAAATAATTGTGTGTAAGTGTTAAAATTTTGTTTATGTTTCAATTTAGAGTAAGTTCGGGTCTTTTTCGTTTAATGCACAATTCGGTTATTAAAAAAAGTAACTGTTATTAAAAAGTAACACGTGATATAGTTACAACCTCCATATCAGTAGAACATATGACTACATTTCTTAGTTTCGTTTAAAACCTAATAATGGCTATGTTAAGGTTATACGAAGATTTTAAAGATTTGGACCGAACCATCGCATTCTTACAAGAAAAAGGCCTCATCCATAAAGAAAAACTATGCCGGAATGGACATTCTATGAAGTTGCGCAAGAGAGATGACCGCTACAGATGGCGGTGTCACAATGCAAGTTGTCTTTTGGAAGTAGGACTCAGGGAAGGTACGTGGTTCAACGGTTCAAAATATCCTCTGAATAATGCAATTCTTTTTATTTACTCATGGACCAAGAAATATACAACAACGTTATTTTGTAAAGACGAATTGAGTATGTCTGCAGAAACAGTAACAAATTGGAAAAATTATTTGAGGGAGGTTTGTGCTGATTCGCTACTTAAAAATCCTATCAAAATAGGAGGATATGGTATGACCGTCGAAATTGACGAGTCTTGTTTTACAAGAAGGAAACATAATGTCGGACGAATATATCCCAACCAATGGGTTTTTGGTGGTATTTGCAGGGAGACGAAAAAATCTTTCATATATTCAGTGCCCAACAGGAACAAAGATACTTTAATAGCGTGCATTAAAGAATGTATTCTTCCAGGAAGTGTTATAATATCAGATTTATGGAAAGCTTATTCCACTATAGAAAGAATAGAAGGGTATGATTTTAAGCATTATACAGTCAACCATTCTTTCGTTGATCCTTCAACTGGAGCGCACACACAGTCGATAGAATCGTTATGGGCCGCGGCCAAAATAAGAAATAAAATAGAAGCTGGAACTAGAAGAACAATGTTCGATTCATATCTCTGTGAATTTATGTGGAGACAAAGGAATATGGGGAAAGACCTTTTTGAGGTTATATTGGAAGATATCGCTTCATTTTGGAAATTAGAATAAACCATATCATTTGTGTTAACAATTATAGTTACTTTATATTAATCACGTGTTACTTTTTAATAACAGTTACTTTTTTTAATAACCGAATTGTGCATTAAACGAAAAAGACCCGTAAGTTCTTTCAAAGCAGAGGATTATTGTAGTGAGTATAATAGCTACGTCCTCTGCATACATCAATGCTGAGTCAACGAACCTTAGTGTACGATTAAATAAAATGTTTTTTTGGACCTAATGGTCCAGAAATTTGCGTGCATATCGTTAGTAGTATTTAGGTAATGGGATCTTTGGAAAAACTATGATTAAGTACTCCTTAATTTAACTGTTGATAGTACATATTATGTTAGATGAATGAAACGGAAGGAAAGCGTGATGAATGAAATAAAAACTACTTCCATGAACAAATTACTTGTAAAATATGCACTCCTACAGTACTCCTAATCTTCCTGTCCACCGTTCATACGTTTGCATGCCGTTCATACAAGCTGAGTTAATATTTATAATGGTTATTAATCAGGTTGTTAACAAATAGTGAGGAGATGTGAGCGGTGTCTGCCTGAGGTTCGGTCATAATCGTGAGTAATTAATAAGAGATATGGGCCTAGGGTACAACCCTGGAAGGACCTGTCCAGCGAGGAGGTACAAGAACTCCAGCTAGGGATATCAATAAATCCAACCGCCTGTGTTTACAGGATAATTTCCAGGCGGGATCATTATGCAGCGGAGGCCGCTTCGTCAGGCTTCCTTTATTCGAATTAATTTGTCTCAGCTGGTCCGACCAACATGCTGAGTAATAAGAATTGCCTTATTATGAGATTTTTAAAGATCTAATTTATACCGTCCCTACTGGGTGGTCGTGCGATTCAAAAATACTAATACAAGAAAGATCTTGTTGAAAAAAAGTTGATTTCAGATTAAATTTATAGTTTGACTTCAGTCATGTTTTTCTTTTTTTTTTTTTATTAAACCCCTTTTTCAACTGTGTGATAAATGACTAATATAGATTTTTTCCCCCACAAAACAACCGTATATTTTATTTATAATGGCAAAATTATCATGGTATTTTTGGTTTCAGGTTTATCATTTATGAAGAGTTTTCCCACGATAAAGCCAGGTTAAAAAAAGAGTCAACAATTTATATTCTATTATTATGCTCCGAAAACATAATAGTTTGTCTCACAGTACTAAAGTCAACTTAATTGATCGTATAGTCAACTCTTTTTTTGATTTGGAGTAGAAAATGTTTCGGATGGATGTTGAAGTAAATTCACAAATATAAATCAATTATTTATTGGAAACCATAAACCGTTAGAATTAACATGACAGATCTTCATGAGGGCTCAATAAACTAAACAGAAATAAAAGAAACGCTTGTTCGCAATTAATAGTTTATTTATTTTGGGAATTTATTTTGAATTCAGTCTGAAGTCATTAAAATGATTGTGAACTGAGGAAAAATTCTTAACTACAGAGAATAGACTTTACTGCAAGCTAAAGGCAAACGGATGACATCTGGAACAGAACAATGTGCCTTCGATGCTGCTTTGGATAAAATAAATATAAAAGAAAGGTAGACAATAATGATGACATGTTATTTTTATTGCAAGTTTTATTGATTAGTCAAGATGGGAACTATAACTCAAAACATGATTATTTGGAATTTAATCTTGCAATCTCTTAAAATATACATTTAATAGGAAATTTCATTAAATAAACATAGTCACTTGGTTTTTCCTGCCTCACTGAGGCCACATTGCTAATGACAGGAATCATTAGACAAAGCCATCAGATCTCGAGGAAATTTTTTTTCCCTGCTTCTCCTGTTGGTGAGAATTATCTGACAGATCTTAAGCGATTAGCCTCGGTATCATTAAGGACCATCAACCAAACGTAATGTATCCTTGCGTTAGGCTTTGTTCGGCAAGCAATTTCTAACACCGATCCTGTCACAGAGGAACGGATGTTATTTGGAAACGTAGTGCTGGAGGGAAGATGAGAAATAAGGTGAAAGTAAATATATCGGAATGATCAATTGTTAGGGAACAGGCAGAAAATTCTGTTGCTGAGCTGTAGGTCATAGGTTCAAATCCGGTTGTGGCAGATACATTATTTAATATATTTATAGACATAGATCGACCTTTTGAGATCTAGAGGACACTAGTCTCGGGTAAGTGGGTACCCTTAATTGGAGCGAAATCCTGGCGATTGAGAGTGATCTCAGCCAAGTCACCACTCTGTCTATCGTCTGCTTAAAATCACTACAATCTCGATACATAATCGACTCTGTACTAAACCATGGTGGGTTATAGAAGTACGGATTTTTTATAGATGCCGTTTATAATAAAACCATAAGGTTCTTTATGGGTTTTAATTAATGGTATTTCATTTTAATCTTAAAGAATTATTATTTTATTTTCTAATTAATACCCTTTCTGTAAATAGGGTTCCTTCAGTAGATTAAAGAGAGTTGTTCATTATTAATTATTGCATTGCATTGCACGAGACTTGGGATTCAGAAGAGTAAGTAAGAATTGCAGTTTAACCATCAAATTTGTGTTGAATAATCATTGCCAGGAGGAGTAATATCAACTTCTCTAATAATTAAGACTAAATAATTTCGAACAGCTATCCAGGCACAAAGTAAGGGATAACAAATGGAAATGTCCCTTTTGAAAAATGGGGATAAAAAAAAATTAGCCGAAAGTAAATACATTGGTATAGAGGATAGAGGATTTCCGAAAAACGTAATATAAATAATTACTTTTTTTTTGTGAAATGCCAATCCAAAATAAATTTTTCAAGTTCAACCAACGGAAGTTGTTCATTATTAATTTTATAATAAATGACATATGAATGAACGAGTGATAGATCAAATTCTGAGAGTTCGACAAAAACGTACCTAGATAGTAAGATTGAATGAAGCTGAGGGGAGTAGTGGAAGTATGATTTCGCAGAGGTGATTGTTATGGACATGGACAAACTTCTAGATTTGTGAGAAATAGCCATTACCATAAGGAATATATCAAGTTGTCTGGTAGTGAGGACTTCTACCAACAGTTGTGTAAATGCTTGAGCAGATGGAGAGGCTTGATAGCACTATGACTCGATATGACTCGAGATAATTGGCCCCTGAAGAGGTAATCGTCGATACAATGGCCACTCCATCGCTATCTTATCTGGGCGGCCTATCTACACTGCCTTATCCAGCGGCACCGCGACAACTATCCCCTCCCTGCGCAATAGTTGTCGTCCTCTTAGCATCGATTCCTGTCCGCAACATGGGCCATTTATAATCTTGGAGGCTGTGTTGGCTTAGGTTAGGCAGTTAGCATTACTCAATGTCCTGCTCGAACGCGGCGCGACTAACTTACAAGTAAATCAAGCTTTTATGAACTATTAGAAGTCGCCGAGCGAAGCGAAGAAGATAGAACGCTCCATTCTTACCAAACTTCTCTATTGGTCATGAGCTTTGGTCGGAAGAAGAAACCAGATGTATCTTCGCCTATATTTAATGCTTCTTTTAAGAACCTGTGGATACCATTCTTCAGTATTTAGTTATGTAATGGGCCTTGTGCAGATCAATGTACTCCTTCATTTTAGAACGGATTTAACAACACAAAAATTTCACAGCAGCTTTTTTTCTATTTAAAACAATGATGGTGAACATTCAAATGAACAGTTATTCTTAATGTAAATATGATACTTGGCCAAGGATATTTCAAGTGGATAAAATGTTTTCTAAAAGCAATATTGCTCAATATCAAAGAAATATATAGTTTTTCATAATACAAGTAAGATATGGACATAAACGTTTTATTTTTTAACAAAACATTTTCATACAATGATTAGATTGTCACACACAAAATAAAAGTCTTCAAAATAACATGATAAAAGCCGAATTTTTCTAAGTACGTTTAAAACTAGAAAAAAACACAGAACGTAAGTTAAATAATAGTAAAAATAAAATTAAAAAGCTATGTAACATGGTATATCTGAAAACAAGTTATTAAAATTAAAATAACGTCGAATCGATGGTACAAATAAAGTAACCAAAGGATGGAAGTTTTAAATTTTCTGTAATAAAGTACAATAAAAAATCTTCATTATTACTCAAACATTTAAGCATGGAATTGTTTTAGAGGTTGACGGTCATTTAAATAAAACGATGCGAAAATCAAAATATAGACAAAATAATTTAAGACATGGCTTGATGAAGTAAGATGAAGTAAGGCCTTAAAAAATGATAAAATTTGTTTAATGAATTTTTTTTATAGACATTGGCTATCCAAGTTAAAGAGAAATCCCAGGTTGTTGAGGGTACTGATGAGATATATTTTGATAAAAACCTATTACTGAAAGACTGGAGTCTCTGAAATGCCGACTAATAGTTACTCGTCAATATTTCATCATGCAGCTATAAGTAGAACGGAAAATTAGACGATCATAAAAATGCAGAAAAATAATTGCACACCTCACATCAACTGCAGCACATCTCATAGAGTTGGGTGGGTGCAAACACACATTAAGATTGTTTTAATCCCACTCCCTTATCATAGCTCATTTCAATATAGAAGCATGCAATCCTCGGTTTCAAGGCGAAAATAATTTTAAGCTTGGAACAATTGATGCAATTTCAAAAGAGTACTCGACAGGATGCTGTGAAAGAAGGTTCGTGACATCACGCGAGAGCTATAATATATTGCCAACGATACTACCTTTCGTCTACTATGAATATAAATCTATATTACGACCCGATAATAAATTCATTCATATTAATGAGCCCATTGATTAAACTGATTCACAACCGAAGAGCAAACTAAAGGAAATAAAATGAATACACTTAATTTTTATTTGTTGAATAATATTAGTAGACCTTATATACATGAGGAAGAAAATGGTCCGGGTGGAGTTCAGAAAAAATTCTCTTTACTCAGAAGAACTGTTTATTTTTGAAGCCAACGTTTTGACCCACATTTCAGAGCTTCTTTATCGCTAAATATACAAGATACATATATGGGAAACCCTTTACGTAGATCTAACAGAATACAGAGGAAATAGTTATAGAGTAAGTAAAAGTATGGAATAAGAGATAAGGACTAACATGAAGTAATAGAAAAAAATTAATAATAACATGACAGTAAGACATTTTTAAAGATAAATTATAGACAACTAACGCCAGAAGGGATTGAATTATATAACAACAAAGAGGTTTTAAATTAAAACAAAAAAATAACAAATGAAAATGAGAAAAATATTAGGAATTATAGACAATTATTGAAATTTTATAGAGTCATAAAACAATTATAAGATGAAGGGAAACAGTAAAAACAAGTAATGTAATGAAAAATACACAATGAAACTAGTAATGAAAAGCAAAGTTGGAATAATTAAATTTTTTTGAAATTCCTTTTTGTCATGTTATTATTTATTATTTTTATTACTTCGTGTTATCCTTATCTCTTATTCGATAATTCTCTATAACTATTCCCTCTGTTTTTGCCATATCTACGTAAAGGGTTCCCCATTTTTGTTATATATTTTTTATCACTCATATCCCTAGATATTTTGTTATTAGTTACTATATTTAGTTTACCATATATTACCTTAATTTATAGGTATATTGTATATTTAGCCCTGAAGACCAGCAATGTGGCTCGATTGAAAAATAAACAGTTCTTTTTACTGAAGAGACTTTTTTATGACCTCCACCCGGACCATTTTATTTAAGTAATTCTTCCTCACTTAATTTTTAAAATATTGCACGGAGTTTTAAAACATATTTTCAGATGTTTCGATCTGACCTGGAATAGTTTTCCATCACAGCGGTTCCTGTTGAGAAATTACAAGTCCCGGGATTCCGGGGGAGATTGAGTGGTCTAGTTTCGTCAGGATCTTATCGGCTCGGCAAAGTAGCATTTCTATGCAATCTAAGGAATTTTAAAAGAAATTTCGCCAAGACTAATTAAGCCTGAAATCCACGATTTTTTTTTCTCTGTAGGGAGAATGAGGATGTTAAATGCGCACGACCACCGAGAAGAAAAACAAATCAAATAATAAAAAATCCTAAATTCGGACATCGATTGTGTTTTATGTGTAAATTTGAATTTTTATCACAGGTCGCTAAACTCTAATTCCCGAAATTCCCAAGAGTTATTTTAAAAATAATCATCACCAAAATCAGATATACCTTAATTTTCAGACAAAAATTCTACTTGATAAAAGTTAATAAATTCTATTTGTTCTTCATTCTGTAATTCCATAAATTCTTCATATTTGTGTATTAAGAAAATATAAATTAATAATTATTTTATAAACCATTCATAGCCAAAGGTGAATAAATATGAAATCTTAATCACATTAACGATAAAAAAAGGTTGGGCTAACGAAATTTACTTGTCATTAATGTTTTTTCATTTGATTTCCAATTCTAAGCATATAAATTCTCTAAGAAAGAGGTATTAATATTGGAAGTTCTTGGAGAAGTGGCGAATATTTATTTCTAACCTCAAATACATAAAAGTGGCGATGTTTCATACGTTTTATGATGGTTATGTTGGCTTTAAGTGAATCAATCCCTGGAGACTAAAAGAAACAAAATTCCCTTTTAAAATTTATAATTAAGAAAATTATATAAATAAACAAATTAGTACAAATAATCGTGTTTAAATGTGATAAATCATCTCAAGCTATATAAGATGAAAATGATTATCATTTCTCATCTTGTGAAAAATCATTCGCACAAATTGCGAAGTGTAATTGACAATAGGGGTTATATATTTTGGTACTTAAAGAAGAAGATTCGTGACCTTCTAAATTGAACTTGTTATTTGTGTACTATCATTGGATTGTTTCTCTTCTTGTCTTTATTCATGCCAATTCGTACCATTCCTGCCATTTGCTTGTTGCATTGTTATAATACAGTTCTAAATTTCAATGAAAAACTAAATTATTCATTATTTAATTAAATGAAGAAATAAATACCTTTATTTCTTTAAAAGGTATTTAAAGAAATAATTAATTGTTTGATTATATTCTTTGCACAGAGCAATCACAATCACTTAATATAAAATAAAATAATCACTCAATTCTGCATACAATCTTTTCCATATTGTTTTTCCCATGAATTAAATTAAAATGAGGGATACATAAAAGTGGATACCAACACCTTTTACAGCAACAGACTTTTTTGGACAATTTAAAATGATTATATTTTTGTACTAAAATGTACTTCGTACATAATGTAATTTAAAATATATAATAATGTACCATGTGACTCTTAGAATGCAAATAAAAATAAAACTTGGTAAAAGCTATGACATTTAAAATAAGTGGAGACGATGAGAGAAATCGACATGAAAGAAATCCTGAAAGAGTTGATGGATGGCAAGCAATGACTGTCTTCAACGACTTATTCAATCCTCATTCCACTCAATGGTACGGATTGGACTGAGTGCTATTCCGATCCGAGATGATCCGATCCATTCCTCGGCCATGTTTAGTATGCAGCTCGCTCCTTGATTTCTTGTATTCAAAGCCAGCTCCCAGGCTTCATAAAGCGACCTTGTACCTCCGTCTGAGAGAAATCCAGAATGGGAATGCCGACCAAATTGAACCGCCGTAACATAACTCAGGTAAAGTTGTAGACGGCCGGCCTCAATCTGGGCTCCAGCTGATTATATTCCCAGCTGCTGGGATTTATCGCGCATCAATGCAAATAACTAGCTTTTTTCGAGTTCGTATTCAGATTACGCAAATCAACTGCACTTGTGCAGTCACAGATGGAATGTTAATTGATAATACAAAATGCATAATAATATGTGTACGCACTGGAAGAAATGTTTTTCTTTTATAACTAATTTGGACTGTATTAAACTTTATATGAATTGTACTAATTGTATACAATATAGTTATTTCTTAAGGAAAAACTCTTTTAAAAAATTATCTTTAGTTGTTAGAAGATTCACAGGACCCAGATCATCAGCTTCAAGCTGATCATTTATTTCGAGTAGTGTACCTGAATATCAACCAAAGAGGCAAAAGCAAAATGTTCCCCTAACATCTATTACTATTATGGAAAGCCATAGAAAACCACCGTTTATTGTAGGTAGGTGAAATCATATATCTTGACCATATGTCTTGACTTACCAAGTGTTGTAAAAACAATTTGGTCATTACGTTAGAGCTGTAAATTGTTTAAAATTGTCTAATCTGCATTCAACATCTCTGATTTACACAATTGAAGCAATTAATTAATGTATAATTACAAAACGTTAAAAACCATCATATTATTTTTGTTCTAAACATATCTGAGGTTGACTCTTCTTTCTTTACAATTATTTTATCTCGAATTATCTCTCTCGTTGGTATTACTATGCGACTAAACGAATGAACTACCCCGATACAAGGGTTATTTTTGCAGGCCTCCACGCTTCGCATTGGTTGCATTGCTATTATTTACGTTTCTGACCTTGTAAGTGTCTTGTTCATTTCGCTTAACACCCCTTTACGCTGATATGGCTAATGGGGCGATGATACAATGGGAGTTCTACATTTTGCCTATCCAAGTTTAATTACGATAGGGATCTTTAAACAGTCTTAGACATCGCAAAGACTCGGGACCCCCATTTTAAGTCCCTTCCAAACGATGGCTTACCAAAGAATTTTTAATCCCTTTAAAACATAATTAGGTCAATCTCCGGGCTGCGAACCCGCGATTTTGGGCATAGTAGGTTGCTATCCTTACAACTAGATCTAAGGTGACCCCCTCTTCATTGCGATATTGTTGAATTTAAGGTTTTGAATTTATTTTAAATTTTTTAATGTTATATAAACTTTAAAAGTTAAAAGTTATGAACGTCGGAAAAACTTTTGTATGCTAAGTCTTAAGCCGTCCAAGTTAGGTCTGGCATTGGCAACGAGTTCTACTTGGCTAGCGACCAATAAAAGTTTGAGATACGAATCTAAGTGTTCCCTTAGGATAAACTATGTTATGCAAACAAATGAGTGATGAACTCCTTCATGCCATGATTGACGTCTACTACATTATCTAGAAATCTTGAGTCTCAGGTAAGAGATATTTATAAACAATAAAGATTAAACTAAACGGATATAATTTTTTTAACGAATGATTCACATACCTACATCCTAAATTGTTATGAGTAGAGTAACCCATTTTGAAGTCCTTTCTGCCGTCCACCAACACTGATCCATCATTGGCATACAATTCTTAAGTTTCTTATACAATGCATATATAAAAGTAAACTTCCTTTCGAATGCTAATGTGAAAAACAATACACGAAACCCAGTACCAGATTCCTGCATGACTTCTGTAGCCAACCGAGAAAAAGTGATTGTGATAAGATTTCTGTCAGCTTACTGTTCCCGTGGGAACTGAAGAAACATAAAGTGCTCACTGTACAAGCCAACTGGCTACTTATCTATAATCTACTCCCTCTAAATATAGTACGGTCTGTTCTGAGTACTTTATAATAATTTCGGTGTCCGCTCTTGGATGTTCTGTTTAATAGGATGGGGACCCCAGGTTCTGTTGATGGGGACCCCAGGAATCAGTGGAGGCCGGGAAACATTAGGAATGTAAGATAGAAGGGAAATAAAACTAAGAATATATAAATATTTCCAATCATAGATCGAAAATATTCGATCAAAAGGATGACAATAAAACATACAAACAAAATCCTGATATTAAAGATGAAATCATATATAAAAAGTGAAAGCATAAGTTAGCCATTCCTCAAGATTAATTGCTATACTGAACCAACAAATAATTACATATTTGAAAATGAAATTACAGCCCAAGAAAGAATATCACAAATTATAAGCCCCCACAAATCATGAGTGAAAACTGGCTTCTTCGGAAAGGTCATTGAGCGGTTTTTCTCTTGTGTGATTTATCGAACAAAACCATAATTCAAAAAAACATAATATTATATTATAAAGTGTATTTACATATTATATAAAACTATATCAAATAAAAGTAATAATAAAAAACTCAGTGAACCCCCTGCAAAACTACCAACTGCTGTTAAAAAATTTCCGTCCACTAATTACTTCCCAAAACCAAATTCTTAATGTGAGCCTTAACACTATTATCCACCTACTACTAGGTCTGACTCTCGGACGTTTACGTTCGTTACATTTTTACGAATTTGCTTATTACTAAGCCCAACAACTTTATAGCCCACCCTGTATCTCCTCGATTACTTCAACTATATTAATCGGAAGTATGGCCAGCGATTCCGTGTTGTGCAAACTCCTAAATTTTCCAGTGGACTCATCCTATTTCGGACGAATACCAGGCATTACTTTTAGATGTTCATTCTTCCATGTCAACAGCCCTGTTTTACGTCGTCACATCCATACTGATCCAAACTGAAGGATTGCAGTTTTATAAATCTTATTTTTTAAATTTCAAGATAAAAGGTGAGTAATAAGTAAAAATAACAAGCAACAAATTATAAATAAATGGAAAATAAGAAATAATGATTATTGTATTTAAATTTTTAGACTTAAAAATAGAGACCACGTCAGTCACTTCGTAATGATGCAATGAATAGAAATGGAGCTCGAACAAATATTATCATTGCATTATGTATATATGTTATTATGTGCCACGTAAAATTATATGTTAGAAAATATTTTTCATCGTACTTCGGGATCTTTTCAAATACCCTTAGAATCTGCGAGAAGGATCTATGCAGATTTTAATTTATTCAAAAGATTTTTCCTCAACAATTGCGAGACTAAAATAGCCTCGTAGCTTGAACCTGTAAATCTTCAAAACTTGTTGCTGTTCCTTTATATTAGCTTAAAGAATATTTTCTTAAGTTATTTATTTATTAATTAGTTGTATATTGTTGTTTTTACACTTTCGATGGCCTCGGATTGTGAGCTAGTAATATAAACATGGTTATGGTTGCAGCCCACCTTGTTGTAGCTCGTGTTTCCTACAACTTCATCTCCCATAATTGGAATATTATATTATGAAAGCTTAATGAGCGAGCATGTATATAAGATGAAACCTTGACACATTCCGCATCACCAGGACCAGTCTCACAGATTAACACGGAACCTAAGGGATATTTCACAATAATTTTATCCGTCACTAAGGATACGAGGGTGTAGGGTTTCCATTAATTAATTAGATAGAAGAGTCAGGTAACAGAAGATCGGTGGTCTCTTGGGTTCTAGGTTTCTAGGGCTTTGGGGTTCTAGGCTTCACAGATACTTGATGTCATATAAGTTTCAACCTTCGGGATCGGATATCCTTCCAAGGCAGAGTGCATGAGTGCAACTATTATATAATTTTACGGGAAATAGAATAACTGAATAAATTATGACGATAATATTTCTGAAATGATGCCTATTTAGTCATGATTTTAAAATTAAAATTGTCGATTAATATTTGTTTTCTGCTCACGAACATAATGATGATATAAAAGTTAGTGTACTTTTGTGCGTTTTAAGCAAGGGCCATAAAATGTCAATCAATTTAATGAACGAGAAAGTTTTAAACGCGACATTACAATATGAAATTTTTATAATATTGTAAGTAATAAATGGTGTGAACTTAATGAACCAATTGGAGGAGCGGGATAGTTCAGTGCTACTGATTTCTAGGACAAACGTACCTGACCAGTTAAGCCGCGTCTTCGCGTCATTTGCCCCGAATGAGCATTCGTTCGGCCTGATTTGCTAAGATGAGTACAAGGCGAGCAGAAAGGAATCTGCACTGCGCAGCCCGAGCCGAGAGTTGTCGGTACTTCAAAAGCCGCGCCCAGACAGACCGAGCACGGCTCGCGAGCCACGCTCAGACTTCCTGCTCGCGAGCCCCAATGAGTTTCGTGCTCGGTGGGTACGGGAAAAAACTCAGTTCCCCGAATTTCCGAACAACCATCCCCTCACTACTCTGAACTCCACCTTTTTAAGCCGCCTATATGCAATTGAGTTCTGTTGAAAGTTTTATAATTTTTTCTTTCATTGTATATGTGATTCTACAATTAGATAAATTAAAATTTTTGCAAGTTTTTGAAGTTTGAGACTGGTCTGTTTGGTACAGCATATTACTTTTGTCAATTGTAACAAATTATATTAGAAATAAATATATTTGAAAAAATATATATACATACAATTGAGTAGTGAATTCGAACTTGCATGGGACATAGATATCGCGCACCGTTTTTAAAGCATTAAAAAAAAATGGAAATCGCTTTTTCTGTTTTGTTTTTTTATGGTTTCCTGTAAGTAAATATAGGAGAAACTGGCAACTAGAAGTTTTCTGTTCACCATGGTTGACAGGGGCTCAGACTGGATGGCAGACTGGATTCCGTGTTCGGGGTTCGGTCCTCTGTCTTCCCGGCTCAGTGCTCATGTAGAGCGTGGACGTGCGGGGGATTGCTCCCCCCACCCGGAGGACCGAATGCACATTTGGGGCGAATGCTCAAGTGTACACGCGGCTTAAGAACCGAGAATCGACCCTATGGATCTGAGTCCTTCCTTCAATTCACAAAATATCTCTAAAGTAGATAACTCCCTATAACTATAAATCTGCAAGGATTGGTCTCAGCCAAATCACCTGCTTGCAAATACGTTGGCTTAGAGAGTACATCCCCTACTTTAGGCTGAACCCAGCGGCTTCGGTGACCATATGATTGAGTGTATAAAGTGGTTGTCGAACCTTCAATCGCTTCCCCAAAAAAATGACATTAGTACATGATTACTAATTACTTTTCCCAAATCATAGATAAAGAAACAGGACTTATACTGAACTCGAAACTTTTTACTGACTGAGCTATATTTGTATTTACAACACTTGTAATTGGTATTTTATTTCACTTAATAATAACAACATTAAAACTTTATTAATCGTGAAAGTTCTTATGGAATACGATTTTTCAAATAATTTCCTTTAAATTATTTTTAAATAGTCATTTAGTTTATAACACTTTCCCGAGAAGCTATTCTTAACGTATTCAACTGATATTTATAAATGAAGGCAAAGCTGTGGTTGGTTACGACAAACAAGCTCTGACTCATAAATTCGCTGCAATAACCCAACCATGCTCTTCTTCGCCATATATATATATATATATATATATATATATATATATATATATATATATATTTTTTTTTTTTTCTAAATTAATTATACGGTTGATTTATGAAGAAAATCATTTCTTGAAATAACCTATGGCATTAAAAGAATATTTTAGTCGTAGCAATTTTCTAGAAAATACAGATTCAAAACATAGATAAAAAAAACAGTCAATAATCTGTTTTAACATCGATAATCAAAATTATTTTATCAAAATTTATAAAAATGGTCTCAATAATGGAGGATTAATATTAATAAATGTAATTGGTTTTCAAACTATTTTCGTAAATTTATGTATATTTTCGTCAGTCTACGTAAGGAATGAATAGTTTCAGAAATATTTCCTACTAAGAAACAGGATGGCAGGTATGTGAATGATAAACAATAGTGATTGTGTTTGCTCATCTAATGAGAACTTTAATTCTGTAGAGTGAAAGGTTTTTTATGTTAAGTCAGAAAACGAATATCAAAACATTTTTTCAACTTGGTTTTCACTTTGAAACATGTAAACAAAGTTGATAAGCTAAATTTCATTTGCAAAACAAGTCAATTTACATACATCACCATAAATAAAAGAAAGGCCAATATCGAAATAATCAAGGTTAAAAATCACTTTGTCATGCTTCAAACCCAATAGAGAATGAAGAATTCTTTTTGCAGATAAATGTACTGAAGTACGCGACGTAAAATTAGTTACTTAGATAGTTCAAATTACTACTTAAAAAATGTAAATTCAAAATTTGATTATTTATATTTTAATGTCAATCGAAATACTATTCATTCCTTTTTTAATGCATTTGCATATATATTAATACATTAATTAATTAATTATTAATTTTAAAAAATGAGCTTTTTTATGTCTTACCTTTACCTTTTGCATTATATATATATATATATATATATTTTTTATATTATGGTTTCGAAACCCATACTATAAAAACACTCATAAAAAAAATAAATACTAACAGTATTTTATGTGAGATATAGATAGTCTGAAGGTGCAGTCAAAAAAACACTAAATAAGGCAAACTTATTTATTATAAGTGCCGACGTTTCGACCTATGTTGTAGGCCATCTTCAGGGCTGACTTTATTTATAATAAATAAGTTTGTCTTATTTAGTGTTTTTTTTACTGCACCCCCAGACTATCTATATCCCACATTAGATCTTCCAGTCGACAATTTTCCTCTCTAACAGTATTTTAGTTCAATCGATTTTCACGACTACAATAAAAATAAATAAAAAAAAGATTTTTGTATAAATGTAAAAGTATGTCAGGTCTTTAAATAAAAAACTAGAAAAAACCCGAAATCCTAATCGTGATTTGTCTCACATTAATAATGACATACATTATCCATAATCTGAAAATAAACGCCACACAACCAATGTGGCTCTGTGTTAATAAAATAATTTTAGCAATACATTATTAATGTGAATTACATTGTAAATGATTATATTATGTAAGAAATGTCATTTTTTTTTTTTTTTGTAAAACATACAACTGATACAACACTTGAACTTTTAATGATCATAATAATTTAATTTAAACAAAAAACTTCAGTTGTTTCTTCTGGTTTAGGCCGTGTCGGTGAATTTGCTGCCAACGTTTCGCCAGACATGCTGCTGACTTCCTCAAGGCTTAATTGAGACTGAAGATGTTCAGCTAACCCGCGGCGTTATATAGTAGCCACTCGGGATTCATCGGTTCCTTCCGTTAGTCGATCGGTTTTTTTCGTGTCTGGGGTCGGAGTCTGGTCTTCCATGCCTGTGATTGGCAAGATGGCTCAGTTTCTAAAAAACAACCAAGTAGAAACAGTCAGAAGCTTGACCAGGTCTGACCCGATACCTCCCAGAATCTACGGTCTCCCGAAAATGCACAAGGAAGGAATACCTCTACGTCCAATAGTGGATTGCATTGGTTCGGCAAAATACGAAGCAGCTAAATACGTTAGTAAAAAAATAAAACTGTTTATCGGTAACACTGAGCACCACATAAAGGACTCAAACGATTTTGTGAGGAAAATCGCCGCAATAAAAATCAACCCTCAAGATATACTGGTCAGCTTCGATGTGAAGTCCCTGTTCACTAAATTACCTATTCAAGATACTCTACCACTTATAGAAAAACACTCAGTAAAGCAGACGCAGAACTGGCTGAACGGTGTTTGACATCGACCGTATTTTCTTTTTAACGCAAAATACTATAAGCAGATTGAAGGTGCGAGTATGGGGTCGCCATTAAGTCCACTCGTCGCGGAACTGTTTATGGAGAATTTCGAACAAGAAACATTAAAAACTTCATGCTTAAAGCCGTCTCACTGATTCCGATACGTGGACGACACTTTCGTAATTTGGCCACGTGGGATGGAAACTTTAAATGATTTCTTGAACCACATAAACGGGAGACACAGGAACATTCAATTTACTATGGAAGTTGAAGCTGAAGAAAGTATCCCGTTCCTAGACGTAAAAGTTGAAAAGAAAGATAACCGTTTGGGATACTCGGTATACAGAAAACCGACCCACACTGACCGATACTTGAATGCAGGCTCACATCACCACCCTGCCCAGAAACATGGGGTCATTAGAACGTTGATTACAAGAGCCATTGGGATTTCAGAGCCGGTGCGTTTGAAGAAAGAGGAAAGACATTTAAAGAAAGCTCTCATGAAAAATGGTTATCAAGAAGAAATAATAAAGAGAGAATTGAAAAAAACCCAAAAGGCAGGCCCACACACAACAGAAGAAAGAAGAGAAGAAATCAAGAGTGCAGCGATCCCATATGTCAAAGGCACCACAAAGAAAATAGCTAAAACACTGAAGAAGTTTAATATAGGAACGATATACACCACAGACAGGAAGATAGGTCAGGTTTTGCCGAATCCAAAAGACAACTTAGGACTCAGGACACCCGAGATATACAGCATTCCATGCTCCTGTGGTAAGGAATACATTGGACAAACGGGAAGGCTGATATCCACAAGGCTGAACACATAAAAAGTGTGAAGAAAATGGACAGCAAAACATCGGCTTTGGCAGAACATTTCACTACTACTAACCATGCCATAGAATTTGATAAAATTAGAGTAGTTAAGAAATGTAGCAAGGGCACAGAAAGGAAGATACTGGAAGCAATAGAAATAGTTAAACACCCGGAAAACTTCAACAGGGAGGACGGGTATAAATTAAGTAAACTATGGTTCCCTAACATAGAACAGAAGAAAGACAATCAACAAGAACAACAAATCAACCTTGCAGCTACAATCAAGCCGAATTCTAGCCAATCAGAGCCCAACAAATCAGAAACCAGCCAATCATAGGCATGGAAGACCAGACTCCGACCCCAGACACGAAAAAACCCGATCGACTAACGGAAGGAACCGATGAATCACGAGTGGACCCGAGTGGCTACTATATAACGCCGCGGGTTAGCTGAACATCTTCAGTCTCAATTAAGCCTTGAGGAAGTCAGCAGCATGTCTGGCGAAACGTTGGCAGAAAATTCTCCGACACGGTCTAAACCAGAAGAAACAACTGAAGTTTTTTGTATAAATAGTGGCCATGGAAACTTGGAAGAGAATTTAATTTAACTTTAAATGATACTGGTATAAATTACAGAAATAAACAATTTGAAGTTATAATTCATTTAAAACAATAAATCATTTTGTAAAGAAAATATGACCCCTTTTATATAAACCAAAACAAATAAAATATAAAGCTACTATTTATTATTTCTTTTATAACAATAAATGGTAATTATCAAAGACTTTTATCAAAAATAATAATATTACTGACCTTTGTGACTTGGGCTGCTTGACAGGAGCATGTTCGTGGAGGTGCTGCTGGGTGGGCTCGGCAGAGATGGCCTGCCTCCGGGTGTGAATCGGACCCAGCCCAGGAGGACCTGCCCCGCACCTCGAGCACTTGGACGTGATTGCCACGACTTGGCGGAACTTGTCAAGCTCGTTCTTCAGGCAGAGGATCTCTGCGTCAGCCGCCTCCAAAGCAGCCTTCAGCCGCCGCACCTGGGCCTCTGCTGTCAACTCCGGCATACCCCCTGTGTTCGGGATGAGCTCTTTGTTAGATGATGACCTCTTAACACATGTGTCGAACGGGGAGGAGTTTTACGTTCAAAGAAAGAAATAATCGGTATAGGAAGGAAATGGTGTCGACTATGCCCTACGTAAACTGCGCAAATGTGAAATTTTTATCTTATTTTTATTATAAAAAACATTAATATTTATTAGAAATCATACTACATTAAATATTAATGTAGTTATTAAATATATAATAATATAAATGATAATAAATACAATACAAAACTAGCAATATTCCTATTCATTTTTGCGCAGTATAAATACGGTTTTCACCGTTCACCGATCAAATTCGATTTAAAAAAATTATATCGAAGTCGAAGCTAAGCTCACTACAAGCACAACTTCAATCAAAATATGAAATATGCTGAGACTGGATATGATTTTTTTAAATTTTATTCTTAACTACTTCCAATAACTCTAAGTAAATTTTTAACTACTTGAGGGTTTTTTGTCAGATTTAAACTACTGAATTATTTGTCTCAAGATTTACTCTAAAGATCTATATTGAAAGAACTGAATATTGAAAAACCAACGTTTCGATTTATATTGCAGGTCTTCTTCGTAGCTAAGAAGACCTGCAATGTGGGTCGAAACGTTGACTTTAAAATAAACAGTGACTAAAGAGAATTGTTTCTGACCTCCACCCGGACCATTTTCTTCCTCATATACATAAAGTCAATTAATATTATTGAACATATTTTAAAGAATTAATTTACATTTTATTTAATATTGAACATATTGAAAAATATTTGAATTTAAATACTCCTCCCCGTTCTGTAGATACTAGCGGATGTCGCCCTGTTCCAATGGCTCCAGTCATTACTAAAAATAATTCAGGGTGTACCAGCTATTTAATAAGCCGTGGTTATTTCTGTTGGCAGCGGAAGCGGCTGTTATGCAAAAGGATTCGCTCTTTGATCAACATACAGATGAGAAAAACAAACGTATTACAACAATAATTTATTCTCCGTAGCATGGTATACATTATTTTTGACCCCGTAAGTACAGAAAACGGTATTGGATACACTGCATATCGTAAATATCTGCCAAATCTGAGCATATGCTTTTTTCTAGTGGTTAAGGCCACCATTGAAAGTAACTTTTTTTTAACTTCCATATAAATATATAAATTTGTTTAAGAATTATGAATAAAACATATTTATTAATGTTTTTATTAATATGTTTAAGGTTATTCAATTTATCTATTATTAAATAATAGATATATTGAATAAAGTTATTGGAAGGTATTGGATACACTGCATATCGTAAATATCTGCCAAATCTGAGCATATGCTTTTTTCTAGTGGTTAAGGGCACCATTGATAGTAATTTTTTTTTAACTTCCATATAAATATATAAATTTGTTTAAGAATTATGAATAAAACATATTTATTAATATATTAAGGTTATTCAATGTATCTATTCTTAAATAATAGATATATTGAATCCGTTCATTATGCATATTTCTGGTATCGACCCCGTGTTGTTTCGCTAGACGTATTCCTAGATTAAGCTCTGAGGAACATCTCGTTGGCATTTGACAACACGATAGAAACCAGGGGAAATGCTTGATGAATAGATTCAAAATATTGCCCCTAACAATTTATGAAAGTAAATAAATAAATTGATATTCAAAGGTACCTATATAGCATAAAGAATTAAGTTCAAGAATAATTCAACAATGTGACGTTTTAAATTGTAAAATTGTTGGCACTTTTCCTCAATGTTTTTGTTTAAATTGTTCAAAATTTATGGTAAATTAATATTAAAGTAATTAAAAAGAATTTGAATTATCGAAGTTCCAACCTTACTGATCGAGCCTAAAATTATTGAACACGTTGTAATTATAAACATAATTAAGATCAGACAGAAGTTTACTCAGATTTATTATTTTATTTATTCAGCAACAGAACAAATCATTTACATTGATATTTGTACCAGAACCACAACCTGTGGTCTAGTGGTTAGCATAACAACCTACATCGAACATTCGTTGCCCCGTCAAGTGGCCATAGGATTTTTTAAAGGAAGTAAAAAATCCTTTGTTATGCCGTCCTTCGGAAGGGACGTTAAACGGGGGTCCTGAACCTATACGATGCCAGGTCCTCCTTAAAAATCCCAATTCTATCTAATTAAACCTGGATAGGCAATATTTAGACCACCCACTGTAGCATCGTCCGATTAGCCATTGCAGCATTAACTGACATTTAATAAACATACAAACAAACAATTTGTCATGCTGAAGTTTACTCAGATCTATTATTTTATTTATTCAGTAACATAATAAATCATTTAAATAGAGATTCGTGCTAGAGAAGGTTTAAATCTGGGCAAAACATTGCCGTGATTCGCCTTAAGGACGGTTTCGTACTGATTAATGAAGTTGAAAATCCGAAGTAAGAAAGAAAGTTAGAATATAAATGTTCTACAGTGCTACAGGAGCTGAATGAAACTCAAAAGGTCGAGCCCCCGTTAAATTTAAAATGTTAGATCATGATTCGGGTTATCTTTAAAAAAATGTTCCTACAATAGACATGGAAATAGCCTATTAAATCGGATTTATCGATACTAAACCCAATTCCAACATACCCCGAAGTAATTGACAGTTATGGTAAGTTAAGGCTCGGAGCAAGGTGTATATTTACATATGAATGGAATCGAACTGCGTACATCTGCTGGAGCGGTGTTACCAACGGCAAGTATATTTAGAGCCATTAAAAAGGATAAATAGCGGTTGCGGTGGATCAATTAGGCTGTCGCAACCGGAAGAGGAGAATTGGTTTGTCTTTTTATCTGCGAAATAATGAACATCCAACCCATGTGGGGACCTTGCTATGCTCTGTCACGGATCCAAACCAAGTAGCATTATTTTGGCAGTTCAGGGTCAAGTAACGGCAAGAGGAACATACACAGCGTTCAATTCCAGAAATGGAATGCGTGTAATATTATCTAAATTATTTAAGCATCCATTTTGCATTAATGTGGATGTAAAACAAAAATATAAATTATGATCGGCGGGGAAGGGGGGGGGGGTGAATGAAATGAATAGGGTTGACGACAAAAATAGTTTTAACATCGATTTCGAACTCTATTAACCATGTCTCTTTTTTTGTTAATATGATGAATGAATTTCATTTTTATTACAGAATAAATTACATAAACCACGTAAGAAAAGGTATATTGCTAAATTAAATGTTAAAAAAAAATCTTTTAAGTATATGGCCTATTATATCTCAATTGCCTTTTTCTAAACAGGTCATAAGTTTTTTAAGTTCTTGAAGTTTAGTTCAGACTCGATCAGCACTAGCTAGAAATTCGTCCTTTTAGTTAATTATGCTATATCAAGTAAGCAATTCCGTTTTAAATTTTTAAGTTAATTTTGCGTTTAGATTAGTGTGGGGGTGTTAATAGTCATTTATTTACTGTAAATTCACTAAAAATCTGTGTAATATTGTTAAGGCATGAATATGAAGACAATAAAATCTCGAAACTACGTAAAATATAGTTATAAATCTTATGATCTTACTATTGGGGGATAACTTGTAAGCAGTTAAACCACTATTAATGCTGTAAACCGGGTATTACCATTTGATCCATTTCAAAATTAATACGTTTTGAATACTCAAATAAAAAAAATAAAAAAGTTATTAAAGTACTTATATGGACTACTTATAGTAAACGGTTCAAAAGCCTTTACATTAAATAGCAATAAAGTCATTATCAGAGATAAAATTTATTTAAAAAAAGTTCGAATGGAAAAAAGGTTTCTCCTGAATATATCTTTAATGGCTTATAAGTCACGAATGGGAAACTGCGCTGTTATAACTTTCAAATACCTCATTTTAAAGAATAATTAAAGTTATAAAGACTTTTTTTTATAAATTTTAATTGATTAATTTTAATTTATAGGAAAAATGTAGTAACCTTCGGCTCTACAGAATATTAAGGTATTTTATAAGAACAATTGGTATTGTTATAATAAAATAATTGGTATAAATCGTATATGCATCATGTATGTCTTTTAACAGATATCAGTTCCGTTTGGTCAATCTAATATCAACTGATGTGTTTGTACCGGAAGGTAATTTAAATAATCTCTGGTACGGACATAAAAACTACGCGTAGAAACATACCTATATAAACATAAGATCTCTTTCATTTGCTGTTCAATGTATCTGAGCTTGAAGTCATTAATCAGAGAGACTGGTATTCGCAACACAGGCGCCTGTTAGATAAACACGGAGTCAATTTACATTATTCTATAGATGATCATCCGGCACTTGATGGTCTTATTGTATTTATTTATTTTTCCAAATTTACTCAAAGAGATTGCTTCTGACTGTAAAGAATATCGCACTACTTGCTCCGTTACGTATATGCTAAAAATGAACAGATTTAACGCAATTCAAATTGAGAAGAATTATTTTTTCTCAGCCTTGTAATTTATTTAGTATTAGAATCACAAGTTTGATTTTGAATTGTGGTTTTCATGTCATCTTTGATCTCAAATCTGAGGCAACCAATATAATTTAAATTTAATAATTCAAATGGTTTACTTTACGTTGGGATGGAATAGTATAATGAAACAATTATGCTAAATACTATTTAAAAAAAATCGAAATGCGCAAAAGAAAATTTTATCATGATTGATTATGTATTAGCAATGTATCTACATTGTACCTGTCAGATTATATTTAAAAAACATTAAGAATTGAAATCCATGATGTAGCATTTAGAATAATAAAATATTTCCTTTATTTTTCATTTAATATAAATTTATAAGTTATAAGAAAATTTCATATCAATAGACTCAATTGGATTGCTTAATAAACCCACGTGGAGATTAAAAATATATTTGTTCCCAGATACACGTTATCAATTTATGATAAAGGTGTTAGATACGCTGGGATTGAGGGCGACTCGGCGTAAAGCTGAAGACTATATTTTTGGAAGGACGAGTTATTGTGAGTCCTGTCAGAATAATTTCAAGGGATGAATTTACGATCTTGGTTCTAAACTTGCCTAATTTTGAATAATTTACGACCTACAGTATTTATAGTTCCTGTTAATTAGGAAGAGAAATAAGTCGTAAAAAGTTCAAGTTTATATTATCAAAGGCGTTGTTATTTTTATCTATATCATCCTTACTTAAAGTTGGTTAGTTAATAGCGTCCTGTCCAAGATGTGTCATGAATAAGACTACTTAAATATCGTATGTAAATATTAGGAATAAAGATCATATACGACTATTAACAACGGGTCTTAGATTGAGAACACAGCCGAGACTGTGTAGTAAGCCAACAGTTGACAAAAATCATAGAATCTACAGAAAGAAAATGAATAGAAACCATATATATTCATGCATTATCGCAGTTAACAAGGCTGTGATGGCCAACAGAACTGCCTTCTAGGCTAATCTAAAGTAATTTTAAACAGGAAAAATCACTGCACCCTCTCTTATACTTTTCAGTATCAAGCCGTTTGATGAAATGACTTTAGTAAGTGGTAGTGACTTTACTGCTTCTTGGATAACAGTTGTGCAGGGAGGGGATCAGTTCCCCAAATTAAGGGTACCCACATTATAGAGGCTGGGCGAGCCCAAAGAGAGTCTCTAGATTTCACAGGGTCCAACCATGGCTTTGAATGAAATAAATAATTCCTAATGTTTGAACACAAACATCGAAAACGTTTACTAAAAACTTTCCGACCAATAAATTCAACTATTATTATTTGTTATGTTCCTATATATATAACAATTCATATGACTTTGTTTTTAATTTATTACAAAGTTTTGATATTTCTTTTATTTAATACAGAAGCGACTGTATTTGGAAAACAGTCAGTTAATTCTGTACAAGCAATAAACAGTGTAGTAATATTAAGAGAAAAAAAAAGGTTTTGAAGGCACAAAAGAACGGCGGAGTTTTGATAACGCTCAGTCACTCCAAGAGGGTCTTCCGATCCCACAGAGTAAATCAGTGGTTGTTAACAGAATAAGTAATTGATCTGCCACTGCCGAATTCGGTAGCTCTAAACTCTGTGATACTTCGCCCCTCAAAATGGTAAATATATAAATGTATTTACGAGATAATTTCATTCAAGCACTTTATATACAGTTCATTGATAAAAAATAAATATACAAATCTTGGAGGTTTTAAAGCAAAACAAAATTCAAGGACCAGAAGTCCACATAATCAGGAGTCCATAAAAGAAACATCTTTGGATGCACGAGGATATTGTCCCATGAAAAATTATATATTCAGCGATGACACTTCCTCATTAGAATGACAAAGAAGGGGGAGGACTGGGAGGAGATAACACGACGGACATGACGTGACGTCAATTAGCCCTGGGTGGTTCCCGACGCGAGGGGTTTATCGGCTCTCCCCCGGTACCAGGAGCAATAACAACCTGAGGTACGGCTGTGGAGATCTGACGTCCGGGGATAAAACGAGAATGTCCAGTTATGCCCTGTTTGAATATGTAAACTCCTCCGCTGACAGGAGCTCACTGCTATCGGACAAGCCAGGAATAGCCTATATTTCAGGAGGACTGTTTTCTTGACACGTCAGTGGTTCTCACTCCTTATTCAAATAAACCTTCACCCGGATCTCATCCTATTTCTATCGTTTCCTTGTTTTTGTTCTCCCTTTGAGTTCTAGAATGACTTATAAAAGTCTTATAAAAGGTATCTAGCGGAGTTTTTCCTGATGGGATCCTTACACAATAATGAAATCAGTGTCATGAATCAATTATTTATGGTGTCCTTTCATCCATTATATACGCATTTATATTATACACATTAATAATAGTAATAATAATAATAAGGCTTAGCGAACCCGAAGGTTAGATGCCGATATCACCAATCTCTGCTAACACAGTATCGTCCACGGACTGCTACCCAAACCCAAATCCCCGGATCCCTAGTAACGGAATCCTCCCAACTATGCTTCGATCTACCCCTCAGACGCTTCCAAGACGGTATAGCGCAAGACGGTATTTACTTTTTATGAATTTGTTCGTAGGCCCCGAAACTTTACAGTCCCATCTTAATCATCGTTGTGTGTTCGATTGTTTATTTAACTTCACTTTATGCTGCTATGGCTAATGGGACGATGCTACAGAGAAAGACCTAAATTTTGCATATACAGGTTTAATTGGGATAGCGATCTTTAGGGAGTACCTAACAGCATACAGGCTTGGGACCACCATATTAAGTCCCTCCCGAAGGACAGCATAACTAAGGATGTTTTATTCCCTTAAAAAAATCCTAGCACCACGTGCCAGGCTGCTAACCAGCGATCTTTGGGATAGTAGGTTGTAAACCATGTAAACCACTACATCAAAGGCCACCCCTTAAATTATTTCCTCCTAAAATTATTTCCACCCCTTAAATTATTATTATTATTTCCTTCCTTTCATCACACACCCATTTATATTATGCACATTACTCCTACAAAAAGTCTCTTATTTCTTGACCGATGAGTGATGTACTGTCTATAACGTTTGGAATATTAGGGCACTGATAATACACCTTATAACTAATACAACATAGGAACACAGATAAATGACCTTATAACTAATAACTCCGCCAGTGAGATTAGCTTAGCAAAGACCTCAGTCAGTCCCAAGCCTGGATAATGGAGGAGGGTTGTGATGGGTCTGACAAGCTCACCACTAAAAAGTTGGTAAATGAAAACTGCTAATCTTTTGTACATGGCAATGGTTTAATAAAATAGGAGCCATTTGGATTGTGGAGGATGTGGACCTGAAGGAGCTGAGTATAAGCCGCTGGAGGCGTCCTGCAACGGGCAGAGATGAATGGTGGAAGATGTAAGTAGAGGCCATCTTCTTCGAGTAAGATGTAAAGCCGAATAATGAATAAATTAATAACCTAATGATACCATATTACAGATCTTATTTTTAAGAATGGCAAAGGATAGGAGTAAATGAATTTAAAAAAACATTTTTGTTCTAATGTAAAATAACTTAAGGAAATTAATACACGGATTTAAATGAGGTGTTTTGATGAAAATTCAAACCTATTTGTAAAATATGATATCAAACCATTAGGCAGAATAAATGAAATGCACTTCTGTACTGGATCGGAATACACACCCATATTATTTGAAGGTAGAGCTTAGATATTTTAAAACGGTTGATTCGCCCCAAAGTTACAGGTCTGATTCTCTTTTTTTGTAGTAAAAAAATATATACAAGAATTGAATTTCAATTCGCAAGCTGAACGAGTCAATTAAGAACGGAATATCTCGCGCCAACGGAACACCCGACTCCAAACTATTCTGCATAATATGAGAAGATACACATCAAGAACTAGGCGGACGCAAAAACATGGTCTGGAAGCTGTAAATAAGGGCGCTCTCGCCTTCCAACAGGCGTCTTATGAAACAGACTCTCGAGGAATTGGTAATTAAAGAGATACGGAGGAAGGCTTAGGGATCTCCGTGTTAATTGGAAACGTCTTAATGTATGCGGTCCATTTTCAGTGGACTGGGTGGTCCGGAACATCCGGGACGGTCCAATACCAAATCGATAGGCACGTGAGAAAAAACTAAATGTAGAAATTCTCTGAAGAAATGTGAGCATGTATAAAGATGTTGAGTGAACATGTTGAGACAACAGACAGTTGAGTCTGAATGTACAAAATAAAAAGATAGAGTAAGGGACGTTCCACGATAAGAGTCAAAAATATACAAAGAAATATACAATATACAAAATAAATATAAAAACAAATTAGAATAAAGGTCTAATCGTTTATAAATCTGACTCCTAAGTTACTGCTATGTGAGAGACTTGCGGCTTTGTGTAAAATTTTCCAACATTCTATTCTTAAGACAAAGAAGCAACAGTTTCCTATATCTTAAGAACCGAAACTCTTATTTTAAAATAAAATTCATGTTATTAATACAAGACATAAAGTTTCTGAATTTGTTCGTTCTAATAAAATCTTCAGTATAACTTAAAAATGAACTGATCGTTCTAGCTCAATAAGCTTCATAAAAAAATAAAAAAAGGAAAAATGTTTCAATTCATTGACTAATTCATTGTATAAATAAGAAGTATTGTTACTTATGGAAATTAATTAAGATAAAGAGAGTCAGCAGAGAGAAAATAAAACGTATTTTCTTAGCCATTTTATGTCTTGGAATAAATAAACTTGACAGCTTAACGAGTTGGTACAAAGGTCCGATTTGGAACGTCCATCCTGGCAACGATAATATTATTCTTGAAGAGTTACAGAGAAATGAATAGAGAATGTATTCCTGAGAACTAAGATAGTCATAAAAGATAGTCAAGAACTGCCCAAGGCCAATACCAATACCCTAAATATTAAACGAGTTTTTCAGTAACCCTAAGAATAATTAAACTGCCCAAACTGATAAAGGTTTTAAGGTTATAAATATGGCGAAGAAAGACCTCAAAAAATGGTACTGCTATCGGAAAATAGGATGCCTGAGAAACCTAAAGATGGATTTAATAAAGCAAAGCATAAGTTTATTCGGTCACATATCCCGGATTCAAAGCCCCATACCATTTATAACTTTGATTTTTAAAAGACCAAGGTCATAAATTTATATAAATATTGAATAACAAAATAAATCGAGAACATTTAAAGATTATTATTTTTTAACTTATAATCATTATAAACTATCAAAAAAATATTAAATATTAAATGGATAAGGATATTAAAGACCTCTAAAAAGTGAGCATTGGTATCAAACACAGTAATGATTTCTTCTTGAGATATTATGATGGGCTGTTTACAATGAAACTATCTGCGTATCCCAAGGACTAATACACACCTTGAAGTCAACTTGTGGAACGATCAAGACTGCAATCAACGTTAGAATACATTATAAGATGTAGTTAGGTGATGTAACCATACAAACACAGCCCAATCACACGGGTAGTAACCCAACCGAAAAATTTCATGGAAGTATCTTTAGAAAATATATTAAATAATTCATCAAACTGCCTTGGTATTCTAAAGAATTAAATATTATTTATTATAATTACGCAACTTCTCCAACCTTTTGAAGAATAATAATTTTTAAATTAGAAAATTCAATTTACTAGACCCAATAGCTAAGAAAAAATCTTCTAATTCAGTTCAAAATAAAATAATGTTGAACATCTTTTCAACATTTTATCCATAAAGTTCGAAAAAAATCCTACTCTCTTCAACTGACACGTAATCGATTAAGTATAGTTCAGGAAATTGTTTAAAACGGCCAAGATTTCAAAGTATTTAATGAAGAGTACATTTCATAATCCTGGAATGGGCTATTAAAAAATTAGAAACCCATTATATAAATAAATAAACAATAAAAAATACTTCAAATTGGTGTCATTATAAATATAAATTGAGTTATCTCCTTCCTACTCAGAAGTTATTTAAAAATCATTTACTAACGAATTTCGAACGAAAAATGTCCCAAGGTACATACAAATATCATAAAAACATATTAAACGAGCTAACAATTAATTTAAAATGACAGCAAGAAATTCCCAGCATGGAACAAATACTTCATAGGCATAATGAATTGGCCGGCCTTTCAATTTCCCAGATTACGCTCGGTGGTGTCGTTATTGAGCAGAACTGAGTACCATTAGAGTTGGTATGATGGATGATGGACGATGGAGGATGGATGGAATCCATAGCTCGGGTCGAGCATTAGCACTAACCTCCAACTTATTAAAGTGGATTCCTCGAAGGCTTTAAGAAATTAAACGGTTGTCCTCAAGAGACTGAAATGTCGACCGCTCCAAAGCTCCTATCATTTCAAAATCGCAACTTTCACGGCGCCTAAGGTCATTTCCATCTCCAAAATTAAGGAAAACCTGTCATTATGAATAGTTCTTAACAGACTTATCTCGGAAAATATTAAACATTCTTTGTGCTAAGTGAACAGACAACATTCGCATGAGCATTTGAGTTCGTTTCACGTTACACCGAGTCGAATACACAATGACAAATTCAATAACTGCCATCAGTGTAGACACGCTATTTCGTATTCTATTTTCTGTTCTTTCCTTCTAGTTGCATAAACATTAGAGAATGCAATTTTCTATTTTCCGAACCTATTAATAGAACAGTCCACGTGACAACTATTCCCTCAAGGTCAGATGCATACGTGAAAGTATAACGAACATATTTTATAGATATTAATATTTCTGATAAAGATAGCACTGTCTTTAAGAAAAATGTTTCCTTTTATATTATAATTTCAAACCCTGATAATTACTTTAAAAATATAATACACTCTCTGCATTTAAATTTATCACCATAAATCCATATTGACAAAGTCTACACAATCTGTAAAAATGCGATCAACTATAATTTTTTCATATTTAAATGGAAATGGTTGACTAGATAATTCTAAGAATATCATAAACTGGCAGTTGGACTTTCCATATCTCTATCCGGAATATGGCCTAAATCTTAGGCCGAAATGTAGGCACAATAAAATAAATCATTCTTATTTTGTGTAATTTATTGACTGCATCCCCTAACTATATTACATTATTAGGTATAAAATTATATACTCAACTAGTATTGAACTTAAATGTATAAAATTCATTTATCCGACCTTCCAAATTCGTTTCTTTCTTTTTTAATCCAATTACTGTAATTGGTACCTAATGATTATTTGAAAATCTAGGAAAATGTAGGAGGGGGTGTGCAAATGTATGAATGAGATTAACACAACAAATAAAAAATTAAAAAACGTTCTTTCTGAAGACACAAACGTGAAATTTCCCCAATTCGAAACCCTATACTTAATAAGCCCGAGGAGCTGAGAGTGGCGGACTCACTGACGGGCTAACACTGAAAGCAGCCGACCGCACACGATATCCTGAAGTATCTAACAATCTGCAAACTGACAGGGAGATATCCATCTAGTATCTCGGGGCGGGGAACGTGCTCCGTTTCCAGCAATTGAGTTCGTGCCCATCCACCTGCGCCTTCCCACTTCGTACGTCCATGTGGTGGAAAGGGTTCGTTCTTGGTAAGGACTGCACTGCTCCTTAGCTAACGGCAGGGAGGCTATCATTCGTCTGGTTTTCTCCTAATTACGAGTACTATCTTTATTTATGCTGTGTGAGCCATAAAGAGAATCTTCAGATCCAACCAATGCATATAACAGAATAAATAATTTACTAGCCACAGCTGATCTCCAACCCGGGGGCATCGGATTAATAGACAGCCCTCTTACACGCTGAGAAATTCCATTCCGGCAATTGTTTTCATATTTGGAGAAATTCCTGCTAATCTAAACTATAATTGACAATTTCTACTATCGACTAAACACATATAGGTTAAATTCCGGCTGAAATTCCTTTGTTTTTGTAATTTTAAAATTAGATTTTGGGATATAAACAGTTTTTAAAACAATTTATGTCATTTTTAAACGGCTATATAATTTTGTCAGATAAAAAAATTATCAGACAAATTACCACGAGCAGTTAAATTTTCGGATTTGCTACTTACTGGGCTCTCAAGAAAATTCTTCTTAATTGAAATATATCCCGAGAGATCAAAGTGCATCAAAGTGCGAGTGCATATGACCATTCTCCGACCAGTAGTGACATATCCTGGTGAGACGCGGACCCCTTGAATTAGAAGAGAGTACCATTAATTCTTGGGAGAGGAAAATCCTGAGAAAAATATATGGCCCAACTAAAGTCGAAAATATATACAGGACAAAAACCAATAAATAACTTATAAAGACCACTGAGACCTGTATAAACATACCGGTTTAGTCTAATATATTGTATTTGGACTTGCATGAGATCTTATACAGACCAATTTGAAATGTCGTGTTGATCACGTCACCATTATGTATTAGTAATTATGAGGATGAAAATGGTCCGGGTGGAGGTCAGAAAAAGTCTCTTTAGTAAGAACTGTTTATTTTTAAAGCCTCTTCTTATTAAAGAGAATTTTCCTGATCTCGTTATACATATAAGGTCAACTAATATTATTCAACATATTAGTAATTATGTATTCTTCTTTGCTGTTTTCATTCAAGTAATCTAATTCAACGCGTCTATAATTCAACGAGTGTATCGGAATCAGCCAGTGCGATTTTTGTTTCTAATAAATTAGCAAATATATGTTTACATGAAGTATTCATTCTTAAATGGACGACAACCCGCATCGGATATATTATACTAATTTATTTCACCAGGATCCAATCCATTAAGTTTTCACCACGGTAGTCATACGTGGTGTCCTTGAACTTTTTTTTCTTTATTTCTTACAAATAAGGAAACGGCAGAAAGACATTATTCTTTTCCTTGGAGGTATGCTCTTTAGCAATCTCAGACAGTAAAAATGTAGATGTGTCTCGGATTAGTCTGAGTAGTGATTTTAGTAATCTAGATACAAATGGACATGAAGTTTGGAACAATGAAAGGAAAGAACAGAGCTTGTGCCAATGATTTAGCGGTAGCGAAGTGAAACCTATTATAAATAAGTCCATTAGACGGGGGGGGGGGGCATTAGCCGAAGAGGAGTGGATATATTGGGCGGAGATAAGAGCTGGTAATGGCGTCTTCTGTCTTGGTACTGATAAGGCACTTCCCAGCTGGCGGATTTTTAGCCAAATTAATTAGGATTAAGGGCCCCCGGGTTCCGGGTTTAGGGATCCACTTTACGGCAGTCCGTTTAAGCTCCTGATGGAATGGTCGGAGCAATCGTGATAAAATGCGACACGTTTTTGGACTAAGCCTCTCAAGGCGCGGCGGATAGCGAAAATCAGAAGCATCCGACATAGTTCTAAGTAGCGGCTAATAAAGTGCAACATGTTATTTACTCAGGAATTCACTTAAGAATTCAGTGTTATTCATTTGTAAATTTATAAAACAAAATAAAGAACTACAAACCATTTTTAAAAAATGCACTTTTACCGTTTATCAAAAGACGGAATTTAACGAACAAAAAATTGACAAGCTATTGAAGAAAACGACTTTTATTTTTAGTCGGGATATAGCTCAATTAACCATTTTACGCCTACTAAACAGAAACATTATTATTAATTAACTAAAATGATTTACTGTACTTTTTTTTCTTAGCCCCTTGGCTTTTATAATGGAGTTGAAAATAAAATAGTAAGGATAGAAAGCACCTCTTTTACTACACCAGGTGCATTTTAAGAGAGGAAGTGTGAATAGGATTTTCTTGATTAATTAGATGGTAGTTCGTGAAAAAGGTTCGAGTTAGTGAAAAAGGGGAGGGACATAGCTTTCCGAGTCAAATCTTTTGTTATATTATAGATATTCGGTTATATTTGAGATAACTAAAATTAGAGGAAGTAATGTAAACAGTACCGAAGAAGGGCTTATTTATTATAGAGAAGAACTCCAAATTAAAGAAAATATAACAAAGTATAACAAGTATAACAAAATACAAAAAAAGGGAGGTTCTAGGACAGTGGTTTACAACCTGGGAGGGGGTGAGTACAAGTCAAGGGGGGCGCCAGTTGACAATTAAAAAATCAGACTTAATTTTGATTATTTTTCTGTTACCAGTAATTCTTTACCTTAAATTGAAACTTATAATGTTGTAGGTATCTTATGACAGTGAAACTAAATATTTTGTTTTCAATGTGCTATTTATTGTTTTTTTTATATGCCAATACAATTTATTGTGCAAGGAGCGTAGTGGGAATTTCATTTGAACATGGGGAGTGATACAAAAAAGGTTGGGGGCCACTGTTTTAGGACAAAATCAAAACCAGGTGCACGAACAAAATCTCTGAATAAGAAAGAAAAACAATATCAGAAAGAAAGTAACAGGCTAAAAGGAAGGCACAGTATACTTTAAAGATGCTAATTTAATCTACTCCAATCGAGTAAAACGAAAAAAAAATAATCAGGCCTTTCAAATATGTAAATTATTATCAAGAAATTCCGATAAAAAGTAGGTAAATTACAGGTAAAAGCAATAATTTCACCAAATGTCTTGCAACCTTGAAGCCATATGAACGAAGGGGTGGGGGAATCGAAAAGAAATTTGCATATTGTACGTAAGAGATGAAATGTGGAGTTTTCACTTTTTCTAAAAGTCATAAAAAATTCATGGATCAAGCTCCACAAGATGATAATTTAAAAAAATAAATGTTATGAGCTATTAAAAAACTCAATTTTTATTCTATTTCATCATTTCATAAACGATCATTACTCGCATTTTTCCTCAGATTTTGAATCTTTAAAAAAATTGTCTTTGAGACACTGATCTTACATTCCATTATCAAGCTTTTGTGCTTCAAAATTAATAATATTTTATATTTAAACAATATTGAATAGATAGGTAGCAGTTATCAATCTGTTCTAAAATAATCTTGCAATAAATTGTATACTAGTTTCAACTACTTGCTAAACATTTAGATTTCTGGTAAAGCATTATTAGATAACCTATTTATTCATAATTTATACTCTATAAAAATCCGGATCATGCAAAATGAGTTTGACTTGCTTACTTTTGAATTCGACAAATCAAAAAATTGGAATAGGCGACTTTTAGGCTGTCAGAGTCGAATTGACTAAAACTATTGGATTTTCGAATATCTAAATTATTAATAGTATAATATAATTTTAAATAACAATATATTTAATAAAAATTAATTAAAAAAATAGATCATAGGCAGTAAAAGAATAAAGTAACTAAAGTAAAATTTAGAAGATGTATGGATTCAGCACATTCAGATGCATTTAATATAAATATGGAAAATTGTTAGATTAAACTGTTGGACTATTTGTTTGTATAACCGTGGCTAGGGGCGAACCGCGGTATAGTGGTTAAATAGTAGCCCGGCAGGTGGCCCTAGGATTTATTAAAGGGAGTTAAAAATCCATAGTTACGCAGTCCTTCGGAAGGGACGTTAAACGGGGGTCCCGAGCCTGTACGATGTCTGGTACTCGTTAAAAATCCCTATCCTAATTAAACTTGGATAGGAAAAAATTTAGAGCTCCCACAGTAGGATCGCCCGATTAACCATAGCAGCATAAAGTGACGTTAAATGAACAAAAAACAACCGTGGCTACACTACTTTACCATATGCTGCATTAGGTACAATGTTTCCGAGCTGTAATGTTCTTACTTATATAGATATTTTCAAATGTGATTAAACTGTCACCTATCTTGTCTCTGATCCTAATCCACCAAATTAGGTTCCTATTTTGTCTGTTTGTTGGTGTTTAAAGGCTTAAAACTCATGGGTCAGCAACGCCTATGGTTCGCTTCATGTTTGTAAATATTATTGGTCAGCAATACTCATACGCGAAGTCACTCACACACACACTCTCACTAAAACTAGACTTCAGAAAAAAAAGATACAGCTCGAGCTATAATTAGGCGATGTGCTTTCAAAAACCGAAAGACCAACGCGAGGGCAGATTTTCGTCACCAAGTCCCTCCGATTAATTTAGTGATATTTTATTTATTGTTGATATGTTCCTATTTTTGTCTATAATTCATATTATATATTTAATCGATAAAAAACTCGAACAAACAAAATCAAATGTTAAGTTGCAAGATATAAATGTAGATGGGGCATAGATACAAATACGCAGAGAACAGCTGGAAGCCCTATTCGGGCAAGGAGGTATGCCTGACATGCACTCTCACTTTTAACGAGTGCTTTAACCCAACCTTGTAGCGTTCCATCTTCCTTTCCAGTTCTCCGAAGGATCCGAATCTCTTCTCTTGAACATGGAGTCTGGCCCACGGATAACAGAACGTGGTCGGATTCCAAAGGGTTAACACCGTGTCATGTCCGATTAAATCCGTGTTAAAGCGATATTTAAATTTACAATCCTCCAATGCAATAGATCACAGTTGGAGAAAGACCGGCAGAGTTTTAGAGGGCTGTACAGAATTTCTCCTAACATTGCATAGGCGGTTCAAGAGGACAGAATACGATGATGGTGGAATTTATAATTTCATCAAAACTAGAACGACCGAAATTTTCATCAAGCATCTTCATTGGATGACCTGGAATTATTATTAGTACGATAGTTTGTATTTTAAATAGCATAAATTAGTCAATATGCCAATAAATATTGGCAAATTTTTAGTCACTGCACCTGCATTTTGACTCTATGAAAGTATTTACTTTATGTAGCCTTATGTTTCTTGAATTATTCTTATATGCTATTGCTCCCTATCTTGAATCAATCATTTTATATTAAGTTAACTTTAATTTTTTAAGAAGGTGAATATGTATGACTTAAAGTAAAAATAAATAAATAGCTAGTATACGCCGCTCACCTATTTCGAGACTGGTATAAATAAAAAGTGAATGTTGTAGTTCACAATTAATTTAAAAAATAAAACATTTTTCATGTTTTCAATAATTTTCACTAACAACTATATCACGGAGGTATTTATAAAATAAATTACGATGTAATAAACTTCAAAAACAGAACCCATGACGTTAATAATTAGTGAAACGTACGTACCGGGAGGTTTAATGGACGAGAGTAGATATTAATTTATCCAATTCTCCATTTGGAAAATTGTTGTTTTTTATCAATTCCAAGGCCAAAACCATTTGTAACGCGAGCCGCGGTGAGGAAGGTGCATTCAGTTTTAATATACATTTCTATTGAAGAAATTAATTGTACTAAATTGGTTCTTGCGATATTATTTATTGGATTAGAGTGAATCATTCGGTCTAATATTTAAACAAAAGCTATTTAAGACGCAAAAAAAAAATGGTATCTGTTCCGCAGGTTTCCGCTTTGAGTTGAGTTACAAGTTTTAACTGTTTATTTCTTTCATTTTTAATAAAAAATATAAGTTATCGTGAGGTTTAGTATTGAATAGAGAATGTAATTATGTGTAACGTGTAGATTTCGGTAAACATTTCATCAATAAATAAAAGTTTCTCCTAACATTTCGAAGTATAGATGACATATGTTTGTTTAAATGTCCATTTCTAGGTGAAACGATTACCGAAGTATATACATTTCCCATAATTATGTTTTCTCTTTCACACTAAAGCACTTGATAACAGGAATTTGACTCCTGTTAAAAAGTATCATTACAAAAAATCGATATTAATTACTAAATAGACCTCTACTACCCAGACACGACCTTCCCACATCTGGACGGAAGCAATAGGTTTAGTTGTTCATAGTTGAAGAGGAACTCAATGATCAAGCAATCACGTAGAAATACTTTCTCAAAGCCTTTATACATAATAGTACTCCTAATAAGGTGCATTTGATAAGCTATTGATGTGAGGATATGATTTATAATGAAGTAGTGATTATGCATTTAATGTATGCAAGATAAAATCTATCCAAAATATTCAATTAAAATAATATCGCAATATAAACTTTCAGATAAAAACTATGAAAATTTATCGAAATCCTAAGAAAAATCTAGAGCTTTGTCATCAAATGTGGCCTTCAAAAAAATTCGATTCTTATGTTCTTGAAAATTTTATGGTGCAGTTTGAAAAGCTTGGGTGAAAAAATGTTGATTTTAAATTTACCAACACAAGTGATTGAAGATTTATCATTTTGTTAAATACCTTAATTGTGAATACTAAATAATGTTTAATTATTATATCAATTAATTTATTTTGTTTTAATATGGATATCATTTCATTTTACATAAAATATTGTCTTTAGAAAAACTCTATCATTTATTTCATTTTTATATTGGCAGAGACAATTCCGAGATATTATAAATATTAAATCATGAAATTAAAAGTTATCAAAATCACAAAGACAATTACAATCAAAAAGACTATTAAAAAAAAAGATTTTTATCAGTGAAAAAACAGGCAAAACGAAATAATTAAAAAATATTAGAAGATGAGAAGGAAATTCACTACAAGTATTGTAAAAATGAAACAGATAAAAATTTATATTTACGAATGGATTTATATTTTTACAATTTACATATTTTTGTATATGTATATCCTTCTGTTACTTTTAGTTGTAATTGTAATATAATGAAATAAATTTAAGAATTAAAACCTAGTGGTTATTTTTCTTGGAGGTAAGTATCTGCAAACATTATTGTTTTATATCATTTCTTTTTTTTCCAGTTACATGACAACAATTATTAAGAAAATACAGCTACAATTTTTCCAGCATGCCATTATTGCATAGGAATCGCATTACTACCAATCTATAAATGATTTATCATTGAATACAAACAGCTAATTTCCTACAAGAGAAATAGTTTTTAGTTATAGAGAAAACCATAGTAATATAAAAAAATTAGCACTATGAGGTGAGGAATATATATTTTTTTACATTGCTCGAATTTATGAACAATTTATGACGAATTAACTAATATAAATTTAAGACTCTTGTAAGGTTTTAACATTACTCTCGAAACTTTTTCCAACCTGATTTTCCTTTTGAACAAACTGTTGAATATCATATTAAACCTCTCTCCTACACGGCTGAATTATTGAATAAAATGCTGGAGCAGAAATAATTTACTTCACGCAGAACGAACTGGTTCACCCTTCATAAGTTATATGATCATATTTCAGAGTGTCAGGTGAGAAATTACTACAGAGCGAAGTAAGTACTAATGGAGAAAATGCAACACCATTCCAGAATTCAAAGATGTCACTAAGGAATTTAATTCTTATTGGTTTATGTTTCAGAAGTATTATCGGGTCCATTTTAAGTTTCATACAATAAAAAATAAGAAATTATTCTAAAGCAGTTTGTCGCGTCAAGTTACACCAAATTTAACTGTTTATTTGTTTCAATGTTTAACATTTTCCAAAAATACAAGTTGTCGTGAGCTTTAATATGGAAAGCAAGGAGAATGACCATACTGGTATTAAAATATAAGCTACCATGTCTTAGATTTTACTCTAATTACATTTAATTAATTCTTACATATAATTTAATAAGTGAGAAAGAATTAAAAAAATAATGACAAAAAATTGCGAATTATATCCAATAACAATATTTAAAAAAAAAACAGATTAAAAGAAGAGAAAAAAAATAGAAGTAAGATAACAGTAATTATATAAAGAGAAACAATTGATTGGCTACATGTGTATCAAATTTATGCCAAGCAAAGATAAAAAAATAATGAAGAAAAATACAAACAATGCCATCAGTGATTTACAATTATTAAAAAAAAAATATCTAACCTGATGAATGAACAGCCTCATTAGAAGCAAAAAAATATATAAATGAACATATAAATATTTTAATATATATACGAGTATAGGTGATACATTTTTGTTGAAATGTTCATATCGAAGTATTCATATTTGCAATAATTAAATTTTCTTAGGCATACTAAAGAACATGATAACTTGTTTATTGGAAAATATAAAAAAGGAAGCGAATGATACTTTAAAACTTGTGATTCAACTCGAAGCAACAACCTGCGGAATAGTTACCGAAAAAAGTTTGTAGTATAAATATTATAATAGCATTAAAAATAACTGGCCATAACTAGTAAGTGAGAAGTTGTGATGCTAAGATAAAACGGAAACAGAACCGTTGACATATAACAGAAAATACTAACCTGTGTCATATCTTGAATAACGACTTCCGATTCGTAACTGTAACTATAAAGCCACCATAAATTAACGTGCATAAAGTCGAACGTGGAAGATGGCTTACGATAGCCTCCAAAGTTATCGGCAATAACAATTGACTCTTGGAGTCGGAGGGATTAAGGCTGTAAAGTTCGAGGGCATAATCCGACGGTAACAGCTGATTCGATACAAACAGAAACCACGTCACTGAACTTCCTAACATGAAATATTCATGGGAACGAGATAGTTATGCCTTTTATTGTCATATGCAAATCTTAAGGCGTTTACACGGCTGTCTTCAGTACTAAACGTTTTGGATAACAGTCTGTGGGTTCCTAAGCTAGTGTCGAGGGAAACTGGTCTTATAAATAATAATATATGATATATATATATATATACACATACATGAGACAATATCATTCTTCTTTAGTAAGTAATAGCAACTACATGTTCATTTTCTACAAGTTAAATTTGTATATAGAAGTATACATTTTTTAACGTAACAAACAGAAGAAAATAATAAAGAAAACAATATTTAGTTTTAAGGAATGTCGATTCCAAGCATCTAAATTATTATTGGGTTAATTATTTTAATCTTTTCTAAATTAAAAAAAAAATTTTCCCACCATTTAAATAATAACCTGTTTGATTCTTAATATCTAGTAATATATAAATGTAGATACAATAGTTATTAAGAAAGGATTACAAGTAGTAAAACTATTTTTATATTCTCCTATCATTTGTAGTTTAGTAAACATGATAATAATATTTATTTAAAAAAAGCAAAGTATTTGATAAAATGTACACAGATGGCAACACCATTATTAATTTTTTGAACATTTTTCCATTTAGTTATTATTTCCTAAAAAAAAATGTGTATACATATAACTTAAAAAAGTACTCATTTTTAAATCTATCAAGACCTTGAGAACTGTAAGGTGTCAAATCAAATTGTATTATTTCATTAGAATAATAACATATAATCCAGAGCGTTGAAAATTTAAACGAAGTATTTATAACTATCAGACGAATTTATAGTACGAGATGATTACTCATAGATAACCCGCTATATACAAACATTAAATAACAGAAGAAAAAAAAAGTTTAATTGCATGACCAGATGATGGGGCGGGGAATACTCTATACAAAAACTAAATTTGAACAAAATAATATTATTAAAAAAAACAAATCAGAAAAATCAGAAATAAGATGAAAATTTAGATACCGAGGCTAAAAAACAATTTTAAATGATTCTATATCAGTACATTCTACCGTTATACCTCAAAATTACAAAATGTTCATATTCCTGGTTTCTTAACAGTTCTAGATCCAATAAATTTTACATGTATATTTATTTCTATACGACGTTTGTTAGCCGTACAAATTTCTAAATAATAGTTAATTTAACGCTCTTAATAAATTATGAGAATCTAGAATTTGTTGAAAATTACCAGTATAACCTATTCTCTATTAAATGAAAAAAAAATTATTATTCAATTCAAGTACAACTGCGACTAATATCTTAAAAATAATACACTTGAAAAGATAACTTTAATCAAATACCACGTCAATTCTCAGCACAATGTTAGTTACTTTCAATGTTACTGTTTTTAATAAACAATTTAAATTTGTAATTTACTAAAGGTAAATTTTCAAAGCATAAAAAAATATATAGTGATCCCCTTTTTTGATGAATTACAAAGAATAAAATCTTATAAAAATAGTGTTAGAGAGTACAACGTAAAATAAAGATCCAAGAATGTCTTCGGAGAAATAGTCTTCATTTAAATTATTATTGTAATAATACATCACTACTAACTATTTCTACTTAAAACATTTCTGGAAATAAAAACCACGCTAATTATAATATGGTGGGAAAAATATTTTTCGGAAAGAATATTTCAAACTAATTCGATAAACTTTAAAATAATGAAATTTTTTTGGATTTCCTTTTGAAATTCTTAAAAATTATGCAATTTTATTTAGTTGTTTCATAAGACAAATTCAGATGAATGTGGACCAATGCACCAAAAGATCATTGAAATTATTAGACTGGTAAATTTTTAGACTGGCGGTATTGTATTTTTTGAAAAAACAATTATTTAAAGGTTCTCAGCCTGAAGTTTTGAAATAACAAATAACATTCGGTGTCTAGAGCAGAAAAAATACAGTTAACTTGAACTGAAACTTGTATTTAGTGAGCCTGCCTTTATTCCAGGTTTATTGAGCGAAAAAGACAATCGGAATCGGATCTGATTGAATTTCATTGTTTTATTTTTTTTTTAGTTTGTCAAGTATGCTAAAAAGGGTAAAAGAAAGCTTAAAATACTACCAACTATAAGAAGAATATCCAACCGAGATTAGGCTCGAGAGGCAACGACTTGAAGATGAGAACGAATTTGCACACAATGCACCTGAAACCAGCAACTTGCCACAAATAAGGAGAAAATGCATCAGGGCAAGAGTGCACCCCCTCTCGTTAGCTTTGCATAATTCTCAAGGCAATAGTGACGACTAACTGCAACTATAGTCAAATAACAGTGACTGTTTGTAACTTTTTTTTAATCGATAGTTAACGTATTTTGTTTATATTTTTTTAAATAAAGAAAAGAAACTAGTTACATAAATTCGGAACATAAAGTATTGGATTACTCACCACTAAGTACCGAGCTCCAAATCGGCTATATATCAATAGAGAATTATTAATTTTGTTATGTAACTAAAATGAGTTTTTTTTATCGCTTATATAGTCCGACATGTGCTGCTACCTATCGGTGTAGACCGAAGGGATTTGAAGCCCACCATCTGTGAGCTCATTTTGTGGTGAGCTATCGCTACAAGTGGGGGTATATATGACCTCGATTTATTGCTTTATTTGGCCAAGAAATTGCCTAAATTTTGGTTTATCTTTACCCTTCCCAAACCACTCGTGAATTACGTTCACAACTTGGAGCAAGTGCCATGACTGTTTTCAGGCACCTTAAGGTACCTTACCCTCTTGGTAAGACAAAAACGCAGGAAATATTGGTACCACATGAATTTACCGAGGCCCAGCAGCTTACTCGATTGGAAACTTGCTCCTCATTTCTGTTTCGCAACCTTTTTCTCTTTAACTGATTTTTACTTTTTCCGTAGTTTGGATAATTTTTTAAGAAATAAAAAAATTGACAACGAAAATGCCCTGAAATCGGCCTTCCAAGACTTCGCTTCTTCCTTGACAACTAATTTCTACAGAGCGGGGATAGAAAGGCTTGTTTCACGTTGAATCTAAAACTACAAATCTGGTCACAATTAACAGCCCAGAATAGACCCTAAAGGAATTGTGCACCTCTGGGGTTCGCCCAACCTCTATAAAAGTACCTCTAATTTGGGAATACCTGGCGGTTGAGGTCGGCAAAATCACCTCCCTACACAACCAAATAATATTATTTGTTTTAATGCATAATTTCGTACCATACTTACTGTAAAGTGGGCAAAAAAGGAATATAATCGATTATAATTATAAGTACAGAACTTCGGAAAAGAATCACAAGCAAAGTGTGGTTTAAAAAAATTAAATGCAATTTGAAATCATTGGTCCTACGGCACGTTCAATGATTCCGACGTGGTTACAAAACAACAACTAACATAATATAGAAACCAAAAAACCAACAAAAGAATACAAAACTTAAATTCACACCTGTCCTGAGAGATGAAAACAGACTAGTGTTGAAATTAGGACTCGAGGACCACATCAAGCCGTTTAGTATTCCCGGTTATTTACCTAAAGTATTTAATAAAAATACCGATTGATTGATAATTCTCGAATTTAGCATCTGGCTAAGCAATTATCTATTAATCGGTTGCATTTTATTATATTCTTCGATTTTTTCCTTGCCCACGTCGCTGAAATTTCATGTCATTTAAAAGACATTTTCAAAATTCTAATTTAAGAGCTCGTAATTTATTAACTGACAAGGAAACGAGAATTTCTTGAAGAGCTAATTGGAACGAATCTCAAGCCGCTCCGGACCCCGTCAGGATTCAATCGATATGGCAAGTAGTAACAATAAAGTGATCAATCCGGTATTTTAATGGCTTAGTAATTATCGCAAACTTATTTATTTTACTATAGCATATTGGGATAAAGCAACACTAAAATCATAAATTTTATTATTAACTTAAAAATAATATCCTACAGTAGGATTACGAGTCTTTTTTTTAATTCATTTAAATTCCTTATGTAATTTATAACATAAAGTAAATAAATATAATTGAGATCATTACAATAATATTTAATACCTACTGTTTTAACTAATGAATTGTTTTCACATGTCATGAGTTGTTCGGGCGATGTCAGTAAACGCACAATGCGGGTTTTAATGTGGGCATTCTGTGGACTAAGAACCTGACTATTTTTGTAATGTTAATGGTACAACATAATATGCATTTAGAAAAAGAAAAAGGAAAAAACAGCACCAAAGTTGTTTGATTTATGGAGTGCTTATTTGTTATCATTTCAGAATTATTTCAAGTCTTCATTAAAAAAAAAATATATACAAAAATTAATTACACAAAACGAAGCTAAGAAGTTTTGTAATTAGGATTACGATAAATGAGAATTATCAATTTTTAAAATGAATGAAGGATACACATAACTAATGGTAATAAAAACCTGTTATGTGTGGAAATATATATACGAGTATGTTGTTTAGAAAATTACTTATTAATACTCGCAGAATAATTACATAACACTGTACATAGAGCAAGATAAAATACGGGAAGTGATTACTTTCAATTATAGTTCTTAATACATGTCTTTATTGTATTTATAGGAATAGCAGAAATTATAATTATTACTTCAGCTGGATTGGATATAAATATAGAGTTACATCTTCAATACGCTTGAAGTAAAGGATTCTGCGTTGGTTGGTTGTCATTTTGTTAATAATAAAAAGCGTTAATTAGTAACGTAGGTTATCATACCTTCAATTAAAACCAGTCGGTCGTAACGATTCAAATAACTGAGTTTTAGAAAAATAGGAAAAATTGTCCTTTAAATTAAGGAACTTCTATGCCGATATATTTTAGATTCCGTAAGAAATATTGGCTACTATTTGCTACTGGAATTGCTTCTATTACTAATCTATAACATTAATAATCATAATACTTAGGGAGTTGAAATTTATTAAAATTATTAACATAATCCGGACGTAATGATGAAGTCAAGTTTTTTATTTTTTCAAAAGAATGTTTTGTTTATTCGGTTTACAAAAATTACATAAGCAATGTAGAAAATGAGTCATTTTTACTTCTATATAATGCTTTAAAATTTAAATAAATAAATTTATTAAGCAAGTTTTAATATAGATTTTTAAAAACTAGTTTGATTGGGCTTATGTACTCGTACATCTGGTCATTTTCAAGAAAATGGGTTTTGTAAGAACTGAACACATTTGTAAATTTCAAAACTACTTCAGAGGGTGAAGTAAACATTATAACTTTAAGAGTAGTAAGAAATAATGTATATTTAGTATTTTTTGCTCGGTAGGTTTTTTAGTTACAAAATGTACCGTAAATAAATAATAATATAAAAAACGGAAAGACTATGTATACCTTACAAAAAAACAAAAAACGAATTTTGGCTATATCCACTTGGTTAATGGCATATATATTCCTTGACCTTAAGTTTTGTCTCATAGCATAAAAACAGTATGTTACATATTCACGTGCGATAGTAACACTGAACAAATGACAATATTTACTCAATGGAAGGAACTCATCTTTCTCTCCCTCAACCTATATTCAGCTGGTCTCAAGGACGTTAGTAATCCACACCACACTTGCCTTCAAACTGATGAATGCTGTCAAATTTATCTTGTCGGCACTTCCTATTCAAGGTTACGGCACGTCGCAGCAACTTGTTATCCTCCACTTTTCTGAAAACTGTGAGGCAATCCCATCTGACAGGAGCCTCATTGTCATGCCGAGAAGATAGGGACGAAGTGTCCTAAGCCATTCCCTTAACTTCAAAGATGTTATCAGGACAGGAATGGAGTGAAAATCTACAATGCTATCCTTACTTGCATTATGTATGAAGCACAGATAGAACGGATAAGAATAACTTTTTCAAGTTACAAATAACATAACAAATAACTAGTCATTGACACACAATATTCAAATATGTCTACAAAACTAGCTATAATAACTAAACAGATTCCCATTTATACGGAACAATGGATCAACAGCGATTTCAGACTTTAGAAGTTACTATCAGTACCCAAAAATATAATGGTATTAACGACAAGCCTAGAGAGCGGAGTGGCTCAGTGGTAGAGCGCTGAGCTACAATACCGAAGGTCCTGGGTTCAAATCCCGCGCGCTGTCAGACTTTTATTTAATCTGTTAGCGGCCGGAGATGGATCCTATGGGATCTAGGACCCTACTGTGGCTAAACCAATCTCTATAAAGTAGGTACCCAAAATAAGGGGGAGAATCTGGCGGTTGGGCGTGATCTAGGACAAATCACCCACCTGAACAACGAGAGGTAGTAAAATCTCTACCTTCAAACGTTGTAGTAGTAAGGATTAACGAAAAGCCAATGGCAAAAAAAATTGTTTATTGGGTAATAGTTACTACTTCACATTTCCTGAGAAAATCCCCTCAAATCACTTCATATTTCACGCAGTACGACACAAAAAACACTTACTTAAACCAAGATAAATAATACGGTTAGAAAAATCTAAACTTAGTCATTTCGAATGGTAATTATTTCGCAGGGAGTCACTTCGAGTTGAATCAAAACAAGTTTTAACTTTTCATTAATTTCTCTTTTAATATTTTCCGAAAATAGAAGTTATCATGAGCCTTAGTATAGACAATAGAATTTAATTATGGGAAATGCTTATACTTGGGCCATTCATTTCTTCCATAAACGAACGTTTAAACATATCTATACTTCGAAATGTTAGTTGAAGCTTTTATTTCTTGATTATATGATTACCAAAATCTACTCATTACCTTGGTTGCATTCTCTTTTTCACACCAAACACACACGATAACTTGTATTTTTGGAAAATATTAAAAATGAAGCTAGTAAACAGTTGAAACTTATTGTAGCTCAACTTGAAGCGACAACCTGCGGAACAGATACCATTAAAATATTTAAAAGAAACAAAGGAGAATGGAAAAAGTAGTTAAGTTTAAAGATAGTTTTAACCACAGCTTAACTTAGCCCATTTTGGTTCGCTTTTCTAGAAATGTCTCACATTTAGCAGCTTTAATTAATGTTTTTAATAACTAAAAAAAACGCATATGTTTCATGAATTCATTTTTTTTTTATGTTAGATGCAATCCGGTTAAATATATCTAAATATATATGCATATATATTGATGAACATTATTGCTCGATGTTATAAATCTAACATTACATCAAACTTTAGTTTTAATAACATTAAGAAACAGTTTTAATATTTTTTTAAAAATGAATGTACGTTTGATTATCTCCCTCGGAATTTTCACTTCTTATTCAATCATACAATCTAACTAAATAATATTTTTTTAGGTTATAGTAATCAAAACCAAATGATAACAAGTGGTTAAAATATTTACTAAAGAATGGTCATCAAAAATTTTTCTAAAACAGGTTTCTTATAAAAACTAAGTCCGAATCATGAATACGACAAATCGAGTATTCTATATAATAATTTCTTTAACATTAATTTATTTTCAATGTTTGTTTTATTTAATTACTAATATGGTGATAACAAAAGAAAAACTATTTCGCAACTATTAAATATTTACAAATACAGTTTATTGTCTCACATCAGAAAATACTGTGCAGGAAATATAATTGACAAAATTTGCTTTTTCTATATATTTTGTTGTAGTAAAATAAAATGTCAGGCTTTAAACAGGATCAGATTAAAATCAAAGCTGATTGAGTCCTTTTACAATGGAAATAAATATTAAATATTTGTCGATATAAATTAAAGAATTATTTAATCAGTCTAATGTTTATTATTAATGCAGTAAATTAATTATTTTTACACATTTGATTACATTTCTATCATTAGTTATGAGGTATATGGTATTTTTTTTCATTTTTTGAATTATATTGTAGTTAATATTAAATTCTACATATTATTCAAAGAGTAAGAAGTCGATACGTGTCCGTGAGATAAAAATTTACTTTTAATCAGTAAATAAAAGATATCGTTCAAGTACCGTCTTCTACAGCTATTTCTAAAACAACTGAATATATATATATGTATAACTAGAACTAAATTTGCAGTACATTGATTTGGCTATTTGAAAATTCAAGACCTGAAATCCATTCGTTACAAAACACTAAAAAAACATAAATTATATCAACCCTAGTTTCATATTTTCAGAAGTTGGATGTCGAATAAGATTTAGTTGACATAACAATAACGTACCTGTGGATTGGTTCTAAAAGGGCCAGTCAATTTTTTCAAATGTGTTATTTATACCAAAAGTTTCCAATTTAGTAAATCTTTAATTTAAAAAGGCCATTGTCTAATAACAAACTAAAATAGGTTGCATTTTTATAATAATGTCAGCCAATGTCATTGCTAATTTTTTCTGATTCATTTCTAAAAGGCCTAAGTTGATAGTGGCCCTTTTGGCATTTTTGACTTTGGCCCTTTTAGAACCAAGCCACAGATATAATTAATATTTCCCAAACTAAGGACCTTATTAATATTATTTTCTACTCAATAAAAAAATAAATATCCATTCAGTAAATACTCTTATGGGAAATTGTATTTAATGCGTATAAAAATTTCCTTTAACGGTTATTTTTAATTAATTCAATCAATTTTTTCATCAAGGAACAACTCAACTGACGAACTTTCAATAAATGTATAGTCGTGAAATTAGATTAATAAAAAGCAATTAATTACATCTTTTAAAGGATTCACATCTTTCTTTTAATTTACATAACAAACATGTTCTTATCATTTTATTTATTTTTTATTATTTTTTCATCGTAATAAAGACTTCATTCACGCATAAAAAAAATATTCAGTATTATCTTAATAGGCCTTAAAATAAAGAATAGCTCTGGAGTGTACTCTGGAATACACTAATCTTGTAATGATATTTCCATATTATTTTTTGTAAAATCAATAATTGTTTGAAATTGATTTAAAGTGGGTTAGTAGGTAATTTTCAGCAGTAAATGGCACCTTATTTTAATTTTAGAAATTTATTGCATTTAGTAGTGGGATCTCATTTTTTTCTAATTGCAGATATGACAAAGCACTATTATAAAGTTCAAATGCAGATATTATTTTAATTAAAACTGGATATCCGATTATGATAAGTTTATCTATTAATTGTTTATTATTTTGTATTCTAATATTTTACAGGTTTGGTAACATATTTAACATTTGGTATCTGTTCCGCAAACAGTCGCTTCGAGTTGAGCTACAACAAATTTTAACTGTTTATTCGTTTCATTTTTAATATTTTCCAAAAATACAAGTTATCGTGAGCTTAAGGAAAAGAAAAAATAATTATGGCTAATGAGTAGATTTCGGCAATAATTTAATCAAGAAATAAAAGATTCAACTAACATTTCGAAGTATAGATGATACATGTTTGTTGAAACGTTCATTTCTAGATTAAATGTTCACTGATGTATACACATTTGCCATAATTACATTCTCTTTTCCATGCTAAAGCTCACGATAACTTATATTTTTTAGAAAATATTAAAAGGGAAACGAATTAAAAATTAAAACTTGTTGTTACTCAACTCGAAGCGACAACCTGAGGAATAATTACCATTTATTTTATTTAAAAATGTAATAACTCCAATGTCAATGTTTTGCTCAGATTTGGCTAGCTTTTATTACCAATATTACGGATAGAAAAATATCAAATGTTTTTTCATTTTGTAATGCAAATATTTCTATTCATTGCATTTTATAATATTGTATCAAGCATCACTTTTCTTATCATACCTTTTCGCATAATGAAATTTTCTTGTGTCTTAGCTTTTTTTTTCTTCTGGTACACGCTGACAAGACGGAGCCCTTCCATTGGAACAGAGAGACAAACAAGACTAAACTTATTGTTACCTATTATAGATTACAAGACTCGACGAAAGAACAGGAGACGACACACGAACACTCACGACTTGCTTGCACTGGAGCTGTCGGCTAGCGACTGCCCCAGGATGACTCCCCACCACGGGCCTGGCTCCACTCCTTCTCTTGGTAGCATCAGAGAGGGTGTGTTGTTTTCTTGATAAGGAAAGTAGTTATATATGAAAAAGTATGTGTTGCTGAAAGCCGTTTAATATCAATGAAACTAGTAAGGAGAAGCAAACCCCAAGGCTCAATGCCGATACCAAATCCCAGCTTACTAACAAATTCACCGACTATTGCCAACATCCTAATCCGTTAGATCACTCTCATCGCAATCCTCCCACATATACCTCGATCTTTTAACCTTATCACACTATGCCCAGAAACGTCACAGGTCCATCTTAATCGTGGTGATTTCATTCGATGCATCGATCACCAGTGGTTTCATCCTTTTTCGGTCGGATTACTTTACGCAATGTCTTTTTGAAGAATTGGAGTTTAATAAATTCTAATTTTAAAACTTCGGGACAAAATGGAATATTGCTTGGAATATTGAGACCGAAAAAATTCTTTACTTAGCTTTAACGACGCTTTAATTTCCTTTTCATGTTTTCTTGTTTCAGAGACTAGGTTTAATATCAATTTATTACATTTTAATTACTAAATACTTACCATTGCACAAATGATTTAAACGCGAGTATTCTTAATTCCGAAAACGCACCTAATTGGAGAAAGAAGATTATCAAGAACGCTAATTCCGAATTAATGACTGTTATCTGTGATATATCAATTAATTAATTGAGCCATATGGGTAAAATACCTCACGAGGAAAACCCACCTCACCTCAAAAGCACCAATAATAACCTTAATTAAGTACGATCAGGTAAACTAATGTATATAAGGTAAAATATTATAATATATTACTAAAAAATTTGATTTGTTTTATTTTGTGAAAAAAATGATCTAAACGACTTGTTAGATCTGATATCGATAGACTAGAGTTTTCCATGATGTAGGAATCGATTAGAACATTCTAGATTGGTAATGATTTATAAAATCATTAAGTACAATCTCCCAGTCATTAAAATTAATTGAATAAAAATTACAATACTTTACAATAATACTTTCAGTGATAATGTGATTAAATAAAATAACATTTTAAATACTTAGAAAATTGCACTGATTCCATCAAAGTTAGTTTGGTTAAAGTTGAATTTCGATAAGGCAGTAAACTACGAGTTTCAATTAAACCACTGTTTTAAATTATTATAAAATAAAATATAGAATGCTTGAAAATCCTAGCAAAAAATGGCATACAATTAACATATATTATAGAAATATTTTTCTCAATAAAAACGGTTTCTAAAACTAATTCAACAAAAAATATCCAACGCATTCCTAAAAAAAACATCAAAGGAACCGACTTACAAATCCTAGCAATGATGACATAAGATAGAAATGTTGATTAACAATTACTGATTCTAGGCACATAGCGGGCACTTCATCATCCAGCTAAATCATCTCAGCCAGTTTCTAGCAGTTTAGAGACACATGGGCGTATCTTCGATATTAAACGAATATCTATAATTTGTTCATTTATTTACATAAACATAAGTTCAAACGTGTTCATACAAAAGACAAATAATTTATACAATACAATTACAATAGTCAATACAAAGTAAATAAAACTGCCTGCAACCAAAGATTAAGGTTAATTTTATATACTTCAGAATAGAGAACTCATTTATTATTTTATTCTTTATAATGTTCACTAGATATCTCAGTTTTTATTAATGCTAGCTAATTTAAATTCATGACGTTAATACAGCTTAATCCCTGATAAATCTTGAATGCTTAAAATTTCAGTAAATCTTACATTAGTCAAAACTAATCCTCAACATAATTAACAAATGCGCAAAAGACGAAAAAGATACACACATTGTCATTTGTTATTTAAATGTTCAATTTATGCAAATTCAATGTTATTAATACGGAGAATCTTAATAGACTCGAAATATTTAAATAATCTATGAAATAAGCAGGCTATATGAATATATCTACACAAAATGAGATATAAACAGGAATGAATAATTATAATTGAACGTTATTTTAAATTCCTTAAAGCGAAATATATAATTACTTGAAAACTTAAATATGACATAATATCAACATCCATAAAAATTACACTACCTACTGTCTATAATTTGAGTGTTTTGGATAAAATAATAGCTTTACCGTTATGATACATAACAATAAAATAATCTTGGCAAACAAGGGATTTAGTATATTATTATTTATATAAATAAAAAGCCAGAAACAAAAAACAGGATTAGTTGTTTTTTTGCCAGCTTGTTTATACTTGTATACATAGTTTAGTGGTGTATTTTAAATGTTTTTAATGATGTGTCTAGAAAACTTTATCTACATTATAACTTTTGTTATTTTCTAAAATTAGTATATGTGCCCTGATAATTACAGTTTTTTCATTATCGCAGTAGATAGTAATGTTTTTATCTCTATTACTCATTTCCTAAACTATTTTTAATTGTGTGACCTCTAGTGACAGTTTAATTTACAAAATTTATCTTATGTATTTAGAAACGTAATTTTAAAAACATAATTGATGAGCATGCAGTAACAAAATTGTTTCGTTTGGTTCAACAAGGAGTAATTTTTGCTAAAAAAATTTGTCAAATTCGGAATTCTAGAGTCGATTTAATTCTGGAGTTAACTCCTTTTTGGCCCAAATAATTGAAAATTTCTTTCTTTTTAAAGTAAGGAAGCATTGAATAAGGACAATTTTCAAGAAAATTGGTTTATTTCAAGAAAAAAACACAGTACCAAAAAATAAGAATGCAAAACTACTGATGATCATAGTAAAGCATAAATAGCATTCAATGATTTCTTCAGGATCCTCGACATCATCATTCGATGAAATCGACTCTAAAATTCTACGAATTTCTCAATGGAATTTGGCTAAAATATGTGGTTGTAGGAGACGTATTATTGGACGAAGTCAAAGGCGATTTAAATACATTCTCTATTTTTAATTAATTTTTTTTTATTTTACCAAAAATTATTAAAATTGAACTTAACTCGCTGTTGCTGCAAACCATTCAATTGTTAATATAATTAGTTTTAGTTTTTTATTTTCCTTGAAAGGTATAAGCATATTATTGATGATAAGTACTAAAGTTTATTTTCGTAGTTATTAAAGTAGATTATTAGCCTACTTTTCAACAACGTTGGTTTTATTGTGGTATGGTATTAAAATTGTATTATTAAAATATTAAAAAAGTATAATAATTTTGAGGTAGATTAATGTGTAAATAAAAACATTCTCTATGTGGGAGATCTAATGTGGGATATAGATAGTCTGGGGTGCAGTAAAAAAAACACTAAATAAGACAAACTTCGGCACTTATAATAAAAAATATTTGTCTTATTTAGTGTTTTTTTTACTGCACCCCCAGACTATCTATATCCCACAGGAAAAGTTATAGTTGATTCACTTATTTTATTGTAAATGGTTTTACTGATATAGTTTTTTAGCAGTCGTTATAGGAGCTGATAAGGAAAACTGTTATAAGGTTGAAAATCCGATTTTTTTTTTAATCATTTATAATTCCTCCAACTTCGCAACAAACTAGAAAGCAGTTTCTACCAGATATGAAAGTTATTTTTAAGTTCAGGAGGAAAAAATTCGGTTTATTGAATCAAATATACTGAATACGGTTATCATATCGTAATATAAACACAGAAATTCGAAAATTCTGTCATTAAACAGAACTCTAAGAAGCTAATAAATTAGGAGGGGAACATGTATAAGGACAAGTAAAGTAAGAAGAGAATATTTATGCAAAAATTATACTGAGGAAGATATGTATTACATATATAAAAAAAAAAAAAAAGACTGGCAATAACGCTAGAAACCTTCTTAAAAATTGAAATAAATAAAGCATGGTAATTAAGAAGAAAACCTATTTCTAGTAAACACAATCCTAAAACAATATCACTTCAGAAAAAATAAAAATGTTTGAAAATTTAAAAAAGAAAAAAATAATAATTCCTGGCTTAATAAAATAGTTATAAAATAAAATAGATATGGAAGTGATTTTTAAGTTCACGAGGAATATAAACGCCTTATTAAATAAATTATACTGAATATGGTTACCATATCGTAATATAGAGATAGAAAGTATTATATGTGAATAAATAGAACCCTAAGAAGCTAATAAATGAGAGGCAATATTTAATAAGAAAACTAACAGAAATTATAATTTGTTACTATTATTATTATATTAAATTATATATTACCAAATAAATCAGGTTATCAGTTATGTAGAAAATATATTGAGAAAATTTAACATATAATGAAAAAATCATACGATCGACTACAACGCACGAAACTATCTTAACAATTTATATAAAGCACGTTAATTATTAAGAAAATCTATTTTTATTTAGCAAGCTTTAAGTTTCGGTTTCTTAAAAACAATTTTACTTCACTTTACAATAAAAGTAAAACTGTTTGAAAATTAAAAACCTTATCAAAACAGTTTTAAAAGACTAATAGCTTTAGTTTTAAGATCAAGTAAGTGATTCCCGAATGAGGAGATCCCGGAAGGGATATTTTGAGCGCCTTTATTTTCTAATTATATCATCATGAATGATTCAATTTTTTAAATTAAATTGACGGGAGATTTGCAAAATGTCCCATTAACGGCTTCACAGGAACAAGCGACAAAAAAATAATATCTAAAGATAGACGTTTCACAGTGTCTAATTTCTGGCACAGCTAAATGGCTAAGTTAAATGCCTCATTCATGTCAGAGTGTAATGAACTTACGATCTAGATTTAAATAGATTAATCCCTAAAATGTGTCAAATGTAAAAGTGATCTCTAATCATAATAATAATAATCTTGTCATTTTTGACATCTCATTATCTCACGTAGATTATGGATAGTACAGATCGCGACCTAAAAATTAATGAGAAATCTTTCTCTAGAAAAGTAATTTCCAACAAAAAGAGATTAATAAAAAAAAATGTAAAAAAATATAACCCATAAAAAATGTATTTTATATGTTAATTTATCCTAAAATAATAGTAAACGTATTATATTTCATTAAACGAACATTGTAAAGTTCTTCAGTTATGCTATATGTGACACTATCTGGAACATTAGGAGTACCTAGATAAGTAATGGGCATTGAACAGGTAGTTTAAGCGTCCCTTAGGGTCGGTACATTAACTCTTTTTTTTTTTTATTATTTATTTATTGATATTTACAACTGTATTAATATAATACAACAAGTAAATAGGTTAAGTGATACATAATGACAATAATGGCAAGTAGAGAAACTAACCACTGATAGTACTCAAATCACAAGTTCAACTAAGAAGGTCACGGGGCCATGTTCTTTTCAGACGCCTCGGAGAATTATCGGGAATTGAAGAGGAAAGTTTGAAACTAGAGGGTTTGAGTGGAAATGAAGTTTGTTATGAAAGGATAGATAGCGGGTTCGGGCCAAATCAGCAACAAACGGGACAGTAAGGTCATTATAGATGAATTTATTCTTAACAAAATAATGAGCATTGAGGATTTTACGAAGGATTTTGAGTTGTAGGGATTGGATAAGAGAGGAATTCGATGGCTTAGTGGAGCCCCAAAGCTCTACTCCGTAAGTCCAAATAGGTCGTATCATGTAGATGAGTCTTTTGTAGTTAATTGGGAGTTTAGAGCGTTTGTCTAGTAAGTGCTGAAGTACCCTGACACGTTGAGGGGTTTCTTGTCTTTTCAGTCTCGTATGAGGATTGCAGGTTAATCGTTTGTCAAGATGCAACCCTAAGTATCGGATCTGTTCTACAGGCACAAGTGGGATATTATCAAAGGATACCGAAGGGCAGGAAGTCATTGCTTTACGACGTGAGGTAAAAGTGATTTGATGCGATTTTTGAGAGTTTATTTTAATTCTCCAGTTTTTGACACCATTCTTCGAGATCAGTGATGTGGGATTGGAGGCTTTGGGATGCAATAACTGAATTGTGTTAGCTGATAATACACATGTGTCATAAGCATACGTGTTGAGGAAAGTATTAGGATGAGTTGTGATGTCAGCTGTATAAACTGTATAAAGGATTGAGCCAAGGATACTACCTTGAGGAACACCAACAGATTGGGAAAAGAAGGATGAATAGACATTAGTATGTTTTACTTGGAAAGTTCTATTTGTGAGATAGGATTGAAGGATGAGAAAGTATGTAGGCGGTAGAAATTTATGGAGTTCGTAGAGCAATCCCGGATGGCAGACTCGGTCAAAAGCCTGTTCCACATCAAGAAAGACGCCCGAACAATATGATCCACGTTCTAATGCAGAGGAGATTACATCCACAACACGATGACATTGCTGAATAGTGGAGTGGGACCTTAACTTTTAAGATAAAGAATAGGCAGTGGTTGCGAAGAAGCGATCTACTCAACATGTAGACTATCATATCTACCAAAAGAGCCTTCCTTTCCTTTCTTTGTAAGTAGATTTAAAAGTTACCATGCAGATATGATCAGCATACTATAAGTATAAAGTTATTCAATTAAATGAAAAAGGATCTTTATTTAAAAACCAACTCCTGGTCATTGAACCACGTCAAACTTTGGAGAAGAGAGGGATATTTCTCTTATTTATTAATGATATATATTATATATTAAGTATATCGATCTCAGGGTTGCATCCCATTTTATTATTTAAATATTATTCAGATCAAAGGATCTGACTTTTCCTTGAGATCATTGCTTGGGTAGTAAAGCCAATATAGCAGTTAATTATTATATATAATTAAGAAATATAAAATGATAATTTAAAATATAAAGTATGAGAAATTTCAGCAATTAACAAGAGCATAAAAAGACAGAAACTATATAGCGACTTGAAAACGACAAGAATGCTACTCACTGCAATCTAATTAACACTTTTCTACACAAACTAGTTTTTTCCCCCACAAACTTCTTCAATCACAACTTAGTTCGTTATTTCGTAATTACAGTTTTTTTCTCTTTTTTGTGTCTTTTATTCTTTAGAAGCTAACAAAGTGATTATGTATCTTTAAACGGCGGTCTAATTAAAGATAAACGGATTTCTGTTTTCGATCTCTGCAGGTACGGATACAATTTTTTTATCTTTTCCTTCGTGTCGTTATTTTCGCTTCAGGAATCTATGTGAGGAATCAAGATTTCTGTAAAAGGTCTGTGAGAAATAGTAAAAAATCTAATGGTGGTTAGGGCCGATCAGTAATGGTTCAAAATTGTTTGTACCTTACACATAAATTATTATACTTTTCATTTTTTTTGTCAAAATTTTAGTTCATTTAAATTACAAATAGAAAATGTTTGAGAGCAGTTTATTGTATAAATACTGTTGTGACAAAATATTAGATAAAATAATATTAAAAATAAAGCTAACCACAGAATTCGTGACTAAAAAAGGGTTTCAGCTATCTATGGAAGTTTTTTATTTTATCCTGTCCAGCATTTTAGCCCTTAAATTAAATATAATTATGTTGTGTTGGTACGCTAAATAAAATAGTTTCCGACATAACTCCGAATCAGAAATCTCAATAAAATGGAATAACTCTTATAATTCACCGTTCAAGATTTAGTTCCTTCCGTCGATTAAGAAGCTCCCTAAAGTTATTCCATCGTTACCGGCATATTCTAACACTACCTATCCGTAAGCTCCTCATTACTTCTTTCGTCTTTCCGCACTTAGACTACGACTGTGTAGCATTGGGGGCTCTCGTATATGGTGAAGGATAGATTGAGGCGAATCATGAACTGCTCACTACGACTTATCTTCGATACCCCGAGGAAGTCTCAAGAATTTCACCTCTGGAATGAGTTCCTCTCCATCCGTAGACTTTATTTCCTTGGTTCATTCTTACAACAAACCATCAACTCACAAGATCCCTGTTATATTTTTAGTCTCTTAAAATTCAATGCCCTGTTCACAAGATGACATCTCGCCTTTCCGACCTTTATACTCGATCCCACAGAACCAAACCGACCTTTCTTGCTCGTTCCACCACACTTTGGAACTCATTCCCACCTGATATCCCTCTTCCTTATAAACATTCAAATCCAACTTTTTTTCTACTTCTCCTAAATTTCCAAGCAGATGCTCTCTAATCTGTTAGAATTAATAGGTCGTATCCATCATCTTATAGTTGATAAGTAATAATTGAATTATTATAAATATTCTTCTATGAAGAAAATGGTACGGGTGGAGGTCAACAAATTTTATTTGGAAGACGACGTTTCGATCCACATTGCAAGTCGTCTTCAGGGCTATTATAGTAGGATCACACTTGTCACTGATCACACTTCAAAGCTGAACTCTTTGTGCTCACGAAGAAAAGAACTATCAAATCATTGTTGAAGCATCTTCCGAAGCCTTTTGAACTATTTTTAGATAGTAACAAACAATAAGAAAAACAAGTTACATCAGATACCTAACCAGTGGTGAAGCCCAGGACATGACATACAATAAAACTACCGACACGGTAGCATTGGGAGCTGGAAGGGAGACCAAAATTGACATTAATGAACTGGGTGAGCTAGGAAACAGGTTCCTCTCTTCCTCTCCAACCACACCATCCTATCTCAACATCTCCCACTTCTTGTTAATGATAACCTCGCCCGCTCTCCATGTAGGATCCTTGTTCTGCTTCTTTAAGGCATACGTTTTAGAAAATTTTCACGATTATTTGCATTTTCATTAATAATGCATGAAGACGTTCATTGTAAATATTGAGAAGAAATCGAGTGAATGGAGCTGTTCCAAACCATTAATGATTTTGTTCAAAACTATAGAAGAATAGCTATTTTAATTTTAAGAAATTCGATAAATTCAGTGTTTAAAACATTTTGTACTTAAGTAAACCAGAATAGATTCTAAGTTAAACTCAACAAATTTTATTTCTAAAAAAAACAATCATACAAACTAATACATATACAAACTTCGAAGATAATGACAAATATCAAACTGAATAATTCTTATGAGATATTGAATTATTATATTATACACACAGGGAGCGGAGTGACACAGTGGTAGTGGCCCTGCCGAAGGGTGCTTGGGTTCAAATCCTCCCGCTGGCAGGACATCTGTCAGCGGCCGGAGATGGATCCTATGGGATCTAGTATCCTTCTGGGGCTCACCCAGCCTCTGTAAAGTGGGTACCTAAAATATGGGAGGAAATCTAGCGGTTGAGCGTGATCCAGGACAAATCGCGTCCCTGCTTAACCGTGGTCCAAGAAACAGTACAGACTCGACTACGTACTGAACCCGAGACCTTTCATGAGTTGTAGAGTTACTTGTTTTTTTTTTTATTTTATACACACATCATGTCCTTTCTTCTCTTTCATAATTTAAAGATCTTTATTTGTGATCAGTAAGACGATAATAAAAACTAAGAAAGGTACAAATTACATACATAACCAAATCATTGGAGCGTGAAGGTGGAGGGGGTCCGGTCAGTAAAATAAAAATAATTTATTATTTATTTGTTTTTAATGATTCATTATTAAAAAAAAAGGTTAAAACAAGTAAAATAAAACTTAAAAATTAAGCACATAACGATGAAATTGTGAGATAAACAATAAATAAACACTTAATGTTATTAATTTTTAATGGAGCATAGCCCCGATAGATTTCTTCATAATTATGAAGAAAGATGATGCCAATTATGAAGTTTTAAAAAAAAGGTTAAAAAACCAATTAAAATTCCTCTAATATCAGTGAGAAATGGGATCAGTGAAGACATGGCCCATAATTGGCTATTGGCAAGGCTACTCTTCCGCATATTACCTTATTCATTTCGCGAGCTGTCAGCGAGTCCTGAAGTGAACATGTCATCCGTTGCGAAGAGCGGACCAATTGCTTAATCTATTCCCGATCAGAGGAAATGAAAGTTGAATGCGAATTACTCGATAGGAGTCGGGACAAAAAACTCACAAGGACTTGATCCCCAACATGGCCAAAGAATGAAAAGGATAAATTTTGATCTAATTAGCAGCTAGGAACGTGTTTCCCGCCAATGGCTAAATTAGGTTCGGTAATTTTCTATTTTTATCCACAAAAAGAAAGAAAAATAGGTTAACATCCAGAGGCATTTCTATATCTATATCTATATACGTGTTTGGAAGGTCGTACTTCAGTAAGGTTAAGTTTTGAGGGGATCCTAAGTTTATTAAAGGTATTTTCGATAAAAAAAAATATATATATATTGGTTTCTACTTATCTTGACTGTTATGGAAATATTATGTATATAATATGGAAATATTATCTTGAACTAGAAGACCCAAACCGAGATTTCCTAATTTGTTCCTTTTACAGTTTGTGTTTTCAAATATTATCCTCCTTGTATCACGTCTTACTTATGAGCAATTTGCAGGACATTGCTTCTATTTTAAAGTGCTTTAAGAGCGTTAAATTTAATATTATTACATTTAGAAAGAATTTAAAATCGCATCAAATTCTTACTAAAACAAATGTGTAATGCTGTTCTGGCCAATTGGCGATCACAAACGAAATATCATACCTCACAGTATTTTTTCCCCAAAAAAGAACGAACACAAATATCAGTATGTATTAATTATAATTATGCCTTGAAATCAGCAACCCAGCAACAGCGTCCCGACTTACCCGAAATGTTTGCATTTCAATTCTTTTAAAAATTAATAAAAAAAATCAATGTTTTTCTACTAATACAAACTATCATATGAGGCGTTAAGTGAATCAAGCGGATAATTCCGGTTTAGTCGAGTAATATTGTCTAACACGACACTTTGCCGCCTTACTATTCATTGTTTTGGTCCACCAGCCACACGCTTGCGTATTAAATGTTCCAGATAAAAAGACAGGCACCACACGTGATGAATAACTCAGTAGCAGAGACTTGAACTCCGATTTTTGTTTGATCATCAGAAGTTATCCAGGCTCACTGACAGACCGTTCACATCCGATGGTACCAAAAGGTGGGGAGAGGGGGGGGGGACCAATCAGAAATCTGGAAGATATAACTCAAAGCGACGCTCTTGTCAGCGGTTTTGTTCGGAGAGTTATGAGATCATTTCGGGCCAGCTCGGAGTAATCACCTTGATATAGAGTCCATTTGTATACAAAATCTTGGAGCTGAAATATATACGACTCCCAGCGAGGAGCCAATTTGTTCTTGATAAAACTGATATTAAATTTAGTGCCTGGTCATTTGTATGATATATAAGTCACTTTGTGCTATTTCGCCTCGCTTATAGGATGACTATAGCTCATCGTGGGAGACATTTCTACACTAAATCTCTGCTGCTGAAGTATGAGCTATTCCATCAGGATATCTGTCTAGGAATTCACAACCAACAAGTCAAAACTAAAATTAGGAGTAGTATCACAATAAAATTCAATAAAACTCCATGATTGGAGAACATAAATATTTAACTTTCTAATAAACTGAATTAAAAATTGAATCCTTTGTTCTTCTATATTGGTATATAAATGAACACTTCTGATTATTACATCAGATTCCAAGCAATAATAATGAAGAAATGCGTATTTGGAACCAAAATTTCTCTATTTAAATAACTAAAACAATGATTCTTCAATGTGTTGCATACCATGTAACAACAAAAATATCATATAGAAAAAATAATAAATGATTAACTTTTTTAATAAAAATGATTCTAATATAGCAGTCTATCCTACACTTTTTCAACAAATATTTTTAAAAGAAACTTCAACATTCTGATGCTTAGGTGCTTAAAACATTTGTATAAAATATATGGAACAATAAACTGTTTATAACTATTAAGGTAAGCATACGGAGGTAAGTCTGGTGTAAGATAAATCTTAGCAACTCGTGATACTGATGGGCATGTTAGAAGTGCTTTAAGAATAAACTAGTAGTTAAATCCTTAACATAATAATAATAATATTTGTTTAGAAATTATACAAATGCCATTTGGTACATATTGCATTTTCGATCTTCTTTTGGTAAACCTCCCCAAAGTGATTCTCGTGGAAACGTGTTTGAGGAAACCACCCTTCCAAGTCACTCTTCTGTCCATTGTAAGGCCCAAGTATTTTGTCTGCGATTGTCTGGTCAATGGTGGTTAGATTTTTATACGTCATTTATCGAGCCAATTTTGTTAAGATTTTAAGTGTGTCTGAAGGTTCTGAGAAGCTATGTTTGGATTAGTAGTTGTCGGAAGTATGTATCAAGTAGTGTTTCTGGCATCTTTGGGATGTCGTAAGTGTATATAGAGTCTAGAACTGGGCCTAGAATACTGCCCTGCGGTACTCCTGCATTAATTCGGCAATAGTCGGAATATTTACCATCCTGATTTACAATAAAAAATATGTCCTCAAGATAAGATTTTATCACTAGATAATATGCTTGTGGTAGAACTGCTTTTAGTTTGCAAAGGAGACCATCTTGCCAAACTTTATCGAAGGCTTGTGAACCGTCCAAGAAAGCTGTTGTACAAAATTCCTTCTTTTCTAGTGCCACAGCAATGCTATCAACCACTCTATGACATTGTTGTGTTGTAGAATGTGCATGCCTAAACCCGAATTGGTGATCAGGAATTAAATTATTTATTTTGGTAATGAATAGAGCCGCTTCAACAATAATTTTTAAAATATTTTGGAAAGTATTGGTAAAAGACTAATACGCCTGTAGGACGTAACTTGTTTGGCATTGGGATCATTTTTACAACGGAAAATTTGCTTATTAAAGGAAAATAAGTAAGTCGAAGAATAGAATTGTAGAAAGCAGTCAGAAAAATTAAGCCTTTCCTAGGAAGAAGTCGTACAATTTTAGGTGTAATAAGATCATAACTAGGTGGTTTTCTGCGCGGTAATTTTTTTAATACAAAATTCAACATCTGAAGGAATGATTGGTGGGGGTGGTAAAGACAGAGAAAGTGGCGAAGTCAGAATTTGTTAGGCGTCAGAGCAATGCTGTAGGTCAAGTAGGTCGTTGTGTGTTTGAAATACGTCTTTAAGATGAGAGGCAAATAGGTCTGCTTTTTCTTTATCACTTCTGGCCCATGAGTTGTCAGATCTACGGAGGGGCGTCTTTGTGCAGAATCTTTCTAGTTTATTGCCGCAGAGTATTATTACTTGTCTGTAAGTTAGTCAGATGTGTGTTGTAGATTGTCGTTTTTTTTATTGCAGTACTCGTTTTCTTAATATATTAGAAAATATCCTCAACATATATGGAATTATTAAACTGATTTTAATGAAATGAATTGCAGACATCTTTTACCAGTTTACGAAGTTACTGGTTACTATCGCATTCGTCGCTATTAAGTTCGATAAACTTTATTGTAAATCAGAGTTCTTTGAGTTTTACGATTAATTTTAATAAAGGTGTTTACAATAAGCGAAGGATTTACTCGCGGAAGGGAAAAGAAAATTCGTAAGTACTTTGAACAAGAATAATTTGAATTGATTAATAATTATTATTAAATGTTGAACAGTATTAGTTGATCCTATAAAGAAGAAAATGGTCCGGGTGTAGGTAAACAAAATTTCTTATGCAGGGGGAAAAAATATTTTCTATTCTCTTATAAAATCAAAAAAAACTCTCATATATTTGAGTTTCCAATTAACAGTTCTCCCTATATAAGATAATTTTTTGTCCTCCACCCGGACATTTTCTTCCTCAATTGTTATTTAAGTATATTAGATTAAATGGAAAACGCATCATTCAGTATCATTCATTTCTCTATTCAGCATTCAGTATCTGAATTTCTCATGATGATCAAACGAAAATAATTAAATGCTATCTGTGCGTTCATCTAGCTCAGGATCAGCCAATATTAAAAATTCATACATATTTTTAAAGCCTTTGTGAACTAAGTGATTCACCGTAAGCAGTATTGAACACTTAAGACTAATACTGTAAATATTTTTATAACATATGTAAAACTGACACAGACCTAATTAGAATCCTATTAAATTCTTGCCAGGGCGGGAAAGTAGCCGGGCTCAGCCATGCTCTGAATAACCATGCCACATCTCGATAATTTATAACACGGGATGCTAAAAACCACGGCGTAGCTAATTCATAAGGAGGCCGGCGAAGCAGGAAAAAAAAAAAGAATCTGAATCCACAGAACGCTCTGCTAACAATTTATCATTTGCAAGATTGGATTTATGGCTGGCAGGTACCGTTAAGCGATTCGTTACTAAGGTCATTAATCCATTAGACCTAATATTATTTAATTCATTCGGCTCAATCGGCAGTAATTATGCGCAATAATGTCTCCTTAGTAACCGGAGAAGGCGAATAAATATGGGCTTTATAAAATTATAAAGAATCCATATTTATAGCAGAGAAACCCCGACCCTTTCCAAATACAGAATGGAAATTTATTGAACATGAGTGTGTAAAACGAGGGCGGAATTCTCCTTTGGAATAAACTATCTTAGAGCCACCCGTTGTGAAATTGTCAACAAGTCGCGCTGGGAGAAGAAAAAAACGACATTCCTTTTTCTTGTCTAGAGTTTTTTTTTTTTACTCAAAGAAGTAAAACTCAGCTTCGATAATAATAATGTTGTCGAATCGTCCAAACTTGTTGTTTTTTTTACGAATTTAGAACCACTGGAAAAAATCACTATCTCTAATCACTATCTGGATAAAATCTACTCGTTTCTAATTCATCTAGAAAGTTAATAACGAAAATATTTGTGCACCCAGGTAGGTAGAAATCCTTGATTTATAGCTTATTTATTTCTTAAAATTTAACGATTCCTTTGCAAAATAGACTATCTAAATACTATATGGATCTTTTTAGTAATGTTTTAAATTTATAAAGGGGTTCTATTTTGATGAACAAATTTTTTAAATACAATTATAGTCGATTGCTTTGTAGATATTTCCCGATTCTTTTTTTTAATTACAATTCAAATTGAATTTGGATTTCCAAACTATTTGAAAATCTGGACCAAGCAACGCTGCAGATGAGCTCTTTGCAGTACTGATATGTCCGAGATTTAGTATAGGAAATAGAGGATACAAAGAACTAATTTATCTAATCATAAACAATATATGTAGACATTAAACTCATGCATACGCTAACTACAATATAACATAAAAATGTTACTATTAATACGGAGCTACAACCCGGTGACAGGTCTTGGCTTCCTAAAATTCGGGCAATTATTATCACGCTAAACGGAACGATGAAATGCAGAGACTGCACATATTTTATGGTATTTACCGACAAAAAATATTTCAGTCCAGCGGTAACATCGTGTGAAGTAAAAAAACTAAAAAGAAACTATAACACTAAAGCCTATGGAGGGTCTTCGGTCCAGTACATGGTAGATACTACTGCTCCTTGGACAACGGTAGTGCAGGGAGGTTATTTGTACTAGATCACGCTCAACCGCCAGATTTTTCCGTTTTATTTTGAGTACCCACTTTACAGCTGGGTGAGCCCCAGAGGGAGAAACCTAGATCCCATAGGACCCATCTCCGGCCGCTAACAATTTAAATAAAAGTCTGCCAGCGATCGGTATTTGAACCCAGGATCTTCTGCACGGCAACTCAGCACACTACCACTGAGCTACTCCGCTCGCCGATGGTAAGAACACAAGATAAATACATATATATTTAACCATTTTGTACGAATCCCAACCATGTAACTCCAAAAATCCACGCAGGATTCAACACCCATCATCGTTCCCCATTCCATTTGACGGGGAGTAGTTCCCACTAGCCTTCTTAAGGTTCTTAAAACATCTTTCACACACATTAGGCGGATTGATTGCTCATTACAGATGTTGGTGTTTAAATCAGAATCTTATCGTTTCAGGTTGTTATTAATGAGTCGACTTTTCGCACGCCTTCTGCTGAACTGGACAAGGTGCCTCCGTTTTTTGTTAGTTAGAAGCGAAATGGTCCTAATATGTTCGTGGCGCGATCACGCACGACTTTTGATATTAACATGAATTATAATACTCTTGAAAAATTAACATTAAAAAGAGAAAATAATTATATCAGGATGATATGAGCGGCTAGGAGATGATAGAGGCGGACACGGGGCAGCAGTGGCTGATAGATCGGGGAGATAAAGACAACAAGAGCTACATTAGTCTCAGCTCTGTCCTTCCCTTATCGCCCTCTCTTTCCCTTCCTATCTCTTTGTCTTCATCTGTCTCATTTGCTCTAACTCTTAATGGACTATATATTTCTTCCTCTCCTCATTTATATATAAATACCCCTACGTGGGGATCCCATTTTTTTTTTTAACCACTCATTATTTGTTACTAATGTGATTGTTGAATAATCCAACGTTCTATGTTATGGCAACAAGTAATGTATAATTGTATAACAAACTGGCAAATATAAATCGATGGGAAACCCGTACTACAACAACCCATGAAAAGGTTCAGCATTGCTATAGGATTTTTACCTTTTCCAATTGAATGGTAGTGGTCAATCGCCAGATTTTTCTCCCAGTTGGATTCAAGCAACAGTGGGAACTCGGGGACCAGAGATCCGTAAATCAGCAGCACTTTACCCACTAAGCTCCCCCGCTTCCTTGCAGTCTCCTCTGCAAAGCTACCCTCTTATGTATATTCAAACTCATTTTAGAAAACTCAGCATTACTCTTTTTAAAAACCCTTCTCTATCAACCGCTCATCTGAAATCGAAGGCCAAAGCCAAAGATTCAATATGAATATTCATAAAAGATCTCAAAGTCACAGTCGTTTCTTCAAAAAGTTAGGACAGAAAAGTATTTTTCTGAAGGATTAGATTAATGAGAAGAACACTAACGATTTTTGAGAATTTCCGATGGTCCAAAATATAAATATTATTAATATCTAATAGTAGGGTAATCTCTCTTGCATTCTAAGGTAAGAAAATGTTCTAAGATACTGATAGTTAAATGTAAAAATTTCAATATTACGAAATGTTGAAGCTCATAGCATCCTACCGATGAGCACTTATAAACGCCTATTAGTGTTTGCCATCACACCGCTAAGTTTTTGTCTTTTATATTTACTATATTTCATATTTGCCTTTGATGAGAGGGAAAATATAGAACGGCAACTGAGGAAGAAAACGATACAGTATTAGAATGGACGATAGGCAGGAATAAAATGTTAATAATAAAAATATAGTAAATAATTATCAACTCTATATTGAAAAGTCTCATATCTTAGAATATAAGTGAACACCATTTTGAAAATATACATCACAAATGTATAAGTGGTGAAAAACAATACTCTAACATGAATTATCATCTTATTTTTAGCCTTCTCATCGATAAAAAGAGTTGTGACACTCTAATGTGTAAGTTACAGTCAGGCCAAATCATTATTTTACGTTGCTGGAAATGAAAATTTTCACACTCAAGACATTCATTACACAAAGACTAAATTTAGACGATGATAATATGGTAATGGTAAAAAAGTACTACGATTATAGCAAATCATTGTCATCATTATTCGTATAATTAAATGAAGACATATTTCATTAAAATGTAAGAGATATTTCAGAAATGTAAGATAAATCTTAAAGTTCAATCAGTCGGGAAACATTCGCAATCATGATTATGCATAAAACTTTTCAAAAATATTAAATTTTTTTCAACATAGCCCCAAAATATTCAAATCTCTTGTTATACTTTGGTATAGAAATTAACTGTAAATATTTGATCTTAAAGTAGACCAGTTCATAGCTGCTCCATTATCGTCCAACCTTTGCGAATGTAAAATGCCTCTATTATGAATAGAGATCCATCAATCAAATGCTAAATGTTACTTTATTTGGTATCACTTACTTCCTATACAGCTTCACAAAGGAGTTCATCAGAATATAGTGGACTCAATGTGAGATCCTTACCTGTAAAAATAAATAAATAGTATTAGGAATAAGGAAGAATATCTAATTTGCAGATATTGTAAATTACTTTCTAAAATTTTATCCATGAATTATTACGACATATTTTATACATAATCATTAAAACTATATTTACACACCACACAATTGAACAGTACAGAAAAATAATTTTATTCTGGGTCTAGGCCCCTTAAGAATAAGAGATGAGTACAAAAATAATATAATATATATCTGGCCAACAGGCTACATTATTAGAATCATTCAGTATTTACATAACTACTTGAAAATAAATATAAACTAAAAAGTATATTCTGGTCAAGAAAGAATAAATAAATACTACAAATCTAAAATAACAAAAATTAAGCCGAACAAGTAAATAAATAGACGCACATATATATATATATATATATATATATATATATATAAATATTACCTCTGATGCATATGAACTATTAATTATAATTGATAAAGGAGTATCTGTTCGGGAATTTGGGAGGTGTAGCAAAGGCATGGGTTTGAGTGTGGTGAAGGAGGAAGCCTGGCGGATATTAGGTAGGAGTGAGTTCCAAAATGTGGTGGAACGAATGAGAAAGGAACGCTCGAATTTTTTTATCTGTGAACGAGTATAAAGGTCGGAAATGCGAGATCTTGTACCCTGTGTTTGGACAGGGGTTTTGAATTGTAAAAGACTTTAGATAAATGAGGAATGTTGAGAGTTGGTTGTTTGTTATATGAAAGAACCTAGGAAATAGAGTCTACGGATGGAGAGGAAGAACCACTTTAACTCGTCATAGAGGTCCTACATATACGTCCTATACATGAGAATTCCTCGCGGCATCGAAGACAAACTGTAATGAGCAGTTCATGATTCGCCTCAATCTATCTAAGAGCATATTTTATTTGAATTTATAAAATGTGTGTAATGATGTCGTATTACTCCCTACCAAATATAGTCTATTTATAAACAAATTATCTCAGGAATCCAGTGAATATAATTGATTGATACGAGCCCAAAAAATGTAATAACAGACCTATAAAAAACTAAAATGTTAATAATGATAGCTGCGAACTATTTCCTTCAAGGAAAACACCCTTCCTAGTCTTGTTTTTAAAGGATACAAAAAATTGCCTGCAATACCAACGATCATAAACCTAACATTTTGGAATAGTTTAAAAAAAATACTATGCAGAAATCTTATAGCGATAATTATATCTTTTCCAAAGATTAACCGAAAGAGAAAGCTCTATATCTATCAAAGTATGCGTTAATGGTTAAGAGCCATATCCAACTCCATAGTTGGATTTCGACACCAGCCAATCAGCTTCTAGATAGGTAAAAAATATATAGTTACGTGATCGCCATTGAAAATGGATATCCCAGAACAGTAATTGGATATCTCGGAAGCCATTTAGGGATATTCACCTGTTATAGACGACACCCTCCAGTTCTTCAACAGATGACTACAGACATTCCACGTCAGCCTCTTACAGATGAGCTGCATTTAGGAGCCATCTGCGTTGGTCATCGAGGATCCATCCATCTTGCACCGTCTCTTCCAATAGCGGTACGATCTGTTGGAGGCTGTATTAGATCTGAACGATATGTTACCTTCAATAGAATCCCTCTGTAGTTCCCGAGGCGACAAACCAAAGGAATACTTCCAAAGAATTCCAAAATATTTCAATTTGAAACGTTTAACTCGAAGTCAATTTTATTTCTGGAATTTCTCTTTATATAGAGAAATTCTCTTCTCAAGTAGACGCACATCTTATCGGGAAAACACTTGTCGGCTTACTCCTTCCTGATATTTAGGGGAAATGTTGAACTAAAAAATGTGTGTACTAAATATCAGATTCTTTTCCGAAAAAATTAAATAAACACCAATCAATAGAGAATGAATCGTACCTTTGTAATAATTTAGACCTATAGCTAATCTAATGATCTAAGGACTGAGGGAATTTTCTAAGGTAACTTTCTACAAGAAATAAACAAGCTGTTATTTTTGAAAATAGTATGAGTCCATTTTTTCATATTTCTGAAGGTTTCCATTTGAATAACTTTAAAAAATACGAGCAAACGGGCAAATGTTTTTACCTCTTAGCACTTAGCAAGAGTCCCCTTTAAAATCCTATACAACTTTAAAACTTTATTTTGAAATAATAATCATTAAATTCATTTAAAAGAATAAACGATTTTATTTTTATCCGAATGGACTTAAAACGCTTTCAAAATTATATAACACTCAAATAAACTAGAAACTGGTTTTACATATTAAACAAAAAACAGATTACAAATTAAAATTCTTCAGAGGTGCAAATAGTGTGATAAAATAAAAAATAAAACTGTCATTATAATTATGCATTTATTCCAAGAAATCAAGAATTAGTTCTGAAATTATATCAAACATAAAGATATCTTTATTTCTAAAAGAAATAACCTCAAACACCAAATAAGTAAATATCTAATTAGTCGATACCCGCGCCGAAAAATGATAATTTGGGTCATAAAGAAATAACCAATTAGTTGAGCATCTAAGAGTTCCCAAAGTATAAAACCAGAAATTCAGGTCCGACCTACCTTGTATAGGTTTAATGGACTTGTTACGTCTGTTTCTAGCCAGTCAAGGTGATAGGGTAAACAATTAACTGGGAATTTCGGGAATAGATTTGAATTAATGTGTTTAACATAAAAGTGGGAAATTTTAAATTATTAATAATAACAGTGTAGAAAACGTAAGGTCCGACGCCATAACCAGACTGCTTATAAATCATCAACTATTCTGAGCCACGTCAGAAAAATCGTCGATAATAACCTCTCATTAACTACATAACCTAAATAAATTAGCCTAAAATATAATATTAAATAATTAAATTAAATTGCGGTTTAATATTTTATTGAAATCAAATAAAACCTTTCGTATTAGATTTCATTTGAATGCAACTGTACACTATTTTTTTATTTCTAAGCTTTGTTAATATCGTCTTCCATTTTTTCATAATGAGCTGAATATCTTGAAGTGGCGTGTTATTTGTATTTCGTGGGTATTTTTTAAACAGTTGTATTTATTTGATTTTTTTTTTCATTTGGTAGCCAACAATTTTGGTTGAATAATTCACATGCTGATGTTTAGAAGATTTTATGATTTGTTATTCTTCTAAAATTTTATGATTTGTTATTGAAAAAAATTGAAAATATCATTGTTTTAATAAAGTAGGAAACGTTTTCAATCTGGTTAAAACCGTTTAGGCTATGAGATAATGGGAAATATATATATTGAATGTTATCACTCAATTTTTTTTTAATATGGCACTACAAACCCCTAGCGAGTCATGGCCTCTCCCATCAGCAACCGCAAGGCGTCCCTATTTTTTGCTGCTATCATCCAGTCTATCGCTCCAAACTTCTTTGCATCGGTGTCCACACAGTCCCTCCATCGCAACTTGGGTCTTCCGACGCATCGTCCACCATGAAGGATGCCAGTCAGGGGTTTCTTCTTGTAGATATACTGATTCTTCCTCCGTTTCCATTCTCCATTTACAAGTAATGGACCACGAATTCCTCTTAGTATCTTGCGTTCCAATATTAGAAAGTCATGTTCCACAGGCTTTTTTGTTGTCCATGTCACGGATCCATAAGTCAGAACCGATCGGATGAGAGTCTTATACAGGATGAACTCGGTACGTTGGGTTACTGAGTGAATTTTCAAGTGCTGTTTTAACCCAGAGTAACAACAGTTAGCCATCAAAATCCTTTTCCTTACATCCACCTCCATCCGGTTATCGGTGGTTATCTGCGTACCTAGGTAAGAAAATTCTTGAGCCTGCTCAAACTTGTAGGGGCCAAAATCACAATCCTGCCGACGGATCTCCTGGGTTACCATGTGTTTTGATTTAATCTAAAACTAAAAAATATTTTTAAACTTTAACTAAAAACTAATTTATAAACTAGAAAAACTAATCTTTTATAGTTTAACCAGATGACAAATAGTTTTCTTCAAGTTTTATTAATTTAACTAATAAATATTAGAATATTATTGTATATTTAGGGGAAAAAATGTACTGGTTTGAGGTAAAAACATATATTTACCGAAGTTTCGACCCGTGTTGCAGGTCTTCTTCAGGGCTTAGTATTAAATAGTATGAAGACCAACAACGTAAGTTAAACATCGAGTTTATTTAGATATATAATAATATTCAAACAAATAGAAGTTAAATTAATAAATCTTGAATGAAACAGTTTGCTATCTGGTGAAAACTGTATTGGTAGAAAAGACTAGTATAATTTTTTCTATCCTTGAATTTCGTCAAAGATACTTTAAATACTTTAAATATATTTCATTTGATGCAACCTTAAACCTAATTATTTACACGGATTAAACTGAGATTTATGTTGTTTATTAGCTAGTTAAAGATTTAAACAGCAAAATAATTTAAGGGAATTAGTCATTTAACCTAGTTCTATGTTATATGGCTAAGAGGATAGATAGAGTAGAGAAGTTCATGTTTGGAATTTATGCTTATAGAGAGCATTTAAGTTATATAATTCACTCTTGAAAAACTAATAATACATGTCATTTATCATGACAGCTGATTACAATTTTAATTTATACATTGTACAAAAATATTTACATTTCAATTTTTTAAATATATAATTTAATTATTAATAATGAATAAATGAAATATTCACATGCAAACATATACATTATTAAAATATGTATGTAATATTTTGGTGCTACTATATAATTTTTAATTTTATAATTATTAATTAAAATTATAATTTACCTAAATGTTATTATCATAATGTTTCTTTTTTTAAAATAAAACTTTATACAAGACTGATTAAAAGATGAGGTTTTACTGGAACGGTGAGTATTCCGCTATCTAGCGGTGAGACACTGAACCAAAGCTTAGTTCTCTGCTACGCCGCTAGGTTTCAGGACCGTACAGTTTAGTAATAGCAGCTGACTATGGTAATTAATGATACTGTATTTGCATACAATTAAGCATTCAATTAAACATGATTGTGTATCCTCGTACGACGGTAGCGGAATGAATACAATGCTAAATATTTAAATTAGTTCCTTATAAGATTAAAAAAAAACGGTAAGAAGATTAAAATTTCTTTGAAAAGTAATGGAAGACCAATGGAATTCTTCGGATTATATTAAAAACTAAACTCCATTGATGATAGTCAAATTTAAATAAAACAATTAAAAAAGCCTGTTAGCATAAGAGGAAAAGAACTATATTTGATATCGTAGAATAAATTACAAATAATTATAACAACTTGAATTAAAAATAACTAAATCTCTAAAATAAAAAGAAATGGTTGTCGCCATTGTATTTCGAAAAAAAAACAAGGTTATCGTGAGATTTAGTTTGGAAAATAGAATTAAATAATGGGAAATGTGTATACTTCAGTAATCATTTCATCAAGAAATATAATTTTCAACAAATATTTCGAACTATAGATGATATATGTTTGTCGAAACGTCAATTTCTAGATGAAATGATTACCGAATTCTACACTTTTTCCTTAATTACGTCCTCTTTTTCCAACTAAAGCTCATTATAACTTGTATTTTGAAAAATATTAAAAGAGAAACGAATTAAAAATTGAAACATGTTGTGAATCAACTCGAAGCGACAATCTCCGGAATAATTACCATAAGAAGTACTAAACACTTTAAAGTATCATCATTGGGCACTAAAATAAATCAATGGTATATTAACTTTCTTATTTTATACTTTTAATTGAAAATTTTATTTAAAAAGAATTCAATAACATATGCTGGGAAAATTACAGAGGTCCTTTCTACACAAAAATTTAATTTAGGTAATAGTTCAAATTATTCTTTAAGACAATCTTATTGAACTTGGAATGTACTATAATAATGCAAATACTTTTATTTATTCCTCTCAATAATTATAAAATTAGTAAATTTATATTTTACAAAACATCTTCGGAATAGGGTCGCGTTATCGCTCACCCCAATGGAATAATGCTAATTAACGAATTTTAGGTTATATATATTAAATATATTTAGAGTTGAATTATTATAACCATTGCTATTATTGTTGTCGATCTGATCGATGAGATAAAATACAACGAATTCAGTCAAAATACGTAATTTAAACCAATACTGGTTCAACAAACCTTCCCCAGACCAGCGGAAGTCGACGACAAGTTTTAGGATTAATAATAACAAATTTATTATTGATAGGAGCTGAATACATAACAGTTGTCTACCATGTATACAGTTGTATATTTATTCATTTAACACAACTTTATGTTGCAATGGCTAATCGGACGATGCAGTCCTAAATTATATTAGAAAGTCAAAGATAAAAAAATTAATCTAAAACTAAAAAAGATTTTTAAACTATAACTAAAAACTAATTTATCTAAAATTAGATAAAAGCTAATCTTTTATAGTTTAACCAGATAACAAATAGTTTTCTTCAACTTTTATTAATTTAACTAATAAATATTTGAATATTATTGTATATTTAGGGGAAAAAATGTACTGGTTTGAGGTAAAAACATTTATTTACCGAAGTTTCGACCCGTGTCGAAGGTCTTCTTCAGGGCTTAGTATTAAATAGTATGAAGACCAACAACGTAAGTTAAACATCGAGTTTATTTAGATATCGCCTATCCAGGTATAATTGGGATGGGGATCTTTAGGGAGTAACTGACAGCATACAGCCTTGGGACCACCATTTGACGTCCATTCCGAAGGGCAACACAACTAAGGATTTTTTGTTCCCTTAAAAAATTCCTAAGGTCACATGCCGGGCTGTGAACCCGCGATCTTGGGCAGAGTAGATTGTTTTGCTGACCACTAGACCAGATGTGACCTTATGGATACAGTTAACAATAGAGATAACCACATCGTATTTTTGTGATGTAAAAAACTTATATCTGATTTTTGGTCGCTAGGACCAAAAGAAGAAACAAATAAGTGGGGTAATATTTTCTCTAATTTTAACTGATCATATAACTATTTATTTTTCTATTGTCATATTTGTACTAAATATTTATTATTAAATGAAATTCAATTATCTTCATGCCATACTTGGATTCTGTACTAGATAAAACCCAGATTTATAAAACCTTAATTATTGGCATGCAATAAAAACTCTATAATAAATTTTACAAAGCTAAACCACCAATACATGGTTACTAAGCAGAAATAAACAAGCATAAGATACCGTTACGTCGACTCAAACATTTATATGATAAAGAGATTCGTGGCCCTGGGATTAGCGTCAAGATGATAGGACACTTTAGAAACAACTTTTCATGTTTGTCTGATTAGAGGGTTTAAGATTATCGAGGAGTTCTTATCGGAAGCAGAGAAAAACAAGACTGCTTGGCGATAACAGAAATGTCCTTCAAAGTAAATAATTAATAAATCTAAATAACTAATAATAATATGCAAATAAATTAATACATTAAAAATTATTTTAGATTTCTCTAATGGTTTTAGCTTGAAGGCCAAAACTAGATTATCCACTACTAGGCTTACTATCCACATTTTATAGTAAACGATTCCAGCAACATAGCTAAAATGAATAAGAATATGAAGTTAAATATTTTCATTAAACGCAGAATGCATCGAGTTGTAGTTGTTTATTTAACGTCACTTTATGCTGCTGTGGCTAATCGGACGATGCTACAGTGGGAGCTCTAAATTTTCCATCCATCCATGTTTAATTAGGATAGGGATTTTTAACAATTAGATTTTTAATAAGTACCTGACAACGTACAGGCTCGGGACCCCCGTTTAACGTCCCTTCCGAAGGACGGCGTAACTAAGGATTTTTTACTCCCTTAAAAAAATCCTAGGGCCACCTGCCGGGCTACGAACCCATGATCATGGGTTTAGTAGTTTGTTACGCTAACCACTAGACCACAGGTGACCCAGAATGCATCGATATAAGAGTAAAAAAAATATATATTATATAAAATATTTTCTAATCTTACTTATTAACAATTAAAACAGGGTATAAAATAGAAATTCTTAGATCATGGATTCCTGTCATTATCTCATTGCTTTGATTCTTTTTTACCATAATATGCCTTTTAGTTTATATTCATTTTCAAGTACTTATATAAATATTGTACCATTCTTAAAATGTAGACTAAATGTAAAATGTTAAAAAACCCTTTGGTCAGATATATATTCATTTAAAAGTCCTGATCCTAGAATAAAATGATTTTTCCTGCAACTATTGAGTAATGCCATCCATTACTCAACTAAAACTGGTGTGTAAAGTAACAGCCACCTAGATCGAATTTGACAATCAGCACTCTGTTATTTTAAATGTTAAATGGCGATATTATAATATTATTCAATTTATATTCCTAAAATGTTGAAGTAGATAATTTCAGAACTGTTTTATATTTAATTCAAGATAGATTTTATTTATTTTGAAGCAATCTTATAGAAATATTTAATATAACCTTGAATGTATTAGAGCCTTCACACATCAGAAATTTGGAGATCTAGCATTAAAACATTGTGCACAGTGATCAGACCACAAACAAAATAAAAAATGGAAATATATAGAGATGAATTCAGAGAATTTACTCCTCCATTCATAAAAGAACCGGCTGAACAGCCAATAAATTAACTTTTACCAAAAATATCGAAAGTCAGATATGAAGAGAAATATAAATATAAATCAAGATATAATAATATACGTTTATTTTATTTTTTTATGTGTTATCAGAACATTATTTTCTAAATAATAATAAATAAATGTTTCAATGAGTAAACCGTCCTAGCGTTATAATTTTCATGGTTAGTAATAGAAAATTGTAAGAGATAGCGCTAGTGCAGTTTTAACAAATCTAAAGTTTCACCTTTAATTTCTTAATTTTTAAATGGTTGCAGGAAAAATGTAATATTTAACACGTGAGAAAAGTGCTTATAACACCCTCGTTTAATTACCACACTCGTTCTCGGCTCGTATGGTAAAATTCACTCGGGTGTAATAAAGTGGCACTTTCCTCACTTGTCAAATAAATAACTATTTCTATTCTATTCTATCTATTTTTCTTAACTGTTTATATATATTGTGTTTTCTATTCCTTCAGATTCAGTCAATATTTTTTTTAAAAATTATTTTATTGAATTGTACAACTGTAATATATACATCTAGTACAAGGGCTATTTTGACTAACATGAAAGGACATGTAGAGGCACTACCCATAACTACTACTCTAATAACATTTCTATAGTATAAGGTCCCGAGGCCATCTTCTCTTCAGACGCCTAGGAGGATTGTCCGGGATGGAATTGGATGCAAGGATGGAAACTAGTGGGTTTGGATGGGCCTGGAGTTTATTATGGAATGATAGGTATCTGGAATGGGCTTAATCGGTAACATATGGAACGTTAAGGTCTTTATTGACAAAATAAGGAGCGTTTAGGATTTTGCGAAGGATTTTGGATTGCAAGGATTGAATACGAGAGGAATTCGATGGTTTGGTGGAGCCCCATAGTTCAATTCCGTAAGTCCATATAGGTCTTACAACAGTCACATAAATAAGTCTTTTGTAATTGATCTGAAGCTTTGAGCGTTTGTCTAGTATGTGTTGAAGTAGTCGGAAGCGTCTAGCTGTTTCTTGTCTTTTCAGTCTTGCATGAGGGTTCCAAGTAAGACGTTTGTCTAAGTTGAGTCCTAGGTAGCTAATCTGTTCAACAAAGTGGAGTACTATTAAAGGATACAGTAGGACAGGAAGTCATGGGTTTTCGGCGAAGGGTAAATGTAATTTGATGGGCTTTGTTGGAATTTATTTTAATTCTCCAATTCCGACACCATTCTTCGAGGCTTGATAAATGTGATTGAAGGGATTGGGATGCAATATGGGTCGTTATTAACTGATAACACACATGTGTCGTCAGCATACGTGGAGATGAAGGTGTTAGGATGGGTTGGAATGCCAGCTTTATCTACTGTGTAGAGGATAGGACAAAGGATGCTACCTTGAGGAACACCAGCAAACTGGGGATAGAGGGACGAGTAGGAACCTTTATGACTTACTTTAAATGTTCTGCCAGTTAGAAAGGAGCGAATGATTAAAAAGTATGTAGGAGGAAGGAATTGTCGGATTTTGAAAAGGAGACCTGGGTGTCAGACTCGACCAAAAAGTCAATATTTCAAATACTTTTTTATAATTATTTCTGATGAATCTTTAACATTTATTTTAAAGGTAACTTAATATCTAGACGTGCATAAAAGAAAAACGCTTGGGTCGAAGAAAAATTCTGAGATCCCCAAAAAAGACCATTATTGCTAAATAAGATTTACAATACTAAGTTGCAACCCCCTAACATAATTTGGTGAAGCTATAGAGATGCACAGTTCTTTAAAAGCCATAAACTTCAAGGTAAATATACCAGAAATTTTAATAAAATTAGTCTCCTCTAGGATGGCATTACTCTGAATCGGAATAAAACTGCACTACCGATTTTAGAATCCCCCCGATGGGGAGCGAACTTCAAGACTTCAGTGCATAAAACGCATGCTTATACCTCTACATGGTCTTTGACTCAGAACAATAGTTATTTTATTAAACAATATTTATTCAATTATTTTTTAGGGAAAACACGACAAAACACAAGCTATAATTTACTTAAAGTTTAAACTTTTGAATTAGTATGATTCAGACGTTGAATAACATAGCACGACATTAAAGTGTGATCAATCTGTTCTAATTACGGTAGTAGTGAAGATAAAAAAAAAAATCAATGGATCGTCTTCTGCTCTTGGGGATTTCGTTACACACTTTAATTTGAAGAATAGTTTGTATCTCCTAGCGTCTTTTATAAAAATATGATTTACTCCAACACAGTGTTTCGATTGGTAGGACAAAATCATTTTTCGGCATTTTTGCATTTCTTTCGACTATTTAAGTACTGTAATTATAAAAAAATGTTTTTAATTAATTACCAAGTGAATTTAAGAGGATTGCTAGGATAATAATTAGAAAAATTAAAATCAAACAATGTATAATTAAGACAATATATAACAATACAACTGATAAAAATCCTATTTATTCTGGGACAAGTTCTTTTAGAATAGTCATACGGAAAATAAAATATAAACTATAATATCCTAGAGTAGAATACGATTACAATTTAATTAATAAATGAAAATAAAAAATTAATGAATATAAATCAGGAGTTAGCTCGCAAAAACTAATTAAATGAAAGAAAACATATAAATATGATAAGAATAATTATAAAGGAAGAAAAATATTAATATTTACATATATACAAGTTTTATGGAAAACAAAACAAGAACAAAATAATTTAAGAAACTAAGGAAACAAAAAAACTATAATTATTTTAAAAATAAGTGTGTGTATATATACTCCCTTACATATATATATATATAACTGCTCACAATTCATCCATCCAAAAAAATTTAATAAAAAACTAATTAAAGTTGTTTCATGGTAAATAAATGCTAAATAATATATATAATAAATTGGAAGAAATGCTTCTTCAAATAATTTTTAGAGATAAGAGTTTCTTTCTTCCTTTGGGTACATCAACCATTCTTCAACAAAATATCTTATCGAAATAAAGTACTCTAAAAAAACGTTATACTCGAGTGTGCAGGCTAAAATGTGTCTTTTTATTGGTTCGATAAAAGTAGTTGAACAATAAATTTTTGAGGTTGAAATGATGCCTTGAATTCCACAGATTTATTCTATCGCTATCAATACTTTGGGTTCTAACCCTCAAGCTGTGAAGTGTGTCAGACTTAAACAAATATTAGATTACCATGTTTTGAAGTATTGCTTACAATATTCCAATACCATATTTCAGATTTCTAAGCATGACTTTTGTCCTAGCTTGTACTAATCGAAACACTATGCGCTGCTTTGATTTTCCCACCATTATCAGAAATTTCGGAGGAATAGTTAGCTAACCTCATTTTAATTTTCCTCTGTAAGTTTTCCAATATTTAATTTTTTCGAAAAGAACTATAACAAGAAAATAATAGGGTGTTTCTACCATTCTTCAATAAAAACCTTTCTTAAAAACAAGTACTCTAAAATTAAAACAAAAATTTTGTACTCGAGTCTGCAGGCTATAATGCATCTTATTATTAATGGGAGAGATGCAGCTATGAAATACATAAATTTAAGCCCGGATACATACGGATACAAGATGTTACCATAACTTGAAAGTTTCAAAATGAGGAAAAATCCCTCATCTATTTAAAAAAAAAGTAATATAGTTTAATTATCAGAAAATTTTTTTAATTGGAAAGCAATAGCACCAATAAGTACATATATTATCGATATTCAACAATTGATTCATATAAAACTAGTAATATTTTCATTTTGTGCGGTTGAAATGAAGCTTTGAATACAACTCATTTAGTCTATTTCTATGGATTCATTACTGCCGACTCTATTACTGACGAGATGAAGTGTGTCAGGCATAGACAAATATTAGTTTACTAGGTTTTGAACAATTGTTTACATTATTCAAACACAAATTTTTAGAATTTTAAACATGACTTTTGTCCAGCTAGCTCCTACTAATCAAAACACTGTGCAACGGGCGAAAAATAAACTGATTTATTTGGTTGTTAGGAATTTAACATTAAAAGATGGATTGTAACCAAGATCAGAGGGAACTTAACTTAAATTTGTTTTCTTAATCTCAAGCTTCTACGACTGTTAATAAAGGGGCAAGTATTTCAGCATAATAATAACTTAAATTTTTTTTTGGCTAGGCTTTAAATATAATCTTAGGATAGCTTTAATGGCACCAAATCTTAATTAAAAAATTGATATTTTCAATAATTGTATAATTTTGCAATACAAAAAACAATGATTTAAAATCTAAGCCTTTTTATGTGTTTAAGCGCTGATAGTAATCATTACTTCCTATCCGCTCCACGTCCCACGTTAACTGCCTGTGTTTTATTTCTTTTTTATATTTAAAAATATGCAGACAAGGTGAGCAGAATAAAGAGATGTTAGCATGCAAAGTATGCGAATAAATTACCATAAGAGAAAAAGAGGTAGCAATACTAGCTATAAATAGAAATGAAACAAAGGAATGGAGACTTCACGCGGAAACCTCTAATAGTTTATCCATTTATGTATAATATATATAATGTATAATATTAATTGAAAGAATGTAGTCAATTTTGTGTTTCGAAAACGTTCAAAATGGTTTGCATAACTATCGGTCCAGCTATTTTTTTAGTGACCGGGATTTTTTCCACTTTTTACTTTTTCTTCGGAATTCGTCATTTTGAAAAAAAATGGTTTGGTTTGAAATGATAGTCGATTATTAGACAAATACGCATCTGAAAAAACTAAATAAAATCAAATTCTAGAATTTAATGAATTATTGATAACTTCGTGTCGAATTTTGTTTTCAACATGAATTCAGGTTTCATATACATTTAGAGATACAACTCTCTAACTTCACAATTTTTTTGTGATAAATAGAAAAACCTGAACGATTCCCATTAGACCTTCATAACCAAATCTACTATAAAATTTCATGGACCGATTGGATATAATGAAGCTACTTAGCAAAAATATATAAGAACATATTTAACCAAACTGTTCCGTTTTCAAAGAACTATCTCCGAAAGTATAATTCGGACACAAATAATGTAAAATCCTTCAAGGTATATTTAAAAAAAAAATTAAATATTTCATATATTTGGCTCCTCTATTTCTTCACTTAATGCGACTAGATTTAAAAGTGGACCATGATGAATGAAAGTTCTATATATGGTAACAGTGCTTTATTATCGAAGTTTGCATAAATACAAGTGTTGAAATGCGATAATTTTTTAAAACCTCCAATTAAGGTTAGCTTTGTTTGAACTAGTTAAGAAGATACATATATAACCTCAATGTTACCTTTGAGGTTAGATGTTTTTTATATTTTGTTATTATGAGAATAGATTTACAGATGTTTTAAATGGTCAGGAAGGAGGTTTAGTCAATAAACTTTATAGTAAAATATAAATATATTGAGAGACGTTCCTTTGCGCACCTCTCACTTCGAGGTTATGTATGCGTATAACAGCAACCTAACCGTCAATTTGTGTTGTCAAATTGTAAAATTGAAAAATACTTACAGCGAAACCAGTTTTAGTATAAAATCATTAATCGCTGGTTCTTAAAAGTTAAAGATAAAGACAGTGGATATTTTTTTATTCACTTAACGCCACTAAGTAAAATTTTAATTACTGAAAAGTAAATTTAATTTTCACTAAGTAAAGATGAAAGTTTACACTTAGTACAAATCTTGAAAAATGAACTTAATTTAGGGCTATATTTAGACTTTATTTCTGGCAGATTACTCGGGACGACTAGATATCGTACAACAATTGATGCAATGTTTTCACGATTCATAACCCATGTAACTTCTGACGTACACGTATTGTATTTTAGTTACCACAAACCTATTGTCACAGAATTTAATAATGATGATAATACTATTCACGGACTAAATACCGTTCAAAATCATGTTAAATGTTCACGGTAGAACAAAAGAATCTTCCCAAGAATGATTTATATAAAAATAATTACAATTATTATTATGTGAAATAGTTGATAATACATATTTCATTGGAATGATATAAATATTATGAATAAATATTTATATGCTTTGAATATTTTTTAAGATGCTTTCATTTACCCTCTTTTTACATAATCTAGACATACTAGTTCTTAAGGAGTAAACTCCAGTCGTGTGTCGGAGCTGACACTTCTTAAGGGACCTGGTCCCAGAATAAAATTATTTTTATTCTATTCTATTCAATATACTTCTCTTAATTTAAATAATTTTATTATTAACTAATTAAACACAAATAAAATAGTTTCGTATTTAACATACGATACCTAATAATATAAATATATCACAACTTTCTCCACGGAAACGTATATCCCATCGATAAAGATAGAGATCTCAACAACCCGATGAGGGTGATTTAAGTGTGAGATGCGATGATTCAGAGAGAATAAAAAATAGCTGGGAGGGATAATGTCATCAGGATTAGATCATTGTATAATTTGGTCAGGATCTGGGCCATTGCCAAAATACTTAGGCCCTTCAATTTCGGGAAGGTTTTATGTTTCATAACAAGGTATCATTATAACGCCTCATACAACGTGTAAATTATTTGTTTCTGTCCTTATCTTTTTTAAGATCCATAAGCTGTTCACTGAGTAGCGATTTTTGAACTAAGTTAAAGAAAAAAAGGTTCTGCTGTAAATATTACAATTTATTGTTAAATATTTTTGTTTTGAAGAGAAAATATTTGCCCTGGCCGGGATTCGAACCAATGCCAACTGAGAAGCAGACCTCAGTAGCAGTGCTCTAAGCCACTTAGCTACCAGGGTTCGTATTCAAGTTAGACAAATCCGTGGTCTTCACCGATCCTGAAGATTCAATAGATGCCGTTCTAATCCCGGCCAGGGCACACCTTTTCTCTTAAAAATAAAAATATTTAAAAATAATTACCATATATATAATATAATATAGAAAATATATTACTATTTATATTATATTATATATAGTTATACATTATAGCTTCCATAAGAGTGGTATGTCATACATAAATCATTCTTGTTTTGTGTAATCAATGACTGCACACCCTGGCTCTTTCATACTACTGTTAGAATTATCCAGTCAATTATTTTTCACTTAAATATAACTTCCATAGTTTTCCTCTTGACCTATCAATGATTCTGAAATCTTATTTGCAAAGAGTTGTTCCTCAATAAGGTTCCCAAAAACTATTGACTACTAGAGTTCACAACTGCCACAAAGCACACACTTCAGTCGAGTAATCGGCCTAGCCTTAAGTATCATTTGCCTAATTATTACACGATGAAGAACATGCAAATCTTTTGATTTTCTTCAAAGTTTGCGCACTATTTTCCCTAAGTCACGTTTAATCAAAACATTTTATTTTTAATTCCCATCCAAAATGGAGGTCGTTTTAATAGACTCGTCACTTGTCACAACAACCTACTGTGCCCAAGATCCAAGTCTCGAAGCCCGGCAGGTGGCCTTATTATTCTTTTTTTTTTTAAACCTGCACCTCTAAGACCCGTGAACTGGCATGGGGTTCGGTACATGGTGAGACTGTACTGTTTCTAGGACAACGGTTGTGCATGGAGGTAATTTGCCCAAGATCATGCTCCAGCGGCAGATTTTCCCCCTTTTTTGGGTACCCACTTTATAGAGGCTGGGAGAGTCCCGGGAGGGTCCTAGATCCCATATGATCTATCTCTGACCGCTAACAGACAAAATAAAAATCAAACCAGCAAGCAGGATTTGAACCAGGTTTTGATTTTCGGCATGGCAACTCAGTGCACTTGCCACTGAGCCACTCCGCTCCAGAGTTTTTCAAAGGTGGTAAAAAAGTCTTAGTTATGGCGTAATTCGGATGGGACGTAAAAGTGGAGATGTCTAGCATGTACTATGTCAGGTACTCGTAAATGATCCCCATCTTAATTATACCTGGAGATATAAAATTTAGGACCCACTGTAGCATCAACTGATTAGCCATAGTAACACAAAGTTGACGTGAAACGGAAGGAATAAATAATAAAAAGATTCGTACCACCTTCATACAAGTCTTTATGCTTCGAGTCACAGCCAAATACGTTTTGCTTGATTTTTGTTAAGAATTCGCACAAATTAGTCAAAATCAGGATAACCGTTGTATTTTTTTTATGGTATTTCTTGATCCTGGATATAGATGACCGTATTTTTAATTAACTGGTTTCTTCATAAAACTGTTTGTTTTACTGTCACCGACAAACACATTGTTCGATTTCATTTAAATTTGGCACAAATGTTCCTAGAATTCAGGAAAATGGCCTATTTAAAAGATTTTGTATTTTTTAATTCCGGCCTAATTTGTTTGAATGGATGGTTTTGTTGCCCCCATTAAAAGAGTAATTAAATTTTCATTTTTTTTCTGAATATCCATGAATATTTGTCGAGGGCTTTTCATTTTTTAAATTTAATTAGTTAATTAATTATATTAATTAATAAATTATAATATAACTTTCCAACGTCAATAGAAATAACATAATTACTTGTAGAGATGGTTGATCGAAATATATTTTTGTTAAAATTATCTTTTATCATTATTTTTTAAATTTAGTATTTAAATATTAAATATTGAATACTACGATCACATGAATAATTGTTATAAAATTAATACATACAAATGAAATAATTAATCAGACTTAAATGTATGTTTATATGATATAATATCTTGGATACTATTAAATAAAACGTTAAATTTCAGAGTAAAGAAAATATTAAATGTAGTAAATTTTAAATATAGTTGATGACTCAATAGTGACGTGGTATTTTACTGGACACTATAAAAACTTTTTTTCTTTCTTCCACATGTCAGAGGAGGAAAATAAAAGCTATTTTTTTATTTTTTTAATTATCATTCGTATTACATAAGGAGCTTTTATTTTATTGTGGATTACATGAGACCACTATTTAACTATTAATCGGTGTACGAGAAGGTAATGTGTTGTACACGTAAGACTTTATATTTTAAATATAAAGTTTAAAACGCACGCTTCTCTACTAAGTTTCGGAATCCATTTGCGAAAATGGAATCTTAATAAGATTACAGAAAAATCTGATAATTGGAGACTATATGTTAAACTATAATAGGACAACTATATTTAAGGCACAATATCTCATTTCCAAAACGTCGAAAGCAATATTTCGAAACAGACTGTTCTCAGCCTTTTGAAGTCCAACCGCTTATTAACGAATCCATGGGGGCGATTTATCTAGGAACCATTCGCCATAATGTCTACATCTCCCTTTTGATAAAGGTCAAAGATAAATTATAACTGATTGAATCGGTTATCTTAAAATAGATTCCGAATAGTTATTTTTTATTAGATATAGATTTCTCCATTTGGCCAGTCGGGAATTCGGGCAGTGGGTTAGAAAAAGGATTACAGTTTTTTTGGGCTCTATTTATAATTAATTAAAAATTCAGGAGCTGCTAGTATCAAAGATATATAAAGAAGAAAACAATATATGGAATGGGTGCTAATTAGAGATGAGAAGTACGAGAACTAACAAGTCCATTGAACTAAATCCGGAAAATGAACTAAAGAGACTATAGCTCTATGAAAAAGAAACTAAAGCTCTCTGTTTTGGTGAACTATAGTTCTTTTTAGTTCATACCACTCACCAGCTACCACACTCGGACAGGGGACCGTCGGCGTCTGACCTACGATCGAAAGACGAAATACTGAATTTAGTGAACTAGTTCGTCGTTACGTCGTTTTTCATTTACGGGTTTTATCGTGTTGGGTACGAGTTGCTATATGTGTAGTCTGTAATAGCAGATAGATTCCTTAGCGGAAAGATCATGTTAAGACCAAAGCATGTTTTCGGTATAAAATTAAACGATTTCAAACCAGCACTTTTGTTTCCTAAAAATTCAAAGAGTCAGACAAACAACTATCGATTATAAAATAAAGTATTAAAACTATGAATAATGTTTTATGAACAATATATACAAAAGTAAACGGTAGAGTGGTACTGGAACTGTTGGGCTAGGTAGCTTGGTGCAGGAAACAAGCAATCACAGAGGCAACAAACATATCAAAAGAACGGGCACACCTCATGAGTACACCTTCACCAAGGTGTAATAGGCTATATCAGTTTCCTCTGAACAAATCAGAGGCTAAAGTCGTTGGAAGGTATCGTTATAATTCTAGTCAGATCGTAAAAACAAATCAATAAAACTCCTGGAAAAGCTTACTAAATATGTCTGTTTGACTTTGATTTCAGACATTTTAAATAATAATAAAAAGATTTTTAGGTAATTATTCCGTAGATTTTCGCTTCGAGTTACGTCACAAGTTTAACTTATTTATTCGTTTCCCTTTAAAAATTATCCTAATATTAAACTTATTGAGGGTTAATTTTTTTAATTATTTAAGGAAAAGAGGGCGTAATTATGTGAAATGTGTATACATCGGTAATCATTTAATCTAGAAATGAACGTTTCAACAAACATATTTACTTCGAAATGTTAGTTGAAAAGTTTATTTCTTGAAGAAATCATAACCGAAATCTACTGATTACCCACAATTATCCTTTCCATAGTAAATATGATAACTTGTATTTTTGTAAAATATTAAAAGGGAATGAAAATTTAAAACTTGTGACTCAATTCGAAGCGACAACCTGCAGAATAAATACCTACTTTTATATTCTACTACATAAAAACAAAATAAAAAATCACTTCTTATAACCCCGTAACATAACGTAGTTTAGGTGTCTGATATCTTATATTAAAAATCCATTTTCTCTACAGCAATCTCGAGTGATGATTTATTTAAAAGACGACCTGAACATAGATGATAACCTTAAATACACTATTCAGTCACTCAAGAACTTAATTTTCTCAAACACTTGGCCTTATTTCAAAGCACTTCATTATGTAAAGCAGTATCACTCCTCTCTACTTAGGTAACTAAGTAAATACTTTAGGTAACCACTTATCGAAGAGCCTTCACGAAACCGTCGGGTCTAAATGGCGGCGAGTGTTCCTTGCTAAATAGTATATTATTCTCCTAATTTAGCTCTGGCCCGATTTCAAACGCCTGCTTATTCCAAGGTTGTTTGCGTTAGGTAAAGAATAACAAGTAACTATTTAAGCTTACCTCAGCTAGGCTTAAGGTGGGTTGATCAAAGGATGCCGAGGAAGCAAACAATCGCTATTTTTCAACCAGCAGGCGTCGAAAAACAAGTACACAACGGAAGGTATTATTCATAGTGAAAAATCTATGCACATTAACAGTAAAGTAAATATTTAAAAAAGTAAAATAGTGTTTTAGGATTCCAGCACCACTTTTTCCCAGGAGTCAAAAGTTATTTCCTTTACATCATTTATGTCATCATCATTACATGTTTTTTGTAAGTACAATCGGCGATAAAGTACTTTTCTCTTGTTCTGGTAGTCTCAGATTTGGGACTAAATGTGACAGATAAGTGTTAATTCAATTATAAACAGTAGATCGACTCTATGAGGTCGAATAACCTTACTGGTGCTCGTCAAGCCTCTATAAAGGGGGTAACCTTATTAGCGAAAATTCTGGAGGTTTAACTTGATTTTTTCCAAATCACCAGGCAAATCGTTGATCTAGAAACAGTTCAGCCTTTAGTAGGTCGGCCTGATCTTCATTCGGTGGAATTATTAAAAATTTCCAACTAATAAATAATCCCCCCCCCTAAAAAATGTCTTACCTTTAACTAGCAAGAAAACATTACATATTACATTGAGGTTGATGAAAAGAACTCAACACCCAAGAATTCTTTAAACTTTAAATTATTTAATTTAAAGAACTTAAACAATTAGCAAAAATGACATATTGTTCGTCTACATCAGTCTTCGTCAATTTTTGGTCCATGCTGCACCACTCTATCTACCTCTGACGGCGCAATGGCCCTTATCGGACCCTGATCTCCTCAACAAGCGTCCCCTCAGAGCAATCCTCTGCAGATCTTCTCCACCTTCTCACTCTCGGTAGCTGTAGATCAGCCTCGAAATTTTCAAGCCACGGTAGCCTGGACCTACCTCTTCCTATTCTACCGTCCGGGCGTCCCTTCATTATCTCCCTTGGTAGTTTTTCCTGATCCATTCGATCCACATGGCCTTTATACCTAGAATTATAGAAATCCGGGTCTTTATACAGGTATCTAATTTCTTTAATGGTTCTTATCTTGTATCATCGATCATCGACTTTGGTTGGGCCAGATATTTATCTCAGAATTTTCCTTTCCTTCAGAAGTATTAATGAAACTCTCTTGTCACTTTGTAAGGGTCCATGCTGCACCACTTAGAATAAGAATTATAATTCGAGAACCTTCGGCAAGGTTTTAACTCTATATGTGGGGTATTCATATCTATGTGAAGTAGTTTTTTTTCATAATTTGTATTACAACAAAAATTTTACTCTGATCTCAGGGAAAATATATAGATCACTATGTATTGTTAAATACAATCACTTTTACAATTTCTTCCTTTTCAATGATCCTAATAACTGTTAATCGTCGAATATAATATATTTTTTGTATATTATGATTGTTATTTTCTTCAGATATATGATGCCTAGTTTACCATAATTATAGGATAGGTGCACAGTCTTTCTATATAGCGGTAGGCAAACTTCGGTTTGTTCATTCATTTAACGTCACTTTACGCTACTATGGCGAAACTTAAATGAATTAGGACAGTAGGAGAGGACCCTGCGGAAAAATTCATTGAAGAAAACAGTCTAAGATGGTTTGGACATGTTTTAAGAATGGAAAATAACAGGCTGGCCAAGATGACATACGAGGCTAAGGTTGAAGGAAGAAGGTCCAGAGGAAGACCCCGACGTACCTGGGAAGATGTAATTAAGGAAAGCTTCGCAAAGAGAAGTCTGCAATGGAATAGAAGGAGAGAAATGGTAGAAGATCGTACGGTGTGGTCAGGGCTATACAGAAAGAAACCTCGCACTGAGGAGCGGTAGCGAGGAACGACTATGATGATGAAGAGGAGGAGACCTAAATTTTGCCAGTTTAATTAGAATAGGGATATATAATGAGTGCCTAAAAACTTATAGTGTTATGTCCCTATCGAAGGACGACTTAACCAAGAATTGTTTAATCCATTAAAATAATCCTAGGGTCATCTGCGCGGCTACGAACCCGCGATTCTGGGCTAACTATTACACCCGAAGTCTACTTAATTTGGTTTTCATTTATTCAAAAATGGAAATTGTTAGTCTTCACTTACAAAAAAATGAAATATTTTAGCATACAGGTGTATTAAGTGATAAGAGAAATCAGTACTTAATTGTCATATTCATACAAATCCATAATTATTTTTTCAATATATGGGGACAAGGACATGTAGCCAATCGGTCCGACACACTTCGATTTCGATATTCCTTACAATACCCACATTCCTTTTAAGACCCATAATAAACAAGGATTTTGAAAGATTGCCCTTGAAGTGGCTATAAAGTCGAATGAAAGGAACATATGTAATGGCCCTTTACGACTCTAACCCAGAGAAGAGACATACCCGTATATACTCCTTGAAATAGGAAGGACTCTCAGATGGGAGGTAACGTATGGTCAGGGATGACTTTCGATTTGCCGGGTTTCAATACTGTGCAATTAGTTGTAAGAATCCGCGATCATCACATGAAGTGAAATATATTTTAAATGTTCTACCGCTGTTGTATACGGTATATTGAAAAAAAATTCTATCTGTACATCGGCCTATATTGAATCACAATTTGAATTGAATTTTAAAAGTTTAAATTCATTTAAATTTTTTGGGGAAATTTATATGTATCAACACTTGAAACAAAAGATGCTTGCTGTTTAAATATATAAAAAACTCAACAGAAATACTTTAAATTTTTGGAGAAAGGCATCCAACAAATTCTCCATTGAAGTCCTGTAAATTAGAATGGTGATAAGATCTAGCCTATCTTAAACAACAATTAACTGCACATTGATACAAACAATTTAATTAAAATCGTCAGAGTCGTTGAAAATTAAAAAAAAAAGAAGTTTAATACTGCTGATTGATACCAAGTTTGAACTCAAAAAAGTAATTATTTCTGTAATTATATTATTATTAATTTAATGACATAAAATTTCCACCACTAGACAAGTTGAAGTACTTGTGGTCATCGAAACAATAATTATTTATGTTACTATTCGTATATTTTTCTTTATTTCAAGATTCCTCTTAAATCACATCTAGATCCTGTACTGAAAAAAAATCTAGGGAATTTATCCAAAGGAATAAAACATATTTTACTAATTTAAGAAATTTCTGAAAATTTTTCAAGTGTCCAAGTGCAACATCTTCGGCTGCTAAAAAAAATAAATAAATAATAAACTTCCTAGTTGGTGTGGAATGATTGCTCCATTGGAAACACGTTCTTTCCGTGCTCAGAGACGTTTCCACTCTCGCGGGGGTTATTCTGACTTGATAAAGACGTAAAGAACTTTACGTAGCCGATCAAGTCAGTTTTTACTTCCTAACAGGCAAAATATACTAAGACCCAAGTATCCATAAGACGCCCCTTTGCATAGGAATCCACCGGACAGCTAGGAATGTCATTAGAGAGAGGAATGGTGGAAGAGGAAAGCACTGTAAATACTTCGCAGGCCGACATTGATTGCCCGCTCGACTCAGAGGAGGTTGTAAACAATCTGTATGCTGGCCCTGCCTCATCAATGCATGAAGCGATTTGTAAGCCTTCTCCTACCTTAAGCTTCGTCGTTATCAACACCTACTTATTTATACTTCTCGGCTTCGTCGCTAAGCCGTGTCCACGTTTATGGTTTGTTTTAGCATATCAACAGGTAGTATGATGGTTATTTTATTTAAATCAAATTGAATCTGCAGTCGAATAGATTATTTACCATATTTTATAATACTAACACTAAATTCAGCCAAACATATTTATCAATAAAAATTTATAGACAATATTTAATATAATATAATAATATATAGCCAGGAGCTGTGAAACCTAATCTTAATAAATACAAATGATTGAAATATTAATATTAACACCAAATTTATCTTGGTAGGAATAGAACACGCAGGGTTACTAAATTGGATAATAAGGGTTTAACACACTTTTTTAATAATTTTGATGAGTACAATCTTTCAAAGTTAATTTTGTTTGGAAACGTTGGAACAAATAAACTAATTTTTATTTTTTATAACATTCATTAACTCGCTCGTTTGTCACTATCCTGAATAGCTCAGCAGACTACAGAAAGATGATACTATTGTTGATGATTACCAAGAAGAGGTATACCCATTTGATGTATTCATTTACCAACAATATCATTCATGGAGTTTATTCTAGCTTTTAATAGAATGCAATTATGGTTATACATATTTCTTCTTTACCTACTTTCTTCTTCTTTTGAATGTTTTACATTACAGTTCAATAGTGCCATATCATTGAATATTATAAAAAAAATGGTTAAAGGGGAGTTGTTTAAGTAAAAGATGTTTATTGTATCTGTATCGCATTGCGAAGAGGGGGGTGGCTATATCCTTTGGGATCTCGAGACCCTACTGGAGTCACCCAGCCTTCTATAAAGCGTGTATCCCAAATAAGGAGGAAAACCTAAAGGTTGAGTGTGATCCCGGACAAATCACCTCCCTGCACAACCGTTGTTCTAGAAACAGTACTGTCTGTACTACGTGCTGGACCCAAGATGGATCGTAGTGCTACAGAAAAATGGTGCATTGTAGAATTAGGAATGAACACCTTAGACTTTTGTTTTTTATTTGTCATTATTTACATTGGGATCTCGAACTGTTTTATGTCAAAAACTTATCTTGAAGCTACTCCATGTGAGTACTTTAATCTTATATGAAAATAATCATATGGGAGAGTTAATTAGGAAATATCACTTAAAATAACACTTCATAAATTCTTTGATATATTATATATTCAACAGAGAAGAAGACCGAGGATGAAATGGACGGAGGATGTGAGAGCAGGAATGGCAGCACGAGGGCTGCGAGAGGAAGATGAAGAATGGGCTGATAGGAAGAATTGTAAAAAACCCGAATAAATAAAATGAATTATTTTTCCAGAAATTAATATAACAATTTCTTTATAAAATCAGTTGACTTTTACAGGAAAATACGATGGGTGGATAAACCATAAAATTAATTAACATATTTCAGTTATAACAGCAAACCGGTATAAATATGCATATATTATAATATAAATATTAAGAACGTCCTTAACATTCAGATCCTATAAACGTGAAACGTTGAAATAACAGCTCAGATACTGGCTGTCATGAAGAAATATCCATATTGAATGAGATTTATAGTCGAGAGAACAATAAGATGGCCCATGACTTAGAAATACTTGGGGGGGGGGGTTCTAGTTTCACAAGTTTAGATAACCCGAAGCCAAGGCCGAAGCTCCACTAATGATAAGTTCTTAGCCCGCACTGAGGTCATCGTCATCGCCCCTGGCTTGGAAAGTTCTTTAAGATACCAAACAGTTTCCGCCTTCGAAATGTGCAATTATATATCTATAATAATAGCAGTGTCGAGGTTGTGTGGGGCAACCTGAGCCATTTCTGCCAATGTTTTCATCAGAGAAGTATTCATGTTAAGGTTGAGCGACAGATGGGATCGGGCAAAGGCAATGACAATAATAGCTCCTATTAGTTCTATAGGCTATATTGGAATTGGACCTAATTTAGCGACCTTTATTTTAGCCTGTTACGAACACACGAAAATAATTGTTGAAGTCGGTTGGGGGTATGATCAAATTGTTTTAAGTGATTGTTTAAATAAGTTTATAAAGTTTACATACAGTCATAAAACTTTAGTATAGGCAGTAAAAAAGCAATAGTCCAAAGTTCGGTATAATAATAACAATAAGGTATAGCGAACCTGAAAGTACGATGCTGATAACATCTTAATCTTCGCGACGCTATTACATTAATGATATTAATCAGTTAGATGCTCCGCAATTCCGCGATGTGTAATTTGCTGAATTCTCCAGTGGACTCATCCTTTTTGGTACGAATATTCTATACATCACGGTATTATCCAACAACTTAAGACGATGTTCATCCTTCAGGGTTAGCGGCAACGTTTTACATCCGTAAAGAAGAGATTGGAAGATGATAGTTTCTGGAAAAAAGACGATTGAGATAAAATTTCAAATACATCTCGACAAATTTCAGTATTGTATAAAAAATAACTTGGATTAATTAAATGATTTGATTCCTGGATAACAAAAAATACAGAAAGAAGTTCAGAAACTATTTCTGATGTGTAGGTTTTGCAGCAGAACTGAATTTCATAAGTACCTATGATGTACTTTTATTGATGTGGAAATGGTTGACTGAATTTCAGAAGAGTATGCAATGTTCGAGGAGGGGAGGAGGGGGGGTGCAGTCTACTAATGTATTACACAAAATAAGTATGACTTATTTTATTTGTGCTAATGTTTTGGCTTGATTTTTAGGCCATCATCTGGATAGAGAATAACAGAAACAGAAAAATATAAACAGTGCAGTATTAAATGAAATACAACAGGATAAGCTAAAAATGAATGATAAAAAATTAAAATAAAGGACAAAAGAAAACTATGATATAATTTATGAGAAATAACAAGAAATATAACGGGGGATGACCTGTGGTTTTGTGCTTGGCATAACAGCCAACTATACCTAAGATATAAGGCCTATCCCGGCAGGTGGCACTAGGATTTTTTTTAAATAGTAAAAAATCATTGGTTATGCTGTATGTATATGTTATGCTATATCCAAATTTAATCTGGATAGGCGAAAATCTAGGACTGTAGCAAAGGAGCATAAACAATAAAACATGAGCAACCAATAACAAAAATCTAGAAGATAATAAAAAAAAGGAAAATTGCAAGAAAAATACAAAATATAATGTATTAAAATCATTTCTCTTGTAATTTTACTACGTTTTCAGTTGATATCAAACTTGCTCTGAAATAAGTAGCAAGTGTCATGGCCGCAACTAAAGTTCCATTGTAGTTTCGCTCCGTGCTTGTTACGTTCTCAGCCTGTTATTACTTCACATCTTTTAGTGAAACTCTATAAACATTGAGTTTATAACCCATGGAACATTTTCACATTAACCTAAAAGTGAGGTGAGTGGTTTATTGTTGACAATTAATAAATATACAACATAGTGATCGGTTGATAGAGACTACGCACCCGGCTGGTAATTCCTCTAGGTCTTATCAGCTATTTACTATTGACTTCACGGTCACGGCCGTCTACTGTTCTCCTCACCGGCCGATCTTGAGTTCGAACCCAGTGACATTATCTTTTTTTTTTTTTTTTCTATTTTTTCCTCTATCTTCTTTTATACTTTTTATTTAATCTATATGTGCTCAAAATGTTTTATTTTGTATATAATTGTATATAATATTGTAAATATTCAAGTTTTTAAGGTTTTATTTAAAGAACTTTTATTTTAATATTTTTTTTCTTTGGAACGGATAAAATGGATCTGGATGAGAATTCAGCTTCCGAAAATTCGGAGGAAGACACCCCGTTTTCTGAAATAAGTGAATCTGATTCCTTATATTTAAAGAGGCGTACACTACAAAAGCGCCAACGAAATCCTGCCCCCGGCTCCGCGGGCAACTCACCAAATAAAAAAATAAATAAATCAAAACAAGCAGCCGATAAAAAAATATCACCACCAAAAACTCGCAGTAAATCTTCTGCAGCCATAAATAAAACTCCAAACGCAACTTCCACTGTTGTAACCTCCCATAATTCACCAGTAAACAATAGCTCAGCCAGTAAGAATTCGGAATCTCAAGGTTTTTCTGACCCTGTGCCACCACCTGTATATGTCACCAAAATTGACAATTTTCTGTCTTTCGGTGATGAAATCGCCAATTTAATTGGGCAAACAAACTTCAGGTGCTACGCACGCGTTCAGGATATCAAAATAAACACTAATACCAAAGAAGACTATAAAAAACTTATTAATCATCTTACTGCTAATAATTACGATTTTCATTGTTACCAGCTAAGATAAGATAAAGCATACCGTGTGGTCTTAAGAGGTCTTCATTCAAGCACCCCCACAGCTGCCATAAAAAAAAGGCCTTGAAGAAATAGGCCATAGTGTCAGAAACATATCCTGTGTTCTACACCCAACAGAAAAATACCCACTACCACTATTTTTTGTAGATTTAGAACCAGCTCGAAATAACGCCGAAGTATTTCAGATCTCAAGGCTAGTATATTCTACGGTAAGATTTGAGCAGCCCCGACAAAAACCACTAATAGTGCAATGCACAAAATGTCAAAATCTAGGACACACAAAGGCTTACTGCCATCACCAGACCAGATGTGTCAAATGTGCCGGCCCACACTCATCTGACGCATGCTCGAAGCCTAAGGAGAATCCTGCAAAATGTGCACTCTGTGGTGAAGACCATCCTGCTAGCTACAGGGGTTGCGTCGTATATAAAAACCTCTATAGACAGAGATTGCACAATACTGCATACAAAAAAAAAACAGAACAGAAGACCTTAAATGTTGTTCCTGAACCTGCCAATTTATCGGATTTCCCAGAACTGCCACAAACATCTATCAGCGAGCAGCATCCCACTACTTCAACGATCACCGATTTACAGGAAGAGATAAAGCCGCCTTCTCAAGCCTACACCAAGACTCTACAGCAGCCGCGACGTCAGACGCCTCAGAACACCCAATCTAAACCCCTAACCTCTCAACCCAAGCCACAGATCCCCAGAGCACAGTCCCAACCTCCACGACATCCTATTCCTCCTCACCACTTACCCCTCCTTGTTAAACTTCCTCCAGAACACCCACTTCCAGTTCCACCACAACCTTCTCTCCACGTAAACCCCACATTACATCGACCAACGAAAGTTGATCTACCTCCTCGTCCCCAACGCCGGGCTCAGCACCCAGTCAACACCCCTACTGATTTTCCATCTCAACCTCCTCATCCATATCCATTCCAAATCCATAATCCCACCGACATACATTCCATCCTATCTTCCTTCCTGATAGACCTACAACAAACTATCAAACCGCTCATCACCCTCCTCACTAGACTCCTCACAGAAATTCCATTTAACTTCCCGCGATGAATGTGAAGTCCCTAGCTGTCCTCTTATGGAATGCGAACGGACTATACAACCACCGAGACGAACTTGACATATTTCTGCATGTCAATCAGATTGACATTGCCCTACTGACTGAAACTCACTTCACTAAACGTTCATATTTTTATATACGCGACTATATCACTTATAGATCTGACCACCCAGACAACACTTCACACGCCGGTTCTTGCATCCTTATCCATAAAACGATTCCACATTCCCTTATTCCCTCAACTCCAAATGAGGCTATCCAAGCAACCTCTATCATCATATCAACTCGTCCCTTCAATCTTACATTATCAGCTGTATACTGTCCTCCTGGCAATTCTCTATCCAATAACCAACTAGAATCATTATTCCAATCCCTCGGATCACGCTTTATTGCTGGAGGAGACTATAATGCTAAACACCAACGATGGGGCTGTCGAACATCCAACTCTCGTGGCAATATCCTGTCTCATGTCTGTACTTCTCGTAGTTATTCAATCCTCTCTCCCCCGAATCCTACCTATTGGCCAACTTCCCTGAAAAAACGCCCTGATATCCTGGATATATTTGTCACATCCCAGATTTCTCCTTCCCACGTATTAATCAAATCCCTGGATGACCTCTCCTCAGATCACAGTCCAGTTCTGCTCTCATTAAACTCAACCTTCATTCCTAAGCCCTCCTCTCCTTCATTGATTACAGGACGAATTAACTGGGAGCAATTTAGTAACGATTTGGAAAACAAACTAGACCTACGGATTCCACTCAAGACTAAACAAGACATTGACAGCGCAATAGAAATACTTACAGCAACAATAAAAGACAGTATAAAAGATAACACTACCATAAACATAAATAATATCACACAACAGACTAACCTGCCACAGCACCTTCACAGCTTGCTGAGCGAAAAACGCAGAGCAAGATCGAAGTGGCACAGGACTCGTTACCTATCAGATAAAACGTATTACACCCAACTGACTAACAAACTGAAAACGGAGATTAGAAACTACAAAATCCAAAATTTGCTTAGTGTGACTGAAAATCTTACGACTACTAATAATTCACTATGGATGACCACCAAAAAGATCCTTAAATTCAAAGATTTTAACCATCCTCTCCTTACTGAAAATCAAACTTGGTCCAGATCTGACGAAGAAAAATCTCACATATACGCCCAACACCTCTTCAAAACCTTTAATCCACACCCTGATATCCTCAACCCTATTCACATTGAGTGTATTGAAGCAGAACTGGATATCCCACTCCAAATGAGTCTCCCACCTAAGGCTTTTCATCCGTCAGAAATATCCAATGTTATTCATAGTTTGCCTTCCCGTAAAGCTCCTGGACATGACCTAATTACAGCTCGCATCCTAAAATCCCTTCCTCGAAAAGCTATCCTATTCCTCACATACATTTATAATTCTGTAATCCGTTCTACCTATTTTCCCGATACATGGAAACTATCTATAGTAAAAATGATCCCAAAATCCAAAAAGCCTCCAGAACTTCCATCCTCCTATCGTCCTATCTCCCTCTTACCCATAATGGGCAAGATCCTCGAAAAGCTCATACTAAAACGTCTCTATCCCATCCTAGAAAGTAACCACATAATCCCAGACCACCAGTTTGGTTTCCGAACATCCCACTCCACTATCCAGCAATGCCATCGTGTGGTGGATGTTGTCTCCTCTGCATTGGAGCGTAGATTGTACTGCACGGGAGCCTTTCTCGATGTAGAACAGGCTTTTGATCGAGTCTGGCACCCAGGTCTCCTTTACAAAATCCGACAATTCCTTCCTCCTACATACTTTTTGATCATTCGCTCCTTTCTAACTGGCAGAACATTTAAAGTAAATCATAATGGTTCCTACTCTCCTCTCTATTCCCAGTCTGCTGGTGTTCCTCAAGGTAGCATCCTCGGTCCTATTCTCTACACAGTATATACAGCTGACATCCCAACCCATCCTAACACCTTCATCTCCACCTATGCTGATGACACATGTGTGTTATCAGTTAATAACGACCCATATATTGCATCCCAATCCCTTCAATCACATTTATCAAGTCTCGAAGAACGGTGTCGGAATTGGAGAATTAAAATCAATTCCAAAAAGTCCCATCAAATTACCTTTACCCTTCGCCGAAAACCCATGACTTCCTGTCCTACTGTATCCTTTAATAGTACTCCACTTATCCCTGTTGAACAGATCCGCTACCTAGGACTCAACTTAGACAAACGTCTTACTTGGAACCCTCACACAAGACTGAAAAGACAAGAAACAGCTAGACGCTTCCGACTACTTCAACACATACTAGACAAACGCTCAAAGCTTCATATCAATTACAAAAGACTTATTTATGTTACTGTGATAAGACCTATATGGACTTACGGAATTGAACTATGGGGCTCCACCAAACCATCAAATTCCTCTCGTATTCAATCCTTGCAATCCAAAATCCTTCGCAAAATCCTAAACGCTCCTTATTTTGTCACAAATAAAACCATCCATAATGACCTGAACGTTTCATATGTTACCGATTTAGCCCATTCCAGATACCTATCATTCCATAATAAACTCCAGGCCCATCCAAACCCACTAGTTTCTATCCTTGGTTCCAATTCCATCCCGGACAATCCTCCTAGGCGTCTGAAGAGAAGATGGCCTCGAGACCTCCTATAATAGAAATATAATTAGAGTGCTGCCAATGGGTAGTGCCTCTACACGTCCTTTCATGTATTTATTTATTCATACAGCCCTTGTACTAGATGTATATATTACAGTTGTACAATTCAATAAAATAATTAAAAAAAAAAAAAAAAGTCTGAAATATATTTCTAGAATGATCAGAAATATCGTTTCAGAAATATTTTATCTACATATTATATAACAAATTACTTTTTATTTGAAAAAAACTCATGCGCCATGTCTATTCACCCCCTCTAGTGTGTAAGAGGAAAATGTCAAAATTCTATCTAAAAATCGAAACGTGACAACTTAAATCACATCCTATCTCTTCAATGCCATCAAGAACTATTCTGAAAGGTCGATCATCACTTCCTCAAGAATTTATAGATAGGCGGAGGGCAGCTAGCCGAAATGTAAAGGTCCCGGATAGTACCAGGAACCAAGGTTCTAGCCAGGCAGATCCATCATATCCGACCTTCTTGTAGGTTAGGGCACAGCCCATTAATAGTTGTTCTAGGTTCTATCTGGGTCGATTATTGGGTAGATAACCCACCAATGGTGATATACTAGACTGGAATTAAACCTCCGACAGACTTATCGAATTTCACTATTGGCCAATAAGAGAACTGATCGGATTTTACGGTCGAGATAAAACCTCGATTTAATTACTCTTAATTATAGAGGCTACCGCGCTCTCTCTCTCTTCCAGAACTCTCTTCCACGCCTGCACTTAATTATTAACAATTTATTATTATATAATATGCTACTAATAAGTTTTTTAATTTTAAATTATCAATAAAAAATTTACGTCATTACAATGATAGAGATACTAACAGTAAGTTCGCTGTCCTAATTAAACATGGATAGGAAAAATTTAGTACTCCCACAGTAGCTTCATCCGATTGCCCATAACAGCATAAACAAACTAACAATACATATAATTTTTATTGTTGCTAAATTACATCTCCCTTAATGTTTAATATAAATAAAGGAACGATCCATCATCAACCAATAATAGAAAAATAACTTCTAAAAAAAAAGATAATAAAAATAAACAAGCTTCAGAATATTTATTTAACCCTAGACTACAAACGTTCCTCAAGATACCTCAAACACAAATGTTCGTAAATTTTACGACTTTGAAGTAAATTTGTTTTTCCAAAGAAATAAGACAAGATTTGTTAAAACTAATTGTTTATTAAATTAGAAACATACATAAAATTTACATAATTAAGATACAAATATAACATTAAGAGATATAATATATAAAAGTTTGAACTTATTATTAAAAAAGTTTTTAAAATTTTGTTAAAAATTATTATTATTACAAACGTTTTTTTTAACATGATAAAATAGTAAAATAATGAAACTAGAGTTAAATTTAATTAGTAGAACATTTTATTCAAAGACTCGACCGATGTTCTTTGCAGTAAGCTCTTTTGCAAGAAGGACAGAATGATGTGGTCATCTGTCGTTTCCGCGATGGGCATATGCAATATGTAGCAAATTGTTCGCTTATGTCGAGTTGTGCTCGCTTCTTCTTCAGCAGATGTAGTTTCAGTACCCAAAGCTGAAGTTATCGTTGAACGTAATTCATGAGAAATGGTTGCCATATTCAACCGCTTCTTCAGCCATGGTTCTATTAATTCTTCACTCAGTTTGATCAAATAATCTATTCGATTCAGCGGTCTTTTCTTTTCTCGACATGTATTTAGATAGTAAATAATAAAAGAATTTAGTCCGGCAACATTCAGCAATCCATAAAAAATACAAAATACACAAACGTTCGTCAAAATTACGAGTCTGAGTGCTTATTGTTCGGATTCCAAGAAACACAGACTTAAATTTGAACACAACACTATGCCACAACTACCCTTTGCCAGTGGTGGAAAGGTACTGAAGAGCTGGAACCGATGAGTCATGTTACTGTAGTCACCCACCTTGTTCTGTTTATTGTGGTCGTAAAAATTACGATGTTTTGTACTCTAGGGTTAAAGTTTTTTTTTTCTTTTTAAGTATAATAAAAATCCTAAAAATATTTTGCAGTGAATACATTAACGGTATATATTTTTGTATACACTACTTGAAAATATTTAAACATTGAATAAGTAGAGGATTGTGCAAAAAACTTTAATAGCCAGTCTCCAAAATCCCGGCGTTAAGTCGCATTGCTTATTTGTTTTCGCTCCTATTAAAAAAAAAATCATTTAATGAAGTGCATTTTACTAACTCTTATTGAATCTATTAGCCTGGCTCGAAATTAGGTTTTGTCGACTTTAGTTAATAATATCATCAAACCTAGAAAAATAGTTTGCCTAAATGTATAAAGGTATGTTTATAAGTAGTTTCTACATTTTGGTGGTAGCACAACCACCACACATAACATAAAATAAATTATATAATGACGTAAGTCAACTAGATCCTAATTAAAGTAATGTTCAATGAACATACTTGTATACATCGCAAATTGCGAGAACACGGGGATATAGGATCGATGAAGAAAATGGCATTGTCTGACCGTGTAACGAGCCAGGCTAGCTCAGTTGGCAGAGCACCACGACGGAGACGTGGGAGACCCGGGTTCGTATCCCGGCCCTGGACAAATCTTTTCTCTTCAAAATAAAAATATTTAAAATAATTATTATTTTATGGAAAAAATATCTTCAAGGCATTCGCTAACAGAAAATCTTCATATAAAATTTCACAATATTTCAAATGTAGGCTATATTAAGTAAGAATAATATAATTATCTATTATAGTACACGTACAGAATAAATAAATTTAAAAAACAAAATAATAATGAGATGTTAAATTCGGAATGATCGATTAAATTACGATGTCCTATCAGCATGTGTAAATTATCTTATAAGATTTCATTTTTAATAGGAAACCTTAATACGACATTTATTTCACTTATGTGCGCTAAGCTGTTATAATAATATAATTTCTAGGGATATGATAATAATAACTTTAAAGGTTGATGACTACATTTTAAACTTTTTATTGCCGGGATCAAATGGCTTGATGTTGAAATTGTGAAATTTATAGATGGGGAGACCTTTAGAAAGCTATTAAAATAGGTGAAAATTGAATTTTTTAAATAACCCTAATACCCTATAAAGTTTTATTAACCTAATACGGTTATTAACCCAGATGAGAACAGTTATTTTTTAATTAATTATTAATTTAAACATGAGTTCATTTGGTTTCATATCATCATATTAGTAATTCAACTAAGACGAAATTTCATACCAATATTTAACTTTAGTATTTTGCTACTAAGCAAAAAATCTAGTAAAAAGTAACATAATAACTTGAGATTACATACAAAACTATAAAGATTTTTGAAGAATACGTAAGTGTTATGAAAGGTTATAGTCAAAAGACTTATCGGCTACACTATAATAAATGATTACATAAAATGATTTTCTCATGAATAAATTTCCTTATGTATTATGTTTAGAGTAGTTATCTGTCTCAGAGGAATATATATGACAAATTTATTAACCTAAAAAACTCTATTGGCGTGACCAAAGAAATTATGACCATCATAATCATAATCATCATTTTCATAAATAAATTTCCTAATTTATAATGTTCGGGGAATTTATCTGAAAAATGTTAAAAAAGATTTTTATAAAAAACTCTAATGTCGAAAACAAATAAATATGACTTTATGATAATTTTCATTAACGAATTTCCTAATATGTAATGTTTAGGGAATTTATCTGTATGTATTTGAGAAATATACCCGAAATATGTTGTAAAAACGTTTTATAAAAAACTCCAACTATTAAATAAATTATGAACTAACCATAATTTTCGTAAATGAATTATCCTATTTATTATGAGTTTATCTGTAGCAGAATTGTTAACTATTGCATATTTTAAGAGTAATAAAATGTAAAATGATAACAAAAATTCTCTTTTTTGTACATTGCAGGTCTTCTTCAGGGTTAAATATTCAAAATAATTATTTAGTAACAATTAAAATAAGTATTTTGTATATTTAACCCTCACGAATACTGATAATGTGGGTCGAAACGTTGGCTTTCCAATAAATTTTGTTGTACCTCCACCCGGACCATTTTCTTCTTCATATATATGAGGTCAACTTATATTACTCAAGTATTATATATTTTAGCTATGATATTTGTAAAATATGTAATGTTGATCACTTTAATGCAAGTAATTTTAATGATGAAATTGCTAAATTAGTCTAATTTATATGGCGGGCGATAGACGATAACCTTAGTGATGACATTTAGACCACATGTGACCCGTCGTTCCAGATCATTGCGAAATTTCTCATCCAAATAGACAGGATGGGTTCAGGAGATGAATAACTTTTGGAATTGCACAGAGTTATATGGAGTTTCTCATAAATTTCAGATGGAGAAACTGAAATTTAGAACGTCTAGGGCAGATGTTCAAGACATGATATATTTCATAGTGATTTAGAGGTTCCATTTAGGAATAAAATATTTGATACGAAAGGCAAGTTACATGACACTAATTTCATGTTCAGTTCAAGAAATGAGAAGAATATACTCTCTATATAATGGGCCGTCTGTTCCTTAATTTTAGAAATGATACAGTTTCAAGGAGATATATAGCTCATATTGTATATAACTAAATTATTTATTTTTAAATTATACAAGAACTAACTTATTAAATCAAGTAACACCAATATAAATTAAATAAAAAGTAAACTTGTAGTAGCTATCAATTAACAAAGTCGATAAATAAGTCAATTGATTGTCGAAGCAGCGTATATTTACACCTTCCTCGAGATTAAAGAAGCCTTCGTTGACTAACTTAATTAACAGAGACTTTATTAATTGCCCTCGATATCTGATGCAACAGGACAAGAAAAACTAGTCCAAATAATAAGCGGGCGCCTTGAACTAGACAAGGTTTCACAATAAGGCGAGGGTTAGTACAATTCCAAATACAGCTGATAAATGTAACCTTAATCCTCTTAAAGTTCAGAAATGAATGTTAAAATTTTATGTTATATCTATGAACACTATAAAACAGTTTCGCAATGTACTAAATTACAAAAGAAAATATTCAGATAAATCCGATGAATGACGCTACAATTCTCTTCTCTAATGAAAACACAGTGTAATTATCTTCTTCAATCTTATGTTTTTTTTTCAATGAAATTTATAACTTTATGATCCTAATATATAACAAGTATGTAGGATGAATGGTACAAATTGGCCTGAATAAAGACAAGTAGAGAAACTACCCAGTGGTATTACTCAACAATTGTATACATTAAAAATAAAATCGTTATACAGGCTGGATTATTTTTCACTTTAAAAAAAACCAAAGTGAAAACTCTATTTACTCTATAAATATCCCATACCTTTTACAAACTATTTTATTTATATTAACTAAAGGAAAAAATCTATACCACTATAACCAACGAAGGGTGTTGTGTTTAGTTACGTAGTAATGACAGACTGTACGCTATACTTTTTCAAAGCCAACAGTTGAGCAAGGCAAGTGATTGGCCCAAGATAACGCTCAACTACAAAATTTAAATAATACACGACAATTCAAAAGTTGAACGTACAAAAAATCCATATAAGAACACAATAAACTAAATTAAAAATAAATAGGCATACGAAACAATACAAACTTAGATTTTTCTTCTAGGAAAAAATTAAAGTTTATAAATATATTTGCGATTTACGCACACGCGAATAGTTAAATTAAATTACATAATAGTTACGTATTATTATTACATAATTAAGTACATAATAGTTAAATTAAATAAGCCATTTGAGGTTACGAGTGAAACGTAACTAACTTATATTGTACCTGATATCGAAGAATAAAAATGATATTTTAGGTGGAAAAAATAAATCTGTGAATAAAAAAGACCTATGTTTAACAGTTTACAAATAACAGGTTAATGTCATAAAAAAGCTACTTTTAATAAAGCTACATCTATAAAAAATAACACAATGCTAATTAGAAACCTATAGCAAGAGCACGTATTATTAGTGTTTTCAAATTTAATACATTTTCAGAACAGAATAATTTAAACAATTATTTTCGAATTCTGAATACGCTTTATTGCTGTTAAAATTCGATGTTTAAATGATGAATTAAGTCAGAATTCGAGGAATATGTTATAATAGATATTTACAAGGTCCGAAAATAATTAAATATAATGTCCTTATAAAACAATTTAAAAATTAACAGCTCAAAAACAAAATGATTTTATTTCTCCTTGGTAATAAAAGCTGGTCGAGGACGGAAATCCTTGGACCAACAGGTGATAAAAACAGCATAAATATAAATATACGGTTGTATTATAAATATATAGTGATATGATTTATCTTATAGCCTCGTGAGCATATAATTTTTTTTCGGTGGTACAACCGCCTCCTAGAGACGGCCACACCCAAGGTTGCACCGGAGCACTATTCAGGTATAATAGACCCAACGCTCTATTATTCACTAGAACTATATTACTTCGAGATCATTATCAGATTCTGTTGTTCTTTACGATGATTATTTATTGTAGGCCTTGCAATCCCTTGAAGAAGGTGAAAGGTTTCAAAAATATGATAATGAGACTTAGTTCAGTAAACCTTGCGGATAAAATATAACTAAGTATTAGATTGACTATAAGAATCCAAAAACAAATACTTAAATCAATTATTCATTCAGTTCAATGTAATCATAGTTTACTATACACAGAGATGCAGTAGTCACCTTGAAGCATGGAAAGTTAATTTTTTTTACTAAATATAAAAATAGTTCTGCATATTATTTCAAAGTTATTTTTAAAAATATAATAAAACAGATAACAAACCCTAATAATTTTTAATTCCTAAATAACAATGGTCAAAATTAAATACTCTCTTAAATCGGCACGGCCAATCATTTTTATCTATTCATCAGTTATTTCACGATGTTTCGCTGGCCATACTACAAGCTTAATCTGAGACTGAAAATGTTCTTCTTATAGCTTCTGGATCCGGGGGCAGACCAACAGATCAAGAAAGAAGATAGTTATAAATTAATCAGGTTGTGGCTCACGAACACACCAGTGGCCAAAATCAAGCAGAAGTCAGCCATTCAAGCACCACCCAATCAGAGACTACATAGTCGGAATCAGAAAGCAGACAGTCAGATCGCTGTAAAAATATGCACCAGAAGCTATAAATACCGAAGCAGAGAAAACATTTTCAGTCTGAGATTAGCCCCTGAGACGCTTGCAGTATGGCCAGCAAAACATACAAAAAGAACTCGACGACACTGTCGAAACCAGAAACAATACGCGATGAATGGATTAAATAATCAAAATTCTCTAGAAAGCAAAATCTTCCTAGATCAAGTAAATGCTGACTAACAATACAAGATTTTTTTTTAAAGTGAAAAAGGCTCATTTACTATTGTTAAGTACGAATATATAATAAATCCATAATAAACTGTATAAAAGTGAATTAAAAAAAACACTATCATATGGTATACGGCATAGTTTTTATGTTTCTTGATTTCTTTAACGTCCCTTATGCTATTATGGCTAATCAGACCATGCTACAGTGGTATTTCAGAATTTTGCTTATCCAGTATAATTAGGATAACAAGAACTTGAAATAGTTATGCTAACTACAACAATATAGGTGACCCCCACAGTTTTATGTACTTTATGATTAGTTAGTTACTGCATACAGGGATTACTAAGCTAATATTAATACATTAAATTCATGTCGGAGCCATCACGCAGAGCCCATAAGGAATCTCATCAAAGATGTGATGCAGAAACACGTGAGGGAATTTAATTATACACCTAATAAAGGAACTGCTTGGAGCCTTTGAATACGTAACACTGTGCAATAATAATTATTTGATATTTGAGCTTAAAAATAATTAATTAAATATTAAAAGTTCGATATGAACATTTTTTTATGGTTGATTAAATCACAAAATAAATAATTCATAAACAACAATAAACAAAATTGAACCAAAGAAAGTATTACATTACAAAGAAATTACTAATTCAGTTATTGAATAAATACTAGACTAGTACGAGACCTGACAAAAAAAAGAAGTTAAAATAGAAATAACTGTCAGAAATTATAAGATATTGCTCTTCGGGTAAGATTGTTTTGTCGCCTATAAAATACATTTCTATTTATATTAAGACATGGGTTTGACAAATAATGTGCTTGGAATACATCATAAAAATTTAAATATTTTTTTATCAAAAATGCAAACAGCAGTCTCATCACGAACAAAATCATAAAAACTTCATTTGAAATATATTTAATTAATAATACAAATAGAACACTTTAGCCACTAATGTGTCAAATGACTCTCACAGGAGGTCAAATAGTTATATTCTCCAATAAATTATTTTCGTAATACTTATTAATTTTCTTTAACAAGGAATATTTTTAAGTGCTATTATAAGTACCTTCAATGAATAACATTTTTTTCTGGTTCCAAAAAAAATAATAAGTTTTTTGTCCTTAAAAAAAAAACAAGTCATAAAAACTTAATCATAAAGTGATAAATTTAATTCCACGTTTAAAATTCCCAAAAGATTAGATAACTAACCCATTGAGTATACACATCTTTAGAACTAACTGCAACTAAGATAAGGTAGAATGAATAGCTTTGAAAAGAAAACAAGAAATCTTGAACCCAAATCAAGAAAATGAACGCTACATTAATAATTTTTCATCTTTTATTTTAATCAGTCCCAATTAAAAAAAAGTGTGTCATTATAAAGATTGATAAATATCACCAGTAAATCCCTCGATACCGTTCTTTTGCAAGAAGATAACACTTTTAAAAAAATAGAAGTTTTTGGAAAAACAACATTAAATGATTCAAACTCAGATTGTCAGAAAAGACCTGAAATAAAATGTATATTTAATGCCAAAAGATGTAGATTTAATATTTAATTCATAAAAATAGTTTTTAATAGGTAATATTAATGATTTTATACAAACATTCCAAGAAGAATGTTCTTTGGTAATTACATCGATAGGTTTCTCCGCAGGAAGAGAGCCCATAGTTACTTATTCCTTTGGTGTAATTCCAAAAACCTCTTAGCAATAGATATATAAGAGTGAGGAAGAATAGAGTCATATTATAGACAAACAATTTTTGTAAACATAATATATTAATAATATATTAAAACTATATTTTCTGGACTAAAATTAAACATAAAACAAAAGTTTACTATTAACTTCAGAATGAAATAATGTAAAAAACTTATTTTACGCAGCCAGCCAGAATAAAAATGTTTTTGATAATAAATATATTTTGAAAATTATCAAAATGTTTCTTTCAGTCCCAAATTTTTTATTGAAAATGTTATTTTATATTTGACATGGAAAGAATTAAGATTAAAAATATACTGAATAATTGATATCAGCTCCGCAGAATGTCGCTTCAAATTGAGTCACAAGTTTTAACGTTTCATTGGTTTCCTTTTTAGTATAATCCGAAAATACAAATTATCGTGCAGTTTAGCATGGAAAAAAGAGTGTAATTATGAAAAATATGTATATTTCGATTATCATGTCATCAAAGCTGGATGTGACAACTTGCGGAACTGATACGCAATAATTTTTAGAAGATGAATTTGTTTGTTTATATTTATGTGTTTATATGAATTTGTATAACGTTACTTTTTTTGGCAGCCATGGCTAATCGGACGATGTTACAGTTAGGATTCCTAAATTTTGCCTGTCCAGGATTAATGAGAATAGAGATCTTTAACGAGTAGCTGATAGCATAGAAGCTCGGGACTCCCGTTTAACGTCCCTTCGGAAGGACGGTATAACCAAGGATTTTTAACCCCTTTTAAAAAATCTTAAGGCCACCAGCCGGGCTGCGATCGCCCCTAAAGTTTAATTCAAATTAATGAAAAACAATTTTTTTTAGAATATTTAATTAGTTACATTTTGATATAAATTTTCTTGTTAAAATCAGATTGTTATACGAAATAAATCGATTAAAAAAAACATCGAATTTAAATTACAAAATTCATAAATTAACCATTACTGAATAACTCATTATTCAGAATAAAACAGAGGCTGTTAACAATAAAAGGCGAACCCAGAAGGAGAATTGACAAGAAGTCGTAAAACCGAAAGGCTAATCTTAATTACCCAACAGGTCCTGCCAGATCAGATAGCATCCAACCTCTCGCTGCTACCTCCTAATACACTTTTCGTGTAAACATGTCCCAATATAATCTATTTCTCCCGTATTTTAAGAGTTGAATTTTGAAGGAGATGACATTATGCAATTGCTACAACCAGATAAGATTGGAGTTATTTATTGTCAGATTTTCTCGACTTTATGTGCCATATTGCCCAAATTTATATTACGAGTTAAGAAGAATACCACCAATTGCTTAAACCGCCATTATTTTAATTGCTTCTGAAGTAAATTTATATACGATGTAAATTTATCCCATAATTCAATATTTAAAAAAAATAATTATGTTTCACAAAACAAATAAAATCTGCGGCCCCTTACATTCTCCGTCGTATATGTTCTCCCAACTTCTAACGAAGCTTAGAAAAGATATAAATTAGTGAACCCGAATTTATTTACCAATTATTTACAAGTTCCGTCCACTGATAACCGCCCAAACACAAATCCACATCACAATCAGCACAATCCTACCTGCACTCGGTCTACCCTTCGGACGTTTACCAGTAGATTTAGCAATAATTAACTTTTTAAGAATTCGTTCGTTACTAAGCCTAACAATTATACAGGTCCCTCTCAATCTTCGCGAAACAATAAATCATTATGAATTGAACTAAAGCAATATCATAAAATAGGACAGTGATTGGATTTCTACAAAAGGTTAGCTACAACCAATATAATTTTTTTTTGTTATATACGTCCTTTACATTATTAAATTACTTACACTATATACATTATTTACATTATATGTAATTTAAATTTTTAAAATTAATTGAAATTGTTATTTGAATACTACCAATGGGTAGTTTATCTACTTGTCATTTTCCATGCCTCTATGTATCATACCTCCCATTTGCTTGTATTGTTATAATACAGTCGTAAATTTCAATGGATAAACTAATAAAAAAAATCTTTTTCTTCTTTTAATGGCGCGATAGATGCTTGGCCTGCTCAAACCCCAAGCTCCATCTGCTTCGGTCCTGTGCATGTGAGGAACTTATTCTCAGTTTCTTGAGATCTCCCAGGACGCTATCCTTCCACCTGTCCCTGGGTCTCCCTCTACGCCTCACTCCATCAGGGCAGTTTTCATACACTCTTCTAACAGTTCTTTTTTCTCCCATTAACAGCAGGTGACCCAGCCACTGTATCTTCTCTAACCTGGCAAAAGAGGAGATCATCATGTCATTATAGCGTTCACATAACTCTCTGTTTTTTCTTCTCCACCATACGCCGTTTTCCTGGACGGCCCTACAATGCGTCTGAGGATACGCCTTTCGAATCTATCCTTCTTGTTTAGGGTCCATGTCTTGCAAGCATATGTCACTATTGGCCCAATCAGCGATTTAGTGATCTTAGTTTTAAGGTCGACATTTTTGCTTTTCATCAAACTGGCAATGGCAAAGTATGCTCGATTCCCAGCCAGTACTCTTCTTCTGATTTCTTCTGTTTAATCTAATTTGTCGTTGATTACAGAGCCAAGGTATTGGAAGCTGTTCACCACCTCGAAGGTATGTGTTCCCATTACGTAGAGTTGTTGCCGGCGAGTTTGCTGATCTTGCCTTCCTTTTCTCAGCACCATCAGTTTCGTTTTTTCCTCATTTATTTTTAACCCTAACTTTTCTGCTTCCGACTCAAGCCTTTACAGGTTGTCCTTAATACTAGGTAATGTCCTTCTAATAATTACCACCTCATCTGCATAGGCGTGTACCTGCATTAGTCGATTAAAAATATTCCCGCCTCCAAGTAATCCTGCACTTTCCATAACTGCCTGCAGGGCAATGTAGAGTAAAGGGGCAAAAAAAAACAACTTTATACTAATAACTTATTCTTAATTTAAATGTAAAGTTTAACTAATATTCAATTAATTAGTTTAATGTTTTTCAGAAGCTAAGCAGTGCTGTAAAAATGGGTGATTACGAGTGAAATCGAATTTTCATAATATAACTGTGGAAGTACAATTTTAAGTTTATATCTGATATATGTTCTTTACATAATTAAATTAATAAATGTTAATTAATTTAATGTTTAACTTAAATGGAAAGTTCAACTAATGTTCAACAATTTTGTTCAATTTTTTTAAGAAACTAAGTAGCAACGCGAAAATGGGCGATTACGGGAAATAGAATTTTTATGATATAACTATAGAAGTATAGTTTTAAGTTTATATATAATAAATATGGGGATTTTTTTAAGCTAAACTAGTGAATTAATAATTCGTGATCCTTTCCACCACCCCCTCCCCCCACCCCCCAATAATAAATATATTCTTAAGGATTAATATTGCAGAAAACTTCTTTTTTAAATTACTATTTGATACTTACAAATGCTAACCAATGGGATCCTGCAAGCCTTTCAGAAATGACTATTTCATGGAATATTATATGTGTTAAGGGGAAAAACATACAAATTATAGTAATTATAGATCGATTGTAATATTATCATATAAAAATAAATTACAGTAATGAAATCATACACATGTAATAAATAAGCTCACGTCATATTTAAACCACTATTACTCGAACAACATTAATAAATTTAATATTATAACCTGTTATTTATAAGACAAATTAAGCCCTAATTATGTATCGATAGTATTTTTAGATTGACTAATCGATAAAGCAGATACTGCGAACAGATAAAATAATCGACGCCAGTCTTGAAGGACACCTTGGCCTAAAATAAAAAGAAAAAAATAATATTAAGTAACTACATTTATCCTTAATAAAAAAATAATATTCTACTACAATCCCAAGAATATGTTTTCAATTTTAAATGTAGATTAACTCTATTCTATGTAAAAAAATAAATTTACATTTCAGTGACCTATACATTTCTCTGCACGACTTCATTTTGAATTAACTCTTGCAAAATTAAGTATACATTATATTTAGTATACAAAGAAATATCATGACTCTGAATGAAATAAAAATAAATAATTAAGATATCAATGAAAAACAGATAAATTGAAATTTCAAATACTGAAACTCATTACTAGGCTTGGTTTTACAAAAACATACATTTCTCCTTATTTTTTAAAACAGTATTTTTTTTAAACACTTGAATGTAATGGGTTGTCACGCATGAAATGACCGTTTTTAGAACCAGGAAGAAAATAAAAATTTCAGATCAAATCTAGAATATATTTTATTCAAAGTGTTTACCATCATTTTCGGTACACTTCTGCCAACGGCTTACCAAGTTTTTTATCCCAGATTTGATAAACGATGAGTCACATGATGAAAGGAATTTATAAAATGCATTTTTAATGTCTAAATCATTGGTAAACAATTTTCCTCGCAATAAGTTGTTTAAACTCCGAAAAAAAGTCGTAGTCTCTAGGGGATAGATCAGGGGAATATGGGGGTGTGGTAAGACTTCATAGGCCAACTCCTTTAATTTATTCACTGTCTGTATTGAAACATGAGGTCGGGCGTTATCATGAAGGAGAATAGGTCCTTTCCTGTTTACCAGTACCGGCTGCTGCTTGATCAAATTTTGATGCAGTTGGTCAATTTCTTGGCAGTATGATGTTAAATAAATTGTTTTTCCCTTTGGTAGAAAAGAAAAATGAATGACCCCGGCCATAGACCACCATGCACTAACCATTAACTTTTTTCGGATGGAGATTCTGTTTTGGCATGTGCCCAGGAGGCTGATCGGCATCTACCCATTGACAAGATCGGCGTCGATTGTCATACATGATCCACTTTTCGTCACAAGTTATTAAGCGACCGAGAAATGGTTCGTTTCTTTGACGAGCATTCAAAGAAACACACGTCTCTTGACGTTTCAACTGCTGACGTTCGTTGAACTCGTGTGGGATCCAGGAATCGAGCTTTTTTGCCTTTCCGATCAATTTTAAATGCCTGGAAACTGTCGTACGACTTGTGCCTAGCTCTGACGCATATTCTCTGAATGTTTTATGAGAGTCTTCTTCCACAGCATTCTTAAGATCTTCGTTCTCTATTGATGTTTGGGGAAGATTTTCTAATGTCGTATCTCCTGAGGAAAATTTTGTAAACCAACGACGGATGGAGTTGCACTCCCTATTTCATTTGCACTCCCTTCACCAAACCCATGATTAATATTTCTTGCTGCCTGGGCAGCGGAATGACCGAGTTTGTACTCATAAAAAAAAAATCGTTCGGAAATCGCGTGTTTCCATGGCCACGGTTAGAATTATACTAAAAACTGTGTGCCTACTTGGGAAAAAACAAACAAACAGTTTGCAAATAGAGGATTAACAAGTGCTTATTATAGATAGTAAATATCTTGCTAGGAATCAACAGGCAACGCTTTAATCCTCTATAAAGATTAGGATTTAAAAAATCGGACATTTCATGTGTGACAACCCAATATTATATATTTAATAGAAAATAATTTGAATTATTTTATATATAATAATATAATTTTAAGTTAAAACAAGAGAGAGTGATGCCTAGTTGTTTTGGTTATAGTTCGCATTTTTGCTCATTAGGTGCAGCAAAATCGTGACGGTGCAATATAAAACAAACTTGGATTCGTTGTCTTTAATACCTTTATTCTGTTTGAGGTATCTTTAAGTTACTCAAGGAGTTTTGAGGTCCGAATGTCGTGGATCGAATCGAAATAAATGCGAAAAAGTGGGATATATGTTGGTGAAAAATAATTCTGGGAGAAATAATTATAGGAATAAGAAGTGTGTTGTATCCGTTGATGTCTGCCCAGTTTTACAACAGTAAAATAAAATATTACCAAGCAACTAAAAACTTTAAATAATAGATAGAAATGTGCTTGGGCCATTTTTCTGATATCGTAAAGTTTCCAATTGATATTATATATAAACAAAACTAAACTTTATTGAGCTAATATACATGCCAAATACTATAATTAAGGCAAATTAACCCTTTTTCTATAGTAAAAGTATTGTTTTGTAAAATTAAATCCCATAATATGTTATTTTTGTAGTTTTCAAAGTAAAGCTGCAGTTCCGCCAAGTTGAGATAAAGATAATTGAGATAAGGCATAGCGTGATATGACGGAGGGGATAAATAGAATAGCCATCACTAAGCTGATGAAATTCAAATCATTAACATACAGAGCTCAAAGACTGGGTTTATTATTCGAATTTATAGCGATTTAGGACATTTAAAAATATTTATTTTTAATTTAAATTGTTTGGCCAAAGCGTATTAATAATAAACTAGACTCCATATTGCAATAATAAAACAGTTTTTCATGATTCTTATTAATGGAATAAATAAAATAATGGAATTTAAGTGATGATACTTAAGGACTCTACCTGCATAAGTTAAGGAATCAATCAAGGAAATTAAAAGTAGTAAGACAGCGTATAGCATAAAATAATATACAATAATAATACAGCAGTAGTGTATTATAGCATACTGAAGATGTGTCTAATTCCTAGAAGGGACATTGGAGGTTGAAAGTTTCAAGAAGAAATTCAAAACATTTAAAACAAGTTAAATAATTAAAAAAATATGGAATCATTAGAATCAACCAAGTCTCTTGGGTATAGTACTTGGTAAGCACATTCTCTTTCTAACGTTTGTGCAGAAACTTGATTCGGCTAAGATTGTACCCAACCGCCAACTTTGGACATCTATTGATAAGGATCCACTGCTTTTAACGGAATAAACATCTGACATAGCCAGTTTCGAACGATAGCCCTGTATATAAGCGTTATATCGAATGTGTGTGCTGAGCCATCACGCTCTTAAAACAAGACTAACAAAACAATGGTAATCAAAATTAATTCTAAGATACTACTGATCATTGGACATTCAACTCTAACTACCTAGGTTACCCTATTATTTTTCATTTTTCAATTACAAGTAAATTACAATACATGTAAAGTACAATCAAGTAAAATACTAACACATGTTCAATACCCACATAAAACAAACTAGTTGCCAGGATTTCTGTAAGTATAGATGCGTCTAAGTTCTTAAAGAGGCGCATTCACAACAGCACATATACAGTTTGAAATGGGATTTTTTTTACAGCCAGGAACGAAAACTAAAGCATTTTAATTTTTTTTTATAAAGCATTCTTAATTAGAGTAGTACTAAGGGTTTCAAAAAAATGATTTCTTGAAGTAATATAAAGTCATTTATAAGCAAAATTAAAAATAAAAGGAATCAAAGAAAATCTAGAGAATCACATATGGTATTGTGGATAGCACAACAACTTTCTATGTACAAGGTCAAGGATTCGCGGCCCAGCCGTAGGATTTTATAAAAGGAGTAAAAAACCCTGTGGTATGTTCACCTTTGGATGGGACGTAAAATGGGGGTATCGAGTCTTTGTGGTGTCAGGTACTCCGTATTCGTTAATCCTGATTATACCTGGAATGTACTCCGAAAGCAGCATCATCTGATTAGCAATTGTAGCATAAAAGTGACGTCAAACAAACAAAAAAATTTATAATTTTTTAGGAGACATGAAGGAGTTCTGATATAACCCATTATCGATATAAATGGACTTTCATTTCTCAATTCTATTTTTTTTTTTCATAAAAAAGATGTAATTACTATTCATTACGCAATTTATAAATCAACTAATTGACACTCAGTATTAATTAAAAGTTATCGATGTCAAGATAAAAATAAATTAAACCCACAATACATATTAAGAGAATACTGGGTGATTGTCTGCACAGTGATTCATCGTGAAGTTCATATTCAATTACAAAAAAGACAAAATAAAAGCTAAACGAATCTTTAATAAGAGAAACTGTTGCAACAAAAGGTAACAAACCAAAATTTCACGCATAATTGATATTATTTTCATAAAATTGTTAAGATCAGCTTTCATAATTCAACTACAACGCCCCATCTTGATATCAGAAAACTATAAAAAGCTCTATTATTAATTATATTTAACCTTTTCATTAATCATTACGTAATTTTTGTTTATAGATTGGGAAAGAAGATAGGCAAATGAATAATTACAATGCCAGAGTTGCAAATCAATTTTCCAACATTGTATCTAATTATGTAGTATTAATTATTCATATTCATTAAGGAGACTAATTTAAAATACCAAATGGGTATTTATAACATACATGTGATACATTGTTTTAGCGCAGTTTCTCTGAACTGTCTAGTACTTGATCAGTTGTAATCTCTAAGCTGTTTGTGATAGATCGTTGTCACACTGAAAAGCGTCATTCCCCTGTTACGTATTATTTATGTTATATTATATTATTGCTATTTATAATACAATTTTTCTCACTCTTCTAAGAGACATGCAGTCAACCATGTCCTAATCAATATGTTTTAGTCCATTAATACGATTCTAGAAAGTGGTATTGATAGTTTTAAGTGCATTGACGAACGAAGAATATTTCTTTACTAATTTGAGGAAAATGAGAGCGAAGTGGCTCAGTGGTAGAGCACTGAATTGCCATATCGCCAATCCTGGTTCACACCCTACTCCTGGCAAGACTTGTATTTATTCTGTTAGTAGCCCGAGATGGATCATAACTGTTCTCCTGAGGCGCACCCAGCCTCTATAATGTGGGTGAGAAATCACCTCCAAGCACAACCGTTCTCCTTGAAACAGCACAGTCTCTACCATGTACTGAACCCAAGGAAGAAAATAGAAGAAAACAGAGACACTGTAAATAAGTTTATTAGTTTGTTAATTGTTATTAACAAAGGTACAAGGGTATGGCTAATTGTTAATATCACAGATCAATGGGAGATTGATGTTTTCAAGTTTACGAATTACGCTACAGTCTCGTTTTAATTTTTGACTTTATGGCTTATGTTGTTTAATACTTCTGCAAATATTACGTCTCGACTTTGAATAACACGACGAGACTAAATAACTTTTATCTCGGTTAACAATAAAGATAAAACGGGGCATGCGTGGAATCACAATTTTCACAGATCGACTAAACGCGGAATCATGAGAGCTGTGGAAAATTTCGAGCGAGTGTTAACTATCCTAAATGTGATCTAACCCACTCGAGAAGATAGCGCAGGTCAGACCCGTGAACTGAACAAACACAATAAAGGCATCACCGAGGACCCGGAGGACGAGTCAATAAAAGATAATCAAAATGATAACAGACCTCTTTATTTCATCGTGTATGTTGCTCAGTAGGAACCACTGGATCCTTCTCATCCCCAGCATACCTCGTCAGCACTCGCGACGCCGCAGACACCCGACCTTCCCGCACTGGTAAGTATTTTAGGAGCGGTCGTAGAACGGAAGGTGTAAATAGTAGACTGGCTCTAGAGATACCGCCTGATGAGCTCGTAGGCAAAGAGATAAGATGACTGCTTCAAGAGCCTCTTTCTGCTTCCTCCTTATCAGGGAGAGAGTCTCATTCTATCAGGATTTAAAATGCAACGAATGGCGTAAAATCAGGAATCCTATTTATTTATATCTTGCATAATTTTAAGTGGACAATAGCTCACTGAATAATTCTAATAATGGTATGAATCGGTCAGGAACTGGTAATTTCAGTTGAAATTCAAACTCACATCGGGCCCTACGGCTACCCTGATGGCCTACATCTTAAGCCGAAACGTTGGCACAAAAAAATAAGTTTTTTATTGACGGCACCCCCAACCATTCCATGCCATTATGCATACTTTTCGTATCTGAAATCTCCAGCATTTTGATGCCTAAATTTCTAAAAATTCCCAAACCAAATGTTTCAGAACGCTGCGATTTCTTAAGTAGACAGCATGCCGCATGTCCAAAGAATAAAAATGAAATAGGAACATATCACCAAGTACATATCACAAGCCTAAACATTATTGGAATACTTTTCAGGACACTCACCCCAGCAGGACGGTCACAAAAGTGCCAAGATCACGTACAAAATCTCAGCCTGAAGTGAGAAATAAATAGAAAATAACAAATAAAAGGAAAAAGGCCACGGTGAGCCCCATCATCGGAGAAATATTAAGTTAGTGAATAAATAAATAAATTAGAACCTTCCACTTTCTCATCCTCCTCTTAAAATGTACATCCTACAGTACAAGAGATACCTCTCCATCCTATCTTAAATCCTACTTAGAAACCTTCAAACCCAAAGGGGGTAAGAAAAAAACCCCCCAAAAAAACCTAAACATGTACATCATGAGAACACATCATAAGTCTGAAATCTCCAGCATGCTGAAGCCCACAATTTCTAAAAAATCCAAATTCAACTGTTTTAGAACTCTTCGATTCTTAAAGTAGACAGGACGAAACATTCTCAAAGAATAAAAATGAAATGGAAACATAACACCAAGCACAGTAATAAAGTAAAAAATCCAGTGATGTAAATGATATTAAAAACTCACAATTGATTATAATTGGGTAATTATTCAGCAGGTTGTAGCTTTGAGTTGAGTTGCAACACGTTTTAACTTTTCATTCGTTCTCCTTTTAATATTTTGCAAAAGTATGATGAGCTTTAGTAAGGAAAAGAGAAAGTAATTATCAAAAATGAATATACTTCGGTAATCATTTCATATAGAAAAAAACGTTTCAACAAATATAAATAATCTATATTTTTTTCATTTTTTTTTTTTGCACAATGATAAGCAGCGGTTAACCCTTTTAATTTTTGAAAAAATTACAAAATTTGAAACAGTAGGAAAAATAGCTAGCTAACAAAAAATACAGTTTTTTATGTTTTATATACTAACTTTGTAGTTAAAAACTTAAGTTCTCGACCTTTTGAATTGGCGATCTGATCACGTATTTTTTCAAACCGTTTATTCATTACGGAAAAAGTGAGAAAAAGGCAATCTTTAAAAAAAATCTGCATATAAGCTCAGTGAGTATTTCATTGAGGATAAGATATGGTTATACTAAATACTGTTTAGTTAAATATTTGGTTTAATAGTAATCATAAGCTGCATAACTAGCATGACAGTTTGATCGTAAGTAACTCATATCAAATAATAATCGGTTGTAAAATCAGTATATAATAGAGATTAAATTTGTTAAATGTCGGCAGGAAAGCTAAAAAGAAATAGAAAAAAGAAAAGAAATGATAGGTGAACTAATTTACCTTATTTAATGAAAAATGATACCCAATAAGGAAAATGAAATATGCTAATTTAGGAATATTGTCAAATACAGGATATAATTCTGGGTCATGGCAACAAAACTGCTAGGTAGGACATCTTACGTAAACACTAAAAATACAGGCTGAGTTTTGCAGCAGTTATCAACTGTAATTACAAGTATGTGCAATACTCAGTATAGTATGGTTTCAAGAGTTTCAGATCCTAATTTCATTTATATCGATTTACCACAATCATACCACTATATACAATAGCAATCTACTATATCTCCCAGTCTAGTGTCAACCCATGATCTCACCAGCCCTGAAGAAGACATGCAATGTGGGTCGAAACATCGGCTTCCAAATTAACAGTTCTCCCTATATAAGAGAATTTTCGGACCTCCACCCGGACCATCTTCCTTCCTCTTTAATAGCAATGTACATTTATTTAATAACTATTTTTGATTATTAATTAATATTTAAAAACTTAGTAGATTCTCCCTACAGACTGCAGAAGCCGAAAATCTTCTCCAATAATTGCCATTAAAAGGAATGCGGATATTCTAATTTCGGAAATAATTGAAGACCAGACAGACGATTGATTCTGAGAACTTGGGCCTGCTGTGCCCTCAATTGCTCTGACCGAGATGAGTTAGTTGTTCTGCAGCAATAGGTCCATGTGTCTATCGTTCGTGAACGGCTTACATAAGAATGAACCAATAATAAAATTTCAACAAATCCATAAGAAATGAAGGAGATCAATAACTAGAGTAAATAAATAGTTAAAAAAGCTTCAGTTTTTGAATATTCGACCCCCCAGAGATTAACGAACACTAAATATTCTTCGTACATAATAACATTCCTAAGAATATTATAAGAAGCGAGGGAGATAATAACTAGAAGAATATTATAGTTATTTTTTACTTATAACAAATATATTGTACTTTCAGATTATTCAATAAATAATTTTTATATTCCAGTAATGGTTAGAGAATACATGTTTTTATAGTATTGTATAGTAAAATAATTTCTATTTGAAACTATTCTATAGGCTATACATTTTTTTTTTAATAATCTTTTATTAAACGATTTTTTTCCGATCTGAAATTAAAAACAATTATACAATTCTTATATAGTTATACGATTCTAACAACAATATAGTTAACTAATAGTTAACCAACCTTCCAAAGTTATAAAAAAATACTATGCAATGCTTACATATAGTTACATGTATTAAGTAATGAGAAGCTTCTATTTGAATGTAAAAAGCATCAAATAGAAAGAATGAATTTGAATATTGAAATGTGTCTACCGTTTAAAGAAAATAATAAAGTACAGAAGACGCTGATGTATTTAAAGTAAGCTACGAAATTATCTCAAGAAGATTAAGAAGAGCAGTCGAAGCAACGTTAAACAAAACCAAATAATAAACAAACAATAAATAATGCAATATAATCATTTTTATTTTTTACTTTCTAAGATCGAAGATTAAAAAAAGTAGCTTAGAGTCGGTAACGAATTGAATAAAGACAAAAAAATTATAATGTATACATATATAAGTATGGATTGATAAACATTATTCAATTTATTTAACAGTAAACAGTAAATGTTAAAGAATTAAAGCCGCATCATCAGTTTAATAAATCATATTTTAAGACGAAGCCTCCCAGATCGTTTATAAAATTAGAATTCTTCTGGCAAAAATAAATATTTTTTTAAACCCCCACTAATGAATTCCAGAATCTAATGCCTCTTCCTGAAGTAAGGAGCAGATGGTTTTAAAACATAATTCGATGTAAAGATAAATCGGTCCTTGATTTTTTTTTAAATTAAGCCCCTCCTAGTTAGAAAAATATTAATATTCTTATAACAAAAGAAATGGATCGCTAATTTTGTAAGACAGTGAAATCGTCAACTTAATAAATCATAACGTAGATATTGAGATTATAGAATCATAAACCAAGTAAATTTTCAAATAAATAATTAATTAACAGAAAATGAAAAATAAAATTGTTTTAAAACTATTTATAATATTAATAAATAAAAAATATTGGATATATTTCAATCAACTGTGGTGTTCTTATTTATGTATTTATGCTAAGATTAAAACATATTTAATTTTTAACTGATGCTTTATTAATATCAGTAAAATTCTTATTAATTATACATGCAATTCTATAGTAATTGTTTTTCAGTCTTTTATATATGTTTATGTTCTACCATTTATGTTTATAAGCTTTCTAGTCCCTGCTATATTTTCCTTCACATAACAAACAGCTGATAACAAAAGTTCTTGAATTCATTTTTTGTTATGAGCTATTAATGAATATTTGTGTTGTTATTAAAGCTAATAGTCTAAGTACTATTCACTAAAGAAATATTGTACGACAATTTGATGTAGGATTAAGTATTTGATGTAGAATTAAACAATTTTGGAAAATCTCTATCAAGAAACAAGACGATTATCTTGAATAAAGTTTGTTATTTCAACCCGATATGAAATTATATCAATCATCGATGCCAGTATATTTTAAAAGTTAGAATGTAACAGGCAATACATACCCCACACGTATTTTTTTTTGTTCAACACGGTGTTCATTTTTTGGGATAAATTTCGGTTTTCAATACTCAAATTTTAAACAAAGGATATACGTCATTACTATTATTATAATTATTTGCTATTTTCTACGCCTTATTTCCGTCTGTGACCACTTTATGAGTACCCATTTATTGGGCTTTAGTTCGTAGAATGTACTTAAAATGAGATATATATAATTTGCTTTAAAATTAAAATGCTAATAATAGTTATTAAATAGGAAATGGTAGCCATAGAAATGGCAATTATAATTTATTACTTGTCTTCAATCATGGCATTGAATGGTTTATTCCATATTAAATCATTTTAAAAGACCTTTGATTCGATAAAATTTAAATAAATATTCATAGTCATGTGATTAATATTTGTTTTCTCAAATACCATAATTAATAAAGTATCCTGAAACGTCGAGTCATAGGTAAATTATGGTTCGTTGTAGTGACATTTCTGGGAGTTTTTCTGTGTTATTGCTTGACCCATTAAGACCATTCTTCCCGTATAATTATTCAAATCGGTTTCAGGAACATGAAAACGGGTCATTACGTCTCCTATTATGGCATCAATCAAAATTAACTATCTAAAAAATAATAATTAAAAATAAAAAAAGAATAAATTTTATAGCACGAAAATATCGATAAACTTTACCAAGTAGGTATGACGACCTTATAAATAATTTGTGATATATCCGTCTTGTTTGCCACATTATTTTAACATGAATTAAAGGATCTTAATTTAAAGTATATTTCTGTTGAATATAACTAAATTCCAAACCGTAATTACTAATGAAATTTAAAAAAAAAATGCCTTTAAAAAATAGTAACAAGGATAAATAACAATTGAGACGAATAAAATATTTTTCGGAGCACGTTTTTTTCAGTGAATGGAGATGACGCTTAGGCAAATGAGACAGCTACCATGGTTCTGGATTTCACGATTTACATTCCAATTTATTTTTAATAAGATCCTCGTTTCAGGGCGAAACATGCTTCTTGCGATTAAGATTAAGCTGAAGTGCCCTCAAGCCTATCCTAAACGTAACATAAATTTAATATAATTGGTAATTATTTTTTATTCAATGATAGCATTCGTATTCATAGAAAGTATTATAGGTTTGATTTTCTTTAGCGTTGCTTCAATTGCTGAGGCCTTTAGCGACGAATGCTCTTCTTAAATTTCTAGAAACCTCGTGGGTTTTAAATACGAGTACATCAGGGCTCTCTGTTGTTGGATTTCAATGTCCAAATCTATTCTTTCTATCTGATGCTTCTTCTTACATTCAGCACGCTTCATTGTAAGTTCTATATTAGCACAGCTTTGGCAGGTTGGTTGGTACAGCCCTAAGAGTAGATGGACATGTGTCAGCTGTGCATGTCCGATTCTTAGCCTGCTTATTACGCCGCATTCTTTTGGAGTTAGGCCGTTTGTAGAGATCCAAGCTAAGTTTTATTCTTTTATTTGACAGAGGTGGTTTTGCGGAAGGCGCTCCTTTTATTTTAAATTTTATTGCTTATCACTTTTAGCCATTCCGACAAAAATGTGGATCTTAACAACGGAGAAGGCCTTTAGTTTTGATTTGAAATTATTTAAAATTGGTATTGCTGTAGACTTCCAGACCTTTAAAGGAATTTGATGGTATAATTGTGCACCTTCATCAATCATGGAAATCATGAAAACTTTGTATTGTATTGTAAAATTCATAATCATTTTATACAGTTTAAAATTATTATTGTTCTCGACGTTGATCTCTGCAGAGCTATACAAAATGGATTAGCAGATTTCGGTGCCTGATAAATTTTATTCTTACTGGTTTAAATATATCACAGTTGGTGACTTTAGATCGCTACGCTGGCTCGAGTGAAAGACAAACCCTCCAAAACGTTCAAAGTCGAGCCCAGACTATTGATTCTTTGGGTATAATATGAACAGTGGAATTCAATGCTTTAAATATTATCAAACAGAATTATTAACACTTTTAATAATTACAAATTAACACAATGAATTTCCCTATATACCACCGTGAAATAATAAAGCGGCATTGTTCCGACATTGCACTCCATACGTATAAAATACATAATATATATGAGTAAGAAAACATAAAAAATATGCGGGGGAGAAGACACATGAAAAGATCGGACAACCCAGAGCTACTTCGGCCAGGTCGGACAGATTCAGAGCAGTCTCTTTTCACCAATATTACAACAATGGAATGTTGCACAGTCGGTTTTATAGCTTAACGAAAATATATGTTTAACAATCTGTTGTTTGATTGTTGGAAAAGTCAATAAAACCATATAGAAGAGAAAATAAATACTACAAATAATGACTACAAAAAATATGATGTAAAACCACTGCACACGAAGAGCCAAAGGTTGTGCATGGAGGTTTTTCATATCCCACAGAGTCGATTCATGGTAGTTAACAAATAGCATTGGTGGAATAATTGAAATTAAGGGCTGTTTTACCTTTATCGAAAACTCTCTTGCTAATTTAAAATTATATTCAAATGAAAATCCACTAGCACTATGAACCGCAAAGCAACAGTTGATTGAGACGCATTAGTTTGGCATTTATAACTCATTCCTAATCAGGATAGCGACATATCTGACGTTTCCATCAGGACCAAGAGATGACGGACGCGAAAGCGCACTCCTCGACGGACAGGGCTGATTGCGAATGATAAAAAACAAACAAGCCACCAGTCAATGTCCAAACTGGAAAACACTGAAACCGGAGCGGCGCTGCCCCACTGACGGGAAGACTGATACAGACGGACGGAAGAAAGCAGCCGACAGGAAATGCGATTACTTTCACGAGATCCAACCTGTCCGCTGCTGTATAAATTATTTAACAAACATCACAACCTCCTTGATCTTACAGGTGAAGCCTGACGTGGCATAAATACTTAGCAGATAGCTGATTGGAAGGGATCGCCGGAAGTGATCGCTTATAATAAAATGTCTCGAGTTCATTTCAATTCATATGATCACATTTATTCCCGCCGTGTATGGTGTTAATTATTATAATCATGGATGACAAGCCGAGAGCTTTTAGTTTACAACACGACTCAATGATTATTTACTTAATTGCTAGTTTAATGGGGAATTTTATGTCCTTTCAGACTACCTCTAAGGAAACAGATCCAAAATTTGTAAAATGAAAAAGGTAAAAAATGTCAAAATATATTATATGTAAATTGAGTTTCACCAAACTGGACTTGTACCATTATAACCCTTGAAGGGTCTGGGATTTAGTACATGGTAGAGACTATACAGTTCCTCGGTCAACGGTTGTGCAGGGAGGTGATTTGTCCTAGATCATCCTCAACCGCCAGATTTCCCTCTTAATTTGAGTATACTTCAAAGAGGCTGGGTGGGCCCCATGTGGGTCCTAGATCCCATCCCTGGCCGCTAACAGATTAAACAAAAGTCTGCCAGAGAGCAGGATTTGAACCCGGGACCTTCGGCATGGCAACTCAGCGCTCTATTACAGAGCCTTATTTTAATGTGTTTAATAAGAGGACACGCCCCAAAAATCTGAACTCCTTTATTTAATCAACACTCCTAGCTGTAGAGTATATGTGAGAATATATCTTCACTAATACTAAGATTTTATCTATCATTAATTTTTTTTTCCAACCAAATGAACGTCAACAATTAACTATAATCTTACTTTATTACTACTAATACTAATACCATATCACGTTCAATGTGAATTAAGAAAGTAGGGAAAGATATGTTCTGTTTCATTTTAAGGAGGTAATGAAATAAAAGGTTGAGTTCATGACACAATTAAATTAGTTATTTTAATGAAGCAACGACCTATCTAATGATTTAGACCGTATTTTTTCATTTTTTATTTAATTTTTTTAATATAATCGAATACAATTCAATAAAAAACTAACAAATTGCCAGTTGTTGGCACATTTACAATATGATAAACGAATTTTTTATGTGGTGTATTTTTAGTAACAAGGTCAGGTGGCATCGCGGCATATAGAACTGTCGGAACTTCAAAACTGCAAAACTAATGAAATCCAAATTTCGATAAAATATGACTGATGACATTCTTTCAGGAACCCATTCAAAAGAACGCTTGTTGAAGATGAGTACTACATTATATAATTACAGCTACTAGCAACATTAGGTGGAGATAATTCAAAATAAGCGCTATAAATTTGGAACTGCTTTGTATGTTTTCATCCGTATGTATGTTTATATTTATGCACCGTGTTAATATTATTCAAGTATAGCGTCGCGAAGATTAAGATGGGCTTGTAAAGTTGTTGGGGTGAGTAACGAACGAATTCCTAAAAAGTTATAAGCGCTGTGTCGGTTGGGAAGCGTCTGAGGGGTAGACCGAGACGTCAGTGAGAAGATTGCGTTGAGAGTGAACAGAAGGAATCGGGTTTGGATAGTGGTCCATGGACAGATGTTTGTTAGGAGGTATGTTTGTGGTATCGGCATTTAATAAAGGGTTTGCTAAGCCTTTTATTTAATTATTATTTATTTTGTATGGTTTTTAGAAAAACAATTAACTTATGTTAACTATATTGTGTGTAAACACTTCATCACGCAATATCATTGTATTGCATCTTGCATTCACACGCCAGATACCCGAAGAGTACGGATTCAACTCTATCGTCATAACAAACACGGAGATACAAACTATTACTACTATAAACACCTTTACCAAATACGTCGTAATCATTCAAACCAATCAACCCACATACTGGACTTACAAACGACACAATTATAAAATCCTTCCTCCCTAACAACTGTCAAAATTCTGATCATTGTTTGAACAAGTAACTTTGACATTTTGAAAAACGGATAATTACAGAAATAGCAGTCGTTTTTGACATTTCTCTACCACCCATGGCCCTCAATGACTGTATTCAGTAGCTGCTACCATATTCTTACCTCCCGGGACAGGCAGAGAATCGATAGCATGAATTTAATCGATTATTTTGCAATATTCGTTATGCCACATCACGACGGTAACTTATCGATATACTAGAATTTCATGACCATATAAGCTTATCTGCATGCGTACAAGTAAGCATTAATCTAGAAATTAAAATTAAAATACTACTCACGTTTGCTTCAAAGACTAATATATTCATAAAATCGTTACCTGAAAATTAAAAAAATAATAATTAGTATAATTAATAATTATGATATAAATAAGATGATAAACAAAAAAAAAAAATGGACTAAATCATTAGTCAATTTTACACATTCGTGGACATCAAACTCTATTTTTATTTATTGCATAAAGTCAAGGTTTTGGGCGCTTCCAAGCCTGAAATTTTAACCAACTTTATTGACAACAATTTTTAATTTTACTGATATAAAATTTTAGAATATGGAACTGATAAAGAAGTATAGACTTTTTATAAAAAGATTTAATACAGTAAATAATTAATTAAAAGATATTAAGTACCCACTGGTATGGAATGTCCCGACCAAGGAACGGTTCTTTTAAACGTTAACTTAAAAAGGAACATACAATTTTGAAATATATATTTACAATTTTAAGTATATATTTAATATCAATATATAATTAATATCAAATATATATTCATAATATTAAGCAATTATTCAACATTATTTGAGTAAGCCTGCCAACACAGTCAACTCCACTTCAAGATTTTTCATTAGCAAGAGTAAAAAGTTGGTAACTGATACTATGGTTGATAGAAATCAACGTTTCAACAACCTATACTTCAAAATGTTAGTTGAAACTTTTATTCATTGATGAAATGATAACCGAGATCTACTCATTACCCATTATTACCTCATCTTTTCCACACTAAATCTACAATAATTTATATTTTTTTACAAAACAATAAATTTAACATACAACCCTCTGTATGACATTATATCTAAAGAGTTCTGAATAATTAAAGTAAAATCTTTACTCCAGAGATAGATAAATAAGTAAATAAATAGATAGATGGATAGATCGCCATTAATAAAGAGTGAGTGAGTGAGTGAGTGAGAGAGAAAGCGAAGGGGGGGAAGAGACAATGGGGAATTTTTAAGGACAAGAGGTTCACCTGCTACGTTTGGAATTTTCGGCAGTCTACATGTTTTTTGTGCTTGCTTTCAAACCTTGCCAGTTTCTTTGAATACCGCACATTGTAATAGAAATTACTGAAAACAAACTTTTACAATGCAAGATGTGAGGACAGTTTTGGAAATAAAATAAAAACCAAAGAGGATTGAAAATCAATATTAAAAAGAAATGAAAAGCTATTTAGACAATACATTTGATTCAAAAGTTACGTTAAAAATGTGAAGTTGAAAATAGTATGACAACTTTGGAGTGATTTGCAACGAAACATTGTCAGAAAAATAAAGTAAATTGTTATTATTTCTTCGTCTTCATAGGTTTATCATATGTAAAAGTACGTTCTACAAGATTGAACAACATCTAATGAATAAAAATTTAAAAACCCCGAGGAAGATGTATTGGAGACTCCTGCACAAAAGATACAATTGAGCATTGTAATCCTTTCAACATTACATGACACGCTATAAATTATCCTTAAATAACTGACATAGTATCTTCATTGACTTGCGGAATCTGCCAAAACTTTAATAACTCATTCGTTTCTGTAACTAGGACTTGAAGATGAGTGTAGATCCAGAAAGAGAAATTTTCACAAGAACCTGGCAACTTAAACAACATAGCATAAACACTTCCACGATGAGCCCATCATCCTACAACGGCGACTTGCAAATAAACCAATAGCCGAAAGAATTCAGAAGTGCTTATTGAAAAAATGCAATGTTCATATGCAAGCCATAACATATGAAGATACGTATTAAAAAGAAACGATGAAATGAAACTTTAGATTCGAATATTTTTGACAAAATTTAATATGTCGACTCGTCTGTTTATTTCTTACTTTAAACAACAAAGATAAAGTTTATTTATTCAGGCGCCAAAATTATAATTAATTGTTGTTTATTTATTCATTTAACGTCACTTTATGTTACAGTGGGATTGCTATATTTAGCCTATATAGGTTTAATTAGGATAGGTATTTTAAACGAGTACCTGACACGACACAGGCTAGGGGCACGACTCCAATTTTACTATTAATTGATATAAATATATACAATTATATGATTTATGGTCATTTGGATCTTAAAGGAACGTTATTATTTTAAAATACTGAAATAAATCTCGATCCGTTGTCTAATAAGGCATTCATAGAAGGGGCTAACAAGACTCCCCTGTCGCAGCGCATAAAGTTACCATAAATATTTCCGATAGATTTACTACTACTTCGTAGCGATGTAAATAACTATAAAGAGCTCCACCCTATTTATAAAAAATACATTTCGAAATAACTGGTCTAGGATTCGGGAGCATTGTTAGTGGGAATTAGAATAGACGTGGAGTTACGATAAATCTTGTGGAGGTGGTTCGGATGATGGAGGATGTGCCGGGGAAATATTAACAAGGACTGACCGCCTTCGACTGGAAGGGACCTCGAGAGCCATAGGTTGAAGAAAAGGGTTAAGGTCCTTCTTAATAACGAAAGGTCCTTGTTAAAACATCCCTCCTTCGCCTATATCCGGTCCCGCCCATTTTTAATGGTTTCCAATACAGTCAGAAGGTCCACCTTGAATGGCCTGCAACCCTGAAAGGCGGAATCTGACCTATGACATCATTAAAATGGAAGTTTACGTATAATTAGCATCATTAAATATGATTTCAGTGCAAACAATCTACTCTGTAATAATAAAAAAGGTTTAAATTCCTCAACTTCAATATAGAACAAAAACAACTTCAACATCAATAGTTTTTTTTTAGTTTCAACTGGTCTTGCGTCCCTGCCTTTGACTTGTCTTCACGCCCTTCCAAGAACCACTGGTCTAAGGAGTACAAACAATAAACAAATACTATAATGTTGTTGTAGCCGATCATTCATTATTTCTTTGCTTTACACTTTTGCGGTATACTTGTAGCTTGCGGAAACTAATTTTAGAAACAAAGCGTTACGAACTGATTTGGTATATATTCCAATCCAACATATTTATAATATTCTGGTCTTATGTTATCTTGCATTCTACAGAAATTCTTTAGTAATATAACAAAATAACTTAATTCCATCCCTCTTCCAGGAAATTCTCTTTAATTTTTGCACATCTGGCATTCGTTTCTTCTTCATTCGACCCATATAAATATGTGTTATTCATCATTAAACTAAATAATTTAATTTATTTCCATTTTTAATTCAATATACTTTATTTTTATTACAGAAGAAATGCTGTTATTAGTTATTATATATTGAGAAATATTATTTTTTTACTTATTCTAAAGAAAACATAAATTGTTGTTATTATAATGCTTCATTCACACCTAATTATTTCAGCTTGTAACGCTGTCTTTTAGATTGTAGATACAGCAATTATTTTATCAAATAACCGAGATGAATTCAATAACACTATTGTGTTGTAGTTGTAAACAAAATAAAAATATCGAAATACTAGAAGTTTGAAAGAAAAAAAAATTAATAAACGGTAAAAATCAGCAAATATTTATCAAAAATCGCATAACAGTTATTTTTTCCCAACTACTTAATATATTAAATAACAATCATCATCACATAACAAAATAGATAAAAACAATTCAGCGAGTAGATGTAATTGGAGACTGGAGAAACTGGAGTCAAAGAAGCAAGGAGAGTATTGAGGACATGACTAATTCGGCATATAGACAAAAAAAATTACGAATTTCAAGGGCCATCAACCGTTTAGCGAATATTGCAAACACTTCAGACTCTTTCGAACTCTTGTAGTACATTTTCTTAACTAAAAAGTAAATATATTCAAGTCCGTAAGGAAATATAGGACGTTTAGTATAGATAAAGTAGATTAAAATAAGTAAATGGCACTGGATAAACCATAGAAACAAGGGTATCTATTCCGCAGATTGTCGCTTCGAGTTGAGTTAAAACAAGTTTCATTTTAAATTTATCGTGAGCTTTAGTATGGAAAAGAGAATGTAATTATGGGTAATGAGTAGAAATAAACATTTCAACTAACATTTCGAAGTACAGATGATATATGTATGTTGAAACGTTCATTTCTAGGTAAAATTATTTCCGAAGTATACACATTTCTCATAATTACATTCTCTTTTCCATACTAAAGCTCATGATAACTTGTATTTTTGGAAAATATTAAAAGTGAAACGAATGAAAAGTTAAAACTTGTTGCGACGCAACTCGAAGTGACAACCTCCGGAGTAAAAACCAAAACAAGCAAACATCCGAGTAATGGCGGAAAGGTATGGAGGATTATATTAATTCCGAGCAATACAGGCCCGTGTGAATTTGGGTAGTACTGGTGTTATAAGGAAAGATCCTAGGGTTTTATTTTTGGAGCGTGCTCAAATAAAATATTGAATTACCTATTTAAAAAAAAAACTTTCGATATTATTGACCTCTTGATGATCGTTTTTTTATTTTTAACACTAAAATACAGATATAGTAGAGACCAGTGTATTAATAAAGAAAAATATATAACTGTATTATTTTACTGCATTGTATTTATTTGCAGAGTTTATAATATTGTATAAAAATAAAATAATGACATTGGGTTTGTAGTGAAAAATTTAATATAACACCCCTATCACACCTTCGGCATAGAAAATAATAATGGATATACAAATATAAATACACGCATGAAAAATACCGATTATAATATACACAATGAGAAGTCAAAATTACCTTTATACTTGTGTGACGGAATTCAATGTTCTGTTTAAAACTCTGCAGCAAGAATGTTTAAAAAAAAATGTCGCTTCTGACAAGACACGTTGACGTTAACCAGGTTTCACTGACTCAACAAAATTACTTACAACAATTACAGGAACAGTACAAATAATGGAAAAGAAAAGAAAACAACGAAAACTCTCAAAAAATGTCACTTATACAATACGCCAAGCCTACAAAATAACAAGAACTCATAACTCCCCCTTTATCTAATAGGTGTAATAGAAACGAGATCGTTGGATTATATATATCCATAATAGCTAATAATTAATTAACAAAATTCTAACGTGATTACAATGAACTTCTTAACTATACGTTATGAGAAGCGACGAGATGGTTGACTGGGAGATTTGAGTAAGGTAGGAAATAGTTGGGGGTGCAGTCAAAGCCATTGGGGGTGCAGTCGGACTAACTATACGTTAGTTTTTCTTTTTTCAATGGAGTATAGGAACAGGAATAAAGCTTAAGTAACAAGAAATATGTAATAAACAAGAAATATGTACTTTCAAATTTTTTTTAGCAGTTAATGTAACATTATTACAAATCACATTTTTCAATTACTGGATAGAAGAATAGAAATAATTTTACATGACATTACAGAATGCAAACACGGTTTTGGGTTCAGAAATTTGCAAGGGATGGTGGGTTAAAGAAAGATGAATGGTGATACGAATCCACGCTTTAGGTCCATTCTTTAACTCAATGAATCAACAGATACACTTTATAAAGGATGAGTTTACCCCCCGGGGGCTCATTTCATCCGATGTTCGAATCACTAGTGATAAATATTTTTTGTCTAAACATTCAATCCATCTAAAGTCAATCATTTTATTATCTAAAATAACGGTGACTGCCTAATTAACATTGACATCAACAAATGCTGAAATATAAATAAGTTGCGATCATCATGCAAATGCCTATCTTGTATTTTGATATTATAAATATATTTACTGGTTCCATAGTCAGGTCTTGTCTCACTCAACCTGAGCCCACATACAGTTCTGCCTGTTCTTGTACCAATCATCTCTGTTTGATTAATATTTTCGATATTCTGTTTATAGCAATCAACAAATACCTGAGCTAACATCATGATATATCAATCGTTATTCATTTCTAACAAAACGATTTTCTGGATATAAAATACAAATATTTTTTTTAAAGTGGACCTAAGATTTAAGAAATGTATAATGCTTTATGCATTTATATTTATTGTGTTTCATAAATTCTAATATAAATTAAAACAAACATAAATAATTAGACTGTAAATCAAATTTAAGAAATTTGGAGCGGAGTGGCTCAGTGGTAGAGCGCAGAGTAACTATTGGCATACTTTTATTTAATATGTTAGCGGTCGGAGATGGATCATATGGGATCTAGGACTCTCCTCACCCAGCCTATATAAAGTGGGTACCCAAAATAAGGGAACTAGGACAAATTACTTCCCTGCACAACTGTTGTCCAAGAACCTCAGACCCTTCACGGGTTGTCATGGTACAGTATTTTTAGGATATTAGGCATCAAACCGAATACAAACCAGGGATACAGAAAGTCACAATAATCCAGAGGTCATCTTCATTTCGATGATTACATCAAACGACACTGACCTAATCCTCCAATAGGACCCCCTTTCATCCCTTCTCGACGCACCCACCGACGACACGTTGATGACCACCCATCGGGGTCAGGGTCAGACCCGGAAGAGGCGACGACCGAGCGTCCTTCAACCGCCGAAGAGGATGGCGAACTAGGCCATGGGCGGCTATAATGGTTCCATCTCCAGGGGATAGTTGCCCGATCCTCTATTTGCCGATAATGGTTCCTCAAAGGGGTCCTTGTTTCGGAATACGCTTCACCTTTCCCTATAAGGACGTCCGAAGGGTGGGGTACCCGATTTACGGGAATGAGGTAATTAGTAAATTTACTTAAGAATTTATTACCGCAATTAGTCAATGTTTTCGAAAACCCATTTCCTCTTAAATAAGTGGAAACTGGTTTGATGCTTAATTATTTTAGAAGGTTACTGCGTATCTCATGTTTCTGAACAAAAAAATAAAAATAAAATAAAAAGATTGTGATATAAGATGCGCTCCATATACGAAATACTAGCCGCTATGTTCCTTTTTTTATTTTTAGTTGTTTATTCATTTAACCTCACTTTATGTTGCTATAGCTAATCGGACGATGATATGTTGGGATAGGACTCCTTTTTTCCTGTAGATGTAATTATGATAGCCATCTTTTAACAAATAACTGATATCATACAGACTCGGGACCCCCGTTTTGCGCCCCTTTCGAAGCAAGGCATACCTAAGAATTTTTACGCCCTTTAAAAAATCCTAGAGCCACCAGCCGGGTTGCGAATGGGTAATCTTGGGCAGAGTAGGTTGTTATGCTAACCGCTAGATCACTGGTGACGCATAATATAACACGCATATATTACAACGTATAATAGATAAGCATAAAAACAATTAAATGTATATAAATAGTATAATATTCCAGCCTATAAAGTAAAAAAAAAAAGAATCGTAATTACCCGACGAATTCACTCATCAATGGAACATCTCTATTGAATATCCTGTCTATGGCATCCATGTCATAGTTGCAACTCACCGCAATTAATCAGCCGTGAGTATAAATGAGTGGTCATCGTGATCTATGGTTTAATTATATCTTATATTTTATAATTTGTTATCCAACACTGTAACAAACTGCTGAATATTTATATTAAGGACGGTAGTTCCGTTTAATCTTTCGATACCATCTTGAGGATCGATTAAACTCTCGTCTTTCCTTACTTCGTGTATGAAGAGCTTATGAAAGTTCACGTGAATAACTTATGATATACTTGCACTTTCTTAATAGTTTCAGGAGAAAAGAACCGAGATTGCAAACTTCTCAACGAAATATAAACCTTAATTGAAATACCATTCTAACATTTTAAGGAGTATATACATTTATGGATGAGTCATTTACGAAACAATCGCTTCCAAAGCAATCTTAGTTTTAAATGACGTTTCAAATCAATGCATAAAAATATTTATAATTTTATTTACAGAACATAAGTAAACGGTACGTTTTGTAATTTCATGTTATAATACTTAATCATAAGCAGAATCAAGTTTTCTACTATTTTTTAAATTTTTATTAAGGGCTAATAATAGTATTACACATAAAATGAAAAAATAATGTGTCTAGGGATAACTCCCTCAACAATAGCTCTAGGAGAATTAAAGTGGAAGACACAAATGTAATTAAACTAAATAAACTTTACATTGTCAAGTTTGTTGGCTGATAAAAAAATATTGGAAGAAATAAGCAACTCACAATCCAGTAATTTACGGTCATGAAATAACATAGCTTGTGGAATAAGATTCAAGTAACATGTTATTATTTACAAAACAATTTGTTCGAATCATTCAACGACTGATTCCTATTTATATTGTGAGTAATAAATTTTGCCTAAGTCTAATATTAAATATTGTTAACCCCATCATTGTATCATAGCAATACAGCAAAAATTGAAACAGATTTCGATTACAATAACCGAGTTATCATTAATATCGTACCTCTAGGTCCTTAATTACGAATAGAATTTTTTTTTAATCTCATAACACATAAATTAATAAATATCTAAGTGGAAAATAGTTTACTGGAAAATGCTAAAAGTGGTATGAAATGGTCAAGGGGTACAGTATATGATTATTTTATGTAATCATCGACTGCACCCACTGACCATTGCATACCACTGATAAATTAATAAAGGTTTAATGTTGAAATACCTAAAAATTGTAAAACTTATATTATATAGAAGAGAAAGAAAATGGTGCGAGTGGAAGTAAAAAAATAAATATATATATACTATTCTATAGTACAGAATACGGATGGTAGGTCAGCGGCCAGGTACCAAAATTGGTCTTTAGGTCACAAAAAATTGAAGAGAGCTGCATTTTTTATATGTTTCTAGTAGTGTAAATGCAAGTTTGCAACCGAAAAATCGGATAGGAAAACTTTTGGTGACCAAAAAATCTAGACATTTTCGGAGTTATTTCAGTTTTTGGCCTAAACGGGGAGTAACTCAGAATCTATTAAAGCTACAGCGCTGCGGTAGGGTTCAAATTGTAGCTAATTTAATCTGCATTAAAATGGTCAGCCATGTTTTTTTAAATAAAAAACGCACCGATTAGCAGATAAGGCCAAAAACTGAAATAACTCCGAAAATTTCGATAATTTTCCGCCAACAAACTTGTAAACTTGGATTTACACTACTTAGACATGCCCTTACAATATATCAAAACTTCAACTCTCTTAATTTTTTTTGCGACCTTCAAACAACTGGCCGCTGGTCTATAGATTATTCGATGTACTTCATTTCGAAACCCTGCATTAACACGATTTATGAAGAGATATCTGTCATTGGATTGCCGTGCCACGTATATTGTATATTTATTCTTGCAGTTAGTGTTGGGAGCGGATAATAGCACATATATAAAGCGTTGAAGGCTACATAAATCCTATAAATAACTTATATTTTAGTTACGAAATATTATAATATGAAACGAAGACGGGATTGTTTTTTTATATAAATATCTAGCATTGAAAACACGTAACTATCAATAAATAAAAACTGCAAAGGAGTAGTAAATAGTAATGAGTATTATATGTAAATATAGTCTATAAATAAAAGTAAAATTTCAAACCGGTCAGTCAAGGTCTTGAAAGCGGAAAGAATTTCTACCAATAAGTGAGGAATGTCGAACGGTAATTAGTTTCAATCAACCAGGTTGTCGAGTTCAATTAATGAAGGCTTGTCATCAAACAGTACCTACAATATCTTGTAATAGAAATTTTCTATAACAATAATTTGTATATCCTAATCAGCAATTATTGCTTCCTGAAAATTTAGGCCAAAGAATACGTAACAAGCCAGGAGGGACAATGCACAGTATCAACTTCAGAAAAGACAAAATGTCAACATAGATGGTCCCATTTCCAGCTTCTTTCTTTATTCGTGTCTGTAAATACCTGCAAATCAGGCATAAACTTTCTCAACGTTGGTCAATCATAGAGAAGACAGATATATAAACCACCCCTTTTGATTATGATTCCTTTATTATAGGTAACATCGCCCAACATTTCCTTTAAGAACTGTTATTAAGAAAAGTGTAGATTGAATGTTGTAGTTGGAAGCCAGTTTCTAGGTTTTTGTTATTTTTTTTGTTTGCATTCCACCAAATAACATTTGTTATAAAAAAAAAAAGTAATGAAAGTAATTGTCAAAATCTTAGAGGGTCTTTTTTTTTTATAACTTAAATCTGTTAGAAGTATCACCACTTGAGTTTAAATAAGTAAGCTCATGTATTTAATTTCGACCTAATTAAAATCTGAGTTTAGAAAAAAAACCAATAGCAAACTACGTTAATTACTTTTATAATTAACGTAGTTTGCTATTGGTCCTTTTATAAGTCCAGTCGCCCAAAGACATGGATAGTTTTGCTAATAGTTAGTAATAGTATTTTTAAAAATCCAGTTGCGGGCCCAATGTTATGGGTCTTGAATCAAAAAAATTGTATACAGTGAAATTCGGTAATAACTAATGCAAATGAGATAACAAGTATTAATTATAGACTTTATTGTGTTCAAACAATGTTGTTAATAACTAAGTCAATAACTAGAGTTAAAACAATTGAAATTTAGAAATTAATAATAATTAACTATTTTTCGTTATTTTATTTTTGTGGTGAAAATATATCGTGCTGAAATTTCACTTTCGTTTAGACTAAATTTAAAATACAGTATACAAATATGATAATAATAACTTTAAATTGAGTAACATTTGTAATTTGAGTACTACGACTGGATAGTTTCTTTACTCGCCTTTATCCATGCCATTGCTTATCATTCATTAGATTTATTTTTTTGCTTTGTTTTGTTTTTGTAGATTGTGATGAGTGTTGATTATTTTACTTTGTTACTGTTCTGTAAAATTATATTTTGGAGCTGGACTCCATTTTGCTTCCTAAGGGAGATACTTTTGTCATAATATGATGTCAATAAACCTATATTATTATTATATTTATTTTTCTATTGTTATAATAACATTGTAAATTTCAATATTTTTTTGAAATTCAGTAACTTAATGTAAATTCTCACACAATACCTACTGGTAGGAAATGTGCTATATTTTGGGGTTTAATGAGCGTTGAGAAGTATTATCGACTCCAGAACAATACTCTATTGAGGCTAGTCACTGACGGGCGTCTATTTATAGTCACATAGGGAAATGTCGTTGTAACTACGACGGAAACTGAGTCAGGCTGACAGGGTCGCAATGTCTCAACGGCATGAGTCTGCGTGGAAACGTCACGAGTTTTCTGAACCCACACATGGAACATGGAACTCTTAAAACGTGTTGTTCGGGAGAGAAAAATAAATTTATGGAGGACCGAGCTTAAATATTTATAAAAGAGAAGGTAAGCATTTAAAATTTGTTCCTTTTTAGATAATTTACTTCAAGGTGAATCGCGCATAGACTCATTATCACTTAAAACAAAAGAATATATTAGTGATTTCCATTATGTGTTACGGCATTCGTAGTAGGTTAGTATGCAAATATTACTAACAGCTAGAAAGGTTTCATGGTGAATGTCATTATCTCAGTCCAATTTCCAAGACTGTTCAAATAGGAAAGAAATTATTTATTAGAATGCAATTCAATGAATACATTCAAAATATTTACACGCACTTGGTCACACGAATACACCCACATTCGCGCGCGCATATTCAACCACAACAGACCTGTCGAAATATTAGGCATATGAAGGTATTATAAAATAATTGCAACTAAAATAATTACAACAGCATAACTACTATAGATTGTACTTAGTCATGAATAAAAATTTAATGTAATACAGATATAATAAGGCACTACTAATGTATTATAGAATTGCATTTAGTACAGAGAGGAAGAAAGTAATACAAATAAATATTAGCTAGCAATAAAATAATTAATTTAATTTTTTCTCTTAAAAAATGCCCGAAGAATGGAAAGAATCTATACTTCTTCCGTTACACAAAAAGGGGGCGAGGACGGACTGCAATAATTACCGCGGAATCTCGCTCCTACCGACTTGCTATAAAATATTCTCATTAATCCTAACTAGCAGAATTACGGAATACGCCGAGGAAATTATCGGGGATTATCAATGCGGTTTTAGACGAAACCGTTTAACTATCGAACAAATATTTTCCTTACTCAAGAGGAAATAAAGACGCGACTAAAGGCGGGAAATCCTTGTTATTGTTCGGTCTCGAAATTACTAATCTCGCGTCTTTTGTCCCAAAATCTAAAAATCAGAATTTATAAAACAATTATCCTTCCATCTCTTCTCTATGGATGTGAAACTTGGACACTAACACTGAAGGATGAAAAATGTCTTCAGGTATTCGAAAATAAGATGTTACGTAGAATATTAGGTCCAAAAAATGATGAGACCACCGGAGAATATAGGAGATTACATAACGCGGAATTGCGAAGCATGCATCCGGTAAATATTATTCAGATGATAGCGTCGCGAAGACTAATATGGGCATGTAAAGTTGCTGGGCTTAGTAACGAACGAATTACCAAGATGCTAATAGGCGCTGTAACGACTGGTCTAAGGGGTAGACCGAGGCGTAGGTGGGAGGATTGCGTTAAGAGTGATCTACCGGGTTTGGGTGGTGCTCCGTGGACGGAGGTTTGTAAACATAGATTGGTGGTATCGGCATCGAGCTTTCGGGTTCGTTAAGCCTTTTATTTATTTAAGTTTTTTCTCTTTATATTTGTATCTACACCTGTCAAATATATATAACTGATTTAATTAAAATGATTATTAGTGACTAATTATGTCATGATATGTTTCAGAATAAGATAAAACTGATGAAATAAAGAAACCAAATTAATTAGACGAGACATCGAACAGATAAAAAAAGGAAAAAACATTTTATTTTCCATAGATGAATTAAACTCAAAGAAAAATAGGTGAGGAAAAGTATTTTAAAAATTAATTTTATTTATTGTTCTTTTGATGGTGATTATTTTTTTTAATATTTTAAAAATTATTTAAATTATTTTTTATTGTATCAAAGCGTTTTCTTATTTATTTATGCTTATTTTCATTACTATATTTTATTATATAATAACTAGCTTCTGTTCTAGGTTAGGTATCTCCTTACCCTAATTCGGAGGAAAATAGTATTACTATACTAAGTACATGATGTTACGAACCGCCAAGGCTGAAGCCAACAGAGCATTAAACGATTGCCGTCTCTTATGAATGGAAAACTACTCCAAGCTTCTTCAATACAAATGGACCCAGACCATTCAGATCATATCGGGCAACGAAGACATCGTCACCGAAGAGCAGTTGGTATCTTCATGTAAACGTTTTATCTTCAAAGGAATTTAACACCAATTGAAAAAAAAAATAGCACATTAAACTGAAATAATCTAGATAGAAAAATCGTTAGTAAAAATCAATAAAGTTTTCAGTTTACTAAATTATTAATAATGCTTGGACTTTGGAAGAATATTGTTACGATCAGAGAGAGAGAGAGAGAGAGAGAGAGAGAGAGAGAGAGAGAGAGAGAGAGATAGATAGAGAGAGAGAGAGAGAGAGAGAGAGAGAGAGAGAGAGAGAGAGAGAGAGAGAGAGAGAGAGAGAGAGAGCGAGAGAGAGGGGGGGACCGGCTGATGTGATTAAGATAAGGCGAAGGGATTAAAGAATGGGCGTAGAAACTTCGCGTTCTGTCTAGAGACATCGCAAATTGCGTGGAATGTTCTAGGTGTCCCAACCCCAACCCACCTTGCCTATATAAAAGGCCATCTGTTCAAGTAAGTGAGTAATAAGTAGTGAGCTAGTAGCAGTGGGTGACAGTGACAGTTAGTAACCGTGTGATAAGTGATAAGTGTAATAAACTGTATGTCAGTTTGTCATATTTGGAGAGTCTTACGGTCGGTGGACTTTAATTAGCGAACTGTAAGTGTTAATTTGTTGTTGTAACCTTTAGTGTAATATTATTGTATTTGTACAAATTTTATAAATACTTTAGTTATTTAGTATTAGCAACATCTTATATTATTTGTACAATAGTAATAGTAGTAACCCAGTTTATAATCTGTAGAATATTGTTATTGTAAATTTATATTAGTTAAATAAGTTAATTGTTTTAAATAATTGCATTGTACTCTTTTAATTTGTTAATAAATATTAGTATCTTCAATTTAGTAATAGTTTTATTCATTTTACACCCAGTATCCCGTAACAATATATAGGAACAATATTTATTTTCCTTTCGTTGATGATTGGCGTCATATAATCAAAGCAAAACACGTTCTGAAACCGTATGTCAAATTCAAATGACACTGTAATTCCGAATGAATAAACACTAGGTGTTCGAACTATATTATCAAGTTAGGAAATTCTACATCAACATTCCAGCTATTCAAATTAATTCATAATATTTCCTTGAAATTTATCGACGTGGATTCCAAAGAAATTACAATCTTATTATGTTAATTATAATCCCAAGGATTTTACATACGAGTGAGCTAATGAAAATTTTTCAATTTTAATTATAGTGCTAATTATTGTAATTTATAATTATTAATATATACAGATCAATGGTTAGTTTTGTTTCTTTTCAGAGTGATCCATAATAAGCATCGTTTATTTACCGGCAAATTATAAGCAAGTGTTAACTATCTATCTGATAATTAATTAACACTATATAATCATAACATGCAATAATAAATAAACAAAACTTATAAAATTACGGTACTCTTCCGCAGGTTGTCGCTTCGAACTATGTTACTGCAAGTTTTTACTTTTTAGTCGTTCCATTTTTAATATTTTCCAAAAATACAAGTTATTATGAGCATAAGTATGAACAAGAGAATGTAATTATGGGTAATGAGTTGATTTTGGTAAGCAATACAAGGTAAAAAAGAATTGTGCATATGTTCTTCTTCCTGGATGGACCGTTTTACGAATTTTTATGATTTTTTTTGCTTTGGTTGGCAATAAGTTATTTAGTCAGACCTTAGTAAACAAATTAATACAACAACAACATTGCAAATTAATATTACCAAACAATGTGTAATATTACAAGATGGGGTACCTGTTCAGTAGGTTGTCGCTTCGAGTTGAGTAACAAATTTTAAATGTTTAATCGTTTCATTATTAATATTTTTCAAAAATACTCAAAAATACGAGTTATCGTGAGCTTTAATATGGAAAACAGAATGTAATTATGGGTAATGAGTAGATTTTGGTAATCATTTCATCAAGAAATAAAAGTTTCAACTAATATTTGGAAGTATAGATGGTATATGTTTGTTGAAACGCTCATTTCTAGATTAAATGATTGCCGAAGTATACAAAGTTCTCATAATTACAATCTCTTTTCCGTACTAAAGCTCACGATAACTTGTATTTTAGGAAAATATTAAAAGGGAAACTAAAAGAAGTTGGGGTTCTTGCGGGAAGGAAGAAGGGACGAGGGAGAAAATGGACTAAGGAGGAGCGAGGGGAACAGTCCAGGAAGATGAGAGAGTATTGGAGTAGACGGAAGGCGGAGAGTGTGAAGAAGATTTGAGTGATATTCGCGTGGTCCTTGCTGGCCGATTCGTGGAAAAAAAAAGAAAAAAAAGAAAGGGAAACGAATGAACAGTTAACACTTGTTGTGACGTATCTCGAAGCAACACCCTGAGGAATAAACACATATGTTGTACTCAACTAAGAGATTGTGCTATTCTTGTCCATTATTTTTCCCTATCGAATATAAACTATAAAATAGCATATAAACTTTTAAACATGGTACATTCTCAATTAATTATCAACTTTTCAAACATGCTATCTATGAATTTTGGCTCGAAATTTATGTCACTCCTACTGTGACAATGGGGAATATTATTTCCCTTTGAACATTATTGAAATAATTAATTTTGACCTTAGCCTTTCAAACATTTGGCAATTATAAATTATGTGTGTATTTAGAGACATTGGAATAGTTTTCAACCGTCACATCAAGTTTTTGTTTTATGGGCCGTAAGACTGTAAATCCAGAACACAACTAAAAATCGCATAAGAAAGAAGTAATTCAACTGGGTGATGATTTAAACAAAAAGTGAATTTGACAACAAAAACATTTATAAAAAGCTATTAGATCCAGACTAATATAAGATAAATTCCTATAAGGAAAACATCTCCGACGAGATATTCAGTCTCGGGTCGTAAATATAACTTTTAAGATTAGGACATAAAAATTTAAAAACCAAGATTACAACCTTGGAATATTTAATTAGTTTAGCCATAAAAATTTCCCTGCGGTTCTGAAACCAGCTATCTCTATTAGTTCACATCTATCCAGGGATTTGACCAAAATGTCAATGAAAACACGCAAGGTTCTTGAATGAAATCATCACCAGGACCTATAAAGGTAATAAAAAAGTAATAACAAACTTAAATAAATAATGAAATACTAGAAAATGTTTAATAGTTTTAATTTATGATCAAATGTTATTTTAGAATAAATCAGACATTATTGGAGTGGCCGAGCAGGCTAAGGCGCATTCAATCATAAAAAAATATATACAGATATTAATATGTTAGTGTGGAATGGGTGACTGCCCAATGAATACCCAGTTATTTGAAAATGTCAAACAAAGAACCCCCGAAATTCTTCAAGCGATTGTAGATAGTAGTCAGTAATATATAATTATAGATAGTAGGTGTCAGTAAAAAAAGAAAACACAAAAAAATAAAATAGAATACCCAGCTTGAAGAAATGCGATGACATACTATAAATTTTCAAGAGCATACAAATTAATTAGAAGCATTTTAATCATGTCAAATATCTGATGACAACGTGTTTCATTCAAAGTTTTTATAAAAACTTTTTTGTAACTAGTTATCCCACAAAATAACAATAATATTCGGTCTGATACCGATCTATAACATATAGAGTCATAAAATATCAATACTTTATATCCAATTTAAACAATTTTTTAAAATGAAGTACTTTAGCCAAGCGAATCAAAAAAGGTATACACAATTAGTGAAAATAATGCCAGTTACATAAATGATACCTCAATCACATATAAATTTAATAAAAATACATAGAAAAAGGGAACGGTCAACAGAGGCATCATATAAATGTTAATACATTAGTGGAAAAATTCCAACTAAAAACCTTAAGTCTCTAAACTAAAACAGGAAATAAAAAAAACTGTCTAATATTTCGCCTATTCGGGCATCCTCAGGGCAAAAAGAGAACAATAGCAAACCAAAAGATGAATAATGCACCCAAACCTCCAAGGCTCAAATGCAACTACTGAATCATAGGGAAGGTATCCTATAACCACAATTTTGACTTTGAAAATACATCTATCCTAGCTTCTGTTCCCAACCATGATAAACGCATACTCTCTGAAACTATCCACATAAATTTAGATTCCTCCACTGTTAACCTCAAGATCGATTCAAACAACTTATCCTCTTTCTACTCACAAATTTTCAACTTACTAAAAAAACCTTAAATTAGTTTACCTTGTTATTCCTTCCCATTTTCATTCTGTTACTACTTTATTCTCTTTCCTATAATACTTATCTTGACCTCTTGACATAAAATCCTACTGTTTTATCACCCTACCTTTTCCCATTAATTTAGTCATTAATTTTCGTGGCCCTTTATAAAATAGTCATGATACACATTTAAATATAATAAAATAGTCAATATTTCTAAAAAATATTCAATAAAAAATTACTATTAATATACAATTAAAAAATATATCTCCAAAATAAAAATAAGTCATATTTTTGGCCGTCAGATATCGCTGGCAACACCTTTATAACGTATTTTTTTGTCAGTTAGACCGCTTCTAGTCTTGCTCCAGCCTCCTATAGGTAATTACATTTTTAATACTCATATCTTCTCCTCACCCCTTTCCTTCTCCATTTTGCACACCTTTTTTCTCATATTAGCTTTTTGGCATCCATCATATGTTTTTATTATTTAAGATTTCATAAGCACTTAACATCACTATTTCATCATATTTTATTCCATTTCCATGCTCATACCATATTGTTACTTATATTTCTATACCTTCCTTGTATATTTACGTCATATATTTATACCACTTCATACTATATGTATGATTTTTAAAAACTGTTATACTCTATATTTATATCTTAACTTTCTACTGTTATTTTTCCTTTATTTACTCTTTAATATCATTTTCGTTATACCTTCTTTCATTTTACTTATGTAAACCCCCTAGGAGTCTATTATCTTACATTTTATAGTTTTTATATATATTCTACTACCTTTTCCATAATTTTACTTCTCACCTCTGATGTTTATACTTTTTTTTTTTTTTTTTATAACTTTCTGTTTACTTCCTTCTTTTATCTTTGTAAAAAAATTTTTTTTGCATCACCACCTTTCTGTACATTTTCTCTGTAATTTTTTTATTCATATATATCCCTCACTTTTGTTCTAAATTTCTATCTCTCTACATATATATTTTTTCTAATTTATCATATACTTAGTCTGCAATGTATTTTTATAGTTCTGTTATTTTGTCTGTTTTTCTCTCTTAGCCCTGAAGATGACCCACAAAGTGGGTCGAAACGTCGGCACATAATTTAAAAAGTAACCACTTATTTAGTGTTTTTATTTGACTGCACCCCCAACTATTTTCTTCCTTACATAGGGAAGGTAACGAGATTCCCAGCTGGCTAAGGTTAGATAAAAACAGCTGATAAATACACCAGATTTGAAACATCAATATACACTCACCAAACCTCATAACACCCAACAGGAAAACAAAATAAAATAAATAATAGTAACAAACAACACAAGAATAGAAGACAAAACATCTGAGCCTTGGAGGTGGTGGGATGTGTTTTTTGGGTGCATTATTCATCTTTTGGTTTGCTATTATACTCTTTTTGCCCTGAGGATGCCTGAATAGGCGAAATATTGGACAGGTTTTTTTATTTCCTGTTTTAGTTTAGTGACTTAAGGTTTTTAGTTGGAATTTTTCCACTAATGTATTTCAATTAAATTAATTTTAGTCCAATATTTTCAATAATTAAGCATTGGAAAAGACCTAGAAAAACGCTCTTTCGAAGTACATTTAAGATAAGTATTATTTATTAGTTTCTTATAATAAGGTATGAAACCATAAATGATAATTTATATATATTTTGTGCAAATAAGACAAATATTCAGTAATTATTGTTTGAAGTGAAGTTTTAGCAAAATAACGAAAAACAATAGAAACCATTTGTTAAATTGGTTATTTTTTTTAATTCGATCTTTTTTGATCAGTCAGAAAAATTTATGAAAATAGAAGTAACCGGGTAAAACACGGGTCACTTAAATCTTCCAAATATTGAGTATAACCATGACCAAAATATAATCCTTCGGCAGCAATGTTGAAGTTAATTATAGTCAAAGTTAATCAAAAATGATGTTACTAGGATGGATGTCCCGGGTTCATCTGAGGCACTTCAATTATTTTAGCTATTAACTTTCAAAGATCGATCCTGTGGGACCTGCACACCGTACCTCTACGAAGTGGGTTGAGATTGATAGTGGTTTGAGACTGATCTATAATACGATATGTTAGCACAACAAAATACTAAGCCCACGATCGCCGGTTCGTAGCCCGGCAGGTGCGCCTTATAAAGGGAGTAAGTAATAAATCATTAGTTATGCCGTCCTTCGGAAGGGACGTTGAACGGGGGTCCCGAGTTTGTACGAAGTCAGGTACTCAGATAGGTTAAAATTTCCTATCCTAATTAAACCTGGATAGGCAAAATTTTGGATTCCCATTGTTGTGTCTTCCATTAAGCCATAGAAGCATAAAGGGAAGTTAATTTAACAATGCCAAGCACAGACGTTGCCTTTGAAAGAATTCAGTCCCTACCTTGTACTACACTCAAGACCATTCATAAATTGTAATACAAGTTTTTAATATCAAAAGTATAAGCTTCGAAAATATTTCGAATATCTCAAAATGCTAAAATTAAAAGGAATGAGTAATGGAAAAATTCATACACATTAATTATTTAGAGGATAATTATTCTAAAACGTATTAATCCGTTTTATTAAAGTGTTTCCTCATTAATTGATTAGAAACAAGATGGAGTGGCTGCCCTATCAAGAGTGGTCAAGTGTAGCTGAGCCAGAGAACTGAGCGAACCGGGCAAGTATGAACATCACATCCATCATAGAGGCTTTCTTGGCGCTCAACACCCTGACGAGGTATCCTGAACTGCCTCCTCCGATCTTGAAGCTCCTAGGTCATTCGGTTATCGTGAGCCCAGAGGCCATAAGGAACCTCCGGAACGTTGACCATCCTCACATCGTGGCTTCCTACGGGAACCTGGTAGAAAATGAGCTAACAGGTGCAGTTATCTGCGGCGAGGTCAGGCACCTCCAGGAGCAATTGGCTTTCCTCTACTCCCAAAGGGGTTGGATGGAGAGGGCGATCATAATCGCAGTCAGTAGGCACCCTTATCAACGCTTCTTTAGAAAGAACTGGTACAGGAGAGTTATGAACATAATTCAGTTCACTGGTAAAAGGTTATACGCGTACAATCCCTTCCTGGCCAGCTTCCTGCAGCTGGACCCAGAGGACGCCTGGAAGGCGATGGACGAGAGATGGAAGGACCTCCATGGCTACAAGGTCCCAGTCGTCGTTTTCCAGCACAATTACAGCTTTCTGGGTGAGTACGGCCCCTCGCCTGGAGGGGGAATCGACGGCACCGCGATGTTCGAGCTGGCCAAGTTCTGGAACGCCACTGTGGATCTGAAGCAAGTCGCCGCGGATGAGTTCAGATACGCCCGCTCTGATGCAATGGTACTGGAACTTTTTTAATATAGAAATCCACAACTGTATTTTAGCTAACCCAAATCGGCTTCCTTTATTCATTATAAAAATATAAAGCGTTTAAAAAAATAAGACAAATAAAAAAATATATATCTGAAAATTAATTAAATCTGAAGCATATAATTGGTTTAATTTGAAAAATCAATAAGGGGAAAAGTGAATAACAGTTATAAATATAGCCCTTATTACTGTTCAATGTAACACCAATTATCTATTCAGAACACTAATTAGTTATATTTTGAATTTTTTTTTTCCCATACCCCAATAAATAAATATTTTTGAAGTGTTTCTTCTTATTCTTCTCAATTTTGTTGCGTTTTTCTGCAATAGATTGCATTTTAAGGCATTCCGTGAGCTATGTTATTTTGCTATTTATTGATTGACCATATAACACTTAAAAGAATGTTCAATTTTCAGCCGACAATGTGAATTTAGGATGTCAATTATTAAAATCTATTCACTGGTTAGCTCTCCTTCCTCCCAAATTCTTGCAAAATTGTCAAAGACATTCAAACTTTTTTATCTGGATCGGGATATTGTCAATTTGACAAAAAAAAAATTACTACAGGTAAATATATATGAATATTATGTAATAACTAATTTTAATCCAAACAATTTCAGATTTTCAAATGGCATGCTGACATCGGCATGAATGCGCGGGTTGCGGTTCATGCCTCAGACGATGAAGCGAATCTGGAATTTTCATCTACGGTCTATGAAGACTCTTACGTCGTCGCGTTAAAGCTACCAACAGAGTTCACCGCTGGGCAAATAATGACGAAGATTTACGGATGGGAATTCTGGATATGTTTATTTGTTACCATAATGTTGATGAATAGAGCCTTGTTTTGGATGACAAAGCAGAAAAACGTGCCGGATACTATCTGCTCGACAGCCAGTTCAGTCTTCGGCAGACCTTTCCCTAAACTCCCGAGAACTAATAAAGAACGTTTGATCCTAGGCTCAGGACTCATTATAGGCTTCTTCGTTATGACAACATTCCAAGCATCACTATTCCACTATATGAAAACGACGGAAACAAACAAGCGGATGAAAACTCTTCGAGAAGTATTCAGTCATTACAACAAGTTGTTGACTACCTCCAGGTTCATGAAAAAACACTACAGTTACTTTTCTCCCATAGCCAATAGACAAAAAACACCAAACTTGGTGGGGATAAGCAATGAACTGTTCGACAAGTACCCGGTGCTCACGCTCAACAAGGAACTGGAGCTGCTGATGAGGACCGGGCAACTTAGGGAGGACTTGTACGCGGTCGACGAGAAGATAATTAGATTCAGCAACATGTACATCGTCAACAGGGGAAGTCCGTTCTTGTATCCGCTGACACTGTTCACTACCAGGGTGTTCGAGTCCGGCCTCAGCCAAAAATGGTTCGAGATGACACTCTATCGGATCGCTGAAAATAAGATCAAAAGCAATCCAACGAACGTCGATCACCAGAGGAACCCTGGCATTGAAGCAGCCTTCGCAGTCTTATTAACAGGTAACTCACTTTTTTAATAATAACTTTACATTTTTCAACAAGTTACTAACTATAAACAATTTTCTTCATGTTTTACCGGGTCAGCAGGACAACTTTTCAGCATTCTGTAGCAAACTATTTTTAAAAATAAAATGGGCTGTATACAGAATAATCATACGAAAGTTCGGTCTAAGTAATTAATTTAGTATAATTTACTTTTGCACAATGGTCTAGAAGTCCAAATGGAAAATAGGGAAAATTTGTTGATTTTCAGCAGTCATGAGATATGAGCCTAATACCTGCGTGTTAGTCCAATCTAATAATTTAACTTCCCTTCCTCTTAATCAAATAACTTATGGCGCTTTAATTTTGATAGCATCGATCAATAGATACAAGTGGGAAAAGGAAAATTAATTAAATTGGAAATTATGGTAAGCTTTTCGAGTACTGGTGAAGAGCCGTTCACCCCCTCAATAGTACGGTTATTCTATTAAAAAGATTGAGGAGGTGATGGAGTGCTCTTACAGACGAAGCAGCGGCAAGGCAGATCATTATTCAGGATGAACTGTAGCGCTCTGTTCCAAACCTTCCTCAGCCTCACTTCCGTGCCCTTCTTACCCTCATTCCAGGTAGACCTATCGCGCTTCAAGACACTCCTCGGCCACACGGTGATAACTACTCCTAGTGTTCTGGAAATCTTCAAGGGAAAAGATATACCGTACATCCTGGCGGACTACGGCGATATCATAGACCAGGAGATAACTGGGGCCATCCTAGTGGGAGATGGCGGCTTCATGCAGGAGCAGGTAGCCCTCGTCACATCTCAGAGCGGCTGGATCTCGAGGGCGATGGTTGTCATCATAACGGTCAATCCGAACCCGAAGGTATTTCAATACCTATGGAACGAAAACGTGATGAACGTCGTATTAATCACAAGGTTAGGGAGTTTCGCTTATAATCCTTTCAAAGACAAGATGTTCAGGGTAGATGGAGTAGACATTAGAAAAGCTTTGGATGATAGGTGGATGAACCTGAACGGGTACAGGGTAGCCGTTGCCATGTACAGGCACAACCTCAGCTTCAGAAAGGAACTTGGCGTATCCTTGGGCTCTGGAGTAGACGGATCGGCCTTATACGAACTGACTAAGTACTTGAATATGACAGCTGATATTGTCGACACCGGCCAATACAATCACTTCGCTCGTGTCACCGATATAATGGTAAACACAATTATTATTTTCTATAATTGAACATATTTTAAGTTTTAGAAAATAAGGATGCATTACTAGAAAAAAATTATAGTGATATTCACCATTTACGATATCATAAAATATATAATAATAATGCGGGATAGCTGTAAAAAAGGGAATGTGCCTATATTATCACGGTCCAGGATTAAAGGCGGGTGTAACACGTAGCGGTTTATGTGGATATCAGCCTCTATTACTTATTTATGGGTACGGGACACACTCCAGTAAGAGTGCGATAAAGTCATGAGTCAATATTATTCCTCATTTTGTCTCTTTTAATGCGTATACAATGTTTAAGATAATTAGGGTGCTAATTTTTAAGGGGAAAACGATATTATGTTTATATTCATAACTTCAATGAAGTTCTAAAATTGAGATCAAAGAAAAAAAGAAAAAGATAAGAGATTTTGATAAACTGGACAAAATAAAATTAGTATAAAACTGATATATTTTAAATATTTAGGCAAGACAATTATGATGATTTAATAATGAAAAAAATGATAATTTTCAGTTGCACAAAGGCCTAGTAGATCTGTCAATGAACTCACGATTCCAAAGCAGAGAGAAGAAATACATAGAAAAGTCCGAATATACCACTTCCACCTACACCGACTCCGTCGTCGTAGTCTTGAAAATACCGGACAAACTGAGAGGTTGGCATGTCTTCGGTAGGATCTTCACACGGACAGTGTGGCTGACCCTCTTGTGCGCACTCATCATCATGAACAGGACGATCCTCTTGATGGGGCGGATCAGCCATTGGGGCAACTCCTTCTGGACAACACTGAGAGCGCTGTGCAACATCCCGATCAGCAGGCCACCGCAATCTTCACCGGACAGGATCGTGTTAGCAACAGGCTTCCTAGTTGGGATGGTCATAATGACAATATTCCAAGGCTCGTTGTTCCACTCGATCAAGGAGGGAGTGACCTACGAGAGGATCAGGGATATATCTCAAGTGATACAGAACTTTCAAGTAGTTACTGACTCGGAGATAATAAAAGATATTTTCAATACTCACGAAATCGGAACACGAAAATTAAAACTGAACTTGAAAATAATGCCTCTTAATAATGAAGTTTTTGAAAAGTACGCTTTCGCGACTCGTGCTAAGGAAATAAATCTGCTCATAGAGTCAGGAGAGTTGAGAGACGACTTGTACATTGTGGACGAGAGTGTTTGCAATACCCCACTGGCTTACCTCGTCAAGCGCGGAAGTCCTTATCTTCAAAGACTCTCGGACTTCACATCCCGGGCCTTCGAGGGAGGCCTCTGGGGCATTTGGTACCGCATAACGTTACGTCGACTTTCTCGAGGGAAGAAAGCAATAAAAATAGAAAAAGATTTCAAAGTCTTGACTTTAAGAGACGTTGAAGTCGCCTTTTTTGCCCTGATATTCGGTAAGTAGTAAGAAATGATCAATACTATTAATAACTAAGCATTTGATTGTGGTTTTACCACTAATGGATCATAATTACTAGGTTTCTTTGCATTGGCTGCCAATCAGTTATTTAGTCAGATCACTGTAAATAAATTAATATTTATAAACAATATGTAATATTATAAGATAGGGTATCTGTTCAGCAGGATGTGGCTTCGAGTTGAGTTACAAGTTATAACTGTTTATTCGTTTCATTATTAATATTTTTCAAAAATACGAGTTATCGTGAGCTTTGATCGTGAAAAGAGAATGTAATTATGGGTAATGAGCAGATTTATATAATCATTTCATCAAGAAATGAAAATATCATATTCAATTCAATCATATCAAATTCAAATATCATTTTCAAATAAAAATATAGATGACACATGTTTTTTTGTTAATTACAATCCCTTTTCCACACAAAAGCTCACGATATTTTTGGAAAATATTAAAAGGGAAACGAATGAAAAATTCGAAGCGATAAGATAGTAAGTAATACTTTAATTATTCATGAATGTAAGTAATTAATAACAAATTAATCATTTTTAATAATAGGTTTTTAATAACAATTAGTATCTTAATTTTTATAAAAACAGAAAACCCGCTTACTCCTTCAAACCCAAGTTCCTCAGTTTATCCGTGACCGATATATTTTGATCGCACGGCTCGAATGGCGTAGAGGATTTTTTCATTTATTTGTTGCCCTTCTGCGACGCACAATCGCAAAATTTTTCACATTTGGTTTTTTTTTAGTTGCTGATGAAAGGAAAAATTTATATATACAATATTGCTTGGTTGTTCTTATTAAGTACTAAACACAATACTCATATTGAACTTTTATTTTTATTTCAACATCTTGCATTACTTAACAATCAATGCAATTGTAACTAATTAGATTTTAATATTTTACAGGGCATGTGTTAAGCATCACGGCGTTTTTGCTGGAACTCCTTACCAAGGCTATAAAACAAGGAAAGCTCCGAAAGTTAAGAAAATATATAAAAATATTTTTAGACTTTATGTATCCGACTCAATAAAAAATAGTAGAGTATATAGCTTGTGTAGAGCGTTTGAGCAAGTGAGTGTAGAACTATTGCACCATAATTATATATCAATAAACAGATCACTACATGTTTTATCTATGCACTCAACATAAATTATATTGTAGTGGACAACTACTAAATAAGAATATTTAAAATTATATACATACATACATGTATGTTTCTATTTATTAATGAACTTACTTTCATTTAAAATCCTTTAGCCTTAGATCATTAGTATATAAAGTACATATTAGAATTTAGTATATGATTTCTTAAACTATAATGCATTTGAAAATACCAAGATAAGATATAATGCTGTAAAATAATAGTAATAGTTCAGGGAATTAATAAGAATTTCTGATTTTATTGAATAACTTAGTTTTAATACACAGTAAATATTTTCTATCCTCACACCAAAGAGCGGTAGAAGATTATGTTAATGATGATATTTCACTATTTCGCACAAAATGACACAAAGAACTAACAATCATGGATGGACTTTTCTTTAAGATTAATAAAACCTAAATATAATAGAAAATTTTGATTTTGGAGCATAATCAATGAATGTATTTGTTTTTTTCATTTTTTCACCAAAATGTTTTTTCATTCAATATCTCATGTTACTTCAGATCTAAGTAATAGGGTGAAAAGGTTATTTTGAATATCCTATGAAACGATTTGATATATTTAATAAGTTTATCGTTATAAGGAAGAAATCGATAACAGCGCTTGCGGTGACCAAAACTGGAACTGACCGTTCCCGTTTCGGCAATTAATAGGTGACATAAGTGTCTGTGTAATTGAAGAACTACTAATAGTTTGTATTCTGGTACGATAAGTAGCCAGAATATGGAATTGTTTCTATTTATATTTTACCTCATAATGGATCCGAAAGTTACAAAAAAATAATCGTAATTGATCCATTTATCTATGGTCCTTGTAGGACCTCGGCCTCTTCAGTGATCCTCCTCCACTCCGACCTGTATTCGGCTGCCCTTCTCCATCTGCCGACACCCAACGTCCGAAAGATCCTCCTCCACATATTGCAGTCAACGAAGTCTAGGTCTTCCTCTGTTCCTCCTTCCCCCAGGGTGTCCCTCCATCATCATTTTTGGTAGTCTATTTCTGTCCATTGTTTGTACGTCCCCCAGCCATCTTATCCTGGCACTCTTAATCGTGGCAACAATATCTGGAGTACCATATAGATTTATAAGTTCCTCGTTTGTCTTCATCCGCCACCGATATCCTTCTTTTGTAGGGTAAAAGATCTTTATAAGGATTTTTCTTTCCCAAATGTTTAATAGTCCAGGCTATCAAGCTGAATCTTCATGAATAGCTTCGTTTCAATAAGACGCCCAAAAATTTCCTGTGCGAAAATTCTCGATTGTAGTAGCTAACAGAGGTAGCAAGGATAAAATATGTCGATTGGATGATTCTCAAAAATTATTACTAACTGGGTTTTTTTTGTTAAATCTCAAGATAATTATCTAAATTATTTGAAAAAATATTTGTCCTACAAAATGTATGGTTTGATGAAAGAGTCCCCTCCTTCCAACGTGTATAGATAACGAGATCATCAAAAATGATTACTAACCAGCTGATTTTTTGTTTTTTCATTTATATTACAATCGAGAATTTTCGCACAGGAAATTGTTGGGCGTCTTATCTAAACGAAGCTATTCACGAAAATTCAGCTTGAAAGTAATCAAGTGCAAAAATGGACCATGGATCCTGGACTATAACAGTATTTTATCGTTGCTTGTCAGCGCCCAAGACTCACTTCCATACATGACCACTGGTAGAAGGACAGTACGATACACTCTTATTTTGAGAGCTCTGGTTTCGTAAATTTAGGTAATATTTCGTAATTGATCATCATAATGAAAACACAACAGAAAATTTGGTTTTATAAAAAATATTCTAATTGAACCCGTACCACTATAACCCATGGAGGGTTTTGGGTTCAGTACATGAGTGAGACTCTTTCTTGGACAACAGTTTGTCTTGGATCACGCTCAGCCGCCAGATTCATCCCCATTACTTTAGGTACACACTTTATAGAGGCTGGATGAGCCCCCTAGATCCCATAAGATCCATATTCGGGCCCTAAAATGTTAAATGAAAGTCTGCCAGCGGGATTTGAACCCAAAATAATATTCTAATTACTGTAAAAAATTTATAGGAAAAAATATGGTATAATGACCTGACCTATAAAGATATTCAAATAATAAATATAAAATACATTTTTTTTCTTTTAACTCTCCGTTTAAATTCATTGGTTGAAATAAAACATTTTCTTAAATAAGAAAAATAAACTGAAATATTAAGAAACTGATAATAAAAAAGAAAAGGTGCTGAAAAAAAATCCAAAAACAGAACAAGAAGTTTCAATCTAAACACATAACATAAACAGACTATATAAAGCACTAGATTGATTTACAGAAAACCTAACTTTGGAATTGCTTATAATAAGCATCGAATTTCCTGCTGATTTTACAAACATGTTAGAAAAAAAACACTAGAACACGATGATCCAAAGATAAATGTGTTTAAAAACCTTTTTATAAAAGTGATGTAGTTGCCAAAATGTTGATTTGGTGTTGAGAGAGAAAAAGCTAAGAAAACTCAAGGAAATAAATATTAAATAACAATAGAATCAACCAATATAATTATTATTTAACATTGTAATAATAGTAATCTGGTAGCGGAGAGGCTCAGTGGTAGAGCACATAGTTGCCGTGCGGAAGGCCCTGGGTTCAAATCCGGCTGGGTCAGATTTTATTTAATCTGCCAACAGCCGGGGATGGATCCTTCGGGATATGTGACCCTCTAGGGGCTCACCCAGCCTCTTTAAAAGGGGTACCCAAATAGGGGGTAAAGCGTTAGTTAGGATAAATCACCTCATTGCACAACTATTGTCCAAAAACAGAACAGTCACTAATACATTTTTACTCTGAGTGTTAAAATTCCGCTCTACAATAAATGATTGACATTAATAAGGTTTCAGTCTTATAGGTTGTACACCAATGTAGGTAGATGTATGGCGCAAAGAAGGTTTTTATGGAGAGAAAAAACGTAAAAATTACGAGGGAAATAATAAAAACAACACTTTTCTTTTCCCATATAAACCACTCTGTTCCCAGCTTTGTATCTAAATAAATAAAAATGAACCACCAAATGTGTTGCTAAGCGCAAAACTCGAGAACGGCTAGACCAATCCGGGTAATTTTGTTTTCCTTATTTTTGTTAAGCCGCAAAGAAGGTTCTTATGGAGAGAAAAAACGTAAAACTGACGAGGGAAATAATTAAAACAACACTTTTCTTGATCCCTTAAAAAAAAAATAACAGTTCATGATGCAATAACAAATTATTGAATATTGGTGTAAATTTTATTTATTGTATCTCCCCCCCCCGATAATTTTCAACATTGCTCAACCATGTCCATGCATAATAAAGTTATACCATTTCCTTCAATGGTACAACCATTTCCTCATCAAATTCCTAAAGTTTATGTTTATAAGTTAACATAAAAAGATTACATTAGACTAAATGATCTTTTTATGCGTTGAAATTCTATTGATAGAAATTATTATTCATAAAACAAATCACCTAAAAAAAACTAGAATGTGAACAGATACAGTTATAAAGAAAAGTATATATTTAAATTTAAATATTATTGTAAATAATTTTCTAATTAGTTTTGTGAACAGATGCAATTACATAGAAAAGTATGTATTTAAATTTAAATATTTGTTTCATTATCAATTATTCAATAATTTATTATTCAATGTCTCTAATTACTCCTTACAATTAGTTTTGTGAACAGATGCATTTATAAAAAAAGTATGTATTTAAATTTAAGTATATAATCTTTACTATAATGCAAATATTAGAAAATACTATAATACTAATGTGTAATGTGACCAGATTTATGTCAATTTCCCTAATTATTCCTTACTTATTAATAAGATAATTGAGTAATTTTGCAAACGGATTCGCTGAACCTTTTATTATAAAGTCACTGAATTATAACCTAGGGACAATATTGTCATAGTTCTTTTAATAATTTAAATACAGGGTTTTTATTTTAAATATTTGAATGGTAAAGACCTAGCTATAGTATTTTTTATATAGAACTTGATAATAAGAGCATGTTCAATAAATAATAGTTTAAACCAATGGTTGAACATTTTACAAGCAAGATTTGCGACTTGCATGAGATCGATCGAAAATAACAACCAATAAGAAAAAACACGATCTGCAGTTTTAATTAAAATATCATCGATATTTTATTAAATATATAAATGATTTTTATTCCAGAATTTTTTAAAATAAAACATTGTCGATTTTAGACAATAAAAATAATATTTGGCAAATAGCTGAAGCCTCAAAAGTGGACAATTCTTAGCTAATAATAGTCAAATCATACAGGCAGTAAATCTCAATATCCCTCGCCTAATTGCGGGCGAAGGCTGTGGACAAATATTTAGAGGATTGGACAAGCTACGAAGGGACCGCACAGAACCGGCTCCCATCCACTATCTTATCAGCCCAGATTAGATTTAGGCTTAACCCAGCTCGCGATTATCCTGTAAAATGACAAGATCTAAAATCCCACAAAAAAAACTACATCTGAAAATTCAATATTATTTTCCAAAAAATGGAAATAGTAAACAATAGTGTTTATTAAACATTTCGCCATGATCGCATCTATTTTATCCAGTAACTTAGGTCAGTTTATATTTCACCTCATAATGCAACTGCAAGTAACAAAATATGAATCGTAATTGATTTTGATACTGGAAAAACAACAGAAAATTTGTAAATTTAATAAAATATCAAATTTAAATATATATTAAGTATTAAATAAAATTTGTAAATACCATTTCAACCCATGAAAGGCCTTGCGTTCAGTACATGGTAGAGACTGTACTGTTTCATGGGCGAGATGATGTGTCTAGATCAAGCTCAGCGCCAGATTTACCACTTTTTTGGGGTACCCACTTTATAGAGGCTGTGTGAGCCAGGGTAGGGTTCTAGGTCCCATAGGATTCAGCTCACTACCCATCTCATATTAACCATTTTTAAAATTCAAATACCTTGATATAAAATGTATCAAGTATAATGTATATACAATTTTTATTACTAAAATGAAATACTTATATATTATAAAAACATGTCTATTTAATTCCCAAAACTATTTATTTTTAGTATGGACCTGTAGATATTATTTAGGTGCTCATTTTAACTAAAAAAGAAACATTTCTAATGCCAAAATACATAAGTATTTTACAGGGAATTGATTAATAAATAAAAAATAGAACATATACTATTGAAATGACATATTGAGTGTAATACTAGCAATCGATCTCCTCCAAAACTGTATGCCTTTTTTGAGGAGTCCAAACGTAAATGTGCATTTTGATAACTAGATAGCCCATTTAGCAAATTTAATGAATATTTTTAAGCCTGCAAAAAGAAGCGTCCAGAATACAGGTTCTTCCAACGAAATTACACAAACTTATTTGGCAGTTGATAACAACAATTAAACAGGATCTTTTTATATGGCACAGGATCAATTCCTTACCCATAATTAACATTTTTTTCTTTCAAAACATTTTAGTTTCATGTCTTCTTTACGATTTTCCGTACGATACATAATTACCATTTCCTTTTTTTTTTAACATTGTTTAAGTTAGCATTGAATAATGAAAAACCTCACCTAAAAAACTAAAAAGAAACTTATTTCATACAGATTATTTTGTATCGAAAGAAGTTCATCAAGAAATATGCAATGCTTCGTTCATAATTACGTTTTCTATTCAAAGTCCAAAAAAACTAAGAAATCTATTTGCGATGGATTACCTATTCTGAAGCGCCTTGCAAACATTTATGGGGTATTCGCAGATTGGCCAAATTTATAAAAAATATAGTTATAACGTAATTTCCTTTATTTCTGAAGGTTAAAATAACTTTAATATTTAATTATATTTATATTAAATTATCCTCCTTGCACTTTTTATGAATTATTGCATAAACTTTAGTACATAATATTGCGCTTTATTTATTTATTAATAACCAACAACCTAACAAATAGAATATAATCGTATTCGTATTCGTATTGATAAACAAAATTAGCCAGCTTGTCAACTGTTATTCAAGCTTAAATATGCCGCTCTCGATATCACACGATCTCTTGTTCCTACGTACAACTCAATCATAATAAACAACAAATAATGACTTCGTCATGTCATGTTATTATGCTAGATAATGAGGCCTCGGGTGAGGGAAAACCTTGATTCAGGTGAACAAGTGAACGAGTGCACACGCCACATTTGACACTAAGGTCATAACGGTGCTCGGGCACAACCGCTCCCTGTAGTTCAAGGCTTCAGCTCTACAACCTGCGAGTCTTCAAAACACTCTATGCCATCTTTATTTTTTAAATTATCGAACACATTAATGAAACAAGGTAATTATGCCGCAGGCTGTCGCTTCGAGTTGAGACACAAAAGTTTTAACATTTCATTCGCTTCTCTTTTAATATCTTACATTATCCAAGTTACTATGAGTATGGAAAATTTATTTATTACTGGGATCTTACATAGCGTTTTTTCCTTGAAAAATTGTAGGAATTGGTTAGACTGTTATCTACCAACCAGAAACTTGGCTAAAATAAAGAATAAATCGAATAAATAATTCTTGAAAGATTCAATGATATGAACTTGCTTTTTACGGAAGTAGATTTTTGCAATAAAAGGTATATACTGATCTTAAATACATACTTCAAGATTAATATTTTCAAGTTCGAGCTATTCTGTTCAAATTCGCATAGACACCAAACACTACTTTCCAGAGTTTATTTGTTCTAAAGGGGTCTTAAAAAGCGTGCTTCAACTTCTAGATTTTTAACAACCTCAATACTTTCCCTATCTATAAAAATTAATCCAATATAGGTTATGGCATTTGTTTAGTTTTTACGTTTCCGCCATGATGTATAGACCTTCATGGCTAGAGAGAGAGACACATGATCACAATAACTGACTCAAGGACTCCATACTCTGACCGTGTTATATAAATAATAAAGAAAAAATAAAATAAATAAAGCCTTGCCAACAAAATTTAAAGTCTCATATTTTTTTTTCATATTATCTTATCTTTCATAAAGAAAGTGGAATCACAATACGCAAGTGTGTATAATGTGTCCGGTTCCATTGATAAATGAATCAAAGACCAAAAATTGGATATAACCGTATATACTGGCTTACAAATAAAAAATGAGTAGAAATATATTTTATCAACATAATTATATTTAAATAATATACTATAGCTTTTTTTTTTAAACTTAATTATTTTTTTATTTTCTTTACCTACAAAAGCGGGAAAAAGTTTAATGAGTCCGAAATTTAAGGCGAAAAATCCCTTAAATATAACAAAATTGAAAAGAAAATACAATACTAATAGCATCAAATTATCTTTGTACCTTTAAATAATATTAATATATCAAAATTTCAATATTTTTTTAAAAATTGATTTATATTTGCATATTAGAGTGCTGCCAATGGGTAGTGCCTCGACATGTCCTTTCATGTATTTATATATTCATACAGCCCTTGTACTAGATGTATATATCACAGTTGTACAATTCAATAAAATAATAAAAATAAAAAAATTTGCATTTGCACATTGAACTAGGTAATAATAAGGAAAGAGATATGGAATCTCAATAAATGCGCAAAACGTGAGTCTAACTCTTCTCTTGCGTAGAAAAGATTATTCATAGAGTTGGGTTGACTCAGCCTGAACAATATACTCGCCATTAATTTCCAAGGTCATATGACTCACTGATAGCAGAGTTTGATTACCATACAATTCTTTTATGATATAATGAAAAGGATTTTATTTAGAATTTACATTATGCATTGGTTCCAAGGATTGTGAGTAACTTTGCTTTAAATGCATATTGATGACAATAAGCATCTCCTATGAAGTTTACATAAGGAAAACTAGAAAGAATTTAAAAAAAGTATGGATTTTCTGAAATATTATTTTTTATGATAGTAGAAAATTTAGTATTTAGAGTTTTCTGAACCGCAAAATGGTTGCATTGCACAATACTTTTTCTTACATCTGTTACTACTTATTTAAAATCAATATGTTTGTATAACATATTCATATATTATTCTCCATATTACAAAAATCGATTTTTTCGATAGGAGAGTGATTTTTCATATCATAAAGTAAACTAGATCGATAAAATCAAGGGGACCTTGTCGCTTCTTTCACTCCTCCACTAAAATTATAATGTATGTTCAATCATTAACATTATTACTATTAATTAAGGTCAATACATTCACTAATGAGAAATAAATATTTTTTAGATAATCAAAAAAAAATTGTAACTAATAACTTGCCACACGATGGATTCTACCCCTCCTAGTTTCCTAACTGTTGAGTTGAAACAGGGGAGGTTTTAAAAGAATATTGTATGCTTTATTTAGGGTTAAACCAAATAAAATTTATATTATTTAATATATTAATAAATGTAATAATATTTAATATTTTATATGGGTATTAAGTGAGGGAAGATTATATATTCGTTTTACGATATTCTACTCCTAACATAGAACACAAAAAAAACATTAATAAAAAATAATGCAGTTATTTACTTATAATCATGGATTGAATATAAGAGTTATTTTTAAGACAAAAAATTCTAACTGTTAACCTTTGAGCGATATGTGCTTTAATCAGAAATAAGAGTTATTCTGCTATTTTTATTTTTTCTCTTAAAAAAATAAAAATCACGCGTGCTGAATTTCTGTTTACACATCGAAAGAGGGTCCCGAACGAAATTTTAAAGTTGCTGCCTTGTTCTTTAGTTTATCCTATTTTAATTAAGATTTTAATATTCCAAATTTCAACCCAACGGCTCAGGATAAAATCATTTTCAAGTCCTCATTTTATTAACGTTAGTAGTTGCATAATATGACACGGTGGTGGGGGGTTAAGTCTTGTATTTATTTCACTTCAATTTTAACTTTTTTACTTCTGGAACGAAAAGTTTATCTTAAATCCTTATAAAAATAAACTGCATTTTAAATTGAATTGTTCTTAACAATCCTAACCTAAGTACTTGGCTAGTTAATTATCCCAAAATTTCACAATTTTAATATTTTTAACATTTTACATTAAATATATCTGCTCTAGCTATAGAAATTAATTGATCTATCTAATTATTATACATTATATATTTCTCAAAATTGCTTTGATTTTTTGATTTACCTCCTTTTTGATGCTAATATTTTAAGTTTCTTTCGCGTTAAACATAATTTTTAAGATAATATATTTGATGGTTAAATGTTTTATTACCTACAAGTTGTGATATATTTTTATGGACTTAACAAATATTTTTACCTTCGTGAGGTTTATTTAATTGGTTCGACACTAAGAATTACTGGGACATTAATGTGTTCAATTTTATCAAAGAAAATGCGCGAAAATAAATTGTTTTGAAAAGTTTGGTTTTCTGGAAGAATCTATCCAAACCGTTTAAGATAGAAGCATGCTCAAAGAATCATTTTATCAAAAATCTTGTCGTCTACAATTTCTGTATTTTGAATAACTTCTTTCACCCATAGCCTCGCGATTCCACCCATAGTTCGGGACCCTCTTTCGATGGGTAAACATAGAAATTCAGCACGCGTGATTTTTATTTTTTAAGAGAAAAAATAAAAATCGCAGAATAACTCTTATTTCTGTTAAAACACACATCGCTTAAAGGTTAACAGTTAGAATTTTTTGTTTTAAAAATAACTCTTATATTCAATCCCTGCTTATAACAATTAACTAGTAAAAATTCTTGTACTAAAAGTAACAATGAAAAACTCTGCATAAAAATTTTTATATCACTATATATTTACATGTCATATACGGCCTTGACATATAAAGAAACTGGCGTAAAGTAGTTTCAAACGTTAGGGAACTTACAAAAAAAAAAAAAGAAAAGGACCATCTTGCATCCTCTAAAGTAGGGCAGAGGAAATGGCATGGAGACGCAGACTATGACAAATTACCAACACATGGGACGTACTTCCCAGACATCATCATTGTCATCATCGAGGAAGAATAGAAATAATCTTGAGAACAGAAATCGATATAGAGAACACATATCGAGGTAAAGAATTCTGTTTCTAATTTTTATTATTTATTACATGGAATTGCCTTACAAGATTTAAGCGACAAAGAAACTCGCGGAACCCCAAATAGATAGATTTACAAAATACTTGCATATCCTCCCTTTTTCACAAATAAAACTATCCTTAGACCACAGTATACTGCAGATTGCAGATTTTGCCCTGAATAAATTACTGAAAATGTTTTTTTACTTCATAAAAAAATACTTATGATTATAGTGTGATTAATGTTTTTAATGGACATAACAAGCTAGATTTGTTTAAGTAAATTAATCAACAATCAGTATTTATTTTGATTATTATTGTATTCATGCACCTATTGCAGAATAATTTTGAAATTAATGAAATATTTTCATTGGAAACATACATTATGAATTATTTTATTAACAATTCGTGCCCCCATTACATAGACAATGAACACACAACCCGCCGAGTGGAACTCACATCAATGACAATTGGTCAATAGTTTTATATTTAGAAACCAAGGCAATTGACTACCGCCTTGTACCGGTCGTTCCTACATTTTGGTTTCTATTATCACGTTGCTATTCTATAAGTGTATACCTGGTAAGATTAAAGCACCAAAGATAAATTTATAACATAAATTTAAATTTATTTGAATTCGTTTTATTTAATTTTAATAAACTCCTATTAACTTAGATATAATAAATACCAATATATCAACAAAAATAATATATCAGAAGATGCATAACTAATTATACCTTTTTGTTTGAAATTTTTTTGTTTATTACTTTGTAAGTGTTGATTGTATCTTCATAATGGAGTGCGCTCCTTAAGCATTATTTTTTTTAGTGTTCCGGCAATTTAACAGTTATTTATTTATGTTCATATAAAGATATAAACAGTTATTTGTAGTTCGTTATTATTCTAGTTTAGGTTTAGTTTAATATTATAATAATGATGCTAATTAGAACAAATTAGCGTTAAAATTATAACCTCCCTAATTATGTCTAACTTGCTTTGATTTCCAATAGCAACATAAGATAACACATTCCAAGGACAAACATATGTTTTTAGGGGAACCCAAAAAATTAAACACTTATTTCTGTTTTAAGTTATATTTAAAGTTTAGGTTTTACCCCATATTTAAACACTTATTGATTTATTGATTTTTAATAACCCATTTGTGTAAACACTTATTTTTGCGTAATGTTATAATAGAGAAGAATACAATCTTAAAACCCCCAGAATACAGTTTTATTTTTATTGACAGAAAATAAACTTAAATAATTGCTACAAAGGTTCTTAAACGCGTGTATTAATAAAATTTACACAGTAATACAAGAACTAATATAAAAAACAAAACAAAGGAATTTTAAAAATAATTTTCTCCTGTTTTATCGCCTGGACGATTAGATAGGCTCTGACCTTGAGTGGCCTAACACATGGAGGCATTATCTTAACGGGATAGCCTCCAGTTCAACCTCACTCACAATAGCTTTTACCATTTTAGTTTTCTAAAGGAAGAAATTATTGCCAAAAGAAGAATCTTGATTTACGTTTTAAAATAGTGTATCACTGTATATACAAGAATATAGTGTTCTTTAGCGTGTATGAATGTTAAGAAGTGGACAGTGATAAAAATAAATGAAGAAAAAACATGGCTAATGAACATAAGACAGCACAGAACAACTAAGACACTAATCAACATACTGAAACTGAAGGGTCTTAAATAAGCACCCATCTTGAAAAAGATTAAAAAATAAACAATCGATGAGCAAAAATAAAAACTATAGATAAAGGTCTCTATCAAGAACATTTAGATGCAAGTTTATTCTACGCAGTGTATTAAAATTTAATGGTTAAATAAACATGAAAACAAAATAATAATTTTTTATATTTTGTGAAAGAATGCAGCATCCATGTTTCAGATCGCTACGATCAGCGGTTTAGGCTGTGCGTTGATCCCTCAGTCAGTCATTCAGGACTTTAATTTAAATCAAAAGCACTAAGGAGTATTGTTATCAACTTCGAAAAAAATCACCGCCAAAATAACTTTCTACCACTTTTTAACCCTGATAGGGAATGAATTTCAATAAAATAAGTAACACGTCTTCCAGCAATTCTGTTAAAAAAGGTTTATGCAAAATTTGAAGTAGATTAGACCAAGGAATCGCGTTGTCCCATACAAACTTTGCCCCCCTTTTTCACCCCCTTAAGGGTAGAATTTCAAAAAATCCTTTCTTTTCGGATGCATACATCATACAAAGAACACACCCTCCAAGTTTCAGATCTCTACGATCAGCGGTTTAGGCTGTGCGTTGATCCCTCAGTCGGTCATTCAGGACAAAGCATTTTATATGTATAGATTTTTAATTCATTTAAGAAATAAATGAAAAAATTCTCTCTTATAATAAAAAAAAAACTGTCTCTTATAATATAATACAATCACATATTAGTAAAACTGGTATCTAATAATTAGAAATTTCCCAAGAATAAAGAAATCAAATAAATAATAAAATAAAAAAATAAATGATATAAAGTTGCACTTCCTTAGATTGAGGAAGTAGGAGCACTGTAAAAGCTTGGAAAAGTGAAATCATAAAAAAATATAAAAACAAAAATAAATACAATAAAGAAAGGTCAAGAACAGTAGATAGAAGGATTTCTACAAAGTGTATGAATGTGGAAAAACAAAAGCTCGAAAGAAGACAAAGACAAACAAAAATTGTCTGGGGTCTTGGGCTCAGTACAAAGGTGAGAATTTACTGTTTCATGGACAACGGTTGTGAAGGGGGGTGATTTGTCCTAGACCACGCTCAACCGCCAAATTTTCCCCCTTATATTAGCTACCATAGGGTCCATCTCCAGCTGCTAACAGAATGAACAAAAGTCTTACCGGCAGCGGATATTGAACCAAGATTTTCGGCATGAGAACTCAACGTTCTACCACCGAGCCCGTTTATTTTACCTTTGCAAAACTATGTTAAAAATATTAGTAATACAGGAAATAAAAATCTTATTTTGATCGAATAATATAAAGTGATAAAAAACATTTTTGATAGTTCGCCTATTTATACATACTTCTTTTATTTACTCCACCAACTTACATATCCATTCCTCGATAGTGACATCAGAAATAATTATATAATATTCATGTGTGGATGTTTATAGGTGGATTGAATGATTTGGCAATAGCGCGGATAGATTGAAAAAGAATAAGACTAGTTATAAATCCTTCAGCTATTTATCATCGCCAATATTATTAACAATAATCATAAAAAATACTCATTTTGGTCAGAAACATATTAGATTGAACTAATTTGAGATGATTTAATAAATGGGTAAACCACAAACAAAAAAGGTTAAACGTTTAAAAAATAAAGTTTGCAACATGTAAAACATTACTGTATGAGCAAGTCAGATTGGAAGGCGACAGATGTGGACAAGTCCGAGATCTTTATCGAACACCCTGCCCTCGAGATTCAGATAGCGGAATGCTTGCAACTCATTAGTGACGGCCATTTGATATTCCCCGTTGATTTGCCGAAATTAATTGACATGGGAATTGTGAAACGGATTTTATCATTGGCACTTTCTTAATTCTATAATATTTAGATTATAAGACAAGAACTGACAAGCCTACTACAAAGAACTGTCACAGGTTCTGGACAACAGATCTTCACTTGACCTTCGAAACAAAAGACTAACCCATTAATTTGTATATTTTAAGACATAAATGGGCATAAGGAGCAGAATTTTGGGGTTCAATAAATTATGTCGATATAGTAGTTGCAGTGGTTCATTTAACGCCACTTTATGCTGCTATGGCTAATCGGAAGATGCTATTGTGGGAGCTCTAAATTTTGCCTATCCAGGTTTAATTAGGATAGGGATTTTTAACGAGTACCTGACATCGTACAGGCTCGGGACCCTCGTTTAACGTCCCTTCCGAAGGACGTAATTAAGGATTTTTTATTCCCTTAAAAAAATCCAAGGGCCACCTGCCGAGCTACGAACCCGCGATCATGGGTTTAGTAGTCTGTTACGCTAATCACTTGTGTCAATATACACAAGATGTAATACAAACAACAAAATCCAAAATTCTAAGAAAAAAATGTTAATGTGCCTAGAATTATTTCGAATCACACTATATACAACGACCAGAACATCCCAAATCATATATTCACAACAATCCACTCGTCTTCACATCACGAAAATTGTCTCGTTCTTTCTCTTTCCTACTCTCGTAGTGCTCGTGTTACCTGGATTTCCTATGAGAAGATTAAAAAGACAATAGCCAAGAGACCTACTCAGAAAACATTAATAAAAATTTCACATTCCGGTTATTTAGGAGGTAATTATTTTTGCTGGATGCTATACTGCGCAGGTGCAAACGTAAGCTAAAAGAATAATAGTAATAAGACTTAGTGAACCCGAAGGCTCATACTCGATACCACCAATCTCTACTTACAAGACTGTCCACGGATCACTACCCAAACCCAAATCACTCTAAACGCAACCTTCAATAACACACAGGTGTCTCGGTCTACCTCCCCCCCCCCAGACACTCCCCAGTCGGCACACCGCTTATTAACTATTTAGAAATTCGCTCGTTCGACTTTACAGACCCATCTTAGTGACGCGATCACTTGAATAATATTAACCGGGTGCATTCCGCTTTGCGTTCTCTTGTAAATTCTCCAGTTGTCTTATCCTTTTTTGGACCGAAAATTCTACGTAACACCTTATTTTTGAATACCTTAAGACCTTGTGAGACCGAGATAAAAGAATAATAAATAATTATATTTAAAGAAGGAAAAAATTAGTCAAATATATTAATCAGCAAGCCCGAGAAAATAGATGCAACATGATCATATTTTAATTAAAATTTGGTATATAAAAGAAGAACAATTCCTGGAAATATTCTTGTATCGCTAACAATTTGGAAGCGCTTAAAATTGTACTAATAATGAACCATAATAGCATTTTCCACCAGTTCTTCAGTAAAATGTATATACACATATAATTGAAGTGATGAGATGGAAACAAGGGTTGAAATGAAACCGGGATAACATGTAATATGTAAGAAACAAGGATGAACAGGAGAGAACAAGAGATCGAGCGAGCAGAACCTGGACAATCCCACAAAGTGACGGGTCCTAATTAATGATAAATTGTTACTGTCAGCTCTGGCCTCTTATAGCGCACAGTGTAGTGCTAATGGTCGTTACAAGTCACAGATCTACCTATTCAATACAAGTACGATTAATAATAGTTGTCTTACATTACACAGGAATGCATTGACAAGTGCTTCAAAATGATTAGGAAACAGATAAATAGATCGGCATGCGGTAGTTAATGAATTACACAATAAGGCAAGACACTACTTATAAGGCATTTTATACGATATTTTATTAGTTATAATATAATTGTATTAATGATTAAAGGATAGGATCGGTGAAGAGAACGGATTTGTCTGTCTTGGATACGACCCCCTGGTATTCAGTGGTTAAGAGCATTGCAACGTAGACGCAGACGACCCGGTTATGAATTCCGGCGAGGGCAAATCTTTTCTCTTCTATTTTATTAGGTCTGTTAGTTCATTTAACATGACTTTGTGCTGCTATGGCTAATCGGACGATGCTACAGTGGGAGCTATAAATTTTGACTATTAAAGTTTAATTAGGATAGGAATTTTTAACGTGCACCTGACATCGCACACTCTTGGGACACCCATTTTACGCCACTTCCGAAAGACAGAATAACTAAGGATTTTTTAGTACTTTAAAAACATCGTAGGGCCACCTGCTGGACTGCGAACCTATTATCTTGGGTATATAGTAGGTAGTTATGGTAACTACTAGACCACAGGTAACCCATATTTTAAAAGGAAAAATACAAAATGCGCAATATACTCCCGGAATTTCCACCTAATAAAATCCTAGGACATAAAAGTACAATAGAAAAGAGAGTATTAAATACTCCAAAACTGCATGAGCGGATATTAACAACATATACTATTCTTATCTATTTCCTTCTTAATTATAAATAATGTGTGAAGTAACTGATAGAACAAAGTATTGTACAATATTAATAATTTATAAATAAATCAATATTTATAATTTTTCACTAATGTATTTACCAACTTTTTAACATGCAATTCCATTATCTTAATTATTGTATGCGATTTTACTTATCGTTTTTATTTTCTTATTTCGATTCTCAAGAATAATAATATTTACTCAATCATAAAGAATATTTACCAACCTTTCAACATGGAATAATTTTATTATCTTAATTATTGTATCTGCTACTACTTTAAGCTTTATCTTCTTTTATTTTTTATTACAACTCATTCAATCATTTATTAGATAAATTGCCGTACATAACATAATGCACTCCTGCAATTGTTACACTTGCTTTGTATCTTGTATATTTAACCCTTATAAAAAGATAAAATGAGTGTCATCTTTTTCAGTTTATTTGGACATTCTTATCCTACTTTAAATTTTTATGGATATTTTTTGCAGAAAAACCCAATATCCCACAAAACATAATAGAAACAGAACATACCATTCATTCTAACAGCCTAATCCGGACTATGCCTTAGGACATATAATATAATATATTTAAGGTGTTTTGTCTTTAGTTTTTAGTCAAGTAACATTAGTCAGAAAAAGTGCGACGACATGCCACAGTAAAACAAAAATATGTTCAAGCATTTAAATTTAAACAATTAATTATTATATGTTTGCCAAACATTCACTCAAAAATTCTAAATACATTTCTTTAAATCACGTTCAACAAGAAGATTACGAGTCTGTAAACAAGTTGGCACTTTTGTAAAAATCATGTAGGCGGCTTTATCAGAAGTATTTTATAATCTGCCCACACCAACTTCTTATTAGCTTTGACAAGTAAAGGTTACAAATATATTAGGGACGTTTAGTATTCCCAATATAAAATCCAAATTACTTTACATCAGCGTAAGCACTCATGTAGTCGTATCAGGCATTCTAGATGCAAACACTTCTTCCATGGGCTCTAATGACCTCTGATTGCCAAATAAATGTCCAAATTAAACGTCAATCTAAATTGATGATCCCATCAACACCATTGGTCCGACAAACGCTCGAAGAAGGTCAGAGAGTAATGTATCATTCGTGAGTGATGTGACTTCGACACCATCCGAGATATAAATCACAGCGTGTTACGAAACTGGTAAAGACTTGGAATAGGCACCCCACTAGGAGGTTAATACGTTCTTCGGAGGCCCACACCTTAGCTAGGAACCAAGGGTATCCTTCGAGGTTACTCGGCCGGATTGGGAGAGTGTCCGTAAATAACTTCAAGAAAGGATTAACTTCGAATTAACATATCAGAACCAAGGATTCAATAAGTCAGAAATAACTAATGAAAAATACCCGCCTCCAAATTTCCCATTCCAAAAACCACCAATTTAAGGGAAGGTATTTCTTCCGAATGTAATTACTACAACGTCTATAGTTCACAAATAACTTAGATTTAAATCTAAAATGCATTCCTAAGTAGGGTTTATACGGCTATATATGAACAATACTGGGTTTTTTTCAATATTAGTAAATTAATTAATAGATGTCACTAATATTATTATATTTATTTTTTTTGTGCAAGAAAGAAGAATTATTCTTTCAGATTACCAATCATTCCGATCATTGAAATTTCTTATTGTAATTATATTAGTATCAGATTATTATTGTTATTGATAAGGTACTATGGTAATTACAGCAAGACATTATTAAGGTTATTAATATAAAACTTTTTCATTAATAGCTTGGCCAGTTTTATTTGTTTCCCTTAAAGTCCATTAGATATTAAAATATTGAATTACTTAAGTATGTACTTGATTTTTATCTGAAGTCTAAATTTGTTCTCATAAAATAAAACCTGCATACAACACCACAAATATAAGCTAATTTAACATAATAATAGAATATATAATTTAAATCAATAATAAGTTGAAAAAGAACACTTTAATCTTGTAATGCTAGAATGTTATTAATAACTACTAATCCTAAATTACCTAAGAGCTACCTACTTACTATTGTCAGAGTGCAGAAAATGGCAGGTGTAACAACATGGCAAATGATGATACCATATACAAGATCCACCACTTACCTGCAAAAAAAAATTAATAAAATAACTAAATAAAAAAAAAACAAGGTTATTACTGGTAAATTAAATTATTACTTGTTAACGTTTAAGTAAAGTTCACATAAATTTAGTCTAAATATATAAACCAAAATATATATATATATTTTTTTTTTTAATTTAAAGATTTAAGATGTATATTCGTTAGTTTTTAAGTTGTGTTTGTATTGTCATTCCTGACGAACTCCATATTGTCAAAACACTGATTGGTTATGTATAATTTCTCAGAGACTTTAGATTCTACTTAAATACATTACATAACTAATTTTAGTCATCAATTAAATTATAGAAAATAGATAAATGATTTTCTAAACAGCACAATACACTATGTGCCGCCTGATTTAGATTTAGAAAGACGAAATCTGACTGAGGATAATTAATTTTCACGGTAATTTGAGGAATTTCCACTGTTACTCATTGCATTATTCCAAAAAAATAAACTATGAAATCGACAATTACGGATTAAAAAGTATAACTAAAATAAATAAAATAAGTGATTTATAAAATTAAATTTAAACAAATATTTTTTACCTTCATATAGAATTAATATTTCGTACATTATTTTCCCATTTTTTAATTAGGTGATTTATAATGATATTATAATTTTAAAATAACTAACTATAGATTTAAAAAAGAATCTTCATGGAAGGATAATTTAAATAAACAATACATTCTAAGTAATAATATAATATAATTCTTCATAATATGAGTTCATAATATTGTAAGTTAGAAAGGTAAGCCAGCTCCAGAGGCTTGCTGAGCTCCTGCTACTGACTCACCTGTTGGAGCTTCACCTGTTCTTCCCATTTCCCCTACCCCTTCTTGCTACCTACCTCACTTCATTATATATCTTTTTTATTAAGAGATTATATATTAGTAAATGTTATAAAGAAAATAATGTATTAAATTTCGGTCAAAAGCCCATAAAACAGGAACTAAACTTCATTTGAAGAATTTAAAAAAAGCTGTATCGCAAATATTAAAAAAATCCTGTACCACTACAACCCATGATGGGTCTGGGGTTCAGTACTCTACCATGGCTGAATAATTGACTTAAGTTAATATCTTTGTTTTGATGCACAAGCTGAACGCAAAAGTTCTTAATAAGAGTCATAATTCTTAGAGCACCAGTCAGGTGACCCTGACAGTGGATGATAGAGACTGTTTAATGGACAAGGGTTGTGCAGGGCGGTGATTTGTCCTAGATCATGTTACACCTACAGATTTTTCCCCTCATTTTGGGTACCCCTTATAGGGACTGGGTGAGCCCCTTGAGGATCCTAGATACCACATGATCCATCTCCGGCCGCTAACAGATTAAATAAAATTATTTCCAACAGCACGATTTTAACAAGAATTTTCAGAATGGCAACAATTTGTATGAATCCTCCAATAGATAAAAACAGCTAATTAATCAATACTTGAAGCCAATTTTAATTTGATTCATAATTAATTTTTGAGACACTGACTGATTTATAGTTTTTTTATGGTATAAAAGCAAGTCATTAACTGTCCACAGAGAGTAGACAACGTATAACCAACTAAAGCATCATGAGAGCAGATAGAATATATTTATTTATAAGATTATGCAAATGTCAACCAGGGAAGGTTAACCTCACATCAACAGTTTTGAAACTGTGATCTGAACACCTCTGCACTGAGTTAAAGGGATCTTATTTTTTCCAGTTTTAGTCTGGCCCTAATTAAAGAAGCTTCGATCGTTAAGTATTTTACTGAGATTTGAATGGCTGGAGATTTATTTTGGAATTTTCCTATAATTGTTTTTGCATTTTCATTTTCATAATTTCATTGAATAAAATGCTTAATTCAACAGCAGATAAAAACAAAAGAACAATTTTTTTTTACTTCATATGATAGATGATATGACATACACCAGTCATGATAATGTTTATTTATTAGTTAGAAACAGATCAAGGATTATAACGGTTAATTATATAACATCCGAAGAGCGAACTAAAACCACTCCCTCGCACATTACGATTTGGATACACTATAATGAACAATGCTTGAAAAGTGGACTAATTAAAATAACATTGTTAGGTAATACTAATTACTGATTTAAAAGCAATTAAAATACCATTAAATGTCCCCTGATCTGTCCCGGAGCCGACAAGCCGGCAATATAATTAAGCTTTGCAGTATCAGTTGCATATTTTAGAAAGGCTTCAGACCACACGCGAGTGACAACCTCTATCAACAACGCAATCTATGCGTTGAAATGATATCTTATTTTATATCGAGATTTAATGGACAGCGGGACAGTAATTATGAGTGACATCGAGTAAGCGCTATATTATTCAAATATTTGGAGCTCGGAGACAAATAGTACCAAGAATTTTTTTTAATATTTAAGTTAACAAATAGATATTTTTTGGATGGACGATAACTTTAATACTGTGTAATACGATACCTAATAAGATATATTGATCATGATATATCTTTCCTTCGACAGGATGAAACAAAATATCACATAATAATTACATATCATATTTCCCACGCTCACTAATAAATGCACAGTTAGTTAAAAGTGTTACAATTTCCAAAAACAGAATAGACACAAATATTAAAATGTATGAGGAAGAAAATGGTCCTGGTGAGGGTCAGAAAAAAATCTTTTAAAATGGAGAACTATTTATTTAAAAGCCAACGTTTCGATTTACATTGGAGGTCTTCTTCTGGGCTATATTATGGTGACTGAAAAATTGTGTAGTCATCTGTCAACCCTTAAGCACTGAAAAAGACCTGTAATGTGGGTCGAAAAGTTGGCTTTAAATAAACAGTTCTCCTTATTTATTTAGTTACTTAGTTTTTTCTGACCTCCACCCTTACCATTTTCTTCCTCATATATATATGATAATTTATGAGAATATAAAGTCAAGTAATATCATTCAAAATCAATATATATATATACATCTTAAGCCTGTCACATTAAAATCCATGAAGGATCTTAGGTTCATGTACATTGTAGAGTACTGTATCTAAGCCAACGGTTGCGTAGGAGGGTGATATAGCCTAGATCACAAATATGCACCAGATTTTCCCCCAAATAAGTTAGCGACTTAATGAGCCAGATGAGCTTCAGGACAGTATCCAGATCTCAAAGAGTGGTTCATCCATAACTCTGAAAGCAGTTGGGATCCGCCCTGCCAGCAACAGACCCGAAGGCGAATGGTTCTCCGAAACATTTTAGATCTAATAGGTTAGATGTAACATTCAGCTTCTCCATCCTTATCTCGAATTCCCCCAAAAGCCCGTGTATGTAATTATAGTTACAGTGGGAAAAAGTAATCAACAGGCCAGGATAAAAAGCTGGACAAGGATGAAAACCTTAACGGAATACGAAACCAGTTGAAAGCAGCCGCTAAAAACCTAAGATGATTTAAGGTTTTTATTATAACCCGAGACCAAATGAAGATGTGAAGAATTTTCAATTAAACTAATGGCCAAGAGCTGCCCGTTAATCTTCTTCGTTTATAACCTTAATATTTAGTTTTTATTTATGACCGCAAGTCAACAGTTGAAAGCATATATATTAAGCAGATAATCTTACTGTCTTTATTAGAGTAGTCTACGCTGAGCAGATAATACAAGGATCGTGACTAATAAATTGTAATAGAAGTTTAATAATATCTTATTTAAATTATCCTATTTTATTGGCTCCCCGAAAAATAAATATCGAAAATGAAACGCCTAAAAAATACAACGAAATATCCAAAGATGATGAAATCGATTAGAAAACAACTAAGAATTAAAGCATTTTTTAGGAATTTAGATATTAGAAAAAAATAATTTTAATTTACAATGAAACACATGTTACAGATAAAATTCAGTTTATACTAAAATTACAGTAACAGAAATGAACTCTTAATAACATGCACTATAAACCAAACAAAATTCCACATTCATTCCTAACAAGGGAAGAATAGGTCTTGCTGATGTGTCGATTATAGAAAAATGGACGAACCACAAAATTCTCTTTGGCCAACGTCAAAAGAGGAATACGAACTAAAAGATGTCATTGGAGTCGGATCCACGGCTATCGTTCACGCCGCTTATTGCAAGCCCAAACGACAGCAATGTGCAATCAAAGTGATCAACTTGGAAAAAAGTCATGTAAGCTTGGGGGAGCTTCACAAAGAAATTCAGGTGATGGCGTCCTGCAAACACGAAAATATTGTGACCTACCACACCAGCTTCGTGGTCAAGGATGAGCTCTGGCTAGTGCTGGGACTACTGACAGGCGGCTCTCTCCTCGACATCATTAACCACAAGAGGAAGGTGACTGATTGCAAAAGCGGTGTCTTCGATGAAGTGACTATTGCGACTATCTTGAAGGAGGTTCTCAAAGGCCTGGAATACATACACAACAACGGGAAAATTCACAGGGACATTAAGGCAGCCAGCATCCTTCTCGGGGAGGACGGTTCTGTTCAGATAGCAGACTTCGGAGTATCAGCGTTGCTCGCTACTGGAAAAGACGAGTCAAGCGAAAGGGTGAGGTATACCTTTGTCGGAACACCTTGCTGGATGGCACCCGAAGTGTTGGATCAAGACTGTGGCTACGACTTCAAAGCGGATATTTGGTCTTTTGGAATCACTGCGATGGAAATGGTTACGGGCACGGCGCCTTATTACAAATATCCACCCATGAAAGTTATAATGCTCACCTTACAGAACGATCCTCCGACACTTGAAACAAACGCTGAAGACAAAAATCAGTATTCTAAGTACAGCAAAACCTTTAGAAAACTGATAACGGATTGCTTACAAAAGGATCCCCTAAAAAGGCCAACAGCATCAGACCTGTTAAAAGACCCATTCTTTAAGAAAGCGATGGACCGAAGATACTTACAACAAACTTTATTCGCAAAAAGAACCTGTCAGGGTGCAATGAACTTTTCTGCTGCCCACAGCATATCAGGTCAACGCTTCGATCTTGAAACTGAAAAATGGGTCTGGCCAACGAATACGGAAGGAGGGTCAGAGAAGAGGGACAATACTGACAAGTCCGTCAATGGAGCAACAGTAGGCGACTCTTCCCTTGAATGTAATAAATTACCAGAATCGAGAAAACTCACGCTTGTGCTAAGGTTGCGGAACAATGGAAAAGAGTTGAGAGATATCAGTTTTGAGTTTTCAGCTGGCAAGGACTCGTGCGAGGGCATAGTCTTTGACTTGGAGGAGCAAGGCCTCGTCGACAAGAGAGATGTTGCCGCTATTGCAGCCAATTTGGACCAACTCCTCCAAAGTGTTGGCACTCTTGATTCCATAACTTTCCCTCTAGAGTCGCAGGCTGCTTCGTGCGAGGCAGCCAGTGAGGCAGCACTCATCGGCTATGCCAGAATATCTATTAAGGATAATTATTTTATTCCAAAACCATTTGAGTAAAACAAATGTTCAGAACTCTCTTCCTCCTCTGAATCCTCAAACCAAACCAAACTATAGCCATCCTTACTCACAACCGACGATAATAAATAATAATTTCAATAAATAAAAATAAAACTTCTATGTTTTCCAAGTTATTAATAAATCTTAAACTTTCAAAAATACTGACAATTAAATATTACACATGACTTCCCTTCGCTTAAGTAATATTAATAAATATATGAAACATAATGACGAAATTGTAACGACTTTCTTTTTTATCGCTTATCTAGTCCGTCCAGTGCTGCCACCTATCGGTGTAGACCGGTTTTGAAGAATCTGTGAGCTCATTTTGTGGTGAGCTATCGTTACAATTGGACGTATACCTAACCTCGATTTATTGTTTTGTTTGGCCAAGGAATAGCCAATGTTTTCCTGATATTATTATTTTTGTTTTTTTGCGGCTCAGCGGTAAGCATCCTACAAAAATTAGTAAATAGCATTGTACATAATTTTTGTATTTTCTTAAAATTAATTATTTCGTAGTTTTTTTTAGTTGTTGCTATGGTTTTATGTTATCTTTAATGAATTAATACAACGTAGTTTCTTTAGACTTTTTTTTATTGTTTTCATTTGAACGTTGGACCTAAATCCCACAAACCAGGTCACTAAATTATAAGTGAGATATAATCCTTAAAAAAATAAATATAAAAGAGGATTTGCTCTATGGAGTATAATCATGAATCATTACTGTTTATAAGTCCCAACTTCTGTATTTTATTCCATACCATTTATTTATAAAAGTCACTTTAAATGAACATGATGGGAGTCATGAGGGAACATGAGGAAATTCATGAACATCCTAAAATATAAACATTTTTATAAAGAACCGAATAATTTTAAATAATATTCTAATTTATTTTGAACGATACTAACACACAAATGATGCCAAAATACTTGAATCATTTCACAGTTTACATCAAGAAACTCATGATTTTGATTTTTAAACGGACAACAATAACAATTAAAACCTTTTTTTTTAAATTATATTTCATTCATGTTAATACACCACTTAATACGTCGGGTACGTTATCAAATACCCGCAAACAAGAATTAGGATTATCACATAAATTTATCAAAGATATATCGATCATTTGCCATCGGGGTCTTAGGACCCCTTCACCAGTATTTACTGCAAAAAAATTCTCAACTGAGATATCAGTAATTATAATTTTTTTCAAAAATATTTTAGTTAATACTATTAATATCCTATTCTAGGAGAAGAGGTGAAGTGCCAATCCACTAATATGGGAATGTGTTTTTCGTACAGTAAAATAGCTAAAATATTAAGAAATGATTCGTTGGAAACGTATTAATAGCTATAATTAAGGTATCTAAAAACTTTCAGAAACGTTTATTTTGTTCTTTATATTCAATTGTTCTTCTTCAACCTGTACTATCTTCATTCCGAAGGCAATCCGAACATTTGATAAGGCCGATCTAAATAATTGCAATCGTACATATCTATAAGGTTCTTTCATTTCTGAACTTCTCTTTCTCATAGTATTCCACTCTGTTATAAAAATGATTAGTTGCATAGCATTCCTCATAAGATGCATCTCAAATACTTCACTTTTCTATTCCTTATTATGGTAGGTAGTCAAATATCATGTCAGCCATCATTATCATAAGTTTTTTTTTATTTGACGATTTTTTGTACAACTTTGTTGTTTTTCGTATCTACAAGGCCTCGCCATAGATCTCGACCCCTCGCTGCCATGCTCTCCGCATCCCGCAACCATTTTTTTTTTGGGTCGTCCTCTTTTCTTCCTTTCCGTAATGCAATGATAGGAGATGGTTTTGGCCATCGTTCCTTTGCCATTATTTTTAAATGGGCATACCATTTTAATCTCCTTGTTTCTACTGAGTAGAGGAACGTTGTTTCCTAATCTTTCAGTTGGCTTAATGTGCTATTAGGAACGTCTCAATAGATTATATCATACTGTTATCATATGTAAAAAATAAAAAAAGGGTGTAAGAAATCTTCAGCAGGCATCAAGTATTTCTAGATTGCAATTGTAGCTTCACAGGCTACTTTTTTACCCATCACTGATTCCGATTTTTTTTTTAATGTTTGAATCTCATTTTTTAAATAAACAATAAACACAATATCACCACATAAAATCACTAAGAAAATATGAAGAAGTATGGTTAACACTTATAATAAGAAAAGTGTATGCTTCCCTCCAAAAAGTCTTCCAAATCTTCTGTAGTCTATTCCGCACCACATAAATGTTTCTATCCACATGGCGTGTCAGGACCACATCAATCTCCTTTCGGTGATGTCATTTCGTTCATTCCGCACTCTATTTTTTCTCTCTCCATTTGCAATCATTTATGGCCGATAACCAACCCTCTTTCCTCCAAGCAGTTATATCTGATAGCAAACTTTTATTTTCACACCTCTATGCCACAACCAATGTAAAGAATTGTGCTCATGGAAAAGAAACGATACATTACGTAGAGATACAATTTTTATTCCAACACCTAAACCTTGATAAGACCAGTAATCATGTTTCAATTTGAGAATTGTTTTTTAATTTCGTTTAACACTTGATTGTACTTTATTTTGTTTCAATATAATTACTGTGTGCATAGAGGACCGAAGCTTTTTCGTATTGATTTAAATAAATAATTGAGTTATTATTGAATGATTATGAATAGTGTTGCGCAGATAATGATAGATATATAATTTATGTATTTATACACTTGCGCAGATAGTGACATAAGTATCCCACATTCACTACAGAGCATTTGTTCCAGTTCTTTTTTTTTTCTTTTTTTTACTCATAATTCCACAGATAACTGGGACAAAATGCTATAAAATGAAATATGTAAATAATCGGGATACTTTAAGCAATAGCCAGTTTTTGTAAGTAATTTGTTTTTTGTTTTTTTTACACTATCGGTTACAGTACGGAACTTCCATTTTTAAAAATAAAAAAGTAAAGAAATAAAAGAAAAAAGGTTATTTCTATTATTTTTACCATATAGCAATTATTTTAGTTTAATACCGCTCAGTTTTGAATTATCAGTAACATAGGGATATAACTGACAATTTCTCTTCAAAGGAAACCACAACTTAAACTAAATACTCCCATACTTCAGCCTTATGAACCTACGCCTGATCTATGGACGACATGCTCCAAGAATCTATAAAATATAGCCCAGAATGAAACGGTAGTCATTATACTAAGCGCCCTAACAATACATTTCTATTGTCTCGTATCGTAATTGCAACGCTTATAAGTGAGGACAATTATCCTGATGGCTATCTATGGCAGCCTTAACGACTGGAGATTTGGGCAATGGCCCGTCCTCGGTTCTTACTGGGCTAAGAATAGAACAAGGGTTAACAGCCGTCTGAATAGCCAAAATTCCGGAGACTAAGGAGAACAACACCTTTAGGAATGCGATGGGTGAGTATGCGAAGAACTATAAGTGTTTTTGACATTCAATTCTTCTAAAATTTCCCTAACATAGCTATTGGACTAACAAGACAAATCTATACAACCAATGAAGGATCTCGGGGTTAGTAATGATACAAGATCAGCAAGGAGAACACTCTCAATCGACAGTTTTTTTCCTAATTTAGGATACCCACTTGGTAGGAGCTGGGAGATCCCCATGAGGGTCTGCAGACCACGTGAGGTCCATCTAAGTCTCCCGGCTACCAGGTAAAATACTAACATTAACTAATTACATTTTGATACTTACTTTATTTTTCAAGCATTTGGGATTCGTCACAAGTAAAGAAATTAAAATCGATTTACCAGAAGCTTTAAGGAACATTAATTTTCAGATTAAAAAAAAAAAAACACAGAAGGAACTAAATGTAAACCGTAATGATAAGTAAATCATTATTCAATGATTAGAGCACTGCGTTACTCGGCTCATGGAAGTCCCGGTTCGTAACAGGCTGAGACAGTTAAATTCTATGTTCTGCTATAAAAGTCTAAAAAGATTTCAGCTAAGTACCCGCACAACCGTTAGGCTAGAAATAGTGCAGTCTCGACCATCTACTGAGGACATGTAGGAAGACCCTTTAAGGTTTTTTTTTTTATCCAATAATAAATTAAACCACCTTCTAAAAATAAAAAAAAATAAAAAAATATGGCAAACTACAGCAATATCAAAAACCTCCATACTAGCTTCCATTCTGTAATAAATGAATAATATCAAATAGATGTTTCTAAATATTCTACAGACATTATGAGAGCATGATATCAAAAGAACTTAATATAACCTAAAACAAACAAATATTTTAATATTGGCACACATTTTACGAGCGGTACACCATTAATTCTATAAGCGAGGTTTCATACTTCATACCAATGCAGAACGATTTACTAGATGTCACTAAATAGGGACGGATAGCGACATATATAGAAAAGATTATCTAAAGACGATCATATACAGAACATAAGGTCAAAGGACTTTAGAGAAATTTAACAGATAAATAAAATAATAGATATTCAGAGGTACATTTATTTTCTAAAATCCGTTTTCATTTCATTTATTTCTTAAGTGGAGTTAATAATGCATGAGTATGTTATATAATATCAATAATTTATTTTATTTCATGCTTACGCTTTCGAGGAAACCCAAAAGCAATATTTAATTTGTGAATATTCATAAGTTTTAAATTTCCATTTTATTTTTAGACATTACGACTTTTTTTAAATCATCATTATGTTTCAAGAATCTGAATTTCATGCTATAGTTAAAGCAATTACATAGAGGTGAAAATCATCTCAAATCTCAAAAGTGAAGGTCAATTGAATTCTTAAATACAATAAGAAACAATTTATTAGCAATAAACGTTTCGAGCAACATTGCAGGTCTGCATTAGGGCTGAATAACACAATTTAAAAAAATTGGAACAAATAAGAAACAAAAATTATTTTTTTCATTGAGTTTATTTTTTGTATAATACTTTATATATATAAAGTATGTGTGTGTGTGTGTGTAGAGAGAGAGAGAGAGAGAGAGAGAGAGAGAGAGAGAGAGAGTGAGAGAGAGAGAGAGAGAGAGAGAGAGTGAGAGAGAGAGAGAGAGAGAGAGAGAGAGAGAGAGAGAGAGAGAGAGAGAGAGAGAGAGCGAGAGAGACTTCGCCCTGACCATCGCCGAGCCAAGACGGCATAACCTACAGGCTTGAAATTTGGAAAGTAGGTACATTTTATACCGTCCCCTAAGAGGGTGACAAACGTTTGTATTAAAAAAACGTCATTTTCAAAAAAAAAAAAACAGGTTAGAGATGTGAAAATAAGTAAGCAGGCTTTAAATATTATAATAATTCTATTCAAGATTTCGGAAAATCAACCCCTAGATATTACAGTTTTGGATATTACATGGTGGATGTTAATAGAAACCATATCGATGGTTCTATAATTAAGATAGTTTTTTAAAATCTATCAACAAAGGGATAAGGCTGGCTGAATTCACGAATGCTTCAAGTCATTGTTTATAGAATGGAGTTTATTTATGGAATTCAAAATTCACTCTCCGTTTAAACTCAACATAAGTTTTTTATTTAAAATCAACGAGGACGAAGTCGCGGGCAAAAGCTAGTATTATTATATATTTAATAACTACATTAATATTTAATGTGATATAATTTCTAATAAACATTAATGCTTTTTATAATATAAATAATATTAAAATGCTGGACAAAGTAAGTACAACAAAATTAGTGGTACGTTTATTGGATGTTCTTCTGAAATTATTTTAATTTCATATAAAATAGATTTATAAAAAACAAAGAAAAGTCGCTGTAATGGTAGATAAAATAGTTTAGATTACAGAAACTGATCTATGAACCATTACCTCTTTAAGACTATTGTACTGAAGCTAGCGGGCTGTAACTGTAGAATCAGTCAACAGCAACTGAAGCACGTTGTGTTTTCTACATTTAGTGTGTATCTAATCTTAACTAGCATAAACGAAAAAATTCGTATGCTTTTGTGTGTCACAATTTTCAGTAGCAAATCTCAATGAACGTAATAAGCTTATATGCAGCTATTGTATTTCAGCAATATTTTTTTAATGTCACAATATTCCAAAGTTTATAACAATTCATTTTTTACCTATGAATTGATATATATTTTTTAATTAGTATATTTTTTCGAGATTGGTAATTAACCAACCAAAAATTTACAGTCATATTTAATTTCTACTTATTAGAACATAATTTACAGAGTTAATAATAAACAGAGTTTATGATCCTCTTGATAAGCTGAACAGGTATAGATTAACAGATACGCTTTTTTTAAATTTTTTTATTGAACATAAGTGTTTTATTGATAAAATTACTGTAAAACAGGAATTGTGATACATACCTAATACTATATATATTATAAATTATTATATAAAATATAGATGAGAATTATGACAATACAAAATGACTCATAACGAAACGAGAGCAAAGACCCCTTCCTCTTTAAGAGGAGGCAATCTATTACATCCTTTTGAAACCTCGATAAACCTAGCTGAAGCTAAATACAGTTTAAAATCACTATGACTATGTATATGTATAACGGTTTATAAACAAATACACTTACATACAATAATTAAAACTAATGAATTTATATAGCATTTTTAAAGTATTTAGTTAAAACATAAGAAATATCAGTTTCTGAGGCATTGGAATATCAATATTTACTTCATATAGTTAAATGATTTGAAAATATATTACAACATTTATACGCTGAATAAAATGTATGGATAATTAACTTTTACTCTATATTGACCAATATGCTAATAACTTTTGCTCTATATTGACCATTACTAATCCTCAACTAACTGAGAGCAGAAATATACCTGCAATTATGTGGACTTAATAGAAATTGAATTCAAACTAACTAATATATGGCAAATAGTAAAAATTTATCATCATAATTTTTCCATCTTCTACCTCTACGGGGTTTTTTTTTTTAATATTTATGGTTACAAAGAGAAGCAGGACATCAGCCTATTTACCCGAATCAGGTGGAGGGTAGCATAGTAAAAATTAAATGAGTTATATTTTTATTTTTTTTTAAAGGAGCGGGGTAGCTAAGTGTGCAGGTAGGTTCCATATTCGAATCCGGCTGTAACAGATAAATTATTTGATCAATAAAAAGCCATAGTCGAACCCGTGAGATATGCAGACCCTTCTAGGCTATCCAGCCTCGATAAAGTAGGTGCCGTTACTAATTAAAAACCAGACTGTTGAGAGTAATCTCGGCCAAATCACCTACGTCCACAAACGTCATAGAAAAAATACAGTCTATCACGAACTGGGATCCAAGACCCTCGAGTGTTATGGCGATACAATTATTCATTTTTAAAAACAATGATTTCTCATAGTCTATGGTCTAATGAACTCATTTTTTTGAGTTCCTATATAATGAAAAGTTTCTAAAGAAACGCTCCACTTTGATCTGACTTATTATGCAAATTTAATAGCCCCTAACGACCTACGCTACAACAAGCCGAACAGAAAGAGTTAGTTAGATGTTGGCGCCTTACACCAACGTACGAACATATCTTCACTAATTTACATATATTAAACTGAACTGCTAACTTCGGATGAAGAAAATTACACAGTCTCTAAAAGCGATTTCACTTCTGTGCACTTCAATAACCAAATTGAAGTGAAATGGAATGGTTATAACAAAAATGGAAGGTTTATTGCAAAAAAGGTTGTGTCTCCATCTTTGGGGAATTTACAAATGCTGTTTTATAAAAAAAAAATATGACAGTCATACATATATAGATATAATTAACTATATGAATCACGATTAGTTTAAATTAAACATTATAACTAATTAAAATATTGAAATAAATATATAAATGAATCAATAATGAGCTTTAGCGTAATTATGATTTTAACTTTGATTAAACAAACAAAACTCAAGCCACAATATATTGAACTGCATACAAGGTTATATTGATAATTTTCCTGGAACGGGGAAAGCTAATTGGAAATTAATTATTTATATTTGATGTAATACTTACATATATTATAATATCAATATAACACTAGGTTATTTTATTTTTACTTATATACTTATTCGATATATATATATATATATATATATATATATATATATATATATATATATATATATATATATATATATATATATATATATATATATATATGGTTTCTCATTTGTTTTATATTTTTAAAGTGATGGTTAATTTTAAGTCATATTATTTATTTTTTACTTTAAGTTTATTTGTCTATTTATATTATTTTAAATAGAATTTTTGTAATGATAGGATTATTATAGCATTCATGCATAAAGCTATTGATTGTGGTAGTTTATTTATTTATTCTTGTTTTCAGTAAAAATCTTAATTAATATATTTTAATTCTGAATAATTTAAATTCATACAAAAACTAGGGTTTTAGTGTAGTGCATATGTGTACATTTGACCATGGAAGAAGGTTAACTTCCAGGACTTTATTGTAAAATTGATTTTAGATCCGTTTTGACCTCAAGTGATGTTTTTACTTATGAATTTTAAAGGATGTTACGAAGAACAAGAATTGAAAATGACAAATGAATTTGTCGAAACGTATTTTTTAATCCTTCGTTAATGTTTTAACAAGATTTATCTGACTGGAATAAAGGTTTTTTTTTGGTTTTTTTTTCATTAGTGAATTATATGATTACAAAAACTAGATTAAATAAAGTCTACTAAAATAAATAATTTATAACTGAAAATCAGGACACAATAAACTAAATAAAACGAGAAATATAAAATAAAAAAACAAGCCATGAATTCTGAGAAAGAATTTATTTTAAAACTATAATTTCTGGCAGATTAAAAGAACTATAGTAGGAGAATGAGAAATTTAATGAACTGTGTCAAGTGTGGATATATTGCCAACTATTTTTATAGTTATAGGTATTATTATAGGATTAAGTATTATATTTAAAAGTATAAATTAAAGGAAAAAATGGGCTCCTTGCTATTTCAATTACAAAAAGGTTATTGGAAATTATCATGCCCATGCGCCATACCCTGAGGCACTACGTATAAGGTAAAACTTTGAACAGCAGTACGAAAAAAATGTAAGAAGTAATTGTATGCAAGATAATATGGTGGCTCTTAGAAAAACGGTAAGAGACCAATTGAAAAAAGCTAATTACCGAGATACAATTTATTATAAGTAGGCTACATTTTAAAGCAATACGTTGCCGACAATAAAGGGCCTTATTAACGCTAGGGAGTAAAAACGTTTCAAACGATTTTATAATATCTAAGCTTATTAATCCACGTCTCTAATGCCTCCACTTAATTTTTTTTATTTTACTCACTTAATAAAGTGCATTTACACTATTGAAACCACTCATAACTGTAACACTTATAATTAGCATTATGGAAATCTTAAGAACCTAATTAGGCAATTAATTAACGGTTTTATAATTCGGAATTTGAGTCAAAACTAAGACATTGCTTCACGTCTATAACAGAACCTGACCCTGAACTTACGATAATTTTTTTTATTAGAAACAGGTGTCCTATTCCGTACGTGACATTTGTTTGAGAGATGAGCAACTAGTTGGTGAAATATAACACCGGCAGGCTTCAGATCTCTGTCAGATATAAATGCGATTAAAGTCAAAAACCGGACAAAATATATTGGTGAAAAAAGTCAATCAGTTTTTATGAATTAATTTTTTATCTTACTATTCATTCATTCATATCAAATTTAAAATAAAATACTAATCTGATAAGAATGAACACTATTATTTTATAACAGATGTTCCTCAACCTCCTGTAGGAAGCAAGAGGCAGTTCAGCGATTGATACAATCATTGAACAATGTAAAAAGAAAGCTAATAGGCTTCTTCAAAGAATGTAGGTAAAAAGCTTTGAAAATGTAAATTAAGTTAAATGTAATATTATAAATATAAATATTTTCTACATGATAACTTTTTTTTTAAATAGAAAATTAGAAAAACAAAACCCGAATCGTCTGTATCGAAAATTTTAGAGAATCGAAATATTATAACTGAGTCAAAGTTGTGGAAAGAAAAATAAATTATGTAAAATCTCTTTAAGGAAACTTCTACTATTAAAGTAATTGAAGCAATTCAATCTTCTTATTATTATTATCATGCTCAATGGTGTTAATATTTTTGAAAAATATTAAAAATGAAACGAATAAACACTTAAAACTTGATGTAACTCATCTTGAAGAGACAACCTGCTGAACTGATACCTCGTACCTGAACAGAAGCGTATTTCTTTAAAGTAAAATAAATCTATTTATAAGAAAAAATACGGTACCTGTTCCGCAAGTTGTAGCTTCGAGTTGAGTCAGAAGTATTAACTGTTTTCGTTTAATTTTTAACATTTTCCAAAAATACAAGTTATCGTGAGCTTTAGTATGGAAATGATAATGTAATTATTCTGCTGAAAGTTTATTTGTATGTATTTCTTTCATTGTATAAGTGATTCTTTATAGATACATTTAAATTTGTCTATTAAGTTTTTGAGTTTGAGATTGGTCTGTTTGGTACAGCATATTACTTTTGTAAATTGTAACAAATTATATTAGAAATAAATAAATAAATAAAATAAAAAGATAATGTAATTATGTGTAATGAGTAGATTTCGGTGATAATTGCATCAAGAAATATAAGTTTCAACTAACATTTCGAAATGATAGATGATATATGTTTGTTAAAACGATCATTTCTAGATGAAATGATTACCGAATTATACACATTTCCCATAATAACAATCCATTTCCATACTAAAGCTCATGGTAACTTGTATTTTTGGAATATATTAAAAGGGAAACGAATTACAGTAGAGCGTCGATTATCCGGACGTCAATTAACCGGAACGTCAATTATCCGGACTGTTTCGGAAAATTTTCAAAAAATAAACATTTTCGCGAGTTGAATATTAAACAAGGATTTTCAAGACGTATTGATTTGTTGTATAATTTTACACAATAAAAAATTTCTGTTTCTGCCATTTAAAAGATTAAAACCAAAAAATATTGAACTTGATGAAGCCGTCTATGTATGGTATCGTCAAAAACGAAGTTTGTGAAAGCCCTTGTCTAGCCCACTTATATGCGAGAAAGTAATCGATTTTAATATCAAACTGAACGGGGATAAAGTGTTTAAGGTTAGTTCTTACAAATGTCTTATAACAATGTTTAATCGTTTAAATAAAAATATATTGTTTGTATCCTGTGTTTTTATTGTTTCCTACTTCCAATTTTACTTTGTGCATAATTGCGTCGATTATCCGGAAAATTTCAGTATCCGGAATAGGCCTGACATTGATTAGTCCGTATAATCGACGCTCTACAGTAAATGTTAAAACTTGTTGTGACTCAACCCGAAGCGACAACCTGAAGTAAAGATACCATTATAAGTAATGCACATATTATTATTATAATAATTCGAAATATCTTCTGGTTATTGAATTATCATCTTTTCTTTTTATGGATGGTGGAATAAAGAAGAAAAAGTTAACAAAGCGGGCGAAGGGAGTAGCAGCGGTGGGCGTGCCCATAACGAATCCCCAAGCTCCTGCCCCCTCCTGCCCTCCTGCTACCTTATTCATAAAATGTCCCTTTTTACAATAAATTCTAGGCAATATTAATATTAATTTATCATATTACTCATATAAAAATCCCCCCTCCAGAAGGGGCGGAAACCTACCCCTACAGTTTCCCTCTCGCGGAATAATATTTTATACCTCACCCTGGCCTCCACTGTCTGTCACGTTTCCTGAATTTCCTTTTGTTATTTTTTTTCCTAAATAATTTTATAATTTAATTAATTAACAGACTATCAAATATGACATTTTTTAAATGTCTATTAAAATAAATTATGCAAGAAAAAAAATCTACGAGCATTCTTTCTCAGAAACAAGGTAACTTCGTGTATCATCCACTTCACTTTTTAGCAATAATTTTTTTTCTCTATCAAATATAATCAAATTACCCTACATATTACAAAACCTATCTATATACGTAGACTTAAAGACTTATACGTATGTCATCATTTGATCCATTTAAACATTTGCAACTTCCAATACCTCCCAAACTAATGCAAGGCTGCCTATCAAATTACTCAAGTTAAGGAAACATTGCCCCAATTTAATTCAAATACACAGGGTGGTATGCTTGATTCCTTATTAGTAATATATGCGTAGTAATTCCTTAAGTACTAATAAACGTATATATGTGTATTTAAATAATTTATCACGAATATAGAACTCACCTTACGATAGAAAAAAACTACCTTACCATGGTTTCAACAGAAAACAACATACTGATTTAACTTAGGTATATGACGAAATAAAATAATAATCACGCAAAGATAATATAGACACAAAGCATAGAACATATTGATTAAAAAATATATACATGTCATATGTCGTCCTATGTTAACTCAATGTACAACAAAAACTAACTAAACGTAAAAACTCTTGGAAATATTATAGTTGGGGCATATCTTGCACACAAATACATTACAATCGATGACTATTAAATATTTAAATCATCAGTGTTATATTGAAATAATTCTTTAAGGTAAGTATTATTTCACTATGATATGTATTAAGTTTCGCGATTTATATAATTCTTCAGGTATTCATGTAAATAGCTAACACAAAACATTGGGCAGAATAAGGTACAATAACTTAAATATTTAAGGGTTATGAAACTAGTAATAATAATGCATGTGTAGTGTTAACTCATACGTTGATAAAGAAAGCCTGGTAATGCTTAAACATAATTGTTATATAAAATGTTCCAGCCTGATACATTTATAAGATTAGATTTACAATGAATAATACACAAAAATAGCATATTTTAAAGGGCTAAGGATCAAACCAATTATGCTTAAATATTATAATTTAAGTTGGCTTTCTTTAAAATAATATATCAGTCTTGGTGTGTCCAAAATACGGGGTAATCCCAGAACATTAAAAAATTTAATCAACTCCCCGGATCGGTTTTACATCACCATCAGAATAATTTTAATAATTACCAGTAAGGTATCTTCAAGTGCTTGCAATTGTTTTTGTTTTTCCTTAATCTTTTATGTGCCCTTAATTCTCCTTCAGCTAGTCTTGACGAGTGGATAATTAGAAAAGAAAACTTTTCTATAGATTTCAAGAAAGGACGAATAGTGCAATTAAATAAAATTAAAGTATTTACCAATTCAGTAAATATTAACGACTTAATTACCCACCGTTAGATTGACTATAAATAACTTGTACTTTCAACAATAAATTTCATCAGAAAATTTATACAGACGCAAAACATATCTAGTCAATGATGCCATTTCAAAAAAGAGAAATATTCAAGAGATATATTTAGGCGGAAATGATTTCACTTTTAGACACAGCAGAAAATTGGATCGTAAATTATTGCTATTTTAAAAGTTTAGAAAGAAAAAAAAAGGAAAAGAAATATTCAGAGAATTAATACAAAAACATTTTTTACCAATATCAGAGATAAATTAAAGTTTGTTTTAATTAGAACCCAGGCTGTATAAGAAAAAAGAATTGGATGAAAACCAAGCAGACCTATATTTGAACCGAGGAAGGGGAAGAGAAACGACAGATGAATTGATAAAACAGGTGAACGTATATTAACAGTAAGGGTGTATTAATAAATTACTGAGCTAATTTATTTTCAGAATAGCTATAATTAATTTAAAAAATTTAAATAGTCTTTTTTTTTACAGTAAAGGGATATGGGTAAGTTTTAATAAGAGAAAGATTGCACGATTAAAAATATATACAGTTTAAAATCATATAAAATAGCCTGTATAAAAAAATCACGTCCACCAAAAATCATTGCACATTATATGATGGAATAAAAGAATAATTATGAACAAGAATAACATCCTCTTTTCATAATATTTTCCCACCATTTCCGCATCTTTCGTTACTTTATTATAATATGTTATAAAGGGTTATACGCAATCGGAAAATACTACTATGTGATTTCGACTCGCACACATATTCGGCAGCACACATTAAAATATGTTACATAATTTTTTACTATTAACACTTTAGCTATTAAGCTGTAAACTCATAAAATGTGTCTTTAAATAAATAATAACACTTGGACTATATCTGTATCACTGGACTATAAAAATACCCACTAGGAAAGCACATACAAATTTAAATAGACAAGAATTGACTATAGCAAGACGATACAAACATCCATTACATCATCTGGACTACAGATATTCAGTAGACATGAAACAAACGACTGATTTGCTTACCTATACTAAGACCTTTTTAGAGATATAGAAAACTGTAATGGTTTAATGGTTTTGCTATTTAAAGTAGCTAATTAAACGCTAACATTAACAGGGTCATAAAAAAATGATAGATGTAAAGCAATCCAAAATCCTTAGAAAAATTGAAAACGCTACTTGTGTTTTTTTCGAACCCTGATTTTTTTTTTTTTTTTACGTCTAGAAGATTCGCACAATACACGACAAACACACCAGATTTTTCAATGCAAAACTATCGCCATTACCCGGTCTATCTATACACAGTTTGCCTAGGGGCCTGTTGGTAAATCATAATTATTATAACTATACATAAAGATGGAGACCAAAAAAAATTTTCTGGATGGGAGGCAACACAATATATATTTCAAATTTTAAAATCCTTATATTTAAGATTACACATGTATACACAGAGACATCGGGACTCACGAACTGGGGCTCCACCACGCCACCGAATTCCTCTCGTTTTCAATCCTTAAATCCTAAATCCTTCGTAAAATCATCAACAATCCTTAATTTTTTGAGGAAACAAGTAATCCATAATGAATGTAATGTCCCATTTATCACTGGTCCAAATCCGATATCAATCTTTTCATGACCAACTTTCTTCCCACTCCAACACACTAGTTTCAAATCTATCAACCTCCTCTCCAATTCCTGATATCCTCCGAGGCGTCAAGAAGAAGTGGCCTTTTAAGTTGAAATTATTATTTGAGTATTACCACTGAGTAGTTTCTCTACTTGTCTCTATTTATGTCATTATGTATCATTCCGGCCATTTAGTAGTTAATGTACAATGTTAGTAGTTAATGTATAATACAGTTGAAAACATTAATGAATAAATTTTTTTTTTAAGTTATGGCAATTAACACACTTAATTGTCTGAGCAACGTATTTCATCAATGTAAAATATAAAATATCAAAATTAAGCTGGAAACTAATAAATATGTATTTCTATTGAATATATAAATCAATACTAGATTATTGTTCTTAGTAATCCTAAGTATATACAATCATCAATGTTTATAGTGACTTGTTTGGTATGAACGGTAATACTACCACGCCACTACAAGTTTTTGAAATTTATTTAACTTCGATTATTAAACCAGTTGAAATCCCGAAGAATTCAACTGCACCTACCAACGAAGTGCATTATAAATAACTTGGTTGCAGTAATACAGATAATCGCTGTAAATAGAGAGAACGCGGTGATAGATTTACCCTTTAGTGATGGTAGTGAAATCTGTACAAAGTCAGTCAGCAAGGACTCGGAGGTATATTTAGGGATATCATGTATTTCACGGACTATTTCCTCTTCACGTATTAAGGCCTGAAATATGACAGGCCTCCATTAGCGCCAGGATATCTAACAATGACAGCTCTTGGGATTCTAATAACGTGAAGAATAAGTGTCGGCCTTGATGTATATGGAAAGGCGCCAAGCATAAACAGATTCCTACACCAAGTGGTTCTAAATTGATAGTGTAAGTAGGAAGGGTTTTAATATACGGAAATGACAGGCTTCCAGCTTCTGGTACTGTATAGTTATGTTTTTATCCCAAAATTTGAATTATAACAAGTAATCCTGAGATGAGAAAAGTAATTATCACCAAATTATGACTTAGCTATTAGCTAGAACTATGTAAATAAATCGTTTATTTGAGGTAAAAAAGAAAATCATGACTCGCTGGCTGGACACTCAAACTTACTAGTACACAGACATTACCAAAGAATCCGACAAGGAGACTGAAACGTGTTTTTTAGAAGGGATCAATAGAAGGGATCAAGTAAAGAGAGATCGAAAGAACGCAGAAACAACATGAGCTAAATGGCAATAGTATAATTTCTTAAATAAATATTTTTATTTTTTATTTGAGATAATGATTACTTCGCAAAGACCGAAGCAACTGAAAATCGAAATGCAATTGAATCTGAACTAGTATTACCATCTAAGACAACGAGATTTATGTTATTTTGAATGAAAATAGTTGACCTTGATGAAATATGTGGAAGAAAATGGTCCGGGTAGAGGTCAATAAATATCTCTGAATATTAAGAAATATTGTTTAACTTCATTCAATTCATTTATTCATTAAACCACTTCTGGAACAGATCTCTCAGCTACTCAGTTCATAACCTTTCATAACGAGTAAATTTTTGTAATGTTTTACTTCAATTAATTAACCCGAAATAAGATAAAAGCATACAGACGCATGATAAAATTATTCGAAATGGAGAAGTTAAAAGTTCTTTTAAGGTCTACTGCAAAGAAGCCATACTGAAATTCGTTCGTAGAACGTGGTGGTAAGCACAGAATAAAATTATGTGCCTTCAGGATTTGCTTACTTAGCAAGGAAGCAGAATTAACTTACCGTTAATGTAGTCTCTTTCTTTGTTTGCTTTTAATTATTTTTAAGTTTAATTAAATATGATCCTGAGAGCGAAAGATATTCATTTAAGCAGTGCATATGATAGTGTCATAAGAGAGAAACTGTATTCGGCTATGGTGAAAATGAATATCCCCCTTGAACTGATCCATCTTACAGAGTTGCTGATGAGAGTATCAAGATGTCAAGTCAGAATACAGGGAGACCTGTCAGAGACTTTCACTACCACAAGGGGCCTGAGACAGGGAGATGGCCTATCATGCTTGTTGCTTAACCTAGCACTAGAGAAGGTGATAAGGGACTCCGAAGTGCAAAGAAACGGTACGATTCTCACCAAGTCAGTCCAAATTCTAGCCTACGCAGATGATATAGACGTCATAGCAAGACCAAAGAGGGACTTGGAACGGACCTTCTTGGCTATAGAGGGAGCAGGGCGGAAAATGGGTTTTCAAGTCAACCAAGACCAAATACATGGTTGCTAACCCTCTAAGGCCACCACCGCCTACTCATAGGTTAGAAGGATACACCTTTGAAAGCGTTAATAGTTTTGTGTATCTAGGTTCCATAGTATGTGCAGACAATATGCCCTTTCAGGAGGTTCAGAGACGAATAGCGACAGCAAACAGGTGCTATTTTGGCCTCGCCAAAATACTAAGAAGTCATTTGCTGGCATGAAAGTCTAAGATCGCTCTGTACAAATCTTTAATTAGACCTGTACTGGCACACGCCTCAGAGACATGGCCTTTATCACGTACAGATGCTATCAGCTTGCAGGTTTTTGAGCGAAGAATTCTGAGAAGAATGTTTGGACCTGTAAGGGATGGCGCCCAGTACAGGCAGAGACAAAATGCAGAGTTGTGCCAGATTTACCGGGAACCGGATGTGGTACAATTTATAAAGATCTCAAGGCTACGATGGGCGGGGCATGTTGCAAGAATGGACGGGGACACACCTATCAAGAGGCTGCTCTTTGGGAGTGTGGATGGGAGGAGAAGGAGAGGACGGCGACGATCAACGTTTCGGCCTACGATGTAGGCCATCTTCAGGGCAAATAAAAGGTGCCTCGGCTGTGGTAACTTCTCAAACACTTGATTCCATTGATCAATTCAATCCATCATTATAATTATCCAGTCTTAACTATTTTCCACTAAAAAAATAAGGATGTTTTAGACTATAACGCGTGTTGTTTGAACAATTGGTAGCTCAAAGATATTATTATTTAAATATACCAAAACTTTGTTATGGAAAATAGTTGTATAACTTTTTTATTTATGGATTGTCTTTTTATTTCTTGTTCCTCACCACGAGGAAATAATTAAGTACGTATGAGGAGTACGATTGAGTTTTACAATGCCTATGAACAACTGGGTTGGTTTATATTCTAAATATACAGATGAAATAGACAGCAAGATCCATTATTCTAGACTGTTGAATAGCCAGAGGTCAGACGACATCATTCAAGGGCAGAAATAATTCTGGTCCGAACTCGGTTTAGTGGGAGTTTACTGTGGGCGGTGAGTAGAGCACCCGAATCCCACGCCAGGACTCATTTCCTGGGTGGTATAGTTTACTAAAAGGAAGATCTGTGTCCGAGTGGTCACTGGACTAAGAAGTATGAAAACAAACGTTTGTGATGTACTTAGTTAAGCATAGTCTCTAAAAATACCCTCACAATAGACTTAGAAGTAAGGACGTCTGCTACCACAGATCGATGACAAAAATTTTGTAGTTCGCCAAGTCTTCTTCATACTATACTCAATAATGCCTTTTAAGTAAGTAACTATCACAACCACGAACAGCTAATGGAGACACAGTAACAAGAAAACCTGCAAAATGTCAATAAACTGCAAACATTTAATTTGTCCAATGGTGCTGATATATGTCTATTAGTTTTAAGCCATTTTATGTAACAATGGCAAATCGGAAAATGTTACAGTGGGAGTCTTAAAAATTGCCTATCCAAGTACAATCAGGCAGGTTAAGGATCATTAACGACTACCTGACACCGCAAAACCTCAAGCGCCTCATTTTACGTCCTTTCTGATAGACATAATTTACTAAAACTCCTAAGGCCATTTTTCGATGCCCTCTTAACTATAACTCTTATTAAGAACTTTCACCTTCAGCTTGCAGATTAACTCCATGGTAGCTGAGGTGATTTCAAAAGAATCACGATCGACACCCAAGGAAGGTGTTCAAAGCTAGACCTGCAGGCACAAGACCACGAACTATGTATAGGAAATAGTTGGGAGAGGAAAGAGGTAAAACTCTGGATCAGATGGTGCTGTTGTCACGGGACCGACACAACAGACACAGCTGGGTAGAGGCTCCTTCACATTTTGTATACGAAGGAAGGGAAAGAAGAAGAAGCCTTCAACTTGTACAGTACAACTAGACAACCAACATTGCCAATGTCATTTGTTATGAAGTAAAAGAAATATATATGTAAATATAAAATATGACACATACCTTTCACTTTTGTCAACAGCTTTAAGCCCCTCGTCCGAGTCTCGAACTCCTTCTTCGGAAAGAGGCTCTGCCGAAATACCCTGGGCCCTTCTGCGTCTTGTCTCTCCCTTCCTGTAGACGGTATTGTTGTTCTGATTGATGTGGTAGGGTATGACCGACTGGAACTTGTCCAAGAGGGACTTAAGTTCTAAGATCTCGAGATCCTTCTGCCGCTCCAAAGCCTCAAGCTCCAGGTGCTTGGCCTTGAGAGCAGCCTCCAGGAAAGTCACCCTCGCCTCGAGAGCTTCCATGGGTGCACTCCGAATCCCAGGGCTCGTCATGTCTGAAAACAAATAATTACGTTAGAACAATTTTTAAAAAATTACATTTTTGATTTTATGTAACTATTTAGAGTACTTATGTATAATAAACATTAAAACCAACAATTATTATCGATCGAATATTTTCCTAACGTCAAATACTAGAGAAAAAAATAATTCTATGAAGTCATTAATCAGCTCTATATACCTTTACTAATCAATATAACACTTGAGTACGTCATTAAAAGGGTAATACCCACCGAAAACTTTTTTTGATTTTAATATGAATAGAAATATATCCGTGCTTGTGTTGGCGGATGATTTGGTACTGCTGGGTGAAGACGTATAAGCAATAAAACTAAACGTTGATGAATGCATGTAAGAAAATAGGGCTGGAACTCAATTCGGACAAGACTAAGTATATGGTTAGTAGAAGAAGAGAGATATAGGTGATATTATTTTAGGAAGAATAAGTTTGAGCGTGTCGAGAATTTAAGTAATGTAGTACTAAAGGTCGATGGTAACTAGGAAAAACGAAATTGAAAAGGAAATAAAGGCACGATTAAAGGTAGGAAATGCTTGTTATTAATCGGTATCGACATTACTAGGCTCGCTTCCCGAAATCTAAAAGCAAGAATTTATAAAACCATCATCCTTCCATCTCTGCTTTACTTAAAAACGTCTTAAGGTATTAGAAAATAAGGGGTGGCGTAGAAAGGACAAGTCCACAAAAGAATGTGACCACTGGAAAATTTAGGAGATTACACAACGCGGAATTGCGAAGCATGCAGCCAATAAATATTATTCACGAAGATTAAAATAGACTTGAAAAGTTTCTGGTCTTAGTAGCGAACGAATTCCTAAAAAATTAATAAGAGCTGTACCCTACCGAGTAGACCGAGGCGTACATGGAAGCATTGCGTTGAGATTGATCTGGCGGATTCGGATTTGGATAGTGGCCCGTGGATGGAAGTTTGTAAGCAAAGATTGATAGTGTCGGTATCGACCTTTTGGGTTCGCTAAGCTTTATTATTATTAAAAACAATTAGTAAGGTAGGAAATAGTTGGGGGTACAGTCAAATAAAACACTAAATAAGCGGGTACTTATTTATTATGTGCCGACGTTTCGACCCACTTTGTGGGTCATCTTCAGGGCTAGTGGAAGCTGAGGCTAGACTAAAAACAATTAGAAAAACTATACTTTCAAGAATTCTGAACTAACCCATGTCTCTACAGGAGCAATCAACTGATCAAATAAAGTAATCAAATCGGAATAAATAATTGAACAATTAATGATATGACAATTCAAGCATGAACATTACTAAAAATAACAAAATCATTATCACTCTTATACAAACTAGTATTATCAGATTAATCCCACATACTCTAGCACAGCCTAAAAATACTAAATACTCCTAAAAAAAACCGTGTTGTTCTGTTTAAAAGTGATACACTATCTGGTATAGGAAGATAAGTTATCGTTCAAATCAATCAGTTAATTTTTAGTAGTTTTCAAATTAAATGAATTTTCTTACTTCTATTTTTGTATTTTTTGGGTTATTTATTCGAAAAAAATTTGATTAGTAAAGATGAGAAAGGACTAGGCAATAACATGAATAAGTAGCCCCAAATTAAATAGTTATCCACTTCGTATATTGATTTAACTTAGTATCATAATGATAAAAAATTTCAACATTAAACGATATTGACAGTTAGTTCAACTCGCTAATTAAACAAAGCCATCAAAATGCCAACTAATAAATTTTAAAATGTTTTGTTAGTAGCCTCATATAAAAAAAAAAACTTTACCAAACCACTACGACCCACGAAGGATTTAGGGTTCAATACGTGGTAGGGACGGTATTCTTTCTAAGACAGCGGTTATGCAGGAAGGTGATTTGTCCGAAATTATATTTAACCGCCTGCTTTTTTCTCGAATTAAGTGTACCATTTTTTATAGAGGCTGGTTGAGCCCAGGAAATCTGAAGATCTAGCAGAGTCCATTCGTGGCTGTGAACAAATTAAATAATTAATATGCCAAGCTGAATTTGGACACTGGGCCTGTACCGTTCCAATCTGTTTACCTACCTTGCCCCATTCTAAAACTATAAATTTTATTTTATTCGATCTAAGCCGAACATTAAAACTAGTGATCATGAAATAATGAATACACTTGTGTGTGATAATCAGAGAGAAACGTAATATACAAGTTTAATTCTATGATATGAAATATCTTCCCCGCTGAATAAGTAGTCAAGTCGAATTTTTGTCCAAAAAATCCTATTTAAGTAAGATGAATCGTGGTATGCTCTTACTGCATAAGTGGCTAAGTCAGCCCTAGGCTTGAAGTGGAGTTATAGCTTATATCATAACTCCATTTCAAGACAAAACAACGAGAAAAACATGATACTGAAGCGGGTGAGGAAAGCCCTCTCATTCTAGACAATGTTCGAGTTATATCACTTATTCGCTGGGTTTGCAGATATATATATATTATATCAAAGAAATAATGTTTTCTATTGACTTATTAAGCTTGAAATAGGGATAATGAACATATACAACAGACTGGAACAGGAAATAAAGGCTAGAATCGAGAAGGGTGACACATGTTATTGGTCCCTCAGAAATGGGTTCTGAAGTTGAGCTCATACTCCGATCCTCAAAATAAGGGTATATATGACGGCACATGGGAGAGAAAAATCCTTAGAAGAGCATACGGTCCAACCAAATAAGGAAATCGTATCGGTATTAAAAATAATCCAGAACTTAAGGACCTATATAGAGAACCTCATATAGTTTCTTGTATCAAAACAGCAAGGTTGAGATGGTTAGACCGCGCACATAGAATGGATAAAAAAAGGCTCCCAAAGCAGATCTTGGAGGGACGTCCAGATAGAAGAAAGAGGAAGAGGCAGAATATTGTCAGAGTGGAGGAATAATCTCGGGGAGGACAAGGTCCTCCATGGACCATAGCGCCATGTGAAAAACAAAATTATATATATATATATATATATATATATATATATATATATATATTTTTATTTATCTGGACGAGGGCCTGTTTCCAACCTTCTTCCACAATATTGAAGCCTCTCTCGGCTTCCGCTGACCTAGCTAAGCCATTGACCAAGATAAAGTTACAATCAAGTAAGAGGCATATATTAAATGTAACTACGAACATGCAAACGGATTCTGTATTCCAAGGACAGTTGAAGAAATATCTTAAAAAGTGTAGTGTCAAAGGTTAAAAGTAAGGGATAAAAATGTAGAAATAATCCTGCGAATGACAAATAACAGACCCAGGTCGCTTAGGTACTGGGTCAACCTTGGTGTCTTTAATATCTCTTTCCCATCGCAACATGAGCAGAGCAAAGAACATAGATATAATAAATGATCGCACTGAACGAAAGTAAGACCAATAAATTATGCGCGTTCGGCAAATTTGTACAGGCTGTCATGCCACCAGTAAAGGCAAAAACCATTAGCGGTATCCAGGACAAAAGACACAACTCTACAATAGCCGACCTCCGAGAAGATAGGCGCGCCTTAGAGTTATTAAATTGCGTCTTTAAAAATATTTATTAGCAATGCCATTGTTAGGAGGGAGTGAGATAATGTCCACGCGCACAGACCCCGGGTGCGCTCAAACCCACGCCAGTCATTTGTATATATGTCCCCCTGTTCTTATCCCAAAGTCGTTTCTCTTTATAACCAACAGGCTAATATATTATTTTTGAATACATAGTAGGCACAGGGAATTATTTCAGACACATTCTTTCAAGATTTGTATCAATTACTTTAACGACACCGAATTCATAGGTATCTTTAAAGGTACAATCGTAACGAAAATAAGTTTTACATAAAACAATAACGATTTGTTTTTAGAAATCACTGTCTAGGAATGGGGGTGGGAAATTTATATTTTATATAAAAATGACCCACTAAATCTTAATTATGTACACATTTAATTAATATTCTGCTGACTTGCAAAGATTGCCGTTTTGATCAATAAAATATCAGATGTCATTCATGGATAAAAATCAATATAAAATATTTATATATAAATATGTATAAATAAAATATACAAAAACATTTTATACGGCCACGAATAAAATTTTAAGTCACAACTGTATACTCCTGTGGACCCATTAACAGAACGCTTAGATACAAATACTGGCTCAAGACTACTGAATGAAGTGAAGTAAGAGAAGACAGCAGCCACAGCCCAAAGATCAAAGTAGACCAATGAGAGGAAGAGGGTCTTAAATAAACGAATGAAGGAGTGCCAGAAGAACAAAGAACAAGCCATGAATGTGGTCTTATAAAAGCCCTGAATTATATATAATAATAATATACAGAATAATACTTTTAAGGTCACACATAAAAATAAAAGTATAAACAAAATAAATTAGACCTAAGCAAACATTATATTAATTACTTAAATATGCTTTAAAACTTTAACAATAAATTAAAGATTCATGGATACATTCACTTAATTAATCCATAATAAACTGGTAAGCTGAACATTGAACATTTTTTTATTCATGACTAAGAAGATAAACAAAAATCAAATAAATTAATTCAGAAAATGATTTTTAAATTAAATTAAAACGTCTAGAGTCATTGGATATTAATAAATGAACATTATGTTTCAAAATTAACATGGGCGTTTATTTGTAATTTTAAAGCGAAATTATTTTTAATATCTTTCGATATACGGTAAATAAACTGTTTATTTTAATCAGAGTAATATTAATTTTAACACATTTTCCTATCCCTATTTTTAGTGAAGTTTTGACCAAATTAACTGCAGTCATAAATGTACTTTATTAGTTTATTATGATTAATATTCCAAGAGAAAAGTAGTGAATAAGATTTCGTATTCATTATTAATATGTAATGAATAACGACCAGGAAGTTTTAAGACCGGCGCCATTGAAATATTTATTTAGAAATAATTATTTTTCTCTCCATTAGCTCATTTTAGAACTGTTCATTTTGTTAATCATTAAGCGATTCCGACAGGACTATTAAGACCAGATTGGATTTTTCCAATCACGCATTCTTAATCTAGGATTATCTCTTCTAACAAGATTCGAAAAATCTCTTCAAACAGGTTTCAACTAATAAATGATATTCTGTTTAAGCCCCTATCAATTGCATTCCTAATTCAAAATAATTCATGTTTTCACTTCTAAAATTGAACAAGACAAAACAATGATATTTTTTAAACATTTGCGTAATCGCATTCCTTACAACCTAGAAATACTATATAATTCAGTAGTATAAAGTAATTCAACAAGAACCTAATACACACACACACAGATAATACACAAACCGTACATCAAGTAGTACGAACACAGCATAGTAGGCTCATACATTCTCTTGTAACATGATAAACAATTTTTTTTTTTTAATTTTGGAATAAATCTCTAATTAAAAAGCTATGAGAGCTTGCATAATCTTGAATACTGAACAGTCATTGTGGAATGATAACACAAAGCAGTAAATAGTAGTGATTTGGAGTAAAACATATGATTTCACTAATACGAGAAATTAGGAATATTTCAATCAGCTATGAAACATTACTTCTTTGAAGATATACAAATAAATTTGCTGCTTATCCTCTATTAAGAATGAGTTAATTAAAAGGTTTTAGCAGATCCATCATCTTCATTAAGATTAAAGGCAACAACCCAATAACAACTACGGAATATGTGCAAATAAAAATAGAATACTGTTCATATAAGACCGATACAGCATTTTTTTAGTCTAAACAAATTTGCAGTAAGTCAACCATTCTCAATATTTGTTCGATCACTACTAGATAGGGTAGAAAAGTAACTTTACTCTGGGACTAAGTCCCTTTACAATTACTAACTTGAACAGAAAAAGAAACATAAGTACAAATTATGACAAGATATTAAAGCAATTAAAGATAATAAATAAATTAATAACAACAGTTAAATGCATGATCTAGGGTGCAGTAATTTCTTTACATAATATATATCTTCTTAATAGATATTAGTTTAGCTGCGATTTATTCCAATAAAATTACGATAGTAGAAAAACTAAGTCATCGAAAACTTGGGGCTCCACTAAGTCATCGAATTCTTCTCGTATCGAATCCCTACAATCCAAAATCCTTTGTTAAATCCTCGATGCTCCTTATTTCGTTAAGAATAAAATCATCCATAATAACCTTAATGTTCCACTTGATGCTTATTTGGCCCGAACACGGTATCTATCCTTTCGTAACAAACTTCATTCCCACTCAAACCCTCTAGTTTCAAACCTAGCTTCCTCTTCAATTCCCGATAATCCTCCTAGGCATCTGAAAAGAAGATGGTCACGTGACCTTCTAAGTTGAACTTATGGTTTGAGTACTATCAGTGGGTAGTTTCTCAACTTGTCATTATCTCATGTCATTATGAATCACTTAGCCTATTTACTTGTTGTATTATTGTAATACAGCTGTAAATATCAATAAATAAATAAAAAATGCTAGTATCGAAACTATTATCACTTACCGCAGCTTTCCATCAAACAAGGTTTAGAAAACAGCAGAATATAATAAAACATGCCATTACATTATTTGGTTTATATAAAATAAAATAACATTAACAAAGAAATACAAAGCTACAATGAGAGATATAGCCAACCCATATGCCAGACAGCATCCGTCGAGTAAGGAGTGACTCTATGACTGACAACTCAAGTAAATTACACGTCAGCATTAGGTGCTCTGAGGTCTGTTCTCTCACATCCTTGTCATAACGTTTGTCTGTGTTTTCTTAACACCAATGGATCAATTGATTGACACGGTGTTTTTTTGGATTTTTGAGAGTAAAATGTTATAAATACAAAAAACATAGGACAACCAAGGGAAATATAAATCACGTCCCACAACAATAAATACCTGTAAGAAAAGATATTCTCCTCTGGCTACAAGACATAATAATAACAAAACAATGAACTGCCCAGTTCCCTCTAAACTTCTTGTCAAGCAACTGACGATTTTTATTCTTATCTAACTTGAGCTGACGTAATATTTATTGAATATAAATAAACACAGATTGGCTATCTAGGCTATATACAAACTTTAAACTTATCTTGGCTCAATTGATATTTTCATTTAAATATTGAAATCTATTTTTCAAATAAATAATTATAAAATCAGCTAAATTTATTTCACACGTGTTTTTTCTGAGAACACTTCCGAAAAATACATTTCTTCATAGAATCAAAATTAAACGTTATCAGCGAAACGATTATTTTTGCTAATTATTATAATACATGAATTATAATATTTTCTTTATCAATAAACCAAATTCAAACTACAATACTCTCAATAACGTTCCCAAATAAATTATCAAAAAATATTAATACTTTTATAGCTGAGCGAAATGCATTGGCAACCCTGTTTAGTACGTGATAGAGACTGTACTGTTTCTTGTACAATGGTTGTGCAGTGAGGTGATTTGTCCTAGAACACGCTTAATCTCCAGATTTTCCCCCTTATTTTTGGGTACCCACTTTATAGAAGCTGGGTGAAAACCAGGAGGGCCCTAGATTTAATAAAAGTCTGCCAGCTAGCAGGATTTGAACCTAGGACCATCCGGGTTACAATTCAGTGCTCTACCACTGAGCCACTTCCCATTTTAATTTTGGTTTCTGAATTTATTTTTTTAATTTTGAACATCCTAAATAAATACTTAATTTAGAAAATTGACCGCCCGCCAACTTAATTATAATTATAAGAAGAGGTCGTCGCTCTGAAATTTCGGGAATCCTCTACAAGGAAATGAGAGCTTAACTAACATAACATAAATTATTTTATAAATTATAAAATTTTCATCGTACATTTATAAATAAGTTCAGAATATAATTGGTAAAAATCTTCGTTTCTGAATGTTTTGGTGCCAAAATCGGAAACAAAACGGGAGATATTACAAAAACTATTTAAATCCATTATAAATAAATATTAATCTATTGCGATATTGTAATAGTCACTGAAAAAGTACTAGTGATGATGATATTTCTAATATACTAACTAATGTAAATAGATATTTCATTTTTAGATGAGTAAATATGTATAGTGGAAATATATGCAGCCTTTAGGTCAGATATATATAGAATGTTTCGTTTTTTGCTTATATTTGTTATTCTAAAGGGATCTAGTCCAGGAATAAAGTTACATTTCAATTCTAAATAACAAATCATCAAATTTAAACATCTCGCAAGAACAAAAAAAAAATAAGATCACACCTCACATCAGCAGTATAAAAAATAATAACCAAATAGAATGGTACGATAACTTCCAGAACATAGATCACTCTTAAGGTATTTAATATAATTTATGCACAATTTAAACAGTCAAGTATCCGAAATTCGGTTCAATTGCTCTCCAAGCCGCTGTAAATTTGCTGTTAATAGACTGATGCGTTTATCAGAGTGTTTTTGTAGAAATGGTAGCCATAAACCTGTTTACACCGAGCACCCACTCAAGATATACCCACTCGTCTTGCATAATAAGTCATCCCATTAATCCTTAAACCAATTTATTCCCTTTATCTTTCTATTTTTGTTAGATATTTTTAACTTTTTTTTTTTGTTAATGTTATCTATATCTATATCTATAATTGTAATTACACCTCGCAAACGTGGTTGTTATTTCTATTTTAAGGCAATGAACATTTCAGCATTGTCAGTTTCTATTTCAGTACAAAAGTATTCATAGGTATCTGTTCCACAGTTGTTGCTTCGAGTTGAGTTACAAGTTTTAACTAGTTTTTCGTTTCCCTTTTAATATTTTCCAAAAAAGTTATCATGATATTTTATGTGGAAAAGATCGTGTAAGCTTCGGTAATCATTTCATCTAGAAATGAACGTATCGACAAACATATATCATCTATACTTCGAAATGTTAGTTGAAAGTTATATTTATTGATGAAATGATAACAAAAATCAACTCATTACCCATAATTACAGTCTCTTTTTCATACGAAAGTTGAAGATAAATTGTATTTTCGAAAAAAAGTGAATAGGGAAACGAATGAAGTGTTAAAACTTATTGTAAGTCAACTCGAATCGACAACCTGCAGAATAATTGCCCAATATTTATTTTTTATACATAGTAAGTATTTTATAAAAACTTCTACCATTAAATAAAACCACCGAAATAAATCCATCAAAGGGGGTTGATATATATCGATACGGTTATTTGGTAGGGCTTGTACAATACAGTTCTTCTACAATGTTTCGATTTCTGTTATTCAAAACGTTTTAATTTTGTACGTTTGTAACTTACATTAACATCATATTTTAAAAAATATAGCTCTCTAAGATGTATACAATAACACGTAAGATCAGGAGAACAGAATCCAATGACGCCTTGAAGCAATTAGAGCATTACAATCCTATTGAATAGAATTTCAATCTGTCAGCTAAATGGATATAGAAATCCCTCGAACGACATTGGTTCAAATGTTATGGTAATTTATATTATTAATCACTCTTAAATCGAATATCGGAATTCTTTACTTTAGAAAAACTAGATCCCAGAGTGGAAAAATGTATTGCACCTAAACTTTACTAAAACTAACGCAGTGGATCAAACGATGGGGGACTTTGGAGAGCATGAAAACACAAGATGGAGACGGAGCTCGGTGCCCCCTAAAACTACGAATTACTCTGTAATTAATTAATTAGTTAGTTGGTTATATCATTCCCACCCCATCTTGGGGATATGATCTTCATGAAAAAAGTCGTTTGTCGTTAACAGAAAAAATGTATCACAGTAATTTATTACAGTCAAATCTCATGGATTGATTTGTTATTGAAAGTGATTTGTCCTAGATCATGCACAACCACCAGCGAATACCCAAATTAAGGTGGTAACTTACTTTACAGAGGCTGGGTGAGTCCCACAAGTGTCCAGATCCCAGAGGGTCCATCTCCGACTGATAACATATTAACTTATAATAGTACCAGCCGGATTTAAACCAGAGACCTTCGGCACAGCTAGTAAGCGCTGAACCGCTGAGCTACCCGTTCCTCCATTTAAAAAAAAATGCAATAATATGGATTTTGCACAATCAGGAAAACGTGTTTTATTTTCTGCTTTGATGGTAACTATATGTATGTAATATGTAGTTACATTTTCTTAAATGCAATGATATAGGCGTGTATGTAAGCATAAGGAATACAATTGATGTATCAACAAAGTTGATGTTAGGTTGTGTTTAATTTTATAGTGTATTTTTATATTTCCCTCATAATGCCAAAATACCAAACTGAATATGTGAAGATAACAAATAATGAACCTTAATAATAATATGACACATTTGATTAATTAATTTGCCACCTGGCTTCGGCAACCATAATTATATCCTAGATTCTCTATTGTATTTTTCAGAAACGACACTTTGACAGCGGAACGACGGTAAGAAAACAGATTCGGGAAAAAGATTAATACACCTACGATTAAATTTTAAAACTCTACTTTTAGTTAAATTATTAAAACCGTTGAATAAAATTAACGTTAATGTTAGCTGCTATAACCTTATGAAGATTACCTATAATGTTGTAACCGTCAAAAGCTAGCGCGAACGACATTACTCCGACGCTCAGGCTGGGACCGAAGCAGACGCAGACTCTATGACCCGCTCGACCTCGACTGATAACAACAAGAAAGAGAGATAAGATAAGAGAGTTACCGGTATGTGAGGAGGTGGTGGAGGGGCCGCCATGCGAGGCACTACTGGCCCGGGAGGTTCCTCTTTATCAGCCGCTCAATCGGGTGATAAAGGCACAACAAAGGAGCAAGGACAACGTGGCTCTAGTGCCGGCCACCGTCGGAGGGGCAGCAGGCGAGTCGATTCTAGCCCGACAGGAATAATCGATAAAGAGTATCGATCCCCATGGTAGCAAGTAAATGTTTACTATATACACATAAAATAAACAATATAAGATAAAACAAAACAAAAAATTGGTTTTATTATTTGTTTTTAAGAAATATTCCAATACAATAGGAACTAGTTCTAACTCAAATTATTAACTTATATGTGATTTTCCATATTATAATACACTATACTTAATTTTATTTTTCCTACAATTACTTTACCCATATGTGGTCTAGTGGTTACCATAACAAACTACTATGTATGCTCAAGATCGCGGGTTCGTAGCCCGGCAGTTGATTAAAAACTTTATGATTTTTTAAAGTGAGTAGCATATCCTTAGTTATGCCATTCTTTGGTAGGGACGTAAAATGGGGGTTCCGTGGCTGTACTATGTCAAGTACTCATCAAAAACCCCTGTCCCTGGATCCCTATGCGAATCGAAAAGTTTAGAATCATATTTCAAAACAAAAATGCTTGTAACGGTCTAAAAAACAAAAGTTTTGGAGCACAACAATTGTAATAAATGTAAAATATGGGAAGAGAATAATTATTAGAAACGCAATTTTATCTAAAAAATTCGTTAAAAGATACTAAAGGAATAATTTAGGCCTCAAGCTAAAAATGATGAGGTTAGCCAACTAATTCCATATGATAAACGGCCCAGTTCTATCCTACTAACTTAATGAACAATAGTACATCTTATCAATAAAAAACTTAATTACTCATCTAATATAACTAAAATATGAATGGAATCAGATACGTATGAAATATATAAATGTTTAAATAAATTGAGCGTTCATAGGTTCATTTATCAAAATAAGGAAAAGCTATAACACAAAAAATGAACGTCTCTTATGATTTTCTCATGGCATTCGTTATTAGATAAATACAGAATCATTTTTATAACATCAAAGAATTTAATATTATAAACATACATTTAAAATTAAATCTAGAATTGTAAAATAAATCGTTTAAAAAGGATGGGAATTTATTGATATCATAGTGGTAGAAGATGGTTTAATTAACACCTAAAGTTCGATAATAAACTGAATATAACTTTGGTATAAACATATATATATATTTTTTTTTTTCAGAGATTTACACATCTTTATTATACTGGTGTTATCGTGTTTCTATTACAAGGGTAGTAAAATTATTGAGAAATAAGCACGTGTGACTATTTTGTTTTTGCCCACTCGCATTAACTATATATTATAAATAAAGACCAGGCCTCCTTTGACACACATATAGAGAAGCATAAAGACTTGGTTTGAGAAGGGGTTGCTACTTTACGTCAATGTTTTTATGTATTTCTTCTGAATACATTTTTATATCATTATTGTAATATCGATTATTTATACAACGTTAACGTAGACTTGTGCCATTGACTGAACGCCAGTAGTACGTAGTCTTACACTGAGAGAAAGTGCTATACAATCTGCCAAGCCTCCACTACTGGCAGCACCCCTCCCCAGCGTCCACAGAGAGGCTCCTCCTGCACAGTAGGGGGGATGATACCAAACCAATTTCCACCACATCCTACGCACATCAACTATCAGGAGAAACAGGACAGGAAAAGAGCCGAGGACACAAGGGCAGGGTCCAAGAGGAGCTCCTTTGGATTCCTGCTGTCCTGGTAGAAGGTCCCTGGTGGGGGTCTCCAGCCCCAACCGCCCCCACCACCACCCCCTCTCCCTCCGGTCAGCATTATATCGGCGGCAGCCAAGCCCTGTGGACGGGGGTGGAGGGGGCTATCTCCTCTCCTTGAGTCGGTAGCGGTGTGTCGAGCTAGAGCAGTAGGAGGCCACCTATCGACCGAGCAAGTCCACCGAAACCTGCAAGCGGAATGGAGTAATCCAAACAATCCGCGAACAAGCAGGATAAGAGAGTTATATAGGTAAACATTATTTTTTTGCAAGATCTGTTGCGCAAAGCAGCCCGGGAGCATACACTTAAGCACAAAGCACATCATTCTTTCATTATTATTATGTCCCTTCTTACAGAAATTACAGCGTTGAGCAAGGTTCATAACGTTACCAGAGAAACACCTGGAGGGCTTTTATCTTTTATCTAATCGTTCTTCACTTTTATAATAAATATAATATTTAATATTGATTTCTTTTGATCATATATAATAGAAACATACTTCATATTATATACTAATATAGCATTAATACACGGTTTTACAAAGGTCCTTCAAATCGGGGATTTAATCAATAACTCCCAACGCTGGATGTGAATTCTCTTGGGACAACTCTCGTAGAGCTTAAGTATCCTGACCTCCTACTAAAATATTTAAAATTTAAATTAAAATCATAACAAATATTTATTAACAGAAATTATACAAATGGCGTTGAAGATATTCTATTTGTTATCTTCTTCAGAAAACCTCCCCTAAGGGATCCACGTGGAAGCATAGATGGAGAAACCTCCCGTTAAAGGCACTCCTAGCGTGTTTCATCGCTCTGTTGCAGATCCCTGCTCCAGAGATGTTTCAGTCTACTTGTCGGATTTTTTTGGAATGTGGCAGGTAATGTGTCTGTCAACAATGATTGTAGCAGTAAATTTGGGTGTCCAGTAAGTGAGTAATGAAATTTTTTGTAGTTTTCCTTGATCATGTCAGTCACGAGTGGTGTGTTGAGATATTTGTGTAATGCTTTATTAGTAATGTAAAGGGACAATGAGTAATATAACGAATGGATTTTGACTGAAAGATTTGAATGGTCTGGAAGTGAGATTAGTAATGGATGCTATAACGAAACATGGGCTAGATTGTAAGCATACTCCCCTTATGTTCGCCGCATAACGTATGTAAATGTACCATACATGATGGTGGAATGTGGCAGATGTACAGGAAGGTTTTAACTATTTAATAATAGACTTAAAAGTATGGGGTGTATGGTCCGATTTTGTGTTTAAAATATAAACTATTAAGAAACGTTTGCGGATATTCTATAACAACATCAACAAGTTTGATCTCGATTTGCTTAACATTGTACTTTGAAAAAGAGATAAAAAGTCCAGTTTGGTCCTCTGGTATTTCATAGAAAGAAGGTTACTATTGCTATGCTTTTAGGATTATATTACAATAGTTTACACTTATACATCTATTTTTATTAAGTTTCTTAAATCTTTAATGTATCATTGCAGAAGGTGTGTGTGTTATCAGGAGCAGGCCAGAGAGGAATGAAGGCGATAAATTGACGCGGTCAAGGAGCCGTACCCGGGTTGTACAACCAGGGACGGTGATGTTCACCCTTCATGGGTGTATTATAATTATTATCAACACACTATATTCGCTTCGAAAGATTCCCGATAAACATTCTTTTAAATAAAATTAGAAATATTGACTTTTGGTAAAAAAAAAATCTCAATCCCTTACCTTAGTATGAACAGCATATGATCTACATGTCAAAGGTTTTGAAACTAATATATAAAGCGGAATGCATTCCTTTTACGTATCAGTTCTGTTCATACAGACACCTGCTCCCCTCCTCTGGTTGAACTAGTTTCAATGTTTATTGAGGGAATCGTTCATCAACGGTTATTATCTTATTCACGTGAAAAATATTCAGTTCAAGATATTCCGATGTGCTAGAAAAAAACTTCGAAAAGAACCAGTAATTTTAATCTGTAATATTGATTCAAATAATATGTTAAGAAAAGCATAAATTCAAGTAATATATTTGAGACATTTCAGGGATAAAACAATTACCATTAAATTACAACCGTTATCATTTAAATGTAAAAAATTGCCACTTGGAGCCGCGTTTCAATACAGAACATTTGGAAGAATGTTCTGCTTTGCAAAGTCTAACCTTTAAGTTACTTGAGAGTAATTTCACAACTTAAAAATAACCAGCATTTACTTCCTATTAGTTCCAATTTTTATAAGGCAAAAGTGAACGACGTCCCGTGAAAAAATGATCGGTTTTTTAATAAAACTGTAATAGCCATTTTTTATATCTTTATAGTATTATTAATGAATTAATACTCTCTAATTTGAAAGATAAACTTTCAAGATTTTTTTTCTTCTATAAACATTACCTTAATTGACACCGTTTGCGTCGATAATTATGTGTTTTGTCGTATTCGTATTTATTCCTGTTTTAGTATTGAAAATTGCTCTCAGTAATCATTCATGAAAACGGTAAATTAAATTGAATAACGTACAAGCGAAATTGTTAAACTTGCTGAAGTATTGTAACACCATACAATCAGTTTGGACCAAAGCATTCGTAACGGTATACAAAGCTATTGATGTCTGAATATTTAATCGATGACCTAAGACTTTATCCGATGATGTCGATGGAGTCATGGGAACTACGTCTATTGTTATGCACCTGTTGACTTCTTGCCCCTGACAGCGCAACCTAAAAACAATATCATATCCTATTCTATCAAAGGTCACCTAAACATGAATAATTAAATAAAAATGATTATGATTACTACATTTAAAGAAATCTATTAATGATCGAAAGGAGGCAAAGATTCGACTTATTTACGAAAATGAATTAATATAAATAAAAAATAATAAATATCTAATTATTTGATTTTTTAATAGAGCAAGCGGTCATATTTTCCCTACTTAAGAGTACGTATTAAAATAAATAAATAATATACCGTAGCTTCAGTAATTAGAAAAATACCAAGCAGAAAATAGTCGGTGGAGGTAAAATGAAATTCTCTTAAGTAGGGAGAACTGTTTATTTTCTTTTTCTTATGACTTTAAACATATGATTTATTTTTATTACCTTATTTATTGCTTATTTTATTCTTTATTACTTATTTGTATTACCATCATTATTACTTAATTTTTAATACCCTACAATAATTCCCTTTGCTTTGTATATTTATCTAAGGCCCCCATATTTTTGTTTTATCACCAAGGTACTTTGATGTATTTTCATGTTTACCACATATAATTTGAATTTAATTTTCTGTATTTTGTATATTTAGCCCTGATGAAGACCTGCAATGTGGGTCGAAACGTTGGCTTTATATATAACGACAATTTCCATTACAGCTCTCTCTACTTAAGAGAATTTTTTTTACCTCCACCCGGACCATTTTCTTCCTCATATGTATGAGGTCAACTATAATTATTCAAGAAAAATAAAAAATATAGCTGACACAATAATAAAAAAACAACCTAATTAATTAGTCAAATATGGATGAAATAAGACTCCAGTAAGTCACTTCTGTTAAAATAATTTATTTTTATAAGCAAACAATCATTCTTTCATATTCAATACGAGTGCCTAGAACTGTTTAACTATATATACATATATTTAAATAAATAAATATATATATAGAATAGAATAGAATGCAATAGAAAAGTAACTTTATTCTAGGAATAGGTCCCTTAAGAATAACAAACATGAACACAAAATTAAACATAATATGTACCTGGCCATAAGACTGCATAATACGAATCATAAAAAGTCATCATAGATATAATCACTTTATAAAAAGTACCAAAAAAAAAAAAAAAAAAAAATGAAAAAATTTAAATAAAAAGAACGAATCATTATAAGATATTAACCAATGTTAGAGAATAAATAAATTAATATCAACAGTTAAATGCATGAGCTAGCAGGCTATAATCTCTTTTAATCTAATACAGGATATCTTCGTTATGTATGTATGTATTTATTAATTAATTATTTTTGTAAGTGTTATAGTATAATCATTTTGTGCCTAACATGTTTTTTTATTATACAGGTATATTATACTTTAAGTCCTCAAAATCACCTTTGATCAAAGACACAATGTTTTATTTACACTTTGGTAAGTTCATTCAAGTTAAAGAAGTTTTAATTAACTGATTTTCAGACAGTAATATTTTTTACATATTGATGATTTTTGATAAAACTATCGTTCCTGCCAAGCTGTGAGTTATAATTCACATTTTATTTATAAAGTTTATCTTAAGCTGAGCTGAGGATTGTCAAGGTTAATCGTGTTGAATAAATATAAATGAGATAAAGCTACAAACTAAACATCAATACTCAACACATCATTTAAGTACGATTTAGGGTGGGGGCAGTAAAATAGCTAATTGCTCTCTATATAAATTGTTCACCAAGTGAACTAAATGCGTCAATATTTTAACAATTTTCAATTTTTAAAAAAGAAGGAAGATATACCGACAATTTAAGTTTTTCAATATCTAAAATATTGAAATACTAAAATAAACATAGCATATATAGCTCTTCAAAATCATTTATTTGATTTAGAAAAGTGGTTCAATAAATGGCAAATAAGAATAAACGCCTCAAAATCGAGCCATGTAACCTTCTCTCTACGCAAAGCTTCGTGTCCAGCAGTAAAAATTGACAACGATGAAGTACCTTCCAAAAATTATGTACGTTATCTCGGACTATACTTGGACAAAAGGCTTACATGGAACGTACATACAAAATTAAAAAGACAAGAACTGACTAGACGGTACAAACAACTATCACATCTACTGGACATCAGATCTTCACTTGACTTACGGAACAAATGACTTATCTATAATAGTATACTAAAACCTATTTGGACATATGGAGCAGAACTTTAAGGTTCAGCAAAAAAAGTTCACATACACAAGATACAAACAACACAGTCCAAAATTCTCAGAAAAATTGTTAATGCACCATGGTATATTTCGAATCACACCATACACAACGACATGAACATTCCCACTATAAAAGTCATATATTCATACCAAATACATGACATTCCACTCATCGACACAATATCACCCAAACCCACTCGTTCATCCGCTTTCCTACTCCCTGTTACCTGGACTTGATAGAAAAAGGTTAAAAAGACATTGGCCAAGAGACCTACTCACCTATTGATTTTTACCCCATCATCATATAGTTTTATGATCATAGAAGAGCAAAGTGAAAAAACATTAGGATCAAATTTGCTGAATGCGCAATTGCAAATGAAAATTAAATAATAAATAATAATAATAATATCTAAAAGATATAACTAAGTAGTTAATTAATTAATCAATTTTGTCAATTTAGGAATTATCAAGTAGAAAATAACCAAAGAAACAGCATAGAACATATCGACAGCAACAATTGACTAATCGCGTTGTGATGGCTTCATAGATATATGTTATATAAACAGTTTTATTTTAATTCAGCATTTATATTTTTTAATTTATTTCAACAAACACAAATAAAGAATTTTGAATAATATTAATTGACATTATATACATATGAGGAAGATATAAAAGGCATAAAAGTTAAGCCTCAACCTGTGACGCCATTTTAAGCCCCGAAGAAGACCATTAATGTGGATCGAAACAGTTCTCCCTATTTAAGAGAATTTTTTTACCTCCACCCGGACCATTTTCTTCCTCATAAATAAAGATATTTCTTCGATTTTGACGTTAGGGTTCAAAAGAGTAGTGGTGTCCATATCAATTTTTATTGAAAAAATGTGTTTTTTTTTAATCTGAGGCAAAATGCAAACTATGACCTATATGCTAACTATGAACTATGTAGCTAATAGTTTTTTTTTTGTTTTTTTATTATTTTTCAAGTTATAGAGGAGGTATTTTAAAAGAACATAAATCATGCATTACTCCATAAATCGAATGGAAACCTTTGATAGGAAAATAAATTGAAAGGAAAAATATACATATATATTTCACGTCGGTTTGAAACAGTTTCAAAACAACAAGGCCGGAAAACGATAACGACAGAAGAACCTGAATCGACCTCCAGGCCATTTCTTTAGTAATCTTTACCAGGATATCTTATGGGAGATACCGGTGAGAGGATGGTATTTCATGGCCGATGTAGGAGAGCTACGATTTCATGAGATAAAAAGTCTATCTTAAGAGCTCGAGGAAACAAATACTTATGAAGAGTCATTTCAATAACTCTCCTTAATAGTGTTAGACTTGTCAAGGGCTAAGAGTAATGTGTACATCTATTACGATTGTCATAAAGGAATGATTTGTTTCTCCTGAATAAGAAAAAGTTCAATTGAAAAGGCCTGTTAGAGATGAGGATTGTACAAATCTCATACATGTAGAGGAGGCCAGGACCCCTTTCGGGTTGAAGCGCCAACATAGTAATAATATGTAAATTAAACATAGAATCTGAGTTCGCGGATTTTTTTTCTACAAGAAATTCAAAATGCTAATATTTGCCAAGTTCAAACTGTTTAGCTAGATGTGAATTATGGTCGGTGACATCTCGAAGGGTGGATATTCCAGAATAGAATAATTCAGGAGTTTGCGGAGCGGAGTTGTGGCAAATGAACCCAGGTAGTATAATTGACGTAAGTAGATGTCTACTCGGTATACAGAAACTATTTTGCTCTAAAAGGATGTCCAGAAAGGCAAAGTGACTCATATATAAAAAGATTGTGACTCATGTATGTGAAACCTGGCCCCTGACAAAAGATAGTAAAATGATCCTTCAAGTATGGGAAAGAAAAGTACAACGTAAAATCTTTGGACCTATTAGAATGGAGAACAAATGGAGAATCAAGGGACCTACACTATGAGCCTAATTTAATGAGACATCCAGCTCAAGAGACTACGATGGACATGTGGAGAGCATCCTTTCTGTTATTAGGTTTTTTTATAGGTTTTTCTGTAATTAAGGATTCTCTTTTTGTAGAGACTGAGTAAACCAAAGGAGGATCTCCAGATATATAGCATATAGATAGATATCTAGCACAGCAGGTTTCTAAAAGGATATCCATAAACTAGTAACCCACGATTGGGAAGATTAAATTGATAATTTTATATCATGCAGATATCCCAATAGTTTTAACGTCTATGGACACATATTTTAGGGGAGTGAATTTGACTTATACATATTGTGTTTCCCTTACACAGATGTAAATTGGATTGCCCTGAAGATATGAGTCCAGAAGTGGGTACTGGGAAGTATCTCATTTTCAAGACAGTAGGTTTTGAGAAATCGTTAGAATGAAATAATACCTAACGAAACTCTCATGAAAGGTAGATTATTTTTTTATAATCTTCTGACTATTCAAAATCCCTGAGATCTGAAACCGACAACCTAAGGAATTGGCCATGAACTCTGAATTTTACCCACTACGTCAGCAGATGCCTACAATGTCATAACAAATCACATGAGAAAAGAACATATCAATCATTATCTCTTAGATGGCGACCTTTTATGCACTTTTTTTCTCTTAGCGAATCCAATAAACATTATCGATTCCGATTGAGAAATAGGTCAGAGAGAAAAATACCAGGAATTCAAATCACTGCTGATCAATGAAACCCAGATTACTAAATAAAATATCCTGCACAAACAAATGCAATAAATTATTATTAAATAAACATTAATTTCCTTAAAAGTAAAAAATAATAAGGAAAGATAAATGAATGACAAGGGAATCTTTTAATTAACAGATCAAAATATGTCAGTTTTCACCAGTAATCTAATATTTCTGAAGTTATCGACTAAAAAATAATGAAAACCATTCTTATAAGAGTTACATAACGACTGCAATGTCATTAACGTAGATTGACACTCGCATTGTAGATCCGCCTATTGTCCAGAAGACAATAATAAGAAAGCAAATGTACTTCAAGACAAGCGACTGACAGGCCACCCTCGATAAGGAAGAGAAATTTAATCTAAGTATTGATAAACCTTAACACACCCGGCTTACCCACGCACATCTCTTTACAAGGGATGCACCTCCTAAATTCCCTAGGTGTAATAAAAATCGTTGTATCAGAGATATATTTGAGGAATGCAACTCCTACAAAAAAATACTAAATCAGCTCAAAATATCACCCGATGTTAGAGAAGCACTTAGAGACAGCAAATATGAAATCGACGATGTGGTGAAATTCATTACGAACTGTAAATTAATAAGCAATATTTGATCATATATTGTCCCTCCTGTAGATGCATTTGTTGTTTTTTCCGATTATTTTATTTCCTTAGTATAGAGATATTATTTGTTAGTATGTGTGTATATATGAATATATATGTGTATATATATATATATATATATATATATATATATATATATATATATATTATTTTTAAAGATAACTAATTATAAAAATCAAAAATCTACAGGCGTTGATGACCCTAGGGTTTTCCGCCTCTAAGCAACAACAAACAAACCTCAAAATTATACGTGGTTTTCGTTCATTCACAATATTTTAAATAGTTTCGTCCTTTATTAAATTATAAAATGATATTAATACGCGTTACGAACTGTTTACATTCGAAAAATTAAAACAGGCTTTCAAAAAATTAATAAATTAAGGTTTTTATGAATGATATCCAAGGCGTGAATAGATTTCAAATACATGAAGTTAATTTATTGATTATAGCTATTAAGGGAAATAAAATTGTCCAAGTGGAGATAAGTGAATGAATTTCTTAAATAGGTTTTAATTATTAAAAATATGGGGTCGACTAATATGCAATATATATCAAGTGTGATCAGAAAGTGTTCAATATGTAAATAATACCCTTTGCATATATACCTTGATTCAATAATTAATTAAATAATGAGGTGTACAATTAAATCTCTGATGTTTTTCTGTTTAAGAAGAGTATAACGACTGTGCGTGCGAGCTGGTGTTTGGTGAAATCAGAATAGACAAAATATTTCAATGGTTTTGGTGGTATTGTATTATACGAATATACCAGATCCATCTTCACTTGCACGTCTTGGTAATTTGCATATATATATTGTAGGATTAATACACCGAAATTTGATCATTGAAAACGAGACAATCAAAAACTACAAAAAATAATGCCAGTCTCAAAGCTATTTTTTTTAAATACAGTTCATGGATTTGTAGTTTTTCTGATAATAAGAGATAAATCCAAAAGCGACTCCACCATTTTAAACTTTAAAGACTTAGTAAAATAACCTCGACCTTTCCTTTAACTAGTAAGAGATCAGGTTGGCTTTAAAATAATAATTCCTATAAATAGAATATGAAAAAGTCTTTATAAACATGTTATTGTGTTTACAGCCTAATTTAAGGCAATGAAAGGAAAAACATGTCCATCATCTTTACTAAAGAGTATTACAAATAGTCTCGTTTTCTAGGAGGCATTGATAACAGTTAATATTGTTATCAATTAACATATATTCTAATTAGCAGCGAAATGTATACAAGCATGTACTAATTTAACATAAGATCAGAAGGATTTTTCATGACTTAATTCCAAGAAAATACCCAATGGTATAGTATTGATTTCAAACGATCCCCTTCTTCATAAATGTTTGTGTAAGTAAATTTTCGCGCTTACCGTTCCATGAAATATAACTTTAAACAATGTTTTTAATAGTGAACATACCACACAATAGTAACAAGTGCATAACCGAACAATAAGTTACGAAACGATACTCGTTTCATTATCAAACGTGATTGTCCGTACTTCCGGTAATTCTCTGTTCCAATTTCAAAATATCAAAGCATTAGCATACTCATTTTCTATTTTAAAGGATTAATACAGTTGTGTAAGTTTATTGTTTTCGATAAACGTAATTTAAAAAAATTAATTCATAAATATTTGATCTAATAAAAATATAATGTTTTTGTTAAGTAAAACAAAACTATATTAAGGAGAATTAAATGAATTATTGTTTAGTTATAATGAATCAGTAAGCATATTGATTTAATTTTCTTAAAATATCAGGGGGCCGATTATTAAAAAAAATATGTTTCAATTTCGGTTCATAAGTCACATTTTTTTGTTTAAATAAAGAATAATAAGTTACTTAAAAGAAAAAAGTTATAAAACTATATTTCTCAGATGATTAATACCTATTAAGAAAAACTATTCATAATAACTATGTAGGATGAAATTAACACAAAAAGAATTTATAGCAATTAATTTAATTTCTGAATTAATTTCTATTTTTTTCTTTAGATTTACTCTTATCAAGCAAAGCTATTTTCAGTATAAAAAAAGAAATGCTATTTCCGGCCATGTCCCAAATTGAGACAGGACTCTACAGATTTGACGTTTTAGATTTATATTCATTTATAAAAGTTTCATATATGTATATATATAATATGTGTAATATAAAGTTGTAAATATGCATAAAATATAATTTGGATGCATACAATTTGTGTATTGTTCTGATTGTGAGCTTTGTTTATGTAAAAAAATAAAAATAAAAATAAAACATATCTTAAGATATTCAAAATAATCCTTCCAAATTAAAAAAAAATATATTGGTTTTTTTCTGATGCTTATGTTAGGAAATAAAACTTTGAATGTAAGTTATTGTATTACAAAAAAAAATTTGTTGCAGATTAGAGACATTGGCAAATAGAATATATATTTTAAAAAATACAGTTACACCGGTTGTCACGAATATAGTGAATTACACTCATATTTAGTGATACAGTGATTATTTCAATAGAAATGAAGAGATGACTTTTAACTATCTGAATTATCAAAAATAAATAAAATTACATCATCTCAAAGTAGATAAACCACGTTATGTGTGATTGTCCATTGTCCTGATTTTGAGCTTTGATATATCAAGAAATTAAAACGGAAACTAAAAGAAAAAGAAATTGTACGAATTTCAAAATAATCCTCTCAAATTTGAAAAAAACAATATTAGTTCTTACTTCTACAAATTTTGACCGTACTTGAGGAAATAAAATTTTTATGTAACTTATTGTAATACACCAAAAATTTGTTCCCGATTAGAGTCACGAGCTAATAGAAGATATACAAAAACAGTTACACCGGTAATCATGAAAATAGTTAATCAAAGTGAGTAATACTTTATTAACATTATTATTGTTAAAGTAGAAATGAATTGACAACTTTTAAGTTACCATATTATCAGAGAAAAAAACCCGGAGATATAATCTCATAGACGGCAAAACTTGGTAACTAAAGGGCCTTCCGTATTCCCTATCCCTATTGAAGGTATGTTATTGAGCAAGTTTAGGACTTGCTTATTAAGTGTTATTATCATAGGATATTTGGAAAAATGCTTAAATAAATTTAAATTAATTTTAATAATAAGTAGATTACTAGTGTAATCATAATAATTGTTTTGTTTCATATTCTTTCGAATCTAATGAAATTACCTATTATATATGTGTGTTTATTCAAGTAGTTCTATTCAAATATGAAGTAATTTTACTTTAATAAATATGATAGTATAACATTAAATAAAAACGTTGCGCATCAAATTACATTGTATGGAGAAAATATATTCCTTACCAACTTCTGGTGATTTCATTACTAAACCGTTGAACTGAAGTACATTCATTCACTTCCTGGTCAATGGAATAACTGGTACGTATCCGAACCACAGGCACTTGATCACTAGACACAGATCACAATTGATAAGATATTAAGGGACACAAATCAGGGAATTGAACACTACTGAAGACAGAACGCGAAGAGCCCTATGATCGTGTGTAAGAAAGGCCAAGGACTGGAACGTGGACTGTAGAGACGAGTTATAAATAGAAATCATTTTAAATCCTCGCATGGCCTTGATGGTTTAAGGAAGGGCTGCCTCCTGGCCGACCGGTCCTAGGTGTCTTTAGGCGGTATATCGATATTGTGTAATCATTGTATCAATAACGGGAATAAATCGATATATAAAAGTCTACATAGGTTTAATAGTTCCTTGAACAAATGCCTACAAAAAAGAAGAGGGGATAGAATGACTTGTTATTCATATTTCTTGAGATAACGTATCCTATGTGAAAAATTGATACTCAGATCCCTCATATTTTAAGAAAATATTTAAATCTATAATTAAATAAATAAAATTAAGTAATGACAAAAATAATAAATAATTTAATTAGTATAGTTATATTATTGAAATCTTATGACCCTAAAAGAACAATTTTCTACTAATATTTAGTTTAATAATAATAATTGATTAATAAAATATTATAATGATTGCTTGAGAAGAAAATAGTTGACTGGATAATTCAAATGATGGGTTGAATTGGTCAGATGTGCAGTCAACGATAACACAAAATTAAGCAAAATTTATTTTTTATTAATAGTGCCAACGTTTCGCCCAACGGTGTAAGCCATCTTCAGGGCAAATAGTGGGTGCGGTGACTTGTCACAACATAGTTAAGTTGACAGTTCTGTTGTGACAAGTCAGGCGTAGGGCCATACGTTGGCACGATTATTAAAAAATAAGTTTTGCTTATTTTTTGTGTTATCATTGACTGCACCCCCTGACCAATTCAATCCATCATTATTAGAAACTATTATTTCATTGCTAGAATTATAGTATTATACTAAGTAAGTAGAAACTAAAGTTCTTATTTAAAAATAACAAAGTAAAAATTATTAACTAAATATCTTTAAAAAAATTAGCATCCATAACTGAAATAGTGTAAATACTTTAACTACTATTTGATTGTAATAACGAAAAAGGATTATTAATTAAAATTTTATTTATTATTACTAACGAAAACGCCAAAAAAATTAAAATACTTTACATGGTAGATACATCACTATTCCTAACTTTCTAACGGCTGTGTAGGGAAGTGATGGGCCCGAGATCATGCTTAACTCCATCAAGTTTTCTCCCATTAAAGGGAATCCACTTTATAGAGCAGGGTGAGCCCCAGGAGAGACTACAGATCCCACAGGGCTGGCTATTAACAGATTTAATAATACTCCTAACATTGATCAGACAGTTATTTTATTTAATTAAACATATTAGAAAAAAGTTATTTTAAAAATTCGCAAATTGAGCTGTCAAAATATTATAATGAGGATAAGAACTAGTTGATATCAAATGCCATTCCATTTCACGTGCATATATATATTTAATCATTGGCTGTTTTCATCAATAACGTAAAAATGGAAATAACCAATAATAAACAGTGGCACTTTATACATTGTATTTAAGTAACAATCATAATTTTTTAAAATAATAAAATTTAGAAAACATATTAACTACTCGGCTTAAACATTTGAAAAAAAAACAAATGTTTGTGCCCTGTTAAAAGAAGTATGTAACGTTATACTATCCTATTTATTAAATAAAAATAATTTGAAAAAGTAAAAATCTTCTTTTTTATTATATTTTTAAAAAGAACTACTTAAATGCATACGTACATTTACGTAATTGCTTTACTAAAAATAATATTCGAAAGAACAAGAAAGAAAAATAAGTACAATGATTATATTCATATACTTTTCATAATAAAAATGAATTTATCTTTATTTAAACATTTTCCATTATTACATATACATATACATAACATATTAATCGTAAGATAGTAGCACTACATAAGTAGAGAATCTGTCCTTCACTCCCTCACTCATTCTTTACTCAACGACACAGACCTTCATTCACTTCCTTTAGTTCTGCAGATGAACCCACGCTTAACTACCAGATCTAGCCGATTCCACCTCGACCTTCCTGGCGCCCACCACAAGAATTTATAAGGACTTAAAATAGAAACCAAGTAAAGGTTATTAATTATTATTACTCTGAAGAACATACTTTAAAAAATTCAAAGTTAAATCATAAGTAAATAAAGTAAATCGTAAGGATATGAATCGAGTAATCAGTAAGAATTGAGTTAACGCAATGTATATACATAGATATATACATACATAGTAGTAACCATTTGAAGTCTATCGGATACAAATAAATCGGAAACAACGACCAAGCTGATGAGCATGATCTCCTAGTCTTAACAGAAAAATCCTACGAAGAGTCTTTCGGAGTTTATCTTGATGGAAACTTGCGAAGTAGAACAAACAACAAAGTCTCATTGAACAAATAAGCAGATGTTGAGTACTCTGTAAAGATTAGAAGACTGCGATGGGCTATGTGGCTAGAATGGGAGATTAGGCCCTTCCTAAAAAGTTTTTGACAGAACCTTTCTACTGCATGAGAAGAAGGGGGATACCGAAGCTGAGGTGGTCGGATAGTGTGGAGAGATAGGACTAGGAGTCAGGAGCTGGATGACGGCTGCAAAAAAAAAATGACTTGAAGAAACTGGTGGAGGAGGCCAGGACTCCTCACCGAGTTGTAGCGCCGTAGAGTAGTAGTAGTAACAATTTAAAGATCATTTAATTAATACACCAAAGAAACTATAACTTATGGCATATTATTTAATTAAAATATTTTGTTAAAACCTTTTTGTATACCAAATAAATACTAAAATTGATCGTATTTTCTTTCCCTATTAGGGGCCAATCGAATTTAAATTAATTAGATATCAGCAATTAATTATATTCTATTGCAGAGGTACATACACGTGGTAAAACTTCTATTAACGATAATAAAATAATTTACAGAGACAGCTGTACATCATTCAGAAAACGTTTTGAAAAATAAACTGTACAATTAAAAAACAACAGTCAGTAACCAAATACAGTATCTTTATCTTTAGCCACTGTTTCTAATTTAAATGATAAGAGTTTCCTACACTAAAAAAATTTGTCTCATTAATACATTGTTAAGTGATGAGTCAGGCTGCTAAGATTGAAATTGTTTATCTCGTAGTGAGGCCTAAGGAAGCCATATTATAAACAATAATTTAAAAATATAATTGTTATAACTCTTATTTTGGATAAAATTATATTTACTTCTATAAACAATCACGAAAGGAAATGGATTTATTTGATTTTATTCCTAAATTAATAAAATAAAATTACTACATTATATCTTCCTCAAAGTAATAAAGAGCAAATGTTGAAAAACTTTTGTCTATGCCATCGACTATGACAATACACATAAGTATACTTAGTATTAGTGTATGATTTTAAACTGTTAAAATGCCAAAGTAGAGGAAGAGCTGTTAAAATATAAAAGTTATTAAGTGCTGATGAAGAAGTCACTATCATATGAGTAATCTATTAAAACCAACGCAAAGAAGCAACATCAAACAAAAAATAAGTTAAACATACTCATACACTTTTAGGATGGCCTTAAAATGAAACATAACTATACAGGTACATAAATTGCTGCTAATTAAGCAACGAACCTATTTTCGAAAGATTTTGGCTGAGAAGAAATGTACAACAAGCCAGAAATAATTAATATAATCCATAAATCATTCTTAACTTGAATACAACGCATGCACTTTAGTAATTAGTACACGTCTTCACTACACGGTGCACTGACACAATACCATGATCATATTTATACGTTACAAGAATACATTTGCATTCCGTTGTCACTGAATAACAATTCTTGGCTCCAACATTAAATCCAATTGGGAGCATTCCATAATAATTGTATCAAACGAGCAAAGAACATTTAAATATTTTAAAAAATCATATACTAGAAAAGGAATTTCCTTTATATAGTCCTATCCCTAAGAACCGCCATTGTAACTATGTTTGTTGTTTCAATAGCTATTGGAATTATTTATACGTAATTAAACCGATTTTTCTATTTGTTAATTTAAGGATAAATGTATACTTTAGTATATTATTAACTAAATGTCAAACAATAATTTGTATCTATATTAAATTAGAAATATATAGTCAACTGTTAAGGAAAAATAATATTATTCATATAAAATAAACTAATATTGTCTAAATATAGATATGGAGTTTTGCAGCTTAGTAGCTTTTTCTTGTTAAATATATATTTTTTGTTAATCATTAAGCTTAAAAGACAATTAAAAAAGTATTGATAATATAAATCGTATCTTCCGTCTTAATATATTTATTTTACTTACGACTTTGATTAAATCAAGTTAAAATGGATAAATTAGATTTATTTGTATAATTGTACTATTATTTAAATTTGATAACAAATATTTAAAATTTTTAAAAAAAATCCACACATCGTAAAGAATGTCTTGAATCACTACTTGGTTAAGATAAAGCTGTATTAGTCCCAACGGTTGTGCAAGTCGATTATTCGGTCTAGAAGACGCTAACACACCACGTTTGTCGCAATTGAGGATACCATACCAGCCTCGAGAGAATTTTCGATCCCAAAGGGTCGTTTCACAGTTGATGGCAGACAAAATTATTATTAACAACTAATAATATTCCGAATTAATTTTAATTAAAAAAAATCAGTATTCTGCTTAATTATTTTTAAAAAATTCTCAAGACGAAAATGAAGTCTTCGTTATAAAAGAACCATAACTAAACTTTTTTATATATACAAGATAGATTTTATTTTACTTAATTTTAGCTTAATATTTTCAAAACTCATTATTATTATTCTCTAGTTATTTGAGAAATTAATTAATTTTTACTAAATTATTGATGGGATGACCATTATTAATAAATTGAAAATAAATTTAAAAAATGATAATTAATTTACTTATTATTTGATTTAAACGTTACATTCTACTTTATTATAACATTATTGTTAATTATCCTAATTAAACTTTTTATTTTATACAAATGAAATCATGCAAAAATCATTTCAAATTTAACATGCTCCCATTACAAGGTCTAAAAGAAAATTTTGTCTCATGCACGCAATTTAAAAAATAGTTGAAAACAAAAAAACATGTTTTTATTATTATTGTACAATAGAAATAAAGATAATAAACGAAACTGCTGAAGACACTCACCAAACTGATTATCCCATGTCCCAAGAGGTCTTGCCTAAGATCGGATAGGCACAATAACAGAGGATGGTTTACGACTGAGGTTGGAATGGCTCTCAAGGGTTTTTACGTAACTGAGTTGTGTCGGGGATCTGTTGAGGCAATAATTTGCTTACTGTTTAGAAAACAAAACTGTTTCAGTTAATTGGTTAGTAATTAGTGAGTACAAGAGAATCTATTTATTGTCTCATCCTAAGTCAACGAAACAAGGCAGGTATGTGAAAAACAAATCTGACGTCTAACACTTACTAACTCGAACTAAGTTGGATTTTTCAATAATTCAAAAATTTCACTAATTTTGTTTAAGATAAAAAAATATCTGTCTTGTAGTATTCAGACAATTAAATATAATATGTAAGCACGTCTTATCCTGTTACAATTAAATTAAAAATACAAATACAACAATTACATTTTAATCCAAGTATCAGCGCAGTTAATCTCACAAGGTACACAATCCTTGTGATAAACTTTTTTCCTATTTCTCCTATCCGAAATTAATAATAAAACTAAAGATTAAAAAATTGTTTAATAAAAATAGTTTAACCATTATTAATTTAATGGCAACGCGGTGATCATATATGAAGGAGTTGGGAAAAAAATATAAAAATAAAATACAGAAATATATTCATAAATTATAATAAATGATTCTTATACATAATGAAAAAATATTTAACCAAGGAAAAGCATCACAAAAAAATTATCTATCTATTACATAACAAAGCTTACAGTGATCATGATCGTTGTGTAATATTTTATTATCTCTTCTCGAAAACGAATTATTTTCATGTATAATACTAATATTCAAAATTTGTATATGAATGCTAAAAACATATTAAATTTTCGATGTAGTAGATTTATCAGAAATGTTATTTTATAAAAATTGATCTCTCTAATAATCATAAATATAAAGTTTCCACTGTGTAATAATGCTTAATTAAATATACAATGTAGCAATTATACAACAACAGGAGTTCGAGTGATCTGAATGTTTATAATGATTCATTCTAATTTATTTAGTAGATCTGTATTTATTTAAATCAGGATACAGGATAAATTCAATTAATAATAATTGATCTAAAAATATTTTTCAAAGATAAATGAAATTAAATGTATACAGATTTAAGGTTTGATCGAGTATTATATAAAATCAGAAAACCTAAGAATCGTAAATATTAAATATAAAATGCTTTCTCAAGAAAAAAATCTATGTTATACAAAGTATAAACGGTGAGTAATGAATAAAGGACCATAGAATTCAGCTGAAAAAAAAGTAATCTAGGACCTATATTGAAAAATTGCCTCAAAGATAGGGCTATTATGGCGGCATTTTAAAAATAAAATTACAAAGGCAGAACCAAAATTATTCTAACAAAAGGTTCAAAGGCAGCGTGAACAAAAGAATTAGCATTTACTTTGCATAAGGCGATTCAAGGCCATCCATTCCTCTTGTCTGGGATTTGAGCGGGAAAATTTGAATTAAAATAAAATAACCGGCCAAAAATTATTTATATTATAAATTATTATTATATAAACCTATTGCATTATGCTGGATACTATACAAATATTTCATCCAATTGCAAACTAGCAAATTAGTAATAACTAAGATAACGTTATTTATCATCTATTTGAAAACAACGGATGGATATGCTTAAATATTCTATTTTGGTTTTAATTATCATTGAATCTCAATACACTTCTAAATAAATTATTTTAAAAACAATTCATCTCGAAAGAGTTATTAAGAAAAGAGTATAGCAACATAATAGTGCTACCTACAATTTTATGCCGAGTTTAATATATATGAAATGCAATAAAACATTCAAAATTTATTAAATACACAATAAATCCCTGTGTTTATTCTTATATGAGGCTTCGTAAATGGTTACGTATATGAAAGGATTTGCTGTTTTAATCTGTAATAGAAAAGAAACCAAACTATTCTTCGGATCCTCAGTTTGATCTGTGATACCCGAAGATTTTTTATATTGTTTTATGTCACTTTTTATTCGCTTGATAATGTGTATTATTAAATAGCCATATATGGGATATGTTCCTTTTTCTGTTTATGTTTGTTAGTCTAAAGACTAAGTCCCCAGAATAAACTTACTAAATTACTTTTCTATACTATTCTACAAAAGAAGTTTCGCCACAACCATCGAAACTATAACTAACGCTATTTTCGCTTGAGGAGTACGTCTAAAGCAGTGGTTCCTAACCTTTTTTTTACTCTCCCCTTTTCAAATAAAGGCCTTATAAGAAGTGAAACCATTATCCAAACGTTTCGACAAACTAAGTCATTCTCAATTATAACAATTTCTGGTTATATGCATCAAAAACCATACTGTACATAACTACAATAGTTACAAGTCATAATTTTCTGTAAAAAAAAACAAAGACAATAACAATTATATTAATTAAAAAATACAGATTCAATAGTGAAAAAAGGATAGATACCTTCATAAAAAATTGTTTAAGTGTCATTTAATTCCCTTACACTTATTACTTATAGTGACATACATGTTTAAAATTGATTTGAGACATTAAACCTATGAGATTAACCAATTTAATGTTATATTTATTATTGTTTAAACCTTTTTTGTTTCAACATTTTTTTAAAAACTTTCAATAAATAAATAAATAAGGATAATTCTTTTAAATTTTTATTTGAAATTTAAGATCATAAAATTTTATTTTATAAAATCATTATCATTATAAGATATTTAATAGAAACATATGAAAAATTAAAGAAGATATAGAAATATACGGTTATAAAATTTCCCTTCTAAAGGTTAAAATTAAATCTTAATTTAAATAAAAAGGTTAAAATTGAAAATTAAATCTTTTTTAATTTTTCATTTGTTTTTATTAAATATCTTATAATGAGAATGCATTTTTCAAATAAAAATTTAAAAGAATTATCCTTATTTATTGAAAAATTTAAAAAAATTTCAAACATAAAAAAGGTTTAAACAATAATAATTATTATATTAACTTGGTTAATCTCATAGGTTCAATGTCTCAAATCAAATTTAAACATGTATGTCACTATAGGGAATAAGAATACCCAAAATTTAAACAAAGAAAATTTTTAAGTGACAGATGCAAAATTCTTTATGAAGGTATCTATCCTTGTTTCACTACTGTTTGGACAATAAATATTTTTTAATTTAAAACAAGACAATAACAATCATATTGTTTTTTTTTACAGAAAATTATGACTTGTAACTATTGTAGTTATGTACAGTATGGTTTTTTATGCACAAAACCAGAAATTGTTATAATTGAGAATGACTTAGTCGAAACGTTTTAAGACCTAATAAATTTATTCGATTTATTGACTGGATAATGGTTTTTCTCTTCTTATTTATTAAAAATTAGTCCAGTAAGATACATCATATGGAAATAAAAGCCATTTACGTCCCCCTTCCACAGTAAATTGTATGAGCATGTGGAAAAAAGCATTACATTAAAAACAAAACATTTAGTTTGGTAAGTAAGAGAAAATAACCAAAACTAAGAGAGACTTTACTTAATTTTCGCGCCCCTCCCCCCTGATTTTTTTCGAACTAAAGGACTAAAGGACTCTACAAAGCTACATAATTTCATCAATATCCAATCCCTACAATTCATCCATTTTAAAATTTATCCGTAAATCCACTACTTTCTGTTTTTGTTTTACAGTAGATTGCCAATGCTCATGCAAGATATTAACGAAATCGATTGATTACAATTTTATTTATTATTTTTATCTTACTTTGACAACTATATCATCGTTACTTTTGAGTTAGATTTTAAAATTAATAACAAACTTCCACATTTTAGACAATTGAATCACAAATCTGTTATTATTGTTACGGTCAGAGCGGAAAGTAGGACCGGCTTCTGATCTGCCTAGAGCGGATTAGGCAAACAATGGGATTAAGTGGAAGGGATTATAGAATGGCGTAGAACCTTCTAGATCGGTCTAGGTGGTCCTCGTCCGTGTTCCGAGTAATGCCCCACCACGACCTACCTTGCCTATATAAAAAGGACAGCGTTTTCGGCCGGGGCAGTTAGTAATAATAAGAGTCAGTAATAAGTCAGTGGCAGTGTGTGAGTTAGTTAGTATTAGTATCAGTCTGTAATAAGTGCTTAGTGAGCAACAGTGACAATTAGTGGCCGTGTAATAAGTGTAATAAACTGTGTGGAAGTTTGGCATATTTGGAGAGTCTTACGGTCGGTGGACTTTAGTTAGCGAACTGTAAGTGTTAATTTGTAATTGTAAACTATAGTGTAATATTATTGTATTTGTACAAATTTATATAAATAGTTTAGTTACTTAGTATAAACAATATCTTATATTATTTGTATATTATCTTAGAAATTAGATAACATTTAGTAGAATATTATTATTGTATATTGATATTTGTTTAATAATTTAACTGTTTTAAATAATCTCATTGTATTCTTGTTAATTTGTTAATAAATATTAGATTCTTGAATTAAGTAATAGTTTAGTCCATTTTACACCCAGTAGCCCGTAACAAATTGGTGTCAGAAGTGGGATATTTTGTGTAATTGTTATTATTTTGTAATTATTGGGCTACTGTATGAAAAATGGCTTCTCAAAGTCTTAAATTAATGGATTTAAAAGTTGCAGATTTAAAACGAGAATTAGAAGAACGTGATCTGGATTCTTCCGGAAATAAAAGTGTACTGCAACATCGCTTGCGTCAATTTTTTGTAGAGTTAGGGGAAAATCCAGAGGACGTTCTGTTTGAAACTGATTTAAGCAAGTTGTCTGCAACTTTTAAAAATGAATTAAGCAGTGTTAAAAGTGAATTAGGCAATGTAGAAAATAAGCTAGGTAATGAATTAAGCAGTGTTAAAAATGAACTAGGTAATGAATTAAGCAGTGTTAAAAATGAACTAGGTAATGAATTAAGCAGTGTTAAAAATGAACTAGGTAATGAATTAAGCAGTGTTAAAAATGAACTAGGCAATGTAGAAAATAGGCTAGAGTCTAAATTAGGCACATTAGAAACTAAGTTAATGGAAAATGTAGATAATAAAGTAGCTGATGTAGAATCTAGGTTAGGAGAAAAATTGAATTCAATTGAAAGCAAACTTAGGCAAAGAGTAGAGGCTCTAGAGGGACGTATGAGCAACCCACCGACGAACGACACCGACCGTTCCCCCGAGGCCAGTCTTCATAAAACTATTCTGCCCGCCAATAATGGGACGCCACCAGCTCACAACACCATTCCAGTATTCGACGGAAAGACGCCGTGGGAGGACTACATGACTCTCTTCGAGACAGCGGCTTCGATCCACGGGTGGTCGCAGGAGACCCAAGCTTCAGCGTTGTGCCTGGCCTTGCGTGGAGACGCCTTGGGAGTTCTGCAGGGGATACCCATGTCGGAGCGGTCCAACTACGGGGAGCTGATCAGAAGACTGGAGATGCGTTTCGGCCACCGCCACATGGACCAGCTGTATCGCTCACAGCTGAGAAGCAGGGTCCAGAAGACCAACGAGACTTTGCAGGAATTTGAAGCGGATATTGCCCGGCTGGTAAGGAACGCCTACCCATCGGTCACCGACGATGTCTACGAAAGCTTGGCTGTCGACAAATTCCTGGATGGACTTCGGGACCCAGAGACACAGCAAGCAGTGAAGCTCGCCAGGCCGAAAACTTTAGGAGACGCATTATCCCAGGCCATGGAGTTCGAGGCTGTTAGACAGTCTGTACGGGGCCATGCGCGAGTACGAGCAGCAGAAGCGGAGCCAAATGCGGTCCCCAGCGTCGAGGAAATTGTGACGAAAGTTTTGGAGGCTCTCAGGACCCGTAAGAAGGAGATACGCTGTTGGAGCTGCGGCCAACTTGGACACCCTAGAAGCAAGTGTCCATCGAAGAAGCAAGAAAAGCCACAGGAAAACTAAATAGGGTTGATGGGAAGGGGCAACTGTCAACCCGTAACGTCAAAGGCCCCAGGAAGACCACCAGGGTTGCGTCAATAGGAAGCAGAACGAACAGTTTCTACGTTGATGGGATGGTGAACGGACAGCTGCAAAGTCTGCTAATAGATACCGGCGCAACCATGACAATCTTGAACTCGAAGACACTTCCAGCTGAGAAGATCTTACCAACAACTTGGGCATTACGGACTGCAACGGGACAGCCAGCCAAGGTCTACGGGGAGACAGATGCCACCTTCCACATCGGGGGCCAACATCTGAAGCACCTCGCTCTCGTGGCAGATATAGATGAGGACGTCATACTGGGTATGGACTTTATGATCACATACGGGATCAAGCTGGATATGTCGAGAGGTGTGATGACGCTAGGAGACGAGGAAGTCATACTTCGGCAGGAAAAGGACTTCTGCGCTCGAGTGCTGCTACCAGAAGACACCGCTTTACCAGCACGGAGCCAAATCGTGACGCATGGGACGGTCGAAGGCCATCTACCCGCGGGTCAATGTGCACTACTCGAACCTGGAAGGCACGAAAAACAAGAGGTTGGACGCGGCGTACTGGTTGCTAGGTCTCTCATCAAGATCGGACCTACCACTCCAATTCGGCTAATGAACCTGAACAGCTTCCCGGTAACGCTAAAGAAAGGAACACCGGTCGGGGAGTGTACCACCGCTACCTCAGTGGTTCGTCAGCTGCAACGTCATCCCACCGAGCTTCGAGGGCTCCCAGAGGAACTAAAAGGATTTGTGGATGAATCATGTCGCGACCTCTCACCTGAACAGAGCGAGGAGGTGAAAAACATGATTACCCGATGGCATGACGTCTTCGAGATCGGCCCAGGACCACGGGGTAGAACGGATATCGTCCAGCACAGGATTAACACTGGGGATGCGAAGCCTATCCGACAGGTCCCGCGGAGGCTGCCGTTAGCTAAACGGGAGGACGCCGAGGAGATTATTAAGGAGATGGCAGCTGATGGTGTCATTGAGCCTTCAAGTAGCCCCTGGATGTCTCCTGTCGTATTGGTGAAGAAGAAAGACGGAACGACAAGGTTCTGCGTAGACTACCGTCTTCTAAACAACGTCACCAAGAAGGACAGTTATCCGCTTCCCAGGATTGACGATACGCTGGACAGCCTGGAGGGGTGTAAACTCTTCTCTACCTTGGATCTCCGCAGTGGATATTGGCAGGTTGGATTGGCACCTGAAGATAAAGAGAAGACGGCGTTTTCAATTGGCACTGGGCTCTGGCAATTTACAGTAATGCCGTTCGGGCTTTGCAATGCTCCTGCCACATTCGAGAGGCTGATGGAAAACGTGTTAAGAGGTCTCTCTTGGGAAGTATGCCTGGTGTACCTAGACGACATCATTGTGCTGGGAAAGTCCTTCGCTCACCATCTGAAGAATCTGGAGAAGGTCTTCGAACGACTGCGTGCAGCGAACCTAAAGTTGAACCCGAAGAAGTGTAATCTCTTCCGAAGGCAAGTCAACTACCTGGGGCATATTGTGTCAGACAACGGAGTTGCTGTTGACCCAGAGAAGATAGCAGCGATCTCCGACTGGCCAGTACCTCGAGATAAGCACCAGGTGAGAAGTTTTCTCGGGCTCTGCACCTATTACCGGAGGTACGTGAAAGGATTTGCTGACATCGCAAAACCTCTTACCAGGCTTACCGAGGAGAAAAGGACTTTCCATTGGGACCACGAGTGCCAGGCATCCTTCGAGGAGCTGAAGAGAAAATTGAGTAGTGCTCCTATTCTGTGCTATCCACGTCCCGAGGGCAAGTTCATACTCGACACAGATGCCAGCAACATCGCCATTGGAAGTGTCCTCTCTCAGCTCCAAGACGGAGAAGAAAGGGTGATTGGATATTTCAGCAAGGCACTCTCAGCTCCGGAACGCAACTACTGTGTCACAAGGAAAGAGCTTCTGGCAGTAGTAAAATCCATAGAGCACTTCCATAAATATCTATACGGAAGAAGGTTCCTGCTGAGAACGGACCACGCGGCTCTAATGTGGCTGCTGCGATTCAAGTCACCGGAGGGACAAGTGGCGAGGTGGATCGAGCGCCTTCAAGAGTACGACTTTGAATCTGCTCATCGTTCTGGAACGAGCCACAGGAATGCGGATGCGCTGTCAAGAAGACCATGTGAAGATGAAGAATGCAGGCATTGTTCCCGACAAGAAGAGAGGCAGGGGACAGTATTGAGGACAACGGTTGTTATCGACAGTTGGCGGGACACAGAGGTGTCAAAGGAACAGGACGAGGACCCGGACTTAAAACAAATAAAGGAGTGGAAAATATCGGGGCGAGGAAGACCGACCTGGCAGGATGTGGCTCCAATGTCGAAGAATGTAAAAACGTACTGGGCCCAATGGAACTCCATTGTAGTGGACAACGGGCTGCTGAAACGGGCATTGGAGAACGCGGAAGGAGATCAGCGTAGGCTGCAGCTCATCGTTCCAAGGAATAAAGTGCCCGAAGTGCTTAGGGAACTACATGACGGTGTAACTGGCGGCCATCTTGGAGTTCACCGAACATTGGAAAAAGTTCGTGAACGCTTTTACTGGGCAAACCTTAAGGACGATGTGTTGGACTGGTGCAGGCGTTGTGCGGCTTGTGCGGCTTCAAACGGGCCAACAAGAAGAAAGAGGGCCCCTATGAAGAAGTACAACGTGGGAGCACCGTTCGAGAGGATAGCAATCGACATCGCTGGCCCTTTCCCTGTGACGGACGAAGGCAACCGATATATTCTCGTGGCCATGGACTACTTTTCTAAGTGGGTGGAAGCATATGCCCTTCCGAATCAAGAGGCAGTCACGGTTGCAGACGTACTTGTGAAGCAGCTCGTCAGCCGGTTTGGAGTACCCATGGAACTTCACGCTGACCAGGGAAGAAACTTTGAGTCTGCAGTCTTCTCCGGGATGTGCGAAGCACTGGGAATACGAAAAACCAGGACGACACCTCTTCACCCTCAATCGGATGGCATGGTGGAGCGCATGAACAGGACAATGGGTCGATATTTGTCTAAAGTGGTTTCCGACCATCAGCGAGACTGGGACCAGTATCTTCACTTGTTCTTGTTAGCCTACCGGAGTTCAGTCCATGAAGCAACGGGGCAGACCCCCGCCAATGTGGTGTTCGGCCGAGAACTTCGTCTGCCTTGTGATCTGAAATTCGGGTTCAAGCCTAATGAGGAAGTTGCCGGAGAGGAGTACGTCACGAATCTACGGAAGCGGATGGATAACATCCACGAGAAGGTTCGTGCAAACATCCAGGGAGCCAGTGACAGAATGAAGGAGCGTTACGACATCAGGGCAGAGAAAGGTGGATTCCAACCTGGAGATTTGGTCTGGCTACATGATCCTCGAAGAAGGCGAGGCTACTCACCTAAACTTCAGAACTCCTGGGATGGCCCGTTTGAGATCATCAATAGGATAAACGACGTCATCTATAGGATCAGAAAGCAGCCAAAAGGAAAACCCAGGGTAGTCCATTTTAATAGACTGGCCCCATACAAAGGAGACCATGGCCCGACAAAAGACCAGCAAGTCAGGTACCTCAACAACGTGGAGGCCAGTAAGGTATCAGTTGCACAACCTAAGGTACAAGGTTCCCGTGGAGTAACTCAGGCAGTATACAGAGATATCTTCTCGTTACCCGCGGACTATTCTCTGGCCCATTGTGTAGCCGAAGATCTGAGGACTTCCCGAGGGATTGCAACCGTCTTCAGGAAGAAGTTTGCTGGAACTGAGGAACTGGAACGCCAAGGACCACGCGTCGGGAAAGCACTCCACCATACGCACGAAGGACGACACCTGTTCTACTTAGTTACCAAGTGTGCTACTGATCAGAAGCCCACATATGACGCACTGCGGCGAAGCCTCGACGACCTGCGGAGTAAGCTTCTGAGACTGCGTGTCACCAAGCTCGCGATCCCTAAGTTGGGCTGTGGATATGACGGCCTGGAGTGGAAGGTTGTCAGGAACATGCTTGAACAGATATTCGCCAACTCTGGAGTCGCCATATTGGTGTGCACGTTCAACCCCTGGAAAGGAAATGCGTCTCCATCGAGGGAAGCTCATGACCGCCCGATTTCTCCGGACTATGCTCTGGGGCAGAGCACTTTTAAGGAGGGGGCAGTGTTACGGTCAGAGCGGAAAGTAGGACCGGCTTCTGATCTGCCTAGAGCGGATTAGGCAAACAATGGGATTAAGTGGAAGGGATTATAGAATGGCGTAGAACCTTCTAGATCGGTCTAGGTGGTCCTCGTCCGTGTTCCGAGTAATGCCCCACCACAACCTACCTTGCCTATATAAAAAGGACAGCGTTTTCGGCCGGGGCAGTTAGTAATAATAAGAGTCAGTAATAAGTCAGTGGCAGTGTGTGAGTTAGTTAGTATTAGTATCAGTCTGTAATAAGTGCTTAGTGAGCAACAGTGACAATTAGTGGCCGTGTAATAAGTGTAATAAACTGTGTGGAAGTTTGGCATATTTGGAGAGTCTTACGGTCGGTGGACTTTAGTTAGCGAACTGTAAGTGTTAATTTGTAATTGTAAACTATAGTGTAATATTATTGTATTTGTACAAATTTATATAAATAGTTTAGTTACTTAGTATAAACAATATCTTATATTATTTGTATATTATCTTAGAAATTAGATAACATTTAGTAGAATATTATTATTGTATATTGATATTTGTTTAATAATTTAACTGTTTTAAATAATCTCATTGTATTCTTGTTAATTTGTTAATAAATATTAGATTCTTGAATTAAGTAATAGTTTAGTCCATTTTACACCCAGTAGCCCGTAACATTATCGTGAGCTTGAACATTTTCTTACAACAAGACCACCAGGGTCACCTTCCTGTTTTTCGAATCCTTCCCTTCCCGATCCTAGGCCTTGGCAGTGATTCAGAAAAATGCGGAAACGTGTTGGGGGAGAGGGCAATCCTCCGAATAACAATTAATTAACCTATTATTAATGTGACAATTAACACAGAAATTAATTTTACCTATAAGTCAGCTTATATTGTTTACGACTATAAATGATCGAACATAATTTTAAACAAATTAGGAATAAACTATTTGAAAATGTTTTTTTGTATTTTTTAACACCTGCAACTTAATAATAATGTTATAATAGTATTCGTTGTATACATAATGTTGTAACGTATTAGTGTATATGAAACCTGTTATAAACTAGTAATTACAGTAATGGTGAAATTTCATATTCTCTGTAACTAATAAATCAGATTTTAAACATTTTGGAGGGAATCAAAATTGTTTATTAAGTTGTTGTTTTCAGTTAACCGACAAGAACCTAGGCTAGTGCTAGCTACTGATAGGCCTTGTAGGATATACAGATCTTTCTTGGTCCCACCCAGCCTTCATAAAGTGGGTAATCGACAGGAATATAGGCACTTTGATGTATTGAATCCATTCATGGGTCATAGTGTTATTTTTTTACAGATATTTTATCATATCTTTTTCCCCCTTCGAAAATAACTCTACTATAGGATTAGTACTAACATTTTATATAAGGTATATAAAAATAATTTTTACGATGACTAACAAATTTATTAAAATTCAGATCCAACTTCTAGACAACCAGAAACCAACTGAACACATTATTAATTCAGAGCACCTATTAACTAACTATGTCTAGGTTAGGCGATAATCCTGAAGTAAGGTTGCCACGTTTTAATTTATGGATATCGTTAACTTATTTATCTACGGAGATAGCATGCGTAAAAAAAGAAACTGGAAATACATGATCCAGAATGTTAATTAACAAAAAAAGGTTTTTCAACACTAATTCTATTCTTAAAGTCACATTAGCATGTTTTGATTATAAAATATAGTTTTTGGATGTGCTAATGGGTACCACCAGACGAACCCCTTTCTAAAAATTATTGTATTACTTTTTTTTCTATTTAAAGTACAAACACATTATATTATAAATGTATTGCACGTTGGAACTTTCAATGTAATAAGGTTAAAATTTAAAAAAATAATCCTAGAGGAATAAGACATCAGTGATTTTTTTATCTTTTTTATTACTTTAAATTAAAACTGTTAGAATAGTTAATCAATAAAATATAGTTGACTTATTCAATAAGTTAATCAATATCAGGGTTCTTAGATTCCAGCAGAACCCTGAAAACGTCAAACTCCAAGTAGTATACGCAAGTGTCAGGTTAGATTGCATAATATTCCAGAATCGAAGGACCAAGACAAAACGAAAGCATATTACTATCGGTTATTAAATAAATACTTCTTAATTCCGTTCATAAAATAATAAAACTTTTTATATAAGTTGATAGCCTCAGTAGAACGATAATGGTAATACCTATACCTGTACCACTACAACATTTGAAAGGGTCTGGAGTTCAGTACACGGTAGAGACTTTACTGTTTCATGGACACCGGTTGTGCAGGGTGGTAATTTGTCATATATCATGAACAAACACCAGATTTTCCCTCTTGGGTACCCACATAATAAAGGCTGGGTGAGCCCCACGAGGGTCCTAGATCCAATAGGCTAACAAACTAAATAAAAGTCTTGCCAGCAACGAGATTTGAACCCAGGACCTTCATCATTGCAACTCAGTGCTCTACCACTGAGCCACTCCGCTCCATGGTTAATATAATTGGTAATATAATTCCAAAATAATGAATTTCTTTAGAGCTAAATAAGTATCACATGAAATCATTAGTTCTATAAAATGAAAAAAAAACTGCACTCTTACAACACATGAGAACCAATACATCGTAGGGACTTTTAATTCTAAGCCAACCGCTTTCCAGGCATGTTATTTCCACATCCAGGTTTTCCACCAATTAAGAATGGTGCCCGCTTTATAGAGACAAAGTGAGCCCTAGGAAGGTGTGTAGATCTCACAGGATCGATCAAGGGCTGTTAGCAGATTAATCAATCTTCCACAGCAAGATTCGAACCAGGGAGCTACAGCATAGAAAATCAGCGCTCTATACACACGGCTATCACCATCCGTCTATATAATGAAACTATCTATAATACGTACTCTGGTTTAAAATATCTTAAACACATTAAAAATTGTGATAATAATAAGCCTTGGCGAACCCGAAGGCTCGGTGCCAATACCACCAATCTTCTTCTTCCAAAACTTCTTTCCACGGACCACTACCCAAAGCAAAAACCGCCAGATCACTCTTAAAAATTATTATATCAAAACAAATATTTAAGGTTGATATATAAAAAAAAAGTCAGGTGAAAGACCTTGATAGGTATTTTTTTAAATTAAGACAAACGTATCCCGAATAACAGTCCAGTAGATCGACCTCATTAGAATTTGGCAGAAGGACACGGTATAGGCTGGCACCTTGTCTAAGAGAGCCGTTTACACGTAAATATTATTGTGTGCTAACTAGAAGGTAGTTAATGTGAATGCTTGATTAATTAATTAATATCCCAATAAAATAAGTTATGTTACATATCTAACACCTTAACTAAAGTTCAAGAACTCGTAAGTCCAAACACTTTTTAACAAATGCCATTACAATTTACGTTAAAGAAACATTCAATCGTTAAGAGGATCTTAAAACGGAAGGAAACAAATGTTTTTGGCAGTTTTTTGTGCACAAATAGATATGCAATAGATTTATTCCACCTATCATTTTTGTAAATCATCCAATAGTCATTTTTCTTATTGAAGGTGTGGGGAAATGGCATAAGAAAAATGATTTGTCAGTGGAGAAGGACTCGCCATTGATACTGACAAGAACAAATTTCTGCTTTTGACACTCCACTTTTGACAAGTGGAGAGCCACCTGGTGGATTCCGACATGGAATCATTTTCTATTCTCGGGAGGTGAATAGACGTGAGAGCCTATTGGTGCCATTAAGGCAAGGTTACGACATTGTCTAGCCGGTCCTTGATAGCGACTATTCTTACGTCTATTCCGAAGCGCTCACTTTCGTCTATTAATGCGCCATTATATCCGACCTAGATGGGCTCAGGGTAGTGATTTACTATGACTTAATTACACCCTTTGCAGGCAACGTTTTAGACCTGTCGGGTTTCGGAAGAGAAGAAACCAACCCCAGTTGGTCTAGATTTTTAAATATATTCATTGATCTAGAAACGCTTCACACTATTGTGAAGTACGAGTAGCTACGAACGACCCACAACTTAAATGGTACGTTTGCGATGGTATGGGATATATTCATTAAAAAATTATGCATAGTTCTGTAACATCATTAACACATTAATGGTAGAATCTCACCTGTGTGTGAGGTTTTGGCCGGTACAACGATTGTATGTATATAAGAACATCTGAATATCGATTGCATTAGGAAATAAAAACGGATATACGAAGGTTTATCGTATTTGTAATGCGAATAAAATTAGAAAACCTAAGTATTTTTTTCGTAAGATTTGACAAATACCGTTACAAATAGATAAATATGTTGTTCTTGTTGTAAATATGTCGTTTAAAGTGCTGATTTTGCACACGGTGAATCATTTTATGACTTTGAATAAAGTTTTTAAAAATTAATTCTTCTAACATGCCGTCGGTCCCCTGGCGAAATTTTACTTACCAGACGTGCGACCAGTAAAGTGTTAATAATGAATATTCCAACCACTTCATAAATGTTTTTAAAAACTATTTAGAGACATTTAGGAATTCATATTTCATCTCTTAAACTACAATTACTATATTTTTTTGAACCCACATTATTTCCTTGTTTCTTTTTAGCCCTTAAGAAGATCTGTATTATGGGTCAGAACTTAGGTATTGAATTAATTCTTCTTTTTCTAATAATATCCTCTTGGGATGTTGGTGATTATAAAATCCTGTCCATTGAGGTTTTTCAACCAAGTGACACCTGCGACCTAGGCGTCTCTTTCCTTCAGTATGTTTAACTGCAGCAGACGGTACTTTTCATTTCGCATAACATGGCTAAACTATGCGAGTAGGTAAATATTGTAAAGACAAGCTATTTTTAACTGTCAGCATTATGATAATCTAGGAGCATTGTAATTTGCTAAATAATACAGTTTCAATATTATTTATATACTTTTGGTCAAAGTAATAATGAATTGGTAGCAAATGGACATGATGCTCTGTTAAAAGGAATTACAAAATGAAGGAAATCTCCAGCCAGAGTTGACATTTATTACCATATGGAATTAATCTTGCACTTGAAGTCTGCGTGGCTTTATCGTCCCGACGGTTTAGGTTGCAAAATTGACGCCACATCCTCTCTTAAGTGATGAGCTATTAATAACCTCGTAAATTATCCCAAATGATAAATTCCTATCCATTTATAAGGAGGAAAAATAAAACTGTGGAATACTTTCATTCATTGTAAAACTGCTAAAAAAAAAAAAAAAAAAAAGCCGTGTAAGAATCTAGTAAAGCCCTGTTCACGAGTATAATTTGAGTTTGATAAAAAAAAACACTAAAAATAATTGTACAGTTACAGGTGCATATTTAAAAATAGGTACAGATTTAAATGGGTTCATTCTTTTTTAAATACATTCAAATCTATATCACTATCCGTCTAATACTATTCCCAACACAAGGAACTTTTCTCTGATGTAATTAACTAATTAAACTGGTCTGAGAACCTATTATTCAATTATTAATAAATAGTAGACATTTAATCTTAAAAGGAAAAATGCACAATATGTCTTGAAGGTCTCTACACAAATCGGGATAATAAAAAGGAGAATTTAATCCGCATTTGGATTTCAGGATAATTTTAGGTGAATATATTATCTAACTAATTAAACGTTTAACATTAAAGAGTTAGTCTAATTAAAAGTCAGCCCTACACAGATAATTCCCTACGATTAGATATATTTTTTATATCTTAATAAAAATATTATTTCCCATTAAAACTATATGCGGTATTTGTTCCGTAGGTTGTCGTTTCCAGTTTAGTTACAAGTTTTAACTGTTTATTCGTTTCATTTTTAATGTTATCCAAAAATTATTTAGTTATCGGGAGCTTTAGAATGGAAAAGAGATTGTAATTGTGAGTAATGAGTAGATTTCGGTAATCATTTTATCAAGAAATTAAACTAATATTTCAAAGTAGACATGATATATGTTTGCTGAAATGTTCATTTATAGATGAACTAATTACCGAAGTATACGAATTTCCCATAATTACTTTTTCTTTTCAATACTAAAGCTCAAGATAACTTGTATTTTTAGAAAATATTAAAAGGAAAACGAATAAAAGTTAAAACTTGTGACTCAACTCAAAGCGACAATCTGCGGAATAATTACCCTAAATGCTACTAAGAAAAAAAAACAATTTTTATTAGGAATTTTTTTTAGCCGTCCAAGAAAAAAATGTCGGACTCTCATCAAAATTTGATCTTTTATGACAGTTCAAGGCAGGTAGAATTTTTTTTTAAAATCCGTTCGTCCGCGACTGTTTTTGAGAATAGAGGCCTAAATTTGTTTTTAATTTGGCACTAAAACCACAGTTCAGCCTAGGTCGATCTTCGAACTCGGCAATACCACTTTGAAGAGATAATTTTTTATTTAAACGAAAAAATTGATGATAACAATTTCGATTTCCATGATGTCTATAAGTATAAATAAATGCCGATGATACAACACTCATCATAAATATAAATAGATCTTTTTATGTGGAATAGATATAGAATAATCGAACTATTATATAAGGTTTCTACAGGAAAATTCTATAACAGTTTTGAAAGATAAATAACTTTTCAGCAAATATATGCGTAAATATCTCCCTTATTAAAGATGGTGCAATATTTCCGTACAAATAACATGACAACAGATTAATTTATTACCAGCAAATATATTCGAGCATGAGCTCAAGAGTTTGACTTATTTTAGTGGCTTAACCCAAGCTTTTAGATCCAGTTTCATTTGTATGCGTTATATAACAATGATATTTATATTAAATCAGCGTTTACGTACAAAGTAAACTTTTGAATCATGCAAAATTCGGTAACTACACTATATAATAGAATTATTCATCTAATTCTGCTTTACTGTAGGGTACATTACTGTCCGAATGACGTGGTAGTTTGTGAAAACAAATGGACTTATTCATTACCAAAAAAAAAATAAACCGAATAATTCTTCCAACTCACAAGATCAATGATGACGCGCATACTATTGGCGGTGTTACAGAGGGATCTGAAGTGCTTGCCTTAGTTGTGACTAAGCATGTACACCAAACGCAAATAGAGAGCGCTGTGGTCGAAGGCAGAGGTTCCAAGAGATCTGTTTGCCATGTTTTGATACCGGCCACTCGACTGCCGAAGAAACATCGCTACTGTTGAAGGGGCTCTACAGGAGGGTTCGAGTTCCTGACAGCTTGTTTTCAGTTTATTTTATTTTTTGTTTGTCTTCCACTTCTTAATGCCGTTCCCAGTCTGAGGAGAACAATCGTCTTTAGAGGAGTTTGAACTTATAATACGAAGTTTAAACATAGGAAATTAAAACATTCACTTCGCAGCGTGATCTTTGCTAACGAATGTATTTCATAGAATAGTTCTTAGGCCGTACATAGTTCTGTAATGCCACAGTATTTCTCCCTAAGAAAGAAAACTAATAATGCCGGAAAAACATGAAAAATAACTATTGGTGTTTATATACATAGCTCATCATTAAAACACGCAAAAAAGTTTTGAATTTTATTTTATTTATTTTTTCCCTAACACCTTGGTTTTTTATTTATTTGAAATTTATAGTTATCAGGGTAAATATGTCAGGGGACAGAATATCTTTTACTGCACTGTGTGCATTTTAAAAGAAGGGTGAGGATACAGGAGTTCCTTGTGAAAGATAGGAGTAGGACTTTAGTGATGGGGCTCACTGGTTCTTTCTGATCTGGAGAGAAATTTATTTATTACATTCACATTATATTTCTAACATGCAAGTAAATCTCGTGAATGAAAATATAAAACAGTATGTATATCTTCACGTATAATGAATTGGTAAAACTATATTTTTAGCTTGCAAGATTTTGTAGGCGATCCTTTTGTAATTTTTTTAAATTCTGAACTGGAAAAAACTTTTACAACTACACAACCCGTGAAGGGTCTAGGTTTTAGTACATGGTAAAGACTGCGGTGTTTCTTGGACAACGGTAGTGGGCAGAGGGGTGATTTGTCCAAGATCACGTTCAACCGCCAGATTTTCTCGGATATTTTGGGTACCTCCTTTATATAAGCTGGGTGAGCCCCAGGAGGGTCCTATATATCTGAGGATCCAGCGGGATTTGAACCCAGGACCTTCGGCAAGGGAACTCAGTGCTCTACCACTGAGCCACTCCGCCCCCTGAACTGAATAGATTTGTATTTACGCTCAATAACTCTGGTTAGCTTACCAATAACCAGAGTTATTGAGCGTAGTACTGACTACATTGGGCTGGAGAATACAGTACACTAAAAACTAAATAAATGAAAAGCCACTATCAATTAGAAAATGTTTAAAATTTCCGAAGTTTCTGTGTCGAGGACGGACACAAAATCGCCGATATTATAGCCATATATCATTCGGAGAAATCATTAAATCAACAGGTTTTTTGTTATCACCAGATCTAGATTTGGAACGGAACGATACGGCTATATAAATATATCGGATCCCATCTTGGTTATAAATTTATCTTCCCCTTTAATATCCCACTAATACTCAACCCATAATCGTAAACGTCGGGTAAAGGATTAGTGAGAAAAAAAACTGACACAGAATTAGTGAATTGGAAATCTCAAAACACATCAGCTTTTCCTTCCACAATATTTATACTTGGTTCTTTATTTGTTTGAGAAAGAAATAATGGCAACGAAAAAAAACACGAAAAACTCACTTAATTATTCCATTTGCAACTTATTTTTTGTTCATTTTATGCAATAAATTCTAGAATTGTTATTTTTATTTGTTGTGTACAATTTATCAGTTGTATTGCATTCCGTAAAGCATTCCTTAAAATGTTTTACGAGAGACCCATAATACAAAAAAAATGTTGTAGTAAGAATTATTCCATAAAACCAACGAGGCATCTTTCCCTCCGAAGTGGAGGCACATCGATGTTTATTTTACGTTCACATATAAGTTACGTTAAATAAGCAAACATCGGGGAAATAATTACAAACAATACTATTAACTATTAAAGCACTTTTAACTTAAAGCAATAAACTGACTTTCGAATTCATTAATTGGCATAAATAGGTTTCATTAAATAAGGTTCGTGCCGATTGGATCAGGCAAAGGGTAATGGGCAAAGCTATTAATTAAAGTAAGTTAATGCCCGTAATAAAGATAAACTTGATAGAGAGATTTAATAGACAAAATACTTTGCTCCCTAAAGGTGCGATTTAATCGTTTCTATAATTTATAATCAGGTGAAAGGAAACCACAGTATTTTATTTATATATACAGAAAAAGTTGTTTCAATCAATTAACTCTGAAATCACTACAGACAAAAATACTATAACCGAATTTCAGGCATAGTAACTAATATATATATATATATATATATATATATATATATATATATATATATATATATATATATACTTATATATAATAACATTGCTAGCTAGAATTTAAATAATAATAAATACACCATTGAATCAAAAGCCCGAAATTCCGTCATATTTATATGGCACTCAATAGTGACTTTGTTACATAATTGTTATATAATACAAGTATATAACTGTTATAAATTGAAATAGAGAACAATACAACCTTTGTCAATAATTTTAGATATTGTACAATAAAATTAGTTTCTCTTTGAAATATTTTCGAAAAACACAGCCTAATAGAATCGAAATTTTACATCTAGAAGTGCGACGGTCAATGTGATCAAAATTAAACAATTCGTTAGGTGTGATCTTAATATTGCAGGTAATACTTTAAATTGACAAGTACCAGGAAAGTTCTTAAAATTTGATAGTTATCTGTTATGCAGGTTGCCGTTTCGAGTCGAGTTACTAGGCAGCTTTAACTGTTTATTGGTTTCAGTTTCAATTTTTTCCAAAGATACATGTTATCATGAGCTTTTTTATGGAAAAGAGAATGTGATTATGGGTAATGAGTAGATTTCGGTAATCATTTCACTAAGAAATAAATGATTCAAATAACATTTTGAATATTGATGACATATGCTTGATGAAACGTTCATTTCTAGATGAAATGATTACCCAATTATATACATTTCCTATAATTACACGTCATTCCCATACATACGTCATTTGTTTATATTACTAACTTATCAATAACCTTTCACACCTTGCCCAGGGCATCGTGGTCTTTAGGGCGTGGGCTGTTCAAGTGAAATAATTTCATGACCTCGATTAGATATCGATAAGATATAGGAAACTTCCATAATGACTAAGGACAGTAAAAAATAAGGCCAATGTTATTAAGGATAATAAGATAAACCATAAACTTAAACCATTTCACATGCAACATATATAATTTAAACCTAGTTTAATATAATGCATTAAGTATTCGTTCAAATAAGAGTTATTATCAGTACATTCAAGCAACCAAGTATATCTAAAACTAAGTAAGGTTAAGTTAAAACTGTTGTTTGTTCATTTAACGTCACTTTATGAAGCTATGGCTAAACGGACGATGCTATGCTACAGTGGGAGACGTACATTTTGCATTCCAGGTTTAATTAGGATAGAGAACTTTAATGAGTACCTGACAGCATAAAAGTTCGGGACTCCCGTATTACGTCCCTTCCGAAGGACTGAATAACCATGGATTTTTTCTCCCTTAAAAAACATCCTAGGGCCACCCCCGGGTCATGAACCCGGGATCTTGGGCATAATAGATTGTTATGCTAACCACTACACCACAGATCGCCCCCCCAGTCAAAATTGTTTTTTTATAACGCTATTATTTAAATATCAAGCAGTCAATAAGTTCGTATAAAAAGAAAGGCTTGATAAGAATCTCCAGTAGTCCAATTGAGTTTATAGGACAACAAGGTGGAGAATTGTCCTAGATTACGCTCAACCGCCAGATTTTCCCCCTTATTTTGAGTACCCACTTCATAGAGGCTGGGTGAGCTCCAGGAGGGTCCTAGATCCCATATGATCAATGTTAACCAAGGACCTTCGGGATGACGACTCAGCGCGCTACCACTGAGCCACTCCGCTCACCACAAAACAGTATAACCTTTATAAATAAATAAAGTGCATTAACTATTAAAGTATTTAAAAAAAATAAATGGTGAAACATTACATAACAATCCCCATCAGGAAAAATATTCAAAAAGAAAACAATAATATTAAGAAACGTCATTTAGCGATAACTTCTAAGTAGAAAGCTGTTTTATTGGCCATTAACCCAGTCGTAAATAATTTCAAAGATAAATGACTGATGAGAAAAAATGATATTGGTTTTATTCGTGGAAAACTCACGTAAACTGGGACGAGGGGCTGGATCATTTCGTGAAAATATTCATAAGAGTAATAGATCTCAAAATTGTTATAATGCCGGTCACATCTATTGTTAATATATATATATTTTTTTTTTTTCTGGTAATTATTCTGCAGATTGTTGCTTCGAGTTGAGTCACAAGAATTAACTTTTCATTCTTTTCCCCTCTAATATTTTCCAAAAATATAAGTTAATAAGAGCTTTAGTATAGAAGAGATAATCATTTCATCTAGAAATTACCGTTTCAATAAACATATATCAACTATCCTTCAAAATGATAATTGAAGCTTTAATTTTTCTAAGCTAATTGCAAAGAAAGCAAAATATTCAGGTAACTGCTTGCCTTGCGGTTTTGTTAACGGATTAAATCGGTCAAGATCAAAAACTACAATAAAATGAACGTTACCTATATAGAAATAAATATTAATTTATATACTAGTAAATTATTTAAGTTTCAAATATTTTTTTTTTAAATTATTTTGAAGAGAAAAGATGTGAACAGGGCCGGGATTCGAACGCGGGTCTCCCACATTTCCATTGTGGTGCTTTACCAACTGAGCTATCCTGGTTCGTACCTCGGTCAGACATATCCATTCTCCTCACTGATCCCCGTGTTCTCGCAATTTACGATGTATACAAGGGGAAGAATGTTCATTGAACTTTAATTAGGATATTACATCATTATAATTTTTTTATTTTTTTTTTATTAAATATTATAATTTTAAATATTTTTATTTTGAAGAGAAAAGATATGTCCAGGGCCGGGATTCGAACCCGGGTCTCCCACATTTCCTTTGTGGTGCTCTACCACTGAGCTATCCTGGTTCGTACCACAAAATAATTTATTTTATTATTATTAATTAAGTTTTTATTAATTAATTAAGTCAACAATATCATAATTAAAGTAATGTTCAATGAACATTCTTCCCCTTGTATAGGTACATCGCAAATTGCGATAACACGGGGATATGGGATCAGTGAAGAGAATGGATATGTCTGACCGAGGTACGAACCAGGATAGCTCAGTTGGTAGAGCACCACATATGTCTGGCCGAGGTACGAACCAGGATAGCTTAGTTGGTACAGCACCACAAAGGAAATGTGGGAGACCCGGGTTCGAATCCCGGCCTTGGGCATATTGTTTCTCTTCAAAATAAAAATATTTACAATTATAACAATTAATAAAAAAAAAACTATTTAAATTTCAGTTTATCACCTCCTTCAAGAACTACGTAAACAAATTTAAATAAGCTGCCGACAGAAGTGCAACCTCAAAACTTTGGAATAACTGTGTTCTTTTTTGCAATTCTAAATCAATTATAGTCTGAATTATTTAAAGTTCAATTTGGTAAATTATTAACGTTAGTCTGGTTTTCAAATGTATTGACACTCCGAACAATAATTATATACATTATCAAGTGGTTTATTTTTTTATCGAAACATACAACCGATTGCCCAAGCTCAATACTAAATATCAATAATTTAATTTTAATATTAATTAGTCGTAGTATTTATATTTACATAGATTTTATTTTCATTTTTAGGCTTATTATCATAGTTAAGTTCGACAATACTGAGATAATTTGTACTTTCAATCATTTCATAAAACAAGACATTTAACTATTAGAAACAAATAAAATATTTTAGGGAAAACGAAAAGTTCAATGAGTTATTGATGTATTAAGTTATTATAAATATTAATTGTACGACTATTAAACGGAATTTTAGATAAATATAATTACTCTAATATCAATGGAATCCTAATATTTTTTTACTAAAATTGATTAAAACAAATTATATAACTCATGCACTGGCCGCTAGGTGTCGCCAGTCTCGAGCGTGTTGCTGACGCAAAGCGACGAGTTTACACCCTACTAAAAGTCGCAAAATGCGGGTAAAGAAGTTTTTAGGTCAAAAAGGGGTTATTCATTTGTTTAAAAGTTCTTTGTCTATATAAGCATTCCAGGAAAAATTTTACAAAACTGTAATAAGTAGCACCGAATACATGAAGGACAAAACCATACGATTGTCAAATAGAAACGAATTATATCCTCAGTAGAAGATTTAACAAAGTTGATGACACAAGTTCAGAAACGTGTCAACGATGCTCCAAACGACTGGCTACAAAGGAACGCTCAAAAACATGCAAATGATATACAACTCTTTGTAATTTTATTTTCAAGCTACTTATCATATCCAGTCAACCCAAGCGCCTTCTCATTTCGGTATCTGTTCCGCAGATTGTCGCTTCGAGTTAAGTTACAAGTTTTAACTATCTATTCGTTTCATTTTTTATATTTTTCAAAGATACAAGTTATCGTGAACTTTAGTATGGAAAAGAGAATATAGTGATAGGCAATGAGTAGATTTCGCATACCATTTCATCAAGAAATTTAAGTTTCAACAATCATTTCGAAGTGTAGATATATGCTTGTTGAAACGTTCATTTTTAGATGCAATGATAACAGAAATCTATTCATTACCCATAATTAAATTATCTTTTCCATATTAAAGCTCATGATAATTTGTATTTTTGAAAAAATTAAAAGGGGAACGAATGTCGTGCTCAACTCGAAGCGACAACCTGCTGAATAATTACCATTTGAAATAACTAAGTTTAGTTGTTTCTAATCTTTTATTCATTTTGGTTTAAATAAGTATTTTCTTCTACATACTTATTTACAACCATTCTCTATAACCGTACTTAATTTTTTTTTTTTTTAACAAATCTATTTAAAAGTGATAATAATATAGAGGAATAAACACAAAGTTATAAATTAAAACCTAACTACACCTAAATATATAAATATACTTATTTTATTGGCTATTTTCCAAATATTTTATTTATACAACATTTAAGAATTTTTATAAAAATAAAATCTTGTAAAGATGCCAACATGTTTTAAATCATGAGTAAAATGACTAGCGTAGTCAATAAACAATAATTATAAAAATAATTAATCCGCAGTCGCTTCGAGTTGAGTCTCAGTAAGTTTTAACTTCTCATTCGTTTTCTTCATTTACTTATATTACTTCATCTAGAAATGAACGCTTCAACAAACATGTATCATCTATACTTCGAAATGTTAGTTGAAACTTTTATTTCTTGATGAAATGATTACCAAAATCTATTCATTAACCATAATTACATTCTCTTTTCCATGTTAAAGCTCACGATAACTATTATTTTTAGAAAATATTAAAAATAAAACGAACAATTATAGCTTGTAACTCAACTCGAGACGACAACCAGAGGAACAGACACCATTATGAATATTTTTATCCAAATATAAATAAATAAATATCGAGGCCGCTGTAATCCCAACACCTGATTCTAACCTTTCACGGGAATCGTATATTCAAAAGGTCATAGAGAGTATTATTCCTCACAACTTTCTAAGAAGAAATTAAATTCGTACAATGCAGCCGCAGAAGCGTTTTCACGTAGCATGGAAAGTAAAGAATGCAATCTAATGCCGAATGCAACACGTGGGTTACATACTTTAAAGATTATACAATAAACAATAAATAATAATCCACAGATTATCGCTTTGAGTTGAGTAACAAGTTCGTTCCATAATATTTTCTAAAAATACAAATTATCGTGAGCTTTAGTATGGAGTAGAGAATGTAATTATGGGTAATGAGTAGATTTCGGTAATCATTTCATCAAGAAACAAAAGTTTCAACCAACATTTCGGATTATAGATGATACAGGTTTGTTTAAACGTTAATTTCTAGATGAAATGATTACCGAAATATACATATGCATTTCCCATAAAAACATACTCTTTCCCATACTAAAGCACATGATGACTTGTATTTTTTAAACATATTAAAAGGGGAAATGATTGAAAAGTTGTTGTGACACAACTCAAATCCACAACCTGTGTAATAATTACCAAAAATTTAACTACATTAATTCATTATTAAGAGTTTTATTAAACACACACTTAACAATCCTTTATATACCGCCCAAAGCATTCCTCCAGAACTATATTTTAATTCCTTTTATGCATTACAGAAAGTATTGTAATCGCGAAAATTTTAGGTTGTAAATATTTTTGACTGTCTCCGAATTCTTTTTGTCTTGTTTCTTCGTATCGTCGGGAGGTACATCTCAAATAACTGATTAGACAAAAGGGCGCAGAAAGTTTAAATTTTGTAAATTGCAGGGAGTGACTCAGTGGTAGAGCACGGAGTTGCCATGCCGAAACTCCTGGTTCAAATCCCACTGATGGCAAGACTTTTATTTAGTCTGCTAGCAGCCAGAGATGGATATATTATACCAACTAAACCAATCAATCAATTTTTTAAAGCTATCAGTTGGTCATAATTCTTTTTAAGAAAAAAATAATTTTTCCATAGTATGTTTTTCACCATGCTTCCAATATATTATATATTGTCAAATAAATTTATAGTTTATTATGAGCAGGTTAGTTGCTAATAATTATAGGTATTGTTTAAATTAATTGTAAGAAAGGAATTACAAGTTTTCTCTCTTTTTTAGTCTGAACTATCAAACATTCATTTAATCATATAAGAGCATCATAAATAAAAATAAATAGACATTTAAATTTACATAATAATACGTACGTACATAATAATAATTACTACTTAAGGGATATGAAATAAAAATTGAAACTGAGTAAAGTAAGATAATTGATCACAGACAAGTTAGCCAGCACAGATTGTAAAGCTCCCGCACTAAATTGCCTGTATTGAATGTTAATAGACCAACTGTTGTGCTAATCAGTAGTATGTTAATTTTTGTATAGCATATTTCTATCCCTGCAAACATTAATTGGTTACTATAGACGTGGGCTGGCTTCTATCCAAGGGGTCGTGGAGAAAATTAATCGTATTGAATTCAAAAGTCTAGTATAACGTAGAAAAAAATTGAAACAATAATCTAAATAAGTTATCATTTATGATGGTGGGGTTGTAGAAAATTTTTAAGAATTTGTTTTTTTCTAACGTTCTTCTATGAGTTCTAATAAAGAGTTCATTACAAAAATCAATTAAAGCTGTAATACAAAATAATTAAAACTAATTAAAACATAGGAAAGATTACATGGAATACATACAATAATTATAAATGTCTATATAGCCTTAGGAGGTGTTGAAAATTTGTAATCATCAATTTCTCGCAAACTTCTATAAAAAAAGTCTATTTTGATTCTAAATAGAATTATTATTATAATCAAACCAATCACAAAATTGTTAATTGCTGTGTTAATCAGGCATATTTTTTATTTTGATGGCCATGAGAGCAAATTCTTCAGGTGAGTAACACTTCGATACTGCGACCGATAAAAATCCCGCCTACACAAGACACGTATCACGGGACTAATCTTTGAGAATAAAAATCATCAGTTACCAATAGATTTTCTCAAGCAGGTCTTTTATTTTTTAAAACGAATAAGAATTTTTTTTCTTTTGTAGATAATTAGTATTACAAAAGAAAAAAAAAATACCTGACTAATAATAAAAATTACTATTAATAATAAAAACAGTTATCAGGATAATAATAATTACCCTTCTTAAAATTATAATTTATTTCAAATATATAATCCTTCAACAGGAACATAATATTCATAAAATATTTTTCTGGATTCTTACTAATTTAAATAGCAAATAAAAGAGTAAGTTCCAAATCATATTGGAAATTCTTAATGAGAATGTATCATTACAATATTTTTTTTTTTAATTGTGGGGGTAAAGATAATTAAAAAAGAATTTTCTAGAGGAAACTTGTTTTAAGTTATAAAACCTAATATTATCAGTCCGAAAACAATCATTATTTCGTATAAACATTACATGTATCATAAAAAGGAAACCTACATGTTTCAATCAAGAATGGGGAAACTGATTAGCCAAATATTATTATGTATATACTTTCTCAGCAAAACTGTACAAGATTAATTCAGTAATTATTTACGAGAAGCGAGGAGATAGTTGACTGGAAGATCTGAGTAAGGAAGGAAATAGTTGGGGGTGCAGTCAAATTAAACACTAAATAAGTGAGTACTTATTTTATTTTGTGCCGACGTTTCGACCCACTTTGTGGGTCATCTTCGGGGCTAATGTAAGCTGAGGCTAGACTAGTCAGCCTATATGCTATAGTAATTATTTACTATAGTATTTTACATAGGATTCACTTTATTCAATGTTTTCTGAACGTAAATCAAAACAGACGACAAAGTATTTACAAAATGCTAAAGTATTTGAAAGGATTTGAACATGGTCCAATCAAGTGAATAGAAATTTAGAAAACATAGTGAAACACGGCACTACTAAAGAAACACAATATCCCCCGTAATAAATACAATGCATAATTTTTCGATTCGAATGATACATTTTTTTATTGTTCATTATTTGTAATAAATCAGTATTTAATTATGAAGTACTACTATATAACAATACCCGAAAACCCTTTTTTGTACTAAAACTATTTATATAAAAAAATATATAAATACTAAAACACCTTTTTTAGTTTTTAGATCAGTTTTCTACAGGCATAAATATTCAGGAACATTAACTTTGGCTATCAACTAGACATTTATTTTAATAAAAATATAAAATTCTGATGAATTCATTAGAAATTCAAATTTCGTGCATGCTTCATAGAATATTACAGACATGAATTTTGATTGAATTGTTATTTTATAATGAATTTTCTCTCACTAATTCTACATTATATTTTTGTTACTACTATAATAATATTACTAAGAATTACATTATAACAATAATTTTTATGTTGATACATTATGTTGATACATAACAATAATACATTATGTTGATATTATGATATATTTTATATTAATGGGCATTATATACCACATTTTTGGTTTTTATAAATCAATAAAAATGTTTATAAAAAAACGAATAGTGGCTAATATTTTTAATGGTTAACGAATTATTGTTAACCAAGTAACTGTGCCGCTTAGAGAAATACTACAGAAAAATCGCGAAACCAACACAGCAGAATTAAGTAACATAAGTACTGATTTTAAAAATATTTTTTTTTACGAGAAGATTTAAAATGCTAAGCACCGATACATGTAACTTCCTCTACATAAAATTCAGGAGAGGATCGTAAAATGATGTTAGGCAATAGACGAGACTGGAAAGCCAATTAAATCCTAACATATTCCACTAATTTGTACGCAAAGTAGATTTAAAAACCAAGGCAAACAAGCATTTGATTCGGCCATTATAATTCCGTGAAGTAGATTTCTTCGGACGACTTTGGGTCACTAATAAGTCTGAATAGATTTTCGCGTGCTCAAGTTCGAAATTAAGCACTATCTAATTTAAATATTCTTGTTCTTTCATTCACTATTTTCCTCATCGGATATGGGCTCCTATGGATATTTAAGTTCCTTGTAATGAATTTTAATACATCTAAAGCACATTGCACAAGTTTTCAATATATTAATTTTAATGACAACAACGACATTAATAATGATAATAAAAACTTAGTGAACCCGAAGATTCGATGTTAATCCCTATCTACTGTTAATCTCTGTTCCAAAAGTTCATTCCACACATTACAACCTAGCCTGAAAGCTCGCCCTTAACGCAATCCATTCGGGCTTCGGTCAACACTAATCACCCCTCGGACTTTTACCCGGCCCATTAAATAATAGGTAAGTCGTTATAATATGATTCATAATAATATAATATAATAAGGATTTCATTTTATTTAATACAAAAATCTACCTTATAAAGTTGTTGTACAACGATAGTATTTCATAAAAAGTTAAGGTTGTCATAAATTGCTTATTATAATAATAATGAATAATAAGTAATTTATATCATATTTTATTGAAGAGGAATATTGTGAAGTTTAATTGATTAGTTTTCATGCATATTATCAATAATTACTTAAACGGGGTATTTCCTGTTATAACAATTTTAACTGATATTTTCGTTTAATAATAATCGGTCATATTTATCTAATTAAATCTATTTCGATATTAGTAGCATTTAAAGTTGTTAGTTTACGCGTTACTTATGCTGCTTACAACACTTGTACTTCCGTAGTTTTTTTGTTACATGTTAATCTAAAGAAATGTTAATATTTTGGTAATTATGTACGGGTTATGGTGGGAAAACAGTAAGTATAACTAGCTAGTGTCAGCCGTCATCTCCTGTACTGAAGAAAATATTGAGGAAAAAATAACCCTGAACGCAAGGGTAATCGTGGGAACGAAGAACAATAAGTGATATATATATATATATAATTTATTATATAAATGATAAATTATATAAATGATAAATGAAATATATATATAATATTTATTAAAGTATATTTTGGATCGAACAGTTTTCTTTATTAGCGAGACACCCAAAATTCACCAATGAACAGTTGAGATACCAACCATAAAATGTTGTATATGCTGACATGAACAAAAATTAAATATTTTATTAATTACAGATATTACTTTAATTTCTATTTAACTAATTACTTCCTTGTAAAATTCTGAACGACATTATTGAAAAGAGAAAAACGTTTAGCACAGTTCGGCTGTAATATATTCTAAATATGCTAAAGGTAAACCTTCGGTGAAATGATAAACTCACAAATATCACTTTCCTAAATTTCAATTATGCCGAACTGATAACATCACGCCTACATCATGTGAAAACCACACACTAAAATGCAGTTTTAATTAAACATAAGTTACAAAGACGGAAAAATACACAAAGTTTAGTCATTGTTTGATTGATTTATAATTTATCCATATCCAATATTAATAATTAATCAATAAACCAAAGAAATATATAAACATAGAAATAATATTATACTTTTAGTTAATCAAAACTCTTGCAATTATTAATTCAATGATTAATGATAATAAATGATTTGATTTCTGATCCAAGACTACGAATGTTTAATTCTCATGTAGCATATCAATTTATTTCTACAAATATGATTAAATCATTTTCTATTTTTTTGTTTTATTTTAGTAAATTATAACTATAAAACAATACAAGATAGCTATACATTTGAAATTCCCAGCTAACCAATGTGTAACTAAAATTGCTTCGTACCTTCTACAGATGTTGTGGCATACTAAGTGAGGATATTCAGTTATCTGTATAATCACTAGTTAATTTGTCGGACACAAAATTAAAAGGAAAATTTTCCTGATATTAAGTAATATTATTTATTGTTATTTTGTCAATATATAATTGTCCAAATCATATCGCTTATAAAAACAACCTGCTTACTATATTACTAACAAACTGCTAAGCTAAGACTAACGTTTTAAATTAACCAGGGTTAATTTGTTGCTGAAGAAACTATTATAATAGAAAAAATAATTAAGTAAATAAACATATATTAAGATCATCAAATAAATAAAAATAGCTACTAATTCAATAGTCATTTGGTAAAAATCAATGTAATAATTTAAATTTGTAAACAAGCTACCTACTTAGCTCAAAAGACATAAGTATTAACAGGACTTGGTCATGGAATTTCTATTATGAGTAATATTACAAATTATTATCGCTTTAGAAACCAATAAAATATTTAACTTGTTTCGAATAATAATAAGAGCATTGAACAAATCAGTTTATACCATTTTAAAAGTGTTATTCATAAAATCTTATATATTTTATTTATAATTTTATTTTATATAAATAATAAAACCTAAATTAGTAAATAACTATTTTCTAGGAATATTAATATTGTTATTCGTGTTTTATATAATACGTATCTATAATATTTATCGAAAACCACAAACTTCCCATACAAACGCTTTATCATATCACGTTATCTCTGTAAAAAGAATTAATGTGATAATGAAGTATCGACATGGGAAGTTTGAGGTTTACATTAAAAATATTATAACACCATTGATCTTTATTGTGATTAGAATATCTACAATAAGATCAATCTATTTTAAGTAAATGTACTGTTAATTTTTTGTATACCTTTAAAAAAAAAAAAAAAAAAAAAAGGTATCTGTTCCGCAGGATATCACTTTAAGTTGAGTTACAGAGTTTAACGGTTTATATGTGAAATATAAATATATATCCGTAATCATTTCATCTAGAAATGAACGTTTCAGCAAGCATATATCATATACCTATACTTCAAAACGTTATTTGAAACGTTTATTTCTGGATGAAATAATCAGCGAAGTATACACATTAATCTACTCATTACCAATAATTATATTATCTTTTCCATACTAAAGCTCATGATAACTTGTATTTTTGGAAAATATTAAAAATGCAACGAATAAACAGTTAAAACATGTAACTTCGAAATGTTAGTTGAAACTTTTATTTATTGATGAAATGATTACCGAAATATACAACTCATTAACCATAATACAAACTCTTCTCCATATTAAAACTAACGATAACTTGTATTTTTGGAAAATACTAAATATCAAACACTTCTAGTGAACTCAACTAGAAGCGATAACCTGCGGAACATATACCAAAAAAGAAAAGCTATAACAAATAATATATTTCGTATTCGGGAGAAAAATAATATAATTTACTAAACAATTACATTGACGAGATAAGAGTTAGTAAAATTATTTTCTCCCCAAATAAAAAGCCGCTGGCCATAATAGAGCTGAAACCAGACTGCCGGCAAATTGGTTGTCATTTAGCTGTTGACTGTTGACATCACAAGACGACTTGTTGCTGAAGGTTGTCAACAGCGGCGGGCACACTCAATCGCTCAAACAACACACAAGGGCCTGACACTACAATACCTTACCTTAGTTAGATCAACAACAACAACTAGCAAGAGCCAACACGTGAAGACACAAGGGTAGGTTACAACTTATTGCTGACCTTGCGTTATGACGATCTGTTGCTTTACTCCTTCCTGTAGCCTGGAATCGCTACCTTCCTCGTCCTCACCGAGGGAGGCGAAACAAAAACCGTCGAAACAGACACGCATCGACAACACGCACACACACGCACTAGTGCACCTGCTCAGCTAAACTTAATTCTAAGACTGGTCATTCTAGCACCGTCGCTAAGGCACTGGCCACGCGGCCTCGATCGCGCGCAGGCGGTATGCGCACTCCAGGGCAGAGCCATCTATCGGGGGGAAGCTCAACTATTGCAGTTTTGAACTCCGAGTACAGATAGCGCCATCAAATATGTCACTCTCTTAATACTAATAAGTTTTTTTTTCAAAATTGTTCAAACATAAAATTTGCGGAAGGTAAACAGCAACAAATAATGGCAGAAAAGAACTAAACTAGATGTGTGGTCTAGTGGTTAGCATAACAACCTGCTATGTCCCCGCAGTTGCACTTTAAATGGATTTTTTAAAGGGAGTAAAATCCTTGTTAATGCCGTCCTTCGGAAGGGGCGTTAAACGGGGGTCCCGAGCCTGTACGATGTCAGGTACTCGTTAAAAATCCCTATCCTAATTCAACCTGGTTTCGCAAAATTTATAGCTCTCACTTAGCATCATCTGATTAGCCATAGCAGAATAAAGCGATGTTACATCAAACAAAAAAAAAACGTTAATGATTAATGATTTAATGTTTACTATTATAAAGTAAAATATATGTACGCCAGGTATCTGTTAAAATCACTATCCTAATTATACCAGGATAGGCAAAATTTAGAACCCCCGCTGTAGCATCACTCGATTAGCTACAGCTGCATAAAGTGACATTAAATAAACAAATAAACTAATTGTAATATTATAGGTTTTTATTTTGAAGATACATTCAACCACTAAAGAAATGCACAAATTAAACAGGCAATAAATAATTACTTTACCGCTTACGTTTCGGCCTATATTGTTTGCTTTCTTCAGGACTAAGAAAACAAGATAAGGGAATAAATAAACATAGTGGAGATTGATATGAGAAAAATGAACATAGCTGAATTACATAATATAATAAAACAATAAAATAACATTCTACATAAGTATAAAAACTTATTTATATGAATATGTTTATGTGTTTAGTTATAGCATATTATTTATGATCGTTATATCTAATCTCTACAATGTTTAAGTATTATCATATCTTGTTTTCATAGCTCAGAGGTATACGTAGTATGTTTTATTCCCATTATCCAATAGGCACTCCCGCAGCTTTACACATTTATTTTGAACAGTAAAAAATTAATGCAGTACTTTAAAGGTAGCTTCCATAACCACAACTAAAAGATCAACTATGCTATTTCTTTAGAAAACGTGTTTTGCATGAGTATTACGGTCAGAAGGTTCATTTTCAATTATTTTCTTAACAACAATTCCATCAATGCGAATATTAACATTATTTAGTCATATTAATAACTAATTAATAATAATATCGTTACAGTCAACCGATTTCGAGCTATTTTTATTTGATATTGAATGTAAAAAGAGTTCACCTAAGACATTGAATGACAAGTGCTGCCACTCTACTTTTGGAAGTTTGAATACTTTCAGCAAGTTTTACAGTAAGTGTCAACATTATTTAGCAACGAGACGTCTTTAACAAGGTCGTGGAAGGATAACAAGTGAGAGATAAGACAACTGTTTACGACTCCAGGCCCTGACAAACCGATTTTTAACAGCTCGTAATCTTTTCCATCATCTAACTTGTGACAATTGAGTACTTGTAACAGATAGGATGGTAAGAAACATAGTGAAAGGTAAAGTTTACTTCGAGAAAGCTCCAACTTCAACATGTCGTCACAAAATTATAAGAATAATCACAAGGGAACATCCATTTTGGGATACGAGGAAGTGGAACGAACGTTAGGACGATGAAATCTTCCAAGATCAACTTAATTTCTCATGTGTTTCGTATGGAGAGTGATTGGAAGATGGAGTCCGGAAGTATAGTTTCTATCCTTGGAGTTGTTATAAACATTAAGATTAAGGCATAAAAGGATCAGCACTAAGCATGTATCGTCATTGTAAGGCAAACGTGTGGATTTTGTTCCCAAACTATAAAAACTCTTTATTTTGAACAAAAATTTGAAAAACACAAGACAAGTTATTTGGATTTTTAATTTATCCTTTCAATCTTGCACTGATTCAATGTGCTGACAATTCCATGCTCGAAATGGACTGTAACAATTAAATTATTTAAAGAGTTAACGGCCGTATATGGACTCTGCGGTATCTGCAGACCCTCCTGGGACTCACCTACCCTCTATATAATAGATTTGTTTCCTTAATTAGGTGGAAACATAGAGGTTGAGCACATTTGGCTTTGAAATTACAGTCTCTACCTTGTAGTGAACCCAAGACAATAAGGGGACTATAGCTGTACAAATTTTTTCCCCTTTTTTTCTTGATGTTGGTCAGTATAGTCTTTCCAATTAAGCATAATTTCCTTTTAGCTAATTTAATAAAGTTAATAATAGCATAAATACTAAAACTAGACAACTCCTAAAAAAAATGTATTTCGTTTAATTTTATTTTTAGTGCTGGTTAATTCGTAGTAATGATTTACGGGGATCTATTGATACCCTACTATGAATATCAGTGATGTAAATTTCTATACCATAACCCATTTATGCGGCTTTGCACTGTTTATTAATTTGAACGAATTCTTGACTTATGAAACTAGGGAAGCTTTCCTGAAGATTTTAAAAGACAGGGTGCTAAGCAATAATAGTTGCAATATTTTTGTTTGTTAATTGTATATATTAAAGTTCTTGTATAATGGGAAGAGTTCTAAGAGTTGTTAGCATTAGGCTATATTCCCCCCAACCTTGTTTAAATATTTATCTCTTCCTAAACATGTATTGGTTTAACGCCCTCCATTCGAATTTAAATGCTATTTTTCTTCGCGGTTGTAAATGTCAGTATTTTTCCAAAGTTTCTAAATAGATTTCATAAGAGTATCGATGAAATAACACGAAGAGTGGATGAAATAACATCCCTACCACATACGGATCGAGTATGTTGTCTCGTTGAGACGTATTTTAAACAATTATTATGTTGAAATATAAAATACAATCTAGGCCACGTACCATACAACGCTCACTTAATATCTCATTTTTAATAAAATAAAACCAGAAGTTATTAAATAAGAAAAGCACCTAATGTGTTACTTTGTCATTCTTTATAAATGTGACATATTATTTTTTCTAAAATTTGTAAGTTTTAAATACCATTTATTTATATTTATATTTAATACTATATTAATATTTCTATGTTTATATTTATTATATGTATATGTTTTTATATTTCCCTTTCCTACTCCCTGTTACCCTGGTTTGATAGGAAAAGATTAAAAGACAATGGCAAAGGGATAGTTAGGGATACTTTAGCTCCTAAATTAGTTTAATATTTAATTAATATATCTTCGATAACTCAAGTTCTGAGTTGAAAGGTGAAAGTTATAATAAGTTGTAACTCAACGTCATTCCTTAAAAGTTCGATTAGTTGTGGACAACCATGTCTTAGGTGTCTAGACTCCATCGTATCGTCATTATTTATCATGAAAAAAAAAACAATTAATACTAGGTCGATGTTATGTATTGCGAAAGTGGATATGAACCGATAATTAATTACTTGGAAATAAAATCACTAAGTATGTTACTAATAAATTAATTAAACAGTATTTTGCATAATTTAAAAATGTGACGAAATAGTTTCACTTTTCATTGTGTTTTTTTATCAAATAGTAAATTCATAAGGAAGGTAATAAATGTGTGTATATATATATACACCAGGGGGTAGGCGATAAAATATCCCCCATTTTATACATTATATAAATATTTATTTATTGAAATAAAGTAGATACTAACGTTTTAGTAGAGGTATAAGTATAATTATAAAAATTGAAATGAAGGATTGAATTGGTCAGAGTGAAATGAAACTCATTATTTTGAGTTATCTCTGACTGCATCCCCTGACCAATTCAATCCATCATTAGAATTATCCACTCAAATATGATAATTTAAGTTCAGTTTGTTACTTATTTTTAACCCTCCTAGTGAGGCTATTAAAATATTAAGTACCCACTTAAATTGTTTTAGATACTGAGTATTCTGCATTGAATAAAATAATGACTTTTTAAGATTTGTTTTATAGATTAAAAAAATATACTGTCAAAAGAAAAATGTCTTTTGATTGGATTGATATAGAAATGACAACCCTAAAATCGAATTATTGGAATTGTATGTAGCTTTTTAAATTTAAAAAACAGGGCTATATATTCTTTAATGGCTTGAATAAGTAAAATTTTATAAAATATTTATAACTGAACGAACAAGACTAGAGACTATACCAAAAGTAGTTCCTCCATCCGTTGTAACGCCAAAAAAATATCACACCACTTTTTTGTAACATATACATACCTTAATAGATTTTATTCCGAATTTGAACTGCAGCGCTACTCTAGTGAGTATAAACTGAAGGTGTAGTTCACAAACTAGCCAGTAGAAGGCAGCAGTTAACTCACCTTGGAATAGTTTATATGTACTTGACAATGAAAAGTGCAAAAACGGAGGATTTGGCTGTCGATATAAATTATTCATTAATTAATTTAGTACGTTATTTGCAAAATTATGTCGTCCTTAATATTCTATATAATTATGGAATTATATTTATGTGAAGTTCTTTCTTTAATTAATTAGTAAGTCTTAGTTACATTGTTATGTGACTAATAATTATTTATAATGAATATGAGTTGAGCTTATACATAGTAAGGTATGTTGGAAATGCAAATGTAGAAGCATTTAAAGTAAAAATGCTAAATTGGGTGATTAAAGCAGATCAAAATCTTTGAATATTTTGGATTTTTCGCCCACGATTCCTAAAAAATATAGTCCATAGAAAGGTTTATTTCTGATATAATAAATACGATAATATTAAAGTCTATCGAAAGATAACATAATAATTTAGTTTGTTGATCGAAAAAAATCCGTCCATAAAACCGAGTTTTTCCCACTTTTCAAAAACTTCGTAAGGTCATATGTGATCCAACTAGCATGGATACGAAAAACTCACAAAATAAAATTAATAGACCATCAAATTTTATTTCCAACAATAATAATAATAATGATTAGGGAACCCAAAGGCTCGATGCCGATGCCACCAATCTCTGCTTACAAACTTCTGTCCACGGACCATTACCCAAAACCAAATCACTCATTCTTATCGCAATCTTCCCACCTACACCCTGGTCTACCTCTTAGACGCTTCCCAGTCGGCACAGCGCTAATTAAGATCTTAGGAATTCGTTCGTCACTAAGCCCATCTTAATTTTCGAGACGCTATCACGCAATGTTTCCATAATATCCAACTATAAAAATCCGGTCAAGTAAACCTCTCAAAATTAGCATTTTGCCATTCTCTCCGGAGGTGGTTCATTTGATCACTAGATACATCAATTTATATAATATAAACTAAAGTAATATTAATTTTAATATATGTAGTATGAATTGTTCTTCACGTAATGAAACAAGTCGATTTATCGATATCCCCTTTCTTGATGGTGAAATAACATTCCTAAATAATTTAGAAGAATAATTTGAAACTATAAAATCTCATTTATGTTATTGTATTAATTGCTTTAATTTTTAAATATTCTGAAGAGAAACGACTTGCTCAAATGGTAGAGTGCTGTGACGGACAGACCGACGTCCCGGGTTCGAGTCCCGGGCAGGGTAAGTCTTTTCTCTTCAAAATAAAAATATTTAAAAATTAAAAAAATTATAAATACTAACATGACGTAGGTCAACGAGAGAACAGGGGAATAGGGTATCGGTGAAGAGAACGGATTTGTCCTGGCTGTGGGGCGACCCCTGGTAGCTCAAATGGTAGAGTGCTGTGACGGACAGACCGACGTCCCGGGTTCGAGTCCCGGGCAGGGCAAGTCTTTTCTTTTCAAAATAAAAATATTTAAAAATCTCATTTAATTGCTCTTTCAATTTACCTTGGCGTTAGTTGAGAGGAATTATTTTCATAATCTTGTTATTAAATCTAAATATCTGAAAGAAAGATTCTTATGCATTTTTACTACACATTGAAAATAAGCTATGTGTTCCACACGTTGTCACTTTGAGTTGAGTTACAAGTTTTAACCGTTTATTCCTTTCATATTTAATGTTTTCCAAAAATACAAGTTATCGTGGGAAAGATAATCTCATAAGTTATGAGAAATGTGTTTACTTAAGTTATTATTTCATCTGGAAATGGACGTTTCAACAACTATACTTCGAAATGTTAGTTGAAACTTTAATTTCTTGATGATATGATTACCAAAATCTACTCATGACACATAATTGCATTATCTTTTCCATACTAAAGCTCACGATAACTTGTATTTTTTGGAAATCATTAAAAATGAAACGAATAAACGGTTAAAACTTGTAACTCAACTCAAAGTGACAACGTGTGGAACACATAGCTTATGTGTAATGAGTAGATTTCGTTAATCATATCATCAAGAAATTAAAGTTTCAACTAACATTTCGAAGTATAGATGATAAACGTTTGTTGAAACGTCCATTTCTAGATGAAATAATAACTCAAGTAACACATTTCTCATAACTACTTTCTCTTTTCATTACTAAAGCTCTTGATAACTTGTATTTTTTGAAAATATTAAAAGGAAATTAATAAAAATTAAAACTTGTGACTCAATTCGAAATGACAGCCTGCGGAATAATTACCAAAAATAGATATAAGGCAAATCCAAATACACCTGTTTTCACTTGCGTGACATTTTACCAGTTTTCAACTGTCTCGTAGCTCAATAGTCAATTTTTGCCAATTTAGGCATCAGCAGTACATGAATCAAAAGATTAATCACATTATAAGACAAAGTACACCACAACTCACATCAACAAGAGCAAGCAAACTCATCAAATAGAGATTCCAACACGTTCCTCAAGCAACAAAAAATAAATTCTCGAATTGCTTGCCACCAAATGTTCTCCCCCGGTGATCCATGTTACCATTTTTGGATTTTAAATGTTAGTATTCATATAAAAAAGTTCAAAAATATAAGCTTCTATGCCAACAATTTAGAAACCGTCCTTTTGGCTAGTTTATTTACGGAACTCCAACTGAATTGTTGAAGTCTATGTCACTCTACATTAATTTAATAAGCAATAATTTGATCCCTGATTGATAGGTACAATATAATCTATTTATTTGTATATATTATTAGAATATATACCCTAGCTGGACAAATCTTTTATCTTTAAAATAAAAATATTTAAAAATTATCACCATCATAAGAATAATAAATATAAAATAAATTATATACTTCATAGTTAATAGCTTCTTCGCCCTTCTTATCAATGGCACGTTTGTTCAATAAAAAAATTTGCTAAACGTGCTGATGCTCCCAAAATCTGCATCAGGTCATGTGCAGAGATAGGTTTGAGCCCGAAAAGATAAGATTACATACTGCATAACAAGCCGAAGATTTTTAAGACGCAACATTGTTTGTTCAATTAATATTTTATTAGAAAAAAAAATTAAATATCGTACTGTAGTTTAAACACTATAATATAACGTTTTTTTAAACACTATCTTTACTGATCTATTGCATAAGATAAAAAAAACACCTATATATAGGAAAGACTATTATAACTTTACATAGTGTACTTCCGATCAAACACCACCAATCATTTAAAATTCACTATTATTATGTATGTAAATGCATTATTAGCGAATTAATCTACAAGAATGTAAGATCTTTCAGGTGCTTATAAACTCGGTTTAAAATAAAATTACATTTTTTAAGGATTTTTCAACTCACACTCGGAATGGACAAGCATTAGATTAGAAGACTAGTTATCAAATAGAAAAATATAAACAAATAAGGGAACGACCAGAAGACTGGATAATAATGATTTTATGTTCGTAAATTCATTACGAACAGAACTTTGGGGTTCAGCGAAAAAAGTCCACATACACAAGATTCAAACAGCACAGTCCAAATTTCTCAGAAAAATTGTTAACGCTCCATGGTATATTTCGAATCACACCATACACAACGACATGAACATTCCCACTATAAAATCATATATTCATAACAAATACATGACATTCCACTCATCGATACAATATCACCCAAACCCACTCGTCCTTCCGCTTTCCTACTCCCTGTTACCTGGACTGGATAGGAAAAGATTAAAAAGACATTGGCCAAGAGACCTGCTCACCTATTGACATTTATGTTTTTACTCCATCATCATATAGAAGTTCATGTAGAAAATCAAGGTGAAAAACATTAGGATCAAATTTGCTGAATGCGCAATTGCGCAGGTGCAAATGAAAATTAAATAATAAATAAATAAAATGTTCGTAAATTAAATATAAATAAATCTTTTTTTCCAATCAACAAACATTTTAATATGTTTGATTAAGACAAACTGAATTACAATATTTAGTTATTGAAATAAATATTTCCGTGTAAATGGTAGTTATTCATTATGTCCTATATTAGACAAAATTTATGTAAGATCAAAATATAACTTGTCGGTAATCTTTTTGGCCTTGACAGTAGGTACAGATAAAAACATGACAGTCAAAATGCAGCTATCGACATGCAATATTAATGAGAACAAGATAAATAATATTAGCATTATCATCTAAGTAAATCGTAATCATTACTAAATTATAAAAAAGACATCCTTAAAGATAATTAATGAGATAACAGGCATAAGTTTAGTTTAGTGATGAAAAGACAAAGCAGACCATTAATGATTTTGGTTCTTCGTCAGTTAGTTTTGAAAATGAGGATACCTCCAATTAAATTACGATTTGATTCATAAAATTAAATACAAAAAATTGTCTCCATTTTTTGATCGAACTTTAGCATCGAACTGATTGAAATTCGTACAAAATACATCAATATGTCTCTGTGAATTATTTGTAGAACTAAAATGATCATAAAACTTATTTTGCTTTAGATTTAGTTTTTATAAAAACACTAATCTAACTAATTAAAATTCAAAATCGAATTATCCCACTAGTTAATTGTTCGTAATTGTACAGATGAACAGACAAATGTTAAAAAATGGCATGGAACGAAGGGTTCCTCTGAAAACCTACCATCGAAAATTTTACAATTGTTATAATTATTTCCCTGGAGCATAGAATGAACAATTCCTCACCATAAAGATATTCTAGAAATCTTATGTCTCTTAGGAATTATTAATAAATGCCTATTGACATGATCTCCTTAGTGTTGAATCACAAACTATTATCCTATTTGGTTACTTAGTTTTATTTATAGTTCTAAAAATAATTCAAAGGCTTCACGGAGCATATATATTCGTTACCGAATAAAAAGAAGCAATGGACGAATTCAATATTTTTTTCAATTTCGATCATCAAAATCTGGCCTCAATTTTTGAGGAAACCATCGTCCCTTCACTCTCCCGGAAGCCACTTATTTTTAAAGCGTTTGTTTATAGTGTATTTTAAGCAGTGGTAAAACCGCAGAGAAGTAAAAGAGACGGGAATTTTCTCTCTCACAAAAAAAAGAAGCTAGGCTTAATTTCAAATGTACAAAGTAGTGACAATATTTTTTCTAAATTACCTTCGTTAGTTTTTTATTTATTGTTATTTGATGGAGATTATTTAAATATTTTAGTATTTTGAAGAGAAAAGAAAAAATCCCGGCCAGGACAAATTTTTTCTCTTCAAAATAAAAAATTATTTATACAATATGTTAGATGTGAGAAAAATTAATCTTACCTAACCTTGATTAAAACTAAATCAAAGCTCACAACTTCTTTATGTGGTGCAGTAATTAATTCGCTGGACTAGTACGAAAGGAAATTTCTCCTGTGGCTCACCCAATCTCTATAATGTGGATATCCAAAAATTATGTTAAAAAATCTGGCGGTTGTGAGTGATTTAGGACAAATCATCTCCTTGCACAACCGTTGTCCATGAAAGAGTAAAGTCTCTACTATGTATTAAGCCCGTTCATGAATTATAGTGATACAGATTTGCTTTTTTTTTTTTTTTTTTTTTTTTTTTTCGTTGGGGTTGTTAATGATTGAGATTTCCTGTTTATCTCTTCTGGATAATAAAATATGATGATAAAATCGCGTAATACAACACTTTGTCTTTACCAAATTCCTTATTAAATATGTATTGCAATTTAAAAATCAGTGAAAGTTCAAAATATAAATAAATACAAACCAAAAAATAAACATAAAAGAATTATGGCAAAATTGGAATGAAAAATTGCAAAGTGGAAGAGCAGTTGAATATAAATACCCGGCCCAAATACATATCCATAATAGTCCCCTTGAATGTTTTGTTGGATTTTTATATTTATTTTTAATGTATATTTTAATCGCCAAGATCACGCTGAATTTTTTTTTCCTGTTTCCTCCAACTTTTAAAGGCTGAGTAAGTCCCTGGAAAGTCTGCTGAACCCGCGGTGTCCATTCATAACTGTCAACAGATTAACTAATTTATCTGCCACAGGCGGATATGAATCCGAGACCTTCTCCACAGCAACTCAGCGCTCTAAACATTGAGTTACCATTAAGTATGCTTGCCGATTTTTGCGTGACTTTTGTTGAGAGTTGGCCTTCGATTTATGTAAACGATATGAGATCTAGATTCACTAGATAGGAAGTAAAAACTGTAAAATATTAATTAGTTAAAAAAAATATAAATAACTTTATCACATTACCACTTAAGACAATTTTAAAGTCAAATACGTCTCTTATTAATATTTAATAACAATGCAGTTCAATGACCGATGATTCATTTTATCTTCAAAGTTCCTTGGTGACTAATCGAATAAAGAAGAGAAACAAATTCAAAACTTGACAAGGAAACCATAAATTTGGCTTATAACTGTTAATATACTTTCCTATTGCAATTTTATCAACCATTTCATAGTCTCAAATGTTTTTTGAACCGTAAGACTCACCTAAGCAATTAGAGGAACTTCAATATATATATATTTATTTGTGACTCCGAACCATCAATTAAAAACATTTTAGTCCTGAAATCATCAAGTAGGCAATTACAAAAATACTCATAAATGTCATAGGGGCTAAGGCTACAGAGGTTCAGAAATAGTGGCCTCTAAAAGATTTTGCAGTAACTTCACTCATAACAAAAAATGTTATCTAATAACATATCAATGTGATTAGGCATGGGTTATCATATGTCTGTAAGTATATATATATATATACTTATAACTTACATAAAAAATTATATGTAAAATAATGCAGTATTATGAATAAGACAACAAAGTTAAAAAAACAATAAATTTATTACTTCCTAAGGTATATGTAATAAGTAGAATATGTGATAATAGATAATTATTATTATATACATTACATATAGTTAGAAAAGATGTTTTCTCTGGTTACGAAGGCATATGTCTATACATTATAGTTCGTCTTGACTCCAAATGAATATAACTATGGCCCGGATTTATATGCAACAAAAACCATCACAATATGACATATGATATGCCACAAAAAGTACCAAAATATGGAGAAAATAGTATGATAACATGGAATATAAAATGCTAACGAAGTGTGAAAAATAGGTAATAATGATAAAATATTGGTCCATAAATATACAAAAAAACAAAATATTTTTATTTACATTAAAGACAATATTTACAATTTAAATTTTTCATATTTCCAGTTTTTTTAAATTTATAGTAACTAATAATTAAATACAGGAGAAATTTTTCTATTTTTCTCAGTTCTATCATCAGAAGCACCAACACCTTTAGAATTTTGACCACAGGTATTGTAATTGACTATCATGTGCATCTCGAAATTACTTTCAGAAAAACTTAATCTTTTATAGGTCAACAAATATTTGCATACGGAAAATGACTTTTCTACATCTACCGACAAAACTGTTGGGTCATTTATGTGATCAATAATTAGTGATTTCTCACCGTTTAATATTTTGTTAATATCAACTAGAATTTCTAAGCCACAGGTGTTTGTTAATACGTTTTTCAATTAATTTTGCAAGGTAAAGCCAACTTCACCTGGTATGGCATTAACTTTTGTTCTGAGTATTTAAACTAATTTAAGACCATCATCAAGAGACATGGTTTGTTCTTCAAATCTTTTTATTAGATCAACCCAAAACCTTAAATTAGCTTCAATGAAAGCCAATTTGTTCAGGGCTGTGGGCTTATTGAGAATTAGGTTAAGTTTTTGCACGCTTTGAGCGTCATCAATTAATTGTATTTCTTCCACTACTTCTTTAAACTGAAAGAAATTTTCAGTATAAAATACTGCCGATTCGAGCCATGAGCCCCACCTCCTTATAACAGGGACTGGGGGTAAAGGCTCTCCGGGCCTTTTTTTTTTTATAAAGCGTAGTTCTTTTCTGTATTTTTGATGAACCATTTTCGAAACATTGTTTGATAAACAAAATTCGGATACCTTTTTATCTTAACTGTATTTCTGATTTAAAATCGGTCAGCTGAACATTTTTGTATTAAGAATTGAGTAAATATATATGTATATATTATATATATATATATATATATATATATATATATATATATATATATATATATATATATATATATATATATATATTGTTACGGTCAGAGCGGGGACGAGAACCGGCTGAGAAGATTAGGCAAACAATGGGATTAAGCGGAAGGGATTATAGAATGGCGTAGAAGCTTCTGGATCGGGCTCGATGGGACTAGGTGGTCTTCTTCCGAGAAATCCCCACCCCGACCGGCCTTGCCTATATAAAAAGGACAGCTGTTCGGGCCGCAGTCAGTATTAAGACGAGTAGTAATAAGCAGTGAAGTAATAAGCCAGTGAGTAGCAGTCGTTAACTAGTGATAGTGCGTGAGTTACAGTGAGTTAGTATCAGTCTGTAATAAGTGCTTAGTGAGCAACAGTGATAATTAGTGGCCGTGTAATAAGTGTAATAAACTGTGGGTCAGTTTGCCATATTTGGAGAGTCTTACGGTCGGTGGACTTTAGTTAGTGAACTGTAAGTGTTAATTTGTAATTGTAAACTATAGTGTAATATTATTGTATTTTTACACATTTATATATAAATAGTTTAGTTATTTAGTATTACCAATATCTTATATTATTTGTATATTATTTTAGAAATAGATAACATTTAGTAGAATATTGTTATTGTAAATTGATATTAGTTTAATAATTTAGTTGTTTTTAATAATCTCATTGTATTCTTTCTAATTTGTTAATAAATATTAGATTCTTGAATTAAGTAATAGTTTAGTCCATTTTACACCCAGTAGCCCGTAACAAATTGGTGTCAGAAGTGGGATCTTGTGTAATTGTTATTTTGTCTAGCATTTTGTAATAATTGGGCTACTGTTTGAAAAATGGCTTCTCAAAGTCTTAAATTGATGGATTTAAAAGTTGCGGATTTAAAACGGGAATTAGAAGAACGTGATCTGGATTCTTCCGGAAATAAAAGTGTACTGCAACATCGCTTGCGTCAATTTTTTGTAGAGTTAGGGGAAAATCCAGAGGACGTTCTGTTTGAAACTGATTTAAGCAAGTTGTCTGCAACTTTTAAAAATGAACTAGGCAATGTAGAAAATAAGCTAGGTAATGAATTAAGCAGTGTTAAAAGTGAATTAGGCAATGTAGAAAATAAGCTAGGTAATGAATTAAGCAGTGTTAAAAATGAACTAGGCAATGTAGAAAATAGGCTAGAGTCTAAATTAGGCACATTAGAAACTAAGTTAATGGAAAATGTAGATAATAAAGTAGCTGATGTAGAATCTAGGTTAGGAGAAAAATTGAATTCAATTGAAAGCAAACTTAGGCAAAGAGTGGAAGCTATAGAGGGACTTATGAGCAACCCACCGACGAACAACACCGACCGTTTCCCCGAGGCCAGTCTTCATAAAACCATTCTGCCCACCAATAATGGGACGCCACCAGCTCACAACACCATTCCAGTATTCGACGGAAAGACGCCGTGGGAGGACTACATGACTCTCTTCGAGACAGCGGCTTCGATCCACGGGTGGTCACAGGAGACCCAAGCTTCAGCGTTGTGTCTGGCCCTGCGTGGAGACGCCTTGGGAGTACTGCAGGGGATACCCATGTCGGAGCGGTCCAACTACGGAGAGCTGATCAGAAGACTGGAGATGCGTTTCGGCCATCGCCACATGGACCAGCTGTATCGCTCACAGCTGAGAAGCAGGGTCCAGAAGACCAACGAGACTTTGCAGGAATTTGAAGCGGATATTGCCCGGCTGGTGAGGAACGCCTATCCATCGGTCACCGACGATGTTTACGAAAGCTTGGCTGTCGACAAATTCCTGGATGGACTTCGGGATCCAGAGACACAGCAAGCAGTGAAGCTCGCCAGGCCGAAAACTTTGGGAGACGCATTATCCCAGGCCATGGAGTTCGAGGCTGTTAGGCAGTCTGTACGGGGTCATGCGCGAGTTAGAGCAGCAGAAGCGGTGCCTAATGTGATCCCTAGCATCGAAGACATAGTGACGAAAGTTTTGGAGGCTCTCAGGACCCATAAGAAGGAGATACGCTGTTGGGGCTGCGGCCAGCTTGGACATCCTAGAAGCAAATGTCCAACCCGTAACGTCAAAGCCCCCAGGAAGGCCATCAGAGTTGCGTCGATAGGAAGCAGAACGAACAGCTTCTACGTTGATGGGATGGTGAACGGGCGGCTGCGAAGCCTTCTAGTGGATACCGGCGCGAGCATGACAATCTTGAACTCCAAGACACTTCCAGCTGAGAAGATCTTACCAACAACTTGGGCATTACGGACTGCCACGGGACAGCCAGCCAAGGTCTACGGGGAGACAGTTGCCACCTTCATCATCGGGGGTCAACATCTGAAGCACCGCGCTCTCGTGGCAGAGATCGATGAAGATGTCATATTGGGCATGGACTTCATGATGGCATACGGGATCAAGCTGGACATGTCGAGAGGTGTGCTGACGATGGGAGACGAAGAAGTCATCCTTCGGCAGGTTCGTGCAAACATCCAGGGAGCCAGTGACAGAATGAAGGAGCGTTACGACATCAGGGCAGAGAAAGGTGGATTCCAACCTGGAGATTTGGTCTGGCTACATGATCCTCGAAGAAGGCGAGGCTACTCACCTAAACTTCAGAACTCCTGGGATGGCCCGTTTGAGATCATCAATAGGATAAACGACGTCATCTATAGGATCAGGAAGCAGCCAAAAGGAAAACCCAGGGTAGTCCATTTTAATAGACTGGCCCCATACAAAGGAGACCATGGCCCGACAAAAGACCAGCAAGTCAGGTATCTCAACAACGTGGAGACCAGTAAGGTATCAGTTGCACAACCTAAGGTACAAGGTTCCCGTGGAATAACTCAGACAGTATACAGAGATATCTTCTCGTTACCCGCGGACTATTCTCTGGCCCATTGTGTCGCCGAAGATCTGAGGACTTCCCGAGGCATTGCAACGGTCTTCAGGAAGAAGTTTGCTGGAACTGAGGAACTGGAACGCCAAGGACCAAGCGTCGGGAAAACACTCCACCATACGCACGAAGGACGACACCTGTTCTACTTAGTTACCAAGTGTGCTACTGATCAGAAGCCCACATATGACGCACTGCGGCGAAGCCTCGACGACTTGCGGAGTAAGCTTCTGAGACTGCGTGTCACCAAGCTCGCGATCCCTAAGTTGGGCTGTGGATATGACGGCCTGGAGTGGAAGGTTGTTAGGAACATGCTTGAACAGACATTCGCCAACTCTGGAGTCGCCATATTGGTGTGCACGTTCAACCCCTGGAAAGGAAATACGTCTCCATCGAGGGAAGCTCATAACCGCTCGATTTCTCCGGACTATGCTCTGGGGCAGAGCACTTTTAAGGAGGGGGCAGTGTTACGGTCAGAGCGGGGACGAGAACCGGCTGAGAAGATTAGGCAAACAATGGGATTAAGCGGAAGGGATTATAGAATGGCGTAGAAGCTTCTGGATCGGGCTCGATGGGACTAGGTGGTCTTCTTCCGAGAAATCCCCACCCCGACCGGCCTTGCCTATATAAAAAGGACAGCTGTTCGGGCCGCAGTCAGTATTAAGACGAGTAGTAATAAGCAGTGAAGTAATAAGCCAGTGAGTAGCAGTCGTTAACTAGTGATAGTGCGTGAGTTACAGTGAGTTAGTATCAGTCTGTAATAAGTGCTTAGTGAGCAACAGTGATAATTAGTGGCCGTGTAATAAGTGTAATAAACTGTGGGTCAGTTTGCCATATTTGGAGAGTCTTACGGTCGGTGGACTTTAGTTAGTGAACTGTAAGTGTTAATTTGTAATTGTAAACTATAGTGTAATATTATTGTATTTTTACACATTTATATATAAATAGTTTAGTTATTTAGTATTACCAATATCTTATATTATTTGTATATTATTTTAGAAATAGATAACATTTAGTAGAATATTGTTATTGTAAATTGATATTAGTTTAATAATTTAGTTGTTTTTAATAATCTCATTGTATTCTTTCTAATTTGTTAATAAATATTAGATTCTTGAATTAAGTAATAGTTTAGTCCATTTTACACCCAGTAGCCCGTAACAATATATATATATATATAATATAAATATATATATTTTTAATTCTACCATAAATCGCAAAACTAGATAAAATTCGCTTTTACCTTTCAGTATAACCAATCATCTCTTTTATTTTAACTGTTTTTGTTTATTTTCTTTTTCTCTTTATATCTGCATCCACACCAGTCAAATAAAAACAATGATAATCAGCAGATCGACTGACAGTAAAGTAAAACACAATGGCATGAGCGGCATGAACAAGAACAGTACCCAGCGGTACCTCTTCCTTGGCTTGATTCAATTTCCTATGATGATAAAAATCCCTCATCCACGTTCTTTTTAGTCTCCTCCTAGCAACGACGCTCATGGCCAATTGTTCTATTAATGGGTTTGGGTGCCCATATAGTTTTCCTTGAAAGCGTTCCTAGTATGTTCGTCAACCGTTCGGTATTTTTAAGACAGTATGCAGAGTTTTATTATTAACCAAGGTGCTTATTTGACAAGTCTGAGTAATTTTGATTTTACTCGTTTTCTGTTTAGCGGTGCCCAATTGTAATGCAAAGGTCCAAACTGGTTTCAGTAAATAAGTGTATGTGTTCGATTTTTGTCTTATTTCTAATTTGGAGTATTTTCTGAATAGATACTACATTAAAGTGAGTATATGATTAAGTGGTGTGCGTTTCATCTTAACGTGAGGACCCAAGGACATTCTCCTATCAAACGTTAGTCCAAGCTATTTAGTCTGCCTGTGGGATACTAATCTGCCTGTGGGGCACCTTTCACGTTTAAGAGTAAAAGTAATGTGTTGTGACTTTTCGTGGTTTAGTATAATTTTCCATAGTTGACACCACTTTTGGCACCAACATTTGTTAAGTTTAGTGAGGCCTGTGTCGCGTTTTGATGATTGATGGTTATGGCAGTGTCGTCTGCATATGTTGCTGTCAGTATGTCATGACTTATTTTTGTATTAATCTCAACGGGAAAATCAATAACATATCAAAAAAGCCTGTACCACTACAACCCGGGAACGGTTTAATTAGCAATAAAACGAAAACAATAACACCAGAAGATTATCTCTCTCTTCTTCTCAACATTAAGTTCCCGTTATAATATCGCGGTAAAGAATTCACTGATTCAACACGTTAGATAGGCAATCTTCAAATCATTCCGAGAAGAAATTACTATCTAATTGTAGCGTAAGTAATCTTCGAAATAAATTATTGTTACTAGCAGTGAATAGGTTATGACATTTTTTTCCCATAACCTATTCATTGCTATTTAAAAGAAAGAATCAATTTCGGAAATATTGTTAATAATAGTTCAGTTATATAAAATAATTATTGGAAAGATTTTTAAAATGATTATTGTTCAGAAATCTCTCCATAAATTTCAACACATTAAAAAAAAAAAATAGGCAAAAATCTATGATTTATTTCTACTTATTAATTACTACGTATTAAGTAAACACATCCTGGTATAAAAATAATTAATTTTTTTAAATTAGTATTGCTGGAAAATTATATTGCTATTGGCATTTAAATACTTTACGTTCTAAAATGAGACAAGACTAACAACTAAGTGATTTTAATTTAATTCTGTTTATTTAATTTTATTATATTTAATTCTATTTCTTAAGCAGATCTGTTTGTCTTTAAAGCCAACGTCTCGACCCACATTGCAGGTCGCCTTCAGGGCTAAATATAGACGATACTTACAACTTATAATGATAGTCATTAAAGAGTAAAAATAAATATAAAGGCATCTAGGGAAATGGGGATATATATCATTTAATTAGTTTATATTATTCTTTATTACTTATTAGATAATTCTCTATAACTATTCTATCTGTGTCTATATTTACCTAAACCGTTCCTCATTTTTATTATAATTTTTTATCCCCCATAACCTTGATTCCTTTAAATAATTTTTCATTACACTAATAAAAAATTTCCTTAGAGAAATTAGGAAATTTGCTTGAAATAAGCAAAAATGCCTGATTTGACACATTTTAAAATTTAATTTCTAATTAAAATCCCCATAAAGTTATCCCACACAATCGGAATCCTGAATTTAGAAATTCTCAGGTAGATAACACAGTCTACAATACACCTCAAAATAACTTCAGTTTATCCAATTGGGATTCTCCCAATTTCATTCTGCTATTCAAAAATGTCTAAAATTTAAAGGATGCTGCTGTGGGTTATTTGCGGTATTGGTATAATGAGTAATAGTGAGAAAGGTTGTATATTAAAAAAGGTTTCAAAACAATTGCAATAATGGGAAATTAGAAATATTTAAATAAAGTATTTAAAATCATAAATGGTAATTTTTTATTTATTTCCTATAAATCTGCACTACCGTGCATTTCAGTAAAATTTTCGAATGTAAAATTACTTATACATTGTTAATAAATATTTGAAATTATTCCATCTTTTTCTAAGAATTTTAATAGTTCATAAGAGTCTCGAGTTTTAAGAGTCCGTTCAAAAACAGTTTTAACGATATTAAAAGAAATAAAATATTCCATATCTGATCATTTATTGATTATTTGGGTGGTTCATTGTGGGATTCATCTCTGGTGACATTCCAGGGAGCCAGAAGAATTAGCAACAATGCATTTACACAAAATATTTACGGTTATTTTAGCATTAATGTTGTATCGCTGACAACTAGCAATTTGATTCCTGATCTCACTTAGGATTTTTCCTAAAGCCGTGTTATTTCTTTCATATGGTTTACTCAGTCTCATATCATTCAACTATCTAATAAGGACGATGATGGAGTGATATATAAATATAATATATTTTTTATAGAAATATAAAATATAATATATTTTTCTTATGCATGTATTGTACATAGTGAGTTGATTAAATAAAATCGGAAGGCAACAAAAATAATACTCGGTTTCGTAAAGTTAAATCTGCTTAAATAGTTAAACACCTTGTTAAATAAAATTAAGTCTACTTTTCCATTACAATCGTTAAATATATATTTTATCTTTAATGAGACGTCGTTCATAGTTAATAAATTAGAATTTAATATTTTTAGGAATTAAGGATAGTTAATCAAGAGCAGTTAATATAAATTCCAAACATTTTGTTAATTCCCTTCCAATGAACTGTCACAAAATTGGTTAATAAAGCTTCGTTTATTAACACGTTTCCCAAACATCTTGATAAAATATATGTATACTCCAGTGGTTTCCCTCCTTTCTGTTATTCAGCATACCCGCAATAAGATTAATAAGGTAATCGACTAAAGATCTACCGGTTGATAAACAATTTCATAACTGAATTCTTCAATAAATTATTCATGCACATCGAGGATAAAATGTAAATATCAACAACTGTTTCTGGATGCGTTGCGATATACAAGAATTATAAAAAAGTACTTGATAATATTCTACAAAATTTTATCAAAATCATAATGCCTTTATTATAGATTATTAACTTGTTACATATCGGTTTCAAACCAAACTGCGAGTATGGTATAGGAATTTATTTAAAAGGTCTATTGTTTCCCTTAAATTCACGCAGTAAGCGCATACAGACGCAGTCAAGATAAGGAAGCGAACAATGTCCTGTTGCAATAATATTTCCTTGTTTCGTAATACTTTTGATTTTATTTATTTATTTTTTTGGTTCAATTACTACATTACAAATGACTTCATATGAGGTGTAGAAGCCTTATTAGCATAGCAAACATAAAAATAAAACCCTATCTCAATCAAAATAAAAACAAAGCTGGCCTCACTGGCGAGCTCACTAACCGTTGAGAGTGGTGGGGACTGCGAGTGTAGCCAGTCATGTGCGAGCGACACGGCGGGTTGGGCCAGGCGCTCATCGCTTCCGTCCTCATCTCCGTATGTTCGGTGGTCGTCAAGTCCTCCCAAGTCCCCATCGGCCAGGCCACCTTCCTGTCCAGCCTGGTCATCTTCTGCTGCAGCTTCCCCGGAGCCCTCTACCGTTCCTTCGATCTCTTCCCTCGAGGACACAGGACGCGCCTCATGATCTTCGGCATCCTCAACAGCATCATGGTCCTCTCCGACTACCAGGCTATGCGGTTGATGCCGCTCGGAGACGAGGCCGTCATGGCGTATACTTCCATCATCTTCACCGTTCTCTTGGCCAGAATCTTCCTCGGCGAGCCTTGCAGCAAGGAGAAGCTGTTCTGTTCGTTCTGCATAGTGTTGGGGGTGGCCCTGATATCCTCTCCAGCTGCAGATAACCCTTTTTACCTCTACTACGGCCTCGGATGTGCACTGACTCTCTTGGGAGCGCTCTGCGACGCCGCTGGCTACATCTTTATCAAGGAACTATCAGGACTCCCTTGCTCTGTTATCTTGATTAATTGTGCAATAGCCTCTATGATAGTTTCAGGTATGCAACAGTAATATTAATACTATTTTTTTTCTCGAAATTTTCTTGTTATTTGTCAGAATTTAGATAAATATTATGTCTGAGCTCAATTATTCCGTAGGTTGTCGCTTCGTCCTAACTTTTCATTCATTTGCCTTTTAATATTTTCCAAAAATACAAGTTATCGATTCTGGATTATCCTATTTTGATTTAGTTTTATAAAAGGTATATACTTCAAAATTTAATTGGGTATCATTTCCGCTGCTTGTGGCTTCAAGTTGAGTTACAAGTTTTAACTGTTCATTGGTTTCCCTTTTAATATTCTCCAAAAATCCAAATTATCATGAGCTTTAGCATGGAAAATATAGTGTACTTGAAATTATCAGAAATAGGTAGATTGCAGTTATCATTTCACCGAGAAATGAACGTTTCAACAAACATTTATCAAGAAACTTGGATTTCTTAATAAAATGATTACCGAAATTTACTCATTGTCCATAAATACATTCTATTTTCCTGACTAAAGCTCTTGTAACTTGCATTTTTGGAAAATATTAAAAATAAAACGAATAAACAGTTAAAAATTGTTGTACCTCAACTCGAAGCCACAACCTGCGGAACAGATTCCGAGGCTTTGATTCAGAAAAAAAAAGTTAAGAAAACAACGAAGAAAATCTCATGATAACTTTTCTTTCGTCGTATTTATCGTAAGCTTAATCACCAGAAAATGGGGCAATGCAAATTAAACCGGAATTACGTTGACTACATTTCCTCAGTTAACATATATTTTTTCAAAAAACATAATTACATTATAATTTAATTTAGTATATAAAAATCCTGAAAATAATATATTCCTCAAGTACGTTTAAATTCCCCCATTAATTGTGAGATTTACATCATTCCTTTTAGTTTATATCATTTGTTTCACAAAACAGTATACACTAATCATAAATAAACTATCCAATATATAATCATCCAGTATCTAGTATAAATACTAATCATCCCTAAACTATCCAATCTTAAGTTATGTAAAGCAAGTAATTAAAGTTGGCGAACAGTTCACTGTATAATAGAATTTAAAAAAAAAAAACCATGACATTGAAGGAACTTTATTAGTTTTAGAAAAATATTAAAGGGATTTTATTTCTAGGGGGGTATTTGTTTTGAATTAGATAAGAAGAATAAACGTATACACTATCATCTGTGATCACAAGCTTATATAATTGTCAAATGCTTAATTTCAATTCAAATACTTTTTTTTCTTATATTGTTAATTAACTTCAAAATTATTACTTTAAAAAAATTATGTTAAAATACAATTAAATAAAACTGTCACATTTGATCATAAATTTTTAGACGGAAAATGTTATTCCATTTATCACTTCTTATGCGTACGCCACTGCTTTGTTTTTGAAATAGCTAAAATCCCTTAAGGTCGGTACTTTAGTACAAAACAATATAATACTGACAATGAAAACACAGTATCGTGTTATAAAAAAATATCAAAGAAATATAAAAATTGAAGTAGTGAAGTTATAAGCAAAAATTATGAAAACTGTGAATGTAATGAAATGCTGATAACAATAGCAAATTATTAGAAATTAGTTAAATATCCGGAATAAGAAAAAAAAATAAGAACTGGTTTAAGTTAATTAATCCAATTTTCACACAAACTATTAAGCGAATTTCTTCTACTTCTTAAACCTCTTGGACCACCTGGTACAGTCAGTTCTTTCGAAGAAGCTGGCTTAAAATTAAAAAAACATAAAATCAGAAATCGGCCTTCATTGACCTACAAAATCTCGTGGTCTTATATTAATTCTACTGTTAGGACAGTAATCTTTTTTAATAAAAAAAATCAGTAACCCGGCGAATATTATGATCGATCAATTACCTCAAAATGTGTGTAAACATTTCGAATCTTATCAGTTGTCCAGAATGGAAGGGGAGAGAATGTAAACAACATTGTATCCAAGCCGTTGCACATGGCGGAAAACCATAATGCGTAAATAGGGGATTATAGTATTATAGTATCAGATATGTGTTATCCTCATTAAAATAGCCTTCCAATATATTTCTGTATATATGTTAATTTAAACTTCTATTATTTAAATTAATGCCAATATCCCAATCAGACGCTGGTTAAATATATGTGATACAATAAATACTTTTTTCATACTGAACGGGTCTGTAGTGCAGTAAATGGTAGAGACTGTACAACGGTTATGCAGGGAGTTGATTCGTCCTAATTCTCGCTCAACCGCCAGATTTTCCAGATTTTGGTTACCCACTTTATATAGGCTGGGTGAGACCCAGGAGGACCCTAGACCCCACATGATCCATCTCCGCCTGCTAACAGACTAAATAAAGTCTTGCCCGCAGCGGGATTTGAAACAGGATTTGGGTATGGCAACTCAGTGCAATACCACTGAGCCACTCCGCTCCCTTCTTTTCATCTAATTTTATTAAATTCGGTTTTATTTATAAGTTATAATGATTCTCGATTTTTTTTAATAAATATTTTGGTATCAGTTCCACAGGTTGTCGCTTCGAGTTGAGCCACAAGTTTTAAATTTTCATTTAATATTTCCCAAAACATAAAAATGGAAAATACAGTGTAATTATGGTAAATAGGTATATTTCAGTAATCATTTCATCTATAAATAAACGTTTCAAATAACATTCCGAGGTATAGATGGTATATGTTAGAGAAAAATTGATTTCTAGATGAAATGAATACTGAAATATACACATTTCAAATAAATACAATATTTTTTCTCATACTAAAGCTCACAATTATTTATATTTTCGAGAATATTAAAAAGGAAAATGAATGAAAAGTTAAAACTTTTGGTGACTTAACTCGGAGCTGTATCAATTTTTTTATTTTATTTTTTTCTTATTCTCTCAGTATTTATCAAATAAGGCACTCACAACTGGATTGCTAAGAAAATCGTATATTCTTTTGTATTCATCAAAGTTCCAAATTATAAAATTTCTTAATTCGGTTAAAAGTGTTGAAAAGTTTTACTATTTTCTTTGTTTTAATTTGCTTTAATCTTTCATAAGAAATTATTTTCCAATTCTATTTTATTTTACTTGTATTGTTCTTTTATATCTGTGATATCTTATGTATGTTTCTATAAGAAAAAAAATATTATTTTTTTTTGATAATACAAAGTTGTTAGTCTTCAAAAAGACCTTGTCCCAGAATAATAAATGAGTATGTATATATATATATGCATACTCGTATATACAAGCATCGCGCTTGTTTTATTTTCTAAATTGACAGGACATTAAAGTATTATTATTTGTGAACTACTTGCATTGGGACTATCAGAATAATACTTTAGATATTATTAATTATTTCAGAGTAATATTCGGAGTCATAGTAGGAAAGAAATAGCTTGATCGTATCTAGCCTGAATGCTTAAGTATTAACACGTTGATAGGTCGGATCTATAGGAAATAAAAGCGTGTCTTAAATTATTAAAAACCTATCATCAAAAATCCATTCCTGAAGACATTCTGTCCAAATCATTCTTGATGGCATCCTTATTCATTCTTGCGTGAATAATATATTCTGTTCATTATTAAAACCAAATACATTTATTTATGAGAGTTTAGAATCCATTCCAATTTCCTCGCAATTGATACATTAAATCAATTTTCAGATCTGATGTGTTGTTAAGGTCAAGGTGGGGTTTTTACTGATTGATAGAAAAGGGGAAAATCAATTATTTATGATGAGATAAGATTCAATAATAAACCGCAATGAGTTTGATCTTAACTCATAACTAATAACACAATTAGTATGAAGTGCTGACTGTAATGAGAGAAATGGATAAAGTTTTCGACAAAATAAAAATTAATACTGGCATAAACAAAGAGCTTGTACTTAATTTTGTGTTCATAATACTCCTTCTTTACTCTGATATTATGAAATTAAATGAAGAAATCAGTCTAGTATTTCGGAAACCATGGGGCGATAACCGAAATTTAAAAAAATACTAATATCCTCAATTCGTACGTTTTGTTTCAAAAACGGTTACATCCATTTTCAAAAGTAAATTTCGGACTGATCGAAAAAGATTCAATTTTAAAAAATAATAAATTCAACAAAAGGTTTTTAATATGTTTCGTTATGTTTATTAATACCCTTCAAGCAATAATTAATAACAACATTTTATGATCTTCTCATTTAATATAAAAAATATGTTGAATGTATCTTGATCAGAAAATATCGATATCTGGTTAGTTTATTTTTATAGTATTATTTTAATTAAAATAATTAAAGAACATATATACATAGCTTCGATTTTTCAGACATCAAAAATTTTCATAATTTATTTTTTATTCATTGTTCTTTTGATGTTGATAATTTTTAAATATTTTTATTATGAAGAGAAACTCCCGACCAAGACAAATCTTTTCTATTCAAAATAAAAATATATAATCCAAAATGTTTATTTAATATAATGAATGTAACCACTTTTGATATGAAATGTAATCTTTTGGTATTGAGTTTTGAAGGATTTTAAAACAAATACATCTAATACATCATTTCTGGCATTGAAAACTTATAAAAAATAATTTTTTTATTTTGAATTTTAGGCAATTTTGAAAATAAACGCCTCAATTGCAGATTTAACTTTTTATCTTGTTTTCTTTTAACCTGGTTGTTAAGCCTACTTTTTTATGTTTGGTGACACTTCCTAGTCCCTTCTGCCAAGACATCATGTAATAACTTCAACACTTAAATGTCAGAAGATGCCACCGAACCTTCCTGCTGTTACAACAAAAACGCCTATATTGTAGAGCAATATTTAAAATGATAACTGTCGCTACGAAAAATCTTTGAAGGTTTAAGAACCTGTATCCGCTTTTGTAATTCGTTGTTAAGGCATAAGTGATATCAGTCCTTTTTCAAAAATTTATCCGCTTATTATTTAGTTTTCATTTACAACTTTAATAAGTAATAAAAAAATAGTTTAATTTTCTCAACGTGTCACATTCTTCCCCCCTCCCGGTTTTCTCCCACTTGTAATCTTTAATTGAATAAATTTAAAACTATTAATATTTTAATTACATGTAAAATAATTAAAACGGTATCGGTTCCGCAGGTTGTCGCTTCGAGGTTAAGTTACAACAAGCTTAAACTGTTTGTTCTCAAATCGTATCATTTTTAATATTTCCCAAAAATGTAAATAATCCTGAGCAATAGTAGGGAAATAAATAATGCAATTATGACAAATGTCCAGATTACCGAAATATACACATTCCCCATAAATACAATCTATTCTCAATAGTATAGCTCACGATAATTTGTATTTTGGAGAATATTAAAAGGGAAACGAATGAAAAGTTAAAATTTGTGACGCAATTCGAAGCGACAACCTGCGGAGTAATTATCATTAAAATAAATTAAAAAAATTAATAATAAAAATAAAATTAATTAGTATAAATATGAATTATTAATAAAATTTATTTTATATCAGAGACATTCGGTTCTAAAACAGGGTCTTGGGAAAATATTAACATCTCTACAAGGTAAAAAGGTATAATATTTAAAATATGTAGATCACGAAGAATAATTTAATGCCAATCAAATTAAATAAAAAACTATTTATTAAACATTTTAATTTAAAATCTAAAGCTGGCAGTGTATTATTTGTATGTTACTGGCGACCCACCCCGGCTTTGAACGGGTGGTAAGACATATTATGCCTACACGTTTTGTCTGTCTAATGTATTTTATTATGTAGATATTGTAAATATAAAAACAAAACAAAATATTTCTTTATGTACGTATTTATTTTCATGCGCATTAAGTCTTTGCAATAAGATATACCCATAAGATACTCATTTAAATTATATGGTATAAAATATTCTAATAATGCGCATGAAATGCTTAAGGTAACTAAAGTATGTAAGTTGATAAGGATTACTACTGAACTCCTCTAAATAGCTTTCCAAATACTGCATTGTACGTTATCAATTTTTTAGAAGAAAAATAGACATAGTAAGCAATCCTTAAAAGATAGATTTATGGTATCTTGGACTTTTTTGTAGATCTATAAAAGGGGAATATGCCGCCATGCATTGTTTCCTTATATTACAAAGGGATTAGCCGGTATCATCGATGAAACCTCCCAGGCGACTAAACTACTTCCAACATTTCCGTCAATTATCGTTATATTCCAACCCATTTACACAAAACTTCGACAAATTATATACCTAAACTTTCCTAGTGAATCACTCTACCTATTGGCGAAAACCGCATGAAAATCCGTGCAGTAGTTATTGAGTTTACCGCGAACAGACAACAAGGCTGAGGACTTTGTTTTATAATATGTATAGACGACACGTGACATAGGACAGGCCTAAACATGAACCTGATGATGGATAAGTTGTAAGTGTTTATAAAAAGAAAATTATTGATATATAATATAGAATCAGTTATGATTTATTTCTCTATTGTATAAAAAACGTTCCAACGTGTAATAAATTTATAAATATATCGGCTGCGTAAAATCAAAATGGGTCGTAAACAATAGAGCTTGATTGAGGAACAAAGCGTTTTGGGAAGAAGAAAGAGCAATTCAACAATTTTTACGAAAACTCAAATTGTCTAAAATGAGATCGGTGGCAAATTTAGCATCATGCTTGAGTTGAAAAGGTAAAAAATAAAAATAAACAACTCCAATCCATTATTATTGTTACTGATTGGCGATAATTTGGAATCTTCATTTCAATTCAATTCCATCTGCTGCCCAAAGCTTATATATTAACGCAGTAATAAATTATAAACGCGTATTTAAAAATTAAAGACGTACTGAAAAAATTGATTTGAAAAAAAAAACGAATTTATATATATTTTTGGACTATCAATAGAAAGCAAAATATACAATAAAGAGAACCCACGTGATTTGAACAATTACACAATTATATATTGTGGTTGGTCCACCACTGACATAAGGCACTCCCCTTGTTATATTTAATAAAAGTTTTGCAATCTATCTAAAAACAAAAAATTGACTTCCCTTAATATTTTTCACCTAAGAATCGTAAAAAATTATCTAAACAAGTAAGTGAACTTATTTTCATTAAACATACATTGAAAAAGGATCTTTTTTAACTTATCAGCTGAGAAATATTAACCCAAAATCGTATCGCTCATTAAAAAGAACAACGTCATAACTCAAAAAACTAATTTTTCAACAAACGTATTTAAAAGTTGCATGCTAGTTTAAAAAATTAAAATGTTGGTATTGGTAATGCAAAGCATTCCAATAATAATAATGGTATTGAAATTCTATTATTAACCATTAGAAAATTTTTAAAAGCTTGAAACTTATTTTTATTTTAACTTATGTCATTATTCCCATAAAACTTTTAAACATTTAAAAATGTATGCCTAAGAATCGTATATAATTATCTGCACAGCCAAGTAAACTTACCTTCATTTAATATTCATTGAAAAAGGATTTTTTTTAAACTTAGAAGCTGAGAAATATTAACCTAAAGGTATATCGCTCCTTAAAAAGAACGTCATAACTAAAAAAATAACAACTAAGTTTTCGATAGATGTATTTAAAAATAATAAAATTTTGGGTATGGGTAAAGCAAAGCATTCCTATTGTAATGATGGTATTGAAATTCTTTTATTTACTATTAGAAAAAGGTTAAAAGTTGTAACTTTTTTTATTTTATCTTATGTCGTTATTCCCATAAAACTACAACTTTAATCATAATAAAACTCAAAATATTACTTAATTAAAATTTAAAAACATACATGTTGGAAATGGAATATCAGATCAGTCATTCCTGAATTAAAAAGCTTCAAACAATGCAATTGGTACTGAAGGCTTCACTCAAAGATGCCAAAGATTTGAGTGCTGTTGTTCTTTTAAAGGTGCGGTATATCAAATCAAAAGTTGTATTCCAGTAGCCATCGATTAAGCTGAAATTAAAATTAAACCTTTACAAATCTCGAAACAAAAAGAAAGAAATCGGACTTTATATCACGTCCTTCCTAGGCTGAAGTAGAAAGCTAATACATTACTTTGATGATATTTATTAAACTAACTGATGTCGACGGTGGCTCTGGCAATCAAAGGGAATAATGATCCGTGTCATTGTAATCATTTTCAATCAATCATCTTATTCACTTTATTTGTCTCATTATCTACAACGAGCCTCTTCAAAGCCCCCTTTTACATTCATGATGCTTCCCCCAAATAAAAAATATATTAATACGAGTTTTTTATATATATTTTATAGGAAATTTATATCTAAACCATACAATTGCTAAGAAAATCATTTGAAATATTGACCTATTTACACATCAAAAACATTAAAATTTGGATAGTTGAAGTAACGACATTTTGGTACAATTAATAATTATATTTGGCGCTGCACGATTTAAATTTCAGCCCGAATAATCACACTAATTTTGGAGAATAGTTTCTGTCACATGATTTTAAAAATGACTGAATTCTAACCAAATTTATTATTTTTTAAGGATATTTTGGAAAAAATGTTGATGCTCTAAATAGTCTCGGAACCAAAAAGGATATTACAATAGTTGGAAAAGAAATTAATCCCAATTAATAATTATATAATAAAATTTACAATATTCCTTTTTGACCAATCCATCTGATATTGGTCACATTCCACTCCAAATAATATTTTCCATTATATTACCTTATGCATGTAATAAATTATATAGGTATAAGTTCCGCAAGTTGTCGCTTCGAGTTAAGTCACAGCAAGTTTTAACTTCTTATTCGTTTCTTTTTTAATATTCTAAAAAAAAAAATAATAATTTTATTACTGGCTGTATACAGGTAGAAGGACCGATTTATACATACTGTATAGGTTATCTCATCTTCTATACTTCGAAACGAACGTTTCCATTTATTGATACATTCAAATGAAATATACACATTCCCCATAACGACATAATGACACTCTTTTTTCAGTCTAAAATTCATGATTTTTTTTGGTACTTGTGTATATAATGCACGCCCGAAATATGCCAATGTTCTACGCATGCCCAAGCAGTTACATTTTTAAAAAGTTACATTTCTAACAGCTACCTTGGATAACCTTACATTTTTGACAGACATTATTATTTGTTTACTATTGTGTTCGAGAGTTGTATCTTCATTTTTGTTTCTTGCTCATTTGTTGTTTGTTTGGTGATTTATAGTACATTTGTTGTTGTTTGGTGATTTATAATTATACGACAATGCTTATCGTATGAATCGTATGTTTCTAAATAATTATTTTTATTTTAAATTGTTTATATATTGCATTATTTATTCATGTTATTATTTTCCACCCAAATGCGATTGAAAAGTTGCCCGGGCCCGGGGCAAATCTTTTCTCTTCAAAATATTCGAAGGGAGCCGATCTCGGCCGAACTTATATCCCAATAAAAATATTTGAAAAGGTTATCTAAGGTAACTGTTATAAAATGTAACTCCTTGGACATGCGTAGAACATTGGCCTATTTCGGGCGTGCATTACATACACAAGTACCTTCTTTTTTTTTCAAGAATATTAAAAAGAAAATCTGAAACTTGTGAATTAACTTGAAACGACAACCTCCTGAATTGAAATATATATTATATATTTTCGGTTTATAAAAAAATATTGTCTACCATTTGTTTTTTTTTCATTACATGCGTTTAGCCTAAATGAGTGGTGAAAACTTCATTTTCTGATCCATTTTCATGAGAAGGTTTTTTTTTTTAAGCGTTTGCTATAAAATTAACAGATGTCCATTTTTTAGAGAAACCACTTATATATCACGCATATCAATTTAATGATTTGTGAACCTTCAATGGTTTTGTCTATTCATTATACGTCACTCCACGTGGCTATAGCTCATCGGACGATGTTATAGTGGGAGCCCTGAACTTTGCCTCTACAGGTAAAACTAGGATAGGGATCTTGAATGAGTACCTCACACCGCACAGGACCCCCATTTAATGTTCCTGCCGTAGGACGGCATAACCAAGAATTATTTACCCTTTAAAAAATCTATTGGCCACCTGCCAGGCAGACTAGGTATGCTACTGTAATATCACGACTATACCGCAGGTGACCTTAAGGTTTTAGTGTTCACCCTCTTCATAAACTAAAATGTGAAAACTATATCGAAAAATAACTATTAAAATTAAATAACTGTTAATAATGATTTCTGTTTGTTTTTTATTTGATTATGCCGAATTGTTTAAAATGTTGGTAACTAATTCTAAAAAAAATATTCCAAAAATAAATCTGAGGCATTATTTTTGTCTTTGACACTTATTATTTTAAAATGAAAACATTCGAAACATGCTCATCAACATACACGAAAATTAAGATATCTTTCGAAAGAGATGAATAATTTAAGTCACTAAGTGACAGTGGGAAATAAATCACAAGTCATACAGCATTCCTAAGAGACACTTCTCTGAAGCGCTGATAAAATTATCTTTATGTAACTTAGAACTGGCTCGCCACATTATTTAGTTTCTCCTTCTTGGAAATTTCTTTCCTCTTCAGTTAAAAAAAATCTCGTATGTATTTGACAGTTTATTCGTAATTGGACATAAATGAAACATAAGGCCAAAGGAGAGCTTGGACTTGATGTTGATGACTGCACTTCGTACAAATAAAAGATTTATTTACTTTATTTTATTGAAGTAAAAATAAATTTAAATAATAGAGATTAAAAAGGATTAATTTAAAACGGTTAAAAAGTAGAAACATTATGTGTATACAGTGTTTGTGAACTAAAATAATAAGAAAAAGCCGCATAGAAGAAAATGGGTTAAATAGAGGGGGGGGGGGTAAAACTTAAGATATTTTCGAAATTTAGAATTAACAAAACTATTATACAGGTTGGGTTATCAATAGCTGAAACTTCACACATAAAAAAAATACAACTCTTGAATAATATTCTTTATAATAAATTTTCATGTATAAAAGTTAAGATGGTAAAAATGGAACGTAATTACCTCAAGTAATTTTTGAGTGATACTGGCCAATTTAACAAAAAAAATGCGACACTTGAGAAAATACAAAAATTAAAATTTCCTCATTTTCTGAGAGATATCGGACGACAAAGATAGTCAAAACAGTGACAATGTTAGATTGTAACAATAAATAATTCAACTTTTTTGGTACTATCTAGATGCACAAAAGATTCTTAGTGTTTTGGTTTTTGTGAGGTAATACTCTTGACAGTAAACCTGAAATAATCTGCCTAAGTAACGGTAATAACTACCACAGCGAAATATTTACGCACATCGAATGGTTTTAATAATATTTTATGTATTAAATTAAACTGAAAAATTAATTAAGTATCTTAGTGATTAATAAATAAAAATTAATTTTCATACCATACATGATGATATCACTCACATGCCTTCTCTTAGCCATATATAAATCGGTGATCCCCCACTAACACAAAAACCAAACACACCAACCATCTGATGGGAAGGAACCTATGTTGTCAATGGCACTGGTATACCACCATACCTATAGTCGGCGACATGAAATCAGGCGGCTGAGAAAAAATGCTGTTTTGCCGCTTGTAGCGAGAATGTGGGCGTGGTCTTACTCAAAACTGCCGATATTTGACAAAAATGTGCTAGCATTGTTGGTACGCTAGTGTTCTGTTTTTCATTGTTATTCCGCCTCTGCGTTTCTCATAAGAACATCTTGTCTTCAGTGTTGTTAAACTGTTAATATGGAGTCACCTTCTTCATCTTCAGCTGTATCACCGAAGAAAAAAAGGCCGACTTGAGTTACTGCAAAAGAAAGATTTGAGTTGGCAAGGCAAGTCCATTATAAGTAATGTTTGTAAATTTGTCAAAAAATATATTAACCCAACGTTTTTGAATGCCATTGATTTTAATAGAAGTCAAAAAGTAGTGGCAGAAATTTCTGCCACGAGTTACAGATCAGTGCAAAGAGTGTGTCAAGAAGTAAAGCACAGTCCTCCTTCAGAAAAGAAATTCGAATCTCAGCGTAAAAAATATAAAAGAGATAAACCACAATCGATTTTGAATGATTTTGACAACGATGTAGTTCGGCGTTCTGTGCATGATTTTTACGATAGATGTGATATCCTACAGCTGAAAGATTACGTCTAGTTCTGCAAGAAAAACTTAATTACTCTCGCAGTGTTAGATCTATTCAAAGGTTTTCAAGGAATCTGGGCTATAAATATGGGAGAAAATTTCTTCTAGAACGGAAAGACATTACGTAAACATGATCCAATTCAATGAAAAAGAATATATCTTGATGAAACTTGGGTGAATGAAAACCATTCCATAAAATATATTTGGTAGGGCACAGATAACAAGGGTTGGTTGAAGGTACCTGTTGGAAAGGGAAACCGGCTTACTGTTTGCCACGCAGATAGTTCATGCGGATTCGTGAGTGACTGCAGATGGGTATTCCAATCCAAAAGTAAAACTTCTGACTACCATACTTAAATGAATAGTCTTTCTTTTAAAGAGTGGTTTATAAATCATCTCATACCAAACCTGGAGGAACCTTGTGTAATAATTTTAGATTATGCTCCCTATCATTCTGCCTTATTGCAAAAATGCCCTTCACTTAACTGGCGGAAGCAGGAGATAATTGAATGATTAAGGGGGAAAATGTATCTTTTGAAGCTACTTCAACGAAAGTTGAATTGTTGTCCAAAGTTGGACCATTTAGAGGCAATAAAATCTATGAAATAGATGAACTGGCAAGAGCTGCAGGGCATGGTGTTTTGAGATTGTCTCCGTACCACTGTCAATATAACCCAATCGAATTGATATGGGCTCGAATTAAAAGAGAAGTGGCCGATAAAAATAAAACTTTTAAGTTAGCTGATGTGGAGAGGTTAACGTGTGAACCAATAGAAAATGTGACTCCTGAAAATTGGCGTAAATGTGTAGAGTATGCGGAAAACCTTCAACAAGCTGATTGGGACAAAGAAATAGTAAGGGATGAAATTATTGAACAAATATTAATAAAATACAAAAAACTTCAGTTGTTTCTTCTGGTTTAGACCGTGTCGGTGAATTTTCTGCCAATGTTTCGCCAGACATGCTGCTGACTTCCTCAAGGCTTAATTGAGACTGAAGATGTCCAGCTAACCCGCGGCCTTATATAGTAGCCACTCGGGTCCACTCGTGATTCATCGGTTCCTTCCGAAGGCCGCGGGTTAGCTGGACATCTTCAGTCTCAATTAAGCCTTGAGGAAGTCAGCAGCATGTCTGGCGAAACGTTGGCAGAAAATTCACCGACACGGTCTAAACCAGAAGAAACAACTGAAGTTTTTTGTATAAATAGTGGCCGTGGAAACTTGAAAGAGTAAATATTAATAAATTTAAGTGAAGAAACCACATCTGAGTCCGAAGAATTTTCAGATGATGATAAACAATAATTGTATTCTTGATTATACTTCAAGATTGTAAACAAAATTATTAGAAGGTTTTAATCAATTAAATTGTATAATAATCTATTTTAAATTTAATGTATATGTTTATTAAATCTGAATCTTTATTAAAAAATTACTTTTTTGATCCTTACATTTAAATCCTGAGCAATAAATATAGATGAAACATAAAAGATTCCTGGGGTGTCAGAAAGAAGGTCGATTTGGCAACACCGCATTTTCTTTCAACCGCCTGATTTCATGTAGTCGACTATGGGACAGGGTAGTGTGTGTCAACTTCCAGTAAGGCTACGCACTACTGAAGGATTTATTTTTTAGGTTTTGTTTACAAACCAATAATTAATATCTTTATCGCTTAAGACAGTGTTGTGTAAAATTGAATAGTTTATATTAATAGGAATAAATATTGGCCGTACGTTGTTATACATTTTCATTGATACTTCATACATTTGTCCATTCAATGAATAATAACAACTTTAACCCAACAGTTCGCAATAAAAAACTGTCAGATTCAATTTCTTACAAGAAGTTACCAAAATAAAATGCAATTTATGCATTTAGTTAACGTCAATTTATCATGTGTCGTGAAGGCTACATTGTTAATTCGTGTACAATAAGTAAAGGACGACATACTAAAGGATGAAAATTTTAATTAATTAAGCGTATAAATTAATTTATTAATGAATAATTTACAATTAATAGTTGTGCTTTTGCATAACTGTTTCGTAATATACTTAATTAATGATATATAAATTGAAGTATTAACAGTATTGTATAATTATTAACTAGAATCGAGAATAATATTCCGTATTTAATATGATTAAAGTGTGTAGTATAAAGTATAGTGTTAAAAAATTGAAGGGAATAATAATAATAATAATATATGACTTAAATAAGCTGCACAAAAATGAACAGGGTGCTTTTATTAGATATCATACTACATTAAATATTGTAAATTTAAAAATACCTATAATAATATAAATAAATAATGAAGTATATATTACAATATTAGGAATATCCCTATTCACTTTTGGCAGTATAGAGTTAGAACGTAATAATCTGACATAATATATAACATATACGGTTTATGACAATACAGAAGAATGCTTTTAGAGGAATGCCTTATCTATTTGTATAAATAGCAAGTAGATTTGGTATAAATATAAATTAAAATGTTATTTATCTAATGTACGCAAATGACATAAGAAAACAAATGTATTTATGTAAGGTATGCAATCACCTACTGCGCATATGTGTGTAGTTTCTTTTTTATTTTAATAAAAAAATGATCATCAGAAATAGAGGAAGAAAAATGAATAATATTATGATAGTGACTAAAAAATGACATTTGTTTTGTGTTTTAAATTTGACATTAAATATTCAAATAAACCCATTTTTATACAAAAAAAAATACATAACAATTCAACCAAACGCTACAATACTAATAGCTGAAAATAAATCAATACTACATACCAATTAAGCGTTGAATTAACTGTCTGACACTTACCTAAAAAAAAAACTTTTAGTTTGAAAAAAATCCATTTCCAGCCAATATTATTTGTAATATATATATATATATATATATATATATATATATATATATATATATATATATATATACATAAATGTAATGATTTCTAAAAAATAATATATAAAAAAATAAATATCTAGAAAAAATTGTTTTAAAAACGTTTTACACTGTGAATCTTTTATTGAAAAATATAAATCTCAGTAATTTGTCATGCAGCTGGCATTTGGCATTTAACCGGTCTCACCAATAAATGAAGGTTGAAAATATTGTCTATACTTAAATATCAAAATTAATATCGGAGAGATGTCTGAAATTGAGCCCACAATGCTTCAAGCTTGCTGGATATGCTACTTTGTTTTAACATCAAGAGTATTTTTATTTTTTCTTATTTTGAGGTGTTTTTTGAGTGGGCTTTTTAAATTGGTATTTCTGAAGCCAATTCTTAACTTCAAAATTAACAATAAGACTTCATAAGTAAAAATGAATGAAGGTTAATTCATTCATTAAAATAAAACATGCGATGATGAGGTCAATGAATTCTGTGTACGAATCCATAGAACAATTGAAAAGTTGCCTGGAAGAAGGGCGTATGTTACATTTTTCAGTTGTTTTTTTTGGGACAAGGTCCATGTGATGGCCCCTACCGCTAACGTTAGTTTTTAGTTGCTTAAACAATCAATAGAGGTCAGGGATAGCACAATCGTTGTCCATATCAGAGGATGATCGGTCTCTCCAGAGACAAAGTTCCAGTGGAAGAAAGGCGCACGTGAAGATATCCTAACCTTACTAGTGTTACTTACAAGGGCGGAAGTGCAAAATCTATAAAATGGAAGAAGGGCTTATGTGACAGTCACCTAATTAAATGACCCGTTCTCTTATTTTAGCTCTCCCGTAGACTTTGAAAAATGTAACATGCGCCCTTCTTCCAGGCAACCATTCAATTGTTTTCTTTATACCTCGATAGGTGGAACGGAGAATTTGCGGATGTCAACACTGACTAATAACTTTTAAATTAATATTTATAAAGAAACTTAAATATTGTTCGTTAAAATTTATTATTCATGGTCATTTAGAAAGGGTTACCTCCTGCTAATTTGTTGGCACTGGAAGTTATCTTCTTTCTATCACAAAACGCATTCTTGGCGTTCTTCTTTAATCAAATTCAACTTTATAAGGTCCAATTCGTTTTATCCCTCTTTATGTATCTATTTAATTATTACAAGTCGTTTTTTTTAATATAATAATTTCAGAAAACAAATCATATTTTGACAAAACCGTAGCATATCATCAGATACCTCTGATACCAAACATTGGCTAGTACAAAAATTCACTAAATAGATAATTCCAAAAAAAGTAGACTATTGGATTAATATTACCTATTTTTGGGGGGTTTTTTCGAGTAGGTTTTCGTTACAATTTTTCGTAATAATAATAAGGTTTAGCGAAACCGATACCAACAATCTCTGCTTACACACTTCCGTCCACCAAGCCTTGTTCTGTCCCTCAAATACTACCAGTCGGCACAACGCTTATTAACTTATATATTTAACAATATATAATAGAATATTTCAACAAACATACATCTATACTTCGAAATATTAGTTGAAACGTTTATTTCTTTATGAAATTATTACAGAAATCTACACATTTCTCATAATTATATTATTTTTCCATACTTTAGCTCATGATAATTTTTATTTTTGAAGAACATAAAAAAGGAAAAGAATAAATAGTTAAAACTTGTAACTCAACTCGAAGCGACGACCTGTGGAACTGATAGGTGTTTTTTTTTTTGCAGTGAGCATTTTTCTTTTTTATACAATTCATTAATTCATAGTGCATAATACAAGTTTTTAGATATGTTTATTTACAAGATCATAAGTTGATAAGTTAATACATAAAACCTACCATAATGAAAAGAATCGTTTACGTTTGGATTTAGAACCTGATGATTGCTTGCCGGAGCTATGATAGCAAATAATTAACAAAGTCAAGGCCGCTTGAGAATAGCGGACTGTTTTCATTTACAAGGCAGAGATAGATCCAGCGAGATAACATGCATTAAACAGGATGATGATGAGGATGTGAAGGTTAAGGTGAAACCTATCCCACTTTCCAGTGTTCGCATAACAACGATAAATACTACTTTAGCTGTAAATAAACTTGCAACATTTTGACAAAATCGGACAAAGATCGGAAGGAAAGCAGAATCGTCTCAGTCGCAGTTTCGAAATAAGTGGGTTGTAAAACTCAAATTTAGTGCTTATTTTTAGTTTAAAAAACATGGTAGGTAGCCAATATAAATGAGCAAAATCTCAAAAAGAGACATAAATAATAAAAATACCCAAAACAAAGCCTTAAGTCCTTCAAGGCAAGGTTGTTTGTGGAGCGTCTTATAGAGTTAGGTTGCCAATATACAAAAAGAGTTATTCGCCGGAATAGTAACCAGCAGGCATCAAATGATTAAAATCATGTTTTTTATTGCCTAATTATTTTTTTAAAGCTATGGAATTTAATTTTAAAAAAGTTGTTAACCCTACCTCAAACTTTTTCTATTTTGCCAATGCTGTCTGAATTTTATGTGTCTGTTTCAAATTTTGGTGTGAGATGTATGCACTCTATCTTCTTTGATTTCCTTGTCAAGTGTTGTCCTGAGGATTGAGTGAAGTGAGGAATTAAGTGAATAGTGAGCACTATTGAATCAATATAGGTCCAAGAGCTGCATATATATTAAGAAAATGGTCATTTAAAAAAAAATTATTTTTTAAGAAAAATAATAGGTAACCCGTAAGCTCTACGGCAGAAAATGCTAATCAATGTTTCCAAAACTAAAGAATTTTTAATTTATAAGTAAATTAAGGTTGTATCAACGAAGTTAGTATGAACTACTAGTCAGTATCTACTACAACCTCAACTCCTGCACCTGCTACCTGCTAGACCAGATAGATACGAGAGCTGTATTCAAGGCCTTGGTTGTTAGAAGCATCAGCTATTCAGTATTTACGAATATATTCACTACCTCATGGTATTTATTACTATAACATACGAATTAAAACTGGTATATTATTTTTTTGTATCTACTTTGTGAATCAAATTGTGGGATTTAATTTACCATAGAATATAATTCTTAAACATTATAAGTATATATATATATTTGTACATATTTAAATAAATAAATTGTTCTATAATTTTTGAGCTTGAAAATTTTATTATCTAACTATAACAGTAGAAACTTGTTATGTTTTCATATCTACTTTTCAAATATAAATTGGTAAAAAATTACCTTTAAAATAAGATAAACAAAAGTGAACCTAACAAAATGCGTGTTGTTGGAATATAGCAATAATAAATTTCTCATCTAACGGAGACTAATGTGCTGAAAAAAAAAATAGAATTAATAAACAAATTGTTTAATTATTTTTCATTTAGTATTTTTTTAATTATTATTATAAGTCTATATGTTGGCTGTGCATTTTTTCTTAATTTAATAATTTGAAATGCAAAATTCCTTTTTCTACATTATCATACTATATAGTAAAGACAAAGATGATTGAAATCGGGTGCAAAAGAAAATTATTCGAAGAAATTGATCAATTTTTTCTCCAATTTTTTACTTTCAACAGAAACAAATTTTACATCATTTTAAAGAAAAAAATTAGTTTCACGAAATTAAAAAACAACACCGGAATATGACGAGGATTATAACAGCTATAGCGTTTTATAGAATTTAGCGTGCGGCGGCGGTCAGACAAATTTTGTATTACAATCCAAATTCTACGTGTTTTGGAACGTGAATAGCAAAAGTTTGAGGTAGGGTTAACAACTTTTTTTTGTTCAATTCCATAGCTTTCAAAAAATAATTAGACAATAAAAAACATGATTTTAATCATTTGATGCCTGCTGGTTACTATTCCGGCGAATAACTCTTTTTCTTTTAAAAATTATAACATAATCTGATGCCCCAAGAAAGGCTTCTGTGTAGCGTATTAGAAGAGTAAGAGTCGGGATAACTGTATTTAACTACAAAAATATCAAGTAAAAGTATCAGATACAGAAAAGTATCCGTATCACTTGTATTCAGATACAGGAAAATCCAGTATCTACCCATGACTAATGTAGAGCTTAAGTGCAACTAAATAAATATTATATAATTATGAAAACAGGAAAGATTTTCATCATCATCATCATTTTCTATCGTCATGAATCGCCTATGCAGTTTGAGGAGGAATTCTGTACAGTCCTCTCCAGCTCCGCTATCTTCCACCAATTGTGTATCTTTCATTGGATTCCCCTCTTCTCAAAATCCATCCTCGCCTCTTCTTCAAGGAAAGATTTTTATTAATTATAATTATGATTATTACATAAATTATGAATAGTTCCTGCTTGGTTCAATTTTGATTTAGTTGTCCCCATACTGTACATCCCTCTGCCCTGATAATGGCCAAAAAGTTAAACCGACACATAATAAATAAGTTACACTAATAGTTGTGTACAATTTTATTGACCGCATCTCAGATTATTTTATATTCAATATTTATTTTCCTTTGTGATAATGAATCCAACTCATAAATCTCATGTGCAGTCATGACAAATCTAAATAAAAATTTGGAGTAAATGACATTTTATTAGGTAAAATCTATAATTAAATAAATAAAGTGATGTAT